>OU426978.1:99182482-100542189 GCA_911387785.2 Aelia acuminata
TTTAATAACTCTACTGTAGCAGCATACACATTCAGTTCCCTTCTGGTCTAATATTTTATCTTCAGATAAAATTATTTATAAATCTTGTAATCTCGATACTTCTATTTCGACGATACTTCGAAAATAACATGATCCCAATAGCCGAAATAAATAATTCTTTACTTATTTGAAGACCGAAATCCAATTAGTCTTCAGGATATTCTGTTTGCATTACTTATTTGAAAATAAATGCCATTATTGAACAGAAAAAAATAGTATCTTCCTCAACAAACCCATAAATAATAAACAGTTTAGGTTTAGAGAAGGTCATGATGCTACCTTAGCCCAGTTAGCAAGAATAACTAATCTAACTAAAGTGTTTATCGAAAAAAGAAAGAAAAGAATATGCGGAAAAGCCTAACAAAAATTTTCTATTTAATTTGTCATTAAACAATTGGTGAATAAATTTTTACTTTCACTTACCTATATATGAAATATATAGTAAAAGAAAATATTGCAATCGTAAAAAAATTCGACTTCCAGTTTTCAAATGAAATACACGTTTTGGGGTCGCCTGAGTCCAAATAACAATGAATCCAAGGGGAGGAGGGGTCGTTTTATGTTTTGCTATTGTAGCAAGAATGAGTCAAAAACCGCTAATTAAAGCCCCAATTTAAAAGGTCCCACTTGGAATGGGCAAAATTCGTAATTCGCGATATACAGAGGAATGGAGGTTGCACCCATGAATAAGTTGTCCATTCTCGGAATACCAGAAATCATGGCCCATCCATCATGGAGAAGTAACGCTTGTGAATTATTACCTTACAAAAGAATAACAATAATTTACAATCTTACTAGGGATTCACTCACCAAAGAACAAGGAAATACTTGTCTTATTTCATTGAGACAATACGTCAATGAAAACATAATGCTCTGATGTCTGATTATAGAAGTCTCCATTTAATTGTTCAGAAAACTTAATTTAGTTTAGGAAACAAATATTTTCCGTTAAATATGTATTCTAACAAGCGCTTAAAACATGTTGACAACTCTTTCGCATACACAGTAATTTTCAATAATCTTGCGTTCTGTCAACGCGTTTTTAATGTTGTCGGAACATGGGTAAAGTAGTAATGAAATGAAATTTTAATCCTGGTGAAAACTTTTTCTTTTTTTCCCATGTACCTATATGGTTTTCGAATTCTTTGATATTTAATATTTAGCTACTTCTTGTTATTAAGGATAATGAGAGGCAGTTAATTTCTCAAGATAAATAAAATCAAACTTACTTTGTAAGAAGAAAATTTTCATTCGTCATTTAGGCCCTATGAGGACTTATTTATAATGATACGAGCAGATCCTACCGTTGCTGTGCTCAGTAGCTATAATGCTTTGAATTAGTTATATCCTATTCTTTTTTATGATCAAATCACAATTCACTGATAAAGATAAAAACGTTTCAGCTAATCTAAAATCCAATGGGAATAAAATAGAATTTTAAGCTAAATTAAATTTATTTTGTAAAGAATGTATATAGGTTAAAGTTTTTATTGTTTAGTGCAAATAAAAAACCTGAGCTCAGTAGTGTAACAGGCCTGATTTGATGTTGTAAATATTGTTTTTGTTAGGAATATTATTTTTAAGGTGCACCGCAATTAGTAGGTATGACATTGTTCATTTATAATTAATTTATTAGTTCTGAAATAAGGGTATTCATTTTTTGGTTTTTCATTATTAATTTTTGTATATTAAGTTTCTTTATACTGTTTATTTATTTTCTAACATTCACTTAAGTATATGTATTTATTTTGTAAGTCATTATCTTTATAATAAATATGTTAATTGAGTGACATAGATATTTATTATCTATAATAACCAAATATTAGGTTAAATATATATTTATAAAGATTAAAGAATACTTGATTCTCATTGAAAATCACGAATTTAATCAAAATCGTTAGATCCGTTTTTGAAAAAGCCTAAAAATATGATAAAGTGCCCCCTCCGTTTACTAAATTTCGAAGAGATTTACTGTTACATCATACATAAAACACCTAATTTCAGGTTTCATACAGTTTATCATTTTTAAGCAAGCCTGTTCACACACACCTACCATTTCCCGGGAGTTAGGGAACCCCAAAACAGTTATTTCCGATAAAAACTGAAAGTCGAATTTTTTCACGATCACATTTCCTTACTATCACATATCCTTACTAGGTATATATACCATGTATAGGTAAGTTGAAGTAATAAAGATAAATAAAACATTAAGAACAGTGCCCAAAAAACGCCTATATTTTACGCCTGTATCACTAGTTTAAACTTCAATGTAATAGCTTACCGGGGGTGGGGCGCTCCCAACCAGGTTCGCTCATCAAGTATTTTGAATAATCTTAGTGATTTGGATATCAACACTGATTAGGTCACGAGGTGCCTAGGTACTCCACTGCTTGAAAACCTTAGGTAAATTCTGATAACATACATAGGTCTAGAATAGCAAAAATACGATAAATGCTTCAAAGTTGTTTATATGTAATAATTTAATTAATGCCATTTACTCATAAAAAAAAAAAAAAAAAAAAAAAAAAAACCTAATTGTAATGACTGGAAAAACAAATTTATTTTATTATAATAACTTAGGCCTCACCTGCGTAGAACTACACACTTGAGACACAAACCATAAATACAGAGAAAGAATACAAAACCTAAGCATGAGAATCATAAATGATTAACCCCAGATACACAAGAATAACAAACATGATGAAAGATTTAGAACTTCAAACAATAAAACAATCCTAGCCCACAATTTTTTCTTTTGTACAAACCTTACCGAAAATCCCATCATTCAAACATTAGACAATAACAATAAACAAACCTAACGAAGAGGTAAACAACCGTACATTCCATTAAATGGCAACTAAATCGAAAACTTTATATGGATTATAGTATAAACAGAAAAAGTTAATATTTTAAGCTCAGACTTCCGTAGATCATATATGTTCAAAGCAAGATTTATTATTAGAAATGATAAGCTTACAGATAATATAGGTTTCAATTCTAAAAACCTATTAAACTTTAATTAAATATCTAAATATTTTATCCTTCATATGCCCTCATTTTTGATGATGAATCCGATGAATAGTATCTGCTTACTTCTTCTTTTTTTTTCTATTTTACGTCGGGTTTTTTTAATCTGTGCATGGGTCACAAAAAAATTCTCTTTCTAGGTATTCATGCTGTAGAAGTCTAGTTAAAATTTAAACATAGTTATCAAAACTTTGGCAGGCTCGATGGTAAGGGACTGAACTACTATGCCTAAATTCCGGAGTTCAGATCTGGCTATGGCAGGATATCTTTTCTATTCTGCCTTGGACCGTCTCTGGGCCCCTTGAGGCATACTCAGCCTCTACAACGTGGGTATTCGTAATTAAAAAATTAAGGAAAAAAAACCTGAGGGTTTAGCGTGACCACAGTCAAATAAATTCCTTGTCCACAGCTGATCAAGGATTAGTACTGTACACAAGACCTTCCATAGGTTTTGGTAGCAGAGCATTATCAAAAAGTAAGTGAGGTTATTAAAGGTTGTAACCATTATAACTGTATGTATCCGACCCATAACAATGCCTGAAATATGAAAATATTGTACAGACCATATTACATTTGCTTGCTGTTCTTCTCGTTTTCTCTCACAAAGAACAAAAAATGAAATAGTCTTTTAGACAATAAAGTTATGGAAATAAGGCATTTTCGGTCTGCTAAATATGATTTAAAAGTAAACATTTTTAGTCTTCAAGTATGTAATTATAATATAAGAAGGTAAGGTCTCATCTTTAAAAAAATTTCAGCTTTGTAAAGACAAATTATATATATATATATATGGGCAAATTCTCAATTTTTGATTATTCTTAAGTATAAGAAAGAAGACATTAATGAAATTTGGTATGGAAGTTAATTTAACCATGAGAACAAAAACTTTGAAAGGCAAGAATAAAAACAAATTTCGTTCAAAAAATTGAAAGGAAAATCTAGTTAAATCGCGGAAATAAAAAGTTCTATTTTTTATCGATGTAATCTGAAGTAATAAAGGTAGGAAGGTATATTAACTATAGATTCAAATCCTGCAGCCTATAAAAAATATAAAAATGTTTCAAAATGGAATTCCCGATTCTGAAAGTTACTTTTATACCTCGTGATGTATGAATGTGCCTCTAATACTTGGGAATAACCAACATTTTGCTATTTGTAAGTAAGGAAGATGTAAGTTCCTGTGGGAAAAACTAATCAAACAAGGAAGTCAAACATGAAACTTTTCAGTAGAGCATTT
Source organism: Aelia acuminata (assembly GCA_911387785.2). NCBI lineage: Eukaryota > Metazoa > Arthropoda > Insecta > Hemiptera > Pentatomidae > Aelia > Aelia acuminata. The sequence goes on from OU426978.1 coordinate 99,186,786, forward strand.
TTTTTAAAAAATTGAATCTTCACCCAAAGTAAATTAAAATTATTAATCTTTAAAAATAATTTTTCCAAACCCATCTTATTTTACATATTTCTCAATGGTGTTCTTAGTTACTTAATTGACACAATATGTAAGTCATAAATATCGGCACTTACCTATTGTGGGAAAAAAATCGACTGATCTAGTTACTGCTAAATCATACAAATATATGTACATACCTATGCCAATAAGACTAAATAGTAATAAATATTTTTTGTTCATTGTTCATTGGTAATTATCAGTATATTGAGTAGTTCAATAAATCCAAAATGTATTACCTGTTAAGAAATGAATTGTTAAGTCACTTTAAATTAATAATTTATTTTTAATAGTTTTCAAGTGACTTTTATTTATATTAAAAAAATTTTAAAATTCGATATTTAAGCCCTGTCGGATATCGAATTTACAGTTAATACTACTTGTCGGTTTTAAGCTAATGTTGAAAAAAAAATAAACTTAATGAAATATAAATATTAGGACTTAAAGTGTGTATAATTTGGATTTTAAATGAAACATTGAAGCATTTTTCTGAGCAGTAATTTATTCTTTCATGGTTGTGAAAGATGTTAGAGATAACATACGGACCAAGGCGTGTTTGCAGGACTTTTGCCATTTAAAGAGGTAATTTATATTAAAGAGGTCATTTAAATTAAAGAGGTCCGTGTGTAAATTCAAAAATAAGTTTAATCCTAATATTATTGAAAAATATCTTAAAAACAGTCAATCCACAACAATAGATTGCTTTATTTAATGTCATGATTAAAAATTTTAGTTAGCATTTTATATAGTAAAGTCTTACAAGATTTAAATTTTGAGAAGAATAGTTAGAATTAATTTTAAAAAATTATATTCAGCTTACAGTATTCAAAATCGATAATGTTTCTGGGTCACTAAACAGGGAGTTAATATTAAAAAAATCTGGTGCGTGCGCGCAACACACAACTTTCACTTACCAACTTACTTAGATTAGAAATTGTGTTTATGCCACTTCTCAAAGTTACACATTTTTCCACATTAATTTTTTACTTTCACTTACCTATATATGAAATATATAGTAAGTGGAAGTATTGCGATCGTGAAAAATTTCGACTTCCGGTTTTCAACGGAAATACACGTTTTGGGGTCCCCTGAGTCCAATTAACCAAGTCCCGCAAAATGGTCTGTGTGTGTGTGTGTGTGTCTGTGTGTGTGTGTGTGTGTGTGTGTGTGTGAACAGACTAGCTCAAAAACTATAAACCGTGCGAACCTAAGATTGGGTATTTAGTGTATGTATATGCCCGCGATGTGACAGCAAAAATTTCATAAAAATTGCTCAAAGGGAGGGGGTACTTTATTTAATAACTTTTTACAATTTGTTCGATTTTTTCAAAAACGGCTCTAACGATTTTGATTAAACTGAGTATTTGATCTATTTATATGCCCGAGATATGACTGTAAAAATTTCATCAAAATTGATCAACCGGAGGGGGGACTTTACTTAATAAATTTTGTATCATTTCCACGTGTTTTTTTTTATTTACTCAAAAACGGCTTTCACGATTTTGATCAAACTGGGTATTTGATGTGTGTATATGCCAAAGATGTGATAGCCAACATTTCATCAAAATTGATCAACCGGAGGGGGGACTTTACTTAATAATTTTTTTTATCTTTTTCACGTGTTTTTTTTTATCTACTCAAAAACAGTTTTCACGATTTTGATCAAACTGGCTATTTGATGTATGTATATGCCAAAGATGTGATAGCTAACATTTCATCAAAATTGGTTTAACGAAGGGGACCACAACAACGCATTAATTTCTAATCTAAGTAAGTTGGTAAGTGAAAGTTGTGTGTTGCGCGCACGCACCAGATTTTTATTTTTGTATTCATTTACTCTATAACAAACACTAATTTCTTTTATTATTATATACAAGTTTTTACTTGAGATAATTCGGCAATGCAAGCATAATACTCCAAGTCGTCTGATTTTCTAATTCTCTGTGTAATTATTGAAAATTTCATTTAGTTACCGTGAAAAAATTTATTTCCATTAAATGAACAGAACGGCTTTAATTATAAACAATAGTCTGTCGTTACAGGTGTACTCCGCATGCTTGGGCTCAACGTGTTTTATGAGTTGACGGAATACTTTTCTTTTTTTCTTCTGTATATGTTCACTTGATTTTTTTCATATTTCATATTTAGCTCTTTCTTATTTTTATGCGAAACGAGAGACAAATAATTTCTCTATATAAACATATACAAAGGTACTTTATAGAAAAACAAAAAAGGTCCCTTCCCCATTTTAGCCCCCTCAGAACATTTTAATAATGATAAAGCTCACCTGATATTAAAGAAGATTTGATTTTGATTAAACATGACGAATTTGATGAAAATCGTTAAAGCCGTTTTTGAGATAATCGAGAAAAAAAAGGTAAAAATTGGAAAAAAAAATTATTAAGTAAAATCCCCCTTCCGGTAGATCAATTTTGATGAAATGTTGGCTATCACATCTTTGGCATATGCATACATCAAATACCTAGTTTCATCAAAATCGTTTAAGCCGCTTTTGAGTAAATAAAAAAAACACTAGAAAATGATACAAAATTTATTAAGTAAAGTCCCCCCTCCGGTGAATCAATTTTGATGAAATTTTTACAGTCATATCTCGGGCATATTTATACATCAAATACTCAGTTTAATTAAAATCGTTAGAGCCGTTTTTGAGACGTAAAAAGTTATTAAATAAAGTACCCCCTCCCTTTGAGCAATTTTGATGAATTTTTGCTGTTACATCGCGGGCATATACCTACACCAAATACCCAATTTCAGGTTCGCTCGGTTCATAGTTTTGAGCTAGTCTCTTCACACACAGACCATTTCGCGGGACTTGGTTATTTGGACTCAATGGGCCCCAAAACGTGTATTTCCGTTGAAAACCGGAAGTCGAAATGTTTCACGATCGCAATACTTCATATATAGGTAAGTGAAGTAAAAATATTTATTTATTCATCTATGCAAGGATATATTTCATTGTGTTACAGTATTTATGTTACCACATTTATATATGCTAAAGTTCACAAATTGCAATTTTTCAAGAGGAAAAATGGCGAATAATTACAATTCGAGTTAATATGATTAAAAAAAAAAAAAAAACAATGAAGACTAAACATAACAATTAAAATTACCATCAATGGAATTATTTAAATGACGTATTGGATATAGAAGCAAGATTATTCAAACGTAAAATAATGCAATGAAGAGTTAGGATTTATTGCTAAATTTTACCAAAGAGTATAGAATATTTTAAATAAATTCATATTTCCAAATTATAATCCGTTCTTATGCCTCCATATTTCCAAATTATAATTTGTTCTTATGCTTCCATATTTCCAAATGAAGCAATTGTCCCAATCCCTCCCAATGTTCCGGATCATCAGCAATAAAGATAGTATAGACGCAGAGGTAAATATTTACTTGCAGTAAACCATCTGAAAAAAAATCAATAATCCGCCTCAAGTTGTTCAAACAACAATCGAAGTGATAAAATGTCTTCTTTAAATTTATAAATTAGAAACAATTAATGTAACCATCTATACTGACCTGATCGAATATTAGCAGCCAGTCTTAACTTGATTACCAAACGAGTTATACGATTTTATGATGTCATAAATGACACAAGTTATGTATATAACTACTCTATTCATAACCAGTACTGCGGACAGTACCTTATTGTGATTATCTACTTTTAAAGAAATTTTAAATTCCCAATTAGTTTAATTAATCTCTCCTTACCGAAAGGATCTTAAACATACACTGTTTATTTTTATGTAGAGAGCTTTAATATTATATTTTTTACTTTCACTTACGTATGTATGATATATATAGCAAGGGAAAATATTGCGTCCATGAAAAATTTCAACTTCCGGTTTTCAACGGACATACACATTTTGGGGTCCCCTAAGTCCAAATAATTAAGTCCCGCAAAATTGTCTACGTTTGACCAGACTACCTCAGAAACTATTTGTCGTACGAAACTGAAATTAAATAATTTTTATTTTTTGAAGAGAAAAGATTTGGCTCCGCCGGGAGTCGAACCCGGGTCTCCCGCGTTACATGCGCGGATGCTAACCACTGCACCACAGAGCTCGGCTCAAGGCAGAGCAAATCCTTCCTCTTCACTGATACCTACTCCCCCTATCTCACAAATTTTGCGAGTAGTCGCGGGAGGTGGACAAATTTTGTCCAATTTATGATATTTATTGACTTACGTCAATTTTTAAATTATTTTATATTAATCTAATCTTAATTAGTGGGTGACCACCATTTTAAATTATTTTTAAATAATTTTTATTTTTTGAAGAGAAAGGATTTGCTCTGCCTTGAGCCGAGCTCTGTGGTGCAGCGGTTAGCATCCGCGCATGTAACGCGGGAGACCCGGGTTCGACTCCCGGCGGAGCCAAATCTTTTCTCTTCAAAAAATAAAAATTATTTAAAAATAATTTAAAATGATGGTGACCCACAAATTAAGATTTGATTAATAGAAACTGAAATTAGGTATTTGAAGTATGTATGTATGGTACCCGCGATGTGATACAGGATTTCGTCTAAATCGAGTAAACGTAGGGAGCACTAAATCCCAAGGTCTATTTTTCTATTTACGATCTCTCAACAACTATGATTTATTGAAAATCATAAATTAATCTTTTTTTGACGAATAATTGGGGAAACGAAATTGTAAAAATAACAAAATTGGTAAAAAATAATATAAAGTAAAAAAAAAACATTTTAAACTAGAGTCATTAATAATTGCACAATTCTTTAATGACAGTAAATTGAAGACTTCAATGCCGACGATTACACTTGCGGCCTAGTTGCACGAACGAACGATTTAAACAGACAAATCCAATATTACAGACACCTAAAAGCAAAATAAATTTTTATTTTATACCCTTTAACGATAACTAATCATTATAGTTCGATGGGACAAAGAAAATTTTTATGATAGGATTACATTATGTAGGTACCAAAAAAAATTAAAAATCATAGACTGATTACAAATACTACGAACGTGTCGACAGCTATTTTTGTCAAATAGTGAAATAGGGTAGATAACAACGTAACTGCATATTTTGGAACTCCGCTCAAGAAGCATTAATTAAAAGTTGAAAACATCAAAATATGTATATAGTTTATTTAATATTGAGGTTATAATTTTGAGTTATAATTTATATCCAGTCTAATTTAGTCATATGTGTCTGACTATTTCTTAGCACTGGAGGAGAAAGAAATTTTCAAAATTATTAGAAAATAAAATATTTTTTTAGAGATGACTAGTTGGCCTGTCAAAATATTAGGCATAGCACATTGATCAGTGACTCACATAAAACAATACGAGGCCAAAAGGTAACCCAATATAGTTCACGTCGGAGAAATCATGTTATTTTCTCCAATAATAGAAAAAATATATCGTATGGTAGGAACTTATAAGAAATAGAGTTATCAATGGTTTTTGCATTTGCTTAGTAGAATAAAAATAGATAAAATGTATTCGAGTTAAGCGCGAATAAAATTTCCTTTTTTCGTAAAAATTACGCCTCAATCTGATATTAAGGCCTCAATAGAAATTGATAGGGGTCACCTGTGGTGTAGTGGTTAGCATAGAAACTTAGAATCTTAAAGATCGCATGTTCGCGTCCCAATTAGCCTTCGTTGCATAAAGTGACGTTAAAACAAACAAAAAGATTGATAATGTATTAAGAATGACAAAAATACATTAAAAAAACCTTTTAGAAATAATAAACATTATAGAAATGACTCAGTTATATTTAGTTGGTAGTGCCCACTGAATATAATTAAAATTAAAAAAATTGTTTGTAAATTATTACATGGATTTGGGAAGATACAGAGAAGTGAATAAAACAAATCTAATAGTTACCTTAACCTCGGTAAAATACTTGATTTATGTTTTCAATTAAGGGAACAATGTTAGTATAATTCAAGTTTGTGCGGTAAGTGCTCATAAATATTATTGGTGAGCATAATGAAAAAAAATGAAACATGTCATAGAAATTCGCTTTCACAGAGCTTTTCAAATATTAATGAATATTATTCTAAAATCGTTATATAAGTTTATAGACTTAACTTCAAACATCAAATCTTCACAATTGGTAGAATTGAATTATCAATTTTTAAAATTAATTTCACATTTTATTTTAGAGTTTATCTTTTGTATTGCGATTTGTACTGTAGTTGGGCGACAGTCAGTAAATTTTGGAGCAGACACTGTCGAGTTTCAGGCTTAGGAAATATAGTATCAAGCACGGGCGTTACCAGGCACCAAATTATTGGGGGGGGACAAGTCAATATTCTCATAGATAGGTAAAAATTCGAGAGGCTAAAAGTTGAAATAACAACGCCAAAAAAAAACTGTTTGGACATTTAATTCCTCCTCCAATGATGTATTTTAAAGATATTTATAAAAATTGTCAATTTACGTCACAGTTAGAATGTAAGTAGTTGCCTCCTCCCAAAATATTGGGGAGATGCGTCCACCCCGGCGATGACACCCGTAGTATCCAGCAGCCGATTCAGGAGACAAAATATCTCATCCATCTCCTTTTCAGACTCCTCCTGTAAGGCATGTCATTCGTGGCTATGTTGTTCATTAAAGTCTCTGTTTATGTTATCTATTTGTCATGAGAGCGTGAATAAAGATTTAAAAACTTTAAATTTAAAATTTTTTTGGGAAATTACATATTTTTTATTGGCGTTTACAGGTAAGAAAAAAAAAGAATATTTTAATAGAGTACCATATACAAGTACGCTTTTTTAGCAGAAATTTAAAAGAAAAATATTAAATAACGAAAACTAACAAAATTGAAACGTAATTTAAAAATTTAAATTTAAAAAAATAAAGATTAAGCATCAGATTATGAAAAGATGCAGATATTTAATGCTTCGAAAAATCTCTAGTAAATAAAAAGCGAAGATTCAATGACACATAAGACATCTTGCATCGTTTTAATAATTGTTTTAAATTTTCTATTAAATTAACTATCGTATAAGCATAGTCACTAAATAACAAATAATATAAATTTACAAATAACAAACAATATACATTTAAAATAACAATGTGCATTAAGTTTTACTATCAACATGTGCAGTAAAGAAATTAAATAATATTAAAACTATGAATATTTAAAATTTTCCGAAAATCTTCGAGCTTAATTCTTTAGTTAAAAATCTTGTATTTATAAATTACTAAATGACAAATAATATTTTTATTATATTTTAATATTTAAAAATCTTTATATTTCCTTTTAATGTTGCAGTGTTTTATAGCTGCAACCATCGTACTAACTAAAATATGCTCTGTAAAATATAGTACTATCTGGTTCACTCAATTCTTAATGTAGTCTTATCGAGAACCGGCAGTAATTATACTTTAAAATTTCATTTTTATACTATTACCTATCATGTCATCATTTAAAGAAATATATTCCTTAAGTGAAAAAAAAAATTATAAATAATAAAAAATTACATCTAATCACATTAGAAGCCTATTTGTGAAAAATAATGCATTTTAATCGTATGAACTAAGCGCTACAATCTATGACTAAAATCGAGTAAGATGCCTTCGAGCAAAGTTTCTTACCTCGACTCCCTTGACGAAACCAACGAGACTGTTTCACTACTTCTCTCCCAATCCCCTCCACCAGGAATCCCACCACAGCTTGGAAAGAAGACGTACCGCGGACTGACTGACCGGCGGCCTTGTCAAGGTGAGAACGGTAGTGAATGGCAGCGATGAATAACAAACAGCTGTGAACGAACGAAATCCAGCGAAGAGGCTCGAGATCATCCGAATTCGAGAAACCATAATATTTGTACATAATCATATTTAATAATATTCCTTATAAGTTTGGTTTAACTTCAGTAAGTACTCCAAATATTCAGAAAATGAAGTTAAAAATAAATATAATCTTAGCAAGAAAGTGAAAGACAATATTTCGCCTTCGCGTCCTCCCCTTACTAAAAAACATTTCACCAGGATAGGATTCAAACTAAACAGCTGGTTACTGGTAAAGGTGCATTTACACACTGTGCGAACTTCACCCTCGAACAGATAATCCCCCCAAGCTGGGCTCTATGGTGAGGTTTTTTCAGCTAGTCATTCCTCTATGAATTTTGCCATGATTAGTCTTGTTTGAAGATGAATATTTTTCATTTTACAAAAACTAGACAATATGACGGGAGATTATGTATTATTAAGAAAATATTTACAATACTTATATAATATAAAATCATTGTAAATATTGTATATCGGCTTGTTAGTTAACGCCAATTTGTCACTTTCTCATGTTAACATCGACACACAATGTTCACAAAACATCGATGTTTCAGAATCATGGACATCTGATGTCGCATCCCTAGTTCCAAGTTGGCAATAAATCGCCACAAGATCATCGACTGATCCCCTTTGCCTTTTTGGAATCGTTTTCCTGTGTTTACCTTTTCGAGATTTTCCTGAAAATATATTCCTTTTTACTTTCACTTACCTATATATGAAATATATAGTAAGTGGAAGTATTGCGATCGTGAAAATTTTCGACTTCCGGTTTTCAACGGAAATACACGTTTTGGGGTCCCCTGAGTCAAAATAACCAAGTCCCGCGAAATGGTCTGTGTGTGTGTCTGTGTGTCTGTGTGTCTGTGTGTCTGTGTGTCTGTGTGTCTGTGTGTGAACAGACTAGCTCAAAAACTATAAATCGTGCAAACCTGAAATTGGGTATTTAGAGTATGTATAAGCTCGCGATGTGACAGCAAAAATTTCATCAAAATTGCTCAAAGGGAGGGGGTATTTTATTTAATAACTTTTTAAGTTTTTTTCCATTTTCTCAAAAACGGCTCTAACGATTTTGATTAAACTGAGTATTTGATCTATTTATATGCCTGTAATATGACTGTAAAAAATTCATCAAAATTGATCAACCGGAGGGGGGACTTTACTTAATAAATTTTGTATCATTTTCACAAGTTTTTTTTTATTTACTCAAAAACGGTTTTAACGATTTTGATCAAACTTGGTATTTGATTTATTTATAAGCCAAAGATGTGATAACCAACATTTCATCACAATTGATCAACCGGAGGGGGGACTTTACTTAATAAATTTTGTATCATTTTTACGTGTTTTTTTTATTTACTCAAAAACGGTTTTAACGATTTTGATCAAACTTGGTATTTGATGTATTTATATGCCCGAGATATGACTGTAAAAATTTCATCAAAATTGATCAACCGGAGGGGGGACTTTACTTATTAAATTTTGTATAATTTTCACGGGTTTTTTTATTTACTCAAAAACGGCTTTAACGATTAACAAAAATAAGATATGAATGTAGAAAAATTTGTGACTTTGGGAAATGATATTTAGCAAAACACGTCAATTTCTAATCAAAGAAAGTTGGTAAGTGAAAGTTGTGTGTTGCGCGCACGCACCAGATTTTTTCATAATACTTTTAGTGTAGGTTGAGGTTGATAAAGTTCTCTGTGGAAAATATTTTCTCTCAAGCCTAAAGTTAGTCTAATCTGCAGATAAATATTCGAAGAGCATAATATTCTTTCCTCAATACGAAACTGTTTTCGGATACAACATTAGTATTTATGTTCTAAATGTTTTATTAGGTAACGAAAGATATCATGAGGAAAAATATTTTAAACGAGACGAATTATGTGCAAACCTAAAAGCTACGTGGAGTTCATTCATTGCTATGCTACTTCAAAAAATTTACTTGACATAATGGCAGATAATTTAGTAGTGGTTGCAGATGGACTTGAACATCTATAATTAGCTTAGGAATTGAAAAGGAGAGTAAAGATCCTAGTAAGAGCGAGGTAATGCATATCGAAATAACAAACCAACAGCTTACAATAAGTTCCTCGGACAAAACCTTAAAGTAGTAGTTAATTTTGACGATCTAGGCACTGTCACAAGTAGAGATTGAAGGATAGACCCAGAATAAAATACAATAATAAAAATCTGGTGCGTGGGCGCAACACACAACTTTCACTTACCAACTTACTTAGATTAGAAATTGACGTGTTTTGCTAATTATCATTTCCTAAAGTCACACATTTTTCTACATTCATATCTTATTTTTGTTAATCGTGAAAGCCGTTTTTGAGTAAATGAAAAAAACCCGTGAAAATGTTACAAAATTTATTAAGTAAAGTCCCCCCTCCCGTAGATCAATTTTGATGAAATTTTTACAGTCATATCTCGGGCATATAAATACATCAAATACCAAGTTAGATTAAAATCGTTAAAACCGTTTTTGAGTAAATAAAAAAAACATGTGAAAATGATACAAAATTTATTAAGTAAAGTCCCCCCTCCCGTAGATCAATTTTGATGAAATTTTTACAGTCAGATCTCGGGCATATAAATACATCAAATACCAAGTTTGATCAAAATCGTTAAAACCGTTTTTGAGTAAATATAAAAAAACACGTGAAAATGATACAAAATTTATTAAGTAAAGTCCCCCCTCAGGTTAATCAATTTTGATGAAATTTTTACGGTCATATTTCGGGCATATAAATAGATCAAATACTCAGTTTAATCAAAATCGTTAGAGCCGTTTTTGAGAAAATCGAAAAAAACGTAAAAAGTTATTAAATAAAGTACCCCCTCCCTTTGAGCAATTTTGATGAAATTTTTGCTGTCACATCGCGGGCATATACCTACACTAAATACCCAATTTCAGGTTCCCACGGTTTATAGTTTTTGAGCTAGTCTGTTCACACACACACACACACACAGACACACACACACACACACACACACACACACAGACCATTTTGCGGGACTTGGTTATTTCGACTCAGGGGGTCCCAAAACGTGTATTTCCGTTGAAAACCGGAAGTCGAAAATTTTCACGATCGCAATACTTCCACTTACTATATATTTCATATATAGATAAGTGAAAGTAAAAAAGGAAAAAGTGCTATTCTTCCAAATATCGTCAACGCTAACAGGCAAACGAGTATTGTTTGTAAATGTTATTAATGGAATTCTATGTGGTGAACACATAAGTTCTAATAGCTTCGCTAGGCCGAATGATTTTAAGATTACCAACACTGGCGTTTCCAAGAATTTTTACAGAATTGAGGCGAACAAAATAAAGTAGCAACATCAAACTCAATTCGCCAGGGACCGGATTTTTACAGAAATGTTAACATGGGCTGTTAGCAGTGGCGGGCCTAGCTTTGAGAGGAGGCTACCTATGAGATGCCAGCTACGTCCTTCTACCTACGTCGTAGAGGCCGGTAGAAGGAAGTAGGTATCTCAGTGGAATAAAGTCAATTCCTTGGTTACACCCAGGACTCTGGTGGAAGCTAAAGTAGTTGAGTTTTATCTCAGTACAGTGTTTTAAGTGTTATGTGTTTTTAAAATAGAAAACTTAGCTGATCACTAAATAACAGATAGCGAGAGTGTCTTTAAATGAAAATTGTGTCTTATACAAATTTGATTTGATTTAATTTTAATGGTACATTTAAATGTTAACTTATATTTAGTCGACAATTATTGACGTTCGAATTGGAATAAGATGAAAGATATTTATAACATCACAACCATGAAATAAAATTTTAGGTTCACTAGATAGCATATATCATAAAACAAATAATAGTTCTCCAAATAATATTTTAATGTATCTTTAATAAATCACCGAATGTGACATCCGAGTGCCTCCGAACTAACTTGTCAAAGAGAACAGTGCACAAAATCAAATGTAATTTACTGTATTTTTCAGAGTTAAGAAGCGTTAATATGGAATTGTCGGAAGTGGTTTAATACGAATCTCTAGGCCTCTATGCTCTTTATTTATTATTTTATATGAAAACAAAAATTATTATTTCTTCGATCAAGCCAGTAATTTCAGGAGTGATAGAGGCATAAAAAGTTGGAAAAAACAATTGCAATTGCCACTTTGTCCAAATGCGGCCACAAGTAGACGTAATTCCCCATGGGCATAGTCAACTTAAACAGCTTTCAGTTTTAAGTAAAACAGCAAGGTGTAACGTTGGTGGGGAGCAGCTAGATAGCAATTCTTAATTGGGAAATACAATACACAATATTTGTGTTAGTTATTTCGGTACCTGAGAGATGACTGACTACCTCGAACGCGAAAAACCCCTAACCACATGCAATTTCATTTTCACTGTATTTCAATAAAATTCATTAATTTAGGCTCTTAACAACACTCTTAGGCTCTCACGAACCGCAAACATTTAACTTATGACGGTTTGGCTTTTGAAAATTTCGGCAACCTTTAGAAAATGGAATATTTAAATTTCTTTCGATTTACTAAAGATCGATCGGAACCACAAAATCAATGAATATTGTCCTAAGAGAGTCTGGCTCTTTGATAAGGCTTTATTCTACTACATTTCAGTTAATACACAACAAACAATTACAACTCACAATTTAGGCAAGTGGAAAAGTGTAAAAAATCGAAAAATCAACTGGAAAATGAATGATGGTAATAATTCGTAATAAGTACCTATCTTAAAGATTTGTATATCTAGACTCTCCTATCTAGACAATAGCAAAGCCTGTGTGCCACCAGCTAGCAACGTAAAAAAAAAAATAGACAATTAGCCATCAGAGATGAAATGATGGAAGTGATGGAACAAACTAATATTGAAATTATTTAGCAGAATGAAATTATTTCATAACTGGACATGCCCCTTATATTTTTTCGAGCCATATTTGAGCTTAGATAGCAGATTTTCGTCTTCTCAAAATAAATGATTTGGCACTGACAGCCTTTCTAATTTATTCTAGTTGCAGAAACAAAATTAGAAACCTATAGTAGTAATCTGGAAAACATAACAGAAGTGTCGCTCCATGAAGAATCGGCACAATTTTTCATGATTACATTATATATTAATACGACCGAGTGATTCCGGAAGAAGACAGAGGTGCCTGAATGTTAAGGCCCCCAAATCAACTGAAACCTCCTTTTTAACGTGCAAATAGACATGCGCGCCACAGAAAAATCTTCGGCGGCGGGCCGCCGATGATTTTTAACCGGCGGCGGCGGCGCATACCGGCGCGCCGATGCTCGCGAGATTTTTGTATCGTGGGCGTACGCAGGCGAAGGCAGCTGCCCCCTCTACAAATTTTGAGAAACAAAAACAACCAATAAATTAATTCGTATTCATTTAATATATTTATAAAGCATTACATAAACACTTATTATAACATTTAAATATCAGTAAGTTTTCTTTTGACAATTAATTGAGCCTTACAAGGTCAGAATACCTCGACCCTTTCGAAAATTTTATCAGCCTGCCCCCACCCCAGAAGAAATCCTGCGGACGCACCTGGGAGCACTCGTTTATTATTTTATTTGTTGAATTGGATTCTTAATGTTAAGGCCGTACATTAAAGGAGTTTCACTTGTAAAAAACATACTTTACAGCTTTGTGACATAGATAACTAGTTTTTGAAATGAAAACAGATAAGCTGAATGGGGTTAAAGGTCATTGTTTACTTATAACAAGTTCTTATCTCTCTAATTCCACCTTTCAATTCAGGTCAGTTTCTTTCCGACTGTTGTGAGTTATGGTCGATTTAAAAATGTCTAATTTTGAGCACCGTGCAGTGATAAAATATTTTGTAAAAAATGGGATGGGGCCGAAGGAAATATTTGAAGACATATTTGCAACTTTGTGGGACTCTGCCCCATCGTATGCCACTATCAAAAGGTGGACCGCACTCTTCAAAGCTGGCCGAGGAAACCTCGAAGATGATGACCGATCTGGGTGACGTGAGTCTCGGAAGGAGTTTTGCAGGTCGATTTTCTGCAGCATGGCATGACAATAACAGGGCAATACTATGCAGATCTTCTCGTGAAACTGCGAGAGGCCATCAAAGAGAAACGCCGAGGAAAGATCACCAAAGGTGCGCTGCTACTGCAGGACAACATTCCCCTCCACAAATCAAGAGTTACCACGGAGACGGCCAAGCTGCTCCCGCACCCACCCTACTCGCCAGTGCTGGCCCCCTCAGACTTCTACCTCTTCCCTAATATGAAAAACATTTGTGTGGGAGAGTGTTTTTGTCAGACGACGAGGTGATCTCAGCTCTCAAAGTCGTTTTGGAAGGTTTCGAAAAAAAATTTTTGGCCGGGTTACAGATGTTAGGGTAGCGGTGGAATAAGTGCGTTGCTGTTGTGGGGGACGATATTGAAAAATAAAAATATGTAAGTTGAAAATATATTTTTATATATATGTATATCAGGCTTAGAACTTTCTTTACCCCCCTCGTACTTCTAAAGATCCATCGTGTTCGTTCTGTGATCAGTTGAATTGAAAGTTGAATAGGATCTCGAAGAGGAGTGATTTGAAAGTGGAAGTTAATGGAGCGTGTCGGATAACGGAGAGAATAGAGTTCCAGAGGGATGTTGCTTGCATTATGAAGGATTTGTTCATGTATAAGTTCGATGGGGTGGAGGATATATATCGGACGTACGGGATCTGGTTTGGCGGGATTGGATGGAGGATTTAAATTGTAGGCTCTGTAAGATATAGGAGGGTCGTTGAGTTCTGATGGTCTAGTATAAGAAGAAAGCCAGTACATACTGGCAGAGCCACTTCTCGGCATAGTACTGGGTTATATGCGTATCTCTTGGGATCCTAAAGACAAAACGTATTGAATATTTCATTAGGCGTTTAAGTTTGGCTTCAAGTGCCTCAGACAGTCCGCTGTACACCGTACAGCCGTAGTCAAAGTGGGGAGAGATGAGAGAGGACGGTTGAACTGTTTCCGGGTAGAGATAGTGTGACGGGAAATTTGTGAGATATGTGTTTTCCAAGAGGGGGATTGATCGAAGGTAACGCCAAGGTTTTTGACAGAATTATGGAATGAGATGAGTTGTTTAGGACTAGATTTGGAGCGACAGGAGTTGATTTGAGGAGAAAGGGAGATCCAATCAAGGTGGCTTTCGTCTGCTTCGCGTTCAGAGTAAATTCGTTGAGGTTTGCCCAAGCACATATTCTGTCGATATCTTCCTATAATTTTAGGATATCGTCGGAGGAATCAGCGGGGCAAAGGAGAGATAAAGCTGGGCGTCATCGGCATACAGATGGTATTGACAGCGTGGGTGGAGGATGGAAGTTCATTGATACAGATAGAAAAAAGCGTGGGGGACAAAGAGGAACACCTTTAGATTGGAGATGTTAGAGACAAATTGAGTGCATCGGCTGAAAATGGAATTGATTGATTTTGATTACCTATTTTGCTTTGGAGTCGGGGGTACTGGATAAGGGTTGCTGGAAGTAGTTGGATTTGGCGCGGTATATTAAGGATTGAGTGCTATTTCGGAGGAGCTTGATGGTAATCTTCAGAAAGTCAGGTGCCCTAAAATCTTCTTCTAGCTGCGTCTCTTAGTTTCATAAAATTCCTTAGCGTAGGTGTTAGCCAGGGTGCTCGAGGATGCTTAACTGTCTTGAATTGAGAAGAGCGTGACGGTCTAGGATGGTGTAAAGTTAAGTGGTAAGGGTTTCCACCATGGAGTCAATGGCGTTTGAGGTGTATATGGGGTCCCATTGGATCATCTCAGGATCAGGCGCTAGGATTGCAGGTGATAGGGAATCAAGGTTTCGAAAGGATTTAGTTGTAGGGGAATACAGGAGGATGGGAAGGTTATATAATTTTATGAGGTCGTAGGAAGACTGTAAAGGATCCGGATGCTGTGATAAGGCGGGGAGTTTTTTAGGGAATCGCGATCATAAAAGACAAGCCAAGTGATGGAATGCTGGGTGTTAAGAGTCGGGTCGTAAGGGACTATAAATAAATTAAGGGAATCGAGGATATTTGAAAGATAGGCTTGGTTAGGAGAAGGTATCTGGAGATTGTTGTTGAGGTCTCCGGAGAGAACAATGTTGGAATATGAATGATGGCTTCGAATATTTCATCAAAGGTAACTTTCGGAGGCAGGTAGATGAAACCAAAGAGTACGGATGTGGGGAGGTGGATATTTCAGCAAACAGGTATTCAATGTGCGGGGAAAGGGAAGTGGGGGAAAGAAGGGAAGTGGTTAAATGGTGGAGTATTATAGGATTCATCTGAAACAAACTGGATCACTGAGATGGAATACAACAGCACTGATGAAATAGAAAGATTGTTTAAGTAGAAAGCATAATAAGTGGTAACAGTCGTTAAAATATTAATAATAAATAAAATCAAAGTTTTACTATATTTTGAGGGGGGAAATGAATGAAGATAAAAGAAATGATGGAATTCTTTATAAGTCCTTTAAACAATAACAAGGACTGGTAATAATCCGATTAGGGTAATTATACCACAGAAAAATAGAAACAACTTGTTGCAACCAATGCTTGCTGTTGCGATGCGGCGGTTGAGGAATGACTTGATATGTCCTAACAACGTTTCATATCCGCTGATCAATTTTTCTCGTAGTTTTATGAAGGTCTGCAAATAGGCCTTAAAGAAAAACTCTGTTGCCAATAATATCAACGCCAAGCACAAAAACAGCCTGCTCTGAGAGTGTTGTGCATGCGGCGCGCCACCTTTATCGGCGGCGGCTCGGCGCAGTTAAAATCATCCGGCGGCGGCGGCGCGGCGCGGCGGCGCGCACGTCTACGTGCAAAGCGAGTGAAAGTCGGAAATCAAAATCTAATTTAAAGCAATAATGGCTAAGATTTTAAATTTAAGTCTTAAATTCTGCTTTAAAACAGTTATCAATACTCAGTCTTTCTTGG
The DNA here is from genome assembly GCA_911387785.2 of Aelia acuminata. NCBI lineage: Eukaryota > Metazoa > Arthropoda > Insecta > Hemiptera > Pentatomidae > Aelia > Aelia acuminata. The sequence goes on from OU426978.1 coordinate 99,203,601, forward strand.
AATTCCACGAATTTCGGGGTCTTATGTTTATGGAGTTCAACCGTCGACTAGATCTAAATTAAGAAGGTATACTGTTATCGGTGAATATATATATATATTTTGCGGATATTAAAAATCTTTATTGAAATCTGTTGAAAAATTAATTAAGGTTATGTATACGTTGGTTCCAACAAGCACTTAAGACATGTCCATAACTAGTAGACTGCTCATGTTCTCCCCCCACTCTTTTGATTCTAAATTTGATTGGTTAGTTTTCCCACATGATTCATCCAGCATTAAAACAATATTGAGATTTGGTTGTTACCAATGAGTTAACTAGCTTGTTGGAGCATACCTTATGTTATATATGCCATATGTTTTTCCATTAAGTAACAATTTTTAGTGATAATTAAATATTTATTTTCATGTTTTTTCCCGATAACTTCTTAAATAAATTAAGAACCCAAAAAAGGTTTAAATGGGACCAACTTGGGAAAATACTACTACAAGATGCAAAAGGTTTCGTTCCAATTGGTCCATCCATCTCGGAGTAATCGGTGGACATACATAGAAAAAAAAAAAAAAAAAAAAAAAAAAAGGCACATACATATCGAATTGAGTAACCTCCTCTTTCGTTCGAAGTCGGTTAAAAATAAGTACATAATTAAATCTATCAATAAAAATCTAAATAACTATTAAAACCTATAATAAAAACATATTATGTGATTCCATTAAGAAGTTCTTATATCCCTGAAAAATTTTCTGAGGGCATTGAACCTTTCCTAACATTTCAGATATCACGCTGTGCTATGTGTTTACATGTTTGGATCGTTCTAGGCCTTTCTGGGTGGTTCCATAGCAGACAATATATTATTGTACATAGTAAGAACACAGTTACTTCTGAGTTAAGTTACTGTTCTGTCACTGCTACTTATTTTTTTTGTTAGATTGTTACTAATTTGAGTTCTAATTGTTTGTTTGACATTCAATAAAATTATTTAAACCCATATCATGTAGATAAGTGAAATTAAAAATATGATCACACAAAAATATATTTGTTTCTCTCTCTTGTTCTTAGAAATGGATGCAACATTCTTTGATATAATATCCACTAGAACATCATTTTTATATTAATAGAAGTGATATAAAGTGATAGCAATAAATAAAAAAGTTATTTCTTGTAAAACTTTATTTTATTTTTACCAAAACTTGATTACATTAATCAAAACATGTCTGCAAATACTTCTGGTTTCGTCTTAAGGCCTTGATGTTATTGTTAGCTGACTAATTTCTGTCGTGGCATTATATAACATTAATTCTGATCGATAAAATCGATAGGCCAAAACAGAAAAAATTGTCATAAAAAATGCCATTATGCATGAATCAATTATAAATTCAAGGGCCTAAAAACAATTCGTTTTCGTGAACATTTAAAGTAAGGAATATTTATTAAATATCTTAAACATCAAAAGTATTATCTAAAACTAGTAATCTAATCTCAACAACTACCATATATTTAAAAATAAACTAAAACTTGGGCTAAAATTGGGGCACGGCGAAACACCCGTGGTGCTCCATGAAACATTTCATTGTGACCCAAACGCCCCTGTTTCAAGGAACCCCACACGAGCCATTTTGATGTCTTTCACTTCCTACGATGAACATGAAGAGGTAGGAAAGCGATAGTCAAGCAAAATCTTAAGAGATACGCGCATAATGAAATGTTGGAAGAGCAGATTGAATAAAAACACTTTTTTTATCTAGAGACGAAAATCCGTTCGACGAAAATATTTAGTTTTACCACACAAAACCGCACTTCAGCATGTGGAGTCTGTCGCAACAAATTGAAAGGGGACAAATAGCGGACTTTGTTAGGAGTCACCCTTGCAGCTTGCAGTTTGAATTTGGTTGCTCTAGACCTTTTGGTTCGCCCAGTGCACCGAGTATTTCATTGTGCCCAACCCTCCTAAATATATATATATATATATTTCAGTATACTTGTATCAGCCCTGAAGAAGCCCTGGCGATTGTAAAACGTATTACATGGTCAAACTCTGAAGAAGAAATGTATATAAAAACCCTAATGTTAGTGTGGGTTCTATTCCACTGCGGGAAATAGGAAACAAAAGAGCAGACCAGGCAGCAAATCTGGCCAGAAAAAGAAAAGTTTTCTTTTGTCCCTCTAGCCAATCATATCCCTGAATAAAAAATAATTGTTCAGATTTAATTAATCATATACAACCACAAAGCATTGGGTATCAATAATATCTATAAACAATAAATCAGACTATGTTTTGCATATTCAGGAAATATCAGGACAAAAAATAAGATGACACAAATACAAACAAAATACAGCCCACTTTACATCGAAATCGCTAGAAAATCACCACCATTCCGAGATATAATTAGTGCTGTTTTAGAAATGTCAATAAGAAATATGTCTATATTTAAGCAGGCCAAAGAGATTTTTTTTTTTTTTATGCTTTTCTATTTTCGTTATGCTCATGTCCACCCTGGATCGATAGACAATCTTTCTTAGTTTTATAAAAATCAATTTAAAAAAAAATGTCAATGAGATATCACTTTTAGGTTCACCATATATTAAACTAACATATTTATTCAAATTTTAAAGATTAAATATTAAAAATTAAATTTCTCTGAAATTGAGGATATTTATGTCTTACATCTAGCAGAATAAAATAATCTTACTTTTATATAGCAAAACCCAAGTAAAAACTAATTTATGCTCCTCTATTGGATGGAACAGAAAAATAAAAATGCCCTCAGGTTTATATCAGTTTTGATTACTTACCAAGTTGTTGATTCCAATACCAACTATAATACATGCCACTATATTTCCAAGGGATACGGTTAAGAACCAGAGTGATGTAACTAAGGACTTCATATTTAATGGACTCTAAAATTCAAAAGAAGGGACATATTATAATTGTATGATTATTTCAGGAAATTGATTTATAGATTAACTACCTGTGTATAAGCAAAGTTAGTCCCACTAATAACAAATAAAATCTCAGCACAAACAAGAACAATATATTGAGGAAGTTGCCACACTATACTCAACTGGTATTCACTTTTGTAAAGCTGTAATATTTAAAAGTTTATTTAATTAAATTAAATAAATAAAAAATATCATAAATTAGTAAAATCCAATCCCACCTCTACTTGACTCTGGAGTAATGCAGCAATAAGGAATGTGAAACACATCAAAAACCCACCAACAGACATTCTACACAATAGAGATTTGCATAAGCCAATTTTACCCATGGCAGGATATATTGCTTTCTGGAACAGTGGAACTGCAATAAGTACCAGCAAAGAGCTCAATGTAGTCATTTGATCTGGTTGTACTTTAAACCAATCCACTATTTGGCCATTTAGTTTCCTTGCTTGAAAAGTCCACCTAGAACTCTAAAAAATCAGAAGCAAGTAATAAAAATTATATATTATAAGACAACACTAAATGAATCACAAAAACTAATTAGTTATCAGCTAAGTCATTTAGCATAAATGTAAAAAAGGATAGCAGACTTACTTTTTTATGTTGCATTATTAATCTATGGTTTTGAAGTGAGCAGCCCTTCAAATTACTCTTATATAGCCCCAAACTGCCCAAATTTTGCACATTTTATCAATTTGAACAATTTTTCCTACCTCATCACTCACAGATAAATTAGGGAAGAAGTGAATACATTAATTTCCTATTCCACGATTACAGGTTGTTTATTAATTAATGTTTAATGTTTTAATCATTGAAATATATGAGAGAGATTATTGAAAGTATAAGACTCAAAAAAAGTTTTGAAACATGGAACAGCTAAAAATTGGCGAATAAGGTGAAAATGCCAAGATTTACACAAAGTAACATCAAGGTTGAAAATTTGGAGGTCACCTCTTAAACCATCACTTTTCTGATAAAAAAAAAAGCCACAACACAATTTTATGACTGAGAATTCAGGCTATTGAGACGATTATTAAGAGTCAACCATATGTCAAGTCGATTCAACCATATCTTTGATCTCAAAGTTAAAGTATTTCGAGCTAATAAATGGCGAAAATCTATAATTTTTAATTCCATTTTACTGATGTTAAATAAATTTTATAGATCTAAAAAAAAATAAAAATTACCTGCTTGTCATTTAAGGCCCAAAACATTATCGCTGGTAATATTACCGTAAAGATACGAATAATACTTTTAGAATCTTCAATCAATTCTTGAGAAAATTTGTCATCAGCATGGTCCAACCAATGATTTCGGCGATTATGAGACTTCAATTTTTTCCATAATGCATACTAGAAATGATATAATGCTTTTATTATTGATATTTTAAGATTAAAAATAAAAAGTATTTAAGGATCCTATTAAATAAAATGATTTCCTCATTAAAGTAAGGTACTGAAGAAAATCAATTTGTGATAAACCAAAGAGTCTATTTTTCTTAAAAAAATCAGGTCCTATATGTCTCAAAAGCAGTTCAGTTCTCAGCAGTCTCCAATACACCTCAGCTAGGGCACAGAGGATTGATGTCCTTTCCAAAACCAAGGGGAGGCTACAAATATGGGAACACAGATATTAATGAAACATGATTTGGTGATTAAAGATCAAAAAATATTCAACCCATGACTGAGGGTTCTTGCCAATATGCCCTAGAAGCCAAAAAAAAATATTTTGCACAATTTCATCTTTTTTTTTTCTACTTTTTGTTTAAGAGAATTGCAAGGCTATCATATATCTATGCATTAGTTGTTTTTTTTTTAGCATAAAATGATTAATAATTGTATTAAGTAAATTATAGTGCACAAAAAGCTATGAATGCAAGAAAGAAGAAAAAATGATTTGTAATCATAGTTGTCGAGAGTGGGGCTGAATATTACTTTTAGATAAGAATAAAGTTGACGTTCTTTTTCACAGACAAAGATCCCTAATATCAATTTATATAGTAATTGAAAAATCACATTTTTTAGCTCGAAATTTAAGCTTATCTTTAGAGCCTTCAATTTTATTTCAAAAATGGCAATAACTTCAACACAGCTTTACCGATGACCAAGTTAGTTTAAAGAGACTAGTTAACTACATGAAATGACACAAACCCAATCTCTGAAAACTAACTAGAACTTGAGATCTAAAATTAAAAACATTAGCAGAGTCTTTATTTATCTATTACTTATTAGTGCCTATAATCTAAAAGCTTTTGGTATCTTTTGGAATATTCCTAGAATAACTTTTCAATGAATGTACTGTCACATGGAAGAGCTAAATGCCCAAAGATCCCTGTGTCACATTGGACTGATGGGTTTTAAGAATATGGGTGACACAAATTTGGTGGAGGCGCCGGGCAAGGGTTGTGAGGTCATTAAGCAACTACGTACAATTTACACTATTTATTATTTACAATAATCTCTTACAAGTCCCAACTACAAAGGGGGGGGGGTAACCAAGACTCATAAATTACTTGGGGCTACTTTACTACTTCGAATCCCACTATGCCCCAGGCTCAGTCTGCCTGTCCCAGACTTCGACAGCCCATCTCAGACTGCCTGAATCTGTCTAACTGCTCCCCTCAGACTGCCTGACTCAGACTCTCCCAGCCTGCCCCACTCTCTCCTGGGCCAGCCTCTTCTAGGATTTCCCCCTCTCTCTCAGGATCTCCTAGATTAAATGGCCAATTTAGGTCTTCCATGTGACAGTACAAACATTGAATTAACAGAAAATTCGGAGGAGTTATGAAAGATTTTGTGACCAGATTTACTTGAAGCCTCTTTTGGGTTTTATAGCTTTTGGTACACTTTAATACACCAGCAGTATTTTTTTTTTTTTTCATTCTATGCTAGAAAACTTATAAATGGGCATACAATAGCCTTGCAATTTTCTTAGATTAAAGGTAGGAAAAAAGTAAATTAAAAATTGATGAAATTATATAAAATGTCTTTGTATACTCTGGTAGGGCACATTTGCAAGAACACTCTGACATGGGTCGAATATTTTTCTACAAAGGATCAACAAGAAAAGTTAACGGTATTCCCATATTCATAGCCTTCCCTTGTTACTCTTTATAATCAGAACAACTTTATTAATATTAGTATTAAACATTTAAAATATCACTTTAACATGCTTATTGTTTTTTGACCCAACCTTAGTAACACAAATCGCTAGCTTAGATAATGTGACATCAGCAAAGGTGAATTTGCCTCATTTTGGAGGAAAGCATAGTTTAGTGCAGTATTTATAGTAGTATTTTATAAAAAATATGTTCTATGTTGAGCTTCAAGCCAACATGAGAAATGAATGCTATTCCCTGGGTTTTAGGTATTTTACCCTGGAAGAGTCTGATAACTTTTTGGAGCCATTTTTCTGTTAAATATATATGCTATGTTAACTATCTTTAGCTGAGCCTGTTATAAAATAGGCACACAACACCTTTTCCTTGACTTCAAGTAAGCGTATGACAGTGTGAACTGACCAGAGCTATACCAGGCATTAGAGGAAATGAATGTGCCCCAAAAGTTGATTCCTCTGGTGCGGATGACTATGCTGGGCTCGAACAGTGTGGTTCGCATTGGATCCGATCTCTCTGGTCCCATTATAATCAACTGCGATGTGAGACAGGGAGATGCCCTTGCATGCCTTATTTTTAATTTTGCCGTGGAATGAGCAGTGCGCCGCTTAGACATCCAAACCCTGGCAACACATTTTGCCAGCACAGTGCAGTTGCTGGTGTAGGGTGTTCTACACAGACAACTTCGACATAGCTGCCAGATCTGAACGTGCTCTTAGAGAAACATTCCTATATCTCGAAGAAAAATCCAGAAAACTTGGCTTGGTAATCAATGAAGCAAAGACAAAATATTTGAGAGTAGGAGGAACGGGAACTACAGCTCAATTGTTTGAGGTTGGACCCCACAAATTTGAGAAGGTGCAAAGCTTTATTTACCAGGGTTCGGAGGTCAATGCACTAAATAACATCTCCCAGGAAATCAATAGGAGAATCGTTGCAGCTTAACGGAGCTACTTTGGCCTGACCAAACACTTTAGGAGCAAGTACCTATCAAACAGAACCAAAATATACCTTTATAGACCTTGATCCATCCTGTCCTTATGTACGGGACAGAAACCTGGGCCTTCACCTGACCCGATGAGACCAAGCTATTAAGAAAGGCAATTACTTAAAAGAATTTTTGGTCCAGTTCGTGTGGGAGACATATGGAAAAGAAGGAAGAATTCGGAGCTCTTAGAACTGTATGGTGACATCAACGTAGTTAAATCAGACGTAATCAGGCTCGGGAGACTTCGATGGGCACGAAATGTGGTAAGGATGGAATGAAAGCGAGATTCCTAAGAAGATGATGAACGGAGAGCTCCATTGGAAGCGGATAGTGGGACGGCCTAATGTAAGGTGGGTCGATTCCGTTGCAGCGGATGGACAGGTTCTTCTGCGAAACTGGAGAGCTGCCGCAAGAGCACACACATACATAAAAATTGAAATGCATCAAACCTAGAATTAGACAAAATTACAGGTTAGCAAAATGGCCACACTTATACCTGTAAATTCCTGGTGTTCCAGAATTCTGGACTATCAACATTTTTACTGTATTTTGTATGAATGGATGACACTGGTGCCCCTAGTGGTTGAATTGGGTACCTTCTAAGGAGTCCAAAAAATATTTTTCAAAAACTAGCAAAGTTGTCCAGTTGGCAAAGTTTTACCAGTATACTGTATATCAAAATGTCTACATATTAAATTATTTCAATAAATCTTCAATTTGATAAATGGAGATTGAAACTATTCTCTTGTCCTCTATTAAAATTTAAGTAAAATAAACAAGATAATTTGCAGAAAATGTTAAGTAATATTGAAAAACTCACACCTAGACAACAAAAGAATTGAGAGACAACATTATATTGTGCTTCCTTAATCGTATACCATTTCTTTCCCATTGTAATTATTGCTAAAATGGTAATAATAATAATTATTAATAAAATAATTAAACTTCAATTTTTATAGATTCTTACATAGGTTACTTAAGGATGGAATGTTCATACATTACTTTTAAACATCACAATGTTTCAAGTGAAATATCTAAGAATTTAAATCTGAATCAGAATAGTAATATGTATACATTGTTTTGTGAATAGGAATAACATTTCATAACTACAGAAGATTTTATTTTTAATATTATTCTGTGACTTTTTAATTCACTGTACTTTTTTATTGAGTTCATGAACCTTTCTCTTTTTATTCTACCAACTGTCGACATTTAGGGCTGGATGTCTATCCTCACGACCTTAGCTTAATGTAATAATTCTGTATTTTAATAATATTTAACATATTGTTATTATTGCGTTGAGATTAGCCACATTATTGCTCTCTTTACTTGACATTAATTTCTTTAATTTTTCCATTCGGTGATGATTGTAACTTTCTCTAAAAACTTTGTTTACTTTTATTTCTGAATCTAAAACTTACATTACATTTGAATTTCTTTAGAAAATACACCATAATTTTGTGTCTAATTTTTTTTTTAAGAAAACAAAATTTACCTATATTACATGGTCTAATTTCATTAACATCTTGCCCCTTGCCTTATTTTTATTTGACTAATCGTTTGCTCATTATCTTGGTGTGTTTCTATACAGTCATATTTCATTCTTTTAATTGTTATTTGTTTGTTTAATGTCCTTTTATGCTACTAAGACTAATCAGACGATGCTACAGTGGGAACTCTAAATTTTGCTCATACTTATGTAGATATAATTAGGATAGGGACCTTTAATTAGTACTAGACATCGTACAGGCTCGGGACCTCCATTTTTTTAATTGTTAATTGTTATCAAATATTTATTTTTTTTATTATAGGCACAAAATTGCATCTGTTTTAAAATTGACTATCTCTACTATATTCTTTGTAATATATATTGATTTTTTTTTTCTTTATTTTTTACTATTTTCTCTTTTATCTAATATTTCCACTCCACTGAGAACAAATGTAAGATTATTTACCATTGTATGTTTAGCAAATACATATATTTTGGGGGTTCTTTACATTAGTCATGAGCTGTTGAATTTCATTTCTTAAATTTTGTGAATTTTCCACATTAGAGTGTTTGTAATTTCTTTCTATATTAATACATTACTTATTTTTTCCAATTCAATTTTGTCTCTTATGTTTTTTTATATTTATTCAGTTTATTAATATTGTATCAACGAATTAGTCGTACGGACAAGGGGTAACAAACTAAACATTTTTTAGCAACAAATAAAACATCCTCAGAGCTAAATCTAAGAAGAGGAGAGGTGGTTCTCACCCGCCTAAGGATTGGCCATACGCTACAACCATGATGACCTATTGAAGAAAGAGGAACCACCAAGGTGTCCTTACTGAGAGTATGAATTAACTGCCCATCAAATTGCAACAATGTGCTCAAAAACGACTCCACGTTCGATCAAGAAATTTTTGACGTCGTGGACCCCTATAGTCTCTAACGGTGAAGAAGGTTTCCGTTTTTCTATTTAGGGTGTAAAATTGAAAAGAAAAGGGCGAGAATTTTAAGCCTCTTGCACTATGTAATTAGCTATCTGTTCGGGTTATGAATGAAAAATTTAGTTCGAGCTGCAGACTACCAGGAAGCTCTAGGGTGCGTTTCACTCAATGTTTATTGTCCATTCTTTCGGTTTGTAATGGTTTTAAATTTTTTCAGCTGTTCTTTTTAAATTACTTAGATAAGTACATTTAATGCAATATGAGTGACTGTTTCTTAGTAGTACAGTGAGTGTATAAAAAAAAAAAGAGATGACTGAATATAAATCGAAAATAAAAAGTTTGAAGTGTTCTTATTGTAGTTATGAAAAAGAAGTTGGTTTGATTACTATGTATGATAAGCCTTCCAGTTGACAAAATGACTAACTCCAATTTCAGCATTTATTTAATTTTATCATCCCTCATAGTTCAGGATAAAAAGAAATATGGTAATAAAATTGTGCCTACATCAAATTTTTGTTTAGACTTTGTAATAGTAATAAGAATCGAGGTATGCAAAATTAAGAGGGATATTTTAAGGGAGGTTGAAATGGAAGAAAGGTCTTTAAAAAAAAAGTTGCTTTGAATCTTCGGTAGTTTTTATACTTCTTGATCCAATAGGACCATTTATATGACATTACATTCAACAGATCCAAAGTTGTAACAGATTATAGTTGAAAAACTATAACTTTCTAACACAATGATTATTACGCACATATCGCACGTCGGCAAGAAGATGGTTAAATCTCGAAAAAACTAGCTAAATATGAGTAAAATGTAATAAGATAACACAAAACCTACAAGAAAGTTAACAAATATTAGGAATCAATTGCAATCTGTAGATTGAAAGTTTTCACAGATTATAACTGCAGCATTGGGGGGGGGGGGGGGAGGATCGAGCTTTAATTCTTATTTATCTGTTATCGTAACCATAGATTATAAAATAAGTTTGTTTAAATATATTACTCTATGTTAATCTAACTTGAACAAGTTAATGCTTGAAATTTTTCTTAATAATACTTTCTATTACATATATTAGTACTTTCTTAAAAAAAAAATTCAATTTTTATTTAAAAATATTTTTTCACTAAGTCAAAGGTCTAGTTTTTAATCAGATATGTATAGTAAACATATTTAATTACCAGCAAAAAGATGATCATTAAGAACTTTCGCACCTTAAAATAAAACTCTAAAAGATGAAAAACTGTAAATTTATAGAAAAAAAAAAGAAGTCCAACCTGACAATCAAGTCTATTTGCAACTCTTGATTGGACAAGGATGTCACTAATGTTTTTAGGTAAGATGAGATTATCGGTGCTTCCAATTCTTTTTCGGAATAAATACATTTTTTATCTTAAAACAATGTTGCTTCAAGCATACCCAGGGCAGATCCAGGTGGGGGGTCACATGGGTCATGACCCTATATATATTTTTGCTTTTTAATATTTATTATTTTTAAATGAAGTAGGCAATTAGGCACTTCTTTTTACTATGCCCTAAACATAACACTGTTGGTTGTTTAGATCGCAATTCTTCTAAGGTAATAATCTCATTAAAAAACGGTGCGGTCAGATTATGAGACAGGGATGCTGGATCCGCCCCTGAGCTATCTTAGACAATAATATTTTATATTTGAACAGAGGTAGTGATATTTTTTACTACATTAAATTAATTTAATGAAAAATTAAATTAAATCAATTCTACATTAATAAATTGGTAAAACATTAACAAATTTTTATGTTTTTGGAAAATCAATAGCGTATCAATTTTTTTTTTTTTTTTTTTAAACCTTGCCAAAACAAGACAGCTTTTTGTAAATAACTGATAATTAGAAATATCTAAAACCACATATGCGGGACAAATTTATACTTAGAGCTAAAACGATGGTGCATGCAGAAGTAGTAAAGGCCAAAGAATAACAGTGAATATTTCCAAAGCAGTGTACATTTGATCGTAATAGTGGGGCACTAAAGCAAGCTATTACACTTCCAACGTTTATGCACCAATAAAATAATGAGAAAAACTCATCCAGTTCATTGTTCTGTTCAGGAAGTATGAACTGATCTGCTCCAAAGGGTACCACACATGGCTTCAATGTTCCGGTGCCAATAGCAATTAACACCATACCCATCAAACATATTGGTCTAAAAAGGATACAAAAAGGTGTTAACAATACTAATTCCTATGAATTTTTATAGTAACAAATTAGGCATGATTTTTAACAAATGGTTGAAATTATATTTCTACATACCATATCATAAATGTCTATAATTTTGCGTTTTATAGATATTTATCTGTTTTGAATTAAAAGCTATACTGTGATACAATTAATATGAAATATCTCGGGAGTAATTAAGTTAGTGCTATTCATCACAAGATGTTACAAAACTTAAATCATTAAATCATGGGAATTACAAAAAAATCACAACTTTCAATTCACGATTCACACAACTTTCAATTACCACCCTTCTTTTTTGACTAAAAATAGACAATTTTTTTAAAATACTTAAGTGCTTCCAGCGAGAGAACATTAAAATTTATTTATCATTGAAAATCGTATTACTTATTGAAGGGTGGGGTCAGTATTTCATAAAGTGGTGTACCATTAATGAAATTGGCCCCAGTTACTTGTGCACTCCAAACTTTCCAGGGGTTCAATTGAGTTTGTTTGTATGAATATTGTTTAAGAGATTATAGAAACAATAAGCGAGTTTTAGACTGAATGATCATGTTTTTCGACGATATATCGTAAATAGGTATTTTAATATATCATTAGTACTTTTTAGAAACTGACTTTGATATTTTATTTTTCTCAGGCAGGGAAGCTTTATTGAAATCACATAGTTTACTTTATATTCCAACAAAATTGCCCCTTTTCGCCTGTGTGTTAACAATGAGCAGCTAGTAACAGGGTATTACGCATGCAAGAGTTGAAATTGTGTTTTAAGTGTTTGTTGGAACATACCTTTGATTCATTAGACATTGGTATAAAGTGCCCCCCATGTTTACTCGATTTAGACAAAATCTTTGCTGTCACTAAGCAGGCACATGCCTACCTCAAATACCTAATTTCAGTTTTGTAGACTTTATCTTTTTATAAAAAAAAAAAAAAAAAATCTATTGCAGCATATGCAATACATAAAATTCGCTTACCACTTTCCTTTCTTAGACTAGAAATATACATTAATTTTTTAAAATGACAGGTATGACAGAAAATTGAAGTGCCCTCTTTTTTCCACAATGATAATTTTTTTATTTAATCTGTAAGCAGAAACAATTTTTTATACAGTATTTATTTATAAGTACATACTGTACTATAAAATACTGTATAAAACACCATTTTATAAAGCGGTGAACCAAGAATGATGTTGGCTCCACTTATTCATGGGACTCAGAACTACCTGGGGCTAAATATTATTTTCAAATTTTGAGTGCTTGAGTATTTTTCAGGAAATTAAAGTGATATTATTCTTAAGTAGGGGAAGTTAATATTGATTTATTAAAACCAATGGTTAAGAAAACATTGATTAAAGGAAATTATATTCATGATAGGTTATAATTGTCATTCATTTCTTTGTGATCAATAAACATTTTGAGCAACACTAATCTCCCATTTTATGAGGGGAAAAAAAACCTCCTTTTTTTTTATTTATTATTATAATACGAAACCAAAAAGTTTTTTTGATGATTTGTGGTTCTACAACTTTAATTAATTGACCACATGCTTCTAAAAGTTTATGACAATTGCAATTAGTAACATGAAATCAATAGTTTGCTATAAATCCAACAAAATTAAAAATTATTATTTTTCATGCACATCAATTACTTTCCATTACTCCATAAACTCAAAATTAATCCCTCTAAAATTCTAATTTCCAGTAAAATATTATGCATAAATATTGTTACTCTTATTACTGGAAATAAACATTTTCATCCTGGGAAAAAAAAATTTTTTTTTTCTTTCTTTATACTGATTATGAAATTATTTTATATTTAGCCATTTATTAATACTATGGATAATGAGAGACTGTAAATTTCTCCAAATGAACATTAAAGGTACTTTATAAATAGAGGGGAGGAGGATAGCTCAATGGTAAGGCAGTGAATTGCTGTACTCAAGGTCCCGATTTCGAATCTGGGATGGCTCAAGATATCTTTATTCTTCTGCCACAGTTTGCCTCGTGGGCCGAGAGACCCTCCTGGAGCAATTGAAAAATTAAGGGGGAAAAACCTGGCGGTTGAGCGTGATCATGGTCAAATCACCTCCTTGCATGACTGCTGACCAAGAACCAGTGCTTTCTTACATAGTACTGAACCCAAGACCCTTCATGGGTTGTAGTGGTACAGGTTTTATATATACAACTTTTTCCTTCACCATATAAGCTCTATCAGATTATTTCAATGATGATAAAGACACCTGGTACTAAGAAATACATTATTCTCATTAAAACATAACAAGTTTAGTCTATCTATTATATTCTAAATCTTAATAGTCTTATTTTCAGAAAACTGTGAAATGAGTAAATTTGACCGAATAAATTGCAACTTCCAGTCAGTGGCGGATCCAGGGGAGGGGCGCCGGCCCCCCCCCCCTTTGAGGTTAGGAATCAATCAACTATTACTATTTCTGTATAAAAAGGGCTAACTTTAGTTATTTTTTTTACTCCTTAAATGAAAAACGGATTGTATTTAAACATATAATAAAAATTTACAACATAACTATGCACTAATATTTTAAATTAAAACCTTCATGATACATAAAAAATAAAAAAGTGCGTCTTCCCCCACCCCTCAGGAACTTTCTGGATCCGCTACTGCTTCCAGTGAGTCAATTTTGAGGAAACAGTTGTTATCAAATCTAGGGCATATTCCTACCTTGAATATCTTATTTCAGTTTTGTGTGCTTAGTTAAAAAAATGAAACCCATGAATGGCTTAAATTACTTTCACAAAAATTGATATAATTAGGATCAGAGAAAAATACTTAATTGATCACCTAAAACCATAAGGTATTCTATATAGGAAAAAATTTGTGCTATCAATTAATAAGTTTTAAATATTGTATTTATGTTTTCAGAAAGGTGGCATTTTTAATGAAAAAGTTTCGATTTCATTTAAATATTTTAGCTGTTCATATTATTTTATATTATATTATTTTTAATTATTATATGATATTATTTTATATTATATTATTTTTAATTATTATATGATATTATTTTATATTATATTATATTGATATTATTTTTAATGAATAATCATCTATTAAGATAAATGATTAATAGCCATGCAAAGGAATTGTAATGTGTATTGCTTTAAATAATAAAATAGTAGTGGAAATTGCTTGAACTTACTTTCCAGATAAGGAAAACTGAGGAGCTAATGATGACATTGTCAATATTACTACACCTGTTACATATATACATGACAAGTAAATTACTGTCCTGAAAAAGAAAATTAATTAAGCTATAAATCAATGATTTATAATGCCAAAATTAATTAAATAAAAAGAAGATATCACACACACGAATGAAGATAATTATTATTATTTTTTTTTTTAACATTACTGACAATAACCTTAACATGCCAATAAATAACTTTACTAACATACATATAAACAAGGTGAGAATAATACAATCAAAATAGCCATATTGATCTAACCTGTGGTCATGTACCTGCCAAGATAGATGAATAAAATTTTCAAGAATATATTCACCACTCACCATCGTAATTTTATAAGCATTTTTTAACTATACTGATATAGCTACCGATGGCAAAAGTAGTTCAGCAAGTGGTTCTTTTTGCCAATCCATGGCTACTTCCAATAGAGGTTGCCACCACTTACTAACTAGAGCGGGTGTTTCAACATTTATTTCTAGGAGCTGCCAATAACAATATTAAACAACCCAGTTGGAAATCAAAACCTTCAGAACAGGCATTCTGAGACTCCCCCCTCCTAATAAGTCATACAGTGAAGGGCACTCCAAGACTCACACCCCAATGCGCCCAGCTATCATATCCTTTACTGCAATCACACCCGCTTTTTTACTTCAATAAGTAGTATTAGTGGTATTACTTTATTACTATTTCAATTATATTAGCTGGTTATGTTTCTCCCAATTTCAGAATATTTAATCTTTTCAATTTTCCAGTTGATTCATTCATAAATGCTACTTGTAGTAAAAATCTTTTATTTTCAAAATTCATTAAGGCACTCCTTAAACCAAGCAGCCATGTTTTACTCAATAGAATGGTAGAAAGAATAATAAATATCTTAAGTGTAAGAACAGGATTTAAAAAAACAGAATCAATTATAAAAATAGTCCCCAGCCATAAAATTTACTACCATTTATTTTTGATTAATTAAAATTATCTTGATAGTTGTTAGTTTAGTATTGTTGTTAGTTGTCGTTTTAGCTTACCTGAAGTATTAGTAAGTTAGTATCTCTAAAGTATCTTTCTAAAGTTTATTTTATTCTCAATTTTAAGAATAATTATTGTATTCTTTGCTAGTTGCAGATATATTTTTAAGGATCAGCTGTGTTCTAGTACTTCTTCAATTATCACCCAAAGGCTTTTATTATTCTCATTAATTATACTTCGATAAAATATATAAATAAAAGTAATGTCATGATATTTAATAGCGTTAAAACTCCTTTGTTATAAATACTTAAATGAATGTAAATATATATTATTTTTAAATATAACAAATGTATAGAAATAAATTTATATTTAATATTTAACTAATAACTATTTAACTTAAATATGAGTTGAAATATTTGCGCTTTAATTATTTCTGTGACTACAAAAAGTTATTTATTTTAAAATTCAATGCCAGGATAAATAGAGCATATATAACTATTTAAAATGTAAAATATAAAATGATAAAGAACATACCAAAATTTTCCTAACCAACTGTCGGCTATCCATCCTCCAAAAAGTGGAAGTACATAAGCAATAATAATAAAGCTATGGAAGTATACAGTCGCCTCATCTTCAGTCATTTTCAAAACATCATAAAAGTAAAGGACCATGATAGCTATCTTAATGAAAATTATTAATAATTAACAATAAAATCATTCTATGTAACAAACTAATTTATGAAATATGACTCACTTCGAATACTATAAAATGTATATCTCTCTAATAATTCATAGAGGCATACAAATATTATTTGTTTGGGGTATTTGATCATAACCTAGACAAAAGAAAGAGTTTAATAAATGTTCATCAGTACAAAAGGAAACATAATCCAATTTACCTTCCCCTCTCTTGTTTTTTCCTTTAATATTTTATTCATTTTTCCTTAAACCTAAACAAATATTTTATAAATGATGATGTTAATCAAAAAGAAATCTTAGGAAATTGTATAAGCTACAGATTTGTGAAGAATTAAGAATATATATAAAACAACAGACTACCCACCCAAACAAAAGAAAAAATCTGCTCTTTATTTCAAATTTATCCCTCAAGAAAGTATCTTTAAGTCCCCAATTTACTATCTAATCTAACAAAAGAAGAAGAAAAGCTTTTATTTATTTCAAGATTTACAAAATAAATGATACTTTTTACATGATTTCAGTTATCATTCTTCTAATCCACATATTAATTTACATGACTTTTTTGTATAATAATAATAATAATAATGAATAAATGGCAATTTTAATGTGGGCAGTAGGAAAAATTATAAAACAACATAAAAAAAGTAATAAAATAAGAATAAGATTTAAAAACAAAAATAATATTTAAACAAATAAAATAGTAGAAGGAGCAGAGCTTTTTAACTGAACATGAGCAGATCATGCTATCTAAACTAACAAATTATGTTAGTTCAAATCTAGCTTCAGGTTAGTACAAATCTGCTTAGTTCTGATATGAATTTTCAAAAACCTCTCAATTCACATTATTTTCTTTTACAATAATAATAATATATCAGTAAGCACTTTTAAACTTTAATGTAAAACAATTACCAGTATTTGAGCTGAATATATATAATAGAAATAATAAGGTAATTAAACTGTTGATTAACATAAGTCATTTAAAAAATGTAATGTCCTTAGAGATATAACTTATTTAAAACAAATACTTAAATTTATCACTTAAATGTCCAACAAAACAAACAAAAAATTCAAAATTTGACTAATTATATTATTAGTAAAATTTCTTAGTCAATTTGTCTAATAAATAATATGGCATATTGAACTTTGCATTTATGTTTTAAAAAGTATTTGTTAACAGTTCTGCACAGAAAACTTAAGTTAAAAATGTACTAGGAAAAGTAAATGTTTCACAAAATTATTCCTAAATAAATATTATTTAATTTTAATAATATTTCATGAGTATAATTTTTTTTTCAGTGCTAACAAAATATTTTATGGGAGAATTTTTTTTAAATTTTCTTGTTCAATTTTTATTGCACAAAGATGTAGTCCATCATGTTCAATCTGCCTCCATTGTCTTACATCTTCAGTACTAACTATTTATTGGCATGACTCTGGGACCGCCTTATCTTGAGTTGTTCCCTGACCACTGATTCAATTTCTACTTGTTTTTACCGCTATCCTTTGCAAAAATTACGGGGCTTTTTCGTTTAATCCCCGCATCTTTAATTTATTGTTCAAAATATAAACATGTGATTACATTGACCATACTATTAATAACATATCAGTAGGTATATTTCGTATTTGCATTTTGAATTATAGATTTATTTAAGTTATAAGATGATTTTAAAGATATGGACCAAACAATCAAATTTCTTCAAGAAAAAGGCCTCCTCCACGAGGAAAGACAATGCCGGGATGGGCACATTGTGAAATTATATAAGGGAGGGAATGGGAAGTTGCCGTTTGGATATTGGCATTAGAGAAGGTACTTGGTTCACCGGTTCGAAACTTCTTTTAAATACAGCAATGATGTTCATTTATGCTTGGACAAAAAAGTATACAACCACCTTATTTTGCCAAGAGGAATTAGGAATAAGTATAAGAATGAAACTAAAAGATAAATATTGGATTCTTACCGATGCGAATTCATGTGGAGACATAGGAACAAAGACAATAATCTTTTTGAGGAAATCCTGAATGCCATATCGATATTTTGGTCATTAGAGTAACAGTTAATAAATGTAAATATTTTTTTTTTATAAACTTTTATAATAAAAATAGATGTGGGTATTAAACGAAAAAGACCCAAAATTCCATTTCAGCATCCAGAACTGTGCTCTTCAGTCTGTCCTTAGATAAATTAATCCCAGCATCTCATAACTGAACAAATAAATATTGCAGCTTAAAGCTGTGGAATGTCACTTTACTGCTTACTTCTGGCCTCCCAATAACATTCTTAAGAATCTGATAATAGATAAAGTTTGCTTTCTTTAATATTTCTTTTTTGGGTTATATTTAAGACTTTAAATTTAAAGAGATAAATAAACCTGTACATAAATCTAAATAGACCTATTTGGTATTATGTACAGGTATAATTATATATGGTAAATAGTCCTTTTTAGTTCAGATTGGGGCCATATTGAACAGTGCCATATTGGTCGTGCCCAGAAGTAACGTAAGGGAACTAGTACCCATAACTCTTTTAAGTGCAATCAGTGACTGGGTCTCTCTTTCATGATATATAACAATTACATCTATTAAACCTTTCTACATGCAGAACCTTGCTTTTACCATTGTAGATCTTCATGTTTTTCCAACAGAGCTTTTCATCCTTTTCGGTCATGGCTTGCTGTAACTTTTCCACAGTGTCCGCATCATCTATTTTTTTTTTTTATTAAAAAAATAAAAAAGTATAAAATGTCATCCACATAAAGAAGAAGCGGGATAACTACAAGCAGGAGATTTAATCACCACATTTCACCAGATTTATTCTTTCTTCATTCATTGAGCAACCATTTTACATGGTGCAATCATTTCATTCATAATTATTACAAAAAAAGTTTAAATTTAAAAGAAAAATAAATAAATTAGTATAAAAATTTCCTTGTACATGATTAACAAACATAAAATGTTTTTATGTTAAATGTTTATCATTTATTGTTATCAACTGTTTACTGTCATATATTGGTATTATATGGGTGATTCTAAAATTATGGTAGTGTTTTTGTTTCCTATTAATTACTTTATTCATTATGAACACAGCTATTTCATTTTCAAGCACCTTAAGACTGCACAACATTCACTAAAATCAATAATAATGTTCTTTTTTTTACTCCCTAGCCTGTCATAAAGCAGTGGTCATGTACTTCGAAAAAAAATTAAACCCTTTTCCTTCACAATAATTTAAAAAAATCAGGCACCAATCTTATCAGGAAACTTTCATGATGCAAAATAAAATTGAGTCAGGACTCCAAAGGGTACAGTCCAAGTATCACAACAGTTTCTTCCTTGATCACACAGTTGTGAGGTCACTCCCTAGCTAGTTTTTTATATAACCACCAAACCACTTAGAAAAGGAAATTTTGTGTGGAGAATATAATTTTTCTAAAGGTTACTTCTGCTCCTTCCAGTAACTGGAGGAACGTGCCAAACTGTATTGTATTTTAATGGCGAGTCACTCCCTTTATCTTATCAACATAATGCTTGTAAATAATACATTTTAATTACAGTTTTGTAGAACTCTTGAATCTCTTCACAGCCATAACCTCCTTTAGGTTATTTTTATACATGTTTTGTCCAAATTGATGAGAAATGGTTGATTTGTCCCTACCTCACCCGTCACTCCCAAGCTAAAAACTAAATTAGTGTATAGCTATGTCTGGACAATGCTGGTCAAGAAGAGACATGTAATTCAACATTTTCAGATATATTCTGAAAGTCAGGACAATGACGTCATCTACTCGGAGCTTGAAAGTTTCGCATGAACAATGGGTTACCAAAGAATTATACCTGTATAAATTCTTATATCTTTATAAGAATGAGACTGACTTCACGAGACTGTAAAATTTGGGGAATCATTTTTTTTTAATATTTAAATACAAATAATGATGTCCTATGTTCCATTTTGTCACTCCCTTTTACTTTATCTGAAAATCATTATCTCAACAATTATGAATATAAGTGTGTCCACACATTACATCGTTGCTATGAAGCATGTAACCATGGCTTCTACAACCGCAAACATAAAAAAAGATTTTTTGAAAATTGAAATTCCATAAAAGTTAAAAGAGCCAAATACCATCGAAATTTTAGAATCACCCATATAAGTTTATAATCAAATGTAAATGCAATACTAAACTAGAACATTTTTGAATTTTTGAAAAAAACATGCTTTTGAATTTTTTATTTTTTAGAATAAAAAATTGATATTCACTTATATTACATCATAATAATTATTATTAAACTGATTTATGACATTCTTTTAAGCAAATCAAATACTAGATTGTTTTGGGGAAATTATTGTTAATCTCATTTCTACAAGTTAAAATAGCCATTGAAATTGCTATAATCTCAAAAAAAAAAAAGATAAAATTTTTGAGTTGTGACAAATATTTTGAATAGATATCATTAAAAATTATCAGTTATTAATTTAACACTCCTCTTCTTGAGACTCTTCAATTGATTTAAAATGAGGTACAGGGCGACCATTAAATCTCAACACTTTATTTTACTAAAACTTGATTTCAGCAGACGTTTCGGCCATTCGACCATCATCAGTGCTGAAATGTGACAGACAATTGTTATTTTATAAGTCAAAATTTTTTAAAAACTCCACATTTTAGTGGTTTGTCATTAAAATGTTTAAAATAAAGGTATTTACTACCCCAGTCTCTGTTATACATAGCATCAATATGAAATTCAAGTTATGTCTACATCCCTGGGTAAAATTTCCAAGAACTATATATGTTAACCATTTTAATGACAACCCACTAATTGTGAAGTTTTTAAAAATTGTTGACTTATAAAATAATGAATGTCAGTCACATTTCAGCACTGATGATGGCCGAATGGCCGAAACGTCTGCTGAAAAAAAGTTTTATTAAAAAAAATTGTTGAGATTTAATGGTTGCCCTGATCCTCAATTTAAATTAAAAATTATAAATAATCAATTTTAAAATAGAGAACGTTGGTGGTATTAATTTTAAAAACAGATTTTGATCTTGATATTCTACCTTGTTTGAACTAAATGTGTGACTTACTTTTGTAAAAATGCTTTCCTGGACTTCAAGTAGTTCCAGCTTAATCAAATTATCTGTGAACAGGTTCCAAACCATCTAAGATGTGCATAACTATGGTTATTTCCATTTAATATGTTATCTTAAAAAATATATTATATTGATGAAATGCTTAATTTTACATGAAGTGCAGTGCTGAGTGAGTGTTATGTATCAAGCGTACTGGAACAATGAACAATAGCAACTTAATTCAGCACTGTAAAAAAAAGAACTTCATAATTAAAAATATACTGAAATATATTAACATTTAATTTCAAACTGGTAATATAAGCAAGGAATAGCAGTTAATAGTCCTTATTTGCAGACTGGTTGAAGAAAAGTAAAAATGTAGACTATTTAAAAATAAAAATATGTTATATGTTGAACTTATATAACAATATAACAGCATAATAAAAAATACTTCACAATTTTCACCTTAAAAGAGGCAGTAACATATGTATGATAATAAGTTGAATATCACACAGCATCAATTGAACATATGATTATTGATTTTTTAAAACAAGTTTCCTTAAAGAAATATATTTGACAAAAAAAAATGCATGAAAATGTAGTTATTATGGCCGTTAATTTTAGACCTTGTAAAAAAACAATAAAATATTTCAAAATAGACTTGGCAAATATTTTAATTTTTCGTTCCACAATTTCTAAAGCCTCTCTGTCACAAAACCTCAGTATGTTTTCCTATTCATGCCAGTGCTTACAATAACTTTGCAGGGGAAATTATTTATAGACATTTCCTTCTTTGGGAAATACTTCATCAGTTCAGAGGGCAAATCTGTGATCCCACTTCTTATTAAATTGGGTCAAAAGCAGGGAAGAAAGAAGAAGAAATCACCAGACAACAAGAGTGATTTATTGAGAGAAGTGAGACAAGTTGGCAGGGGGAGAACTACAATAGCTTACACTGATGCCTAAATCACAATGGTGCCAATACAAACTTAAACTGACAAAACTTATTATTAACTAAACGAAATATCTAAAACAAGAATATTATAAAAGATAAATATGAGGATTACATTAATGTCAATACCCCCTCCTAATCCCATATTACATAAAATAAAATAATCAAAATCTAACCAAGTTTAATTTTCCAAAAAAGTATTCAAATCTGCATAATTCCAAAGATTTGGTCATGACATCAGCTATCTGTTCATTTGATCATCAATATAATTTAATTTAATAATACCTTTAGTAACAAGGTCTTAGACAAAATTATATTTGATATAAAAATGCTTCGACCTTTTAGTTATAAGGGTTTGACACACTTTAATGGTGGATTGATTGTCTTCAAACACATTAATAATACATTTAACATTAAATATTTCAAACAATAATTTCCTCAAAAACAATGTCTCTCGAAGAGAGTCACCCAGCGCATAATATTCAGCTTCACAGCTGCTGAGTGAAACAACATTTTGTTTTCTAGAACACCAACTTATTACATTATCATTTAACTTAATAAAATGTCCTGAAACACTCTTTCTATCATTTATGTCAAAACCATAGTCCGCATCGACAAAAGAATTACTATCAAAATTTTTATTGCCAGAGGATCCAAAACTTAAGCCTACATTAACAGTATATTTAAGATATTTAATGTTGTGAAGGGAACTAATCTCTTTGGAAGCATATTATTAGACTAACCTGTGTTGATATTAAATACCATATGTAATTTATGCAATGTTGTAAAAACTAAGAGTTGATAATAAAGAGTTGTTGTTACTAAATGTTACATGGTGGCAGCGTAACCAATGGAATAAATGTCCATTAATTCTATATAACTATATAAAATATAAATCTACGTGGCTTTCTGTATATATGAAAGTCATTCATTATTAGGCATTTGCAACGTTTTCAAAACTTAAAAGTAATTATGTATTATATAAAAGGAAATAAAATTAGTTACCTAAAATTTCTTTGGATTACACTGAAATAAATAAATGACAAATAATAAAATTAGAAGTTTATTTTAGGATTTTGTCCAACTTAACCCTTTAACAGCTAAGCACTCGGAACAAAAGTTGCACTGAGAAGCTAAGCGGGTCTGTCGGCTTCTACACTCCCCAAGCTAAGGCGTGCAGGCTACTCTCCGCCGCGGACTGCCTCAACTTCTTTATCTCCTCATAATCTTCACCAACTATTTCTTAATTTTTTATTTATTTTTTATGATTCTATAATACCTTTATCATTATTTCAATAAATTAAAAAGCTAGATAATCGATTGCAATAACAGATTACGTGATTTAAGAAGTTAATAATGAACAATAATGTAATAATGTTATTACTTTATATACATACTTTTTTAAATTTAATAAATTTTTAATAAGTAATATTTTTTTTATTTGAAGTAATATTTCAATAATTTACTAATGTTTAGATGGTAACTATAAAATACTCTCCCATCCTCTTCTTAGATGCGTACTTCGGACCGCCACTGGCAGAGTTAGGAATTTTTTTTATTTTTTTTTTGTTTTTAATTTCTTGTTCCATGGGCTCCGGAGAAAGACTGCCCTCTTCCGAACTTGTTCCGGATGAGCCTCAGTCACGACAACTTATCTCTTGTGAAGCTGAGGACGTTAAATAAGTGAAAAACCGATTGCGAGATATCTCGTCATCAGCTACAGGGGACTGGGAGCCCACGACGAGTTATCTCGTCGTTAGCTTGTGGGGACCGACTTTTTTGCGAGATATCTCGTCTGGAGCCATGAAAGGGTTAAGCCCTAAAAAAATCTTCAAATCTTTATAACATTCATCGATTGCAAGTGATTAATAAAATTTTATCATGACATTTTAGTACCATACACCCACTAGTACTATATGTATAAAAATTTAAGCCCCAACAATTGCCACTGAAAGTATTTATGTTAATTTTAATACTTTTTATTTTTAAATTATATATTCAACATGGAAGAAATTAAAGTGCAATTTCATCCAATAATTTTACAGTCATTTTTCTAATTTCTAAAATATATTTGGTGCAATAATATAAAAGTAAGACACACCATAAGATGAATTTGGTACATTTTTGCTGTCTGTTGTGATTGTACTAAACCCTATTCCAATTATATTCTATGTTAGTTACTTTTACATTTGTCTTATTTATATCTAATCTCGCCTCTGCTGAAATAATCCGGTAAGTGCTAAATGAATGGATCATTAATCAATATATATTATAAAGCAAAGTGTACAATGTGCGTGCCGAAAAGGCTCAGAAACGACTCCACATACGATTAAGAGATTTATGTCAGCGTGTAACTGTATGTCCCCTAACGGAGAAGAAGGTTTCCATTTTTCTCTTAAGGGTGTAAAATTGAAGAGAAAAGTACTGGAATTTTAAGCCTCTCGCAACATGTAATTAGCCGACCTGAGAATGACATACGAGTTTATGAATGAAAAATTTAGTTCGAGCTGCAGACCACAAGGAAGCACTAGGGTCTGTTTCACTCAATGTTTATTGTTCATTCATTCCGTTATATTTGTAAAGGTTATATATTTTGTCAGCTGTTCTTTTTAAATTACTTAAAAATCAAGCGAAAATAATTAGTTTCACCTTTTCTTTTAAAATAAATTAATGATTTTACATATCTGCAATCAATTGGAAAACCGACTGGATACTTTACAAAATTAATTTTCTCATAAGAAGATTAATTGATAAACACATTACATTTAATCAATATCTAACATATATTTAAGTAAATTTAATGCAATATGAGTGAGCGAATAAAAACAGACATAAAACAAAAAAGAAGAGCTGAATAGACTGATTATAAACCGAAAATAACAGGTTTGAAGTGTTCTTATTGTATGTAGTTATGAAAAATGGTTTTATTACTATGTATGATAAGCATTCCAGCTGACAAAATGATGAATTGACTCCAATAATACAATTTTTTCAATAAGATTTTATCACCGCTCATAGTTCAGGATAAAAAGAAATATGATGAAAAAATTGTGCCCTCATGATATTTTGGTTTTCACTTAGTAACAGTAGTAAGATTGGAGAAGTGCAGAGTTCGGCCAAATTAGCGTGTGGGGGGGGGGGATATATTAAGGGAGGTTGAACTGGAAGAAAGGTCTTACAAAAAAAGTTTCTATGAATCTTCGGTATTTTCTAAACTTCTGGATCTAATGGGACCATCACAGTAGTCGGCGCTTAAGTTGTACTCCAAATATAGTTTTTTTTAACTAATAATCTAATAACTTATCATCTGCTGACTGCTTGGAATGGGCTTATAGGATTCATAATCACAGAAACCATCAAAGACGATGCATGACTCGACAAAGTTGCAGCAAAATGAATTGTTCACCCACCATTTTCAACACCCTATAAAGTATATAGGGTTCCCTATTTGGGCGGACACTGCCGATCTCGAATCTTAAAATTGATACAATGTTAAAATTTTCAAGAAAGTGCTAATTTTGTTCTATATTTCCTTTAATTTTAAAGTTTTTCTGTTATTAAAACTGCCACACAACTACCGGAGCGAAGCCGGGCACCCTAGCTAGACTTACTATAGTCAAATAAAAAATGTAAAAAATAAAAACATTAACCTTTCTAAATTCTTTACCGAACAATTGGCATAAAGTTCTATTTTAAGTTTAAATTAAAATAAAATTTTGCAAATAAAAAGTTTTAGACATGTACATGAGACAATACTCATATATTATTTTCTCTGTATTCCTATTAATTTATCAACATTCATATGTCCATCTATATAAGTACTATGTACATGTTTTTAGTTATTTTACAAATATGCACATGCCTTCTTAATTCATAACTCATTTTCATGTAATTATTATTATATAATCATTAATTTCATCTAATTATTATGTTAAATATTTATCAAATTTAGTTCCAGATTTTTTAAAATATACTTAAATCAAAGTGAACCTACATGTTTGGCTCTTATTTAAAATTAAAATCTGATTTCCATTTATTTCTTCTTATATATGTACTCTAATAATAATTTTGTTATCTTTGACATCATACATCACAAAACATTTTTTTCAATTATAACCTGATAAAAATTTTTAGCTGTTGACTGCATCTTCATGAGAATGGACTCATTGCAATTAGAACAAAGAAACCAACAAAAACGACACATAACTCGACATAATTTCTACAAATCAATATGTCAGCACCGGATTCAGGAGGAGAAAACGAGGGAAGAAAACGCATTAAGAGAACCCATATAGGATCTCTTATAGCTATAGGGTACCCTTTATTTAGGCAGACTTCGAGCTTTTAAATATTACCACTAATACTAAAACTGAAGTTTCAGGCAAAATTTGTTATAATCATAGTTATTTTGGTCTGTTTTTTTAGAAACATGCAAATTTTATTCTAATCAAGGTTCATTTTGTTCTATTTTGTCTGAACTATTATAATTTTATTTAAGTGCATATATTTTAAAAAATCTGGAACTAAATGTGAAAATTATTTTTTAAGATAATAATTAGATATAATTATTATTATAATAATTAATACTTTAGGTCGTCTGATTTTACAATTCTCTATATAGTTGTTGACAACTTCATTTAGTAACCATGGAACAAATAATTTCCATTAAATGAACAAAACGGCTTTAATCATGAACATTGCGTGTACTCCGCATGTGTGGGCTCAAAGTGTTTTATGAGTTGACAGAATAATTTTCTTTTTTTCTCCTCTATAGGTTTACTTGATTTTTTTCATATTTCATATTTAGACATTTCTTTTTTTTTTAGGCGTAACGAGAGACAGTTAATTTCTCCATATAAACAAAAACAAAGGTACTTTATAGGAAAACAAAAAAGGCCCCTTCCCCATTAGGGCGGATTTACACTATCGCTTCGGTCTCGCTCCACTCCCGGTCCGCTCTCGCTCTACCCCATTCACACTATCGTTCCGCTCCCGCTCCGGTCTCACTGGCTAAATATTCTAAAGAGAAATAGAAAGAGGGTAAGCACAATATTGGTACAGGTCCGGCCTCCCTCCGCTCCCGCTCCACTCTCCTAAAGTCTTATCATATTCACATTATATAATTTTACACCGTTCACGATTGAAGCCATTAATAATCGAAGCCGTCTGTATTTAGATTTTAATTAATAATTAACTTTCAGTTATTAAAGTATTTATTTATTCATCAATTTTATGGCCAAAAAAAGTTCAACTTTAGAATATATATATAATAATTTTAAATTAATTTAATTAATGGTGAAGAAATAATTTAAATTTTTTTTCCGAATGTATTCGAATACGCTTGAAATGATTAAAAAAAAAATCACCAACAATACGCGCGGTTTTTCCACGAGAAAAATTCTTGTTATGTTTGAGATATCTTTTGCAATGAATTGATGTACTCGTAAAAAACGGTCACCGATTTATTTATTGGCTACATACTCATTGCTATTATAAAATAACGTTCAATTTGAAACGAATAAAAATGAAGTATATTATGAAAAATGTCAGATCATTAACAAAAAATATATTAAAGCAAAAAATAATTAAAATATGAATCAAGAAAAGAAGAGAACACAATCGGTAAATTGCAGCTTTTGCCGATTTCAAGCGTATTCGAATACATTCGGAAAAAAAATTAAATTATTTCTTCACCATTAATTAAATTAATTTATAATTATTATAATGTTGTAATAATTAATAATTATCATTGTGTTGCAATATATTCTTCTTATTATATGTTTTGATATAAATGTAATGTATGATATGATGATATAAATGTATTATCTTCTTCATCAAGAAAAGTACACTTAACAGCTATTTCTACGAATGAAAAATTGAACTTTTTTTGGCCGTAAAATTGATGAATAAATAAATACTTTAACAACTGATAGTTAATCATTAATTAAAATCCGAATACAGACAACTTCGATTGTTAATGGCTTTAATATCTTAAACCTTTTAAAAGTGAACGGTGTAAAATTACATAATGTGAATATGGTAAGACATTAGGAGAGCGGACCGGGAGTGGAGCGGGAGCGGAGCGATAGTGTGAATGGGGTAGGGTAGAGCGAGATCGGACCGGGAGCGGAGCGGGAGCGAAACCGATAGTGTGTATAGGCCCTTAACGGCCGCTCAGAATATTTTAATAATGATAAAGCTAACTTGATATCAAAGAACACCAAATTTTCATTAAACATGACGAATTTGATCAAAATCGTTTGATCCGTTCTGGATAAAATTGAAAAAACCCTTATAATCAGACAAAATTCATTAAATAAAGTACCCCCTCCATTTGACTAATTTTGATGAAATTTTCGCTGTCGCATCGTGGGCATATACGTACATCAAATAACTAAGGTTAGACCAACGTAGCCCCAGTTGATGAAGTGTTCTTACACAGATTGTTAAGGACAGTGGTTTTTATAAGAATTTGAACTTTTCATTTATATGTGAAATATTTTATATATATATTCAATCTGATGCCCTGATGATGCCCGAAGGATCGAAAATTTGGCTTGTATATATATGAATATATATATGTAATTAGGAGACTATTTGAGGCCGTTTTTTTCTATAAAATATATTGATAATGGTGATTTTGCCTTCATCATAAGCTAGCGTAGGGTGCGTCAGCCATATTGGTTCGCTTAACGTCACGTTAAGTATAAATGGCTGTACATTTAACGCCGGTACGGCAAGGTTCGAGGGAGAACCTGTTCGAGGGTGAGGTTCGAAGAGTGTAAAGGCACCTTATCACGTTGTGACACAAATACCACCATAATTTTAGAATCCCTGAGGTAGTATGGGATCTGACGTTCCAATCTCACTGATGGTCGGAGGTTACCTTGGAGAGGTATTTTATAAGGGATCGGTTCATCCATTCTACCATTCCGTCAGACTGTGGATGGAGGACCGTAATCTTATTTTTTCGAATCCCAAGACTCTTGCAGACCTCCTGGAATAATGTGCTTTCGAAGTTCCTCCCCTGATCTGAATGTAATTCAAGTGGTTCACCGAAACGGGCGATACTGTACTGTACTAGTACGTGACAGCATATGCTTCCACCCACTTGGAAAAACAGTCCACGATCACAAAGACGAGCTTATTTCGGTCTCGATTTAAGTTGAAGTGCCTATCTATTGCCAGGTGGGGCGGTTTATGGCTAGTTTCCAATCCAGTATCTTTTTCAACTCAAGATCATTATCTTGTCGATCCCGGATTGTGTCAAGGGTCTTCTGTAACTACTCCAATGTTGCAGAGGTTGGCCTCCTTTTGTTCGATCCGGCTACATTGAGAGCAATAAGGTGGACAAACGGAAAGGGCATTGTATTGCGATGTCTTACTCCCGGTCAGTGTTCAATTTCAAAATCTTATTACTGAAGCTTTTGTAGCCATCTAGCGACTTGGCCTCCTTCAGGGTTCCTGGAATTTAGCAGCCACTTCAAACTTGCATGGTCAGTCCGCAACAAAAACCTCGTACGCCCAGAACCCAATGCCTTCTTCCTTGGCGTATGTGTCGAGGATGAATTTGCCTCCTGGAACTGGAGCCGAGGTCAGCCGTTCCTTCAAGGCGTCAAACGCTTCTTGACACTCGTTATTCCAGCTGAATGGTCAACGTTCTTCAATCAATCGACTCCGAGGCTTCACAATGTCCCCAAACTTTCTTACATAACGGCGGTAATAGGAACAGGCCCAGGAAATGAAGGCATAGGAAATTTCGAATCTGCTGTTTATTGGCAGGCAATTTTTGCTGGGGCAACCGCTAAACCTTCTCCACTGACGATGTGTCCTAAATAGGCGACCTTTGTCTGAAAAAGGTAATACTTCTTGGCATTTATCGTCAAATTGGCCGCTTTTATTCTCTTTTAGAGCTCTTCAAGATTGGATGGGTGTTCTCAACCACCGGCCAACCACTATGACGTCATCGAAATATACAAGGCAAATCTTCCAGGATAAGCCTCTTAGAATGTTTTCCATCAGGTGTTCAGAGGTTGATGGAGCGTTGCAGAGGCCGGAAGGTAAAACCGTGAACTGCCATAGTCGCGACCCTCGTCGACTGGGTCCATCTACTTGCCAGTATTCACTTTTTAGGCCTAGAGTTGAAAACAGTCTGGATCTTGCTAGAGCGTCGAGGGCGTCATCGATTCTTGGCAATGGGTAACTGCCATTCTTCGTCACGTCGTTAAGCTTCAGGTAATCTACGCAGAAGCGGGTCGTTCCATACTTCTTCTTTACGAGCACTACCAGAGAGGCAATTTTGAATTCAAAGAAAAATAACAATATTCAATGCCACACGAATTATAAATACACTATAGAACAAGTTACAAAAATTATCACTTGGTAACACACAAACAATCATTTGACTCGAGCTTCACAACCAAGACTAACTGTCCAGTCAATCGCTCCTTATATATGACCGTAAGGAGAATGGTCTAGAACCTCGTGGAATGGCGTGAATGGTACTCGAACATCGTTGTCACAGATCCGAGTTTGTTCCAATTGCCAGTTCGTTCTAACAAAAGGTTCGAGACTTTTAAACCATATTTGTTTTTGTTTTTTTGTTTAACGTTACAATAATATAATACGAAAACAGAGAAAATAATATATGAGTTGTCTCATGTACATTTCGAAAAACTTTTTATCTGAAAAATGTTATTTTAATCTATAATCCGTGATAACATTCAAGTCACAGATTGCAGTGTCATTTTCGATTCGACATAAAACTGTCGAAAACTGTATATCAACTGTGTTTTTATGTTTTTGTTTAAGAAAAAAATTATGTTTTTCTTCTTCTCTTTCGTTTAGAGGTAAGTAAAACTTAAGTATACAAAATAATGTTTTTTTTTTTTTTGTTGTATAGATAGATTGTGGTAATTTAACGTCTTAATATAGAAATATGCTTATTACGTACAAATATAAATACATCATCAAACTGTTACCTGAATCCTAGAAACCTTGACAGATAAATGGCACTTAAGAAAGGTATAGATGCTAGTCCAATGACCCGTTCCTGATGGAAGAGAGGCTGCGTAAACATTTGTTAGCGTATAAACGAAGAGGAAGCTGGTGAAGCTTTAAAAAACAGACACTAATAATAGTAAGCGCGTGCCGGGCAGATGGCGGGAGGAGCACGTGCAACCACCATCCGTACCCCCTGCCTTCTGGATAGCTTCATCTCAGTGGGTGCCACCACTCCACCTGTTGTTTCTAAAATACATAGAGGATTTTATGGTCAATGACTGAGAAGAGATAAAATTGTAAGCTTGAGAAGTATTAAATTAAATACAGTATTTAGTAAATATAGTATTAAATATTTAATAAAAATTAATTTCAAACAGTCTGAAATATAGGCGGGCGCAATCGACTATAGGGTGCGCTAGTAGTGTTGCAAAATGTCGGAAAGAACGGGGATAGACATATTTGATGTGATAGAGATAATTGGTAATTTTAAAAGACCATTATTGAAGGACAGGCTATCCTTGATGCAAACCACATAATTACATGTGGAATAATATCTAGAAGTAAAAAAACAGTTATTTTACAAGCCTTGTGCCTTCAAACTAGCAATCTTAAAGGACTGCCCCATCAAATAAAAGTGGAAATCAAATTTATTAATTAAGCAATTTTCTTGTCGTTGTACGTGTAAAGCTGGTAGTTCTGGTAAATGCAAACACATCATTGTAACTTTACTCTACGTTTTTCGGTTAGTAATAACATTAATTACCTATTCATACAATCATTGTTATGACAATTTAGATTCTTTGTCATATTATTTATTTATTTGTCAAAAATTTCAGGCTTCGCATTGAAAACTTGGAACAATTAAGCACAACGGATGTAAGACAAAAATGGGAAAAATTAAAAAAGAAAAACAAATATGACACTATGGTCCCAATGTTATTTGCATAAAACTAACATTTTGGAATAATAAAATGTCAAATAGTAATATTTACCTGGATAAATATAGTCACTTTCTTTAAAATGAAGACTACATATCGTCATATGTTTCGAAACAGGCTTATCTATTCTTAATTTTACAATACACTTTTTAAGAAGCTTTTTATTTTTTGGAAATAAATGGAATGACACGTCTTTTGATTTTTTAATTGAGCACTGAGGGACCGAGCAATGCCTATTAGACATTTTTCAAATGATTTTTTGCTCAATCGGGTTTTAATTACGGAAAAAGAAATTAAAAACGCCAAAAAACCCTATGAATCCCAGGTAATGGCCCGGCTTTTATCCCCGTTTCTCTAGTTCCTGTAAAGAAGCAGCGCCGTCGCTTGCGCCCGC
Organism: Aelia acuminata; assembly: GCA_911387785.2. Classification (NCBI taxonomy): domain Eukaryota; kingdom Metazoa; phylum Arthropoda; class Insecta; order Hemiptera; family Pentatomidae; genus Aelia; species Aelia acuminata. The sequence goes on from OU426978.1 coordinate 99,236,524, forward strand.
CTATAGATTTCTTGTCTTACAAAATCCAGACCATTCAGTGTCCACTATTGATTGTTGATTGTTGCAATTAGACTAGATTGTTACTAATGTTCTTGCGCATGAAAATAGATTTTGATTCCTACTCTCATAAATAATTCTATAAGGAGTTTTTGGTAACTAAGGATTTTTTTTTGTTTACTTTGACAATTCAAATAATTCATTTTTAATTTATTAGGCTTAATGAGGTCAATTACATTTTTAAACGGGTGTCGAATTTCAGGAAAAATGAGATTCATGTAGTTTGAGGCATTTAAGCGCAAAGGCAGCTGCCGAAAAAAATTTGTGGCGACGAGAGTCAATTATTCATTTGGTTTTGACGACAATGGGAAGATGAGCCTTGCAAATGAACCAGAACAAGATTACCTGGCGTTAAAATAGCGAACTACATATCAGCAATGTTTGGATCCAAACTTAGTTCCAAAAATGTTACTGTGTAAACAGGGCTTTAGATTGATTGTCATATTTAAAAAAAAAATATGTTGAACATTTTCCGATCTAGATATTCGTTCTCCGATTTGCTAACTCTAGATCGTTGTTAAGCAGGAGGCATGACTTTGTCCTTGTTCATCCATTGTCTGGCACACAGCACTTCATCTCTTTCATTGTGATAGATGCCAGACGAACAAGTTTCTGAGATATTCCTAGCTCTAGAATTCCTCGTTGAGATCCTCGTCGAGCATGGTGGAATTTACATGACATTTGCGGCAGTTAAATTCTTTCCCAAGCTCTTGGATCATGAAAAAAAAAAAAAATATATAGAAAACACTTTACCTGTCGACACTGTTTCCTGTAAATGGTGCGAAGGTAAAAAGCAAATGTAAAGTCTGCACACAATAGTTTGGGGAGGCTCGCCAATTTTGTGCAGTGATTGCATTAGTTTAGAGCAAACTATTTTTTTATTATTTTCGGGACCCCTTCCGCCATATTTATTATACGAGAGCTACTCTAGAGGTGTAACCAACCTATTCTAACCATGGGGTAGATCGATATATATCCTTGGATCCGCCAAGATATAAATCGAACCGCCGCACAGTGGTCCCGATCTGCCCATCATGGTGCACAAAATACTTATAGTCCGGGAGCTGAAGGCCAAAAAGGTGCCTGATTTGAAGAAAATTTTTAATCATATAGGCTGAAAGTACTCATTTCATAGACAACAAATGTGAACGTCTGCCACCTCAGATCGGTTGCCATCAAATGTTATAGGCGAACAAAATCGATATTTTCAAACTTTTTTCAATTTTTCGCTAATAACTCGAAAACGATTTATTGCAGAAGAAATTGTGCTCTTTCTAAAATAAAAGAGAATTAAATTTAGCGTCGACTGAGGTCCTCACAGTTAAAATCGGGTAAGTCTTTTCGCCAAAACCGATTGTCAATTTAGCCACTTTAGCGTAAAAATGAATTACGCTCATGCACATTAGCTAAACCCTGTGTGGAAATTATTCGTAGTGGGTACTTCCTGCTTAGACTTCGGTTTTTGAAATATCAGGGGATTAGATAAAATATTTATGAAAATAACTACTTAGACAGTTAGGTACTTGGCAAAATTTATCATTTATTTTAACACATGGAAGATGGTTGTTTAATTAGTTCAAAATGGTTAATATTTCAAAAACCGAAGTCTTAGCAGGGAGTAAACACTACAAATAATTTTACGTTTTGATTTGTATTTCCCCCAGGATTTAGCTAATGTTGTGTGTACGGAGCTTATTTCCTGCTATATTTGATGCTCAGCAACTTTTATCTAAAACATTTTTCATTTAAACCAGATGTTTTTGAGTTAGAGGCGTTGGAACACGGTTTCCACCACAATCGTAAAACTTACGGATATTTGATGTACCGAACCCGGCTAAACCACTAAACCGATTTAAAATTCAATTATATCATTCTATTTGCAATAGTTTAGCCTCTTAAGGTAAGAAGAAAGCAATACTTTGTGATCTGTATTTGCGAATTATAGGCGAGAAACTGAAAAAAAATCCCCAAAAATGTCACGGATTTTAGAACACAAGGCGCTAAATACGTTCACGTTTTAATTACTTTGTCTTCACAGCAGTGGGCTAATTTTAAAATTAATGAGATCGTTTTACACAGAATTCAATATTCTACAAGTATTATACGCAAAATTTTTTATTTGGAGTAACCCTCTTTAAATTGCAGGCTTTGGAACATGAGCGTAATTCATTTTTACGCTAAAGTGGCTAAATTGACAATCGGTTTTGGCAAAAAGACTTGCCCGATTTTAACTGTGAGGACCTCAGCCGACGCGAAATTTAATTCTCTTTTATTTTAGAAAGAGCACAATTTCTTCTGCGATAAATCGTTTTCGAGTTATTAGCGAAAAATTAAAAAAAGTTCGAAAATGTCGATTTCGTTCGCCTATTAAATTTAATGGCAACCTATCTGAGGTGGCAGACGTTCACATTTGTTGTCTATTAAATGAGTACTTTCAGCCTATATTATCAAAAATTTTCTTCAAATCAGGCACCTTTTTGGCCCTCAGCTCCCGGACTATTACAGTTGACGGATCTTGTTCAAACTTTGTACTATTTTTAATCTACTATTGTAGAGTTGTTTTATATCGGTTTCATGAAAATAGGTAAAGGTGGGGGTGGAAGTAAGAGGAGGGGTGGGAGAATTTCTTATTAATATTATAAATTTTAGAGGACAAAACTTGTTCAAACTTTGTATTGTGTTTATTAGTGGATTGTAGAGTTGTTTTATATCAGTTTCATGAAAATAGGTAAGAGTGGGGGTAAGAGGGAGGGGTGAGAGAATTCCATACTAATATTATAACTTTTAGGGCCAGGATGCTGGAAAACACGGGACTTTTCGTCCTCACTGAGGAAGAGTTCCCTCAGCTGGTGAGCGAGGAGAACTTCCAGCGGTTCAAGGAGTTTATTGAAGGGTGGAAAACGGCATTGGGCCGAGCCCACTTCAACATGGGAGCCCGGAGAAGAGGACCTGGACCAAGAAGACCATCATAGAAGTAGAAGAGACCTTCCAGCTCTTGGGGACAGCTGCATAAGATGAAAAATAAAATAAATGGTTTACTAGCGGTAGTGAGTTGTTGCGTAGTCATAGGTAACATCCCACTACTGCTCATACCCGTATTGCCCGTGAGGCATGGGAGGGAGGAATTAAAATAAAATAAATAAATAAATAAATAATAAATATTAACTTATCATGTAAAATATTTAATTTTTAACAAAAAGAACTCTTTTAATGCTTTTTAGAATTACTCATACTAAGTAATCATTTAATAAGTCACCACTAGAGCATTTGTATTAGGTCCCTTATTACGTACATTATTTTTTTATAATTTAATAGACACGACATTTTAAAACACGAAAAAAAACATATGTGCATATTTACATAAGAATACAATAAGAATGCGTGAATCGGGACCACTATTCGCCGCCATTAGGCTCGAGAATACTAGAACAGGTCGCCCTCAGATACGCTCGGCTATTCCGGCACCTAGAATGAAACAGTTTTATTTTATTCATTTTTAGTATGGAACTGAATGTAACGTCACACAGCACTTCTGATATAAAGCCCCTATGATCACCCCCTCAGGTCAACGCTGTAGTATAAAATATATAAATGCCTAAACCAGATCACGTGATCTTAAAAAATGGAAACTGCACAATTCTCCATTGGCCCAGCCACGCCCTCCTCCCTCCAATTTTCACCAAGTTTCATAAAAGAAACTATAAAACACGTACACAATCTTGCACTCCAGCCGCAACCTTTATACCTAGGCTCTACATCGCTCTTTTTGAAGGGAAAGTGCCCAAATGTAAAAGCCTCTACTTTTAGAGATTAAATTGATGAAATAATGCATAGATTTACAATCATATTTATGTGAGCCTAAAGATGGTTCACAACATTGACCATTAATAACATTATTCATTTCACCATTTTTGACCGACTTGCTGGTCTTCTTATCCTTGATTAATCATATGATTTATCATCGATACATTCAAAGTAAAAGTAATCTATAGATATTTGTTTGATGCTGCTTATAAGGACGTATAACACCTTTGGTCTTCAGGGCCAATTATCTACAGATGTATAATATACTGTTGAAAAACTAGAGATTTAAAAAATATAATGATATAGTCGTAGGAAATAGTGGAGGGGGATAGTATTTGTCGACTCAGGTTCTGTAACATCTCGAAAATTACTGCTTAGAATTATTGTAATCATTGGATTCAGAATAAACCATAGAATTCAGATATTTGTAATCCAAAATTTAATTTCAAACCGTTTTTAAGTCATATGCTTTAGTCTGATAGCATTTGCCTTAATTCTATGCTTCGTTCTGAATCTAATTATTAAAATAAGTCAAAATCAGCGCCTTCCGAGTTTAGTTTATTGATAATGGTTTGCATCTACCCTTTGAGCTTTGATTAAGCTCGATATTCATTACTTTTTTACTATTTCAGATTTCAGATGTTTAATGAAGTCCACTCCCAAGGTCACGAAAACCTGAAGCATAGAACTCAGCATAGAACTCATTTCTAACATAATTACAAAAAAAATACTATTTTTAAGTAATAAGCTTTATTTTTATGACATTTACCTTAGTTCTATGCTTTGTACTGAATCCGATGTAAAAAAATAAGAAAAGCAGTGATATTCGAGATAGAACTATTCTATGAGTTTTGAACTGAGGGGACGAAGTAAAAGTTTAGGGGGAATTGAAAAAATAGTCAATTGATTTAAAGTGATGTATTTTAGCAGCTATAATTTTCAATTATTTATTATTTATAAGTGGTTACCTATTTACTTTTACTTTTTTTACTCATATATTTTTATTTATATTCAAAGTAAGTGAAATTTTTGTGTTGCATTTATTTTCTTGTCTGGTATTTAGTTCATATTTTTACTTTCACTTACCTATATATAAAATCTATAGTAAGGGAACGTACGATCGTGAAAAATTTCAACTTGTAGTTTTCAACGGAAATACACGTTTTGGAGTCCCCTGAGTCCAAATAACCAAGTCCCGCGAAATGGTCTGGGTGTGTGCGTGTGACAAACAGACCAGCTCAAGAACTATAAACCGTACGAACCTCAAATTGGTTATTTGGTTTATATATATGGCTGGGGTACTTTATTTCAAACTTTTTACGTTGTTTTCGATTTTCTCAAAAATGGCTCTGGGATGATAACACTGGGTATTTGATGTAAGTAGGCATATGCCCGTGATATGACAGTGAAAATTTCTCAAAGTTGATCAAATGAAGGGGGCTCTTTATTTCAAAACTTTTTTCTACATTTTTACGTTTTTTTTCGATTTTCTCAAAAATAGCTTTAACGATTTTGATTAAACTCGTCATGTTTAATGAGAATCAAGTATTCTTTAATATCAGGTAAGCTTTATCATTATTAAAATGTTCTGAGAGGGCTTAAATGAGGAAGGGGTCTTCTTTTTTTTGGCTTATATGGAGAAATTATCGGTTTCTCGTTTCGCCTAAAAATAAGAAATGGCTAAATATGAAATATAAAAAAAAATCAAGTAAACATATACAGGAGAAAAAAAGAAAAATGTTCCCCCAACTCATAAACACGTTGAGCCCACGCATGCTGATTAAGCCTTTAATGACAGACTATTGTCTATAATTAAAGATGTTCTGTTCATTTAATGGAAATTATTTGTTTCATGGAAACTATACGAAGTTTTTAACAGCTAAATAGAGAATTATAAAATCAGAAGACTTGGAGTATTATGCTTGCATTGCCGAATTATCACATGTAAAAACTTTTAATTAATAATAAAAACAAATAGTGTACTTTAAAGAGCAAATACAAAAAATGAATGTGGGAAAATGTACCACTTTGAGAAATGGCATTTAACAAAACACGTCAATTTCTAATCAAAGTAAGTTGGTAAGTGAAAGTTGTGTGTTGCGTGCATTGCACCAGATTTTTATTCTTGGGTTTATAATTATAATGTGTGACTTAGGAAAGGAAATAATCATCTATAGCAAACAGCCACTACTGGTTTTTTCTACTTATCAATACATAACAGATTGTACTTTCAGTTTTATTTCCATCAAATCTGTTATTCCATTACTATTTTATGTTTTATATCATGATCAAGATGCTTCTTCACCTTCTACAGGTAAATTGGATGATCGAATATTTGATACGAGTACAATTATAAGAAGAAATGAAGGAGGGAGCAACAGTTGTTATTTCGGCCGGTGGTTGTTGGCCGGGAGCCAAGGGTTCCTTCTTTTAGCTCAACTGACTAATGTTGGGATCATTCACTTCTGTCAGTTTCTTAAAATTAGCCTCTCGATCCACTCGAAGCGATCCATTTCCTTCCTCGTCTTGATTCCAATACATTATTCCTCAGATACCCTGCTGTAAGTTGCTACAGACAAAATGTCAGTAAGGTCACACTCGTTTGTTACCTATTGATGAATAGTTAGCTATGTTTTTATGACTACTTCTTGTTTTCTCATTACCGTTATTCTTGTTACTCATTATCCCTGTAATGAGTAACTTTATTTCTACGCGTACCATCTTGCGACATAACGCGTATTTAATTATACATATATAATCAATTAACATAACAGTTTGTCATATACACATACACCACATACATATGTAGATGAAAAATTATATACATATAATGAAATATAAAAAAAGTAAAAAGAATTTAAAAATAAGAAAAGTGCAACAATAGTAAATAGAATAATAATAGGAATAGATTTATCAATCAGAGTGGTGTGATAATTTTAAGAATAAATTATGTCTCCAAATTGTTAAATGATATAAAAATAATGAATAAAATATGCATATAAAATCCATAGACCCATATACAAGTTGTACGCATAAATACCCATACATACCCAAGAATATACATGTATATATGTACACGTAAGAGTATACATGTATTCGTAAATACAATAATAGAACACGTACAATGAGATACAATAATATATACATGAACATAAACATAGACTTAGCAACAAACATAAACATACAAACAATAAACATAAGCATAGGATACATATATACATGCAATACATATAAACATACAATAAATACGCACAATAGACATACATACATACGATAAACATAGGTATATAATGTATATGGGCGTATGTATGTAATGTGTAAGCTTGTATGTGTTATAGTTCGGTCCACAAATGCATCAAATTCTGAAACATATTTCCCTATTAGATCCTTCTTTGAAGGCGGCCGTTCAATACTACTGCAGAGATCAGTTTGTGTCTATACCTGTCCAGTTTAGTACAATTAAAAAGTAAATGATCGTAGGATTGCTCGCTTTTTCCATCACATATGCATATTTTTTCGTCAGTCAACTTGAATCTGAACAAATAACTTTTGGCTGCACCATACCTTTCAAAAATTGTGTTAGTTCGTAAGTTAGTTTTTTGAGTTCTGCTCTGTCGTTTAATGTTTGTATGTATTCATAAGTATATCGATCTTTCTTAGATATTGCCCATTTTTCGTCCCAAGCCTGTTTTGTTGCTGTTCTCAAAAGTTGTTTGATTGTACTGATCGGTGCCTTGTTGAAGATAATCGGGAGAGTTGTGTCCCTTGCCGCAGCCTTAGCTGCTTCATCCGCTAGCTCGTTTCCTAGCACACTAGCGTGAGCTTTTACCCATTTAAAATAAATAAGCTTGACTTGGCTGGAGCAAGAGATCAACTCTCGCCTGATTTCCTCAACAAGGTTTTCATGTATGTTTGTTTTTTTTTAATTTACCGATTGTGATTTGGTGGTCTGTATGAATACAAAATGTTTCAATACCTGAATTTTGAATGTATATTACGGCTTGTAGGTTATTTGAACAATATGGTCCGAGCCTGAAATATCCAGTGTGGATCAACTGGTCTCCTTCGAATATTACGATGGTTGCTCCTACTTTGTCTTGGACCTTCCTGCCGTCTGTAAAAATTTTACAGCGCGGATTCCTTTCAGTATTTATCACATCTGGCTTTATAAGATCTTCAGGGTGTATCCAAGATTCGTAAGGAGTCCTATCGTCAATTTCAGGTAACGGGAAATCCAAAATGTTTTGTTTCAGCACACTTATTTCAAAGTTGTTTGCTATTTCTTTACATAAGACAGAATTCGGAATGATGTTTGCGAGTATGCAAGATGTGATATATAGAAAACCTCTTTGTACTAATAACTAAATTAATTATTTTAAAATCACATGGTAAAGTTTATATATATGTTGTTTTTCTGGTTGATAACAGTTCATGTTAAACAAATAAATAAGATTATGTTTTTGTTTTGTTCCTATTAAACAATCTTATATTGGCGACGAGGAAAAATTCCAATGGCCTCAAGGAAAAGTAAAGTAAAAGATGAGGAATTCAGGGAGGAACTCCGGCTTAAAATGGAGAGGTTCTCGATGGAGGCGTTCGATGCATCTAAGGTAAGCCTAGAAAATTATATTTCTCAATTCGAACGTCTTTGTACAGTAAAAGGGCTCGGTGGGGACCGAGAGCTGGCTCAGGAGGCAAGGAAACACTTACTTTTAGCATATGTTGGGGCCAACACGCTACGAAAAATTGTAAATTATTTTCTTCCGGAGTCAGTGGATGAGAAGAAGCTCGAGGAGGTCACAGCGGCTCTTCGCTGCATGTTCAGACCAGAGCTAACGATATTTATAAAAAGTTTGAAATCGAGGTGAGGCAAAGATGGCCACAAGGTAAACATTATAATGATAATACGTTAACCTTTAGGGAGGTTTTACAGTTGGCCATCGCTATGGATAGAGCCGAAACAGAGGTGGAATCTTTCTGTGAAGGTCCAAGTATTAGGGAAGAGGAAAAATTAGTTTTAGGAAAAATTAATAAAAAATTTAAAAATGTTCAGCAGGTCTGTAGTAGGTGCGGGTTTGAGCTCCATGAGTTGAATAAATGCCCAGCTAGGAACGCAGTTTGCCGGAAATGTGGCTTTAAGGGGCATTTCAAGGCCCAATGCAGATCTAAGGGTCACGTAAAAACATTGGGAGCTTCCCTATCGGATTCGGAGGACGAGAATCAACCACAAGATAACCTTCGGAAAATAAGGTCTGTTTTACCACAAGCACCGCGTGCCACCATATCGGTCCAGCTTAATGGTCATCCATGCATTATGGAATTCGATTCAGGAGCTCGAGTTTCAACTATTAATGAGCATTGGTGGGAAGTTATTGGTAAACCCAAAATACGACCCTATTCCGGTAGGCTGACAGGATATGGGAAAAAACCGCTGAAAACTTTGGGAATTATTGATGTTTACGTTAAACACCGAGATAAGTGCCTTAAACTACCAGTAGTTGTGATGGGAGAAAAGGACGTTCCATTGTTTGGCTTACCATGGGTAGTAGCTTTTGGTATGAGTTTACCAGAAGGAGTAAGGGTTGCCAAAGTGGAAAGATACGGCGTAGGGGAATTAGATTGGTACCAAGACCAAGTTAAACATTTAATAGAGCAATATAAAGTCCTTTTTAAAGACGAATTTGGAAAAATCGAAACAGCTGTGGCCCAAATTCATCTTATAGAAGGGTCCACACCCATAGCTTACAAAGCCAGAAGGGTTCCGTTTGCTTTAAGAAAACCGGTTGAAAACGAATTACTTCGATTAGAAAGAGCTGGAATAATTGAAAAAGTGGATCCGGATAAAACACCAATAACATGGTCAACACCAACTGTCATCGTAGAGAAAGGTGAGGGTACTGTAAGGATTTGTGGGGATTTCAGGGTTACTATAAATCCTAACCTTTTGCCTGATTACCATACACTTCCTACATTTGACGATTTGACATCAAAATTGGTAGGAGGCACGGAGTTTTCAGTTATAGATTTAAAAGATGCGTATCTACAGATGGTAGTGGAGGAGAATTCCCGAAAATATCTGACAATAGCAACCCATTTAGGGTACTATCGCTATACTAGGATGCCTTTTGGGATTTCATCAGCACCAGGGAAATTTCAAAGATTTATGGATAATCTTTTGATGGGTATACCAGGAGTTGGGGTTTTATTGGATGATGTAGTGGTCACCGGGAAGACAAGAGGAGAACATCTGAGCGCACTCAAAGAAATCTTCAAAAGAATGGAGGAAGTAGGCCTTAGGCTTAAAATATCTAAATGTGCATTTTTCCAAAAACAAATAAATTACTTAGGACACCGGTTTGATCAAAATGGTATTCACCCGACTGCTGAAAAAATTGAAGCTATTCAAAGGTACCCAACGCCAAAAAACGTGAAGGAGTTACGAAGCTTCTTAGGGATGATAAATTACTATGAAAGGTTTATCCCCCAATTACATTCCATTTGTGGACCCCTACATGCGCTAACAAGCATTAAAAGGAAGTGGGGTTGGACGGAGTCCGAAGAAAGTGTATTTCAAAAGGTCAAGAATCTTTTATCATCCAACAGCACCGTAATACCGTATGATGAGAAGAAGCCACTCATATTGTATTGCGATGCTTCAGAAATTGGATTGGGGGCAGTTTTAATGCATGGGCTTTCAGATGGATCAGAGCGTCCGGTGGCATTTGCTTCCAGAACGTTGTCAACAACCGAAAGGAATTACGCATCTGTAGACCGAGAAGCCTTGGCATTGATTTATGGAGTAAAGAAATTCCATCAATATTTGTGGGGGCGTAATTTTTCATTAGTTACCGACCACAAACCGTTGTTAAGAGTATTTGGAAATAAAAGGGACCTTCCTAAAGTGACAAATAACCGACTGATGCGTTGGGCGTTGATTTTATCGGCTTACTCCTACAATATACATTATCGATCCGGGAAAGATAATCCAGCGGATGGACTTTCGAGGATTCCAGGAAGCTCAAATGAGGAATCCAAAGATATAAGAGAAGTGGAGAGTACGCTCAAGAATCTCCAAGAAGAAAAATTGGACACGCTGATTACCCAGGACACGTTGAAATCAGCAATAAAACGCGATAAAATTTTGCATAAAGTGGTTGCCTATGTAAAAAAAGGGATGGCCTTCAATGATTTCTCCGGAAATAAAACCATATTGGAGAAAGAGAGAAGAACTCTCAGTAGAAGATGGTATCTTGTGCTTTCTAGGACGAATTGTTTTTCCAGAAAAAACAAGAAAAATGATTTTAAAAATCTTGCACTCAGGACACCCTGGGATCGCGGCCATGACTTCGTTGGCCCGATATTATGCTTGGTGGCCCAACATTGACAGAGATGTAGAGAAATGGGTCAGCCAGTGCTTACCTTGTCAGGAAGGGAGAGACAACGAACCAGAAGTCCCACTTTACCCCTGGAACATTCCTGACAAACCGTGGGAAAGGGTGCATATTGATTTAGCGGGTCCGTTCAACGGAAGAAATTGGCTCATTGTCGTGGATGCCTTATCCAAATGGCCTGAGGTTGCAAGTCTGGGAAAAACAACTTCTAGGGTAATAATAAGGAAGCTGAGAGAAATATTTGCCAGATTTGGTATACCAAAGAATATTGTTACGGACAATGGTCCCCAGTTCGTATCAGAGGAATTCAGGTCATTTTGTAAAAATAACGGGGTAAATCACATAACAGCCACACCTTACCATCCCAAGACAAATGGTCTGGCAGAGAGGTTTATTAAAACATTCAAAAGGAGGTTCGAAGCATGCAGAAAAGAAGTTGGAGACCAAGACTTGGCCTTGCAGAAATTTCTTTTCTCGTACAGAAATTCTCTTCACAAGACAACAAGAATTTCGCCGGCAGAGGCATTCTTGGGAAGGAGGTTACCGTCGATCCTAGACAGACTACAGCCGGATGTAAAGAGTACCATTGAAGCAAACACATGGAAGATGAAAAGTTATCACGATGAGGGATTGAAGTGTCGTAAATTCGAAGCTGGGGATGAAGTCTGGGTGAGGAAGGAGAGGGAAAGTGGATGGCAGCCGGGAAGGATAACAAGGAAGACAGGGGAGCTGAGTTACGAAGTAAATATAGGTGGTATGACAAAGAGAAAACATGCCGATCATCTGAGGAAGCGAACCGGAGCAATCGATGAGGGATTGCCCACAGGACCAGCCGACAATGAAGGAGAATGATGAAGAAGAAGCGGAGGGGGGAGAAGTGTGATATATAGAAAACCTCTTTGTACTAATAACTAAATTAATTATTTTAAAATCACATGGTAAAGTTTATATATATGTTGTTTTTCTGGTTGATAACAGTTCATGTTAAACAAATAAATAAGATTATGTTTTTGTTTTGTTCCTATTAAACAATCTTATACAAGACGCGTCATAAGATATGGTCCTATAACCTTTTATGATTTTAATGGTTATCAATCTTTGAATGGAATCGAGAGTTTTTAAGTTTCTTTTGGAAGAAAGTCCGTTTTGCCATATTTCTATGGCATATGTCATTGTTGGCTAAGTATCTACATTGTGGTAGTACTTCCGAGTTCAAGCCCCACTTAAGTCTGCCGCTTTCGAGAGCCCGTGACGATCTTTAACAATCTGTTTTTGAGGTTAGTGATATGGGGTGTCCAATTTAATTTTCTTTCTATGTTATCCCAAGGTATTTGATTTGGTTTACTTAGGATTTTTTTTTCCATTTAATAAAATATTAAGGTTACGGATGTGGTATTTCTTCGAGAATATAACGAATTTAGTTTTTTATGGTTGAAAAGCCAATTTATTATTTTGTGCCCAAGTAGACAATTATTGTAGAACATCGTTATCTACGTATATTACATTATCTACAATATTTAAAAGATAATGATGTAGGTATCATATTATGATTATGACATATTACGTGTTTTCATTTACAAATTGGTTTCTATTGAATTAAAAATGTAATAGCCTATGATTATTGGTATTTTTATTAAAATCTGTTACATCGGTCTATCGGCATATCGGATAAATCGGCACATCGGTATAGCACCATTTGATATCGGCCGATACCGATAATCTGCAAATGATACTATTAGTAATATCGGTATCCGTCGATTCCTAATAGTAAGTTCTATCTGATATTCGTCACTTAATGCACTCGCAAATGTCGAAGATTTTAAAAATATAATTAAGACATGTACTAGAGGAGGCAATAAGAGAGTGATATTAAGACAACAAATGTTAGTTATAATGAGAAATAAAATACCCAATAGAAAATACTTACGTATTTTACTTGCAACATGTGGTACCTACTCATTCCCTCTGGCTGTAGTTCTATTTGCGGCTGGGGTCCCTACTACCGAACAGGGGGGCCTGCCACTTCTCTATAGAATGAATAATTAATACATTGCTGATATTTACTTCTAGATGTGTAAAGCAACGACACCTCCCCGCTATTTAACAGCCCACCATCATTTTCATGTTTCAAGAACAAACATGTTTTGGTTTTTATATAAGTTATTATAAAGCTTCTAACACATTTTAAATTATTTATGTGTTTTCATGCTACTATTTTGGGACATGAGTGAGCGTGGCCGCTAAGATTTAGAGATGAGCAAAGGCTGAGGATTTTTGAAAATAGCGCAGCGTAAAATATTTGGACCAATCTACCGGAGAATTTATAAGTTAGCACTATGCCAAACTGAATAAGTAAGCTGTACCCGGTAAATCCAACAGAGGTGATAGCAGCGCGACGAATAAAATAGGCATGAAAACTGCGCAACCCAGTTGTGAACGAATCACTAGAAGATTAATAAACGCGGTGTTGAGTGGGAAACGTCCAAGGGGTAGGTCTGTCGAAGTTGGGTGTGAACAGCGGTCTGTGGATGAAGGTTTGTAGAAAGCGAATTGCCATGTCTGCATCGAAACTTTGGGTTCGTTAAGTCTTTTTATGTTATTACGTTAAAACACCACTATTTATGTTATTATCGGCTGCCTCAATTGTCGTGAATCCCATAATTACTTGCAGGAAAAAAAAAAAAAAAAAATAGCAGGTACTCAAAGTTGCGTTATTGATAAAGTATTTGATTCTACAATTTCATTTTATTTGTCAATCGGAAATGTTGTAGGCATTGCTTGAATAACCTAGGTTATCACCTAGTTTAAATAAACATGAAAAATAACCTTAAAAATAAATTTGCTACTGTATCTGAATAGAGTTATGAAAATATTAATACCATGGTTATTAATCTTCAATATGTTTCCAACAAAAAAACATATTTCTTTGAATAAAAAAAGTAATACATATATGAACGTTGCTGGTCCTTCAAGCAACAGGTCCTAAGTTTTCTTTTCTTCATAAAATAATATTAAGTTCGAAACCTATATCAAACTATAGTTTAAAATCAATAATCAATATTGATGGAACGACAATAGAGAACGTACTGATTATATATATCTATTCATATAATAATATGCCGGTCAATATTTTTGCCTAGCTTAACAATTTTGAAAACACGTTAAGGTTTTGATTCTATGACTTCCTTCATTCCAAACAAATATTTAAAAAAATAAAATAAAATTGACACTGGGTAAGTAAAGACAAGTGAAGTTCGTAGCAGCTGAAGGTGGGGCGCTGAGAACACGTGTAAACAGGAGATCACTATTTATACTCGGGGCCTGCCTTCAGTCATGCCCAGGGCTTTCCTCTTCACACACAAGAGGTATCCTCACAATCAAGGTAAGAGGCAATCTAACCACATCAAGTAAATCCTAATGTTATTAATTAAGTGTATAGCATGAGCTGTTCTCGAAACTTAAGTCCATCCCGGTCAGTGTCAGTGCTGAAGACAGAAAACTAGCAAGGTGGTTGAATCAGCAGGTATGTACTTTTAGGCAATTATGGTTGAACTTTTAAATAATAATAAAACTTAACCCCATTCTTTCACGAAAAAAATGCCGAAAATGTAACTCCTTTCATTTGCAAAAAAAAAAAAGAAAAAAAGGAAATAGTTTATTTTGAAATTCAAGTTGTCTTAAACAGTGAATACACATGAGCTGAATTGCAAGTTCCAAAAATTAGTGCTTATGAAATCTTTAAGTTTGCAAATAGCTTTTATACAACTGCAACATTATGTTCCAAATACATTCGTAAAATATAAAGAGACCAACTTGATCTATACTTGGGCCTAAAGCAGTTCATAAGCTAGTAATCGAGCATTTTACGTTTACATCATTTTTATTTTGAGTCACATAACCTTTCGACGATAGCAAACAGGTTGGATGAGATTTCAATTTTTTAAATTTTGTTATAAACATGAATTATTTCCTATCTGTAACTATTTGTGTATCATAAATCCTTGGTTCGGATGGCTGATGAGCCCTTTTTATGTAAATATCGCTTATCCCCTACCACGTCTATTAAAAAACCTCGAAACCATAATAGGAAATGCTTCACTTTGCCAAACCTTTTTATCACTTTGAGAGGAATAAAATGGAAAAAACATCATCAATTAGATTTTTAATCATGGAAATATATTATTATACTTGATAAAAATTAATTGAAATTAAATTTGACAATTCACAGGTGTCATCTTGATGTTGTATATAAATAATAACTCATGTATCTATAAAGGGGCAAGCGGATAAATTCTAAATAGTTTAAACAACAAATTATCATTTTTGTGAGCAGTGATTACTGTTTTTTGTTTTTTCAATTGGTAGGCATACCTAGATACACAAGCTCTTATTAAAGAAAGGACTTGCAATCTACAGATGAGGAGTATTCACGATAGCAACTTTATTTTTTAGACTAAATGAAGCAAATTTGTGAAAACCTTTTTTCAGTGAGTATTATTTCAAAACCAAGATACTAGAAATTTCATTTAATTTTTCACATAAATCTAAAAAGTATAGGATAGTTATAGTTCTTCATCCTCTTGCTCCTTCGCTAATTTTTAATCTTAAATGGTGTTATTCGTTTATAATGAATCATATTTAATTTGATAATTACCCATTTGATTAAGAAATGTTGCTATGAAACTGTTAAACTTAAAATCACATGATCTCAAACACTTTTTTCTTTTAGATATGGTTTATTATCTAAAACATATTCAAGTTTTATATCATTGGCGTATCGTAAAACATATCGTATTTTGATGTGATATTATTCACATATCAGGCTGGCATATTTATAGAAACAATAATTACAACAAATGATGATATGATAAGAAATCCATTTTGCATATTTTAACATATGAACAAACATATAAATATATTAAACATACATTTTAAAATAGCTATTCGAACATAGTATGAATTTTTTTAAAACGAACCATTCCAACTGATCAAAAGATAGCACCACGATGTGATAATATTAACTCACCTTGTTGGGAATTAAGGCCGCAACATTAAATAAACCTCAAAACTTTACATTATTAAGTTAAACAATATCTTATCTTGAACTATGAAGGAATAAAAAGTGATGGTAATAATAAAATAATAGTTTACTTACTTGACGCTATTGAATATTAGTACCTACGTAGTATGAAACAGGGACGCCTGCAGAGGAGGATATAAACCATCAGCATTTTCTTTCGCTAAATTAGATTTGACAAAAACAAATATACATATGTATAACAGAAATATTGAGGCTAAGGTGGCCGAGTGGGTTAAGACGTCACTTAAGTAATCTAGACTTTGAAGAGGCTAAGGCACCTGCTAGAACTACATAACAGAAGCATTTGAACCATGTGTAGGCCTTGCTAAACTGAAGTGATCATAAGAGAATGGTGAAAAGTGGCTTTATCTTTCAACATTCACTCACAAATCTTCTTTTTTTTGTTCGGTACCCTTACCCCTCCATATGTGTTCAGATATCGAGCGCCGGATTTCTTTTCCACAACTCGGCTAGGTGGAAGGCACCAAGGTGCCCAATACTACAAAAAAATATTTTTTATATTAAATACTGCAACCATAACAGACCTGGGATCGAGTATAATATTCATTTAGTCTTGAGGGTTTAAAAGTAGAAGACGACCAACGCACGATGGGCTTGAACCTTGAACAATTGAAGCTTGACAATTGTTAATAATGTTATTTGGTCAAAACCTGAAGACCTAATAAATGAAATCGATCAATACCAATGAAAGCTAAAACAACATTTAGACTATAATAATATTATTGTACGAAGCTTATGTAAAGAAGATACAGCGGCGGACACGAAGGACCGTTGAAGAATACAAACAGAGGAGAAGAGAAGAGAAAAACTGCACCGGCAAAAGAAGAGGGAGTGGAAGAAGAAGCAAATGGAAGAGATTCAAACCCTGAAAGACTCCAACGAAATCCGGAAGTTCTACCACAAAGTAAACGAAGGCAGAAAGCCTTTCAAGCCTGGAACAGCAGTTTGTCGTGATACTGACGGGACCCTATTATGTGAAAAAGAGAAAATCCTCGAGAGATGGCGTCAAAATTTCGCGAAACTCCTACACAATATATCAGATTCTCAGGATTATGTACCACCTATCTTGGAGGAGCATGAAAATTGGGAACCCCCTGACATCCTCTCATCTATAGAAAGGTTAAAAAATAATAAGGCACCCGGCTTCGACGACCTCCCTGCTGAACTTTTCAAATCCGGTGGAACGGAGCTTATGAGAGTCCTTCAAGACATCATAATAGACATATGGACCGAGGAGAAACTGCCGGCAGCATGGCAGAAAACCATAATGTGTCCTATCCACAAAAAAGGAGACCAGTTGAATTGCAACAACTACAGAGGCATATCACTCCTTCCAGTGGCACACAAGATAATGTCCAACATACTCTATCATAAGCTTCTCCCATATGCAGAGCGGGCCATTGGTCGGTATCAATGTGGCTTCAGAAGAGGAAGATCTACCAGCGACCACATCTTTACCATCCGACAAATTCTGGAAAAGGGTAGAGAGTCCAAAATACAAACTCACCATCTTTTCTTGGACTTTAAGAATGCCTACGACAGTATTGATAGACAGGAACTGTATAAGGCTCTTGAGGACCTAGGCATACCCAAGAAACTAATTAGACAGTGCAGGATGACGATGCTGGGAGTAAGGGGCATGGTGAGGATCCAGAATGATTTATCAATGGACTTCGACTATGGAAAGGGTGTACTCCAGGGGGATGCGCTTGCCTGTCTACTCTTCAACCTCGCTTTGGAAAAAGCCATAAGGGACTCCGAGATTGACACATCTGGCACCATATTCAACAAGCAAGTACAGGTGCTGGGATACGCAGACGATATAGACATCGTAGGAAGATCTTTCAGAGCTGTCAACGAGGCCTTTCAAGCTCTAGAAGGCCAAGCAAGAAAGCTGGGCCTAGTTATCAATGAGAACAAGACCAAGTACATGGCCACAGGGCAAGAGGATAGGCATGGGCAACGCGTTCAATTCGGGAACTACTCCTTTGAGCAAGTAGACAACTTTATCTACCTCGGCTGCCTTGTTAACTCTACAGGAGAAGTGGCAAATGAAATAAGCAGGAGGATCACGTTGGCAAATAGATGCTTTTTTGGTCTCTGGCCACAACTGCGGAGTGGAATGATAGCCAGAGGTACAAAACTACTAATATACAAGACCCTCATTCGCCCAGTCTTGATGTATGGCTCTGAGAGCTGGACCATCTCGAAGAAATCAGAGCAAAGCCTACTGGTCTACGAGCGGAAAATCTTTCGCTACATATACGGACCGCTTCGTATGGAGAATGGAGAATGGAGGAGAAGGACCAACCACGAACTAAGCATTCTCCTAAATGGTCCTGATATCGTTAAGACCATCAGACTCGGGAGGCTTAGGTGGGCAGGCCATGTTATTAGAATGTCAGAAGAAGACATCCCTCGGAAAGTCCTGTCAGGGCAGCTGTATGGCACAAGAAGGATAGGGAGACCTAAGCTTCGCTGGGAGGACGGTGTTGCAAATGACTCTCGCCACATCCTTAGAACTCGGAACTGGAGAACGGCAGCACTTGACCGGGACAACTGGCGAAGGCTGATTCAGGAGGCCTTGACCTAGTAATGGGTTGTTGAGCCGCTGTAAGTAAGTAAGTAAGTAATATTATTGTAGCCAATGATGGTGGCCAACTTTCTCAGAGTATGCAATGATGGCGCAAAAAAGAAATGCCTGTAGACCTGCAAGTAAAAATAAAGTGCCCCGAAAGGCGCCCTCACTGCTGAGGAAGAGAATATCCCCATTAGCTGTGCCTAAAAAATGCCAGTAAAAGGAATAGCTCTAACCGCTGACCAGCTCATTGAGAGATTGAAAAATTTTATGAAAAACCGAGGTGGAATGAACCAAGGATGCCATCACAGAAAATGGATGAAATTCTTTTTGAAAAGAATTCAATTCATATCTTGCCGAATTGCTGAGAATTTCTCCATGTCCAGAGAATTATATCTGGTGCGATGTGCGCGACACACAACTTTCACTTATCAACTTCTTGGAGTAAAAACAGACGTGTGTGAAAACATTATTTAGAAAATTAGCAGAAAATAGGTTAAACCAAATTTATTTACTTATTTTTGTTTGTTATTCTCTATAAGGTACAGAATATACCTGCTATTTTATTTTATAGAATATACCTGCTATTTTATATACCTACTATAATTATAGCAAAACTTGAAAGTCTTCAGCGATTTTCGATTTATTATTATTTATTTATTTTTTTATGATGAAAGTAATCAATACTGGAGTTTATTTACCGTTTTTTCATTAATACATCGCGAATAGGAAACGATAAAAGGAGTATTTACGGAAAATTGGAACTTAGTTTTCGAATTTTAGTCTCTAATGCCTTTCCAGAAACCGACGAAGATGATCATTCCAGCATAATTTTATTTTTTTATAAGGTATATAAAACCTCCTTATAATTCATTCAGAAATCGGTTATGGAACTGTAGTTTGAAACTAAAATATAATTATTAAAGATTATATTAGACCCTATCTTAAAAAAAAAAAAAAAAAAAAAAAAAAAAAAAAAAAAAAAAAAAAAGATATAAATATTTTGTGGATTACGTAACGTGCTTTTCCACGCATTCACTCACTAAAGAACATATAAAAAAAGTAATAATAAAATATTTTTTATTTTTATCTTTGACAACTTAAAATGCAAAACATGCATCATGGTGTAATTCTATTTCTCTATTTAGTTGGTTTGAAAACTTAATTTAGTTACGATGGAAACAAATGATTTCCATTAAATAGGTATGTTCCAGCATGCCCTTTAAACACGAAGATACTCATTACTTGTTAAAAATGGGCTGTTAGTAAATGTAAACGAAATCAAAGGTACTTCATGGGAAGAAAATTTTCCTTTGCCATTTAAGCACCATCAGAACATTTCTATGATGATAAGAAGTACTTGAAATTAAACAATACTAGGTTCTCATTAAATATGGCAAGTTTAATCAAAATCGTTAGAGCCCTTTTTGAGAAAATCGAGAAAACCTAAAAATGTGATAAAATTTATGAAATAAAGTCCATCCTCCGCTTACTCAATTTTGAAGAAATTTTTGCTATCACATCACCGGCATATACCTACCTCAAATACCGAAATTCAGTTTCATGCTATTAATCGTTTTTGAGCTAGTCTGTTCAAATACACACCATTTCGGGCGGCTTGGTTATTTGAACTCAGGAGACCCCAAAATGTGTATTTCCGTTGAAAACCGGAGTCGAAATTTTTCAGCCCTCCCCCTAAATCTACCAATGACGAGATGGTAGACAATTCTTATTAGATTAGTTATAAGAGTTGGAATTAAAGAGTAGGAATAATAGGTTGCAATAACTAGTATGACTTGTATGGAATGCATTATTGATAGCGATTTTATTTAGGAAAGGAACAAGATGGTAAATTAACTTTAACTAACCAAAATAAATTAAAAATGCGGTTCTTTCTTTATTTTTTTTTTTTTTGGCACCAAGATTTGTTAGCAAATCCTATTTCGCCAAGCGGTTCTTTCGAATGCATTAAAAAATTGTTGTTTTCATTGCAAACAACATATAGCCAGGTCTGAATGCCACCTTGGAACAGAGATTCGGAACAAGAGATGAATGTTTTCATCTCAATTATTTACTGTTTACCAACTTTTATAAGGAGCTCTTAAGCCATTTACAATTTTATCATTTTGTGAAAATTCAAAATTAAGTTAATTTTTTTAAATTTCTAAAATGTTTAAATTCAAATCAAGCATACCTATTACATGGTTTTTATGTACATTCCTTAAATATACCCACTCCTGTAATATCTTACTAAAAAAAATTACATAAAATAAACAACTTCATTAAGAGAGTTTAAAAAAATAAAGTCCTAATCTTTTTAATATTAAAAAATCAAATAGCTGAAGTAACACCAAAACAACTTAATCATGGTCCTAAGCGGCCTTCAAACCAAACGACGAACAAATGTAGTCATGAGGTGCACATATCTATAGTCCGACAGGGATTAGTTTAGAGACACATTTGGCTGCAAGAGAATAATTTGCTAGAGTGTAGAATTATCTGCTAAGTGATTAGCCATGGATGAAAAGGCCTGAACCTGGCTAATGGTCACCTCCATGACACCAAATTTTCTAATGTTTTGCTATCGAATGTCTCAATGCTTTATTTATTGCCTATCACCCATTTTTGGGTATAGGAAAGTCCTCATTAGTCAAGCAATACTTAAGTTTGTAAATATGCCCACTTCTGTTATGCATCTTATCCCTTGACTGCCCTCTAAACCTGTCTTCAGTTTGATTCCAAATGGGGTACCATCATCGCACAATCTGACCAGTGCCTTCTTAGAAGACACTAAATGTGTTTGACTTTCTTAAGAATTCCACAATCAGGTGTCTAAGAGTCAATATCCTCTGTACCTTTTGTACCCCATCTCAATAGAATCCTCCAGAGATGTGAAAAGGTTTCAAGGTTGAATTAGTGGAATCGGTCCAGCCAGCACCTGCACTATTGCATGCATCACAGTCCTATGGGAGTCAAGATGTACACATTCACAAACTAAAGGGATGAGTTTTTTAAAAGATTATTGAGGTATCACTATCAGTTAACTTACGCTACTGTGCCACGATCATTGTAAATGTATTATGTATTAAAGTGGTATTCAAAAACATACTAACAATGTTTTTAAAAACAGAAGCAAGTTCTGCCCCTAGGCCTTTCACATCCTCTTCTAAGCATCAAACGTATAATTATATCAAAATTAGGTTTCGCAATTAATTCTCTAATAAAAATGGCATAAATGGACATTTTAATTTAAAAACTAGATAAATTAAATGAATAAAAATCAGGTATTAATTTAATACCCTTAATTTTTTTTTTTTTTTTTTGCAATACAGTTACCATATAATTAAAAAACAAATAGGGTCCTATCACCTTAACCTAACTTACTTAAAAACATTTAAAAACAATAACAGTTTGATCATTCGACACAAAAAAGAAGAGGATAAAGACTCCTTACTTAGAGCAAGCCAGAAGTAAAAAAAAAATAATAATAAAAAATAAATAGAAACATAATAACCATAAGATTTTCAAATCATTAAAAACAAAAAATGTAATCATAAATCGAAAAAAGATTCTTCCTTCCATTATATAAAAAGTTTTAAAAATTGTTTTATTGAATATGATTTTAATTATTTTAAAAGTTATACCATTGTTTTAATCTTGTTTTATTCAATAGTTTCTTATACCCACAGATGATGAAGAAGAAAACGAAAAGGTACCTTGTGATGAGTTTTATAACTTGACCCAGTTAGCAGAAGTAAGTCTTGCAGCTGGAGGCATTACTTCCCCCTCAGTTCCACTCACATCCCGAAAAGTAAGATATATATTTTTCACAAGTGGTGGTTTAGTTATGATACTATTGAATATTTTGGTTAATCAATTTTAAAAATAAATAAGAAAGGGGGAGGAGGATGTACAACCTTCATATTATCCAAATGATTATTTATAAATTATTTTAATAATATGTTGAAATTTAGTCATTTATTATTTTTAAATAATTAGCTTGGACCTAGGTTTGGATTCCCAGCTGTGATCAATCTTTTCTCTTTTAAGAAAATTATTTTGAAAGTTATTTTAATTTATTTACAAATTGTGAAATATCCAATATTTTTCTTAAACAAGAATTTTATTGATTGTTGTTATTGATATAATTTAAATGCTACTTTATCTCTCAACTTGATAAATGGGACACTAAAGGATAGTTAAACCAAGTTTTGAAAACCATTTTAAGTAAAAATGGTTTCCTTATACCTTGAAAAAATTAATTTTTTTTCCTGACCTGAAATGTACCAAAAATAACCTTTAAAATGAAAATGGCACACATAGATTATTTCCGGACCTGGAGAAGATATGTTTTTCGGGATCCTTCAAAATAATAAAATTAATAGAAACATAATAGCAATAAGAGTTTCAAATTACTAAAAACAAAAAATGTAATCATAAAAAAAAATACTAACTAAAAAAGATAGTTCCTTCCATTATGTAAAAAGTTTTATAAATTGTTTTATTGAATATTAATTTTTTGATATTTTAAATAATTATTTTAAAAGTTACACAATTTTTTTTAAAAACTTCACAATTAGCATTTACCCCTGAAAAGCCCATAGTTATCATTCAATATATATTTAAATCAGAGTCCCTTTTGTAGGGCCCTACTTTTTAATAAAAGTTTTTAAACATTGTCCTTTTTTTAATATAAACCCAAATACTTCCTTTTTTATTTTTGTAAAATTAAGTGATGATTCATTAGGGGGAAAGGCTATTGTAGGCCCAGTGCATCCCTCTTCCATGTTACCACACCAGATCTATCACCTAAAAAATTTTATTATTTAGAAAAAAATCATTTAACTAGCTGTCAACTGGCTTCCCATTAAGTAACTATTATTCAGACACTAACAGTAAATTTGGAATTCTCATTTGGAATAGATTGAGATTCTAGGAAATCTGGAGATTCTGTTTTTTCTATAGTTCCTATATTTATTTTCTCGAAAAAAATCAAAAGGAATATCTCAGAAATGGACTCTAAATAGTTTTATTGAGTGTTTCTGATTATGCTCTTATCGTCTTTATCATTATTTTAAAATCACAATTTATAGTTTTGCAGTGCCTGGTCAAAATCAATTTTATAAGTACAAAAATGTTCTGGGTCTAATCTTAATATTACCTTGCATATAATGAATATTATTTGGTATATTGAATTAATTGTAACTTGCTTTTTATTTTATCATTTAATGACCTCAGGTCTTTACATGGATATTGTCTGATGGCTCTCAACAGATATTCAAGAGGACTTAGATTTATTAAAAATTAGGATTTTATATATTTTGTTCAAAGTTGAATTATTAATTAGATATGTCACACAAAATAATTAGAATCATGATTTTTCACTCATATATCAAACATAGGATGTGTCTCAAAGTATCCAGGCACAAGCTACAGAACAAGGGGCTCTGGTTAACCTTTTATTTTTACTAAAAAGTTTTTGATAAATAGAAATTTTCTTGTCAACCATTATAATTATTTGAAATATAAACCATTCCATATTATTTTAATAATTTCTATTTATAAAAATAGGAATATGGATGTCGTGACTGTGGTAAGAGATACAGTACATCAAGTAATCTTGCGAGGCATCGTCAAACTCATCGTTCTCTGTCGGATAAGAAAGCTAAAAGTTGTCCTCATTGTGGAAAACTATATGTATCAGTCCCAGCATTTAGCATGCACATAAGGACTCATAGTCAAACATGCAGGTGTCAGATTTGTGGCAAAGCATTTTCCCGTCCTTGGCTGTTACAAGGCCACATACGAACACATACTGGTAAGTCAATATGGCTTAATATTTGTTCGAAATATTGAAGAATATTTTTTCAATACTTACACACTTCTCTTAAAGAGTGTTGTTTCAGTTTATTAATATGAGAGTGAGTCAAATGTAAACAGAACTTTCTTTATAATTATATATTTGAGCTATGTAAAATTGCAAGATAATTTTATTCTTTTTCTGTACACTTTCCTTCAATTTTTATGCATTTACCCTTCTATATTAGTAGGAAGCTTCTGGATTCTATCATCAGAAAAAGTTTGATGGTATGTCTATAACCAATTCTGCAGGGTCTCTTCTACCTTAAGTTGTTGTCAAAATGCTGTCTGCCTAGAGCTTCTATCAGTGAAAGAGATAGAAGCCACAGGGAGATAAATCTGGACGGTATGGATATTCTAGTTTCCTGCTGCAACAGGTCCAGTTTACCGATAAACTGATCCGAGCCTGTTTCTTATCATCTGAATCTGCTTCTTAGCATCGAATCGTAATTAGAAATTCTTAACATCTGATTGTAACTGAACGGAAATTTTTCAATGTTGAAAGAGTGTAAAATGTAATTTGTACTGCATGAGCGAGTTCATCAACCATGAGCTACCGATCACCTTCAATGAGGTCACAAACAGCATAAATGTTTTTGGCTGTCACATTTGTCTTTGGACATCTGCTTTGACCTCATTTTTTGCAGCTTTTTAGTTCAATGAAACACCTGAGGCAAGTGACAGCATTGCTCTCCCAAATTGCACTGAGAGTCTAGTTAGGATTTCATTTGTCAGAAATAATGACATGCAGTGCAATAACCGGTGGAACTTCTTAGCCGGACATGGCTGCCTTTCCCAATAGTAAATCAAGACCAGAACCAGTGCTCCTTCCTTCACTGGCCTCCCCTCCTTCAACACCTCAACATGGCTACCCTACTCTTCTCAGTATCTTAGCAACAAAAAAAATAATCCTGATCATAATTGACTCAATCTTGTATAAATGCTTAAATGCCATGGAGGGATGGAAGAGCCAAATAAAATTATGTTTGAAGGCCAATTAAGAAAATTGTAAGACCATGAAGTGTGAAAACACTATGGAATCCCTCTTAACCAGTCATGCATTAATTATACTCTGAATTAGCTAAAAAGAGTCTTGTGATTGGAGTAAAAAATTGGCAAAAGTGCAAAAGTTTCTGTAGAGATGTTTCTAATAATGAAAAAATCTACATTAATGTTTTCCTTTGAAGTAAGTACAAATCAGGTTAACTATTCAAAAGGTGAACTGGTCACTGTCCCAGTCCCCAGGGTGCAGCTGTGACAGGAGTGTTATTGTTTTATTATCCCATAAGAAGTGTCCCTTGAGTTTTTTTTGTTTTGTTTTTTCTGGGGGTAAAATAGCAAAAGCTTATATTGTCTATTTCCGTTAGTCCCTGCCTAATTTCTTGTAAGTTTTTCTGATAGAAAGTCTTAAATCAAGTGGGAAAGTTGTTATAATTGCTCACTAAACTGTTGTTTTAAATATTGGTGAATTTTGTAATCTGTCCTATGTATTAGATTTATATATGTTTTGAAATTTGATTTCTCCACTGTTGAGCACTTGGTTGTAATGTTGTTATTTATAAGGTTTGTAGAATCAACTTATAATTGAAAGATTACATCTGTACCTACACCATGTCATTTTTTTTTATTGAAATAACTTTACCACTTTGGATATAATTATTATTAAGCTCTATTTGATTTTTCATAAATTATAGAGGAAACTCGATGAACATTTTTGTCATAGTTATTGATATTAATAAGTAATTGAGGGTAATTATCAAGTTAGTTATGTGTATAAGTGATAATTCATTAAATGAAAAAATGGTCAAGGTGGTTTTTACCTCCAGGGTACAGATATTTATTTTAGGTAAAATAAGTATTTAGTGTAATACTTCTTTTTTAATTAGTGTTTCTAGCATGATATTAGGTATTTTTCCCCTTTCATAAAAGTCCTCACAAAAAAGAGATTAAATACAGTTTGAGAAGGAACTTTACAAAACATTTTAATGAATCTAATATGAATACATTTAACAATTTCAAAGTTAATATATGTATTTTTTCACAATGACTATAGATATATTGAACCAGAACATGTCTAGATATTATTATAAACTATTTATTAATTTTAGGTGAAAAACCATTCAAGTGTGAAGTATGTAGTAAAGCTTTTGCAGACAAATCTAACCTTCGAGCTCATATTCAAACTCACTCTGAACAAAAGCCACATTCATGCTCTCGTTGTGGCAAAGCATTCGCTCTTCGTTCTTATTTATATAAGCATGAAGAATCAGCTTGTTTCAGATCACGATCAACCTATCAAGTCATCTCAGTTTGAGATTATTTTTTCTTTTTTTTTAACGTATCTGATTGAGGTTGTTATATTTTATTTATGTTATGAAAATGTATAATGTGTATGATTCAAATTTAGAGAGTGTAAATAATTTTCAATATTTTTTGAATAAATAATTGTGGGCCTTCAATGTTATCTTTTCTGTTTAGTAAATATGATATATCATATTTGTTGTATATATCAGAAGACTACAAAATCAACTTTCAGCAGGTAAAACTAATATTTTATTTAGTAAACTCCTTTTTTTAATGGATTATAACAATATCTAAATTAAAATTAGTATCCAAGGTAGTTCCCCTAATGGGTGCCCACTTTAAAATTTAAATAATTTCTCGAAGTGCCAAATATTAATTTATATTTGAATCAGGTTTCATTCAATATGTTCCTAATTCAATAGGCATAAATTATATTTTCATGTTTGCTTAGATTGTGATAAGCAGACTTTTTACAGTAGATCATAGAAAATATGAAAAACTAGCAATAATATAATATTGTTCTATTATAAATGTTTATTTAATATAATGTCCCAATTATATATCATTAAAGATGTATTAAATGGTAGGATGGGATAAGAGCATGATTTATTTTTTTGCAACCTAAAGTTTTAACTTTTTATATATTACTTCCTCTTTAAAGCTTTAACTGTTTTCAAGGTTTATAGATAACATAAATAATACCTAAGATTGAATTCCAGCCATATCAATTAAGTGATCGAATGAAATATTTGAGAGTTCAAATTTTGTGTTGGTCTGGTTGGTTAGCACGGGCGTCACCGCCGGGGGGGACAGGGGGGACGCGTCCCCCCAATATTTTGGCAGGAGAGGACCCAATGTAAAAAATTTTAAAAGATGCGATTTTACGAATTATCCGAGTTTAACCAATAAAATATAAATATCAAATATTAGTGTTTCAGCACACTCCGCTGTTAAAAGCATATCCAGGAGTATTGTATATTTGATGAACTATATATTTTTTATTTCAGCTTTAACTGTTTTTTGTATGGCTATCCATTTTTTTTTTTTTTTTAACCAATCAGCTTGATCCTACTTTTCATCAATTCGGTGAAGCTTATAGAAGTTGATCGAAAGCAATGCAATTAGTGGGATCAGGATCAGAAGAAAAATTCGGTAAAATTCAATCAAGAAATTTTGGCCCACATCCTTCAACATTAAGCCTTAACAACTCCCTATTTGTAGGCATCAATGGACAAGTTTTAAGAGGCTCAAAATCCCTTTAAAATACAGCGATGGAGGATGAATTAAATGTCCCAACAGTTGTTTTTATGGATTATTATTTCAACTTTTAGCCCCTCGAATTTCAACCTAACCTATCTAGGAAAATATTGAGCCATCCCCCCCAATAATTTGGTGCTGGTGACGCCCATGTTGGTTAGCATTTGTTTCTTTAATAGCTGTTATTTTTAATGTAGATTACGGGCTTAAGTCACAAGTATTTATAACTTTTTGAGTCAAAGAATGGGCTGATTTCAATTTATTTTTTTTTGCCTAATAAATTGTAAAATAGACTAGTTGCTTATTATTAATCCTTCGGTTTTGATGCCAGTCTTATAAACTAATTTAAAAACACTTGAAAGGGTTAGCCAATTATTTATTAGGCTTTTAATAAACATTTGTTTCTTGTTTTTAATAGTCATTCTTGTTTTTAATAATTATTCTTGTTTTTGATAATTTCACTTTAATATAATATTATGTTTATAATATTTATCAGCAGTTTATAAGTAAAGTAATAAAGAAAACAAAATATTTCTAAACATTTTGAATTTGATAATGAGAAAAGTTACATCCTTTTCTGAACTAGTGTTGGTTATTATGAAGTGTTAATTTATTTAAAATAAATTAATTGAACTGATGGGTAGTCTTCAAAAGCGGTACACTCTTACATATTGCCTTAAAATCATATCCATCAGTTTTTTCTAACACACATGTCATTTGGAAAAACTTTAATGCTGACAATACTTATTGTTGCAATTTTCCAATGATTCTTTCAAACCTCAAATTAAGCAATTCCAATATTTAAGTTTTCTGAAAAGGAATCACAATTTAAATTAATATACTGGCTAGATCACTTACAATGCACCTTGATATTACTTCTTTGACTAACAATAATCAGTACTAGTAAAATAATTACCAGGTGGGGACATTGTGCAACATACTTTTATAGGATAAGTTGAATAAATTAAGAAACAAAATTTATTTTTTATAAACTGTCAGTCCTCAAATAGATCTGACTTTGAATAAGAAAAAAATAAGATTATAACTTTTAATTATATTTATCAATTTATCAGTTACAATTGACTGCCATTATTGTAAAATTTACAATTCTCATGCTTATTATTTATTTTAAAAAATTAGCATAACATGCTATCTCATGCAGCTTTATTACAAGCAATCTTCTTTCTCCTAGGTATTAAAATCTTATAGGGACCAATATTCACATTAATTTTAGAAAAATCAACATTTTCCATTCTAAAATCACATTTAACAGTGATAATTTCAAATATTTTATTTTTAAGAGCATAGTAAGTACAAATTTATTAGGAAATATATGATTATTAATGTTATTTATTAATTGTACTTAGTGAATACATACATATAAATATTATTACTCATTAACTATTATTTCATTTTAATGTTATTAAAATATAACATAAAACAAAAATTAAGCATAAAACAATATCATCTACTTTTAATCATTAATAGAAATTTGCTTATAGATATGCATAAGATTCTTGATATCAAATTCTTCCAGTCTAATCTTGAAAAATAAAATTATTTAAGTGAAGTAGATTCTTGGAAGAAGTATGTCACTATCAATTTAAACACACTGATTTAATAAAATATACAAATATTGGAAGTAGAACTTTATTCTTGATCGTAACGTGTTTTGTTTTGCCAATCTGACTTATTTGATTATCATTCATTGGCTAAAACAACAAGAATTAGAGCAATTACTATTTTAATTTTAATGTTTAAATAATGAGTGTAATGTTGTGTCGATTATATAGCTTTTTTGTTATGCTGTTTGTATTATTTCATATTATTAGAACAAATTTATTATCGAATGGCTTGAAGCAGAAGAATAACCTGTCAGGTAAAATTGTTAATACATACTGCTGTAAATCGGTCATGATAGTCCAACATTATATATCCATCATGTTATAGAAAAGTTATTCTGACTTTTGTCCGATATTTGTATGTTGAAAAGTAAAATGCACATGATTTCTTTTCTGTCTCAACATTTTTGTCTTTTCTACTTAAATAGTTGTAATACTATAAGTAAGTTACGGATTTAGTATTGAGTTTTCAGGGTAAAGAGGTAATAAGAAAACTAGTTTATCTTTACATTATGTAACCTCAATAACTTATTTTACATTGTTAAGTTGGAACCCTTTGCAGTACTAAATACTTAAGAGTTACACCAATGTTCGGTTCTATATTTGTTGGATTATCAAGATTTGAGTGCTACAAATTAATTGCTTATTTCAAATCAAAATGGTTTAAATCATATTTAAGCTATTAAAAATTAAAAATTCAATAAATCACATGTGTGAACATTTTAATTTTAACTTTTTAAAAACTATTATTGTTCAAAATAATCATAATTAATTTTGATGCTTTTGATTTATTTTATAAAATTTTATATATTTATCCTTCTAATAACTTTTAGATAAAAGTTATGGGAAATGGAGGAGTGAACCTAGTCTCTAGAATTTAGAAGTTGTACCTTGATCAAGAAGACGAGGTAAAACTTTGTATTTGTTTATTTGTGTACAGTAAATTATTTTAGTATAATTGATACATTTGTCAATGTACCTAATAAAAAAATTGTATTATTTTTATAATTATTTTTCTTTAATTTATTACCTTTTCTTAATTAATTTAAATAAACCTTTCAAGAAAATTTTACTTAAGAAATTTTACTGCTTTCCAATAACTAGATACAAGAAAAATCAGAAAAAAAACAACAAAATTTTCAAACACCATGATGATTTTATTCAAGTTTATAAATTCATATATATTTAACTAGCAGACCCGGCCACGCGTTGCTGTGGCTCAGTAGTTATATCCTAATATTTTTAAACAAATACATTGATACCAATATTCATTGATAAAGATGAAAACCTTTCAGCTAATCAAAATCCAACGTGATTGAGAATAGAGCATTACACCATTTAAAAGTATTTGGTAAAGAATATAGGAAAGTTAAAGTTTTTATTTTTTGCATCTCATATTTCAATGTAGTTTGATGTAGTTGTAAAAAGGAGCTGATTGTGTTTACGACTCACAGAGCTGCCAACACTATCGCCCTTTTTTGATGGATCGGTATAAACTAACTCGGGTCTTTTGCAGAAAAGCACCCCCAGTGATTTTATAATGATATAGTTTAGTTACTATTAAATTTGATCACACGTTTTAATTTGATATTAAATGCTTTACTATAAAATAATAGCTACTAGTTTTAATAAATAACACAATATTTGAACTAAGATATTTTATATTTAAAAAACAATAAATTAAATCTCATTTAGGAGGCATGAATGCTGATATATCTTTTAATATTTCTTCAAAAAGATCTTTGACTTTATTCCTATTTCTCCAAATAAATTCACATAGATAAGAGTCTAATAAAGTTCTTCTAGTTCCGCATTCTACTTTGTTCCTTCTTTTCGCAAGTGCCCACATTCCTTCTACAGTATTAGTGTGTGCTCCCGTTATTGGGTCACGAAAATTTTTGGAATGATTCACTGTAAGATGTCGGAAATCATAACCTGATAGTTTTGGTATGCCATTATAACTCTTCCGACAGTCTGAAATAATAATACTACCAGGATGGATGCATTCCTTCACAACATTAATTAGTCTTAAATAGTCTTCTTTTATGTAGAATTCTCTTATTTTGAAGGAATTCTATTGCATTCCTTTTGTCTGGAACTTCTTGAATCAACTTAATAAGGCCCATTACAAACCTTTTTAAACACAAATAGATTGTTAATTAAACAAGATTGAATCTAGGTTATAAAATATCATATGATCAATTTAAAATAAATATTCATTTACATGTGAAATCACTTTTCACATTATAAAATCACTGGGGGTGCTTTTCTGCAAAAGACCCACTAACTCGAAATGGCTATATTTTTCCACTGATTTTAAAAAGGATGACTGAAGTAAGTTTTGGTAACCTCAGCCATTGATCTATTGATTATTGGCCTAACACTACTTCAACTTGGTATTGTTAGTTTAACAACGGGTTTAATTTTGCTCAGGGTCATGCCAATCTTGGTTAACGCGTCATATAAGTCCTTTCGATAGGCGTTTTTCTCAATTTCTTGAAGACCTCGATTTCCCGACCCTTCGGTAGGAGGATGGTGTGTTGAAGCTTTTAATTTAGCAATATATTTGAGTGATAAGAAATCTACTAATTTGTTCAAAATGTTTTGGGTTAACCTGTTTTATTTTTTTAACACAAACAAAAGATTTGATGGTTTCCACACACGTGAGCAGGCGATGCCCATTTCCCACGTGAGTTATGCCATTGCCCATGGGAAAAACACGGATTTTCAAAGTCCAAGTGGACATTGTTTGCCCCTGGGATTTGTTTATGGCCATGGCAAAAGCCAAACGAATAGGATATTGAAGCCTTTTAAATTTTATTGAAAATTCTGACGGTTCCAGGGGAACAGTTGGCTACAGGACGATATCTCCTGTAAACCTTCCAGGCAACATTTTTGCTTCAATAACATTTCCTGTGATCCTTTTAATGACCAAACGTGTACCGGTGCACAATTGAGGTGGATTTAAGTTACGAAGAAGAATGAACGGTGAGCAAATCTGCAACTGGAGATTGTTTGGGTGTATTTCCAGGTATATCCAGGGAATTAAAAAATTCAGTTGGGAAATTTACGGCTTTGTTTACATCTAGAACATTGTCAATTGATTTTGGAAGTTCATTTCATCAAAATCAACATTTTTTGCTGCCAAAATAGCACGACTACCCAGCCAATTATAGTCCAAATAATTGTTCAAAATATCAGTCAAAAATATCAGGACAGACACTTTATATTTCGTAGACAGTTCATTTCATTTCATTTCATCTCTACAACAGTTCAGAAATTTTCTGGTAATTTGATAAATTTTGAATTGCGATGCAGCTCTATTTCACCGTTTCCAATATAGAGCAATTGTTTAGAAAATATATCTGCCGATGGATCATTTTGCAGTAGTACTCTCATATTTATGGTGGATAAATCTGAAACTTGCGGTTACCCAAATAACAATTATTCCTGTTCAGTAGAGGTGTAATAATCATTATATGTAAAATTTAAAAAATGCCGCGATTTGTAATCCTTTCTTAATCAGCAATCATTTAAAGATAAGTAAAAAATTGTATTCTGGTGAAATTAACAACGAAATATCATTCCCAATAATAGCCTACTTTAAATTAAAGAAAGGATTAAAATATTTGCTGAGATTTCTTAAATTTTACATATAAAGATAATTACAACTCTGCTGAACAGGAAGTAACAGCCTCTATTCGATTGGGAATAAATTTTCTCAACTGTAAATTATTTTTGATAAATGAGGAATTACAAATCTTCACTGACATTTTTTAATTTCACATTTTAGAGCACGGGATAAAAATAATAAACAGGTTGGTAAAATAAAAAAAACACTGTATTCAAATAATAATAACAAAACGAATAAAGAAACTTCTGTTAAATAAATCAACTGAAAATATAATATTAAAGTCTTAATTATGCAGTTCTTTAGTGAATGACAAAGTATCCCACAACACCTAATCAAAACACACTCAGGGAGGTTGCATGTCTGGTTACCCGCAGTGTAGCCAGCTCACTAATTTTCACAACTTTTTGGCAACACTGACTCCCCAAATCAGATTTCTATTAGGTTACACCTGTGACAGTAGGTGCTGTAACAACTGTGTTTACACATTTATAGAATGTTATTTCAAATAATAGCCTAATTTTAATTATTAAAATGTATTTACTTTACTAAAAGTTGATATCAAGGTGAGCCACAGCAAAGCGGTTCAGCTCTTAGCTAGTAATTTAATTGAAATACAGATAAAAAAGGAAAAGGAAGAAAAATTACCTACACTTTTGAGAATTTATTGTAACCTTTTCTTGATTTATTTATTCTTTAATTAAAATTAACAATAAATACAAAGATTTGTATTACTATTTGTCTGTGGAAAATAATAATATAGGAACAAATAACTGCACTCACATAACACAATACAAAATTATAATAATGATAACCTGTATTACAATAGCATGCTTATAAACAAAAACGTTATGAAATCGACATATGACGCCATGTTAATAAATCGAAACACAACCTACTGTATTTGCAATAATTCGCTATATAAGAATTATTTTGATCACTAATCAAGCTAAAAGCTATCCTATCTATTAAGTCGGCTAAAACCATATACATTGAGCCAAATTTCATTAAAATCGGTTGAGTAGTTTCTGAGAAATAGAAAGACAAACATCGGGACACGAGATTTTTATATATATAAGGATTAATGTTTACTAAAAAATAATAGCTTAATCGTAGTGGGCTTAGATGATATTATTAAATGTACATTAGCTCAATATCATTATATTATTATTAAATTCAAAAGATCAATATCATACATGACTAGCTCGGTTACAAACAAGGACTGGTCTATTTTTATCGTAGAACTTTGTTTTTAAATAAAGACTAGGTATTTTTTAAAGAATAGGAGTTTTTTCTGTAACTTGTTCTGTTCAACAACTTATGTTCATCAAACTTAAATTACACCTTAACGATGAAATGATTATAAAAGGTTACAAAAAAACCATAATTTTGAAAGCCATTGTACAAAATGAACCCATGTAGTCCATCTATCTTCCGATGAATATAATTATTAAAGTAAGGAGAGTCTCTCAAATCAGTACTAATAAAAACAATAATGGAAAAACTATCAAACTTTGAAAACTGTTGGTGAACTAAAATGTTAGAAAATGTATACATAATTAGCATGATAAATATTTCAAATTCATTTTATAAATATTTCTTTCTCCTCCACTTAAATCAATAGATTTTTGGCAAAGATTAATTCCTTGTCAATTCCAATTCAAAGAAAAAAAGTGCATGTCACAATCACTTTTCAAGTGTTCATTAATGTTTTACAAAATTTTATTTAGGGTAAAGAAGCCAGTAGCTGACATGCTAAAGAGAATTTCTTTCAATTTTTTTTGTGTGAAAACTGTGATGATTTTAAGTTTATTTCTTCTCATAAAACTACTTTTCGGGTTGCAAAGAAAATTTTGAAATTCAAGAAACTATCAACAAAAGTAAGGTAAAAATACATAAGAAAGTTATATCGAACCAATAGCTGAGATGAGCTTAAATTTTACTGATTCAACTGACAAAGGTTCAAGCTGACAAAGGTGTGACCAAGGTGGTTTAAAAAAAGAGTTCACAAAAATTATTTTACATAACTAGAATATTGTTAGCCTTGTTCACGTCGATTCATTTTCTACATTATCTATTTTATATGTATATAAATAAGGACTTTTAACTTGAGTTTAAAATTAAGGACCCCCTTGAATATTTTGTCTGTTTTTATTTTAGAGAAATAATGCAATTACATAGCTACTAAACCCTGAATGTAACACTTTTGTTTGTTTATATCGCAGTCCTTTCTGATACACTGAAACAATCTCCTAAAAAACATGAAAATAAAAGTGTTCTGAGTTAAATCACCCCAGTTACGAGGGAGGGCTGGTTTCAACTCACCAGAAACGCAGTGCGTACACTGCCACTTTTTATTTCCGCAGCAAACATTTTAAGTGATAATGTATGAGGCAGGCTAGTAAAATTTTCTTTGAGGGGGGCAGGCTGGACAATTTTTTAAGGTTGAGGATTCAGGTATTCTGATTATGGTTCAAATAAAACTTAATTTCATTTGAAAATTAAAATAATAACACTTAATGCATATAGTAAATGAATTAGAATTTATTTAATTTGTAGCTTTTGTTTCTAATATTTTTTAAGGGGGCCCTTTAAGCCTTTTAAGCCCTTTAAGGGGGCCCGGCTGTGTTGTAGCTTTTGGTTCTAATATTATTATTTATTTTTTTTGGGTGGGGGAGCAGATGCTCTGTTGTCTGATGAAGGACTTGAATTCTTAAAGTCCCCATTTCGGTGCTATTTGGTTACCTAAGAAGAGTCTGAAAGTTTTGTTAGCCAACAATTTTACCACGATAAACATTTAGCTGTTTAATTAGTCCGTCATTCACCTTCTCTGCCATTTTGGCATTCATAATTTCATATAACAGAGAGGTGAGAACACTAACAAACTATATAACTATATAACTATAATAATATAATAATAGTTATATAATAATATAACTATATAAAAACAGCCCTAGTGCTCCAATTGAAAATGGATTGTATTTAAACATTTAACAGTAATTTACAACATCACTATGTACTAATACATATTGTAAATTAGATCCATCATTACTCATAAAATGTACAAAAAAGAAGTGCGCCCCTCTCAGATTTCTGCATCCACTAACATGATGGCTATTTTCTTTATTTATTTTTTAACTGCAAATGTCTGTGTACCATAAGAAAAACATTGAATAAAAGTTCTTTCACAAAATATTTACACATCACACTTACATGAATCTATTCCAAAAAGTAAAAATTATTTCAAGTCTGCCCAAAAACTGCTGGGATTTTCAGGCATTTGCAAAATGTCTAATTAAAAAAAAAAATTAATAAATATCATTTATGAAAAGGAAATCAATTAAAACAATAAAATAGTGTCTAAGGCCCCATAAAACAAATATCTGATCTAGGAAATCAACTTTCAAAGCTACAACTAAACGTAATCCATGTATGCCCAGTAATAGATATAAGATAAGTAGCCTTTAATAATAGAAAATGGCCTATAGTCAAAATATATCACAAGTAAATTGATACTTATGTCATTAGTCTTATGTCACCAGCACTCATGTCATAAGTAATTAATAAAAATTAATGTCTATATTAATAGTCTAAGAAAGGGAGTGGTAAATGAAAGCTGTGTGATACTGCAACACACGAGATATTATTTTTATTATTATTGTTTTCTGCCTATACCGGATAGAGTAACTAAGGGGAAGTTACTATGAGTCTTATCATAGGGTATAGTTACCCTATGTACATATAGGGTAACTAAGGAGAATTTACTATGACTTATTCTGAGCTGTTACATGATCACTTCTTCTCTTCTCAATTTTCTGCTTTTGATTACCAATTATTTACAATGAATCTTTACCTCGTTCCATTGCACAATTATTTGGGATTATTCATGCCTCATTATTAATAAATTACACCTTAAGTTTCACTGTTAATAAATAGAATAGTTACCTGGCACATTCTATCAACTGCGGTGATATTGCGATTTTTACACTTGTCAAGGAGCCTTTGAAAAGCGATCATTGAAAATTTTTATTTTTCAACGAAAAATTTATAACATTATAATTATTTTTGCAACACATTTGTGTTTCTTGTTGCGATTTTCCATCATAGTCATGAACAGCGATCCCACATATTACACTAAAATAAAAATGATACTATTTTTTCTATTTCTTAATCCAGAAATAAAATCCTACTAAGAATCAAATATTAATTTACAGAGCTAAAGAAATATTTGTACATATTTCAAGTTCAAAACCAGAACTATATTTTTTAAATTAGTTTATTTAATATTTAGATATAAAGCAATAAATTCTTTCTAAGGTCAATTAAACTTTTAAAAAAATTAAATTTACATCGTAAAAAATATGTATTTCAATTCATACCTATCTCCAATGCCCTTGACATATTCCAAAAATTGCGAGTAAAATACAGTTGGCAATGACGGATTGTGAGCGGCGGCTCCTTTCTTCATTGGTGGATCCAGAGGGGGGGCTGTGGGGGCTGCAGCCCCTCCCTTTGGAAATTTTTTCGTCATTTAAAGATAGAATTTGACTTTCCTTAATGTAAGGAAGCAAGTTAAAAAACAAATAATGTGCAGAAAGTTGTATTTTAGTTGTAGGAAGGGAATATAAAGGTAAAAAAGCTGATTAGCAGATCCAAATAAAGAACTGTGGGGTTGCAGCCCCCCCCCTTTAGGACTGCAGCCCCCCCTTTACGATCGGCTGGATCCGCCCATGGCTCCTTTTAGCTCTCGATTCCACCTAAACTTCATATCCATTTCAAAACTCTTCAAAAAATTTGATTTGATGCAAATTGCTTCATGGAACCCCCTCCTATGCACCACTGATTATCTATTTACTAAACGAAAAAAAAAAATGATGAGTGTTCTTTATGGAAGTTCAGTTATTTAATGATGCTAACTTCAACGCCCTGCCTCGTTCGTTTAATTTATTATTGGAGGTTAGGCTATTGCGTAACTTATTTCATCCAACGTCAAATATTGATCTTTTCTATTGTTCCCTGAGTAAATTATTAACTGGAGAACGCTGAATTGCATAGAGAATGTTTCTGTATGAAATTGCATCATTGAAGTTCCCAGAAGTAGATTAATCTAATGGCCTCCTTTGAGATAATCTTATGAAACGGGAAGCGGTTACAGGCGAAACAAACAACCTTAATGCTGCCATCACCAGTTCTAGCAACCAATTGAGAAGGCACTTCTTCCCCATTGACGTTGAGCCGGCAAATTGGCATCTTCTGTCCCGTCATCCCGCCTCGTCTAGACCTATTGTCTCCGCCATCCGCCGCGCTGTCTGATAAAGCAACCCCTTTACCTTACCTAATAGCACTGAACCAACGATGATAACCTTTCTAAAATCAAATAACCTACACGAAGAAAAAAAGTCTGTCAAGGGTCAGTTTAGAAATGCCTCATCGCTACTTCTGTTGAATACACTAGAAAAACCATAATCGTTAAACAAAATATTCGTTTCCTGTTCTTGATTATTTGAATCTCAATTCAGTTAATGAAGAGAACTATTAGATGATCATGCTTATCTTTGAAAATATTATAACGTGAAACTAAATCATGTAATTTTGACGATTACATTGAAAAGAGTACTAGACTTTTTGTTGGAACTGTTACATAACTGTATTAGTACTTGATCACATGTTCTGGATGTTACGAGAATGTTCTGAATGCCCTTCTGGAATGTTTGATTTCGGGCTAAATATAAGAAGCAATGGACTAGGGGCTTAGTCTTGCTCTGAACATCTAAGCATATGGTTACTT
The DNA here is from genome assembly GCA_911387785.2 of Aelia acuminata. Classification (NCBI taxonomy): domain Eukaryota; kingdom Metazoa; phylum Arthropoda; class Insecta; order Hemiptera; family Pentatomidae; genus Aelia; species Aelia acuminata. The sequence goes on from OU426978.1 coordinate 99,275,916, forward strand.
TTGTGTCACTAGTAGTTACTTTTTGTAACGTTGATAATAATTTGAGATTTTATTTTTTGTTTGACGTTGTGAATTGTTCGTAAATAAAAATTATTTAAACCCACACTAGTGTTAGAATATATTACTATAAAAAGATAGCTCATTGCATATTTAACCTTGGCAAATAGCCAGTGTTTTCTATTTTGTAATCCTTGAATACACTACACTATTTTAATTTCGTTTTTAAATGTACACGTATACAGCTCTTTTCACTTTATAATTATAAATCCTTAGCCCGTGTTCATGCATGGAGTGAATGAATGAAAGAGGAAGGTGCTGAAATGGGATAATTGGAGCAAAATTACAAGGGAATTCAGCAATCAAAATTAAAATTATCCACATGTTGGAAGGCAACAAGATGGTAGGATGAGTGCGTAACAAGCTACCTCCTCCACAGAATGCACCATTAGCCCTTGAAAACTAGATCATCAATGAGATTTCTATAGATGCTATGAGCAGTTTAATTATTGATAGAGAAACAACCACAGACGCATTCCTTTCAAACCTACATAAAGATGTAATTTCTGAAAAACTTCGTGACGCCGAGTAGAACTAACGGCATCGTTTTTAAGAACCTGTTTTCATGCCTGAAGCCCTTAAAAAAAGAGTTCTGTTGGAAGTGCATAGAACTCATGAGGGCACAGTAACAAATGAAGCAGTTGGTAAGATGTCACTGCCTCAGGTAAAATATCGACAACAATATAAAAGATATGATCAAAAACTACCAGGAATGCGCACTATCCCAGAAAAGTCCAGATAAAGTTCTCTCTATCAGGACGATCCGCAGCATAACTTTGAACGCATCGTTATTGAGCATTCTTGGCAGTTAATTAACTAATATTTTAAGGAAAATTTAGTGGAGAAACCGTCCTATAGGCGAGCGCAAACGACGGTGCTGCTTCTTTCAGGAACTACAGAAACGGGGATAGAAGCCGGGCCATTACCTTGGATTCATAGGGTTTTTTGACGTTTTTAATTTATTTTTCCATAATTAAAACCCGATTGAGCAAAAAATTATTTGAAAAATGTCTAATAGGTATTGCTCGGTACCTCAGTGTTCAATTAGAAAATCAAAAGACATGTAATTCCATTTATTTCCAAAAAATAAAAAGCTTCTTAAAGGGTGGAATGTAAAATTAAGAATAGATAAGTCTGTTTCGAACATATGACGATATGTAGTCTTCATTTTAAAGAAATTGACTATATTTATTCGGGTAAATATTAGTATTTGACATTTTATTATTCCAAAATGCTAGTTTTATGCAAATAACATTGGGACCATAGTGTCATAGATTTGTTTTTCTTTTTTAATTTTCCCCATTTTTGTATTACATCCGTTGTGCTTAATTGTTCCAAGTTTTCAATGCGATGCCTGAAAGTTTTGACATATAAATAAATAATATGACAAAGAAACTAAGCTGTCATGAAAATGACAGCTGCCATAACAATGATTATATGAATGTTATTACTAATCGAAAAACGGAGAGTAAATATTTTTACCCAGAACGACGGAAATAGAAGGTGGTTTTAGAGGTACAGTAGGTAATCGTACTCGGTTCCCGGAAAGGCATGAGACAAAGATTTGAAAATTAAGTGTTAATTTACTAAGAGCCGTAAATACCACCTTCTATCGCTTCACTTTCACGATATATTTACAAAAAGCAATTCGCTGTAAAAAATAAAATAAAATAAATAAATAAAAAATCTCGACTATTGATGAAATTGTTTTAGGCCTCTTTAAAAACCTGCTCACGTATGGTGAAACCATCGAATCTATTTGTGTTAGCAAAAGGAAGGTTGACCCAAAACATTGTGCACCAAAAACAGGAATTATGAATTGTAATAATGAAAAAAAAATGTAAACTACTATTATTAATAGTCATAAATTAACGTCACCAATCTCAATCATAAATTCAGTTTTTATATTTTATTTTACATATTTTGAAAAGTAGTACTTAATGAATGAATTATTAATACGTGCTATAATCAAATATGAGATATAAAAAAATAAAAACTTTAACTCTCTTAGGTAGTTCTATTTTCAATCCCGCAGGTTTTTAGATTAGCTGAAACGTTTTTATCTTTATCAGTGAACATTGATTTGACTGTATTAAAAAGATTAGGGTACACTTAATTAATTCAACGCATTACAGCTACTGAACCACAAAAACGTCTGCTAGTATTTTTTTTAAATTGTGTTATTAATGTTACTGGAATTGATTTGGGGGAATTATCATTGATATTTTTCGACATGAAATGGAAAATTTGCAAGATATAATTTTTTCTCAGAAAACATTCTAATATTATACAATGCTTAACAATGGCCTGAGACTGTTTTCAATAACAAAAGAATTTACCTATGGTATGGGATTGGTTTCTTGGAAGAGGCAACCACATAGATGGGACCTTTTGTCCAACTTCTCCAAGAATCGGAAAATGACGACTGAATCAAATATAGATTGCTAATAATAATGTCACTGAACAATATAATAACGTTCTGGGAAACATGCCATTCTTCAACTCTCGGATTCATAAAACATCAATTAATGAATTCTACACATACTAAGGTCTGTATCATTCACTATATATCTCAGAAAATATAATTCATATAATATCATAGAAATTTTAACTCATAACCTTGAAATTCAATTTAAGTAAAACCCATGAAAGGCTTTGGAGTAATAATAATAAATTTTTGATATCACATATACGCAAGATTTTGCAATGATTATGGAATAATGAAAATTAATTATTTTCTACCTTTTTAAAAATTGTTTCGAATCTTTTAAAAAATTATTACACTTACGGGATCAGCACTAGTTCTTTTGTATTAGAAAGATGTATATGATCTTGAGAAATAATAAATAATTTTGAATAATTGAGAAATAGAATCGTGAAACAGGCAACCAAATAAAGGTAACTTATTAAGTTTTTCAGCATCTATCTACCAAAGACCATTCAACCATTAACCAAAGAAATTCAATATTCAAACCATCTATGTTTTTAAGCAATTAACGATTGACAACATTGATGTTAACAATCAACTCCAAGACATCGAACTTAACAAAGCAGCGACATCGATGTTTCATCTCTAGTACGCAGGTAGAGGCACATAGGAACATATTTTTGGTGAATATTTTAAAATCATTTTACTAGAAGCTGATTTTTTCAAACAAATGAGATTATGACATTGCGTTTTCTTAAAATCCTCCAAATATAAATAGGAAGCCGGAAGCTAGGGTGTGCTTTTCTTGTTAGTGACTACATTATGAAAAATCTGGTGCGTGCTCGCAACACACAACTTTCACTTACCAACTTACTTAGATTAGAAATTAATGCGTTTTGTTAATTGCCACTTCTCAAATGAACAGAACGGCTTTAATCATGAACAATGGTCTGTCATTAAAGGCGTTCTCCGCATGCGTGGGCTCAAAAAGTTTTATGAGTTGACTTTATATTATTAACATTTTTCTTTTTTTCTCCTCTATATGTTTTCTTTATTTTTATCATAGCTCATATTTAGCCATTTCTCATTTTTAGGCGTAACCAGAGACAGTTAATTTCTCCATATAAGCAAAAACAAAGGTACATTGTAGCGTTAAAACCGTTTTTGAGTAAATAAAAAAAATACGTAAAAATGATTTCAAAATTTATTAAGTAAAGTCCCCCCTCCACTTCATCAATTTTGATGAAATTTTTACAGTCATATCTCGGGCATACAAATAGATGAAATACTCAGTTTAATCAAAATCGTTAGAGCCGTTTTTGAGAAAATCGAAAAAAACCTAAAAAGTTATTAAATAAAGTGCCCCCTCCCTTTGAGCAATTTTATTGAAATTTTTGCTGTCACATCGCGGGCATATACTTACACTAAATACCCAATTTCAGATTCCCATGGTTTATAGTTTTTGAGCTAGTCTGTTCACACACACACACACACAGACACACAGACACACAGACACACAGACACACACACACACAGACCATTTCGCGGGACTTGGTCATTTCGACTCAGGGGGCCCCAAAACGTGTATTTCCGTTGAAAACCGGAAGTCGAAATTTTTCACGATCGCAATACTTCCACTTACTATATATTTCATATATAGGTAAGTGAAAGTAAAAAAAAATATTTTCGTTTTATTTTATTTTTGAAGTCCTTGCATGCTCTGACAAGATATATATCCAAAATAAAATTCAAGAGATATCCGACAATCCCAGCTGATCTATCGGCTTTTATATACAATTCAAATCATCTTTGTCAGCAGATACTCGACAAATCCAGGACATTGAAAAAAATCTTCCTGAAACAAAAGCAGTAAGTACTTTTTGGCGTAAACATTTTGCTTGGCCTTTCACTGTCAAAGAGCCTATAGATGATTGGAATGAAGAACCATAAATTTGAATCATGCCCATTTCAACATCACATATTTATACTTTAAGTTATTTTTCATTTATTAGACAATATACGTAAGCCTGTAAGTCCAAAATATATGATTTGTAACAATCGTTTGTCTTCCATAATCAGGAGAAACCCTACGTGTCCAGAAAAACATTAATTTTTATATCTATCGAATGAACATAAATTTATCAAATCATGAAAAATGTATTCTAACTAAGAATATGTGTAGTAAAAAATGATTTAAGTTAAGGAAATTTCTTAATGCAAAAGTAGAAACTTTTTTTCACTTTTCCAATCATTTGAATTTGTGGACATGTCGGATTCCTCAATTTGAGGACCTCAAACGACCGTTTAAATTCTAAACTAACCTATCATTTTCACTAGCGTTGATTGATTTTTTTTACGTAGCTAGACAAGTTACATGCAAAGGCCTTATGAATCTTAAAAAAACGATAATGTATTTTTCAGCTTTGTAGGAAACACTATTTTTGGCCTTCGTGAGCTTACTACGTATTAAAAATGTTGCTGAAAATTGACGTTTTTAGATTTGTAAAATAATTATAACTGCCTTTGGTATATATAAAAAAAAATCGTAAAGATCTGAAAACAGGAATTTTACAATTTTTACTTTCACTTACCTCTATATGAAAACTTTTACCAACTTTTTTTTTATATAGTAAGGGGAAGTATTGCGATCGTGAAAAATTTCGACTTTCGGTTTTCAACGGAAATACACGTTTTGGGGTCCCCTGAGTCCAAATAAACAAGTCCCGCGAAATGGTCTGTGTGTGTGTGTGAACAGATTAGCTCAAAAACGATAAACCGTACGAATCTGAAATTGGGTATTTAGTGTATGTATAAGCCCGTGATGTGACAGCAAAAATTTCGTAAAAATTAGTTAAACGGAGGGGGTACTATATTTAATAACTTTTTAGGTTTTTTTCGATTTTCTCAAAAACGGCTCTAACGATTTTGATCAAACTGAGTATTTGATGTATTAATATGCCCGAGATAATATGACTAAAAATTTCATCAAAATTTATCAACCGAAGGGGGGACTTTACTTGATAAATTTTGTATCATTTTCACGTGTTTTTTTTATTTACTCAGAAACGGCTTTAACGATTTTGATCAAACTGGGTATTTGATGTGTGTATATGCCAGAGATGTGATAGCAAACATTTCATCAAAATTGGTCAAACGGAGAGGGCACTTTATTTCATAACTTTTTTTTTCCAATTTTTACCTTTTTTTCGATTACCTCAAAAACGGCTTTAACGATTTTCATCAAATTCGTCATGTTTAATGAAAATTGGTGTTCGTTTATCTCAGGTAAGCTTTATCATTATTAAAATGTTCTGAGGGGGCTTAAATGGGGTAGGGACCTTTTTTGTTTGTTTGTTTTTTTGTTTCCTATAAAGTACCTTTGTTTTTGTTTATATGGAGAAATTAACTGTCTTTCGTTACGCCTAAAAATAAGAAATGACTAAATATGAGATATGATAAAAATCAAGTAAACATGTAGAGAAGAAAAAAAGAAAAATATTCAGTCAACTCATAAAACACGTTGAGCCCACGCATCGGAGAACGCCTTTAATGACAGACCTTTGTTCATAATTAAAGCCGTTCTGTTCATTTAATGGAAATTATCTGTTTCAGGGTAACTAAATGAAATTTTCAACAAGTACATAGAAAATTATAAAATCAGACGACTTGGAGTATTATGCTGGCATTGCCGAATTATTACAAGTAAAAACTTTTATTTAATAATAAAAGAAATTAGTGCTTTTTATAAAGCAAATGAAAACAAAACTAAAAAATCTGGTGCGTGCGCGCAACACACAACTTTCACTTACCAACTTACTTAGATTAGAAATTAATGCGTTTTTTTAATTTCCACTTCTCAAATGAACAGAACGGCTTTAATTATGAACAATGGTCTGTCATTAAAGGCATACTCCGCATGCGTGGGCTCAACGAGTTTTATGAGTTGACTGAATATTTTTATTTTTTTCTCCTCTTTATGTTTTCTTTATTTTCATCATATCTCATATTTAGCCATTTCTTATTTTTAGACGTAACGAGAGACAGTCAATTTCTCCATATAAACAAAAACAAAGGTACTTTATAGGAAACAAACAAACAAAACTTACCTAATATTAAAGAACACCTAATTTTCATTTAACTTGACGAATTTGATGAAAATCGTTAAAGCCGTTTTTGAGATCAGCGAAAAAAAGGTAAAAATTGGAAAAAAAAATTATGAAATAAAGTGCCCGCTCCGTTTGACCAATTTTGATGTAATGTTGGCTATCGCATCTTTGGCATATACATACATCAAATACCCAGTTTGATCAAAATCGTTAAAACCGTTTTTGAGTAAATAAAAAAAAACACGTGAAAATGATACAAAATTTATTAAGTAAAGTCCCCCGTCCGGTTGATCAATTTTGATGAAATTTTTACAGTCATATCTCGGGCATATAAATAGATCAAATACTCCGTTTAATCAAAATCGTTAGAGCCGTTTTTGAAAAAATCGAAAAAAAACTTAAAAAGTTATTAAATAAAGTACCCCCTCCCTTTGAGCAATTATGATGAAATTTTTCTGTCACATCGCGGGTATATACATACACTAAATACCCAATTTCAGTTTTGTACGGCCTTCAGTTTTTGAGTTAGTCTGTTCACACAAACACTCACAGACACACAGACACACTGACACACAGACACACAGACCATTTCGCGGGGCTTGGTTATTTGGACTCAGGGGACCCCAAAACGTGTATTTCCGTTGAAAACCGGAAGTTGAAATTTTTCATGATCGCAATACTTCCCTTACTACATATTTCATTTATAGGTAAGTGAAAGTAAAAATGAATGTTGGCAAATTTGTAACTTTGAGAAGTGCAATTAACAAAACGCATTAATTTCTAATCGAAATAAGTTGGTAAGTGAAAGTTGTGTGTTGCGCGCACGCACCAGATTTTTTGATTTGATATGAAATGACAAGTTCATCACATTTTATTGACTAAAAACAGAAACGGGGCCAAGATGATCTCTTTTTTTTCTTTCTTTCATTGTTTTCAATGTGGTACTTTAAAACTAGGGATCAGGTTTGGGAGATAGAGCCGAAAAAGCAAATGTTACTTCAATCTTTATAACTGATTCCATCATTTCATAACGTTAAAAGTGAAATCAAAAGAAAAGCAAATCATAAAGAAAAGGTTATAATGATCCGATATCGAATGTTTCTAAATAGAAGTCATATCCGGCTATTTGTACAGCTGAATCAGGGGTGACGTGAGCGCCAAGCTGGCTGCACAGAACCGGTATCGGATCCTTGCCATTCCAATACGTTCTTCGGTATCGGCAAGTACTAACATTTACAGCTCGAAAAAAAAAGCTAGAGTAGTGATTTGATAATAATGGAATTATTATCAATCAAGTTATAATCGATTTCAGTTACAATCATCTAGTACTCTTTCCCTTCTTCTGTGGGGCTCCAACATTAATCTAAAATCTACCCTTACAATCAAGAAATTCGGAGAAATGCTACCTCTCACTGAATTGTTACAATTATTTATTTTCTCTTTGCCAATGGCCTTGTTCTATTATTTCTTGACTTTGTTTACACTGGTATTGCCTATTTGAACAAATAAGGTGTAATGTCAAATGAAACTGGGCAGTAAGATCTGGCGACACGAAGCAGAAACCTCTCCAGCCTACTGTCTATGAAATTCTTGTTCTAGGCAAAGGAAATAAACCAGACGGTCCCAACTATAAATCTTATTTTATACGGTAATGGTCCAGACAATAATGGTATGTCATGCCGCATATGCATCCCGGAAACGATCGAGTTGAAAATCTCTTCAGTCATCTATGACCTTTGGAACAACTGTTTTCTCGGGACATTATTATTCGAAATTACTTCTAATTTCTAATACAATTGTCCTAGATTCTAAATAATTAAAAAATCAGAAGGCTGTGGAATTGCAAAAATTGGGGTTTAAATTTAGAGCAGTTTTTTTATTTTATTTGCCTGATTTGAGACTGAATTAAAATAGTACCTGTGGTCTAATGGTTAGCATGGCAACCTACAATTCTAAAGGTAGCAGGTTCGCGTCCCACGGTGGCCCTAGGATTTCTTAATGGAAGTAAAAAATCCTTAGCTATGCAGTCCCTCGGATATAACGTAAAATGGAACTCCCGAGCCTGTACGATGTCAGGTACTCGTTAAAGATCCCTATCCTAATTATACCTGATTAGCAAAATTTAGGACTCCCCCTGTAGCATCGTCCGATTAGCCTTAGTAGCATAAAAGGACGTTAAACAAACAACAACAAAATACTTGTATGAGTCTGGTATTTTAAATTACTATTACTTTTTTTACGTATACTCTTCACAGAAATATATTTTTTTTTTTTTTTTTGTAATTAATAAAATCAAAATAAAACATTAAAAAAAAGAAATCAATGCATGCCTTGATTGGGGCTCTGCGGGGTTTATCAGTCACTTTTACTAAGTGAAAGAGGTATTTCTTTCTAATTTGCGTAATTTTTACAGGGGCTATACCTACGACATTCGTTCTGCAAATTATTGTAAGAAAAACTTTTCAGATAAGTCTGAAGTTAAAACTATCTGTGTATGGTAAACAGCCGTCAACTTTATAGTTTCTTTGACTCTAACTTAAGGACTATAAAAATGATAATGAGATATGATTGGCATGGTGACGATGTTATAAGATAGTTTCTAATCTGATTAATTCCTGGACTTGTTTATCTCTCCAAGTATTATGCTCGAAGATATTTCCATGCCCCTTTACGGAACGTACAACTGATATTGTATAGATTAATGTCGTCACCACCTCACCATCAAATAGGGTTGCGTTCGAAAGTCAAAGTTGATGCTTGGACGTAAAATAGAGACTGCGCTATATTCAGAGACTTCACTACATTCAGTTCATTCGACTCTACAGATTTCCTGTTGGAATTTAAGATACGCGATGCAAACAACACACCAATATAGGAAGGAATCATAAGCGAATTTCAAAGTACGTTTTAAAAAGCATTATGTTTTTAGTTAAATGATAATCACGACACAATATGTGAAACATATTATTTTGAAAATTGAATATATCAGAACGAAAGATAACACGAATAAGCACTGAAACAAGTGGCCCACAGTGGTCCAACCAGGGAAAAAAATAAAATAATTGAAAGTGGCCCAAACCTAATTTTTTCTTAGCTAATGAATACTTACATACTTGTAGAACAATGTTAGGAATACATTTTTTTTAACTAGTTCAAAATTAAAATATGTGTGTACCAGTAAAATTGAACTTTTTAATGATCGAAGAAAATAGTTCTTTTCTACCAAGATAACGAACTTTTTTTACTCTTTATAAAATTAACAGTAAAATATTCCCCAATACTTCAGGAGTGTGTCATCTATATGTGAACTGTTATGGATTAAACAATATCAATAGTTAGAGAAGAAATTAATTTTTGAAATCGTTGCCGAAATAAATAAGGTTTTTTGATTTTGTTGGTTTATTAAAAAATTGCGATACGATGCGTTATGGTCGCAATGGTTTAATATGTTAATGTAGGTACCTAGTAGAGGAACTGTGGTAAAATTTTTATTGCCAACTTTGGTATTTAACCCTTTCGCTCCAGAGTATGCAGCGGAAACGGCTGAGATGGCAGTGACTCGGTACCCTTGGTACTATCTCCCATCGATTGTCCTTAAATTCTTTTCCATGGAGCAGAATTGATTGAGCACGCAGCTCTTTTTATCGGTTCCTCTCTCAGAAGAGGCTCAGGAGAGTAGGAACAAAAATTATAAGCAGTACAGGGTATATCATTCCAGGAAGATATCTCGAGTCGCAACAAATCATGTTTTTCACGAATTATTTGTTACAAGCGACCATACATTACATATTTAAGACCAGAAAAGAAGTATTAAAAGATAAAATAGCTAACCGAGGAAGCATACAATTTACTTAAACAAGATTGTATTCTTAATTATTTATAATTTTTCTCGTTTGCACTTTGAGATAAGAAAAAACATAACGGAAAAGTGCAGCATCTCTTGATATGTGAAATTTAGCAAAAATAAGATTTCTATTGTAACGCGGGTTAGGAAAATATCAGGTTGCTAAAATCATTTTCTGTGCCAATTATTCTACTGTACATCATTACTATAAGCTGTTAATTTTATTTCTAAATTTGGCTGATGCCCCTTTGTTTCTTTCATAACAATAACCATTCCAGAAAGAGGACCGATTTCCAAGACAGTTTTTCACAATTTTTCCTGCCCATCGGATGCGAATTGGTTCCACTTTCCATCTAAGAAGGAAAACGATGTTTTGTTAATTGTATTTTTAGGAATAATCGAATATTATAGAACTAATAAAAAAAAAAATAACAACAGAGGTCTCTTTTATACAACAATGAACAAAACTGCTAAAGGAAGCTTCAGGTCTCATGTTCCATGATACTCTATCTGTAGTCGAAATAATTGTATATTGATTTGCGCACGATGTATTTGTGTCATAAGCAATTATAATTCATACTGCGTTCCAGATTTTCTGGATGTACATCCACATGGCAAAAAGCACTCCACTAATCAATTTTTCCAACTGGATCTTTTCTCTGAACTGTCAATGAGTGGATCACTTCGAAAGATAGATTCTATTAATGTGAAACTATTAAGGACCATTACCAAGGACTGCTGGCCATAGACCCGAACAAGAGTCGGAGATGAAAGGCAAAACAATAATCTATTAGTTGATTGATGACAGGGCCGATAACCTTGGCAAATCTGATTGGCCGGGAGTACAATGAGCGAAGACGATAATAGCAAATGGCGGGGTGTACTAGGGCACGCTAGCTGTCGTGAGAGTTTCCCATTATATTTATAACCAAGCCGGGAAGGGGGGCCTTACTTCTCGGAAATACATTCGCGAGCCCCGAGCTGTTCTTAGCACCCCACGTGGATCAAACATTTCCTAGAACTTATCTGACCGCGTATGAAAAATATTTTTTATAGACTATCCGGCTTTAAGCGACATACGATAATCGATTTCGATCGTGAAAAAATTCTTTGAATAGATCATGTACCTAATTGTAGAAACAATAAATATAAACAAGATACAAACTAAGCCCTCTTTTATGTACATGTGTTTTATTTCCTATGACACTTTATGAAGTTCTACTTTGAGCTTTCCAAGAGCCATTTTTGGTTTGGCACAACTTGGGTGGGCACAAACCCTTAATATATACATAATTAATTTTTTATTTAACTTTTCACTTTAATTTCTTAATTACTAGAATAACAATGATCTCTTATGGATTTCATAATATATAATAATAATGAATGATTCATAATTAAAATATTCATCCAACGCCGGTTCCATCCTTCTAATGTATCCTTCCCGAGGATCCGCATCCATTTGCTGGGATCCTCTCATTTACTCAATCGGAGGTTCTCCGGTAGATCCTCTAAGACCTCTGTGCCTGTCCCTTCTTCTAGCTAGAGGTCGAGAGTTATCCTCCTGTCAGGACCTACACTTACTCATAAGACATTGTTCAGTGAGATATGGTGATTCGAAGTAGAACCAACGGACGCACAGTGGGACGAGTCGCCAATCTAGGGGGGAAATAGTTAACATCAAGTAAATGAAAAAATCATGTCGGTCTCATGAAAACAACAATCTAGCTAGGCCATTTCCAAATTATTAATTTCTAGAAGCGAATATTAACAGAATAATGGGGGGGTTGAACACGGTAGTTCCCTCAAAATGCTCAGTTAGTTTATTTCCAAATTATATTGCAAAATAAATAATATCGAAGAGTGGATTGTGTTTTTTTGAAAAAAATTTATACTAGACAATAGAAGACGATTCAGAAATCAAGTTTATATAAGTTCTTGCTTCTTTAAATGTGGATATAGTACAAAGTACCCTCCTTTATTTTCGATAGTCGACAAGCTTTTTTTATCTTATTATAAAAAATGGAATTACTAAAAATCTACACCGATCTACACCCAGATACTTTAACAGGATATAGTCCACACTATATAGAAATAAATTATTCATTATGAATTGCTAATACCTGCTAATAAAGGTGTACGGTTTTTTTAAAGGTGTAAATCTCTCATTGTCGAGAGCCTATAATTTTCTTATTCGGAGAGAGTTCTGAGGTGCAAATGAAATTTATAATAATATATTGTTCAAGTTACATTAAAATACATTACAGAAATCTCCAAAGGTATAGTAAAACGAGATTCGTCAGACATGAGTTCAAGAATTAAAAGCAAATGGCATTTTTTTTCCGAAAGAGATATCTTTTATTTTTAGGAACAAAGAATAGATGAAAATGAAAAAAAAATCATGCCGGTTTCAGGAAATCATCAGTCTACCTGAGACATTCAAAAAACAAAAATTCCTTGAAACAAATGCCAAAAAATAAAAAAAAAGGTTGAACATCGAAAATCGGTAACGAGGTTGTCAGTGCGCCAAAATAGAAGTGTATTTTGTTTTGTTTTGGAAACTAATTTATACCAGGCTATGAAAGGCGATTCGGCAAGGAAGTTAATATCTGTGTTTGGCTTTGAAAATGAGGACTACACTCATACTTATTATATTATTTATAAAAACGGGGTTACCTACCAAAAATCTACTCCGACCTACACCCAGATATTTTCATAGAGTACAATCAACACTAAATAAAAGATTAAATGTTTCTTTACGAAGTGCTATTACGTGTTTATGCGGGTGTGCGGTTTATAGGCGTAAATCTGTCATTAGTGACTGCCTTACACGAGCTAAGGAACAATTCAAGTTTAGCATGGTTCAACCATGTAACTTTGTCAACACCATGTTGTAGACCTTCAGGTATTTTATTTTCAAAAGGGACTACCGGTGTCACCTTAATGATTTGTGAAGAGTAATGTAACCTGCATGTAAGATGCAGTGTAACCTGCATAGATGCAGGTAAAGATGCAGTGTAACTGCAATGTAACCTGCATTAAGATATTTCAGATTTGAATGAATTAGAACGATGAAATATTCGGTTATTTTTTTTTGAGAATTTTTAATTACAATTTAATACATATTAAATTTTTACATTTATTTTTTGTTATTTAGTAATTTATATTTTATTTTAATTTATAATTTCAGAATAATACAACATTTAACAATGATTATTCCATTAATACAATTTACTTAAATAGATACATTTTATTTTTTAATTATACATTTTATTTTATATTTATAAATCCTTAGTTAGAAACATTGTGCTGACTATAATTTATTGATTCATGCTTAAATTTAATCGTAGAATTTTAGAAAAATTAAAATGAAATAATACGCTCCGAGAATTATTTGCACCTATATTAGCGATTCGTCCCACTGTGGGACGCCAGCCTGCTCTTATGTCTCTGCGAGAGATTTCTGTACCATGTGAGTATGGTATATCTAAAACTACCCTTTTATAAATAGTTAGTGCTGCTCGCTATCTGAAGCCCCAAAAGGCGCCCCCCCTTATTCCATTACGAGCTAGGCTGTCCATACTTTTCAAATAGTTATAGTGAGGCGTCATGTTGAAATTCATTGCTATTCTAGGTATGTGACTTGGAAATATGTTTGACTATAACAATTTCTTATAACAATAGTTATAGGGTGAGCCCTGTAAGTCATCCCTCACAAGAGGATGTCCTGAGTTTTGGGTGCGGCCAACCTCAACTTCTTTCTCTTGCACCAGCGTCCTACAAGGTTGGTGCATCGCTCAGCTTGATTTTTTTTATAGGGCTCTGCTGTTCTAGGCCATAAAACGGCCAGATCGTCGAAAACTCTAGAAAGCTCCTTTTCCAGCACTCCTAGCATCTGGCCGAAAACTAATTTTCACAAAGCAAAAGGACGGATCCTTGCAGGAAACCTGTTTCCATAGAATCTTCTACTTCAAAGAAGTTACTTTCAAAATTTCAAATTTCAAGGTTCGATCATTCAAATAGCTCCTCAAAATTTTATGTGGGTTGCTGGGATCCTCATATTTTTTCATCTGCGGGAAGAAACTTGGCTACCAAATACTATCGAAGGCGGAAGATATGTCTAACAAGCGGAGCATAACATACTTCTTCGCCCTCTTTTCAACGTCACGTCTGATTCTTAGCAGACCATCTAATAATAAGAGGTATAACAGCAGCTTTGGTTGATACTTAATAAAAACTCAGGCAACAATTTTGGGTTTCGATCCCCCTCGTTAGTTCCAACATCCCCTTCCTTCTTTATACCTAAATAATCACTTTCAGCTTCGGTATTAAGTTTTCTTTTAGTACTGGGCAGTGTAAGGCGCCTTCTTATTTAGCCTGACCTGAGCATCTCTGTATTCCGCCAGCTACTCTATCTTTTTCCAGTGTATTCCTCTCTTGTCAAAGCTCCTCTGACTCATCCTATACGAGTCTTAGTTAATCTTCCCTTAAACCACCTTTCTTCCACTTTAACCACGTGAGTATCCCTGGAAATCCTGTGGTCCACCAATCTCGACACTTGTCCAAACTATCTGATATGAGTATCTTCAATTAAATCCTCAGCAGGCTTTGGTTCCAGGTTTGCTCTTTTAGTATCATCCTTACGCGACTTCCATCTACCTTTCCTCTCCTCTTTAGGTTGCTTTTGACTCTTGTGTATGTTGGTGTGGGTCTAAGACTCGTAGCGTAGATTAGAATAGGAAGTGTTTTTGAAAAAACATTCTTAGTCGCCTTGGAAACTTTACAAATATAAGTCAACCTACCTTGATAGAGTGTAAACATTTTCCAGATGTCTTGTTTGTCTCCCTGATTTCTACGTCCATCCTTCCATACTCTGAGATTAGCGCCTAGGTATTTGAATTCTGTTACCTGCTCCTCATATTAATCGCTCTGAACTCATGTTGGGGCCTTCATGTTAAACCATAGGTTACCATTGTCGTTTCTAAATGGCACTGGCGGTTTCTGTATCCGAGATGGTAAGGCCTTATTTTCCCCTCGCTTAAGGGTAGAAATCAGAACCAGGATGAAGAGAAGAGACGTCACCCTTACCTGATTCTTTGCTCAATATGGAATTCTTCTGATATTGGATTGAGCATCCTGACATTTCATAAAGACTTGTAATGGCTTATGTGAGTCATGTGTAGACTCCGTATTTTTCTAGTGCGGAGGAGAAGTCTTCTTTCTGCAGTATTATTAAGCTTTAAAAAGTGGTAGAAGCAGTGGTCGCGTATAACAGAGATGGCCTGGAAGAAGCGCTGAGGAACCTAGAAAGAGAATACATCAGGTGGGGTCTACAAATTAATTTTGATAAGACCGAATACCCGGCAGTGAACTGTAATGAGGCCGCGGACCTTCAGATTAATGGGAAAATCTACAAGAGGGTAAACTCCTTCAAATACCTTGGGTCAATAATACATGAAAATGGCACATCAGAACCCGAAATTAATAGAAGAGTCGGCCTTGCAAGACAGGTGACTAGAATGTTGCACCCAGTTCTTTGGAACACTAAGAATTTTTAGGAGTATTTTTGAACCATCCCTCAGCTACGCCGCAGAGACCTGGACGCTTAACCCAGGACTATACTCCAAATTACAGGCACCAGAGATGGATTTCTGGAGGAGATGTCTTAGGATTACCCGCCTAGAAAGAGCCAGAAATGCAGAGATTTGGGACAGGATGGGGGTGACCGAAGGAGTTCCGGAGAGGATTGGGAGGAACAGACTACGATGGTATGGACACTGCCAGCGGATGCCAGAACCTAGGTGGCCTAAGAGACTTCTGCTGTGGGAACAGCCAGGAAGACGGAGAAGAGGAAGACCCCGAACCCGGTGGAGGGACCGCATGGAGGAGGAAGTGGCCGGCAGGGGCTTGAGGAAGGGGACTGGTTTGATAGAGAAGAGTGGAGGGACGCTCTGACTTTAACAGGCAACCTATTGAGGGACAAGACCTGCAAAAGTAAAAGTGGTAGAAGCCTCTTTACTCTTTTCTATTACCTTTTCGGATATTTGTCTCATCGTGAATATTAGTTCCTGTGTTCTCCTGTGATACGGGACATCTGAAAGACAGAAGTTAACGATCCTTTCACCGTTGCCGTTCTCTTCTCATTGAAGTTTTCTTCACCATCCATTCCCAACGACTCATTAAGAGCCACCCCACCTGTTCCCATCATTCGCCAAACTTTCATTTAGGTATTACATTATGTAGGTATAGCTAAGATAATAATGGATATACCTTGCCAGTTGTCTATCTTTTGGTGGGCAGAGTTAAAAAATGCTTTGTTTTATTTTCTCCTTTACTAAGCATTGTGACCTAAAACTCTCTTCGTGAAGATAGATGGCGGAGTTATGGGTAAAAATATCGATTTAAACTTGTCTTGGCGATCCCCCGGTAACCCATTTTCCCCCTAAATCGATAGGTACTCTGATTTTTTATCGTATTCGTGAACCTAAACATTTGCTCCTCGTTTTATCTTTTATTTCTCCCGCCCTGCCACGGTTAACTATTAAGTGGGAGTGACATATAAGAAGCAGTGTCTTTGTATTTGTTCAAATTTTAACTATTTCGTTTTCAACTCATTAATTTTATTTTAAATCGTTGTATTACATCAATGGAATCTATTATCTTTTCTTTTTCGTTAATTATATATCTTGGTAAACTCTGAAACTTGTGACTACCATTTCTGGCTGTCTGAGCCTAAACAAACTACGCGAAATGCATCACGTAACGATTTTTACTTTCACTTACCTATATATGAAATATATAGTAAGTGGAAGTATTGCAATCGTGAAAAATTTCGACTTCCGGTTTTCAACAGAAATACACGTTTTGGGGTCCCCTGAGTCCAAATAACCAAGTGTGTGTGTGTGTGTGTGTGTGTGTGTGTGTGTGTGTGTGTGTGTGTGTGTGTGTGTGTGTGTGTGTGTGTGTGTGTGTGTGTGTGTGTGTGTGTGTGTGTGTGTGTGTGTGTGTGTGACGATTTTGATTAAACTGAGTATTTGATGTATTAATATGCCCGAGATATGACTGTAAAAATTTCATTAAAATTGATCAACCGGAGGGGGGACTTTACTTAATAAATTTTGTATCATTTTCACGTTTTTTTTTTATTTACTCAAAAACGGTTTTAACGATTTTTATCAAACTGGGTATTTGATGTATGTATATGCCAAAGATTTGATAGCCAACATTTCATCAAAATTGATCACAACCTAAGTTTAGTAGATATCGACATGTTTTGTCAAATGCCTGGTATCTAGATTTCGCATAAAGCTATCCCATAAGTTCATTATAAATTTTACATCCCTTAAACTATCCCTAGAAAATCATATCAGGTTCATGTTTACCTATGATTTTCTATTCAAGGGGATAGTTTATGGGATGTAAAATTTATAATGAACTTATGGGATAGCTTTATGCGAAATCTAGATACCAGGCATTTGACAAAACATGTCGATATCTACTAAACTTAGGTTTGTAAATGAAAATTGTGTGTTGCATGCATCGAACCAATTTTTACTTTCGCTGACCTATTGATAAATAATATAGTAAGGGAAAGTATTGCGATCGTGACAAATTTCTATTTCCGGTTTTCGGACGGAAATACACGTTTTGGGGTCCCCAGAGTCCAAATAATTCCCTGAGTCCACCAAATGTGTGTGTGTTTGTGTGTGTGTGTGTTTGTGTGTGTGTGTGTGTGTGTGTGTGTGTGTGTGTGTGTGTGTGTGTGTGTGTGTGTGTGTGTGTGTGTGTGTGTGTGTGTGTGTGTGTGTGTGTGTGTGTGTGTGTGTGTGTTTTTTTGTGATAGTTACAGTTCATAAAATGTCCAATATGAGAGGAATGTGCGTAGCATTTGGATGCCAAAGCAACGTCTCACATATCTAAATTAACTCTCGGATGTTTTAACTAGTTTTATTTTTTCTTCAATTGATACGATTATGCTTTATTCTTTGTTCAAATTTTAGTACTTCTATTTTAGATTTCCGGTTAGTACTGAATGAAAAGACAAATATGTAAAAGCAATAAGGAAAGAAAATTGGGAACCCACAAAAAATAGCTTCATTTGTTGTAAACATTTTAAGGAAGACGATTTCGATAGAACATCACAGTTTAGAACATTGATATTTCTTTTCTGAATTTTCATGCAATACCATGATTTTTTTTTCATATATCCACGGAGGTGTTTGAAAAGGAAACCATCCAATACTTTTTGGAAAATTTAGATTTACTAAACAAAACGCAATTAAAACTAAAAAACCATTGCGGAACACGAAATTGAAGAATAAAAGACTTAATCTAAAAATTGCCAACTTGAAAAATATATTAAAATCTCTAGAAAAAAATTTGATTCTCGCGGAACTCAGTGAATAAATTATATAAGAAATTTAAAGCATGAATAGGTGGTTTCAACGGTCATCAGTGGTTCTAGGAAAACATGATTCTTGGGCTTCTTTGTCTGGTTTAATAGTTTAAAAAGTGTGTACTGCACATGTGAAAGTGTTAAAGTATATTCCCTCATACAAAATAACCCAAGACTACTTGGAAAGATTATTAGTTACATTAGAAGTAGAGGAGGACATAATAATAATCCCAGTGGTCCTGAGTTTTGTAAATTTTTTAGAAAAATCATTGTACACAAAGAGCTTCATGTGACTTCATCAAGTGGAGGAAATGCTGTCCTGTTGGATAAAATCAATATTTTGGGAATAAATGTTAGCGAAGTGAACAACGTAGTTCAAATAAATCTCAAATCCTAAGAATATCGTGGTAGAAGAAAATGAAACCACAGATACCTAATTTTTTAATTTGTGTTTTCCTAATTGCTTAATTTAAATTTCTGTTATCTTGTCTTCATTAATTATCTTCTCAATCAATGGTCGAGTTACGCAGTCATTTTTAAATAATAGAACCTTCGAAGTCTGAAGACTTCAACATTGAAAGCAATGACGTACTATCAAATTAATATATTAGGTAGTAGTTGATGTAGTTGAATATATTGCTTGTAATTTATATTGTTATTTTTATTTCAAATATTGTAAATTTTTATTCCAAAATTGCATTAAAATTAAAAGTTACACAGTAAACTAATAAGATCAACCCAAAGTTAATAATAGTGTATTATTTCGGATTCATAGTAAAAAGACTCAACCAAAATACCATGCAAAGAGTGCTTGACGGGAATTAGTGATTCGCCACTAAATACAACAAAGTCTGCTAGTCATCAAAAATCGTGGAGGGTTATTTCAACCAGCTTATGATGTTACAAGAATTTGTAAATTTGTTGAGCGAATTTTTAGGGAATTCATATCAGAAAATCGCTTTGTAAACAAGTTACTGGCTCAATGTTTAAACAAGAACTTTTTCATTTTTTCTGAACATTGGATTCAGACTTAAATAAGAACATCGGATTTAAACTTATTAATCCAAATTATGCGGTCATCTTATTTGAATATAAAAATGAAATTTGATTTCTGACAGGAAATTCCGCACGATCACACTAGTACATTTTATCAATATTACCGTGTATTTAATTCATAGTGGTCATTATAATTTATCTTTAAGAAACTTTTTTCATATAAGTCTTAATATTACCTTACAGTAGGTATGTATAATTTTTTTCATCTACCTTTTCTTTTGATCAAATTTTGTTCTTATATAAAAAAAAAATAATTAAACCCGTTTTTGAGAAATTCGACAGGAACGTAAAAATTAATCTCATTTTTTTATTTATTTATTTTTTTTATAAATTTATATTAATAATTTTTTTTTTTCTGTTATCTTCGCCTCTACCCTGTAGGGTCATTGGCGGTATGTTCATTCATATTTTGTTGTAATACGTGATTTCTTTTAAGTATTTTAACAAAGTTTCAATATTTTCCTCGTCGTCCTTTAACAATTCGTTTAGCGTTTTTCCTATTTTTAGTTTTTTCCGGACATGTTTGTATTTTGCACAGTTTATTAGAAGGTGTTTCACCGTTTGGGGCACGTTATCACATTCCTGGCACGTGGGTGCCTCAAGTCCTTGGAGAAGATATTCGTGCGTGAATTGTGCATTGCCCAATTCTGACTCGACAAACTATGACTTCTTCCCTTCTTGAGATTCTCGTGCTTGTGGTCCACTTTTTGCAATCTACTTTAACTTCCGATAGTTTGGACTGTTCGTTCCTCCACCTTAACTCCCAAATTTTGCTTTGGTTTTTCTTCAATTGGTGTAGCCAATCCTCTTTTGTGACTTCTTTTAATGTTATCACATTCTCTGATTCTCCCAGTCTAGCTATATTTGCTGCTTGATCGGCTGCTTCATTCCCCTTTATTCCTTTGTGGGATGGCACCCAAATGAAAATAACTTTTTTTCCATCGACTCCAGTTCCCACCATATGTTTATTATTTCGCGTATAAGAGAATTACAGGGGTTCTGATTGCCGATGGCCTCTAAGACGCTTAGGGAGTCCGTAATGATAACTGATCTGTTTATTCCTGATTCTGCAATCCAATTCAGGGCTTTCATAATTGCTGTAGCCTCTCCGGTGAAGATAGAGTGTGCCCCTGGTAGGTTATACAAGAATCGATTTTGGGGAGTGTAAACTGCGCAGCCTACGCTGTTTTCTAATTTGGAGGCGTCAGTGTATACAACTTTAAATTCACTGTATTTCTCTAGGAGCTGGAGAAATGACTTTTGGATAATTATAGGGCATTCCTTTGAGCATTTTTTCATTGATTTATCAATAATTGGTCTCTTTTTTTCCCACCCTGGTATTTTTAAATTTGGTATTGGTCTAATGTTCAGATCTACGTTTGCGTTTTGCATAAAGTTGTTAATCATTTCTTTGAAATTGTTGCCTCTAATATTTCTAAGTCATAGCGTTTCTGATTCTTCGTCAAACAGGATCCGATTTAAGGGGTGTTGGGGATTCGTTTTCAATTTTGAGATGTACTTCAATGAAAGATATTCTCTTCGCATGTATAGGGATGGTTCTCCTGACTCAGCATATAAACTTTCAGCTGGTGAGGTTCGGTAAGCTCCTGTACATATTCTTAGAGCTGAATTGTGTATGGAATTCAACATCTTCAATGCTGTTTTTTTCGCAGTACCATATATCGGAACACCATATTCAATTTTGCTTCTTATGATGCAGTTGTATAACTTTAGTAGAGTACTTCTGTCTGCACCCCATTTTGAGTGTGAGATACATTTTAGGATTCCTATTCTTTTTATGCACTCTTCCTTCACGTATTTTATATGTTGAATCCAAGAAAGTCTTTTATCTAGTACCATACCCAGGTAAACATATTTTTCGACGTACTCGATATTTGATCCTTCTGACATGATATGGGGGTTATGTTGGCAGGTCTTTTTTCGGCAAAAATGCATGCATTTTGTTTTGGATGTTGAAAGTTTGAATCCGGCTTCGTTCACCCAATTCGCTACTTTATTAATCGCGTCTTGTAGTTTCCATTGCACGAATGCTAGGGACTTACTTCGACATAATATGACAATGTCATCAGCGAAAAGGAAGCATTTAACAGGGTTCTTGACATTTGTCATGATTCCATTGATTGCTATAAGAAATAAGGTCGCACTGAGGGGTGATCCCTGCGGGGTACCATTTTTTAAGACGAAATCTGGAGACAATGCACCTGCTACTCGTACACAAAACTTCCTTTCAGTTAGAAATTTTTTTAAATATACCCACATGTTACCTTTTATACCCAATTCCTCTAGAATTCTTAAAACGCGCTCTGTTGCATTTCTGTCGTAAGCCTTTTCCAAGTCTAAAAACACTGCGATTAAGTGCTCTTTGTTTGAAAAGGCTTCTTCCACTTCCAAGTTTAATGATAATAAAGGGTCAGTTGTTGAGCGTTGGGACCTGAAGCCGAACTGATGGGGGGATAGGGCATGTTTCCTTTCTAGAGCATCGATAAGTCTCGTGTTTATCATCCTTTCTAACGTCTTGGAAACGCACGAGAGCAATGAAATGGGTCTGTAATCTTTCGGAAGTGCGCCATTTTCTTTTTTTGGTATGGGTATTATGACTGATTGCTTCCAGATGGATGGAAACTCCCCACTCTTCCAAATTTCGTTATATATTTGCAATAGGCATTTCTTTCCTGCTTCTGGTAATTTTTTGAGGAATTCTCCTGTAATGCCGTCTATGCCAGGTGCCGATCTTCCCTTGTATCTATCTATAGACAACTTAAGTTCTGCCATTCGGAATGGTTCGCTGCATTCTGGAAGTTCGCTTGAGACTGGATGATTCTTATCCTGTGTTAATGTAGCTCGCTGATGGGATGAAGATGAAACTTCCTTGAAGTATCTTGCCATTAATTAATTAATTATTAATAATTAATAATAATTATTAATAATTAATAATTAATTAATCTTGCCATTAATTAATAATTAATTTGTTTTAATTTCTCTCTTTTACTCAAAATTTCATCTTAACCATCCTGCCGAAGTTCAAAATTTTACCTTCCTCCCTCAGATTTTCCTAAAAATGTGTAGGTATTAAGTTTTACCCAATTCCAACAATTAGTTTCAGATATTTGAAATTCCAATGAAGACGAGCTCAAAATAAACTTGTACGTGTTAAGACTTTCCTCTTTAGAGTGGATATTAATTAAACTGGAGCTTTCAATATGTGTTCATTATTTCTGCATTTCATATAGAATCAGATGATACCATATACATTAGAAAGATAGTTTCCATCATGGAAAAAAAAATGCTAAAATTACTAAAAAGAGTTTCTTATAAATTAAATTTAATAATATCAAATCTACTCACAACTTATTCATTTTTAGTTAATAAACTATAATTGTGTAAATCATAAGATTCGGCTATAATGTGTTCATAAAGGTCGGTTATTCAACTTTAATATAATAATTTGTATAATCCCTGTAACAGGTTCTTATTTTTTCCTTATTTAGTCCAGATGAAGACCTAAAATTCGGGTCGAAACCTGTGTGGGATTATATACATATGTAATAATTTCTACGGTCAACTATCTTATATCATAATATTTAACAAGGTTATGTATTTATGTCATAATATTAAAATATTTATTTATTGAAATAAATAGTACTTTATCATGTTGTGCGGCTTTTCTTTCCGAAGTAATAATCACACTAATAATTCTACTTTTTTACTTTCACTTACCTATATATGAAATATATAGTAAGTGGAAGTATTGCGATCGTGAAAAATTTCGACTTCCGGTTTTCAACGGAAATACACGTTTTGGGGTCTCCTGAGTCAAAATAACCAAGTCCCGCGAAATGGTGTGTGTGTGTGTGTGTTTTTTTTTTTTTCTCTGGGTAGGGGAAAAATCTTACATAAGACGCTGTGCGACTATAAGTCCACAACAGTGTGAGATTCCTACTCACTAAAAAAACACCTCCCTATTCTTCAATGCCACCCCACGGAACCGCTGTCAGGCATTACTTCACGGGGGGCCGAGTGGCTAAGTCAAGCCTACTTCTTTATTTCTTTATCATGCCATTGCTTGGCCTCTCCTTTCCCTCTCCTGGGCTCTAAGGGACCTGCCGATTTTCGCGGCATAGTCTGTAACAGCCCTCCAATTCTCCTGCTTGATCAGCATCAACGAAACTAAGTTTTCCGGGGTAGACTTCTTCCCCAGAATCACATCAAGCTGCTCCTTCTCTTTGGCTAATCTCCTGCAACAAAAGAAAACATGTTCCACCGTTTCGTCGGCGAGGCCACAAATGCACAAAGCTTCCTTTTCTAGCATGAATCTGGCTAGATAGGCTCTGAAGCAGCCATGTCCGGTGAGCAGTTGGGTGAGATAATAGTCAACCTCTCCATGTTTGCGGGCGATCCATATTGATATGTCGGGAATCATCTTGTGGGTCCATCTTCCGGAAGATGATGAATCCCATCGCCTTTGCCAGCTTTCCACAGTTTTCCTTCTCTCTTCTTTATCTACCGTAGGCCAGTGAGCATTGGGCTGTCCACGTCTTCCATGGTAAATTCGATTGCGTTCCTCCGCCAGAAGATCAATCGGAGGCATATCAGCTATGACACACGCAGCATCATAGGAAACAGTGCGAAACGCTCGAGCAACCCGCAGTGCATTTCTTCGATGCATACTGATAGCTTTACGGGCATATGACTGTACGTGAAAGGCATTAACCCATATCGGTACCGCGTATAGCAGCGTGGAACTGGCTACATTAGCCAACAGTCTTCTCCGACTCTGCTGGGGTCCACCGATATTTGGCATAATTCGGGCCAATGCATTTGTAACCCGGGCTGCTTTGGAGCTAGCTAAGTACAGGTGTTCGTCGAATCGCAACCTGGCGTCAATCTGCACACCCAAATATCTAATGGATCGCTTAGAATGGACTTCGCATTCTCCAACGGTCAGGCTGATCGTTTCTCTTACTTTTCTACTAGTAATGAGGACTGCTTCAGTCTTATGATCAGCAAGCTGAAGGCCTACTGATGAAAGCCACTGGCGAATCGTAACTACTGCCTTGTTAGCATTGTACGTTATCTCTTCCAGCAGTTTTCCACGTACCATTATTGCCAGATCATCTGCAAAACCGAGTGTTACAGTTCCTTCCGGCATGGGGAGCCTCAGTACCGCATCATACATTATGTTCCATAACAAGGGCCCTAATACAGAACCTTGGGGAACTCCACCTGTAATCTTATAGGTTCTACTTCCATTATCCGTATTATAAAACAAGATTCTATCAGTAAAGTAACTGATAATAATCCTTATTAGGTATTGCGGAATATTCATCCTTTGCAGTCCTTCCATAATACAGTCCCATCTTGCTGAATTGAAAGCATTCCTTATGTCCAATGCTATAATGGCGCAGTACTTTTTCCCACCCCTTCTCCATCTTTTTCCAGCGATTGCTTCTCGAGCAGATCTGATCACAAAGTCTATTGCCTCGATAGTCGATCTTCCTTTCCGAAAACCATATTGGTTGTCTGAAAGTCCTCGAGCTCCTTCACTGAAATCGGTCATTCTGCCATAAACGATCCTCTCCAAAACCTTGCCTGCAGTGTTGAGAAGACAGATTGGCCTATAAGATGCAGGGTCTTCCGGAGGTCCTTTTCCCTTAGGCAGGAGCACGAGCTGTTGCTTCTTCCATTGGGTTGGAAAGATCCCTTCGCGGAGGCAAGAATTATAGATGTCCAGGAATAGTTCTGGTCTTGACTTGATCGCAGCTTTTAACGCTTTATTTGGGATGTTATCCGGACCGGGAGCCTTGGAATCCCGTATTTTAGTGCAAGCTGCTTCTAGTTCTTCCATAGTGATTTCTGGAATTTGTCCCTCATCCTCGAGCTGGTTTATTTCAAAGACCACCTCTGTTCTTCTAGGGAATAAGGCTGCTATTATTTTTTCCATCAGGTCAGGTGAAGTTGGAGGCGATAGGCATGAAGTCTTCAACCTTGCCATGACTATTTTGTATGGTCTTCCCCATGTGTCTTCGTTAACCTCTTCGCATAGCTTTTTCCAACTCTTACGTTTGCTTTCTTTTATTGCCTTTACCAGATTCCTTTTAGCATTTTTATGCTCTTGTTTTCGGACATCATAAACCGGGCGGCCTCTCGCTCTCTGGGCCAGTCTTCTTGTACGAAGACATGCCTGTCGAAGTACCGCGATCTCCTCGTTCCACCAATACACGGCCATGCGATGGTTTCTATTGCGTGTCTTCGTCATTGATGCATCGCAGGCATCAGTAATAAGCTCCATCAGCTGTGAGACTTTCTCTTCTACAGATCCTTGTAATATAACTTTTTCCTCCATCATTGTGCAAAACGAATCTCGGTCAAATGATCTATGGCTCCACACTGGTCTCCTAGGTTTAGCTTTTTTTCCTACGGTATCTGATAAAGTCGCCTCAAAGAAGATGGCATGATGATCACTATGAGTGTAGTGATCACATACCTGCCAATTGTCTTTATAGCGAGAAAGAGATGCGCTAACCCAGGTCAAATCGACTATAGAGTTCTTTCCATTCCTTGAGAAAGTTGGAGTGTAGCCACTGTTCAAAAGAACAACATCAAGTGCAGCGAATACGTCTTGAAGAGATTCGCCTCTCTTATTAGTCTCTCTGCTTCCCCATTCTATAGCCCAAGCGTTAAAGTCTCCAGCAATTACGAGCGGTTGACGACCTCGTAGTTCCTGGATTATTCTATCGAGCATAAACTCAAATTCGTCCAGGGAGTAACTCGGTGGGGCATATACACTACAAATGTAGATACCGCCCACCTTTATCCAAATAAAACCTTCAATACTTGTCTGCTGAGTCTCCTGAATGAAGAGTCCCTTTCTGACCCAAATTGCTGCTCGTCCTGATTTGTCCGCCATCCAGAAATGGGGTCCATCAACATTTTTGTACTGCTCGCATAACAAGGCCACATCGATGCTCTTCTCATTAATTGTTTGCCAGCAGAGGTCCTGCGCTGCTTCGCAGTGGTTTAAGTTTAACTGCATAAACCTCATCTACCGCACTTTTTGGCTGCTACTACTGCCCGCTGGTACATAGGACAACCAAAGCCCCCAGTAGCGTGTCTGCGGTTTCTTCCTTCATCACACAATAGGCATCGCTGTTCTCCGGAACACTCTTTTGCTGTGTGACCTCGCCGCATCGGAAACAAAGTCCGGTTCTGTCAGGCCCTTCACAGCTTCGTGCCAGATGACCATAGTCGAGGCATCGGAAGCATCTCCGGGGAGAAAACTTCTCTCTCACACGGCTATTTATCCAACCTATTCGAATACTGCCTTTTTCTAACGTTTTTCTTGCCAAATCGGTAGGCAATATTACCACTGCTGTCTGTGTGCCACCATAGGCCTTACGAAGGGATTTTACAACGGAAATATCAATATTTCCTGCTCCATCGATTTGTTTTCGGATGGCTTCGTGCACTTCCTTAGCGTCAGTCAGTTCATCGAGGTCCTTTAGCTCAATAGCAACAGAATCCCTCTTACTAGTGACCTCTGCTTTGTCGACCATTTTCTTTGCTATCGCAGAACGAATTAATTCTGTCTTGTCCTGCGCATTTTTTTCCAGAACAAGTCTCTGTCAAGCTCATTTTTTTCAGAACTCCAGTCGGGTGTGTGTGTGTGTGTGTGTGTGTGTGTGTGTGTGTGTGAACAGACTAGCTCAAAAACTATAAACCTTGCGAACCTGAAATTGGGTATTTAGTGGATGTATATGCCCGCGATGTGACAGCAAAAACTTCATCCAAATTGCTCAAAGGGAGGGGGTATTTTACTTAATAACTTTTTATGTTTTTCTCGATTTTCTCAAAAACGACTGTTAAAATTTCATCAAAATTTATCAACCGGAGGGAGGACTTTACTTAATAATTTTTGTATCATTTTCACGTGTTTTTTTATTTACTCAAAAACGGATTTAACGACTTTGATCAAACTGGGTATTTGATGTATGTATATGCCAAAGATGTGATAGCCAACATTTCATCAAAATTGATCAACCGGAGGGGGCACTTTATTTCATAACTTGTTTTCCAATTTATACCTTTCTGTCGGCTTCTCAAAAACAGCTTTAATGATTTTGATCAAATTCGCCATGTTTAATGAAAATAAGGTGTTCTTTAATATCAGGTAAGCTTTATCGTAATTAAAATGTTCTGAGGGGGCTTAAATGGGGAAGGGGTCTTTTTTGTTTTCCTGTAAAGTACACTTGTTTTTGTTTATATGGAAAAATTAACTGTCTCTCATTACTCCTAAAAATAAGAAATGGCTAAATGTAAGATATGATAAAAATAAAGAAAACGCAAAGAGGAAAAATATTCAGTCAACTCATAAAAATCGTTGAGCCCATGCATGCGGAGTACGCCTTTAATGACAGACCATTGTTCATAATTAAAGCCTTTCTGTTCATTTGAGAAGTGGCAATTAACAAAACGCATTAATGTCTAATCTAAGTAAGTAGGTAAGTGAAAGTTGTGTGTTGCGTGCACGCACCAAATTTTTTTCCTCATATTATGCAATGCAAGTACCACCATCCCGCTAACTCTTCTGTTGATGATGATTTAGCCAGTAAATTGGACGTTTGAGTTATTTTTCAACGCTTTTGGTCACGAAAAGGTTATAGCAGTATAAATAGACTAATCTATTCCGGTGGAACATTGGTGTAATAGATTAGTCAGCTGGCAGGGGGCCACTATCTTCGGTCACAAACTCTCGTCACATGTGACGTGGCCAGAAACTAGGGGTTTGCATACTTTTTCTGTATTGTCTCCATCTTATCATACTTTCTTAATTCCAACTTGTTTTCATTTTCTAAAATGAATTGATAATAATAAACCAAATTATAATAAAAGGTGAAGAGGAAGGGATTGATAAGCGGCAGCAGTATACCGCGATAACGGTTGATGCCACTGCAAGGCACGGACTCACAACAAGTAATATTATAGAATTTTGTGCATATTTAATATCAAGTTCGGCAATATTCCGCATAATTTTTTTTTGATCTTCATTAAGAAGTTAAATTAAATTAAATAGATGGGCTCCATCGGGAAAATTTGGTTTTACAATACTTCGATAAATCAGGTATACAGTAACACTCTATTTATTATATAAAATTATATTTTAAATTTTGGCACATATTCAACAATTTACATGTGTCGCAATAAGTTTAACCTAAGCCAGTTTTTTGTTTCATTGTTTTGTAGCTTACTTTTGTTTATTTTTTTACCATGATATGATTTTAATCAGTACTATTTTTTTAGGTTGTTCATTTTGGTAAAACAGCATCTTTTATACTGCACCTAAAATCCCTTTAAACCAACAAGTTTTAAAAACGTAAATAAATAGGGAATGGCGTAAACTGAATCTCTCGTTAAGTGGACGCCACTCTTAAAATAGTTTTCTAGGATGTGGCTTCGTAAACAACAGCAAGACGTAATATATTGCCGCTCGTATCTCTGAGCCCAATAACGTTTTCAAAATACATAGAACTGTCTGGTTTGGCATTTTATCATTATTATGGATAATTTTAGCGTTTATGTTTGACTGTAATAGCCTAATTTGCTGTACGTACAAATTGTTTCGAATACTCAATAATAATTTTCACTAAACATTGATAAAAAAATTTAATATCGGACTTTTTAGGACATACATGTGGTTTTGTGTTTTCATTTTCGCATATCACGTAAATCGAAAATGGAATATGCAAGTGATATTCACAGCAATTCCATGAACTGATATAAAACCACTCTGTTCTTAGGAACGTATCTGAATAAAATCACCAGTAAACGCATCCACGTTTACCGTGGGCTTACTACTCACCTGGCTTACTACACCTGTACATGCTACTTCTTGGGTTGGCACATGCTGCTTCGATGGATTGGCACTTTCTATAAATATTTTTAGAAGAGTTTTATATTTATTAATTCTATAAATCTAAATAAGAAAATCTGGTGCGAACACATAACTTTCACTTATCAAACTACTTAGATTAGATTTTCTACGTGTTTTGATAAACATGTACATGCCATTCAGCAACTTCACGCCTTTTTCCACATTTATTTACTTATTTTTGTGTATCTCGATAAGTTATAGATTATTATAATTTGCATTGAAAAACTTCTCTCACAATCATTACTTTTCAATTCATTATCGTTTATTTATTTTTTATTGGGCATTAGAAAGGATCTGTGGAACGGATACAAGCGGAACTTAAACAGTTTAAGGGCCGTATTTATGAACGTTCCTAAGGAAGCAGTTAAGGTAACCTCAACTGGTTCCTATGTTAAGCTAACCTTTAAGCTTAAGTGTTCCTTTAGATAATTCTCATTTTATGAAACTTCCTTTATACTTCCTTTCCTTAACTAAATATGCATTTATTAAGGTGCAAATTTAAGGCCACCTTAACTAAACAACCAATCAGAGAACATTGATAAGAGTACTCTGCCGCTAGGTGTAACCTCCCTAAACTGACATCAGTGTTTACTTCACTCTTGTTTACTGTGTTGTTTAGAATGTTTTAAGTAATTAATGTGGCAATTACAGCTCTAGAACTATAAGAAAATGATAATTGGAGTAGAAATCACTCAAAGTTGAATAGTGTGCAAACATTGTTAGTGTAAAAGAACAAACAAATGTAAACAATGTTCCATCTAACTGATTACAAAACATCTTAAGGGATTCTTCAGGATAACAATCAAAAATATCTTTATTATAAGATGAAGATGCAAATGAGAGTGAAAAAGTGTGATAAAACAATGTTAGATAGTGTTAGTCTCAAACTTATATTCATCAACTTATATATTAACTGCAATATTCTTCTAATTGAGATGTTTGTGATATACTATTGTATGCTTATTATATATTTCTTAATATTCTTTAAAATATTCTTGGATGGTTTAGTTCCAACCTTCTTCATGAGAAGGAGTTGTAAACGTATTGATATGTAAATTAATTATATTATATATACTATATGTAAATTAGTAACCTTATTTTAAAAAAGATGTGTGTTGGAAATAAGAAATATTAAAGCTTCAATTTCCTTAATAAGTAAACTGAAATTTATTTTCAACAACTTCATATTCTTATATGAATTATTAAAAACTGATTGTTTACTTTAGAATGCTATTACTTTTGTATTAGTATATTAATTATTGAAAAATCTTAGTGGATGTGCATGTGTTTTGACATTTTATAAAGAATTGGTTTATTAGTGTGTATTATGATTCTGTTATTTTTCATTTTTATACAATAATAAATAAAAGTTGTCTACCAATTTATTTCTGTTCTTTTTAAATTTCTCTTACCACTCTTCCAAAAACTTGTTGTACCAAAGTTATCTAATTTCAACAAATTCCATGAAAGTCTTTTATGTAAAATAGGCATAGATAAATAAATAAACTTTAAAAATGTTAAATTGGTACTATTAAAATTACATTTAATTTTCTCAAATTGGATTCAGTCTATATTTCATATCAAGATTTTGTTTTGTCAATGAGTAATTGAGTGAAAATATCTTTACTATCAATAATTAAGATTATATTGCTCATTACAGTACTACTTGCAGAAGAATGAAATGAATTCATTTAATATTCTTTCAGATGTTTATATCACCAACTAATCAAATATTTACAATTACAGTTCTACAGTACTAATACTGGCTACTGAAACATAATTAATGTTAGAAGTGTAGAAATGGAAAAGATTCAAAAGCATCTGCATCAAAATGTTTGTGATTAAAGTTGTACACTTAAGTAATACTATCAATACCTTTACGAAATAAGTATTCATTAATTGAAAATAATACATCTTTTGTTTTGATTTTGCTTTTTATAGAGAAATTATCTGTCTCTTATCGTGCCTAGTAATAAAAATGGCAACATATGAAAACATTTGATAAATATATAAAGGAGAAAAAAAGAAAAATATTTCACCAAGATTAAAATTTTTATTTATGTTAAAAAGTGCAATAATATTTCACCACATTTGTTGTTTATACCTCATATAAATAAAGTAAAAATTCCAAAAAGTCGTTTGTTCTTAATAAACGGTTCTTTTTAATAAGTATTTAAGTCCTGATATTTATTTTCTGTTTTTATTTCTATTATTAAATAGTTAAGGAGAGGCTAAAGGTAGCTAATCACCTACCTTAGCGCTAAGGAAGGAAAACAGATCAAATTTATAGGAACACCTTAAGATCTAAGGCGTCCTTACAATAAGAAAGGTAAAGGAAAGTTTATAAAATGAAAATTGTGTTAAGGTTAGCTAAAGGTGGCATTTTAAGGAAGCCTTTAAGTAAGGCGTTCCTTAGGATCGTTCATAAATACGGCCCTAAAAGTTATATGATATGTGAATAAGTTCCAGCCTTTTTTTGATAAAAATGAAAACATTATTTATAAATATTGGCCAGGTCATCCAATGTACTATCCACCTCTAGCTACTTTCTCTTATCTTTCAGGTAACAAATGTATTTTCAAAAACAAAGTTTTTTATATTTTGTATGCAGTCCATTTAACGAACCATTATGCAGTTTCGCCATAAGAATGAATGCGTTGTTTAGCCACGCCGATCATTAGCGGTAAATATAGGTAAATACGGGTGGGTGTTGCATAACTTCCCATTTCAGCGTTTCCAAACAATTTTGCAACCGAGTTTGCAGCTCAGCCTCGTATTGCAGTCGCTTCTGCTTCAGTACGAGAATCAAACAAAAGAATCAAAATCAGTTGTAGACATCTCCTGTGACAGGTTCATTAGACTGAAGCAGATCGTGGTAAACGACACCAAGCTGATATCACCACCAGTCAAAGGATAAGCTAGGAACCATGAAAATGTTTCTAAAGCGTTGAAACCATTCTCAGCACATCCTTTCTGATGGAACATTATTTTCGTAAGTTTTCTTAATTCTGGATCAGCGGTTTAGACCGCTCTTCGTCAATAGCAAAATCGGACTATAACAATCTGATTGGGAAGTATCTAATTTCATAAGTGCTATATTCTCTGTGCTCGGAAGTTAGGTTGAGATAAACAAAATTAGAAATTTTTTTTCGTACTGAGATGGAATCTTATCAACGCCCATAATTATTAATTCAACTTCGGTATTGCCTTGCTGCTTGGTATTTTTGTCATTTTTCATTAAAGTTTTCGTTAAGTGGAAGTTTATTTTGCTACTGCGTTCCTAGATAAAGTTTTTACTCTTGTGCTCGAAAAATTTATAAAAAAAGAGATTTATTTTTTATATAAGAACAAATTTTTATCAAAATAAAAGGGAGATGAAAAAAATTATGCATAATGTAAGGTAATATTGAGACTTAAATGAAAAAAGTTTCTTAGGGATAAATCATAATGACCACTGTGAATGAAGTACACGGCAATATTTCAAAAATGTACTAGTGTGCTCGTATGGAATAATGAAATATAACATTAAGAAAGGAATCATTAAATATGTGAATGACGTTATTCCTGATAAATCCTTATTAACTACTAAAATTCCATAAAACTATCTTTTACTGGCATAGAAATGGATGTATGGATTGTTATATCGGTAACGTATGCTTAAATTTTTTATTTTTAATGATATTTTTTTAATCTCTAAAAAATTATATAATCTAAACCCATAAGTGCTTTATCACCTACTTACTTTTATCATTTCTACGAAAACCGAGAAAGGTAGAAGATAATTTTTATCTCAATGTTTTAACAACTTCTTTATGGAATCTGTAGATATAGATTATAAGCCCATCTATGTGATTTTCTGATCGCTGCTTATATCAAATACAAATAAGTTGATAAATATGTCAAATTAAGAATACCATCTTCAAATATTAGTACAGGTTTTATATTTCTGTTTTGTACATACATAAAAAAATAAATGCATTGTCATTGGTGAATCACTTATACACTAACATGTCTGATTATATTTTAATCAATGTATACCATTAAGAGAACATTTACATTAGATACCCATCCTTTTCTCCCATACACCTATGTACATTCGAAGTATTGGGTTGGCAAAGAATTCCTTTTGGTTTTTCTGTTCACTATGATACACTTCTTATCGGATGAATTAATCCCTAAGGTGGATTGTTTATCCTGTTTGTAATATGTCAACGACTATACCTATAAGGAGACCTAGAGAAACTACCTTATTATTGTATTTGCTATTATACTGCGAATATGGAAGAAGATATCATTCATTATCGCAATATTTTTTCGTATTATTTTCGTATTCTATATAAGCTCATAGAAAATCTTGCAGTGTTTATAAAGGTGATGTCTCAACTGAACGCACCAGTTAAATTGGTATGCCAAATTTCATTCAGGAAATTTTGACATCAATGATGCTCCACGGTCTGGTCACCCATATGTAATTGAAATAACATCAAGGCCATTGTTGATCAAAACCTCACCCAATCAGTGCGAGAGATTGCTAAGGTCTTAATGTGTCGCACACCACCACTTGCATCAGATTTCTAACAATAAACCTTAGACCTTCTATGAAAATAGCATTATGCAGTTATTGGAAAGATGGGGAAAAGATATATTAAATAATGATCAACACATTGTAAATTAAAATAAATT
Source organism: Aelia acuminata (assembly GCA_911387785.2). Lineage (NCBI taxonomy): Eukaryota > Metazoa > Arthropoda > Insecta > Hemiptera > Pentatomidae > Aelia > Aelia acuminata. Next base: position 99,310,431 of record OU426978.1, read on the forward strand.
TTATGTCAATAATACACTGAGTTTTATTTCACCCTGAAAAAACCGAAAGGACTTATATGCCAACCCAATTTAAGCTGTATGAGGGCTCCATGTCAATATATTTAGAGCTTTGTTTATCAAAGCTGGACCGATTCCTCAAATATCCGCATTATACTTCAAGTATCAAGTGAATAAAGATGGTTTTCTTAGCTCTAATAATGTTGACTTTAAATCAACTTTATCCAGCAGACACCTATCTTCACCTCTATAACAGTTGTCAACCGGATTATAAAGCAAATATTGAATTTGTGCTTATAGAAGTAGGAAATATAAACGATATCTTACCTTTCACTTGTATACTAAACAATAATTTAATTTTTGCCCCATTTATCCGCTTGACCTGTCATGTACCGATGTCAGAAATATCATTAAAAAATGTTTGTTATTTAAGCCACTGTGAGAATACTAACTCTAGTTGTTTTATAGCCACATAGTATTTGTTGGATCCTCATCTGATGACGATTACCTACATACAATGTTTTAATTATTTATTATTTATTATATATACAATACTAAGTTATTGTATTGTCTACTAAATAATGGTGTAGAAGAGTTAAAACCATAGAATATAGATTATAGTACTATATTATGTTATTCTATACTCACTTACGAGTACTCGTCCTTACTTATCGTGTCACTACAACCCGGTTACGGATCTTGGCCTCCACCAACAGCTTCCGCCATTCATCGCGATTTTGTGCGGCTGCCATCCAGTTCCGTACGCCCAGGATATTCCTTGCGTCATTGGCCACAGCATCTTTCCACCTCAGCTGAGGTCGTCTCTTTTTTCCATATAAGGGCTCGCTCATCATTTTCTTTGGCACCTCTGATTCTAGCATACGAGCCACATGGCCTGCCCATCTAAGAAGTCCAAGTTTGATGGTCTGTACTATATCAGGCTCCTTAAAGAGATCATAAACTTCCTGGTTCGTCCTTCTCCTCCAGGTTTTTTCCCTAAGTATACCACCGGAAATTCTCCGAAGTATTGTTCTTTCGAATACCCGTAATTCATTCTCTTGGGCCTTGGATATTGTCCAGGACTCAGAGCCATAGAGCAGTACTGGGTGGACAATGGTTTTGTATAGATGTACTTTGGTTGCTTTAGGCAAAATACGTCTTCCAAGCTGTTTCCTAAGCCCAAAGTAGCATCTATTTCTGAGATGATTCGATTCCTTATTGCCACAGCAAACTCATTATTTTGAGAAATTACAGATCCGAGGTACATGATCTGGGAAACTTTCTCAAACAGAAAGGCTCCAAATTTCACCGTTTTTCCAAGTGCAGGAACCTCATTGTTATTCTATACTATATGGTTAAACTAATCAAAGACTTCCAGTGTAAAACGGGAACACTGTTGTCGCAGTGGTTTATTTACGAATTTGATTGAAAAATTAAAACAATCGGCCGAATGAGAATATTGTTCGTGTACATGATATGGTGTCGCTAGTCAGGCGAGCGACAGTTGATAAAGTGGCACATCATCTGCAAATTAGCCATGGTTACGCCCTACACATTCATTCACAAACAGACGGGTTTCGTATACCCTGTACAAGATGGGTCCCAAAACAACTCAAAGATTTGCTTCAGTAAACTCGCTTGGACATCTGCCAAAAATGGATCTATCACAAGTCGGAGGTTAAACGGCAAAGTAGGGTGGTAAATTTGTTGATTTTTGAAAAAAAAAAATGTTTTCTAATTGTAGGGGTGAGCGGGGTTGGTTGGCATAGGGGGTAGGTTGGCCATCGGCTTGTAGTTTCCGTCACACCTGTTGTGAAGGCCCCAGCATTGTACCATGTCACCCGCTCGACCTCGGGAGTCTTGTCCTGAGTTTTCAATCCGATGCTAACAGTGTAGAGAAGAGTATGCTTCATTGATTGATTTTACAAAATGTAAGTAAATTTATTATATTTTCAGTAAATTTGGTTTGAAGGCATGGAAAAACATTTGACTCCGATTCTGTTCACATAGCCCCAAACTCCTTTGCAAAACCTAACCTTTCAATTAACCAGTTTCTTGTTTGATTGTTCTCCCCTGTCCTGGCAGCCCGGGGGTTAGTTGGCTCTCTTCAACTGTGGTTTCTTGGCGCAGTAGCAATTCACAAAAGCAAGGTAAACATAACCAAAGGTGAAACTACCAATTGTCTTTAGTTCCAGCAAGGAGGATGAGAGCAATTTTTCTTATGCAGAAAGTGACGACAGTCTAAACTTCTATCTTCTTCTATTGTCATTCTATTTTCCCTTAAAAGCTGTTAAAAACCGATTCAAAATTATTACAACATTATAGTGCAGCTTTTAATAACAATAATATGTGTCAGGCAGTTCTTGAATGTGATGGATAAACAACCCTACCTTCTAGGCCAACCTGCCCCACCTTGGGGGTTAATTGGCATACTCTGGATTGACGAATTCTTCAATTTTCTATGATCTTAGTATTAAATATTATGAGGTGAAAAAAATACTTGAAGTACTCAAATACTTGGAGCTTACAGTGGTATCAGCCCTATTGGGATTATATTAACAGGAACGACTCAACAATGAAAAGAGTGAAAACTGTTGCCAACCAACCCCGCTCTCCCCTACTGCAATTAAAAATTGCGGATAACTTTTGGGTCACCCAAGTATTACAGTAATTTTTTATATGAAGTGAGATCTAATATTTGAAAATTGTCGATTACAGAGCAGCCCAAGCGCATATCAATTTATTTTTTAACTTTTCAATTCTTATTGCTTTAATAAAGATCTATTTTTAAAAATAGAAAAAAAAATCTCCTTTCAAGATTGACCAATCCCGTATCTATTTATTTTAATAGTATTTTTAGTTGACTTTTGTATTATTTATAAGGATTATAAGTCATTGAAGGATTAATAAACAAAAATCATGTTTTTTTGTTTGTTTTTTATAAAGCGTTGTTGTATTTGAAAAGTCTATTAATGAAAAAATTTGAATGAAATTGGGCAAAAATTTTAAGCTTATAGTTCATAAATTTGGGGGAGGGGGCTTCGAATTCTCAAGAAAATTAATCTAAAACGAGGAACTTATTAAACAGTAATATTAAATCAGAAAATAATTTAAGAAATAAAACATATAGATAAAAAAACGTAATAAAGTTACGTAAATGTAATGATTGCTATAAGATATACCTAAACCTCAAAAAAATTAAACACTAGAGAAAAACTACATGGAGCTAATTGTAATCATTGAAATATCACACAGGACTGGCACATCATACCACGACCAAAGAACAAAAATTCAATTTTTAAGAGATTAAAATAATACATTTAGAAAAAATACATAAACCTCAAAAATAATCGAAGCTATACATATCCTAAAAATCTGGTGCGTGCGCGCAACACACAACTTTCAACTACCAGCTTGCTTAGAAATTGACTAGTTTTGTTTAATGCCATTTCTCAAAGTAACACATTCATTTACTTATTTTTGTTTCATTTGCTCTAGTAAATTGCTTAAGTAAATAAAAAAAGCACGTGAAAATGATACAAAATTTATTAAGTAAAGTGCTCCCTGCTGTTGATCAATTTTGATGAAATTTTTACAGTCATACCTCGGGCATATTAATACATTAAATACTAAGTTTAATCAAAATCGTTAGCGCCGTTTAAAGTTATCAAATGAAGTCCCCCCTCCGGTTGATCAATTTTGATGAAATGATGGGTATTACATCTTTGGCATATAGATACATCAAATACTCAGTTTGATCAAAATCGACAAAGGCGTCAATAAAAATAACACGAGAAAATGATACAAAATTTATTAAATAACGTTTAAAGTCCCCCCTCCGGTTAATCAATTTTGATGAAATTTTTACAGTCATATCCCGGGCATATTAATAGATTAAATACTAAGTTTAATCAAAATCGTTAGAGCCGTTTTTGAGAAAATTGAAAAAAAAGTACCCCTTCCCTTTGACCAATTTTGATGAAATTTTCGTTGTCACATCGCGGTCATATAAACACTAAATACCCTATTTCAGGTTCGCTCGTCACTCGTCTAATGCGAGACTGGTCATTAAATCGATTTTTTTTTTTTCACGAATTATCTTTCAGCTTTCTTCTACTTTCGATAGCATAGCGATAATTGCTGATACATTTTAACAATCGGATAAATCAGAGGCTATGGATACAATGGGAAAAGTAAAAACTGTAATTGGCTCTTTTAAAATATTGCTTTTTCTAGTTAAATCAATCTTGCATTGGAAGAGCGAATTAAAAAATCTGGTGCGTGCGCGCAACACACAACTTTCACTTACGAACTTACTTAAATTAGAAATTGATGTGTTTTGTTAATTGCTACTTCTCAAAGACACATTTTTCCACATTCATTTCTTAATTTTGTTTTTATTTGCTCTATAACAAACACTATTTTTTTTATTATCAAATAAAAGATTTTACTTACGATTATTCGGCCATGTAAGCATAATACTTCAAGTCGTCTGATTTTATAATTCTCTATGTAGTTGTTGAAAACTTCATTCAGTTACCATGGAAACAAATAATTTCCATTAAATGAACAATGGTCTGTCATTAAAGGCGTACTCCGCCGCATACGTGTGCTCCACGTATTTTATGAGTTGACGGAATATTTTTCTTTTTTTCTCCTGTATATGTTTACTTGATTTTTTTCATATTTCATATTTAGCTATTTCTTATTTTTAGGCGTAATGAGAGACAGTTAATTTTTTTATATAAACAAAAAGAAAGGGTACTTTACAGGAAAACAAAAGTTATAGAATTCTGCCTGCAACTGCAAATTTCATTTTAACAGGAACTAAATACAAATTTTTCTCATGTTTTAATTCGTTTTTTGAGGAATATAGTTATACCTACCATTGTCGTATCCAACTTGATTTCTTCATTTTTTAACTGCTGTCGACAAAGTAAAAAAGGAAAAATTTTGGAAGAGAGAAATTATGAGGGAGGATTCAACGATCGGGTCGATAAGTTAATTTGAGTTTTCGCGGAATGAGGCCTACTTTATTTATAAATTTCACTTGAATTTGTCTTCATTTTAGCAATGGTTTGCTAATAGAAATTTTGATAATAATTGTTTATAATTATTAGAAACAATTCTAATCTTATAGGTTTTCATAGGGACCAATATAATTGAATAACCTTTCTATATCAAGATTTTCTGTTTAAAAACAAACTAAATAATTATAGTTGCTAATAATGTCAAAAAAACACCCATGATATAATTTAAACTTCTTACGCTTGGGAGGGGAGGAAACTGTGTTATTAGTTACGAATTTATTACATAAAATAAAGCAATATTTTAATTTAAAACGAATTAAATATTTTTATATTTGCTACATGACTATTTAAATCATTTATAATATTTAAATCATGTTTTCTAAAAAACTCAGGTCGACGTCTATTTTCGAACTAACTACAGGAAAAGATTTATTAGTATAAGTTATTTCTGTGTCAGCTATGAAAACATGCTATAAAAGTGGTTGGATTTTCCGAGAACTGAATGGATCAAATAATATTTAGCAAGTCATTTTGGTTCCAATTTGGAAACCTTCCAATGAAATATATTTTATTTTGAATAGTTCCTCAGTCTGACGTGAAGAAAGACCTTTTGGTTTTTTCATGGAATAAACTGTGTCTAGGAATTTATCATATCCTTGAATGTCCTATTTATATATTTAAATAATTTTACCTTCTTTCGAGGTAAACGGTTTTTTTTATATATATTACTTTTTAATTATTTATAATTTATGTTAATTCTGAATGCATCACAGCCTCTTTGTATTAACCTAGTGGTCAAGTTAATCAGGTTTCATAAGTTAACTAGTTTTTTTAATTGCCTTGCATATAAATAGATACATATTTAGAACTTTGAATTGTTTTAATTTTTTTTTTCTGGAGGAAAACCAAAAGGAAATTCTGAAATAAAATTAAAGCTAGTTCTCCGCTAACTCCCCGAAGAATCACCACCAGATTTCAAATGAGGCAATTTTAATGTAAAAAATCTGGTGCGTGCGCGCAACACACAACTTTCACTTACCAACTTACTTAGATTAGAAATTGACGTGTTTTGCTAATTATCATTTCCCAAAGTCACAGATTTTTCTAAATTCATATCTTATTTTTGTTAATGGTTAAAGCCGTTTTTAAGTAAATAAAAAAACCCGTGAAAATGATACAAAATTTATTAAGTAAAGTCCCCCCTCCCGTTGATCAATTTTGATGAAATTTTTACAGTCATATCTCGGGCATATAAATACATCAAATACCAAGTTTGATCAAAATCGTTAAAACCGTTTTTGAGTAAATAAAAAAAACATGTGAAAATGGTACAAAATTTATTAAGTAAAGTCCCCCCTCCCGTAGATCAATTTTGATGAAATTTATACAGTCACATCTTGGGCATATATATACATCAAATACTAAGTTTGATCAAAATCGTTAAAACCGTTTTTGAGTAAATAAAAAAAACACGTGAAAATGATACAAAATTTATTAAGTAAAGTCCCCCCTCCCGTAGATCAATTTTGATGAAATTTTTACAGTCATATCTCGGGCATATAAATACATCAAATACCAAGTTTGATCAAAATCGTTAAAACCGTTTTTGAGTAAATAAAAAAAACATGTGAAAATGGTACAAAATTTATTAAGTAAAGTCCCCCCTCCCGTAGATCAATTTTGATGAAATTTTTACAGTCACATCTTGGGCATATAAATACATCAAATACCAAGTTTGATCAAAATCGTTAAAACCGTTTTTGAGTAAATAAAAAAAACACGTGAAAATGATACAAAAATTATTAAGTAAAGTCCCCCCTCCCATAGACCAATTTTGATGAAATTTTTACAGTCACATCTTGGGCATATAAATACATCAAATACCAAGTTTGATCAAAATCGTTAAAACCGTTTTCGAGTAAATAAAAAAAAATATACCTACACTAAATACCCAATTTCATGATCGCACGGCTTATAGTTTTTGAGCTAGTCTGTTCACACACAGACACACAGACACACACACACACACACACACACACACACACACACACACACACACACAGACCATTTCGCGGGACTTGGTTATTTCGACTCAGGGGGTCCCAAAACGTGTATTTCCGTTGAAAACCGGAAGTCGAAAATTTTCACGATCGCAATACTTCCACTTACTATATATTTCATATATAGGTAAGTGAAAGTAAAAAGATAAGATATGGAGGAACGAATTTATGTATAAACAAAAATGTAATTCTGTTAAAACCCTGATATAAATTAAGGAAACCTCTGAGTTCCCAGAAAACTGATAGAGCTGACTTTCACAACAATGCCTTTTTAATAGAATTCATGGAATATAAAGGTCAACCATCCATGTTTTAATTCTTAAGTTGATTTTTTTTATTATATACTATTTTTACTGCGATTAATAGTTTTTGAGTTATAAGAAAAAGAAAAAAAAAAAAAGCTAGAAAATTACGATTTATTTTTGCCTACAAAATTGTATGACAACCAACCTTAAGTGACCGATGAGTGCCAGATGTGTCAAATGTGCGTACTGACACACCTCAATAATATTTGCTTTTAAAATTTGCAATATATTAGCATCAGCAAATAATTTAACATCTAAAAAATTTATAAATAGATACATCTCACCTTCAATGTATTTAATCTTATAAATCTACCGTGAGGCAGTTATTTAAGTTTAGAAGAACAATTATTTCAGTTAAAGAAACCACAATTGCTACTAGTTTTAGTTTTCGAACAATATATTTTCTAATGTGTTACTTTAGAATTTAAATTTTATAAAAACGACAATTCAACTAAAAAAAATATCTTTAATTATGTATAAATTTTAAAATATGTCGGTTTCCCTTTTGTAGACCAGTTGCAATGATTTCAAAATAAAGAAGAAAATGATAAATCAATTTCACTTTTTTAATAATTTTTTCCGGAAGTTATTTATTATTATTTTTAATTGATTTTTAAGGTAATTATTTAATATTAAATTATATAAAAAACCTGTTTCAAGAAGAAAATTAATAATGCAATATGGATATTATAAAATTAATTTGAATTATTGTGACTGATGTGTATAAATGTTTTTAGTTGTTTCCTGAAGATGGGGCGGGTGCCCCGAAACGTTGAAAAATGAAAAATAAATAAAAAAATACAAAACAATTATTGGAAGTGTTATTTTTCATTAAACTTGAATTAAAAATGATAAATCAATTTTTTTGAGTTGTGCGTGCGACATGAAATACTCTCCAACAGAGTTGGGCAAAAAGAAGTTTAACAACAAATTACAAAACTATTGACCCAGTAGTTGGGAAGTTGTTGAAACTACAACTACTTTTATAATTTGTAGTTGATGGACCACAACTACAACTACTGTAGTTTCAAAAAAGTAGTTGCATTTTTACAACTACAACTAGTAGTTGCAACTGTAATAATGGGCCTGAAACTACAACTACTTTTATTGATAACGAGTAATTATCGATATCTAGTATTATCGGTAAGGAGTATATCATATGCAATTTAGCTAATATATAAAACATGGGATTGATCGAGAACCTAGGGTTAAAAAAAATAATTGACTGCCGGAAATCATGGAAACAATTTGTATTACGTATATGTATTGTACTATTTTTAAAACAGATTATCAACCATAATGGGGCCCATCTATCTATGGAGTATTTATCTAAACACAAAATAAAAATAGCAAAAACATATGATTTAATTAGACGTAGCTTAGCAAATGTAGTTGCCGCTCTAAAACTACATTTACAACTACTTGTTGTATTTGCCATTCCCTACTACTTTTTCCCAACTACTGTAGTTGTAGTTTTAAATTACAACTACATAACTGGTAGTTGAAAAATAGTAGTTGCACGCTTCCAACTACAAACTACATGTAGTTGTCTGTGTAGTTAATTACAAATGTAGTTAACTACTGCCCAACTCTGCTCTCAAAGGCAACAAAAAAAATATTTATTAATAGATAGATATTATCCTATAATATTTAGGTACATCTTTATTTTTCGACCATAAAAAAAATCCTGAATTCATCAATAGTTGAGTTATTTTTACTGCGAATTGCTTGTTGTAAATATATGATGGTGAATCGATAGATGACGTATTTAGGCTCGTAGTAAATTAAAACTATATGTTTATTAGGTTTTTTCAACATTTCATATTTATCCATTTCGTGTTTTTATGCATAATGAGAGGCAGTTAATTTCTCCATATAAATAAAATCAAAGGTACTTTGTAGGAAAACAAGAAAAATTCCTTCGCATTTAAAGCTCCCTCAGAACATTTCTATGATGATAAAACCTACCCGATATTATAGAATACTTGATCCTAATTATACATTAGGAGACGGGCGATAATCAAGAAACAAACCCCTCTTCTCATTCATCTTCACCCCCGTGGATGGAAAAATTTACCAATATGATGGTTGGCTTTATGAACCAAATTACAAAATTAATGCAAATAGTCATAAATCTAGTTAACAAAAATGATTAACCAATTAAAAATCATCAATTTCAATTCAGATGGTCTTTACAACAAAATTGGAGAAATCGAAAGTCTTCTGGCACTTACCCAACCCGCTCTTGCAATTATCACAGACAAGAGATTGAACCATCACAACCTAGTGTTGACCGGTTATTCAATACTCCAGGACAACTCGACAGACTCAGATGGAGGGGTACTAATAGCTATTAAGGAGGGTATTTCATGGAAAAGAATGCCTCCTCCGGTGAACATTAGAAGCAAGAGAATTCATTCAGTTACTGTACAAGTTCAGTTGCAACAACCTACCCGAATCACTGCTTTATACCGGCGCCCGAATAGTTCACTGCAGGAATTAAAAAAACTGGTTCTTGAATGCTCTAAACAAAGAAATCACTGGGTTATCGGAGACCTGAATGCGAGAAATACTCTTTGGCACAATGTAAGTAGTAATAAAGCGGGCAAACTCGTCGCTGGAACACCCTTCACAGTCTTCCACCCGAACACACACACATTCAGGCATAGAGGTGGCACCTCAAAGACCTCCACCATTGACCTTCTACTTACCAGGCAAGAGCATAAGATCACAGAGTGCACAGCGCTGGATTTTATATCGTCGGATCACAGGCCATTATTATATGTCATAATGGGCGAGTTAAAGAAAGATGTCTCTATGAAGTACGATTACAAAAAGGCTGATTGGGACTTGTACCGCAGACAGATAAAACTAAATCTGCAGTCAGTTCCTAAACTTCGAACAACGCATGAGATTGATATTCGCATTGCATCATTGGGCAATACCTTCTTGGATGCAGCTAATGTTTCGATTCCGAAATTCGCTTCTCTTCCACCGTCTCTCCGCGTGCCACCAGACCATATTCTGCAACTTATATCACAACGAAATACATGGAAGAACAGATGGTATCGCACGAGAGATCATGAGGCTAAGCAGATCATGAAATCCCTGACTAACCAAATACGTAATTTAATAAAGATTTGGAAAACATGCGTATGGCAAGAAAAGATTGAAGCTACCCATGGTGATTATAGAAAATTTTGGAAAATCGTAAAAAATGCTAGTTCGGAACATACAAATGTTAGACTCCATAAAACCGACAGCCTGATGACCCCTCGGGAACATGCTCAAGTATTAGCTGACTATTACGGCGGGGAAATTAAAAAAAGAACAGGGATTTTGACTTCACTCCCTACCTTAGAAATGGAAAACAACTACATGTTTGTTTCCGATAAGCAATTAAAAGCCATTCTTAGAAGGACCAAAGGGAACCGTGCACCAGGTAGTGACGGAATACATACTGTCTTACTCAAACAATTGCCTAGGATTGGTATTATGTTTCTGGTGAATCTCTACAACTCATGTTTAAGATTTCGATATTTCCCTGATCCTTGGAAACACGCTATATTATTTCCACTCTTAAAGCCAGCGAAGAGTGGAAGTGACCCAACTCATTACCGTCCGACAAGTTTGTTACCCCACATGGCAAACATTTTTGAAAAAATTGTCTTGAACTACCTTAGGAGTTTTAGTCTACAAAATGATTTAATACCACCAGAGCAGACAGGTTTTCAATCTCAATTATGTACTGAGCATTACTTAGTAAAGCTGCAGACAGCGGTCACCAAAAACATGAACCGGAACAGTGCTACTGCATTAATTTCTATGGACTGCTCGAAAGCATTCGATTCAGTTTGCCATAAAAAGCTTTGTCAACAGCTCATTAATCAAGAATGCTCAGAACAACTATATTCTGTTATAAAATCATTTTTGAGCCAGCGGTCTTTGGCAGTAAAAGTAAGGAATATAGAATCGAACCCCGTCGAGCTAACATGTGGTGTACCTCAAGGAGCGGTCCTCTCCCCAGTTCTTTTTCTGATTTACACAGGAGAAATAGTTGGGACTAAACACAAAAATGCTTCTGTAACTGCTTTTGCCGACGACATAGCTGTTACAAGCCACAGCCTAAATGCCAAGAAAGCATTGCAGCACAGAGTTGGGCGTATTCGTATTCGCGAATAAGAATACGAATATAACCCGAAGCACCCCCAACCAGCGAATACGAATACGAATATTCGCATATACGAATACGAATATTCGCATATACGAATACGAATATATTTGTATTCGCAAATATAAATACGAATATTCGAATATTCGCAGGGAAAAACAGCGAATATTCGATTATTCGCAGGAAAATCTGCGAATATTCGATTATTCGCAGGGAAAGTCTGCGAATAATCATATACGCGCCGCTGAAATATACAAATACGTTCGTATTTACTTGATAAAAATACAGATACACCCATATTCGCTACAAAAATATACGAATACACTTATTTTCGCAGGTAATTCGCAGGTTCAACTAATAACACTAGTTAAGGTATTCCATGACTAAACATATTTTTTGTATTAAATTTTACGTTAATATTAAAAGTAGTTATTTAATTGTTATTTATTTACCGTTTTTGAGAAATCGTAAAAAGAAAAATAGTATTCGGATAAAGTGCTCACTATGCTTACTCGATTTAGAAGAATCTTTGTCGTCACATCGCGGGCACCTATATACCTACCTCAAATACCTAATTTCAGTTTCGTACGACAAATAGTAAAACACACACACACACACACACACACACACACACACACACACACACAGACCATTTCGCGGGACATGGTTTGGACTCCAGGAGACCGCACAACGTCCGGTTCCGTTGAAAACCGGAAATTTTTCACAATGGCAATAATTTCCCTTTCTATATATTTCGTATGCAGTTAAGTGAAAGTAATAAATAAATAACAATTAAATAACTACTTTTAATATTAACGTAAAATTTAATACAAAAAATATGTTTAGTCTTGGAATACCTTAACTAGTGTTATTAGTTGAGAATATAGCTGGTTTAATTTTTATTCCTGCGAAAATAAGTGTATTCGTATATTTTTGTAGCGAATATGAGTGTATCTGTATTTTTATCAAGTAAATACGAACGTATTTGTATATTTCAGCGGCGCGTATATGATTATTCGCAGATTTTCCCTGCGAATACGAATATTCGTATTCGCAGGTTTGGGGTGCCTCGGGTGATATTCGTATTCTTATTCGCGAATACGAATACGCCCAACTCTGTTGCAGCAGGCAGAAACGGTTTGCCAAAAAATAACAGATTAACTCAAAAACCTAAAAATTGAAGTTAATCCAGACAAGACTGTGGGTATTGTTTTCTCTTACCAAAAAAGGAAAAAGAAAATTCCTAAAGAATTTTACGTAAACAATAAATGTATTAAGCTATCGACCAACCTGATTCGTATCTCGGCGTACACTTAGACAGACACCTAAATTTTTCGAGACATTTTGACAGAAAAATTAAAACATTGAGACTGAAAGCATATAGGCTTAATAAACTACTAATCACTACCAGTTTATCAATACGTTTAAAAATTTTAGTATACACCTCCATAATTCTGTTATACGGTGCACCTCTATTCAAGCATATAAGCAGATCAACTAGAAACAAGCAGCAATCATTTCAAAATGGAATAGTAAGAAAAATAGTCAAAGGGACTTACATGCAGAGAATGAGGACATCAGAGATTGAAGAAGTAATTAAATTACCAAAAATCAAGGAATACATAACCAAGAGGCAGGATTCTTTTTTCGATAAATTACCAACCCTGTCAAATCCACTATTTAATAGCCTCAGCCCTGCGAATCTCCCAAGACGATGGCAAAAACTATATTAATGTTAGGATTAAGTATTAGAATTTAAGGTTTAATCAAGAAAGAGGTGAGGGGTCACCTGTGGTGTTGTGGTTAGCATGGCAACCTACAATAATAAAGATCGCGGGTTCAATTCCAGCGGTGGCCCTAGGATTTTTTAATGGGAGTAATAAATCCTTAGCTATGCCGTCCCTCGGATAGGACGTAAAATGGAGGTCCCGAGCCTGTACGATGTCAGGTACTCGTTAAAGATCCCTATCCTAATTATACCTGGACAGGCAAAATTTAGGACTCCCACTGTAGCATCGTCCGATTAGCCTTAGTAGCATAAAAATGGACGTTAAACAAACAAACAAACAAGAAAGAGGTGAGCCCCATCACCGGTAACCTAGAAAAACTATTGAATTTTCAAAAATTACATTTTCTCAATACCCCTTAAAATGCATATACCTGCAGTAAAAGGTTTACTATTCAAGGAAGCAATTAATTCAATCGAGAAATTACTAAATCATAAGGGGCTATGAAAAAAAAAAAAAAATCATTAAAGCCGTTTTTGAGGAAATCGAAAAAAATGGGGCAAACTTGATAAGGTAAAGTGTCTTCTCTGTTTGATCAATTTTGATTAAATCTTTTCTTCCACAACGCGGGCATATATCTCATTAAGTACTTCAGGTTCGTACGGTTTATAGCTTTTGAGCTAGTCCATTCACACACACACACACACAACATTTCGCGGAACTTGGTTCTTTTGACTCAGGGGACCCCGAAAGCATGTATTTCCGTTGAAAACCGGAAGTCGAAATTTTTCACGGTCGCAATACTTTCCCTAACTATATATATCCTATGTAGGTACGTGACAGTAAAAATTTGGAAATTGGTTTTTTGTTTAATTTGGAGTTTAAAATTAAGTTGCTCTTAATTTTTAATCAGTTATGAAGACAACCAAGCTATCTATTCTAAATTTTTAAATATTTATATTTAACGTACGAGACTATTTAAAATAGTTCAAAATAGTTGGAACAAATTAGATACGGGACATATTGGATGGTTGTGGCGTCCTGACCGTTCAATTGTTAATCGAAACCTTTTCTGCATAACTATACTTTTTAAAACTCATCGCCGCAAAAGCCTCAATTTAATGTAATCCTCCCAACTTCATCTCGGCCTAATCCCTATGTGAATAACAGATTGGACGTCGCTAATAAGCCTTTCAATTGAATTGTCCGCTATCAAACCGACAACTACTACTAATTGTTATTACTAACTAACCCATTTGTTCACCGTGCTACTATCCTATCAAATATATTTACGTCATGTAGCCGTTTAATTCACTCATTGAATCGTAATATTTTAAAATCCTCAAGCCGCTGATCATACCACATTGTCTTCCCGTTTTACCACGATGATACCGGATTTATTATAAAAAAAAAGATAAAGTTGAATGATTTTTATTGAATTATTGGTTATATTTTAAGCTTTAACTAATCGGACGTGAATCATCTGCTAAAAAATATTACTACAAAAACAGAAAATTTTTTATTCAAGAACAATCATCAATTGATTGCAACTTCAAACATTGACTGCTGTTTGAGGAGGAGCATGCGCAGTGGCTCTGGCGCGAAAGGAAACCGCTTTATCAGTCAGTCGGCTGCCGGCTAGTGTTGTTGTGGGACTGAATCGTGTCCTTGTTGGTCTAAAACACGTTATGTTTTTATATTCATAAGGGAAGTTCTGTGCGAGTATCATCTTCTGGACGCTGTCAATATTCATCAAGCACTTCATAGGTTTCTTACGTGCGAATGGAATTAGTTCATCACTTTGGAGAACAAATCAATAGGTATGGAATTCGTTTTATTATAGTTAATCAAATAAATGAAATGTTTACATATGCATTTATAATTGCTTGTATTTGAACTTTTGTTCACCACATTATAAAATATGGAGGATTTGTGGGTTGTATTTATTGAAACGTTGTTTTATGTATACATTAATAATTACAACAGAAACATTTGTTGGATGAACATGGTAACATATTTTGGTTATTGGCCATGTATTTTATTAAATATTTTATTTAGTTCTTCTTTTTTTGATTCTTATTGATTGTTTTTATGGTATAATGTTCATGTTTTGCAGTATATGTGAGTTTATTATCAGTACCTATCTTAATCACCATGTGATGTTTTTATTTATTCATTTATTTTTAATTTACTATTTACTGAAATCGTTATTATAAATATTCTCATATCGTTGATGTTATATATAGTATTTTACAATGCAGGATACTATGACAGCCTTGGTAGTTCCGTGGTTGGCCTATAATGGCAAAGGTGATTCTCACGTGCTTGTCTGATGTTTTCAGGACGGCTCGTACGGTTCCCAAGAAACACTTTCTACAGAAACCTATCCATTTCTAGGTAAAGCAATTCCCCCGCCCGCTGCTCCGCGCAGCTTTGACTTTTATTTTCTCTGAAACTCATCGTTGGTTTATTTAATAGTTTGGAGTAATTGTTCCTCGAAGTCGTCTCGGCTTTCGTTTGTTCAGAGCCTGTTTTTGTATTTAATCTGCCTCGATATTATTAAAGACTCCTTTCAACGCGAATGCTCAAAGCAATTTTTTTTAATACAGAAAAAATCACTGTTTTTTTTTTTTTTTTTGGAAGAAAATGATAATGATTTTGTCATTCACTATTATAAGTTTTTAATTTGCTATGTGAATTTTTAATCTGCTATTTTAATTAACTTTCAATAGCTTGAAGAATGAAATGTTTCTTGGTAATTATCTAAATGTATTTAGGTAACTCAATTGGATGTCAATTATTTAAACCATCAAATTCGATTACATTCTACTTATTTTTTTTTTAATTAAAGGGAGGGTACAATACATAACAGAGCATAAAAAAAAATAATAATAAAGATATAATAATAATAAAAATAAAATCTTTTACAAAAATTAACTATGTTTTTCAGAAATTAGGACTATTCATCGTTCCTTCATTTTGCAGCCTATGTAAATAATAAAGCGTTTGTGTAAATAAAGGAGTTTGTTAAATAATTCATGATTCCAAGGACAACAATGATGCCTGCCGGCTTCATATAACATGACCTGCATTAAGATAGGTCATTGCTACCTAACGTTTTCATTTCAAAAGGAACTCGACCGCATATCTCTGTTTGTTTAAATTTTAATTTCTAAGAATTTTTGCTTTTATTATTTTTAAAGATGTTAAATGTTTTTCTATTAAAGAATTTATCTGATAAATAATAAATAAAGCAATTGTTTTTGTTTTTTTAAATGCAGGAATCTCTTCTATTGGTTATTAATTATTTTATTCTCCCTAAGTTTCGGGCTTTTGGCCCATCTTCTAGGGGTATCTGTATTTTAGCTTTTGAATTACTATATATTACCAAAGTTCAGATAATTACCTATTGAAAGTCTTTTTATAAACCATTTGTCTGTCCTTAACAATTTTTATACGTTCTTCCTATAATTAACATTATAACAATTTTTTATAAAAGTTCCAGGATAACGTCTGAAATTTTGTAATATATACTAATTCAAATAACGTTTAAACACAGATAACCCTTGAAGATGGGTAAAAAGCCCAAAACGTTGAGAGAATATAATAAACAATAAACCCATGGAAGAGATCCCTTCATTTAAAAAAAAACCTAATTCATAAAACCCTTCCTCACAAAAGTGAAAATTACAAGTGGTAAATAAATTAATGAATTAAAGAATATTTTATCTTTTGTTATACCTTCCAAAATATTAATGATCCTATAATTTTCCTTTTAAATAATCAGTGTTATTATTGAAATAATTTATTCATCGTTCTGTTGCCTCGATTAAGTAACGTTTTCTCAGCAATATGTTTGTATGTTCTTAGGGTGCTTAACCGTACTATCAGCATTTTTCTTCTTTACCTGTGAATCCTAGCGAAGCCACGACTTCTATCCGCCTTGATTTTTATAACCTGACAACATACTGATATTTATCAAATCTTGGTAGCTTCGAAATAGAAATAAAAAAACTTTCCTGGATGAAATCATTCCATATTTTTCATAATATTTGAAGAAGTCCACATCGGTATCACAAATTTAAATAAATCAAAACAGTCTATAAAATATAAATAAAATATGCCTGCGTGGCAAATTGCGTCAGGATCCACAAACATACGCAGCTCTCGGTGACTCTGAAACTGCGCCACCTCACCTCACCTCACGTCACGGAGCAACGTTCCAATTTACGCCCGGCCTTAGGCGGAGGAGTTATTGTTTGCAGTAGAATAGAAAGGAGGTACGAACGTTGAGCAGTGCTTTCTATGCTTTAACAAGATTATCAATTAGAAGTATACTCAGTCATATTTTCACAATTGGGAGAAAATTCAGAGGTTTAAAAGTTTCAAATTGTGTTTGTTTTGTTTTTAATCAATATTAATTAATATCTGTGAAGTGTGATAATAAAACATTAATATATGTGAAGTGTGATAATAAAACATTAAAATTAGGTAAAATTTTAATAACATCAAATAACAACAACAACAATCACAATCAAATAGACCAAAGTTACATATAAAACCCTTTTAAAAAAATCAAAATAACAACACAATAATATATGTACATAGGAGCTTAATAGTGAAGGTATTAATTAATAATATATTTACATACATTGTCCTTTAAAGATTTGTAAATTAAATGCTATGGATGGGTGAGGTTGTGAATGATTCCCAGGCGTCCTTAATGTCGACACCAAAATCCTCTATGAAGCTCCTTGTTGAACATGATATAGCTACGAACCAAAGGCCACACACGTTGAAGTCTCTCACTGAACCCTTCACGGAACTTCTCTTTGAGTAATGGGACACATTTTTCGTAAATTGCCTTCTTTTTCCTTTCAAATTTGCTCGCCTGATCGAGTTCATTGGATTCGTACCTTACTATGGGATCCAGAATGATTGCCGACTATCCAGTCTTAGAAAACTCCACAAGGTCAGCATATCTCGTCGACCTATCCGTATCCACACAGTAAACCTCCTCATGGCATGCAAAATCTCTTTCTTTAAGGAGCCTCATCAACTTGTGCTGACGGCGGGTTATCAGGAGTGAGTTGTTGGGGCATTTACCCAGAATGTGTGCTGGTGTTTCAGACTCTGTGGCAGTTGTGACAGAGGGACCCAACTTTTCACCTATCCGCTGACACCTGGGACTCCTTGCTGGAGTGCATAGTTGATGTTGAGTTTTAGGGCATTAGACCATTCAGACATATTTTAGATTTGAAATGGGAGTTATGAAGACCGTTTTGGATCGGTAAGAAACGGATCCTTGCTTGTAGGCAGTTTGGATGAAGACCTTCGGAATAAATCTCTGCCTCACTATGATTGGGACGCATTCGAGAGTTGTGAGGGAGACAAGCTTAGTTATTTTTGAAAACCAATAAGTGAAGTTTTTTGTAGAAAAATAATAGTAAATACAGTAAGTAGTAAAGAAAGATAATAGTAAATATTTATTATACTAATAAATAAACATTGTTCCAGTAGGAATAAGATTTGAACAACGTAGATAAGAATTACCAGTATTACCACTACCACTACCACTACATTCACGGTTATATGTTCGGGGGGATCGGGGAAGGCGGGGTTTGAATACATTTAAATTTTACATCTCTAAATAAAATATTTGAGGACCGCTGTGTTTTACTGCCTGAATAACCCTAGAACGAGCCTACTGCCTGTCTTCCGAAGATCAAGCCATCCACGGCAGTACGGGTTTACCAAAGGTAGGGGAACCGTAGATGCCCTGCTGCGGGTGCGCCGAGACGTTGAAGAGAGGGCGGAAAAATATGTTATGTTACTCTAGTTTGACAACTTCCGCCTTCGACAGCGTCTGTTGGCCTAGTGTGCTCCAGCAGCTGCAGAGGTACGAAGCTCCCAGCAACTTGTATTCCCTCGTGAACAGCTATCTACAGGACAGGACAATACGACTGAGAGGTTGCTTCTATGAAGTAGAAGATTGTGTAGAGCGAGGGTGTCCTCAGGGCTCTGTCCTTGGCCCCGCACTATGGAAAATAGTTTTTGACCAGTTGCTGGGAGTACTTGAAGAAGAGCGGTTCACCGCCACTGCGTTGTGGATGATTTGGCCGCTGTATTGGCATCGAACAGCAGAGCCAGGTTGAAAGAAGAAGCGCAGGGTGCGCCAACCTGATCAGAAGATGGTGCGAGAAAAAGAAGCTGAAGATGGCTGCCAAAAAGACCCAGGCTATCCTCCTTAGAGGTAGGACTAATAGGGCTCAACCTATTGCTATTGATATTCAAGGAGCTAGAATACGTCCAAGTGAGGTGGTCACCTACCTTGGCATTAGAATTGGGAGAAATTTCAATGTAACTCCTCACTTGGACTATCTCAGAAGTAGGCTGACCCTAACTCTAAACGGACTCAGCAGGATAGGAGGAGCCTTTTGGAGCCTGAAATACCCAGCAACTATGGCCTATAAAGGTGTAATCCAGGGTATACTGAGTTATGCTTCTCCTGGCTGGAATAAGAATCTCTTGCACCGGCAAAAGAGCAGGTTGGCTACGATTCAACGAATGGCTCTACTGCGAGTCACTAGGGCTGTAAGTCATTGTCTCATGAGGTGGCACAAGTGCCTATCGACCTCCTCTTGCAGGAAGACATGTTTAGGCACCAAATGATTAAGGAAGGGTCGGCGGTCTTACCGGAGACTTTCCGTGCGAGGATCAATGAAGAACCACCAAGATGGAAGTGCATCACCCATGAATATACCCTCCAATGGAACCAGAGGTGGATAACGACGTCAAAGGGAGCTACACTGAGGAAATATTTTCCAACCGTGGGCTCGAGGTTAGCAGCAAAATGGGCAGTACCCGATTATTGGGTCTCCCAACAACTCACTGGTCATAGTGGTTTTCGTAGCAAACTTGTCGAGTACAGGAAGGATATTGATCCATTATGCCCTACCTGTGGAGTACCTGAGACCGCCGGACAAATTGTCCTGGTTTGTGCCGCCTATGAGACACTAAGGGCTGTTTTGACTGAGAGCAGTTTCCCTCAGTTAATGGCCCAAGAAAACTACCGGCACTTTAAGCCTTCGTGAGTGGATGGAAAACCATTGCAGGTCCAACGCATTTCTCTATGGGGTGGAGAAGAGGTCGTGCTGCAGGAAGACCACCAGATAGGGCAGCGGCAGAAGGTAACGACACTTAAATAAGAAGAGCAGGCTGTGTGCACGGCTCATGAAAAATGGTTAGCATCCAACTGCTGCCAAAACCCGTATTGCCTTTTAGGCACGGTAAGAATGACAATAAATAAATGCTTAAATAACCCCCCCTCCCCACATGCCACATATGAACACATAGAGGTACTAAGCATAAAAACAACTTATTATTCAAACTATAACTTAATGTTGCTATTGCGAAGTAGGACCGTGATTTGAAATTTGCATAATGACCTTCAACATATGTAACTGTAAGAATGTAAAAGGAAAATGGAAATGTTTGGATCATCAAAAGAAAACAGTATTATGTAATTCGTGCCTTCTTGAAGATATAATTTTTATTGCTTGTAATTAGACGGTTCTTGGAATAGCGTAAATTTATGGAATGAAGTGTTCGAGAATTTGTTTCGAAACCGGATGTACTTGTTATAAAGGTGTAATCCAGGCAAGGTTGAGTATTATATCATTGGGGATCTGCACGCTATACATGTACATAGTGTCTATTCCACATAGAATAGAATATTTTGGTAACTGTATTAGCCACTTCCTCTTCTTCTATTTAAAATTTATATTCTAAACATATCTACTAAAATTCATTATTATATTGTGAATGTTAAACTTAGTAATTATATATTTAATAATGCATACAAACATACACATACAATATTTTTAACTTAATAAATTCATTATCATATTATAAATCATCTTTACACATTTGGTAAATTTATGGTAACGTCAATCAGGATATATCTAGAAAATTTGGATCTCGAATAAAAAAAAAAAATCTGGAGCGATGCGCGCAACACACACAATTTTCACTTACCAACTTACTTAGGTTAGAAATTGACGTGTTTTGTTAAATGCCATTCCTTGAAGACACACATTTTTCCACATTCATTTACTTATTTTTATTTCTATTTGCTCTCTAAAGTACACTACTTTTTTTTCATTATTAAATAAAAGTTTTTACTTGTGATAATGCGGCATGCAAACATAATACTCCAGCGCTTCTGATTTTATTTACCAATTAGTTGTAGTAATTTTATTTACCATGAAACAAACAATTTTCATTAAATGAACAGAACGTCTTTAATTATCAACAATGTGTCATGAACACAATCAACAAAGGCGTTATGTGCATGCGTGGGCTCAACGTTGACGGAATATTTTTCTTATTTTCTCCTGTATATGTTTACTTGATTTTTTTAATATTTCATATTTAGCTATTTCCTATTTTTAGGCCAAACAATAATTTCTGATAACTGACTGATAATAGGACTGATAATTTCTCCATATAAACAAAACAAATATAGGAAAACAAAAAAGGCCCCTTCTCCATTTATGCCCCCTCAGAACATTTTAATAATGACAATGCTCACCTGATATTAAAGAACACTTGACGAGTTTGATCAAAATCTGTAAAGCCGTTTTTGAGAAATGGGAAATAAAAACGTAAATATGGGAAATTACGGTATGAAATAAAGTGCCCCTACGGTTGATCAATTTTGATGGAATATTTGCAGTCATATCTTGGGCATATAAAAACATTAAATACCCAGTTTTATCAAAATCGTTAGAGACGTTTTTTGAGATAATCGAAAAAAACGTAAAAAGTTATGAAATAAAGTACCACCTCCGTTTGATCAATTTTGATGAAATTTTTGTTGTCACATCGCTGGCATATACATATACCAAATATTCAATTTCAGGTTCTTACAGTTTATAGTTTTCGAGCTAGTCACTTATACAGACATTACAACAGTTCACACACACACAAAGGCCATATCGCGGGACTTCGAAATTTTTCACGATCGCAATACTTTCCCCTTACTAGGTATATATTTCATATATAGGTAAGTGAAAGTAAAAACATACATAATAAGGTCCCACGAATCTGATCAAGTCTGGTAATAGCTAATAGCCTGATATGTAAATTGAAGCAGAATTGTTTCCAACACAGCATTCAGCATAAATAATCACAGCAAAATAGTACAAACGTTTTTTTTTTAATATGGGTATTTTTTATTTAATTTTGTGTTTTATTATGTTAGTATTTATTATAAGATTGTTGAGATTGAGACAAATGAATAAAAAATTATCTACTCTACGAAAGAATTATTCAGAGGTTTTACTCTAAAAGTGTCACTACGCTATGATTAATCGGCTCAAGATACGACCTGTCACATCCCCGAAAAATTGCAGGAATTGTCCGGAAGTGGCAGAGGTGACCTTTTTCTTGGTAAGTTCCTGACTGAAAAGGAGCCTTCCTGTGTGAGCTAATCACCTCCCAATTACAAAGGAAAGGACTAAGCGCACGTTTGAGAGTTAACAGAACTGGCCAATCTAATCGCATTTTAAAGTAAGGGAGGTTACAGTTGTCAATTCTCGGAATCCTTATTTAGGGTGTGATCCTAAAACAGTTTGAGTGACACTTGGTAAGTGGTATCTTTAATAATTAACATCAAGGCACTTCCAATTAAAATATTAGTGGAGCAAATTACAAAACGATTGATAACTTAAACCTGTTTAGATGAATTATTTGTTGGATCAAAAATAAGAATCCATGCAGATAGTATGTATTCTATTTCAAGTAACAGACGGCCTGGCGCCTTAAACATTCAAGAATGTGCTAATCAGTTATCCGAGGTGACTGCAAAGTGATGCCGAGAGATAAATACTACTATTTAATTTAACCGCTTGTTGAATTGTTTTTATTATACAAAATGATTAATTTTACAATTAAAGACTATTATATTACTAAAATAAATTAATAGGCAGTTTTTTTTTTGTTTTTTTTTCGACATTAGTGAAGTTATGAATGATAGAAACTATGCATGTTTTTTAGCAAACGCTTTTGTTCACCAACACTTATCTCCTAGTCACATGACATGGCTAAGTATATAATTTATAAATGGCAGATGTATGTTAGGAAGTTCCTATTATTTTCTGGAAAGAAGTTAACTTGATTGCAGCCCATCTATCTAGAATCCATGATAATTGCGATTGTGCTCGGGTCGAAATCGCCTAAAACTGAAAAAGAGCTACTATTATTTTAATAGATTTTATTATGAAATGCATCTTATAAAATATATTATCAAATAAGGAAGGCCTTCTAAAGTCTGGAATCCCTGATAATGTCGGGACTGGTGGAGGTGGTCGTTGTAATGATTTCTTGGCCGAAAATGTTATATTGTAATATATGTTACTTAATGTTATATTCTTGTAATGATATATTGGCTTATGAATTATGATTTCGGCTTCAATATATGAAACAATTATCTTTTACTTGGAAAACAGTTTAGGTTCAGGGAAAGATGTGATAAATTAGACTCATGAATATACCTCGTATACCTTGGCTTCAAAGAAATGAAAATAACGAAAGAGCATTACACACATAATATCATTAATAAGGAAAAGAAGACGGACTTTAGTAGAGCAACCTGGCTGGAATTTCAAACTTTGATAAAGGATTGATAATTTGATTATGGGGCTGGAATAAAATGAGTACCTAGTGAATAACAAGCGTAATGTAGTTTGCTAATATCTGAATATTATCCGATAACACCTGAACCATTGACTTCCTTATGCTCTCTATAACTTTATCTGTCATCCGATAAATATTTATCGGATTATAGTTTAACAGGATCTATTGGTCGTCATTTTTTTCATTATTATCTGATTTCTCTTTTTAATTATCTGGATCGAGTTTAGTTATACCTTTTACGTTTATCTCGTTACAACTTGGCCAGGACACAAAAGTGCTTTAATTCTCTCAATTCAAAAGCCTTTATGCCTGGTTATTTTGTCCCCGGGGTATATAAACAACTGTTGTGTAATGAAAGGATTGTTTCATGGTAAAGGGAAATAAAACAAGTTTCAACGAGAATTAGATTCATGTTTTGGCCGAATAATTTAATATTTTTTAAACGCTTGTGATTACAGGCACAACGGCATTTCTAACTTCATACCACCTCAAATCAAGACTATAACTCAACCACACAATCACAGATCCTTGATATTTCGCAACTAAAAAATAAAAAATATTTTACTGAGTTATTTCTTGAATGACATATTAATGACGTATTGAATCTTAAATTATAATTTGAATTTTACTTCTCTTAATTGGGCACAAACCAAGCTGGCATGTTTTCAAATCGCTAAGGAAGTTTTCCTGATTTAACTAGAGTCCTAGAATTGGTGTTATGGTACAGCCTAGCCCTTTAGCTTTAGCCCGGGCTCCTACGATGTGTGAGATTGTATAGGTAAAAGGAGGTTTATTAAAACACAATTTACCGTTTTAACTACTTCTTTCTTTAAAACGCGGAGTAAGATCGAAAGTTGTGACTTAGCTTACTAAGTTTATGGCAGATTGGGGAAATACGTTAGGAAATACGCGTTGCCCATGGCAGCTTATGATTCGGGACCCGAAGATGATTCAAAACCCGCAGCCAGGAGACATTCAATAATGCTCGGAATTAATACCCCCCTCCCCTGGCCCGGGAAACCCAATATAGCCTAAAAGGCGAGGAAGGGGAGGGGAAAAACGTTAACTTACAGATTATAATTGTACAATTACTTGACCCGATTGATTACACAATCCCTTTTGACTCTAATTCACACACATCACTGACCAGGGTGGTGGAATGGCCGAGTGGGCAAACGCGTTAGAAAATAAGCGTTGCCCAAGGCAACGTTTGATTGAGAACCGAAAGATAGCAAGTTTAAAACCCGGAGCCAGGGGATATTTAATAATACTCGGCATCAATCCCCCACCCTCTCCCCTGGCCCGGGAAACTCCGTATAGCCTACAAGGCCAGGAAGGGGAGGACAAAAAAAAAATAAAAATAAAAATCACTGTCCATGGAAATTACCCAATATGGACTCAAATCACCGAATCTCAGATTACAGTTTGAATACCGACCATCCAGCATTGTTATCCTATGGTAGACGTCTTGTTTGTACCGAGGCGCTGTATGCACTGTATTAGACTTTTTTGACATTTGATCACTGCAGAACATGGCTTTTGATCGAACCGAGACTTCTCTAGACTTTCTAATCATTCGTTCTTACCTCTCAGAGGGATTCTTCAAAGTTAATCACTATAATGCCTATTCTTACCTTCTTTCTAATTCAGCTGGTGTTCTTTAAGGTAGTTTCCATGGTCACATTCTCTACATCTTTCATCCGAACGGACATAAAACTAATTTTCCTACGGATGGAAAAATATGCTTCGTGCTCGCGAATACCCTCTAAAGTGTGTAGCCCCCAAGAACTGTATTATGAAATCATCAGAAAGAAATTAAAATTTATTCCGAGGAAGTGTTGACTTTTTTCAAATTATAACATACTACTACAAATTTGAAAGTGCTCTACATATTTTCAATGATCACATTATAGGGCCTGATTCATTAATAAGTTAATAGGTATTATTCAGAATTTATTATTGCCTGAAGTTGATAAATATTGCCTCCTATGTATGGATGGCTGTGGGTATATTCAGGAGAGCCTTGTGCGGAATATGCTAGTGTCACACGCCCAGTTCCCAGAAGAGCCAATATCTCGTCCACCCCCTCCCCTTCTTCCCTATACGGTTCGCTTGTATTTACTGAGTTATCAGCTTGCATTATACGATTATTAGTTCGTTATGGAATCAATAACTTGGATTAAGCAGTAACATAAATACCCAAGTTACTATTTCAAATCAACTTAAACAGCAGAATAATTTATACAAATTTATATGTCGTAGAGCCGTCTAAAACTTTCAGATTACACAGTCCTTTCTTTGATATTACCAAGTTGATTCGAAATCGTCAAAGATTTTTAAATTATCTTAGGGATAAAACCATCAGCTTTTCTTGGAGCCTGTGATCCTGGAATTAAGAATACAGTAGGAAGCAGAGTACAATAGAGCTTCTGGGAGGATATATCCAGATTCCTTGTGAGACTATTAATAATTTAATCAATTTGTGAAATGGTAATATTCAAAAATTTCCTTTTAAAGATTCGAAATGCTATTAAATAGACACCAACATATATATATATTAATACTTTGTGTTTATATGGTGCTTATATTAATATGTGTATATTGATCCGGTTTATTTATTTATTATTTATTTATACGGTTTATTTATTTATTATAATTTATTATGTATATTGATCCGGTTTAAATATTTAAACCTACAACCTTTACACTAGTGGTTCCCGAACTTTTTTCTACCACACCCTTCCCCTGTTGAAATGAACGTCTCCCACACTCCCCTTAAATATTAATTGTGTGAGAATGTGATAAAAAAAAATAATAATAAGTATTACATTGAAAACATTGTTTCAATTTTGTTATTTAAGTAATCTAAACAATAAATTTAGTTTTTTATATTTTGTATACTAAAAGTTTAACAAGTGAGAAATTTACTTATTTTCAAACGCTCTCGCGCACTTCAAACGAATCGTCAAACCTCCAGTTTAGTGGTTCCTAAACCTTACACATAATATTTTTTTTTTTCTTTACTCTTATACCTATATTACGTAAACGTATATTCCATCCCTGATATGATTCTTTTTCATGTTTGATATTTATATAAATAATAATAAAAATTTCTTGCGCTCGTTTTTTTCCTATCTATGTAAGATGGAATTTTATGAATTGGATAAAATAGCTCTTTCTGTCTAAATTAAAACTCAAGGTGACAATTCGGCCGTGCCCGTGATATAATTGGTTGGAAACGCACCCTTTAATCCCAGACAGGTTTATATTTAGATAAGGCTGTTCAAAGAACTCTAAAAAGAACTTATTTTTGCACATCTGTGGAATTTTAGAAGCCTAATCTTAGCATGTTTGAGGTTTAATAAGATTTTAAATATATCTGGCTCTCGGAAGACAAGGGGTATTAATTAAATTTTTCCCATCAGGAAATCATAGTTGAAGTTTAAAAAAATATGTAGTTTGTAAGATTCAACTTTTATCTCAATTAGGTCATTAACTTTCAATATCAGTTGTAACTTTGTTGGTATCTTTTGTTCTAGGCATCTATGTTCTAGAATCTATTGTAGGTATATAAACAATACCGTGTCAGTTACACCATTTTTTAAATCAAGTATTTCAAATTATTTCTCATACCCTTGCCTAATTTCCGCCCCGAATGGCAGTATAAGTATTAAAACCTTGTGAAAATGGGGGGTGGGGAGGTAATTATCACCTTTTTACCATATTATTTTGACAAAATTTGAAATACATATCGTATCGGGTGTATAGAAGTATAGTTTTAATTCCACATAAATTGTATCTATAATTAAAATAGTATAGTAGTTAGTAGTAACTTCTTATCTAACTGTTCTCATGTCTTTTAAATCAGGTATCAAATATCTGATTTATCCTTGATTATCATATGGTGCTTATTATTAAAAAGTAAATTATAATTTGGCAAGTTTCTCAACTGCTCATTTTTTTTTTCAATTTTTAATTATGAATTAAAATGTACTAGATGACCTATCCCAAATAATTCTCCAGTTATTTGGGAACAGACTCTTTGGTTTTTATTAGATTATTTAGCTGATACAAACACTGTGTAGATTTACACTGCCTCTTTCTAGATTAAGGATAATAATTATAAAATTAGGAGTCTCAGAGAAAGATGGTCAGTTTAGCAGGTATGACCCTAAACGGAATTAGATCAGCAGTGAATATGGATGGCCTATTGTCAGAACATCTCCAGGTGAGAGAAGGGCTTAAGCAAGGATATCCATTATCTCCTACTGTGTTTAATTTAGCACCAGAATAGGCAATCCGCTTATATGTCGACGATTTCTTATTTACAGCAAAAAATATATCAGCCTGAATTCAGAGCATCAGTAAAAAAACTGGGGCTACAAATTAAAAGAGAAGGCTGTGAACATGCTAGTATAAAGTAGCTCGACTGAGAGATGAAAGCAACACATTTGGGGGGGGCACTCAGAAAGCTGTCGAAATTTGAAATGTTTAGGCTCTTTAATGACAGAAAATAATGAAATGATTTAAGAAATTAAAGCTAGTATGGCAGCCGGAAATCGATGCTGCTTAACTATGCGAAAATTACTCAACTGTAAATCCGTGTTTCATGGGACCATTTCACGCTCTATCGTTAGACCCGTCAAACATGTTTCTGAGATCGGGGCAATATCCAAGGCTTCAAAGAGGAATTGGCTAGCATTCGAGGGAAGAGTTCTCCAAAGAATATAGGGCCCGTTAATTGGAGAAGAATAGAAAGTCCGCGCAAACGAGGGGCTTAATCAGCTTTATAAATTAAATAACAGATTTGGTTTTAATAATCAGTGTAATCAAATCTCTTAGGATTGGGGCATGTGGTGCCCAAACGTCTTTAAGAGGAAGACCACGCTTTAGGTTGCTGGACCATGTGGAGGATATCCTGAAGAGAATAGGCATAAGAAAGAGGATGCTTGCGGGATAAGATAGTGAAAAGGGCCTAAAAGAGAAACCCTGGTTCTTGCAGTGCTGTAGCGCTACTAAATAGTAATAATTTAACTCTGTGAACAGACCCACGACTATCTATCGGTTTAGTATACTGAGAGATTTCATTACAATAATTCTCTATAATAAAAAGAAAAGATAAAGGTTGCTCTACATTCTGTCTGTAGTGATAGTCGAGCTCAAGTGCTTGTGAAGACTAACAGTGTGCCAGTCCACGTCAAATCATCCAGCCGAACTTTTACGAAACTTTTACCTTCCCCCCTCAGATTTTGATAAAAATTTGTAGGTATTAATTACAAACAAAAATAAGAAAAAATTCTAAATTTAACCCAATTCCAACAAGTAGTTTCAGAATTATGGTCATTTGAACTTTTTAGAAATTTAAAGTTTGGATGACTTGAGCTCAACACCAACTTAAAAGACTTTCCTCTGTAGAATATGTATTAATTGAACTCAAGCTTTCAAAATTTATTAATACTGGATTTCATACAAAATCGGATGATACTATAAATATTAGATTATTTTTCATCATGGAAGAAAAAATTGTTAAACATAAAAATTTAGATTTTTTCCTAGTTGTAAAACACCCATCGAAAATGCCATAAGCAAAAGTCTCTCCAACCAGCCTATAAACCAAAAGGTTTGTTATGATCTATTTAAAAGACATCTAGTTCCCGTTACTAAGAAACACAATCCCAGGGAAATCAAAAAAACGAAAAAAATCAAAAAACTTTGGTCCCAGGAAAGCTGCTTTGCAGAAACTGCAGAAACTTAATAGGTGACCTATAACCTAATGAAAATGAAGAAAACAACGTTAGAGGCCATTTTTACCCAATTCCGGGAACGTAAATATATACCCTACACAGGGGAGAAGGGGTGGGTAGAAAAAGAAGCAACCAAAAAAAAAGTGAAAAAAAATTAAATAATTAAAAATTAATCAAGAAGTAAATAAAAATAATTCAATGAATAAATGCCGATTAACAGGGAGGGAAATAAAAATATAAGAAAAAGAAATTGTTGGCGCCACGCCGTTTTTTTGTTCTTAAAACCTAAGATCCGGAAAAACGTCGAAAACCTAATCCATACACTCTACCAATGGCAAAAGAAATCTATTTGATAGTAAACAAGAATATTTAAAAAGCAAATAAAGGAAAAACAAAGAATTTAGAGGGGCCCAGTATCGAATCTCAAAACTTCACTATGAGTAACTAGGGCATTTACCTACTCGGCCACATTTACATTCATTCCCTGTGAACAGTTCAGGTTAAGACCCCTCAATTTGGAAATTTGTAGCTTTCCCAATTGGTTTAATGATACCATTCCCTTATACATAAACAAAAAGAAATAGGAGGTTCAAGAAGGCAAATGATTGATTAAAGTACTATTGAAAAGAATTTAAAAAAATAAAAATTGAATCCTTATCTCTACAATGAAATTCAATATGGATACCAGGGAACCAACATCTCTTATGTTAATTATTTTTCTTCCTTTTTAGATCAAACTTACCTTGTGAAATAAATAATAATTCGGTAGAAAAAGAAATCAGTACTGTGAATTTAATAACAATTTCTTCCTCCTTGAGGGAATATAAAATTCATTTACAAAAAAAAAAAAAAAAAATTGAACACCAAAAGAAATTAATATTGGTTTATTTACATTTTTTTTTTAAATTACAATAAAAAAAAACAAAACCAACTTTTGATCAACCCTATAAATATTTACAATAAGCGGCAAGAATGCTCAAAACAAAAAAAATTCCTCCATCACACAAACTAAATGATAATAATTACAAAAACTACTTTTCTATTCTTATTTTTATAACTACTATTATTCCCTCAAATCATTACAAAAAGATTCATTTCTCTCCAACATAATTAAAATATTAATTCAGAGCTCTGAAAATAAAGAAAACTGAAACTTAGCTGGTTGGTGGGTGCACCCGTCGGTCGCTCGCCCCAAGTCCACTCCTCTTCTATTTTCAATTTCTGGCCCTTTGCTCGCCAAATTTGCCTCAGATTTTCCTGATCTTGTAAGTCCCCTCCTCGGGTAATGTTCGACTACCACACTCACTTTGGAACTTGAAGAGAAGGCTCCGAAAAAAAATTTAAATCCGGCAGAGCCGTCACCGCTCAAGCCTCAACTGTCTCTCTTCGCTCGTCTTTTTTTTTGTCTGCCACCACGTAGCGCTCGTAGTTATAAGTTAATATTTAATCACTCTCACTTCTTTAAACAATATGTCTTTGAATTCCCCTAATATTGCAACTGTCATTTTATTTTATACTAATTTAATTTACATTTAATCTTACATATTATATTGCTTGCTATAAAAGAAAAAAATCTATTGAAATTGCTATTAAATTTCGAGTTACTAAGCTAACTCGATTTGGTTCCCTTTTTTTTATTGCCTTATAACACTAGGTTAATTAATTGGAATCACAATATAAAACTATGGCCAATATTTACATTTTATTCTAACCTGTTTAAGCAAAAAAAAATTTCTGCCGAATGAAAAAAAAAAATCATGGCCAAAACTAACAATAAAAATTGTTCGGACCAAGCTGTAATGAGAAGCAAAGGCCTTGGTCTCTTGAACCTTTACCATTTTTTTTTCCAAAAAAAAAAATGGAAACCCAGTGACTCAAACTTAAGACAAAAAAATCTTGTTTATTAACCCGTAACTACCTATACCTTTAAAAAAAACTCAGAAGCTAGAATAACTTTTTCAGTCATCATCACCTCATCAAAATACCATCTCAACATCACTGTTACTCACCGAGAAATACGAACAAAAGAAACGAATAGTAAATAGTAGAGATTTACAAGGTAGTACTTAGACAGCGTAATAAAAACAAGACAAGAGTTTCACACCCCATCGCTGGGTTCTCCGGGGTCCATCTTAAAATCCTTGACATGGAAAATTCCGGCTGAACAACCCGAATAAGGATCTTCTAGCTCATATGTTACGGACGATATCTTATTTTTGATGCGGAATCGTTTGAATTTCGGACATAGTTTGCCGGATACGTAATCCACCGCACTAGATTGGGGATGTGCCCGACACCAAATAAATTGACCAACACTGTATGATACTGGCCGCCTTCGCAAGTTGTAACTCCTCGAGCTCTTCTCATAGGCTCTCTCCAACCTATCTTCGACCTCTTGAAACAAAACCGGCAGTTTTTTCAGTCTTCCCAGACGATCCTCCTTATCTCTTACGACATCTGATGGCCCATCGACTTTATCCTCATAATAATCCCCCGATCGCGGCAGCTCACGCCCGAAGTTTAGATACGCTGGTGAAAATCCCGTTGTCTCATGGACTGAAGTCTTCAGGGCAAATTCCAATTTATATAAGTCTTTGTCCCATAACCGCTGATTGTCTCGCACATACGATACCATCATGGTCTTGACAACTCGATTAATTCTTTCAGTGGGGTTTGCTTGCGGGTGGTACAATGGTGTGAACCATATGTTTACGCCGTACTCCTTCATCTTATTCAAGAAGTAAGAACCCTTAAATTGTACTCCGTTATCGCAAACGATTACCTGCGACACTCCAAACATGCAAAAGACTCTTTCCTCAATTAGCTGGGCAATCTTTTTCGATGTCGCTTCTCTCATGGCCAGTAACACTGAGTACTTGGTGAAGTAATCACTGACAAATAACAGATACCTATTCTGCTGGGTTGATCTTGGTAATGGTCCCATGATATCGGTGGTGATAATCTGCCACGGCCGGGTCTCTTTCCGTTGAGCACCCATTAATCCAGCTGGAGTCTGTTGTGATGGTTTCAGCGATAAGCATGTCTGGCATCGAGCCACATATTTGGCTACATCTGAAGCCATGCCTGGCCAGTAATAAATTTCTTTGATGCGCTGCAAAGTCTTAAAAGTGCCTAGGTGTCCTGATAAAGGATACCTTTAAAAAAACTCAAAAGCTAGAATATTCTTCGTGATGTTCCATCAGCACTTCCCCTCTTTTAGATTTAGGTAGTACAATTTTCCATGGCTTATCATCTCCGAGAATCTTTTTTGTGTCTGTTATGCGTTTGAACAACTTCGTTCCCTCTACTTTCAAAGTTGGGTATTCAGCCGCACGCTCTTCGACAGACTTTAACATTTTTAGGTACCACGCGTCCGTGTCCGGGTACTCAACAGCCACCACATTTATATCAGCATTTGATTCCCTCGTACGAGACAAGGCGTCTGCTGTAGCATTATGTTTACCGGGTCGATGCTTGATCTCGAAATTATATTGCTGTAATTTAACCGCCCAACGAGCCAATCTGCCATTGGGGTCCTTGAGATTCTGAAGCCATCTCAGTGCCATGTGGTCGGTAATGACAGTGAAAGGCATTCCCTCCAAGTAAGGTCTAAATTTTTCAATTTCCCAGAGGACCGCTAAACATTCGTGTTCAGTTGTTGAAAACTTACGTTCTGCAGCGGTTAATCCTCTACTAGCATATGCAATTGCTTTTTCTCCAGCTTCGGTTTCCTGGGAAAGAATGGCGCCAAGTCCGGTTGATGAGGCGTCCGTTTGCAACAAAAACGGTAATGAAAAATCAGGGCAAGTCAAGATAGGAGCGGATACCAGTTTCTCTTTAATGGTTTCCATCGCTTTCTGTTGTTGCTCTCCCCAATGCCTTCTTCTTCTGTAGCTCTGTCAATGGGGATATAACAGACGAAAAATGGGGTACAAATCTTCGGTACCACGAAGCCAGCCCAACCAGACGTCTGACCTGCCTCACATTTCTAGCAGTTGGAAAATCCAAGATAGCGGCAACTTTTTCTGGGTCTACCTGCAGACCATTCTCATTAACTACGTAGCCGAGATATTTTAATTCCGAGCGGCAAAACTGACTTTTCTCCCAATTTAAAGTGAGCCCCGCCTCGAATAACCTTCTTAGTACTTCTTCTAACACCTCTAAATGCTTCTCAAACTCTGGGCTCGTGATTACCACATCATCCAGATAAACAAATACGTAAGGCTCTAAATCTGGACCCAATATATCGTCTATAAGACGCTGCAGGTAGCTGGAGCGTTGTGGAGCCCAAATGGCATACGTAAAAAGTGGTAAAGCCCCCGCCCTGGGACTGTAAAGGCAGTTTTCTCACAGCTTTCGGGGCTCAGCGGAACCTGCCAATAAGCCGACTTGATATCTATTGACGAGAGGTATTTGCTGTCTCGAAGTCTGTCCAAGATATGGGAAATAAATGGCAACGGATAGGCATCTCTTTTCGTTACCGAGTTCAGCTGTCTATAATCCACGCAGAAGCGATGCGACCCATCTGGTTTCTGAACGAGAACAACCGGGGACGACCAAGGACTTCTTGAAGGGACGACTATCTTGTCCTTAAGCATTTCTTCAAGTTCTGCATCCAAAATCTTTTGTACGTGGGGGGATACAGGGTAATAGCGCTGTTTTATTGGGTGTGCGTCGCCCGTCTCTATTACGTGCTGTACTCGGCTGGTACAACCCATTTTAGGAGTTCCTCTTCCTCTCCAGTGTTCAATCAGCTCCTCGAGTCGGTTCTGTTGGCTACTATCCAACGAAGTCCGACTTACTAAAGACGGTGTTTCAGTTGTCGAAATGGTGTTTGAAAATTCCCAGGTACCTCGTGATATGTCTGGAATGACCTTAACCTTTCGCCAGAAATCAACTCCCAATATCAGATTCGTTGTCAGCCCCGGAACAACCAAAACGTTCAGTGCCGCTACTTTTCCTCCACTCTCGACTGGAAGCGTCACAGAACCCGCAGCTTCAATAGATAGATATATACAATAGATAGATACAATAGATGTCCCTAAAATATTGACAGAGAGGTAAGGCCTGTCATCCTTCCCTTGTAGCGTAGTGAGATGCTTCGTTGTCCGTTCCGTAAATTCCCGCACCGTATCCAGCCACTCCTTCCATTCAGGAGAATTTCTGTAGGACATCAAGGGGTTGTGCGAACTCCGTCCTCCTAAGTTCGCCCCCCTTCTGCGTTTCCCGGCCTATTTTCATTAGAGCTCTGCTTCGATACTTCGAATGATTTTTTCTTTGGTTTACAGCATTCTCGTGAAACATGGCCAGGCTCCCCACAATTCCAGCACTTCACCCTCGGTTTTGGACGCTGTTCCCAATTCGAGTCATATTTCTTTGGCTCCTGGCTGTCTAAGGACCTGGCTAATTTGTTATCTGGTCTCGGTAATTTTTGGTATTTGTCATTCTGAGAGGTAGGCGGGGTTGGCCTGTATGCAAGGTCAGGTTCAAGTAAATCACAATTAACGGGAGGGGGTCGGTGGTTTTGTACACGCCATCGGGTTTGCTCTAATTCTTTTCCCAGTCTGCGAAGAGTCTCCAACGATTCTATCTTTTGCAATGCTAATCCCTTTAAGTAGTACGGATGTAAATTCCTTTTAATAACCTTGAGCATTTCATCTTCATTTGGGGGAGATGGGAGTCGGTAAAAGTAATTTTCCATTACACTTATAAATATGCCAATGGATTCCTCGCTGCCCTGTGTTCTCGTTCTTATTTCCTCCCACAATCTCTCAGAGTAATCCATCGGTTCGAATTCCCCTTTCAACTCGGCTACCAATTGAGACCAGGTCTTGACCCGTCGCCTCATAGCCTTATACCAAATTAACGCTTTCCCCCCGAACAGATCATAGCAGAGGACAAGAGGTCATAATCGGAGGTGTTTCTAGCTAATTTCATCTCATCGATAGCCTCCAAAAATGCGTTTACACTTAGCCCTGTACCATCCCCAAGGAACCGAATGCCCCAATCTTTGACTGGAACCTGATATCTTTTAATCCCAACGGTTCTTCCCTCACCACCTGCATCACTAATATCTGGTGATTTATCTACTAGTCCCGTTCCGTTGCAGAATTCCGTTGAATATTTGCAAACAAGAGACTGATTCTTTTAAATATTTAGACTTCAGGTTTTCTTGCTCAGTACCTGACACAGTCATAGTCGAAAGAGTCCCTAGAAGATTTGCGATTAATTCGTCTAATAGCCGACCCATCTGACTTCCTCGACTCCCACTAAAATTATCAAGGGACCCCCTTATAGTGTCTAGCATTCTTTTTGTTTCTAAGAATTCAGACTGACCCTCTGTCTCCCGATTCATGAGATGAGATTGCCTATCTGATTCCGAATTGATTGGTTTGGTTATGGCAGGTTGTTTCCTAACACCTTCTCCTTCAACCGCACTTTTCGAATCAAACAAATCAAAAAGCTCGAGACAAAATGCACTCCTTCCGCTCTACATCCTTCGGTTCCACTACATGGACCCGCGATAGACGATTATATACATGCTGCAGCCCAGTATCGATTTTCGCCCGATCTCCTGCACTCGAGGACTCATCCAGCAAATTGATTTTCGCTGAAAGCTTTTCTAGTTTCTTCTCACACATTTCAATCTCAGAAATTTCGGTCATAACTACC
Organism: Aelia acuminata; assembly: GCA_911387785.2. Classification (NCBI taxonomy): domain Eukaryota; kingdom Metazoa; phylum Arthropoda; class Insecta; order Hemiptera; family Pentatomidae; genus Aelia; species Aelia acuminata. Next base: position 99,346,835 of record OU426978.1, read on the forward strand.
GTTGGCCAAGGTACCTTCCCTTCCATTTCAAGTCTTAGAAGCGGTCTAAGTTTCTTCCGCATCCCCTCGACATCTGAAATTCCCCTTATACCACGAACTTGGAGCTCGTACTCCAACTCATCTTTTGCCAATCGATAGACATCCATGTCGATAATTTTTTTTTTTTTTTTCCGCCACGGACCGAAAAATAAAAATATTATTTACCTATTTACTAAAAAGAATTTTTTTTTTTTTTTTTATTATACCGTTTTATTTATATATTTTTAAAGGGCCCCACGTTGGGCGCCAAACTTTGTTACCCAATTCCGGGAACTGGTTATTGTTAAACATAAAAATTTAGATTTTTTCCTAGTTGTAAAACATCCATCGAAAATGCCATAAGCAAAAGTCTCTCTCCAACCAGCCTATAAACCAAAAGGTTTGTTATGATCTATTTAAAAGACATCTAGTTCCCGTTACTAAGAAACACAATCCCAGGGAAATCACATTTAAAAACCAATGTATGTCAACGAAAAAAATCAAAAAACTTTGGTCCCAGGAAAGCTGCTTTGCAGAAACTGTAGAAACTTAATAGGTGACCTAAAACCTAATGAAAATGAAGAAAACAACGTTAGAGGCCATTGTTACCCAATTCCGGGAACGTAAATATATACCCTACACAGTGGAGAAGGGGTGGGTAGAAAAAGAAGCAACCAAAAAAAAAGTGAAAAAAAATTAAATAATTAAAAATTAATCAAGAAGTAAATAAAAATAATTCAATGAATAAATGCCGATTAACAGGGAGGGAAATAAAAATATAATAAAAAGAAATTGTAGGTGCCACGCCGTTTTTTTGTTCTTAAAACCTAAGATCCGGAAAAACGTCGAAAACCTAATCCATACACTCTACCAATGGCAAAAGAAATCTATTTGATAGTAAACAAGAATATTTAAAAAGCAAATAAAGGAAAAACAAAGAATTTAGAGGGGCCCAGTATCGAATCTCAAAACTTCACTATGAGTAACTAGGGCATTTACCTACTCGGCCACATTTACATTCATTCCCTGTGAACAGTTCAGGTTAAGACCCCTCAATTTGGAAATTTGTAGCTTTCCCAATTGGTTTAATGATACCATTCCCTTATACATAAACAAAAAGAAATAGGAGGTTCAAGAAGGCAAATGATTGATTGAAGTACTATTGAAAAGAATTTAAAAAAATAAAAATTGAATCCTTATCTCTACAATGAAATTCAATATGGATACCAGGGAACCAACATCTCTTATGTTAATTATTTTTCTTCCTTTTTAGATCAAACTTACCTTGTGAAATAAATAATAATTCGGTAGAAAAAGAAATCAGTACTGTGAATTTAATAACAATTTCTTCCTCTTTGAGGGAATATAAAATTCATTTACAAAAAAAAAAAATCTGGTGCGTGCGCGCAACACACAACTTTCACTTACCAACTTATTTAGATTAGAAATTGACGTGTTTTGTTAATTGCCACTTCACAAAGTCACAAATCTTTCCACATTCATTTCTTATTTTTTCCTTTTATGAGTAATTTAAAACACACGTGAAAATGATACAAAATGTATTAAGTAAAGTACCCCCTCCATTTGATCAATGTTGATGAAATTTTTACAGTCATATCTCGGGCATATTAATACATCAAATACTCAGTTCGATCAAAATCGTGAAAACCGTTTTTGAGTAAATAAAAAAAACACGTGAAAATGAGACAACATTTATTCAGTAAAGTGCCCCCTCCAATTGATCAATTTTGATGAAATTTTTACTGACACATCCCGGGCACATACATATACTAAATACCAAGTTTGATTGAAATCATTAAAGCAGTTTTTGGGTAAATGAAAAAAAAAACACATAAAAGTGGGACACAATTTATTAAGTAAAGTACCCCCTCCGGTTGATCAATTTTGATGAATTTTTTTCAGTCGTATCTCGGGCATATAAATAGATCAAATACTCAGTTTAATCAAAATCGTTAGAGCCGTTTTTGAGAAAATAAAAAAAACACGTAAAAATGAGACAACATTTATTCAGTAAAGTGCCCCCTCCAATTGATCAATTTTGATAAATTTTTTACTGTCACATCGCGGGCACATACATATACTAAATACCAAGTTTGATTGAAATCATTAAAGCCGTTTTTGGGTAAATGAAAAAAAAACACATAAAAGTGGGACACAATACACATAAAAGTGGGACACAATTTATTAAGTAAAGTACCCCCTCCGGTTGATCAATTTCAATGAAATTTTTACAGTCGTATCTCCGGCATATAAATAGATCAAATACTCAGTTTAATTAAAATCGTGAGAGCCGTTTTTGAGAAAATCGAAAAAAACTTAAAATGTTATTAAATAAAGTACCCCCTCCCTTTGAGCAATTTTGATGAAATACATCGCGGGCATATACATACACTAAATACCCAACTTCAGGTTCGCACGGTTTATAGTTTTTGAGCTAGTCTGTTCACACACACACACACACACACACACACACACACACACACACACACACACACACACACACACACACACACACACACACACACACACACACACACACACACACACACACACACACACACACACACACACACACACACACACACACACACACACACACACACACACACACACACACACACACACACACACACACACACACACACACACACACACACACACACACACACACACACACACACACACACACACACACACACACACACACACACACACACACACACACACACACACACACACACACACACACACACACACACACACACACACACACACACACACACACACACACACACACACACACACACACACACACACACACACACACACACACACACACACACACACACACACACACACACACACACACACACACACACACACACACACACACACACACACACACACACACACACACACACACACACACACACACACACACACACACACACACACACACACACACACACACACACACACACACACACACACACACACACACACACACACACACACACACACACACACACACACACACACACACACACACACACACACACACACACACACACACACACACACACACACACACACACACACACACACACACACACACACACACACACACACACACACACACACACACACACACACACACACACACACACACACACACACACACACACACACACACACACACACACACACACACACACACACACACACACACACACACACACACACACACACACACACACACACACACACACACACACACACACACACACACACAGACACAGACACACACACACAGACCATTTCGCGGGACTTGGTTATTTGGACTCAGGGGACCCCAAAACGTGTATTTCCGTTGAAAACCGGAAGTCGAAATTTTTCACGATCGCAATACTTCCACTTACTATATATTTCATATATAGGTAAGTGAAAGTAAAAAATTGAACACCAAAAGAAATTAATATTGGTTTATTTACATTTTTTTTTTTAAATTACAATAAAAAAAAAAAAAAAACCAACTTTTGATCAACCCTATAAATATTTACAATAAGTGGCAAAAATGCTCAAAACAAAAACAAAATTCCTCCATCACACAAACTAAATGATAATAATTACAAAAACTACTTTTCTATTCTTATTTTTATAAATACTATTATTCCCTCAAATCATTACAAAAAAATTCATTTCTCTCCAACATAATTAAAATATTAATTCAGAGCTTTGAAAATAAAGAAAACTGAAACTTAGCTGGTTGGTTGGTGCACCCGTCGGTCGCAAGTCCAGTCGGTCAAGTCCAGTCAAGTCAAGTCCAGTCAAGTCGATCGCCCCAAGTCCAGTCCTCTTCTATTTTCAATTTCTGGCCCTTTGCTCGCCAAATCAGCCTCAGATTTTCCTGATCTTGTAAGTCCCCTCCTCGGGTAATGTTCGACTACCACACTCACTTTGGAACTTAAAGAAAAGGCTCCGAAAAAAAATTTAAATCCGGCAGAGCCGTCACCGCTCAAGCCTCAACTGTCTCTCTTCGCTAATCTTTTTTTTTGTCTGCCACCACGTAGCGCTCGTAGTTATAAGTTAATATTTATTCACTCTCACTTCTTTAAACAATATGTCTTTGAATTCCCCTAATATTGCAACTGTCATTTTATTTTATACTAATTTAATTTACATTTAATCTTACATTTTATATAGCGTACTATAAAAGAAAAAAATCTATTGAAATTGCTATTAAATTTCGAGTTACTAAGCTCACTCGATTTGGTTCGCTTTTGTTTATTGCCTTAATTAATTGGAATCACAATATAAAACTATGGCCAATATTTACATTTTATTCTAACCTGTTTAAGCAAAAAAAAATTTCTGCCGAATGAACACTAGGTTAATTAATTGGAATCACAATATAAAACTATGGCCAATATTTACATTTTATTCTAACCTGTTTAAGCAAAAAAAAATTTCTGCCGAATGAAAAAAAAAATCATGGCCAAAACTAACAATAAAAATTGTTCGGACCAAGCTGTAATGAGAAGCAAAGGCCTTGGTCTCTTGAACCTTTAACATTTTTTTTTTTCCAAAAAAAAAAATAAACCAAAAACCTTCTTACACCGTAACACCATCAAAGCGATAAAGATAATAAAACGAAATAACAAGTTAGTGAATGATGAAATAAGTGAAGTTCTTACAGGATTAGATTTCATACCTCTGAAACTGAAATCATTTTCTGCAACAAGACAAAAGTATAAATAACACTTGTATCAATAACACTTCAACAGCCCAAAACACCGGTGAAAAAAAAAATTGTTGTTTGTTATGAAATTAGACTATTCTCAAAGTGAATCTTCTAGTGGAAATACACTTACTAACAAAAGTCTCTGCACACCCTCCAGTTTTTTATTTATTTTACCTTAAGATAGGTTATGAGCCAGATATTGGCAATGAAACTCACACATTTTTTACGTAATTTAATCTATTTTAATTAACAATAATCAAATTTAATACAATTTATTTAACTTATAATTTATGAGGAAAATTACATAAAATGTCAGAATATTGATGCGCCAAAAGTCCCTGCACACATCATTTTTCTTCTACTTGAAGCTTAATTATTGATTCCAAATCAACTTTAATAGGTAGTCGTTCCTACCTTATTTCTTATCACTTCTCATAATCTATTTGGCATGGTGTGAAGTAGTTTCTGGAGTAATTTTACCCCAAAATTCCTTTAGTACTCTTTTTACGTGGTCTTTGTTCTTTATTTTAATTTTTACTTTCTGACGGCCTAGTTGATCCCACAGATGTTGTATTGGATTAAGATCAGGAGATTGGGGAGGTGTTTTAAGTTGTTGTGGAGCATTGTAGAGCAATTATTCTTGAACTTTCCGCGCTTTCGTTTTCTTGTTGAAAAATGAATTTTCCCTGGAGATCAAACTTCATTAAACTTTCCGCTAAATTACTCCTCAAAATATTTATATAAACGTATTGGTCCATTATTCCGTCGATGAATTTCAAATTACCAACTCCAGCAGCACACATACACCCCCAAACCAAAACACTCACTCCATCATGTTTCACAGTTCCAACTATGTTTTTTTTTCCAGGGACTCTTTGTTTGGTTTTCTCAAAACTTTCCCCCTTCCATCTGATCCATGAATGTTAAATTTACTCTCGTCAATAAATAAAACACGTTCCCCAGAACTATAAGGGCTTGTTTACATGTTCCTTTGCGAACTGCAGTTTCAATATCCGGTTCGTTTACTAATGAATGGCTTATACCTATGCTTACGCGCATTATAGCCAGCTTTCTTTAGGATTCTTCTAATCGTTTGTGCAGATACCCCAATCTTGTAATTTTCTTACACCATACCTGCTAAATTTAGAGCACTTGTGTGGGGTTCTTCGGCCAAAGTCCTTATGATAGCTCTCTTGTGGTGAGCTTGGAGTACAGGGGGCGGCCAGAGCGGTATCTACTTTCCATTGTACCCAGTTCTTCATACCGTTTTAGGACATACCTTACCATATTATAGCCCCTGTTGACGATTTGTCCTATTTACCTGTATGAGTCGTATGAGTTTCCTCAAATTTACAATTTGGTCGGGAATCGGTGTTGGAACCTCCATTTTTTATCACACTCATAACTGTTTGGGCCCAAATTAACACTGGCAAGTTAGGATTAGCCGGAGGATGAATGGGATAATGTGCAAACTGTATACATATCAGTATCTTGGCTAATTCCACTGCGTGCAGAGACTTTTGGCGCATCAATATTTTGAAATTTTATGTAATTTTCCTCATAATTTATAAGTTAAATAAGTTATATTAAATGTAATTGTTGGTCATTAGAACAGATTAAATTATGTAAAAATATGTGAGTTTCGTTGACCATATCTGGCTCATAAGGTATCTTTAGGTAAAATTAAAAAAAAGCTTGAGGGTGTGCAGAGACTTTTGTTAGTAAGTGTACATAGATTTTAGCTGTATTATTAATTTGTATGCACCACTTTTAAAGTTAATTTTACTATATTACAACTTAGAAAATTTTTTAATTTTTATGTTTAAGAATACTTATGGTATCATCCGATTTCGTATGAAATTAATGAATAAATTTTGAAAGCTTCAGTTCAATTGATACCCATTCTACAGAGGAAAGTCTTAACTAGTACAAGTTGGTTTTGAGCTCAAGTCGTCATCGGAACTTCAAATAGATCCAAAGTTCAAATCACCATAGTTCTGAAACTACTTGTTGGAATTGGGTTAAATTTGGCATTTTTTTCCTATTTCTGCATGTACTCGATTACAAATTGTTATCAAATTCTGAGGGGGGGGAGGTAATTTTAAACTTCAGCTGGATGATTTGACGTGGAATGTACATTTCCATTTCGGGCAGCATATTAGAAAGGAGGAAGTCATGATATTTCTTGCATTGCTAATTTCGAATAATTTGCTCGAAAGAAGTCATACGAAGATTAACAAGCTGTTAATATTCCCAGAAAACATCCTTTATAAACAACTCATAATTGTTCTACGCATTCCGACGTGACCCTATCGACAAGATACATCGGCGAATTAACCAGCATCTTCCTTCTGTCCTTGAACTTTCATTAAATGTTCTATTATGTCTTCCCTTCCGTCATGTGTTAATGAAAAAATAACAAAATAAAAAATAATATGTTTTGAATTGTTACAATCTTAGCTTTACTAAATCGAGTCCCTAGTTTTTTTGAAATAGGGTTGAAATTATGTAATAAACAACTACATATTTTAAATATTTACTCTGAGAAGGTATCCTTATTGGAAACCCTAATACATTTTATTTAATATGAGCAATTCCATTTCGTCAAGTGAGGCGCGTTGAATGGGTTGAATATTTCATGGGGTGCGGAATTCGGTTGCCGGATATCCCTTCTGCCCTTAAAAATAAATTAGTTGCCGCCGGTTTAAGCGCGGAAATGGGGAGAGAATACTTGGAAGCGGTTGGCAATTGAGCTAGTTAATTAACCAACAGTTCCGTGAAACCGGCACGTCAATATTTTATTTTTAACATTATTTAAAAAGCTTTTTATGTATTATTTTTAAAAAAAAAATTTTTAAAGGTTATACTTTACCAGGATATTTTTAATAATTAATTGTAACATGGAATATCATGAAATTTTTGCGAAGTATTCCTAAAAATTCCTTCTGGTCATTTAATGATTTTGTAAAATTTATTCGATATTTAAAAAAAAGGAATAAAAATAAAGCTAGTTTTTGTTTTGTAATCCTCCATGTAATACATTAATATATAATATATTAAAAATGCTTTCATTTTGGATTGATTTCTTTTACTGAATCGTGCTTTCTTCAAAGTTTATTCTTAGGATCGTTTCTATCTAATATCTGGACATGGAAATAGATTGATAAATAAATTGTAATATTGTACCATCACTTTTATAATTATCTTATATCTTTTATAATTATCTTATATCATTCAATATAATTCAACGTTATAATTAAAACTAAATGGCAGTTGTATCTAAAAAGACCCCTTTAAATTTTCATCATAAATCTGTACTAAGATAACAAAATGTTACTTTTTTAGTTATATTACTTTGAGTAGGAAAACAATTGCCCGAGAGTATTAATTTTAGCAAATTCCACCCACTGCTTTTGTTTTTGAGCATATCTATCTAAAAGTTATTTCAGAAGCGGCTCATTGTATCTGGTCCCAATTTAGAGGCGATTTCCGGATTTGAGTCTAGTAACAATTTCATCAAGTTCCACTTTAGCGAAAGAATTTATATTTAGAATTTAAAGACTTTGATAAGTGGGAGCAAGGAAAATTGGCTCTTGGAGGTTAACCTTTACATTTTAAAAATTAACCCAATTCAATAGACTTTACTTACTTTTTTTACTAAAGTTTTAAAATAAAAATTTATCAGTGTCTGTACGTGTATGCATAATGTATTTTCATTTTAGTAATAAAAGAAGCGGATTTTTCAAATTATTTTTGTATAACTTAAGAGAGGTGAGAATAAATTAATTCCTCAGAAAATAGCTGGTAACTCCTATGCATTACAGCTTCGGGTTAAAGCTATAGACCAATAATTTTACTATACGTAACATATAAGATGTACAATAAATCCTCGAAAGAATATTAGGATGTATTATGGAAAGAAAACCTGAATGGGAACAGGCAGACCCCGGAAGGTTGACAGATTCTGGAGAAAAAGAATCTGGTGCGATGTGCGCAACACATAACTTTCACTTACCATCTTTACTTAGACAAGAAATTGACGTGTTTTGATAAATATGTAAACGCCTTTCCTCAAATTAATTCATTTTTCCACATTCATTTCCTTATTTTTGTTTGCATTTGCTCTCTAAAGTAAACCAATTTTTTTTTATTAATTAATAAAAGTTTTTACTTATGATAATTCGGCAATGCAAGTTAATACTCCATCGCGTCTGATTTTTATTAATATCTATGTAGTTATTGAAAAGTTCATTTAGTTACCATTGAAACTTATAATTCCCATTTAATTATAAGTCTATGTAATTGATGTAAATGTAAATGTAATTCAATTATAAATCTATGTTCCAAAACCAAATATCGAAACATCAAATACCCAATTTCAGGTCCTTACGGTTTATATTTTTTGAGCTTGTTTTTCATGGAACTCCGTACTTTCCAGGGATTTGTTTGAATGTTTTTATATAAATATTTTTTTAGGAGATTATCGAAATAACAATCGAATTTTAGACTGAACGATCATATTTTTCGACGATATACCGTACCGTAAATAGGAATCGATTAAAAGGATTCATAACAACGGTCGGTAATACATTAGAACAAAATTTTCAAAATTTGAGTAGGGGAGACCGAGGGGAGTTGAAACAGAGGTGAGTTGAAACAGGGGCGATTTCTCGGAACTTAAAATCGCTATCGATTTGGCAACTTCGCTTATAAATCACTTTCCTCCGCCCGCTGAAATGTCCGTTCGCGTCAGTGGCGTAAGTCGCGAGGTTATGGAGTTCAGCGTGCCATGTGACAAAAATCGTGAAAAGTAGGTTTTTAACGTTTATTTATTATGCCTGTATTTTCATTAGGGTTTTGTATTTTGGCTCAAGTTATATATGTATCGAAAGCTCATTAACTAAAGATTTATTATGTATGTTTGGTACGATTGATTTCTGTGTAGTTGCTTCTTGATTGTGCATTGATTTAAAATTGGGAGGTTTTTTCGTACCGAGGAGATTTGAAACAGGCTGTTTCAACTCACCTCGTTTTGCCGACTAGGACAACAAGTGAGTGGCATGACTTCCGCAGAGAGGGGAACATCGGTTACTATAGCACCTATTCTGCAGATGAATAAGCCATTTTCAAATAGCAAAGACAAATAAAAATGGGTGCAATGTCTGGAATACAACAACGGGACTTGCAACTAGAGGGGAACTTTATGTTTGCCACTACTGCTTGTCAGATTGACCCTTTTTATTATCATAATATTTTTATTTTTGACATCTGTGAGATTATTGTAACATAAATATTTGAAGAAATATTGATCAAAACTGATTTTAATACTTAAAAAACGGCTGAATGTTAATAATTATTTGATTTCAAAGATGTATAATGTAAAACAAAGATTGATAATTTAAAACCATTTGTTTATCTCAGTGTTATTTTAATTAATGTTAAGAATAGGACGTTATGGTTCTTTTTACTACTTTAGGAGTTGATTATTTGTATTAGACCTGTAGGTACCTACTTAACTGATATATCTGGACAAAATATTAATAAAAAAGTTTGTATTTTACTTCAAAAGTTTAATTTTAATAAATACCTTTAAATTATACCATCATTTTTATTTTACAGACCTTAATACTTCTCAAAAATCACATGTTTCAACTCTCCTCGAACCCTGTTTCATCTCACCTCGGTATGAGGGGAGTTGAAACAAGTTGACTTCTTATGGTTAAGTGGGTTTTTGACCACAATATTTCACGCTTACAATTTCTTTATGTTTGCCATTCGCAAGTGTAAAGAATGCCCTATCGATTGGTGCTAATATCATACAATTTCTATCAATAGGGTATCAATAGGATTTGGGGTATGAAACAAAATGTGAAAATTGTTTCAATTCCCCTCGGTCTCCCCTTCTTTCAGAAATTGAAGGCGATATTTTATTCTTTTCGGGCAGGGACATTTATTAGAGCTTTATTTAAATGAATAGATTGAATGTGTTCACACAAGCTCTTTGAAACATATTGTCAACTCTTTTCATATGCGCAGTACGTCATTCTTTGTTAATAATGAGCAGTTAGTAAAGGTGTACTGCGCATGCGAAAATTGCGATCGTGGTTTAAGTGCTTGTTGGGACATACCTTTGATTCATTAGGAATCGATATCTTTTTTTTCGATCAATAACATCGTTCATAAGCAGAGCACTCTGTTAGGATATGCGGCACCGTCAGTGGCACACCAAAATGCTTACTAAGTAGAACGGAAAGAAGTAAGACTTGTTATAGACTTAGCGAAATGCTTAGCAACACTCTGAAAAGTTGTTCTTGTTCCTAAAAAACATTAACATTAGCCAAAATTTAATTGTATTTTTAATTTAATTCATTTATAGTATGATCTTTTATTTTATTTTATTTTTGTTGTACTAGAATTTTGCTATCAATATTTTTTTGTTTCTGTCTTGCTGGGGGCATTACCTAAAGTATTCCCTATGTTAATTCTTAACTATGGTGCTATTGTTTCTTAGCATTTATAATTTTTACGTTTTGCTGATATCATTTTATGTATTTTATATAATAAATAAATCATAATTAATAAATAAATAACAGAAACTATTGGTTTCCATGGTAATAATCGCAACTGTCTTAAGGGGCCCATAGACGACCAACTTGGTTGGCAACTTGCCATGTTGGAGGAGAGGTTGCATGTCTGTAGGAAGGTTGGCGGTTGTAGTAAAGGGTTGGTCCTGCGGTTGATGTGAGATCAAATCGCCCTGATTTTGGGTAGGCGGAGCCTCATATTGGCAACCTTGGTGAAGCGTCTGTGGGGAAGTTGACAGCACGGTTTACAACATCAGTAGTGACTGTCGTTTGGTAGTCATGTTACATAGAAATCCCAAAGAAATTCCCGATAGCTATAATTTGCCGGTAAGCTTAGTGGAGAAGGGTGGGTTCTAAATTAACATGCGGAACAGTGCGGCTTATGAAGGGAATCCCAAGAAAAGATCCGAAAAACCGAGCCAGCCAAAAACTTATATATAAAGGGAAAACAAAATAAAGCAATATTAACAAAAATAAGCCAATAAACAAAATTGATAAGAAATACTTTTCAATGTTGCAGACAACAGTTCATTTGCAGTAATTGCACATCTTATGATACTGTCCTTCTTTTCAATGAACGGACATAATTTATCCAACAAATCATCATAGGTTGCACTATCCATTCTTAAATTGTTTTTAAATCTGCAGGTGCAGAGACGCGAAGTTCACTCAATAAATTTGAATAAGAAAACTCAGGACCACTGACTCCCACTGTAGCATCGTCCGATTAGCCTTAGTAGCATAAAAATGGACGTTAAACAAACACCCGAACAAAACACTCCTTTGACAACAATTTTCTTTTCTTTCTTTCTGGAAAAAACAATTCCTCACCATCCTCACACAATTCGTTTAGAATTATAAAATACAACATGGGATCGTGATTATCTCGCATCTCATTTGCTTCCAAGAAGGCAACAGAACTGATCGGCAAATGAAGTTGGCAACAACAAGCTGGACGTCTGTGGGCAACCAAGATGCCAACGAAGTTGAGAAACAAGTTGTTCGTCTATGGGCCCCTTTAAAACTAAATCAAAACTTAAAGAATTACAAGGGGTCGCCTGTGGTCTAGTGGTTAGCATGGCAACCTACAATACTAAAGGTCGCGGGTTCGCGTCCCGCGGTGGCCCTAGCATTTTTCAATGGAAGTAAAAAATCCGTAGCTATGCCGTCCCTCGGATAGGACATAAAATGGAGGTCCAGAGCCTGTACGATGTCAGGTCCTAGTTATAGATCCCTATCCTAATTATACCTGGATAGGCAAAATTTAGGACTCCCACTGAAGCATCGTCCGATTAGCCTTAGTAGCATAAAAGAATCGTTAAACAATCAACAACAACAAAGAATTACAAACAACCTCTGTGATTCTGTTTTATAATGATAAATAAAGAGGATTGTAAGACATCAACTTTTTTTTCTCGGAACATTGGCTTTTTCTTAATCTTTTATTACAAGGAACACAACTATATGCAATTTTGCACGATTGGGTGGTCTGGCCCACCGTGTATAAAGAGAAAAGTAGACGTTGGGATAAAGTGCCCCCTACGTTTACTCGATTTAGACGAAAGCTTTGCTGTCACATTTTGGGCATATTCCTGCCTCATATATCTAATTTCAATTTCCTACTACGAATTCGGTGTCCCCAAAACATTATATGTTATTTCCGTTATTATTAAACGTTATTTCCGTTGAAAACTGGAGGTCGTAATTTTTCACGATCGCAATTCTTCCCCGTACTATATAATTTATATATAGGTATGTGAAAGTAAAAGCATGGGACTGAAATAAAAACCATCTTATTTGGTATTTTTATACGTAAAAGCTTCATTTTGGTGGTAAGCATAATTATTCCATGCCCTAAGAAACTAACAATAATTTTTTACATGACTTATTCAAATAAAAAACATATCTAGTATAAACAAAGGAAATGAAATTTATTAATTTCGGTTTTAATCCTTTTATTATTGCAATTAAAAATTGATATAACACTTATTGCTTGAAGCAATTCCTGCAAAACAATTACTCTCCTATTAATAATAACCTCGCTGCTGTCATGTACATCGTGATATCCACAATGGTTGAAGTTAACAAGTTCTGATTGACTAATTAGAATTGTTGATGTTGGCTCATTCCCTTGTGCTATGGCCTCTTCTCGATTTAGGTTTCCGAGAAACCTGTCCCGAGCAGCCGGCTTTAGTTCCAGGCGATGAGATTCCATCCGTTCCTCCATGGTTCGGGAGTATTAGGAAATTCAACAGGATAGTGAACTGCATCGTAGCACTTGAGGCCCTAGAAACCAAGTGCCGATTAATTTGTGCTTGTTACTTCAAGTCCGAAAGATGCTCCTTTTGCAAGGTGGGTTTATTAAACTCTTCTTTATTGTTAGGTCAATGATTTATGCTCGATTCTTGATAAGCTCCTATGATCATGTAGTATAAACTAGTTTCCTATATGAAATGTGCAATAGCTCAAACAGATTTAAGCCCAAAGACCTTATTACCTTACTTGCCGCATACCGTTAATTAAGGATGGGTATCAATTGTCATAACATCTGAAGAAAAAATAGAGCAATAGAAAATAAAATGGGGAAATATGCAATTCAGAAATAAAAGATGGGATCTACTACAAGTTTGATTTAAAGCAAGATTACAGGAGTTTTTCTTTTGTTCAAAATAATCAGTTCAATTTCAACCTTTTCCAAGTTTTATTTAACCACTTCTTCATGTTCACCTGGTCTAACCCCATACCTAAGCAAATTATATCATGACCACGTATTTATTTGGAATATTTATCTTAAGAAGACAAGAATATCTATTCTAAAATTCAGGTGAAGTGGGAGATATATTATTGAAAAAGTCAATGTCTAATTGATATACGGTTATCGAGGACGGTGCTTTTGAAATAAAAACAACAGGTAATCCTAGATTAAATGTGTAAAAGAATACTGCATTTGAAGATTTCGCTAACTAAATCTAATTTTATTAATCAATAAGATTTTTTCCCCAATAAAACCGTCCTTCGTAACATAATAGTAGACCCTCATGAATAAAAAAAATTAACTTTTTGAATCTTAAAGCCCCCCTCTACAAAAATTCAAAATCTATATTACAGCAGCCCTTCTCCTCACCTAAATTTTAAATTACACATTATTCTGAATTAATGCGTGTTCATGATACAATATGTTTATGTAGGGGGTTAGACTCCTAAACTTAACAGACACATTATTTTATATTAATGCGTGTTCATAATATAATATGCTTATGTATGGGGTTAGACCAAGTGAAGAAGTGGTTGACTTCGACTAGGTAAAGGTTGAAATTGACTTGAAAATGCTTTATGTGGTCACATTGAGCTAGAGTATACAAAGGGGAGACTATTATATTATTATAAATTTTATCACATTTTTAAGTTTTTTGCGATTTTCTCAAAAACGGCTATACCGATTTTGATTAAACTCGTCATGTTTAATGAGGATCAGGATTTCTTTGATCAGTCAGGTTTCATTATCATTGAAGTGTTCTCATGGGGCTTAAATAGCGATAGTAAAATGTCTTCTATAAAGTCCCTTTAATTTCATAATAAGGATAAATTAACTGTCCTAAATTATGTCGAGTATTAAGAAACTCACTTAACATGCTCGAGCCGAACAGAGACAGTTGGAATCCGCACTGGGAGGGTTGACTTTTATTTCGTGGAGGCACCACCATGGTTAGAACATGATGGTTACTCCTGTAGAGTAACCCTCGTATGCCACGCATGGCCAGGTAGGGGTACCGGGAAAAAAAAAGGCTTCATATGAAGTATGAAAAAAATTGCTAAATATAAAATAAAGAAAAGTGTTTCCACAAGATGAAAGTTTAAATTTCCGTTTATGTGTAAGGTAATATGTATGAATAATATATCATTGGAAAGCTGACATTCTCAGAAATATGACTTTAGTTTATAGTCATAAAATTTGCATTAATACATTTCATATATAAAAAAATAGTACAAGCATTTATGTTGGCAACTCTTTCGCATGCGCATTGCGCATATTTATTTAGGTTCACAACCATAAATTTTATTAATAAATTCGGTATAATTTTACAAAATAATATACCTGTATTATAAAATATATAATATAATAATAAACTGACTGACTTAAAACATTTGACCAAACTTTTTTTTTTGTTCATGAATTTTTCAAAAGTATCAACGAACGGATATAAAACATCCGACGACAAAAAAGCTATAAAAAGACGTGAACCTAAGGCCATCGTCTCCTTCAATAATAGTGACTTCATCGTCCTGTTGTTCGTTGTTTCCCTCTTCTGCTCTCCACTCGTCACCAAATGCTTTTTCAGCAGATTATCAACGTCCTTCAGCTTGTTGGGGCCATTGGAAAATCAATTATTATAGCTAAGTAAGAAGAATCGACTAAACTGACATAAAACACGCGAGTTTAAGGAGCTTTCGATATTTTTTTAGAAAAATAAGCAAAAATGCTGAAGTGAACGAGTGGGATGGGTGCAAAGTGAGAAGTTATTATAGGAACCAAGGAGTTTTTCTTCACCGAGTTACAAACCAGTTTTGAAACACAATGGGCTATGGATCGAATCAGTTCTGCAACAAAACGCTATTTTGTATAGCAAAAATGCATATGAAATAACAAGTTTTGCTCCAATCTGATAAGGGATGTTGAAAGAGCATTAATTAATATATCTTTTAGAATCCACTGCCATCTCAATTTTTCAAAAAAAATGGAACGAACGAGTTTTGCACCTCACCTCCTCATATACAAAACCATTATGTTTTCCATTGTCAGAGAAAGTATAAAACTTATTTTATTTATTTATATTGAGTGAGTATGTATATGACCGCGATGTGACAGTCTAAATTTCATCAAAATTGATCAACTGAAGGGGGCACTTTATTTAATGTATTTCGTCAAATGTTTTCATTGTTTTCGATTTCCTCCAAAACGAATCAAACGATTTTGATTAAACTAGGTATTTGATGTATGTATATGCCCGCGGTGTGACAGTCAAAATTTCATCAAAATTGATCTATTGGAGGGGGCACTTTACTTAAAAAATTTTGTCTCATATTCACTTGTTTGTTTATTTACTTAAAAACGGCTGTAACTATTGTGATCAAACTGTGTATTTGATGTACGTAAATGCCCGCGATGTGACAGCCAAAATTTCATTTACCGTATTTACTCTCTAAAGTAAAAATATTTAGTTAAAAATATTAAAATAAAAATATTTACTCTCTAAAGTAAAAACTTTTATTTTACTTTAGAGAGTAAATACATGATTCTTAAATGTTTTAAATCATTGAAGACGTGAAAAAATATGGTATAGGCTTATCATTAATTAATTATATTTTAGTTTAGAAACTTTAGTTCCATAATAAATTTCTGAAGGCAGTGAAAAGTGATTTTAGAGGAACAGTAATCGTTCTCGATTTCCAGGAAGGCATAAGAGACGAACTTTACAACGTCACGTAAATACACCTATCGATTTACCTTCACGATATATTTACAAAAAGCAACTCGCAGTAAAAAACAAACAACCAGTAAAAAAAAAATCGACTGTCGAAATTAGGTCCCTTAAAAAGAGAAGTAAGCAATAATAAATCGAAAAGTATTGAGAACTTCCAAGTTTTACAACACAGATACTGAAGGAGGTATACAAATATAAGCATTTAAATGTGGAAAAATGTGTGAAGTTAAGTATTGACGTTTAGATAATATCGAAACACGCCGATTTTTTTTGCAATGTTGTAGAAGGATTCACCATGCTCAGAGGGGATTTTCACTGAGTCAAGAATACTTTCAATGAAAAGCTGTGATCTATATTTCCATCGTACGATCTTTCAGATTTTTAAGTATTACCGTGCCATTTGTTAATGGGTTTTCCAATCAATCCCCAAAAAATCTTCCGGGTATTCAAACCTTTAGAATCAACGAATTGCTGAATTGATGGAAAAGTTCTCCATGAAAATGGAAATACAAACGTAATTGGGTCAGTTGGCTACTTCTCCCTGCTATCATATTTATGATCTACTTCATACTACAACTGGCCGTATCGACAGATATAATCCTTTCTCAAGAAAAATAAATATTTAAATGATGTATATGGTATTCGAAAGGAGAATTACACACTTATAGTTTACCGTGAAAGCGTTTCAATAATTCAGAAGAGTCGTCTATTCTCCTTTGAATAATACAGTACCCTTTCAACTCTCGTTCGCCCTAAGTAAACAGTACCTGTAGAACTCGTAGGAATGTCAAACACGACTTCTGATGTTGAAATAACTTTTCTTGATTAATATTACGACAATGAAAAACTTTTTTAGCTAAAACTCCAAAAATCTGGTGCGATACGCACAACACACAACTTTCACTTACCAACATAATTAGAGAATCCGAGTGTTTTGTTAAACATGTAAACCGCACTTAGCATTTCCACGGAAGTTGTTAATTTTTTCACATTATTCATTTGGATAATGATTTACATTTCACAATATTTTTTTTCACATTTATTTAATTCTTTTAATACGGTCATGTAAACATGTAAAACAACTGGTTTTAAGGGCCGTATTTATGAACGTTCCTAAGGAAGCAAGTTAACCTTTAAGCTTAAGTGTTCCTTTAGATAATTCTCATTTTATGAACCTTCCTTAACAATTCCTTTCCTTAACTGAGTATGCATTTATTAAGGTGCAAATTTAAGGCCACTTTAACTAAACAACCAATCAGAGAACATTGATAAGAGTACTCTGCCGCTAGGTGTAACCTCCCTAAACTGACATCGGTGTTTACTTCACTCTTGTTTACTGTGTTGTTTAGAGTGTTTTAAGTAGTTAATGTGGCAATTACAGCTCTAGAACTGTAAGAAAATGATAATTGGAGTAGAAATCACTCAAAGTTGAATAGTGTGCAAACATTGTTAGTGTAAAAGAACAAACAAATGTATACAATGTTTAATCTAACCGATTACAAAACAACTTAATGGATTCTTCAGGATAACAATCAAAAATATCTTTATTATAAGATGAAGATGCTAATAAGAGTGAAAAAGTGTGATAAAAACAATGTTAGGTAGTGTTAGTCTCAAACTTTATTTCTCTTGAGATTAGCTTGGGGGATGAGAGACTGCAATATTCTTCTAATTAAGATGTTTGTGATATACTATTGTATATTTATTATATATTTCTTAATATTCTTCAAAATATTCTTGGATGGTTTAGTTCCAACCTTCTTCATGAGAAGGAGTTGTAAATGTTAGATATGTGTAAATTACTAACCAACTTATTTTAAAAAAGATGTGTGTTGGAAATGTGAAATATTAAAGCTTCAGTTCCCTTATAAGTAAGGTGAAATTTATTTTCAACAACTTCATATTCTTATATGAATTATTAAAAACTGATTGTTTACTTTAGAATGTTATTACTTTTGTATTAGCATATTAGTTATTGAAAAATCTTAGTGGATGTAAATGTGTTTTGACATTTTCTAAAGAATTGGTTTATTAGTGTGTATTATGATTCTGTTATTTATTTTTCATTTTTATATAATAATAAATAAAAGGTGTCTATCAATTTATTTCTGTTCTTTTTACATTTCTCTTACCACTCTTCCAAAAACTTGTTATACCAAACTTATCTAATTTCAACAAATTCCATGAAAGCCTTTTATGTAAAATAGGCATAGATAAATAAATAAACTTTAAAAATGTTAAATTTGTACTTTTAAAATTACATTTAATTTTCTCAAATTGGATTCAGTCTATATTTCATATTAATATTTTGTTTTTTCAATGAGTAATTGAGTGAAAATATCTTTACTATCAATAATTAAGATTATATTTCTCATTACAGTACTACTTGCAGAAGAAAAAAATGAATTCACTTAATATTCTTTCAGATGTTTATATCACCAACTAATCAAATATTTACAATTACAGCTCTAATACTGGCTACTGAAACATAATTAATGTTAGAAGTGTAGAAATGGAAAAGATACAAAAGCATCTGCATCAAAATGTTTGTGATTAAAGTTGTACACTTAAGTAATACTATCAATACCTATACTAAATAAATATGCATTAATTGAAAATAATACATCTTTTGTTTTGATTTTGCTTATATAGAGAAATTATCTGTCTCTCTTTGTGCCTAGTAATAAGAATGGCTACAAATGAAAACATTTGATAAATATATTTAAAGGTGAAAAAAAGAACAATCTTTCACCAAGATTAAAATTTTTATTTATCTTAAAAAGTGCAATAATATTTCACCACCTTTGTTGTTTATACCTCATATAAATAAGGTGAAAATTCCAAAAAGTCGTTTGTTCTTAATAAACGGTTCTTTTTAATAAGTATTTAAGTCCTGATATTTGTTTTCTGTTTTTATTTCTATTATTAAATAGTTAAGGAGAGGCTAAAGGTAGCTAATCACCTACCTTAGCACTAAGGAAGGAAAACAGATCGAATTTATAGGAACACCTTAAGATCTAAGGCGTCCTTAAGATAAGAAAGGTAAAGGAACGTTTATAAAATGAAAATTGTGTTAAGGTTAGCTAAAGGTGGGCATTTTAAGGAAGCCTTTAAGTAAGGCGTTCCTTAGGATCGTTCATAAATACGGCCCTAAGTGTTGTGGAGAATAGTCGCGAGTTGAGAGAGTAAATGGAGCAGTTGGAGGTGTTAAAGAGGAATGCAGAAAATTATTTCGTTTCTTTAATATACGTTTAATTAATAATTGGATTAGTAAACAATTTAGAGGTTTATTTTAATTTTTGTTACAGTTGTTACGTATTCAGTGGAATATATTTTTTTATATTTTACATAAGTTGGTAAGTGAAAGTTGTGGTTTACACGCATCAAACCAGATTTTTTTTAATCCCTAATCATGAACTTTTTTCCACCTTTTTTAAATAGATTTCGCGGATTTGAACCTAAAAACAGTCTTCTCTAGATACTTTCAGAAAGTTTACTTTAGGCATTTAACAGATTAAAAATAAGATCACTAAACAGGTCTTGGGGGATGACTGCTTGATTTCCCTGAATTCTGTGTCTCCATTTTAAAAATCTTCCTGCTAATTCTGATTGATTATTTTTTTTATTATATGTTGACTGATTGATAGTATATGATATCCTCCAAATATGTAAAAGTAAATATGCTTTATTTGCTTTCAAGTTGCTTAAAAAGAAAATTTATTTCTCAACGTAGGTTCTACAAGGCTTAGAGTTTTTTTTAAAATAAGTATAAATATGGACCTTATTAATCAAGATAATAGGTAATTGCTCTTGCTGGTATTTGGGTATGATTTCAACTTGTCTCTTCTTACAATAATTTTATTGAATGTTAATTATTCATATACCATATGATAAAACCACTAAGTTGAGGCCCTTTTTTTAATTATTTGAATTTAATTTATTATTGCTTACACTTCTTCAAACACTTTTTTTTTAAACAGATAGATCTGTTTGCAAAACAACGTTCTCTCTTCCTGTCACATCATAGTAAATTATCCATGGCCTCGGGATGACGCCCATGATCCACTACAAACATCCTTAGGAGAAGCCGTGTTTTGCTTTCAACACAGACTCTGTCTACAACTAACGCTATTGTACATCAAACGAAAAATTTCCAAGGATTTTCCTCAAAAGGATTTTCCAGGTATGCCCTCAAACAACCGCGGTTCAGTCTAGTGACGCCTGTTCCTGAGTATGAAATACCCAGCTGGCATTTTTTCATCCAGACCCTGACCTTCTTTTGGTTTATTTTAATTTAATTATAATAAAAATCTGAGCATAAATGAACTCAGCAGACCTCATTTAAATAAATCATATTTAGGCAATAATTTCATTAAGAAATATTATTGATAAAAAGTTAACACAGTTTAAATCAATTAAACACGAATTTGTTTAGGAAAAAATACGCTATTTGTAGTACAGATTCCGATGTTGAAAAATATGTTTTATTTTTAATCGAAAATTCCGATTTCGAGCATCCAATTTAATGTTAAGAATTACCATTTTTTCTTCTTTAATTAGCGTAATATTTATTCCAAGGATACTGTCGATAGCCTCTCACCTTTAGTATACATATTTATATTTGTATTACCGAATTAAAAAAACTTCAGGGGAAAAAAGTAATATTTTTAATGTTCAGCTCCCGTAAAGACTACGATCAGATGAACCTTACTTTTGTAAAGATGTATTTGTTTCTACGTGGAAAGTATATTAAAGGCACTGTGTAGAACAGGCAAGAAATCTTATTTCCGTAAACATAATTACATTAGCTTTCCCCCTTCTGGCATGCAAAATTAAATAAATTACTTTAAAAAATATTATAACTTTCCTTTTAAATGACGACCTGAAAAATTTAACTCACAAGCCTGAATCCAAAAGAAATTGTTTGTTACTTTGTATGCACCTTTTAACGCTGTAATAATAAATTACTAATGGCTCCTTGGCAGAGATTAGAGGGTTAAGTAGAGAACTTTTGACACAGTGAAAAGTATCGTGAGACAATACTGTAATCTGCATTATGGTTCCTGATTATATTTTAATAATTAAATAAATGAATAATTAATTTAATTATTCTATATAAGAGTACAAAAAAACTACTCACAAAACGGTTTAGGTTTATACCAGTAATCTACTTTTTTTTCCACGTCATTTCCGAGAAAATACTCTCCTATGGCCGCCTATAGCGATTTAAATTTTAGAATCACTATTGTTTACCTAGCCTTGTGTTTTGCACGCATTTCAAATAGAGAAAAACAACATTAAAGCAAAAAAAAGTAAGTAGTTGGTTTTCCATGTGTTTCATGTGTAGCTTTATTAAATAGTCAGGGTTTTTCCCTGCCTTCCATGTTTTCCTTAGTATGCGCTAGCAATGGTTTACTGGACTTGTGTAGTTTACTGAACAGCTTCTGGCATGTGTAAAATATTAATAGAATTTCTTAGTGACTGAATATGACAATATTTCATCATTTGATGCGCATATGTTTTAAAACCTTTATAAAAAGGCAATTTGGTTTCTGCTTTTGTTTTTTTTTAATTGATACGTTACAATTTCTTTCTGACTTAACGAGCAAGGAGAAAATAACTTCCATTTGAATTAAAAACTATTTATTTTTTATTTATATCATAAACATGCAATATAATATTATATATAGCATATACCTACCATATCTGGATTACTGAGTTATATAAGCACACCGACGTTATGAAATCGAATCCTCATAATTTCAGAAATGTGTACTAAAAAATTTTAGAAACAAGATTTCATACTACGTAGTTTAAATTATATACCTTTGAATCTCTCTTGAGATTGGAGTTTCATGGTTTTTATTGCCCGATTAATTTATGTGGTTTTCATTGTCTCCATGGTATTAATATGATTTTTGAATCATGGAAGCTATTATATAATTTATTTTATATTTTATTATTGTATAATTTATTGTTTCTAAAATATATTTTCTTTTCTTTAACCTTTCATCAAAGTACATACTATCTAAAATATACATAATAGGTATCTTATTAACAGTGCGATTTAAAAATTGAAAATAAAAGTGATATTTGTTTAATTAATACTAAATATCCCAAATTTCACTAATCGGCACAAAAAATGAAATCTTATTCACCTTATTCTTATTCATCTTATTCATATGAACGCTGCGTTAAAAATATTTTAGTTCTTTAATAAATACAATAGTTCTATAAGGAATTAATAAAACATTCCAACTACTTCGGTACAAAAAGAAAATATCTTTCAAAATATAACATATCAGTTTTATAAAATTAAATTTTATAAATTCATTTTCTAAGTAAGTTATTAAAGCATGGTGATATGGAAGTAGTTTAATTAATTTTACTATTCTAATTAAGGAATAAAAATGTTTAAATTTATTATTAAATCATATTTATTTAGAGCATTGACTCCTAAGGCAATATTTTTATCAGTAATTTCACTAATTGCTTCATTATCATGCCTCTCCCGGAGTATTATTTGAACACCTAACAGGTGTGGTTGTCACGTCATCCTCCAATTATATTAATCTATTTTTTATGTTTTAATATGCAGAATTTTTTAACCCATGGCATACGAAACCAGTTACGGCATTACACCTTCGAACTTCAAAGGCTTCTAGCTATTTCTTAGCTAGCCTTACCTTACATGTGATTAGGTTCAAGATGCTGGAAGTTTGTAATTTAGCTTGATAATTTTGCGTTTATGTACTCGTTTGTCTTGATCTGTTAAAGGTGGTTTCAGGACATGCAAATGGACAGAAATAAAATCTATTTTCTATTCTAGGACATGACCAAATCATGAATATTTATTTCTTAGCAATAACAATTATTAATAGAAAAAACCTTCAGAAATATATGTATACACCGATTTACAACACTATAATTGGCTTGTTTTTAATGAAATGTACACACACTTATTGAGGAAGGCATTATTTCTTAATCCATTGGTATCTCAATCAATTTTTTTTATGTTAATTTTTCAAAAATTCTTCACCAGGGTAGTAGGTATCATTTTTGGTCTTGTATGTCCATTTATATATCCTGGGAATTGGGTTTTTCTTATGTAATTTGGATCTCTAGGAATTTCCTTGGCATCTGATGAAGCGCCTCGGCATTTAGGGTTAATCTGCACCATAATGTTAACAACGGTTCATTCTCAGTCTAATTAATTCTAATCATGTTCTTATAAAATCTTTCACGTTTTGAACCGCCCATAACCGATGTTATTTCTTTTAATGTAATTGAATACATAAATATTTTTAAAACATTGAATAGAATAATTAACTTTTTCATAAATCCACAGTTGTATCATTAGCCCTGAAAAAGTTTTAATTATTGAATAGAAATTTAATGTAATATTTTAAATTGGCATTCTATTCGCTTGTTGTTTTTGTGGTTAACAGCTTAATGAACCCATAATAAGAGAACATTCTATCGGTAGGTGACATAACGAGTTTTACTCGCTTAAAAACAAAATTTGTTCGAGATTGATCAGAACTGGAATGGGGATTCAAAACGTGACTGCTACGGATTGTATGAAGTCTCGGATTGGGTCTTTACTTGATAATATTTTGCCAGACCGAGAAAGTTTCGTGAGTTAGTTTATAGTGGGGACTCCTCATTATAAGTCATTATTAGTTTTTTAGATGACTTTCTTAATTCTTAAGCAATTTCTAAAGGTGTGAACGAATTAAATGGCGTTTTCAACATTAGTAGAATATCTAAACTATTAAATGCTTTATTTCATTTGCCTCATTTATGAAGTAACCTTTTAAAAACTACATGTTAAAATTTTTATTTTTTTTTTCAACAAGTTATCTTCATTTGTTGACGATTGAAAGCTGTCGATTGACATATTGTTGTGCGGGATGGTAAACAAATACGCCTTTTCCTATTCTTATTCCTTCAGTTCTTGCATCTTATAGTTTCACGTCAATTCCTTTCCTTATTTTTAAATTAGTCGATATAATTATTTACCTTAACCTAGTAGTCCAAAAGATCGAGTGGCCTGTCTATAATGAGAAAATTAAACCTATTCTATTTAAAAATTAAATTAACTACAGATTATCAGACTTCCACTTTTCTGTCAAGGAAAAATTGTTCTGCTTATCTATAAAAATTTAATAATGCTCAACACTCAAGTAAACATACTCACAGAAATCATATTGGGTAATTCATTCACAATCCAGATATGTCTTTTCTTGCTCTTTCAAATATTCTCAAAATCCAACAAAAAAGAATATCATAACCTTTCATTGTAAAAAAATTTCTGCGAAATAAACGGTTATGTTTATTTATTATTTTTATCATGCATTTATTTATTTACTAGCTGTATGTCCCGGTTTCACCCGGGAAATTTAATTTTTCTAATGGAACGGTCGATTTCGTAAAAAAACGAAATAAGCAAGATCATTATGATTTTTATTAGGATAAAGAATATCAGCTGAAGATCGGCTGAAGTTATGCAATTTTAATATGGACAGGTGTTCGCACCTGGTATGAAAGATCCACTAAGCGAATTTTGGAGAATTTATGATAAACGGTATGGATTTCTATAAAGAACAAACAAACAAACAGAAATATTTCCCTGCAGTTTCAGCTTCTCGCAAGTCGGCTTGCCTAAGCCTCTGTGGCGCAAGGTGGGCCTCGTATTCCTGGGCAGACTCAGTTTCCCGCGATTCTCCCTGTCTAATCCTCTGTTGTTCAATCCTATTTTGATGTTCGTCGGGAGTTTCAGCTGCTCGTATTTGACGTTGTTTTTTAGCTTTTGAGCTCACTACTCCTATTGAAGCTCGCTTCTTAGGAGGCATTTTAAAAATAAATTTACCGTACATGTGAATAAACGTATTGTAATGTTAAAAAAAAAAAAAAAAACATATGGTTTAAAAATCCCAGAACTCGACGCCTGCCAAGGGACGGTCTTACCGGGCCTTGTTGGCCTCTTCAAAATCTATAAAATGAATTTTAAGGCCGTTTTTTCGACTCAAACGGTCGATTTCGTAAAAAAAAAAATTTTAAAGCGAGATCATCGCGAATTTTATAACAATAAAGAATATACCCAGAGATTGGCTGAAGCTATGCAATTTTAATATGGACGGGTGTTCGCGCCTGGTATCAAAGAACCACTGAGCGAAATTTGGAGAATTTAGGACAAACGGTATGGATTTCTATAAAGAACAAACAAACAAACAGAATTTCATCTTTATTTATATAGATATCTTGTCGTGAATAACCGAAAACTTATCACAATTTTACTGAAACCAGCTGGTTATTCTAAATTAATCTTATTGTTAAAGTAATGATAACTAATTTACTGAAAGAAAATTTGTAAATGTTTAACACTATTTTTCTGCATAATTTTTTTTCTCTGATTTTTAAGTTCTAATTCAAGTGAAACAATTCATGAAAACAATAATCAATAATTTCATAATTTTGGATAAAGATATTTTTTAGTATTTTACTTAAGTTTTATGTGTTTAAAAAATGCGATACGATAAACGATTTGAAATTTTGTGGACTTAAAAAAGATTCCATAGAGACATTCTGAAGAAGTAGAGGAAGATTGCGATATTTCCCTGTATGTTGTTATATGTAGTCAGTTGAACTAAGGTAAATTTTTATCAATAGTAAATTGTTAGCAAGACCTTGGCTTTCTATATTGAAGCTGTCCGACTGTCGTTATCGAAAGAATTAATAACATTTCCTTTAAAAGGTATTACTAAGAACGAAAACCATTAAAAGGGACCATTAAAAGGGAAGAACGGGGGAAATGGGGAAAAGGGAGCAATCAGTAATAAACGTGCTAATAAAAACCTCCGACTGGCTCTTTGATTCGAAACCTAAACTTCGTCGAACCTTCCTTCAATATCAAAACGACGTTAGATCTCGAATTCTCAATACTGATCGACATTCTACATCAAAGGATTGGCAATATTGCTCATTTCATTATAGCACGTTGACGTTTTTATTTAATTGAGCTAAGATGAAATTTTAATCTTTTCGAAATATGTAACAAATAAATAAGATTCAGAAATATTAATTTTCCGCTTATTATATTTTGTGCGCGTACTAATCGCGAAGAAACATATCTTTTAAAAATTCAATCCGTGCTTTGAATTATATTTTTAGTGATAATTGTATTATTTTATTTTTATTGCACCATGTACAAGGTAAAAAGGTACTTGTCTATTTTACTGAAATAAAAATCATTAAATTAACACTTTAACAAGATATTTTAAATATTGAAATATTTAATATATATACTTTAAAAAAAAAGTCCTAAAATTAAACGTGGTTTGTCGACTTTAAAATCCACTTTCTCTGATTAGCTAAAAACTTTCCTGAGATTCTATTTTTTAAATGTTCGTTAATACAAATTGTAACGAACCATGGAACTTTTTTTTCCCCAAACAAATCTTAATGAGCCACGTTTTTAGAATAATTACAAACTTGAAAATTACACATGATTTTAACCACAGCATAGCTAAAATATCTATGAAAAACTTATTATGTTGCCAACCATAAATTTTTAAATATTAATAAAAAAATGAAGGAATAATTCGACATTGAATGACTGACTGAATCGTAACGAATTTATTAATTTTTATTTTAATCAAAAAATATTGTTAAAAAGAGACTCTAACCATTCCTCTGGTATTGTTTAAAAGTTCGATATGCACGTTCTATAAAATGGTCGAAACCAATTTAGTGCTTGACATCTACAAATGATTGCGAAATTTCTCTGTAAGCCTGTTCTTTCTACTTTTGTACTTACAAGGGGAGGGCACAGCTATGGGGTCGTCGATCGGGCCCATTTTTTTCCTGGTGATTCTACATCGAAAAATAGTCGACACGTGTCCGAGCGTTCCGTCCAATGGGCCTTAGGTGCTGAGAAATAAAATAAAATACCTTGAAAATCCTTTATTTTTTATCTTGAGTTTGGAAAATGATATCGACATGATTCTTTCACTAATTTATTTATTTTAGAGATTAGATTAAAGGAAAAATACAATCGTCAAAGAATAATTCATATTTCTTCAATTTAATTTAAAAAAAGCTTCAAGTTTTCAAGTAAACTAACTTTATAAATTTTTTCACATAAAAAACAATAGCAGAATTGAGATCAGCACCTCAAGAAACCCTGATGTCTTAAATATCATCCAAAACAAAAAATAAAAAAAATTTCCTGTCAGGAGCAGCTTAAAAATGTTTCAGCAAAATTGTATGTGTAGTTTCAAATTCTGCATCTCGTGTTGAGCTGATCCGAGTTTTACGTTCTTGAGCTCGTTGTATAGAAGAAAGCTTCCTTTTACTAACCATATAAATAACTATTGTATTATCTCGAGAATGTAAAAAATGGTCCTCAAAATAAAAATTAAATTCAAACTTTTCTTTATATTATGTTGATTCCTGAACACGTAAAAATATCTCGATTAGGCAACAATGTGTAACTCTAGAGCCTTTATGTACCCTATAAATGTGATGAGAATCGGTAGAATTTTCTCCGAAATATGGTCGGATTTTTGGATGTTTAACGAAATTGTAAGGGTCTAGCCTCAGCAAAACTTTTAATGCAATTTTTAATTTTTTTTAATCTTCCCAAAATTTACTTATCTTTAATTATTATTTACGAATCTGAAAACTGTTATGAAACAAATGAGCCGAGTAACAACCAAAAACAATTTCGTTAAACATCCAAAAATCCGACCATATTTCGGAGAAAATTCTACCGATTCTCATCACATTTATAGGGTACATAAAGGCTCTAGAGTTACACATTGTTACCTAATCGAGATATTTTTACGTGTTCAGGAATCAACATAATATAAAGAAAAGTTTGAATTTAATTTTTATTTTGAGGACCATTTTTTACATTCTCGAGATAATACAATAGTTATTTATATGGTTAGTAAAAGGAAGCTTTCTTCTATGCAACGAGCTCAAGAACGTAAAACTCGGATCAGCTCAACACGAGATGCAGAATTTGAAACTACACATACAATTTTGCTGAAACATTTTTAAGCTGCTCCTGACAGGAAATTTTTTTTATTTTTTGTTTTGGATGATATTTAAGACATCAGGGTTTCTTGAGGTGCTGAACTCAATTCTGCTATTGTTTTTTATGTGAAAAAATTTATAAAGTTAGTTTACTTGAAAACTTGAAGCTTTTTTTAAATTAAATTGAAGAAATATGAATAATTCTTTGACGATTGTATTTTTCCTTTAATCTAATCTCTAAAATAAATAAATTAGTGAAAGAATCATGTCGATATCATTTTCCAAACTCAAGATAAAAAATAAAGGATTTTCAAGGTATTTTATTTTATTTCTCAGCACCTAAGGCCCATTGGACGGAACGCTCGGACACGTGTCGACTATTTTTCGATGTAGAATCACCAGAAAAAAAATGGGCCCGAACGACGACCCCATAGCTGTGCCCTCCCCTTGTTAGTCATCAGTGATCACTGATTACATTTTCTGATATTTTACTCACTATATAAATATATTATTCCTTCTTATAATTTTTTTTTAATATAGAATATTTTTTTAAAATATTCTAAGGTTATTCTCAGTTTAAAAATATTTTAAAAAGTTTAAAAATATTCTCTAAGGTTATTTTCAGTTTTTGTTAAATGGTTTTGTATTGGGTTTTCGTAAATCAGTGTTAAATGAAAAGAGACTGTCTGGATTATTGTCAGATACATGCTTGAATTGTCAGACTACCTTGCCATACATCAGATCTTGTCATGAGATGTCAGATTGCTACGCACTGATGTATAATATTACTAATTGCGTATTATTATTTAATAACTCCCTAAAGATGATGACTGAATAGGCAAAGATTTGG
Organism: Aelia acuminata; assembly: GCA_911387785.2. Taxonomy (NCBI): domain Eukaryota; kingdom Metazoa; phylum Arthropoda; class Insecta; order Hemiptera; family Pentatomidae; genus Aelia; species Aelia acuminata. The sequence goes on from OU426978.1 coordinate 99,376,574, forward strand.
CTGTGCGCCTAAATTAATTAATATAAAGTCGTCTAAAAACCAATGTGGTCAATTACTATTTTACTTTTTATTCTTGTTAGGAATGGAATATTGTTTTTCCATAGTAAAAGTTTAATATCGGAACTAGGATATCTATTTCGAAATAGTTATCGAACAAAAATATCGGATGTATTTTTTAACTTTTTTTTTTATATCTTCCATTCGTCCACGCTTATAATATGTTACTATAAATATATGCTGCTTTGATTTTCGGAAAATTGTTAACTTTGTACAATAGCAGTGTGTGTAAAAACTGTTTAAGAATATTATGAGTATGTACATACAAAATATGGTTTCCTGCCTGTTACATATTCCTTTATTTTATTTTTTTTTTAACAATTCGTTTTCTGTTTCAGGTAAGTACATGAATGTGCTATACATGCATATTTTCATTCTAATGCATCTAGAAAGTCCAGGAAGTTGGAAGGTTAGTAATAAAAATATCGCAAAGTATTTATTGGTTCGTTTTTTAACCTGTTTAGAAATTATTCTCATCTATATTGCATTGCGTAATGAGAGAAAGTATTTTGATATCAAAGGAAGTCTTTATAGGTCTACTATTATTTTTATTTTAAATTATGAAATATCATATCTATTTTTTAATTAAAAGTCGATATGGATATCCCCAATTTTTAAGGCACAGAGACACCAAAAGGGTATATTTTCATTGAAATTCCAATATTAAAAACTATTTATAAAAAATCTGGTGCGTCCGCGCAACACACAACTTTCACTTACCAACTTACTTAGATTAGAAATTAATGCGTTCTTGTGGTCCCCTTCGTTAGACCAATTTTGATGAAATGTTAGCTATCACATCTTTGGCATATAAATACATCAAATACCCAGTTTGATCAAAATAGTTATAGCCGTTTTTGAATAAAAAAATCTGGTGCGTGCGCGCAACACACAACTTTCACTTACCAGCTTACTTAGATAAGAAATTGACGTGTTTTGTTAAATATCATTTCCCAAAGTCACACATTTTTCTACATTCATATCTTATTTTTATTAATCGTTATAGCCGTTTTTGAGTAAATAAAAAACCCCGTGAAAATGATACAAAATTTATTAAGTAAAGTCCCCCCTTCGGTTGATCAATTTTGATGAAATGTTGGCTATCACATATTTGGCATATATATACATCAAATACCCAGTTTGGTCACAATAGTGAAAGCCGTTTTTGAGTAAATAAAAAAAGCACGTAAAAATCATACAAAATTTATTAAGTAAAGTGCCCCCTGCGGTTGATCAATTTTGATGAAATTTTTACAGACATATCTCCGGCATATAAATAGATCAAATACTAAGTTTAATCAAAATCGTTAGATCCGTTTATGAGAAAATCAAAAAAACACGTGGAAATGTTACAAAATTTATTAAGTAAAGTCCCCCCTCCGGTTAATCAATTTTGATGAAATTTTTACAGTCATATCTCGGGCATATAAATAGATGAAATACTCAGTTTAATCAAAATCGTTAGAGCCGTTTTTGAGAAAATCGAAAAAAACCTAAAAAGTTATTAAGTAAAGTACCCCCTCCCTTTAAGTAATTTTGATGAAATTTATGCTGTCACATCGCGGACATATACCTACACTAAATACCCAATTTCAGGATCGCACGGTTTATAGTTTTTGAGCTAGTCTGTTCACACACACACACACACACACACACACACACACAGACACACACACACACAGACCATTTCGCGGGACTTGGTCATTTCGACTCAGGGGACCCCAAAACGTGTATTTCCGTTGAAAACCGGAAGTCGAATTTTTTCACGATCGCAATACTTCCACTTACTATATATTTCATATATAGGTAAGTGAAAGTAAAAATTGAGTTGTCGAATAAAATCTATTTTTTAGTGACATTAAATATTTCAATACCAATTTTTGTGTTAAAAATCTTTAATCAAGATTCCTTATTAGGAATTCCCTTTTATTGATTTTAGAAATTTCCTTTTGGGATTTTCAGCATTTAATTACACCTTTTCGTTTGTTCCAATAAACAGTCCTGGAATAACTTTCATGCCCCCCCCCTTCTACTCTTTTGATTTTAATTTGGAATTGTTGCTTTTTCCGTTCATATTTCCTTGTCATCAGGTACTCGTGTGTGATCCTAGTATTTCCTAATTGTAGGCGGCTGAGAAATAGGTCCTCTCTTCATTTCAACTTGAGTTCTTTTCGATTTTGAACTACGCTAGGTTCTTCCACTCTTAATTTGTCTGAACCAACCGCCTTGCCATTTCAGTTAATTGTCAATTACAATTAACGGGATCTTATGTCATTTAGATTCCGTTGTCTTGACAATTGTTCAACCCCCCCCCCCCTTCCCGGTTACTACGCCGTAATGTGGCGAGACCTGCTGTGTGGGATCACTGAAGAGAAAGATTCGAACACAGTTGGGAGTGGCCACAGGATTAGCGTAGTGGTAAGACCGCTGCAACGGAGATGCAGAGGTGATAAATTGTTTAAAAATTATAAATGTAAAATAATTAAATGATTAACATCATCTTCATTATCAGTTTCTGTATTTTAAATCAAATATAACTATGTTAAAGAATATAATTTTAAATTTGGCCCATGTCTTAATCTGATAATTAATATGTACTTAAGCCTCAATAAATATCATAATATGGTAATATCTTATACTTTCACGCCAAAATATAGTTTCAACAAAATACTGCTCGTTATCCTATTTATGACACAAAATGGTACTGTATTTATGATACTTAATGGATGTACAGTGTATTACTGTATGGATATACATATAATGTATACTGTACTCATGATACTGTATCTATACTCTAGTTTCTTATATGAAATCAGTCAACTTTGTTTATATATTTTCTTTCCCAAGGTTTTCTTATAAAGATGCAGCAACGCATGTCGGATATATGTAGCATTCTTGGCGCATTTGCGTAGAACTTCAAGTTTGAACAAATCTGTTCTGAGAAAGCATCGAAGCAGGGACGCCGTAATCATTTTTGTTTTGCTTTGACGAACTCCAAACAAACATGTTTTGTTTACGTTCAATTGTGACGCATACTTTTCCTGGAATCGCCCGCGCCCGCCTCTCAGCTACGTTTACACAATTTTCAATATGTTTTATCTTTTTTTTATCTTCCTATAAATTAGTTTTTCTTCTTAGAAAAAATAAGTAAATATTTTTCCTGTCATCTTTATTTTATTGTGGTATCTTTTTTTTTTCTTTTGTGTAAAATAATGGAAAATTACAAACCTAACTAAAGTCAGAGACGCATCTAATCTTGTAGCGATATTTGTTCTCTCAGCATTAACTTAAATAATGCATTTAAAAACGGGAAACAACTACTGGGGAAAAACAAATTCAGTGCAAACAAAATCCTTCATGTTGGATCACCAACCCAAAAAAACCAATTTGATTATTCACCAGATGCTTATTTATAAAATGATAAGCCACCAAAGTTATGAGAGGCACCTCATTAACGTAGAAACATTTCCCCGAACACATTAAAAAAGTTTACAAAGTTTCCAAAATGAAAGAACACAGCAACCGTTCTCCTGAGAGGCTGTAAAAATGTTCCTATACAAAATATTATATTAATGATATTATTGCTTTATAAAATAAGTAACTCAAAAACGTTATGGCCGCAGCTCGAAAAATGAGACAAAATTTATTAAATAAAGTACCCCATCCGTTTGACCAATTTTGATGAAATATTAGCTGTCACACAATACATACATACTGGATACATACAATTTCAGGTTCGTAAAGTTAATAATTTTTGAGCTAGTCTGCTCACACAAACACAGACCATTTCGCAGGACTCTATTATTTAGACTTAGGGGACCCCAAGACGTGTAATTCCGTTTAAAACTGGAAGTCGAAATTATTCAAGATCGCTATACTTTCCCTTACTATATATTTCATAATATGTAAGTGAAAGTAAAAATTTGAGACTCACTGACCTCGCTCTTTAGAGAAAAATAAAGAACCCCTTATTTATCCTCAGAAGAGTCCTTATCAGTGGAGATCGGGCTTACCGTGTAGGGTTTTTAAACGATGCCGAGTCACTTTTCAAAATTAATACTAAAACCTCTAAACAGATCAACACTGGCATTTATGACCTTAGCGTTTAATTCTTTAAAATCCCTAATGAAGTAAGAAGTTTAAAAGCAACTCCTTTTCATTTTTAAATGAATATTCTAGTTAGGATATTTCTTAGGAAGTAGGATTACAAATTTAATTATTAGAGATGTTTTTAATTATTAGAAATTTTTAATTATCAAAGATGGAATGCTGTACTACCATTAACAGAATTTATAGCGAGGTCTGGCTCATTCATTTCAACAATTTTTTTTTTCAGGAATTTAAGCGTTTTACAGGAAAGTAAATTTAAAGTTTAAAATTATAATTAAATTAAATAATCAGAATATATATTAAGTCACCGATTGAACTTGATAACTTAACTTTCACTATGCAGCCGATAATTTTAGATAATAGCCTGAATTTTTACTCCGTTTGGAAAAAGTTTTTTCAATACATAGATTTTTTTTATTTATGACCTACTCATTTAAATAGCGTTTTTGAAAAGATTGAATATGTCAACAGAATGGATTAAATATTATCAAATCATAGAATGCATAGTAATAAACTCTTTACAAATGTTAAAAGGAGCAAGGTACCTCATACATTTAAAACAGTTTATTGTACAGCAATGAATAATAAAAATACGTGCAGTTGCTAACGTAAACATCTGTGACGAACAACCTTGAAGGCACGAGTTGCGAGCTGCAAGGTGAGCAGGGATTTTTCCGAGATTTTATAATTTTATTCCGTCCGATGCAGTCTGTGGGGTAGCATACAGAACAGTATTGGCGGATACAGAAGAGGGCTCTATACCTCTACCTCTCCCCTATTGTAACTTTTTGTTATTTAAAGACAGAATTTGGCATTATTAAAAGTAAAGAACAAATAATATGTAGATAAAGTAGCATGTCACTTGTGGGAAAGGAACATTTAGGAAAAAGAGTTTGTTAATGCACTTCCTCCATCACGACCACCTCCCGGAATGGCATGCAGCCACCCTTAGTACTTACCGACCTGATCCGCCCATGCAACGGTAACCATTGGCTTAGCAAGAAGTGCAGTCCTATTACTACTAACACTGTCATATCTCTGTCTGAACCTATTCTATCTGAACATTATTGTGAAATTATAAGCTCGGGCTACTGGATATACCCAATAAGAATGGTGTTCTTGATGCTCCTGGGATTTCCAATAGAAGCTCTACAAGGTACTACTGAATATATTCTGTAATATTATAACAGAATATTAATTGTTCTCATACCCTATACCATAAATACCCTATGAGCTAGAGGGGGGAAAAATTAATATTTTTTTTTGTTGTAAATTTTCACCAACATGGCAATGGATCAGTTTTACTTTTAATTTTTCGAAGAGTTCCTATTATCAATGATTGAGTATTCAAAACCACAACTCTATAAACTTAAGCGGACATTTCATTTTCCCTGATTAGAATAACAAATAATTACTTAGTACCGTTTTGCGTCATATTTAACTAATTTTCTTTATAAGAAGGTACATAATTATATTATTGAAAGTTCACCAGCTGATAATGAAGATTAAATAATAATACTTTTCACAATATAATTCCACTAGCTTTCCACTAAATCAAATCAACAAACAAATTAAAAATATCTATACAATACAAATCAGGAATTAAAGATATAATAAAGTAAGTATACTGATTACTTGATTCAGTATCATTCAAATAGATCCCGGATTTATCTCGATTTTTTTTAAAAATATGTTAATAATATAATTGAGTTCAATTTATAAAACTTTTAAATGAAACTTCTTAAATGTATCATAATATAATCAAGTGGATGCATTTAATTCAAGTGATGAATCAATTCATCAACAGATTTCGGTGATCTAGCTACAAGATATCTTATAAATGAGGTTGAAAATTTAAAATTGAAGTATAATTCATTATGTAATCTCTTATATCCTCCATAGTGGTGATGGTGTTGTGTGTTAATTAGATGATAATTTATGTTTAGGAGGTAAGTTGGCCATCTCACCTCCTTATGACCACTTGTAAGTACGTTATTCCCAACTTCCCATCATTACCATACAATTATCCAATGTTGAAGTTTTTTTTTTTTCTCACTGTTAATGCTCTAATATCTTTTGTTTACTTTTTTAATGCTTTAATTCTTTCCTACTTTTAATTTTAATAAGGTAATTATTTCCTCATTCCTTAAGTATAAATATGTATAAACAATTCACAATTTTGATTATTGGTTCTTATATTGAAATTAAATATCTGGTGCGAAGCGCGCAAAACAACTTTCTCTTATCAAGTTTCTTAGATTAGAAATTGACGTGTTTTGATCTATATGTAATCGCCATTCCTCAAATTCACACATTTTTCCACATTCATTTACTTATTTTTGATTGTATTTGCTCCCTAAAGTATACTCAATTTTGTTATTGTAGTTTTTGAAAACTATTTAGCTACCATGGAAATAAATAATTTCAATTAAATATATGTTTTAAAGACGTTAAAAAATCTTTCCCATTAAGAGAACGTTTTTAATTATAAACAATATTTTCTCATTAACCTTCGGTCGGGCGCAATGCAAATCCTAACACGTTCGGGCGCAACTCATCTGTGAGATTAAAAAGAAATTTCTGGTTAGAAGTAAAGGAAAAATTCATTATACTCAACTATTCAATTTAAAATCATTATATTTTTGTTTTAAAACAACATTACAAATAAAAACATATATAATATTCAAAAAAAAATATTAATCTACTAAACAAAGAAAACTATATTTAACTGATTGGTAACAGTGAAAATAACATTTTTTTGAGATACTTAAAAATACAAATACAAGCTTGTTATAATTAAAGGAATACAGATTAATCTTACTCGCAATGAACTTAATTAAAATCATTGGGGGAGCACCAATAAAACTTTTGAATTCAAACCTACTGACTTGGTTTGGTGTCCCTTTCTCTTTCGTAATTTACCTTTATTGTCTCAATATAAATATTTGTGTATCTCACAATCATTTCAATTATCGATTCTGAAAATATACATTTCCAGCATTCATATGGTGATTTCGCATATCTGGCATCCCCAATGGTGCCAGGCAAACGCAGCAAGACATTGTGTGCTTCTCGTCGAACTTTCGCCGAAGGCTTGTTTTTTGACCACTTTGTAACTTTGTCTTTGCCCAAAAATAATTCTTGGCCAGGTTCTTCATCATCAGAACTTTCAGCATCTTGTTCAGTCTCAGAATCTTCGTTTCTTTTCTGAATTTCCTCTTCCATGTCGGTGTCTTCTTCGTCTCCATTGTCTTCCCGAAAAAGTATGTCATCTTCAGCTAGAAGAATTTCGTGGATAGCTACTACATCAGTTGGGATTCTGCAAGTTAAAGATGCGTTGATTTGATTGTTTTTGACTTTGATTGGAAGAAGCCATATTTTTCTGAACAATCAACAAAAACAAATGTTTAGGCGACATGATCGGGCGCAATTAATCTCGCAGATTATTTACGAAAAAACAACAAATATCATTGAATTAGGGACAGAAATATACATATACGATTACAGTAAGTAAATAAATAAATGTTTTGAGAAAAGACTTTTTAATTTCGGAAATCAAAAATACTTACGTAATCGGGCGCAACTCATCCAATAGATTAAAACGTCAATCTTGAAGATCATCAGTGCACTAGAGAAATTTGAACAATAACCTTGCTTCAGGGGTGTGGAATCAGGAAGCTACTCTGGCCCGCCACCATTGTTTACAAACTCCGCCCGTAAACACACCAAAAAACTAAATACTTCATCTCACAGATTAGATGCGCCCGACCGAAGGTTAAAGGCGTACAAGGCATGCTTAGGCTCAACGTGTTTTATGAGTTGTCGGTAAATATTTTTCTTTTTTTCTCCTGCATATGTTTTCTCGATTGTTTTCATATTTCATATTTAGACATTACTTATTTTTAGGAATAACGAGAAACTGTTAAGTTCTCCGTATAAACATAACAAAAGTACTTTACAGGATAAACCCATTAAGGACCTTTGTACATTTTAATGGTGATAAAACACCTTATGTTAAAGAATACTTGATTTGTTGTTTGTTCAAAATCGTCAGAGCCGTTTTTAAGAAAATCGAAAAAACGTAAAAATGAGACAAAATTGATGAAATAATGTGCTCCCTCCCTTTGACCAATCTTGATGACATTTTTGCTGTCACGTCGCGGGCATATACCAAATACCCAATTTTAGGTTCCTACGGTTTATAGTTTTTGAGCTAGTCTGTTCACACCCACAGGAATTGGTTATTTGGACTGAGGGGACTCCAAAACGTGTATTTCCATTGAAAACCGGAAGTCTAAATTTTTCTCGATCGCAATACTTTCCCTTACTATATATTTCATATATAGGTAAGTAGAAATAAAAACTGATGATTTTGTATAATTATTTATCAGCATTCCTTATTATTTAATTTATGTGTTGTTATATCAAAAGAATATTTGTTTTTAAATTCACCATACAAGTATATCAAAATTAGACCTGTATTTGAAATTGATAACAATCAGGGTTTTTTACAATACGTTACAAATTCATTGATTTAAATCTTCATATCTTACTCAATGCTATAAAATTTGAAAATTAAAGATAAAATTTACAATTAGTACTAGCATCAACTTATGTTCGCCATTGTATATTTCAACAGTTGCTTGTGGTTTTAGGCGGCCATATCTAATCGACAAGGCTAGAACAAGTTTCTCGGTTTTAACAATTGCTCTTGCATTACTTAGCATCATGGGCATCTCCAGTATTTTTTAATCTCACCGAACCCAATGCCGTTCAATGATCTCCAGTTAAAAGCTATCGTCTATGAACTTCTCAAACTGGGTGTGGTTGTTCTTTTTCAGTTTCATGAACTCCAGATACATGACCTGGAGTAAAGGTCATAAGCCTTTTTCCAGGAGGCTGTAGCGGCATTATGCGTTCTGAAAACATAAGAGCCCCGTCGAGGAGAGAAAGTTTTGCTCTATCGCTAATGGGCACAGCTGACTTCTCGGAAGTTTTTTTTTTCCTCTGTTCTCTCCCTGGACCTCCATTGTGTCTTGGTCTGTCTGTATCAGCTCCCGTTCTTGTCCGTTATACTGAACTTGCCAAATGCTAGAAAATGTTCTTGTACTAAATTATCATACAATACCAAAATGGAATGCATAATCATCAAACATTGAAATTCCTAATAAACCGAACCCTCATCATATACCTTTCCAAGGTAGCCTCTGATCTCAGCAAGATTTGTATAGTCAGATCCCGTATTTCTTTATGGCATACCGATCTGCAGTTAACAAATATTAATATAATTTCCAGAGAGCCTAAGTTGTGCCATTGTTTTGGCCCTTGTCATAGGAAAGGGGACATTTAGTGCAAGATATGGCTGGACCTAATCGGCTACAAAGAAGGAGACCTCGTTGTCTCTACGACCCGCGAAGAAAGCAAGGATTCCCCTAAGTTGCAGAAGAACTAGGAGGGACCGTATGTGATAAAGAAGCAGATCAACAATGTGATCTATAGGGTCTCCAACTACCCTAAAGGAAAGGCTAAGATCGTCCATTATAATTGCTTAGCTCCAAATACAGGGAACCATGATGAAAAAAAGGCGCAGCGGATTCTGAGAGACCTTTCGTCGCAAGCCCGTGTAGAAAGAACATCCAGGTGGAGAGGAGGCCTTGAAACGTATGATTGAAAAGAGTTCTAGACTTTTTGTTCGAACAGTAACAAAGTGTTCTAGTACCTGTTCTTTACTGTTCGAGAATCTTCTACGCTTGTCGGGAACCTTCTAGACTTTTTTAATGCAGACAAAATATCAGGAGCGATGGACTGGAGTGTTAGTCTTGCTCTGAAGATAGATTCATATGTTTACTTTTGTGTTACTGTGTCATTACAAGTTGATGAAAATCAAATAAATTAAACTATTATTTAAATTAGTTTGCCAAAAATGAAAATTGTACCTCGTACATTGTACCAAAGAAAACGTTGCCAGATATCAGAGTTTTGTGAAAAATTATTCTGTAAAAGAAGATAAGCAAAAAATTCAAAGTTCTCGCCTAAAGACTAAAAGCAATTACTGTGTTTATTGTCTTATAATATCTTACAAATATCTTTTTTGTTAGAGGGAGGACAGAAGAAATTTTTTATCCTGTGGTTTTAATGTCTGCAATAAAGCCATAGGTGATTTTATACACTACCTCTGCATAGCTTTTGATAATCTGCTAATAATAACAAAAAATGTAAGAGCATTATAGCGTTTGATATAGCACGTGCTATTTATATTGCATTTGCATGCTAAACCTTTATCCGAGAATTCAGATTAGTATTCCGATAGATTTATCTATCCTCTCCCTTTACCAGCGCTCATTTTTGGAGGATAACGTGTTACCTTTTTATCGTTCTTTTTTTATTCGTTATTAAAAACTTTTAAATACACTAAGGATCAGCTTTATCATTTTAAACCTTTTCATGATTCTTTTTTAACGAAAAATTAAAAACTAGATACATTTAATACCGAAAAATCAAATTTACACCCCTGGCGATTTATACATCCTGTCGAATGTATTAATGTGTGTTACGAATGTGTTATATAACTTTTATAGGAGAAGAACACACACACACACAAAAAAAAAAAAAAAAAAAAAAAAAAAAAAACTATAGGTACTTATATCAGTGTTAGTATTGATTATAGATTGCATTTTAATGAATCGTATTTTTTTTTACAATAATACAGACCGGTTTTTCAATCGTTATGCTTGATTGAAATTATGGTAATTCCACATTGCCTAATAAAGTTGCATGCTGCAAGAAGCTTCTTTTGATCCGATTTTGCTAGTATTTTCCACCCTAAATTATAAAAACATCTCAGAATCCGGCTGTTAATCATGTTTATAAAGTAAACATAAAAAGAACTTTTTTTATGACTCACGTCATCATCAGGAATTAGGGTTTTTCCATCTCTTCTTCAACCTCTCTTCACCTTCGAAAAATTTCACAAATTTATAAGAATATATAAGCTAAGTAGTTTGATAGAACTAATTAATTTCACAAGCATTGGCTGGTTTTATTTGCTGTGTTGATATAAAAAAGCACTATTAGATATTTTTTACTTAAGAAAAAAACTGGATATTGTTCGTTCCTCAATCGTTTTTGTCTATTACTAATTTGAAACCTGTATTTAATAGCATCATGCTATTGACATTTTTTTACCTAAGAAATTTCTTTGGTTTTAATTTCGAAACCAATTACGGACTTGACTAGATTGCAGTTATTTGAGTAGTTTCAGTTTGAGGCGCGGCTGGAAGATTATTATTTGACCTAATTGGACTTGATATCAGATATCCTAGTTTAATTTATTTCAAGTCCGCCGCCTAAGTGCTTAGTATTGGCGGTCCTTTTCGAATCGTCGGATCGTTGACCTCATAAACATTACAAGGAACACTTCACCGTTCCCGGTATCGATTCCACTCCCCAAAGCCTTTTTTTTTTTTACTTTTTATTTGGGCCGGTATTAACATGAATATTCCCGTTTGGATACTGGTTAGGATTTTATGGTTAAAAAATCTGGTGCGATGCGCGCAACACACAACTTTCACTTACGAACTTACCTAGATTAGAAATCGACGTGTTTCGATAATATGTAAACGCCATTCCTCAACTTCTCACATTTTTCCACATTTAAGTATATACTTATATTTGTATATCCTCATAAGTTATAGAGTATCGGTATAGCAAAATTTGGTAGTTCTCAGCACATTTCGATTCATTATTGCTAATTTATTTATGAAGGGACTAATTTCATCAACAGTCGAGTTTTTTTTACTGCTTGTTTGTTTTGTACTAAGAGTTGCTACTATTGCTTTTACTATTATCTTATAATAGTAAAAGCAATAGCGCGGCTTTGCCCGCGAGCCTTTAAAATCAATTCTGTGATCATTATCTTGGTATTGATTTAATGTAATATGTTAACTGATGTTAAGGAGATTTAGTAGAATCAGAGCTTCCGGTAGCTGACGGCTCGGTAGAAGAGAGGGAGACGCGCAATGGAGAGAGATCACTAAAACCGCCGAAATGAAAAATTGCTTACTCGTCGTGAACGCTTCATTTTTCGGCTTTTAAACATGATTTTCGACGCCACGTAGGGCCGTTTCGAGTTAAATTCGTCGTATCAAGATCTTTAAAATGATTCCAAATTAGATATTTTTTCTCGAATTGCAAAAATAGGTGTCCGTTAGAGTTAAACGACAATTTCGCCATTTAAACCCCTTAGAGGTTACATTTTCGAAATTCCTTTCTTAGTGGTTTCCTAGATCGCGTTTAAAATCTAAATTCCGAACTTCCTATCATTAGTAGTTGCTCTGCGTTGATTCTGTCAGTCAGGACAAAGCCTCTTATATATAGAGAGAGATTTTTATTCACCTGCTATGCTCCAAAAATTTGAGCATCACTTATTTACTCTCTTTAGTAAAATTAATCTTTTTATTAATAAATAAAAGTTCTTATTCTTATAATACGGTTAATAAAATTTTGGCTGTCACATATACAAACATCAAGTTTGATCAACATCGTTGAAGCCGTTTTTAAGTAAATAAAAAAATAAAACAAGTGTAAATGTGACAAAATTTATTAAGTAAAGTGCCCCCTCCGTTTGACCAATTTTGATGAACTTTGGGCTGTCGCAACGCGGGCATATTCCCCGCTTCACTTGAAGTACCCCACTTCAGTTTTGTACGGCTTATAGTTTTTGAGCTAGTCTGTTCACACACACAGGGACACACACACAGACCATTTCTCGGGACTTGGTTATTTGGACTCAGGGGACCCCAAAACGTCTATTTCCGTTGAAAACCGGAAATCGAAATTTTGCACGATCGCAATACTTTCCCTGACTATATATTTAATTATAGGTAAGTGAAAGTAAACATTTATTACATTTAATATAATTAGAATTGTAATATCTAATGATTAGGAATTGAATTGATAGTATGGTCGTAATGCTCAATCCTTTCAACAAAATCATGATACTACTTACTTCATTCAGAATAGATATGAATGAATATTTGACTTTTTTACTTTCACTTACCTATATGAAATATATAGTAAGTGGAAATATTGCGATCGTGAAAAATTTCGAATTCCGGTTTTCAACGGAAATACATGTTTTGGGGTCCCCTGAATCGAAATAACCAAGTCCCGCGAAATGGTCTGTGTGTGTGTGTGTGTGTGTGTGTGTGTGTGTGTGTGTGTGTGTGTGTGTGTGGTGTGTGTGTGCGTGCGTGTGTGACGATTTTGATGGAGGGGGCACTTTACTTAATAAATTTTATATCATTTTCTCGTGGTTTTTTATTTACTCAAAAACGGCTTTAAAAATTTTGATCAAACTGGGTATTTGATGTATGTAAACGCCAAAGATGTGATAGCCAAAATTTAATCGAAGTTGGTCAAACGGAGGGGGCACTTTATTTCATAACTCTTTTACAACTTTTATCTTTTTTTCGATTATCTCAAAAACGGCTTCAACGATTTTCATCAAATTCGTCATTTTTAATGAAAATTAGTTGTTCTTTAATACCAGGTAAGCTTTAATGTATTTAAATGTTCTGGGGGGGCTTAAATGGGGAAGGGCCTTTTATTGTTTCCCTATAAAGTACCTTTGTATGTGTTTATAAGGAGAAATTATCTGTCTCTCGTTTCGCCTAAAAATAAGAAATGGCTAAATATGAGATATGATAAAAACAAGTAAACATATAGAGGAGAAAAAAAAGAAAAATATTCAGTCAACTCATAAAACTCGTTGAGCCCACGCATGCGGAGTACGCCTTTAATGACAGACCATTGTTTATAATCAAAGCCGTTCTGTTCATTTAATGGAAATTATTTGTTTCATAGAGTAACTTAATGAAATATTCAACAAGTAAATAGAGAATTGTAAAATCAGACGACTTGGAGTAGTATGCTGGCATTGCCGAATTATCACAAGTAAATACTTTTAATCAATAATAAAAAAAATTTGTATGTTTTTTTTTTGAGCAAATGAAAACAAACATAAGAAATGAATGAGGAAAAATGTGTAACTTTAGGTAGTGGCAATTAACAAAACACATTAATTTCTAATCTAAGTAAGTTGGTAAGTGAAAGTTGTGTGTTGCACCAGATTTTTTTCTTTGTTTAAAGAAGAACTACATATAAAAATTTTCAATTTTTAGTAGTTCCTTTTGATTTTTGACATTTTTGTTGAAATTTTTATAGATGTTGATTGAATTCAAAATTTGACGATCTTGCTAAGATATGCTACTTTTTTCAGCACATTCAAAAAAACATTCAAACGAAAAATAGGAATAACTCCCATTTTGCTCAATTTCTGAAATTTCATTCAGCCTATTTGCTGCTTTGTTTTTTGCATTTTTATAAATTGTATTTATATCATATTTAACATTAAATTTCTTAAATGAATCTTTTTATTTAATTTCTGCGATTTTTATCACAAAGAAATATGCTTTTAATTAATATTGTAAAGTTATCCTACTGTTGAAATCAAGTATAGGTTAAAAAAATTGTTGGTTTTCTGAAAAGTGAAGGTGGTATAATTATACAATATAAAAAAAAAATCAATTGAAACAAAATTCTAGGTATGTACTGACTTACTACCTTGATTGACGGATTAAGAATTAACATTGTAATCCCACTTACCGAGGAGTCTCTAATACACTTATATTTATTATTACTAGAAGGGTTGAGAATTGAACAGCGTTACGTTTGAACGGCGTTGAAGGGAAAATATTGGTACAGGAAAAAGAGATTCGAAAAGGTTATTCACGCATAGTATAGGTATTGGTCAAAGAGAGCTGTTCTGGGAAAGAGTGAATTCATGCTTAAAGATGGGAGATGATATTCATCCATTGTACGCGAAATGGGAAAGAAAGTAAATGTGGACTGTTGAAGAGAGATTTTATTTTTATTATTTTGTAGCATGATGGATCTCCAGAAGAAACGAGAAGGAAGTTCTTCGTCTTAGTAACTCATTATTTTAATTCATGCGAATTCCAAAGCTTTCCGCATGGCCTTCACTTTTCGATATCTTGGTCAAATCTGCTCACATGAGCTGATAATTCGTCTGAAGCTTAATAGAAAAAAGAATTAGAATTCATTTACCGACCTTTGTGAAAACTGGGCATTTTTTCAAGTTCATAGGAATCGGGGAACTATTTAACAGCATCAACAATAATATATGGTAATTTGGATTATATTTACTATTTTATGGTTTTTGATTTATAACAATTGATTTCGAGTCATTGTCATGTACAGTAAGCAAATCTTGAACTTGAATAGACTATACTTGCCGGTTTATCACTGATTAAAGTTCCTTTGGAACAAAGACTCCTGGGCGTGGCCGATATGGAGAAATTATTTGATCGTGACTTAATTGGACGTTGCATCCATTTCAGTTAATGAGGGCCTTGACTACCTTTATTTAATTCTAGTTTTCAACTTCAACTCGCTCACGAGGGGTCCTTTTCAGTAGAGATCCGACCCAGTCTAAATTGTCCTAAATAAGTCACCCCAGGAGCCGCAATTCCAAAGATCCAAGCTCCAAGTGCATGCACACTGACGTCGGTGTGCGTGCACATGGAGCTTATAAATACATAGATGTATGTGTGTAATGTAAATGCTTATATCCTTGGGTTTCTCCTTTCTTATAAACTAATTTATCTTAGTTTTTTTTTTTAATTCATGACGCTGAAATGATTTCATAGTTTATGATTGCCATAAATTTCAGTTATTATTATTTTATTTTAAATCTATAACAACATTTTTCATTATGATTTGTGTTGCATTTCCTTGGTATTAATAATCATTTAACTTCCACCTCTTGGAATAATGGAGAATGCTAATAACCTTGTATTAATAAAGCAGCTCTGTTATTTTCATTAAGTGAGTCCTGATTGGAAAATGAGCCTTTCGCGGAAAATCTTCGGTTCATAATTTAAATTAAACTTCAAGGTTTAGTGAATCCGAGCTCTCGAAGGATTTATTAGATCTGAAAATGAAAAATGAACTGGATTATTAGTTAAAGTAAATAAAGATGCAGTTCTTTTATACATAATTGCTTTCTTGGTGTTCCGATTATCCAGTTTATTCTAATGGAGTGAATTCAACTTTTAAAATTAATAAGTGCGCCTACCCTCAAAATCCTTGTTGGTCCGCTCGCTACTCACCACCGTCCCGCGTCATGTCCCCCGTTATTACCCGTTTTCGAAACACAATCGACTAGTTTGATGATCCCCTTCTGGTTTGGTGCTCTGTGTCTTGATATGCCTAAAGGCCCATTTACACACATCAGTTACGGCACAGTGACGGTACCTGTCAGTGATTCAACTTCCTGTAATCTCTCAGTTCCTTCGACTCACACACTACCGTAACGTCGCCGGCACCAGTCAGTACTTTTCTCAGCTAAAAATTACATAAATCGTTGCTAAATATGACCAGATTTTCTAAAAAAGAGTTGCTAATCATCGCACTTATTCTGGATGAAGAGGAGAACCAACAAGTTAGGAAACAGTGGGTTAATCAGACTTGGATAAAAAGACAAACAGAAGGAGAGTTCGCTACTACAAGGAATTGATGGACAAAGTTTTTATGAATATTTCAGAATGTCTGAAAATGCACTTAACATTCTCTTATGCTAACTGGAAACTAATTTGAAAAAGCAGGACACACTGGGGATAATCAGTTTCTCCAAGAGAACGGCTCGCGATTTGTTTAAGGTAAGCCGGGTAGAATAAAACACACAACATAAAGTAAAAAAAAAATTATTAGGTAAAAAAATTTATTAAATAGTATTTAGTAAAAATATATTTTTTATAACATTTTTATTATTAAATCAATTTTAAATAAACTAGAATAATATATGTTCATTTTTTTTTTTATTATGCCTCAAAATTTGTTACTATAGTTGCCTTTCATGACCAAGATTTTGATTTTCACCCATATTAAGAATATGCTGAATTCCTCTTGAAGTTGAAGGCTCTCCGGAATATGTAGGAGCGGAAAATTGAGTTGACTGAGATCTTGCTTCTTCCTCCATGAGCAATTGTTCTCTTACTTTTGTACGGTTGCAAATATTTCTTCTTTGGCATAGTGCCAGCATCGTGGTGATAATTTTTCTTGAGCAGGAGCTACCCCACTTAGAAAGGCATCAAAAGGATCAAGTGGGGATTGTGCACAAGTACTGCTTGTTTCGTTTTGCTTTAGGAGATATTCCATTACAGTGGAAGCGGCTGTTTTATCTGTTTTTAACTGTTGTTTTTATCCGTTTATTTATTTTTATTATTATTATTTTTTTTTTTTTTGGTGTAGTAGAACGTCTTACGATGTCCGTTTGTGTTGTAAGCGTTTTACTTGAAGTTTAGGCATTTGAATGTTGACTAATTTTATTTAACGGATCTTCGTTTTTTCACTTTTTTTAGTATTTTCCAGGATGCTTCATCACCTTTGTCATCTGGGAAGTCCCGGTTTTGTTGCTCTTGGTCTTTCTCTCATCGAAATCTGCCTTTTATGCCCTCTGGCCTCATAGTAGTAGTTTTTCGCAGAGACTTCTTGAAATTGTCCCTCATGTTATTCCATCTGGTTTGCAAGAACTCCCTAGAAAAAATAGCGATGGGGGAATTTTCGCTAATTCAAATTTAGGTAAAAGACTTCAACAAAAGTCTATGAATGTGCCGGAAAATGCTGTGATACCAAACACAAATATTGAAGCACGATGCATAATAGTTGCTGATGAGGCATTTTCATAATCTACTCCATCCATAAACAATCCAAAATCGGATTTTAAAATATATACATTATTCAGATTGGTACAATAAAGTTTTTTAATTGATACTAGTTTAATCCTTCTAGGACAAATAGTATTTGAGCTATGTGCGTTTACATGTTTTAAAAATTGCCATTCTTCGATTTTAATTAAAACGAGACAATTGTAATATATTTTATTAGAAATATATGAATGAACGACCCATTGGGCTTGTTTGTAAAGCTAAACATTAAAATGATATAGGATTTTGGTTATATACTGTTTACTGTTATTACATTAAATTGAATTTTTTTTTTAGACATAAATTAATTCAGTATAATATATAACTATAAACAACTTCAAAGAAATTAGACTAATATAAATTTGTCTTTACTTACCAGTAGTTTTCATTTCCTCCCCAATTTTATCCCAAATAGTGTTTTTGAATTCAGTGTCCATGTTCCTTGGGCTTGCCAGATCGTACAGCACAGGATACAAACGCACCAATTCGATGAGTTTTTCGTCATTCATTTAATTAATTCAGAAAATCACTGTTTGAATCCGTCAGTGAAAAAATAAAAATATCGGTGATGACTAACCTGAATTTCACTGATGGATCACTGACGGGGCACTGCATCCACTGATACGGTACTGTGCCGGTTGTGTGGAAAAAGACTCATCTGAACTACATGGAAGAATATCTCAAAACAAGCCGGATGGATTATTTGCCGGTGCCGTCACTGATGTGTATAAATAGGCCTTAACTGATTTTTTGCAGCAATTTCTAACAATAATCTTTTTTACGTTTTCTACCATATGAAAGATAGATATAGATACAGATCAGATTGAGTTACATAATTCATTATCGTTCTTAAATCCTTGAATAAAATCTTCAATAGATATGTATTAATAAAATAATTTCATTACTATCTGAAGTCTTGTCGAACGAGTTTCACAATTTTCTTTTAATATTTCCGTTTCCTCATCTGATTTGAATTTGATATTGATTTATATTTGTTAGCCACTTTTTCCTCCTCGTTTGAAATATGTTCAAGATAAGTTTTTAACAATTCTGTCTTGTTCGATTTCTTTTGCCTTGTTAAATTTTCCTCATCATATAGGATGTGAAACAGAGTTTAGCAGATTTTTTTTTTTGGGGGGGGGGGGTTTCCAGGTAAGGAAAAAGAAATTTCTGAATAAAAAAAAACAACTTAATCTAAACTTGGATCTCAGTATTGATAAATTGTCAACGCCTATTTATATTTTACGCTTTTTTGTCAGAAAGAAATTGATTATTAAAGGATAAATAGAAGATCTATCGAAAATAATTGAAATATAACAGTATTATTGTATAACATACCTAGTTTAGAATTTATTAATAACTAATATAACTAATTAATAACTAACTACAATTTATTAATACATTCATGACTGAATGACCAAGTAAATATGAACTATTGTATACTGTAAATTCTATACTTACAGTTCTGGAGTTAATCTCTCCAGATGATTTGGATTATTGTCAGTAATTTGAGATGGATTATCGTTAGGAATCACGATACATGAACTTTTTACTCAAGACAGCTCTACTAGTGTGTCAAACATTTCCACTGATAAGACATGCATGATTTTCATAGAAATGTAATGGCTGAAGATGATTACAATTGTGGATCTTATTATCAAATGGATCATTACAATAGTGAGTGTGGTCTTCTAAAAATAAGTCTCGCCAGTTATATTTAAACAGGAAATGTATCTGTTATTTAAAAAAATGAAGTAAAAGGTTATATTTGGATCAATGTTGATCTTCTATCAGGTATAGGTTTGTTCCAAGTCTTGCACTAAGCCACTTCTACGACTCTTATGATTGTTTGGTTATCAAAAGAGAGCCAGTCGAATGGGAAAAACCACCCAATCAATGTTAAAATCAAAAGAGAGGGGGCATGATAGCCCATGACTGCTTGTTGGAACAAACCATATTTATATGTCCCCTCAGAAGGACCACCTTCACTGAGTGTGATAAGTATTAAAAATCGCTGAAAGGAATTGTGTAGTCTAAGCTGTTATTGGTTTTTCTGTAGAAATAAGAAGCGAATACTTTACTACGGCGGAGAATATACCACGGAAAATTACTACTGATTACTAAGTAGTTTTGGAATAACCTTTAAAAAATGTGAATTAAGTTAATTAGCTATAATTCATTAGACACTTAAAAAAATTCGAGACTTAAATTTAAGTAGCAGTACAAAAATTTTGCACGATTTCAACTCGTTTCAAATTCCTTAGTGGTGCACTCAAAATGTTAAAAAAACAAAATTGGTTTTTTTCCAGTCCTGCTGCTTCGAAACTAAAATCCTGGGTGCACTAAATTTTCTAAATCTCATACATCAAAGTCATAAATACCACAGTAAAGTTTTCAGGTATTTTTCTTCAATCTCGTAATAACTGTCGGTGCTAATCTACAAAAGAACGCAGTAACTGAACATATTCTTTTGGAGGCCGGCACGTGGTTAGAGACAACCACAGCTGGCTGGCAACCCGCAGCAGGCTTCGTCGTCTTGTGCAGGAGGAGCAGATGCGTGCGAGATTAGCCCTGGGTTCCGAGAATGGGGAAGCACCTGGAGGATTTGGGTTTTATACTGGCATGTATGTGTAGCAGGGTGCAGCGAGGAAGAGAAGAGAGGCCTCTTCTCGGGACGGGGCACAAAAACCCAGTTCTGGGAAGGGGAAGGCTACTAGCGGTCCTGAGCACCTCGGCCAGGCTCCGCACCGTCTGCCCCCTGCCTCCCCGGTACTGCACCTTCCTCATCTTGCACTCTTCGATTTTCATTCCAGCCAGCTAGCTTACTGCAATACATATTTATTAATTAAATAATGCCAAAACTCTGAAGCTTCATTTTAATTTAATTCTGTTTATAAAATAGTTCATAGGTTTTTCTTTTTGAGTTCACAATTCCCAACTTATTATGTGATTGTTAATGTTGTTGATGGTGATAATGTTACAAAGTTTATTAAGTAAAGTCCCCCCTCCGGTTAATCAATTTTGATGAAATTTTTACAGTCACATCTGGGGTATATAAATAGATGAAATACTCAGTTTAATCAAAATCGTTAGAGCCGTTTTTGAGAAAATCGAAAAAAACCTAAAAAGTTATTAAGTAAAGTACCCCCTCCCTTTAAGTAATTTTGATGAAATTTATGCTGTCACGTCGCGGGCATATACCTACACTTAATACCCAATTTCAGGATCGCACGGTTTATAGTTTTTGAGCTAGTCTGTTCACACACACACACACACACACACACACAGACACACACACACACAGACCATTTCGCGGGACTTGGTCATTTCGACTCAGGGGACCCCAAAACGTGTATTTCCGTTGAAAACCGGAAGTCGAATTTTTACACGATCGCAATACTTCCACTTACTATATATTTCATATATAGGTAAGTGAAAGTAAAAATGGAATATCATCAAGGAAACTTTGTTGAAATGGGCATGGTGCCTTCGCGCACTTTTTAGGTAAATTGGGCCTTGATTAGCATTATTATTAGTTTATACTAAGGAATAACAAACATCCAACGGTTCCTTTCCAGTTAAGATCGGGGCCATACTAAACTTTAAAAATGAATTCTCGAAAACTACTCAAACTTCTATTTTTTTTATTAATGAAAATTCATTCAATCTCCCCTCTCTGCCTCTCTGTTTTAATAATTTATTTTTAACAAATCGTATTTTCAATATAAATGGTGCTACTTTAATAACAAAGAAAGAACCTCCCTTTAACCTTAAACTGTCAACTAAATAGCGTAGCCAAAACATACTTCGAGTTCACTTCCAACCAGACACTTCATAAAGCTTGACCGTGACAAATCACACAACCGTGGAAAATTTATGTCTCGCTGTTACCTCAGACAAATGCCTTTGGTTTTGAAGGGGAAACACCGGTTTCCCTATAATGACTAGGCGGATTATTATTTTTCCTTTATCATTTAGCCATCGGTAATAATATTTAAAACTTGTAAATGCACACGGGTCGCATACTCCATCTGAAAGACTGAAATCTTGGTATTAAAACAGCCGGATTGTCAGTATAATGTTTGTCATCGTCCTGTTAGTTATGATTGTTTAGTTTACTTAAAACAGAAATTACTCCTAAAATATTAGGTATGTATGTGTAAAACAAAAATATTAAATTTTTTTTAGAAATAAATAAATATGTAAAAGACAGTTTTATTTGATACAAATAGATAAGTATAGTAATGAAAATGGTGAGTAATTAATGCAATTAAGGATGTAGATACATCTAAAAATGATATGTGAAGATTCATCGGTATTCTAAAAAAACAACGCCATGAGAAGAACAATAGTAATCAGTGAGATTTTGTAGCGAAATTGAAATGCTAATGGAAGTAGGTGTTAACCTTTTAATAGTGACCTGCAATGCACAAAAAAAAAAATCTGGTGCGTGCGCGCAACACACAACTTTCACTTACCAACTTACTTAGATTAGAAATTGACGTAGTTTTGCTAATTATCATTTCCCAAAGTCACACATTTTTCTACATTCATATCTTATTTTTGTTAATCGTTAAAGCTGTTTTTGAGTAAATAAAAAAAACCGTGAAAATGATACAAAATTTATTAAGTAAAGTCCCCCCTCCCGTAGATCAATTTTGATGAAATTTTTACAGTCATATCTCGGGCATATAAATACATCAAATACCAAGTTTGATCAAAATCGTTAAAACCGTTTTTGAATAAATAAAAAAACCCATGAAAATGATACAAAATTTAACAAGTAAAGTCCCCCCTCCCGTAGATCAATTTTGATGAAATTTTTACAGTCATATTTCTGGCATATAAATCGATCAAATACTCAGTTTAATCAAAATCGTTAGAGCCGTTTTTGAGAAAATCGAAAAAAACCTAAAAAGTTATTAAATAAAGTACCCCCTCCCTTTGAGCAATTTTGATGAAATTTTTGCTGTCACATCGCGGGCATATACCTACACTAAATACCCAATTTCAGGTTCCCACGGTTTATAGTTTTTGAGCTAGTCTGTTCACACACACACACACACACACACACACACACACACACACACACACACACACACACACACACACACACACACACACACACACACACACACACACACACACACACACACACACACACACACACACACACACACACACACACACACACACACACACACACAGACACACACACACACACACACACACACACACACAGACCATTTCGCGGAACTTGGTTATTTCGACTCAGGGGGTCCCGAAACGTGTATTTCCGTTGAAAACCGGAAGTCGAAAATTTTCACGATCGCAATACTTCCACTTACTGTATATTTCATATATAGGTAAGTGAAAGTAAAAAGTTATCCGATTCTAAATAATTACCCGAAGTTGTGTGGTATTAGACAGAAAGTGGAAATATACCTTTAAATGAATGTAAGAATGAATGACAGGAAAACGAGAATGTAACCTTGTATTGTATATATTTACTTTTACTCAGGGTTTGAAATTAACTCTTATTTTCTGGGAAAGAGAATAAAAGTCAAATCAGGACTTTTAAATTTCTAATAAATAAATAAAAATCTCATCATGACTTTTATATTTCGGGCTAGAAAATAAAAGTCCTGATATGATCTTTATCACAATGATACCTAATATTAGAGTCAAAGCTTGATTTTAATTATTTAAGGATAAATTTATTATTTTTTTTATCGGATTTCTCCATATTGTTCATTATTGGGTTAACCGTTTTTATGGAAATCTTATAGGGTATAATAAATTACCTCATATCGATCTTAAGATCGATTATTAGATTATCAAGGCTGCTGAAAATGAAAAAAATATCGATATACAACCTCAGGTATCGATTGCAACTTATCCAATATATACAATATTGGGGTCGATTTCTATGTTAATTGGGGTGCTGAATTTGGAAATGATATAGATTTTTCGATTACGCACTCAGGTATCGATTTATTTCAAGTTACGCGATATAAATGATATTGGGGTCCACTCATAGGTTATTTAAGGTGCTGAATTTGAAAATGATATAGATTTTTCGATTACGCACTCAGGTATCGATTTATTTCAAGTTACGCGATATAAATGATATTGGTGTCCACTCAGAGGTTATTTGAGGTCCTGAATTTGAAAATGATATAGATTTTTCGATTACGCGCTCAGGTATCGATTTATTTCAAGTTATGCGATACAAATGATATTGGGGTCCACTCATAGGTTTTTTTTTGGGATGCTGAATTTGGAAATGATATCGATTTTCCGATCACGCGCTCAGGTATCGATTTATTTCAAGTTATGCGATATAAATGATATTGGGGTCCACTCATTGGTTATTTGAGGTGCTGAATTTGAAAATGATATCGATTTTTCGATTACGCGCTCAGGTATCGATGTACTTCAAGTAACGCGGTATAAACGATATTGGGGTCCACTCATAGAATATTTGAGGTGCTGAATTTGAAAATGATATAGTTTTTATGATTAGGCGCTCAGGTAATGATATATCGATACACGATGATAACGAAATTGTGGTCATAAGTTGCATACATTTTAAATATTTTCAAATAGTTTATATCATGTATGTTGAAATAAATCGATACCTGAGGGCGTAATCGAAAAATCGATATCATTTTCAAATTCAGCACCTCAAATAATCTATGAGTGGACCCCAATATCGTTTATATCGCGTTACTTGAAGTAAATCGATACCTGAGCGCGTAATCGAAAAATCGATATCATTTTCAAATTCAACACCTTAAATAACCTATAAGTGGACCCCAATATCATTCATATCGCATAACTTGAAATAAATCGATACCTGAGCGCATAATCGAAAAATCGTTATCATTTTCAAATTCAGCACCTCAAATAACCTATGAGTGGACCCCAATATGATTTATAACGCGTAACTTGAAATAAATCGATACCTGAGCGCGTAATCGAAAAATTGATATTATTTTCAGAATCAGCGCCCTAATTAACCTAGAAATCGACCCCAATATTGTAAATATCGGATAAGTTGCAATCGATACCTGAGCGAGCCTGAGGTTGTATATCGATATTTTTTTCATTATCAGCAGCCTTGATAATCTAATAATCGATCTTAAGATCGATATGAGGTAATTTTTTATACCCTGTAAGATTTCCATAAAAACGGTTAACCCAATAATGAACAACAATATGGAGAAATCCGATAAAAAAGCTAATAAATTCATCCTTAAATAATTAAAATCAAACTTTGACTTTTATATTAGCTATCATTGTGATAAAGATCATATCAGGACTTTTATTTTCTGGCCCGAAATATAAAAGTCATGATGTGATTTTTATTTATTTATTAGAAGTATAAAAGTCCAGATTTGACTTTTATTTTCTTTCCCAGAAAATAAGAGTTAATTTCAAACCCTGCTTTTACTGTTGAAAAATGTTTAGTTTTTTGCCTAGACTGTTTCAAATACGATATTTCTTTAGTTTTTGTAAGGATTTAGGTACTTATTATTTCGTTTGAAACATGACTATTTAATTTCATCTGAATTATATTTTTATGATCATCACCTTTTCTTTAAATAAATTTGGTGCCCACACGTTTCCATCCCTTTACTTTTCGGTAACTTTTGTAATTCGTGTGGTAAATAGGAAACTGCCCTTGCCCTGCTAGATGAAACGTGATTTAGATAGGAACCGATAGGATAGATAGGAATAGATCCCGGATAAATGCATCACATTTGCCTCAGCCATTGAGCTAACCGTGGGGCTTATCCCAGCCATTTAACCGTTTTTCTGCATCTTTTCGCTTCAGATAAAGGTTACTTTATATTTTTAAAAATATGACTTACCGTCTACATGTTTAGCCATGTATGGCGGTCTAACTATTCTATTATAAACAGACAGTTTTAATTTCCTCAACTTCATTCCATTTAATTAATATCGAATTCAACTTCTAACAATCGGATCTTATAATAATCAGAAACAAACACGGATTTAGTCCTTCTTGTTTCGAAAAAAATTCTCTTGAGCGGACGGTAGGCAAAAAAAAAAAAAAACATGTAATTTCTTAGCATGGCAAATGGTTTGGCCGGGCGTTAGCCGGAACGCAGTTCTATGACGTGAGGTGAGATGACGTGACGTGACTTTTTGTGTACTATAGAATAGAAAGGAGGAGGGAACGTTGAGCAGCTGGGTGAAGTGGCGCAGTTTTAGAGCCCCCATGAGCTACGGAGGTTTGTGTTCTAGACGCAATTTGTCACGGTCTCACAATGAGATCCTATCATTTGGAAATATGGTGCATCCTGTGGGATCGTTCAAAAAAAAGTTAACATAGCTGGAATAGGCCCCACGGCTAGTAAGAGCGCTGCTACTGGGTTCGATTCATGGCCGTGGTCAACCTTTTCTCCTCAGATAAAGAGTATCTATATAAACATATATTCTTTGATATGCAACGTTGAAAGGCCAGACCCAATTTGATATGGGGTTACCTATGATGTGGTTAGCATTGCCAACTATATTTAATAGAAGGGTTCGTAACCTACAAGGTGCCCCTAGGATAGTTTATAGGTAGCAAAAAATCCTTAGCTATAAATTGGAGATCCTGAGAGTGTACGATGTCAGGTACTCGTCAATGATCTCTACCTGGGTATGCAAAATTTAGGACTTCCACAGTAACATCACTCGATTAGCCTAGCAGCGTAATGTGACGTTAAATAACAAATCAACAGTCCCAATTATATACTTACTTGAAGAAAAGTCTAGAGTTCTGAGTTCGGAACTATCACAAAACGTTATCATGAATTCGTGTAAGAGAGAGGACGACCTTTGTTGAGTACCGCTAGTCTGGAACAATCATTTGTTGAACGTCGACTCCATTGTAGCCGCATCATCCCCCCCCCCTCATCATAGCCATTTATTATTGATACAGTCGCCGGGTTCCCCGAACTTTAGGGGTAACAATCAGTGAATAAGTAATATAAGGTTAAAACGGTTTCAAGGAAGTTGGAGATTCGAACATTTGATTGGCCCGCTTAAGAGAGCGTTTTCCTTTGAAACGTATTTTATTAGCGTTTCTCTGAAATCGGCTGATAGATTAGACCTTATCGTTAAAGAAATAATGAGAGAAGAAAAATATCAATTAAATTCGTTCTGATTTGGAATCGTCACTTTGAAGCTTCATTGTTAATGTCGTTTCTGAGAAGGTGGATGGATAGCTAATTATCTATTTTATTAAAAAAAACGATTTTTATTTATCATAACAATTTGATATCGTACTATTATCTATTATTTAAAATATGAGAGTTTTGTTCCTAATTAAAAATAATTGTTTAACTTCTAATGGTACTGTTAGATATCAAGAGACCAACTGCAGGAACACGGAGATAATATTTAATGAGCTTGAGATTTACGATGTGATCAACTAATGATTAACTATAATAATTATTATTAGTTTAAATTATCTACTATTATGTATATATATGTTAATTCCCCATACATATAAATTGATAAATAAATATGGAAGGATATTGCTCTTAAAAACGAACAACGTTCAATAATAAAATGGTAAGTGAACGTTGCGTTCAAAGAAATTAGTACCAGTACTAAACTACCCCGATGGTAGCCTATTTGTGTTCAAAGACCAATGTTAATATTCATTTCTTTTTTTTTTTTTTTTAATTTTTATGCATATAGGATTTGCTAGTGTTAACTAACTTTATGTAGTGTAATGAAATAGATGTTTCTTTGTTTAAATTTGACGGACTTTGTTTTTTTGTTTTTTTGGCATCCATTTACCCCAAATAAACTTAAAGTAAGAGACTTAATTACTCTCTGTGCTGATTTGATATACTTTCCTTATCTATGCTTTGAACTATATTTAAAAAAAAAATCCGAGATAATTATAAAGATAGCTATTTTTAATTTACCTTAATTGTTGCTTTAAGTTAATGTAGCTTTTTTTTTCATTATTTTTGACTTGAAAGGGAAGTCCCTGTAAAACGAGAGACAAGTTAATTTCGCTACCGCCCCTGGGGTGCATTTCAGAACAAGCTGCCAAGACAAGAACCCTTCAAAACAGCTCCCTCGCGACCTACACATCCGCCTAACACACATATAATATTATACCAACAAAGACTTTGTGCTACTTTTTCTCTGTTATTCAATTATCTTTTTATTGTATAAAATAAGGTAAATGTTCTAATTGAACATTAAAAAAATATTGTTATAAGATATATAAATATTTATGTCTTTAATAAATTATTAATATACAACTTTAAATATCTTTATCGATCTTGCAAGTTAGAGGCAACAAAAAAAACTTTATGTTATGTATCACTTTTAATGCGATTATCATACTTGTAGCGATACAGTAACACAAAAATGACCATATGATTCGAGCTTCAGAACAAAACGAATTCTCCAGTCCATCGCTCTTTATACTTAGTCCCCGATTAGAAGGTTCCCGATAAGCGTAGAAGTTTTTCGAACAGTCACAAACAGGTTTTAGATCAGTTAGTAACTTTTCTAACAAAACGTATAGAACTCTTTTCAATAATATGCTTTTTATTTTTTGCTCCACGTTACAGTAACACCTCCTAAAAGACATTCCCCCTGAATGTCTTCTTTCCATACTTTCTAGCGTCGGAAGGTCTTTCCCTAAACCCGCTGCGCCTCAAGGTTCTAAGCTAAACCCATTCTTCGCCAACTACTCCTACGTTGCTAAGGTTGTCATTCTTTTTTTCGATTCGCCTACAGTGGGAACCATTAGAGCAGTATGGTCTTCTTGATAGGGCATCTGCGTTGCAAGGTCTGCTTCGAAGAGAAACTCCTGGACCTTCTGTAAAAGGGCATCTAGTCATCTTAACTTTTTATTCATTATTTAATCTTCTAAGAGAATTTAATAAAACCAAAAAGAAATCTCCAAACCTAGTAGCAATATATATATGTATATACTTTTTGTTACTAGAATTTTGGAGATTTCTTTTTGTTCCTATTAAAAGATTAAATGATAAATAAATATACATATTATATCGTTAAATATATATTTTTATATACATATACATATATATATATATATATATATATATATATATATATATATATATATATATATATATATATATATATATATATATACTTAACTAAAAATCATTCCCAGAATGTTTTTTTATTTGTTTATTTGATTTCTTTAAAACCCATCGTTATCCATTTCGGCGAAATAATGGCATTTATCTTGTATGTCTAGAGTATTATGTAGGATATATCGATTATAATTTCCAACAATTTGTTCCGTTTTCCTTATGACGATGTGTTTAGGAACATAATTTCCCGGAAGAGGGAATTAACGATGGTTGATTCCTTTGGGGAAAGTAAGTTTCATTATTTTAATCAGATTTGGCATTAAGAGTATAAAAGTAGAAAAAACTTTTATAAAATCATTTATACCATAATATAGGAGCAGAAATGAGAATACAGTTATTTATTCATACTCCTTCCTGTATAAAACAATTGATAAAACGCTTTTATCAATATTTTACCGTGGAACGGCACTCTGGTTTTCCTAGAACAAGAACCTATGCTATCAGGAGTAGGAAAACTAATTACCTTTTTCTCAAGACATTTCTTGTAAATAATCAAGTCTTCATTCCTTGTAGTTCTATGTTCCTCTCACTTTTTCCTTTCTCTAAGTTCGGTTTGAAACAATGTCTCAAGACAGTGGGGTAGTATTAACCCTAATGTATCGATTACATACATTGATTAAAAAATTAATTTTCTATAATTTCAAAGTGTTATTACAATAAAAAAGATCCTTTTCTACAAACAACGCCGAGATGTGGAAATATCTTCCTCACTCCAGGTCATAACCAGTTGGAAACGTTCAGTGTTTATCTTGTTTAATTCCCAATCGAGTCATCATTTTCTCGTCGTTCTCAAAGCTGTAGTGTTTTGTACGGCTTGTTTTAATTAAGGTCCCTTAAGACAGTGTAGAGGGTAAATCTCTTGGTTTTTCAACTCTCGGTTTTATCTTGTGATGTGCTATCGAATTCTGTCAGGTACCTGGAAATTCTCCCAATTATTTGTGATGAAGATAAAACTTCAACTGGTATAACAATGTGAAAACAAGGGGTTTTCTTGTCAGGGCTACTCCTGAGTCTCTTTAGACTTTTCCTCAATTAATTTATACTTTACATGGTTTCCTGTTTATTGTAAAAATATTTTTCCCTTTGTTTTTCTGAACTTAAAATTTCAACTGTGTCTTTTTACAGTGGATTATTTAATAAATCCGTTTTCGTTTTATAAAAAAAAAAATTGAGAGCCTATCAAGAACAGGGAAGGAGAGGGGAAAAGATAATGATGCTAATAGTTTACTAATGATGTTCGTGAAAACAGTTCTCAGAACGAGGTATTCCTTCATTAATGTCATTTCCAATGAAATAGCTGATATTAACGT
Source organism: Aelia acuminata (assembly GCA_911387785.2). NCBI lineage: Eukaryota > Metazoa > Arthropoda > Insecta > Hemiptera > Pentatomidae > Aelia > Aelia acuminata. The sequence continues at coordinate 99,407,006 of OU426978.1, forward strand.
TTCCAGGGACCTGGCCTCAGGAACTGATAAAAAGAAACCTGTTGTTATTATTGGGATACATGTGGCGCTGCACTTGTGGTTGATTAGTATAGCGGGCACTTAGACAAATTGCCAGTTATTCTCTCTGCATTGTTTCCCTTTTGCCCCCCCCCCCCTGTATCCGATTTCTCCTTCATGATAGTGTTTTCCTCGTTTTCCGCTTCTTACTAAAATTATAATTTAAATATATATTGTGCAGATAATCACTTGATTTCTATTTCCATGAGTATTGCCAACTTAATTAACTTAGTTAGTGAGTCATCTTTGGATACTTATTGATTAACCCTATATAGGTAGCAGGGGTGCTGCAACACCACACAGCGATTGAAAAATAAGCCTAACTACCGGATGTTGCATCCATTAATTCCATGATTCTAGATTATGTTAATCTAGAATCAAAATCTGTTGTTAGTAAAAAAACTTCTCTGATCTGATTAATTTACCCGTTATCACGTATCTTTGGGTTAACGGTCATCCCTGTTACCTACTTATTCAAGTAATTATTTTTCTGTTCCCATCTTTCCCTAACCAGTACAGGTATGTTTTCAAAAATGGAACAATAGTGTTACATCGGTGATCAAAAATTTTTTGATAAAGTTTTTAGATAAAGAGGTTGAATCTGGTATTTTTTATTACTCATTTAAAAACATATTATTCTTAAGCAAAGTCTTAAGTGAAAATGTACCTGATTAACTGCAACATTTTATTTTGATAATATAATAATATTATTATTATTATCATTCTTATACGTGCTATACTTATTTGAAAGTATAGCACGTATAAGAAATCATACCAAAGCGTTATCAGCCTTAAATATTTAACAGATGTAATTGATAAAAGTTGTACAGAACAATCTTAGGTGGGAACGAATTTTTCGGTATTTCGATTCCTACTACCTTCAACTCACAAAATTCCAAAAAATGCCATCAAAATCGCATGAAATGTATAACATGAAATTCTAAATGATTTGGAGCCATATTTATCCCTTGATTTAATCAATCGTAATACGCGAGTGGAAGTTTTCGATTCTGAGTAGCAATCTGAGTAAAAATATAAGGCTTTAGTACTATTATTACTTTTAATATTAGTACTTTATATAATACATAATTGTGGTATATTGATGCGCATAACTTGAATCAAATTCCTCGAAATGCATACCTATATGAACTGTGTTGCTCTTCGCTTCTTCAAAACAGTACAGCTGAAAGTAGATCAAAATAAAGTGTCATTTATCCAATACTTACATTTGCTGCTGTTCCATGTTTTCCTTTATTCTGAAGTCTAAACTTTCTTCCATACTTAATCCAACTTATAACCATTTAAAAAAGTACCCCCCCCCCCCCCCCGAACTTTTTTATAGAGCAACCTGGGCAGTTTCTTACGTTTCATTAATTTTCGAAAGATCCCCAACCCCTTCTTCTTCGATTCCTTTAAAAGTTACAGTTATTAGGAGGTGGATTTTATAAAAGCTTTTACTAAGCTATTTTCGTGCCTTTGAAATATCTGAAACGGAATTCTAAGAACTCATTAGGAATGGTCTGGAATTCTGAGAAAACATTTTTTACTCTGCCTAATCCGTTAATTTAGCTTCCTTTGAACTAATGATTTTCTCATATTTTATTGATTTATCATCGATAAAGCTTTTTATAGAGCATTCGATCTTTGTTGCGAGTTAAAGAAGTAAGTTATGGATCTCGAAGCCAAAAAAGGTTTTAAACTTTTATGTTCATTTACATAGTTAATATGGTGCTTGGGCAACATAGCGGAGATGTAACTCATCGTCCACCACAGCAGGGCCAAATAGTCAAAAAGCGGGAAAACTCTATATTTTTTAATGACTGATCCCATCGAATTGTCATTGGCCTCATTTGATTCAGAATCAAAATTATATTGGAAAAGTATAGGGGAAGTGAGGGTAGCAGGGTTGCTCAGTGCTTATAATTTGGAATTCAGACCCGAGCAGTTGTTCAGCCAACTCTTGCAACGTTTTTAAGACTCGTTCGATTATTAATGATAATATGCACTGCAAAATGCCCTAAAAAACAAGAAACATTTTATTATAATTATAAGAGTGCATAGATACCTATATTCCTAGTAATATTAATTAGTTCATTCAGTTATCATAAAAAACCTCGAGATTTACTTTTTAAAAGATTATTTTATTAAAAGATTCAAGAATGTATACTTAGTGAATTCTTCTTGATTGCGTTTTTTTAGCACCTTTGATCGAAAAGTTTCTTTTGAGGGTCTCCAAGTTTTCAAATCCAAGTTGTAGGCGAGATGAAGAGGGTGTACTTATGAACGTAGTTAATGAAATCTTGAAACATTTAATTGTTTGTGCGTAATTTTTAGATCAGGCCCTTCAGTTTTTCCAAATTTAGTAAATATTTTTTATACAACAAGTGAATCTGTTGACTATTTAAGGATGAAAACTATCAAAATTAAATCCAGAAAGTGTCATTGAATTTGTTTTCCTCGTTTGCCCCGTTCCTGGCTTGTTTAGTAATTAACATTTATGATGTTTTCTGACAAAAAAAAAAAAAAAACTGAATGTTCATAGTACTTTTTTCAAATATTTCGCTATATCTATAGCAATATGTAGATTACAGCTTTATCGTTCGTTGTATTTTTGTCATTGTTTACCTCGAAAGCAGCTCTCATCTAATTTCCAAGTAGTGAGTTAAGGTTCCGAAACAAATCATCAGGTTTACTTATCGGCAGTGTGACGTAAATCCTGGTCATTCTTCTGGAGCGATATGTTATCTCTCTTACAATAATTCATGATAAAATGAATCGGTAGTTTAGTGGAAAGGTAAACCATTGTCTTCTACTGCAGCATGCTTCAAGGATGAGTAACAAGTTTCTTTCACTGATTCGTTACATTTCAAGCTTATAAGCACTTATTTTGTTGGTGTTTTTTTTTTTTTTTTTTTTTTTTTTTTTTTTTTTTTTTTTTTTTTTTTTTTTTTTGTAGCCCTAACTAAGGCCAAAACGTCATTAAATAAGAATCTTCATTACGATATTACCCTTACTATTTTCTTCCCCTATTGTTCCCCTATAGTCAACCTTGTATCCGCCACAATTGATTATTGTTTTAATCGTTGTGTAAAAAAAAAAAAAAAAAAATTTATACTTTGGTTCCCCCTCGCTTTTATCCTCTGCTTCAACCTGCAATTGAATGTATGTCCTTGGAAATAAATACGATGTGATCATAGAAGACTATTCTATAAAAAGATACAAAAAAAAAAAAATCTGGTGCAATGCGCATGTGCGGGCATCATAAAATTTTCACTTACAAACTTCGATTAGAAATCGAAGTGTTTTGATGAATATTTAAACGTCATTCCTCAAATTCACACATTTTTTTACTTATTTTGGTTGACTCCATCGCTTCTAAATTTATAATTTGGTTGTTGAAAACTTATATTTAGTTAACATGTGAACAAATAATTTCCATTATGTTTCCAAACACTAAAAAAAAACTCTTTCCTATAAACAACATCTTTACTTATAAACAATGGTCTGTCATTAAAGGCGTACTGGGCATGCGTTGGCTCAACGTGTTTTATGAGTTGTCAACATATTTTTCTTCTTTTTTTTCTCCAGTTATGTTTACTCTATTCTTTTCATATTTCATATTTAGCCATTTTTTATTTCTAGGCATAATGCGAGATAGATAATTTCTCCTTGTAAACAAAATCAATGTTACTTCATACGAAACAAACAAAAATTCTTCACCTTTTAAGCTCCTTGATAACATTTTTATCCTGATAAAACCTAACTGATATTAAAGAACGACGGGTTTGATCAAAATCCTTTGAGCCGTTTTTGAGATAATCTAAAAAAAAAAAAATTAAAATGAGACAAAACTAAATAAAGTGTCCCCTCCGTTCCACCAAATGTGATGAAATTTATGCTGTCACAACGTGAGCATATACATACATTTCAGATTCCTACTATTTATCGTATTTGAGCTAGTCTGTTCACACACACGGGTCATTTCGCGAGACTTGGTTATTTGGACACAAGGAACCCCAAAACGTATATTGGTATTTAAAACCGGAAGTCGAAATTTTTCACTATCGCAATAGTTTCACTTACTATATACCTCGTATATAAGTGAGTGAAAGTAATAAAACTGCTCAACTTGGTGAATTAATTCTATTGATTTTATTATTTCGTCCACTAGACGCTCAGATTAAATAGCAATTAATATTGTTACTTTGACTGATTATCGGTCAAGGGTGGTACCATCATTTATAAATCAGGCTGTCCTTCGTAATGGTTGCCTTCCATGTAGCTAAGCATTTAATCAAAGCGGGCGGATCATTTAGAACCTTGCCATCATCAAATCGGCGCACTATGCTCAATTAGTATGAACGTTTTCAGTCTGTTATCTTGTCACGGTTCTTCGGCAGAACCCGGCACCAGTGATTTTTAAGTACTTATTTCACAAGTTGCCATATCACATTACTTATAATTAGAGCTCGGATTCCCGTGCAATTGCATCTTTTTTTTGGAAAGTCAGAATAGTAGAAGTAGAAAAAATTATCCGAATCAAGCCTAATGGGATGTTTTAATGAAATTTTATGCTATACGAAATTGCACGTTTAAGAGTTTTATTGCACGAAATTGCATCATTTGCAAAAAAAAATATTACAAATTGTAATTTTCTTTAACCCTCAAATAAAAACCCTCAAGTAAAAGCCTCAAATGGATACATGAACTTTACATACGTCTAGGTATACATGGGGTAATTCATTACCCCACATTAAAAAAACTCATATAATCAAATGGTATATTATAATTTAATTTAATTATACGTTTTACATTTCTACATTTATATAACTATTATTTGTTACAAATTAAACAAATATCCACTCTATGTTCATTACAAACTGGCTAATTACATTTTTTACAGAATTTTTTTTGTTTTTTTGGTCTTGATTCCTGCTACATATGACCCATCTTTATAATTTCGATTTTTTCGGTGGTGGTCTTTGTTCAGCAGTTTTCTTATTTAATTTCAAGATGCTTTCAATGTTATTCTAAAGTTCCGAAGACAAATTTTTCGATAAACGACTGGCGTGTTCGTTCGATATGTGGGCGAGCTAATTGTAAGCCAAGTTCTTTCAGAAACGTTTTTCTAGCCGGCTTAGGGTCTGGCCACACATGTCCGCACCGGATCCGCACTGTAGCAATAATGCAGGTTATGTTCAGAATATGTTTAATTTAACTTACATATTACCTTTAGTTATGCCTAGAGTGGCCTATGTCTGACATGTGTGGCTTGAACTTTAGGCATAACTAAAGGTAATATGTAAGTTAAATTAAAAATATTCTGAACATAACCTGTATTATTGCTACGGTGCGGATCCGGTGCGGACATGTGTGGCCAGACCTTTATTCGTAGTTTGGGCCAAGTAAAACCATAAATATGAGCTAATTCCTGCTTGGTCAAGCATACCATAAAAATATTTCAGTGGCCATATTTTGGTTCGACGAGCTACTGACTAATTATAGACAAGTTGGTCAAAAGTATCGACCACACCCTTCGTGGAATTGTAAAAATCAAACGGTTTTTTTCGTTTTTATAGATTCAATCTTTTTGTTGAATGGTATTTTCGAAGTCAGGATCTACTGAATTTATTGTTGTTTTGCTCGCCATAACTACAAAAGAAATAATATACTAAATTTATTTTACAATCATACATGTATACAGGGGTATTTGGTAACCCCAAAGTACCTTTTTCATGCCTTCAAACTCGAAAAATGAGACTGTCTGTTTGTTTATTTGTAAGCTTATAACCTTATGAAAGAATACCTAGCCCGCTTAGCTCTACCATTTTATTAACTACAAGTTTTTGGCGAAATTAATATTGTCTGGGGTAACCGGGGTACCCATTTATCCATTTTAGGGTTAAGACACATCAAAACAATAGTGGAAAAATAAATAATAATAATAAATGTGAATATAATAGAAAAAAAAAGTAAAAATTAAAGGAACTTGGGAGATGTAAACCAACACAAACCTCCAATTTCCCAGAAATGAGGATTCACTGGTTCCTGTATGTTTATATTTTGTTTCTCAATTCCCTTCGTTCTGTCAGAATCAAACTAGCTTCTGTCGAGTATATTGTTTCTAAAAATGCCTAAAATGGGAGCAAGTGTGTCTTCGAAAACTGCGGGATGGATTGAAAAATATCCTGAACTCAATAGGATTGGTTGTGTAGTATTCTGTAAATCTTGTGATAAAATGGATGTGAGAGGAAATCACAAATTGATACCCGTTGAAGAACAAGTACCAATTTTTTTTAACCCTAGAACGGTAAGAACATTAACTTGCAACTATTTAAAAAACTGTAGTGAACAGATTTTGCACACGACTCTTTGTCACCATCAAGCGTGTCTGTTTCATCATATAAATAAATAACAAATTAGTTTAACTAGGTCATTCATTACATATTCTGATTACTCCCACGCCCATGGCATATAATAAAACTTTATGTTTCGAAATTCTCACCCTCCAGATACAGTTATGCGATTCCGTGTATCCTTCAGTTATCACTGTCTCTGTTCAGTCTGTGACGAATAAGTCTTTTTTTTTTTAATGGCCAGTTTTAGGAAGAAGGTAATTAGGTGGAGGAAATAAATGATAACCATTCTGCTTCCTTCAACTGATCCATTCATAACCTAACTGAGCTCGGGTGTCGCCACAAATAGGGTCTCATTTAGTTAACTATAAAAGGTCCTGTTGTTTCTCTATTCAGTGTATTTCTGGTAACTACGGAGCCCGTACGATCTTTGTTCAAGAAGGGAGTCGCTTATTGAAAAACAAAATTGGGGTCTGTTTCAGAAGCCTACCTTCAGTTATTTTTGTCATGGCAACGGTTACTTTTTAAGAATAATATGATTACTCTTTTAAATAACCTCCAAAGTAATTGATAAACATTATATTTAACTGAATAATTATTTACAAAAAAACATATGTCACATTAATTTCCTGGGGGCATAAACTTGATTATATCACTTAATATTTGATCAAAATAATCACAATTTGCGTATCTTTGACGCCATAAAAACTCACATAAATAAGAATCCAAATGATTCCCGCTAGTTCCACACTGAATTTTGTTACGTCGTTTCGCTAAGGCCCATAAACCCTCGACATTGTTAGTATGGGAAGATAGTATTAAAAATAATGGTTAATTTAACATATGTTTCAGTAAAACAATTAATACCCAGTTATTTTGATGGATACAATTCAATAACATTTAAGGTTAAGTCAATGACAATCATAAGTAACTGTTACCATGGCAAAAATAACTGGAGGTAGGCTTCTGAAACAGACCCCAAAATTGCTGTCCTTTATCGACCGTCTTCGAAATAGGAGTGTGGTTTCGATACGTGTTCGATCGTGTGCTCAATTCGATACGTGTGTGGTTTTTTACTTTCACTTACCTATGTATGAAATATATTTTTTTTCCTTTTGCATCTTGTAGAGTATTTTCCCGAAATGGTCCCATTAAAACCTCTTTTGGGTTATTAATTTATTTATTTAAGTTATTGGAAAAAAAACATAAAAATAATAAAATATTTAATTATCGCTCAAAATATTTACTTCTTGGAAAGCATATAGCATACGAGCAGTCCCAGCCACGCATTGCTATGGCTCAGTAGCCATAATGCGTTGAACTAATTATATCATATTCTCTTTAATTCAGTCAATTCAAAATAAACTGATAAAGATAAAAACCTTTCAGTTAATCTAAAAACCAAAGGGATTTAAAGTAGAACTTTACGCCAAATTTAAAATTGTTTGGTAAAGAATTAAGAAGGGTTAAAGTTTTTATTTTTTACATCTCATATTTGACTATTATTAACGATCCATTTATTTAGCACTTATTGGATTTTTCAGCAGAGGTGAGATTAAATATAAGTAACACATGTAAAAGGAACTAATAAAGAATATAATTGGAATGGGGTTTATTACTAACACAATAGAGAGTTAGCTAAAATGTATGAAATTAATCTTTTGTCCTGATACGTATTAATTAAAGTCACAGTATAACACATCATGGAATGAGATAACGTCTACTTAACGAGGTTCTACCAAAAACAGTTTATGAAGAACGAGCAACCTCAAACCATGCTGCAAGTTTTACAGGCTACTTATCTAAACATAAAAATTTAATTTTATAAATGAGAGAAATGACGTTAATTTATAACTTTTTACAACAATGATGTTCATTTTTTTATTATTAGAATTCACAATTTCTATTTACTGTAGTGCTAACAGGTGCAAAATGATTTTGTTCAACCTGTCTTTTGTTAAAACCATGGTAAAAACGCGTTTATTCCTAGTCTAAGCAGGAAAAAAATAAAATTTTGCTTGTTCATCATCATCCTAAATATCGAAAGAAAACGAAATGTTGTGTCAATAAATAAACTTATACCGCCATATGTAAGAAGTTTATAGAACTTACAAATAATCAGACTTAATTATAGTACAATAAGCATTTAATTTGCAATTAAAGAAATATTGAAGCCAATAATCGAGATAATAACTACCCTATCTTTTAAGTTGGACAAAACTACAGACAATGATTATTATTATAATCAATGACAATTATTATTATTATTATATTTCTTTTATATTTATTATTATTATTATATTTATTATTTATTATTATATTTTTATTATATTATAAACAATGGCAATTATTATTATTATTATTATATTTCAATAAAGATATATAATATTAGCAGAATATTTTATCGCTGTCGTTTTCAGAAAATTAAACACATTGTTATGGTTACGGCAAAGTTATTGTAGTTGCGACCCTGTTCCTGGAAAATTTTGCCAAGAAATGAAACTCAAGAACTTATTTAGGTTATTTAATGGATTATTTTATATTTAAGGAGATTAAAGCCATTAGAAAACACCGAAAACAGTAAAACATCCTGAATGTTGGTCTATTCAACGGATGGATACCATAATCATAAGACAACCGAATTTATGGTATTCCAAGAAAGGCTGTGTATTGATAACCCTTTTAAAAGCTAAAAACTGATAACCCTCAATTATGTGCTATTATTGTTTGTTGTCTATTTATTAACTAAAATAAATCGTTACCCAAGGCGACTGTCCTAAATCTTTTTCGATTTCTAGGTTTTTATCGACCTTTATTAAATCGAATGAAATTTAATGTTCAAATCTTTAAAGGTATTTATAGAGATTTTCAAATACGAAACCGTCATCAGTCCAGTGTTTGCGGTTCCTGAGAGACTAACAAGGGGAGGGCACACCTATGGGGTCGTCGATCGGGCCCATTTTTTTTCTGGTGATTCTACATCGAAAAATAGTCGACACGTGTCCGAGAGTTCCGTCCCACGGGCCTTAGGTGCTGAGAAATAAAATAAAATACCTTGAAAATCCTTTATTTTTTATCTTCAGTTTGGAAAATGATATCGACATGATTCTTTCACAAATTCATTTATTTTAGAGAGTAGATTAAAGGAAAAATGCAATCGTTTAAGAATTATTCATATTTCTTCAATTTAATTTAAAAAAAGCTTTAAGTTTTCAAGTAAACTAGCTTTATAAATTTTTTCACATAAAAAACAATAGCAGAATTGAGTTCAGCACCTCAAGAAACCCTGATGTCTTAAATATCATCCAAAACAAAAAATAAATTTTTTTTCCTGTCAGGAGCAGCTTAAAAATGTTTCAGCAAAATTGTATGTGTAGTTTCAAATTCTGCATCTCGTGTTCAGCTAATCCGATTTTTACGTTCTTGAGCTCGTTGCATAGAAGAAAGCTTCCTTTTTCTAATCATATAAATAAATATTGTATTATCTCGGGAAGCTCTTGTAAAAAATGGTCCTCAAAATAAATATTAAATTCAAACTTTTCTTTATTATGTTGATTCATGAACACGTAAAAATATCTCGATTATGTAAAAATGTGTAACTCTAGAGCCTTTATTTACCCTATGAATTTGATGAGAATCGGTAGAATTTTCTCTGAAATATGGTCGGATTTTCGGATGTTTAACGAAATTGTAAGGGTCTAGCCTTAGCGAAACTTTTAAGGCAATTTTTAATTTTTTTTTTTTTTTTTAATCTTCCCAAAATTTGCTAATAGGTTTTTTTGATTGCCCTCAAAACGAATCTGAAAACTGTTAAGGAACAAAAACAGTTTCACTCTATGTACTAACTCAAAATGATTTTTTAATGTCATTATTTTGCCAGAATATTCCATGAACCTAACTCTAACAATAAGGCAGAATAAGGATAATAGTTTCCAACCCGAATAATTTCTCTATTTTTTTCTTTCTTTCTCTATTATTTTTTTTTTCTTATAGAAAATCATTTCAAAGTTTGGTGTTGTTTAAAAATACCCCTACTCTCATTGAAGAGGAATGAAATTACATGCATTGATGAAAAAAAAATTTATTGTTAAGTCATATATACAATAACTAGAATTCCCCGTCGCGGCTTTGCCCGCGAGCCTTTAAAATCAATTCTGTGATCATTATCTTGGCATTGATTTAATATGATACGTTAATATTAACAACATAACAGGGATCGGAGCTTCCGGTAGGTGGAATGTTGGAGGGGGAAGCTGCCGGCTCGGTAGAACAGAGGGTGTCGCGCAATGGAGAGAGTTCACTAAAGCCGTCGAAATTAAAAATTGCTTACTCGTCGTGAACGCTTCATTTTTCGGCTTTAAAACATGGTGTTCGACGCCCTGTAGGGCTTTTGAGTTAAACTCGTCGTATCAAGATCTTTAAAATGAGTCCAAATTAGATATTTTTTCTCGAAGTACTAAAATAGGTGTCCGTTAGAGTTAAACGACAATTTCGCCATTTAAACCACTTAGGGATTACATTTTTGAAATTCCTTTCTTAGTGGTTATTAAGATTATTATTAAGCCTCTTATATATATGGAGAAGAGATCGAAATAAACACGCACCATCCCCAATCAAGGGAATCAGAGTGTACATAATTTCATTACTACTAATATTTAAATAATCAGTAGCCATATTTTATGTGAATGTCTATTTTAATAATATTGTAACGTTAAATCGATATTCAAATAAAAAACGTATGGTTTAAAATCTAAAAAATAGATTTCCGTTAGAGTCAAACGACAATTTCGCCATTTAAGCCCGTTAGGGGTTACAATTTTGAAATTCCTTTCTTAGTGGTTACCTACATCGCGTTTAAAATCTAAATTCTGAACTTCAAGTTTCTATCATTAGTAGTTTTTGCTCTGCGTTGATTCTGTCAGTCAGGACAAAGCCTCTTATATATATATAGAGAGATTTATTTTAACTTTTGCTTTACTACTTTTTACATTATTTTGGGTGGTAGAACACGTAGAAGCATTGAAAATAAAGCCGACTAGGGCACACAGCACACTGTATAAAACAACATTCCCACACACACACACCTCCCTGACTGGAAAAAAAAATTATTTTTTGTTTTGGATGATATTTAAGACATCAGGGTTTCTTGAGGTGCTGAACTCAATTCTGCTATTGTTTTTTATGGGAAAAAATTTATAAAGCTAGTTTACTTGAAAACTTGAAGCTTTTTTTAAATTAAATTGAAGAAATATGAATAATTCTTTAACGATTGTATTTTTACTTTAATCTACTCTTTAAAATAAATGAATTAGTGAGAGAATCATGTCGATATCATTTTCCAAACTCAAGATAAAAAATAAAGGATTTTCAAGGTATTTTATTTTTTTTCTCAGTATTTAAGGCCCATTGGACGGAACGCTCGGACACGTGTCGACTATTTTTCGATATAGAATCACCAGAAAAAAAATGGGCCCGATCGACGACCCCATAGCTGTGCCCTCCCCTTGTAAGTTCTCTGTTAAGAGTCTAGGTCTAGTGTTGAGTGAATGGATTTTATTGAAACAGAAAATGAAAATGGACTTAAGAGACTGTCTTAAGTCCATTTTCATAGGTTATAGGTTTGTTCCAACAAGCACTTAACTCACGTCGATAACTAAGACTGCTCATGTTCTGCGCCCACTCTTTTAATTCTGAATTTGATTGGTTGGTTTTCCAATTCGATTAATGGGACAGTAAAACAGTGGTGAGCATTGTTTAAAATTAATCAATCAGATTTTGAATTAAAAATAGGGGAAGGACATGCATATGGGCTTGGATGTGTTTTTCGCATTACTGGCATTCATGCTCTCAGATACCGAAGTAAATAACGTATATGTTGTGTATTATAACAACCAATAAAGTAAAATAAATAATGAATTTAATGAAAATTTTCCAAGGACACTTCCATCCAGTTTAATGTAATAATAATTGAATCGTCTATACAGACATTACATTATTTAAAAAAGGAATTGCAATTTTAACGTTTTTCGATGTTTATCTTATAATAAAAACTGCATAAAACTCACTTTAACATAAAATAAATATTCTCAGAATGATTTTGATTTTGGTGAAATACAAGTTAGTTTACCATTTAATAATAATCAATACTTATCCAAAGATAGATTAAAATAAAGATATATTAACGGTCCCTACCGGAGCAGTATGTAATATTGCTTTAGTTTTCAGAAGAATACTCACGCGATCATAATTAAAAAATTAAGTTCCAATTTATTATAGGCCATATAACCACCTTCATCGATTACCCATTCACGATATCTTGTAGAAAGATGATCAAAATCTCAACTATTCAGTGACATACCTACTTCATCTTGGAGTTGCCGGATTGGTCTTTAAAAAAAAGTGTCCATTTCTAGTTGAAGTAGGAAGGGTGCTAAACGTTTTGTAATGCACGCAGCGCAATTGATTTACTACTTTTCTGTGTGTATTCAAAAAAATTAAAAAAAGTGGCTCAATATAATATCAATAGTGGCTCTTCAAAAATATAATATTCAAAATTAATATAAAATAAAAATTGCGTGTGTGTGTGTGTGTGTGTGTGTGGTGTGCGTGTGTGCGTGCGTGCGTGCGTGCGTGTGTGTGTGTGTGTGTGTGTGTGTGTGTGTGTGTGTGTGTGTGTGTGTGTGTGTGTGTGTGTGTGTGTGTGTGTGTGTGTGTGTGTGTGTGTGTGTGTGTGTGTGTGTGTGTGTGTGTGTGTGTGTGTGTGTGTGTGTGTGTGTGTGTGTGCGTGCGTGTGTGTGTTTGTGTGAATGAATGTCTTTCTGCACGATAACGTAACTATCTCCCATTATGCCTAAAAATCAGATATGAATAATAAATATTAAATATGATAAAAATTGAGAAACAAATAATGGAGAAGAAAAGAAAAATGTTAAATCCGAGAACTTATAACAAATTGAAATTACGCATGCGCAGTACGCCTTTAATCAAAACAGTTTTCGGAGTGAAATACAAATGGCATAAGATAATATTTAATAATTAAGTTTAAGTTTACCAACTTTGGTACCATAATATATTTCTGAATAAAATGTAGGGTAGTTATAGAGGGACAGTAATCGTTCTCAGTTCCCGTGAAATATAAGGTGGTTTTAGAAGAACAGTAATCGTTCTCAGTTTCCAGAAAGTCATAAGAGACAAACATTGGAAAATTTAGTTCTAATTTACTAAGAATCCTAAATGCACCTTCTATGGATTCACTTTCACAAAATATTTACAAGGATCTTGCAGTAAAAAACAAGCAAGCAATAAAAAACCTTGACGATTGATAAAATCAAGATTTTTTAGGCCTCTATAAAATAAAAATATACCTGATAATAAATCGACTAATATTGAGGACTTAGAGGTTTTTCAATGATTATAATAATCTATAACTTATGGAGAATAACAAACACAAGTGGAACAATTTTCTGTGAACTTGCTAAAATGGCATTTACACATTCATCAAAACTCGTGTATTTCTACTCCAAGTACGTTGGTAAGTGAAAGTTGTGTATTGCGCGCACCGCAAAGAAAATTAGTAGAGAATAGCATTTCGCAAGAAATTCACACTCATTACATAAAAAAGAAACTGATAGAAAAATTAGAAACAACTCTCGGTTGGTACTTAACTAGAATCATAACAAAATTTTCAGGGAAAACAACGCGAAGAATTGAATAAATTGGATCGACTGTTCCACTCGGTCGAGTTTATAACAATCCGATCCGCCAAAAGTAATATGATGGAAATAGTAAATGATAATGATCAATTAATGTATATGCATGTATGTATATGTAAATAAAAAAAAAAAATAAAAAAAAAAAAAAAAGGATAGAATTCTTTATCGAAAGGAAGGAATGGTAAGGCAACGGACACAACCTTGAAACATTCCTAGTACATGTATAGTATCGACGCCTTGTGGACAGCAGAATGCCCGACTGTGGCGATGTTATATGGATAAAAGATCCAAGAAGTAGAATATCATTCATCCAATCTTGTTTAATTAGTTCACAGAAAAGATAAATCATAAAACAAATGTGGAAAAATATACATATAAAAATGAATTCATATTCATATAAAAAGGAAGGGGGGAGCGGGGGAAGATGGGTTGAGTGATTAAGTACCATTGGCTACTTTTCAAAATTCGTTAGTTTATAATATTTATTAAGAAAATAGGTACAAACGACATTGTATGATTTAAAATTAATAACAGTATTATTACTCATATTTACAAACGCATTGTAAATATATAAATAGCATTAATTTTTTGTAAATAGCATTAATTAGTGGTAGATTTTTTTTTGTATTTGAACAAAAGAGAATTAAACCTACTTCGAAAACTGTGAACCAGTAAAAATAAATGCACTAAATAGTATGAAATAAATTCCTTCTGATTTTTATGAGTATACAGCAAAATTGAACATTGTATAAAAAGGGAAAAATGCGTTAAAACAAATAATTTTATTTTGATTTGTACGAATACACTTACTGTTAATAAAAATGATTAAATTAAAATATTAAATGACATGTTCAATAGAACACAATCTTTTCGGGGTCGGCGCAAAATTTATAATTTTTAACACTAGAAATTATGAAAATCTTTTTAATGGACCTTCTCTTCCCATCTATTGATTTCAATATACATCGTTTTCTAATGAAATCGTCAGTAAAATTTGGCCATTTGGAAAATTTTCTATATTTCGCCGCCTCCGAAATAATGTATTGTATTGAGCGTAGTATTTAATATTTTAATTTAATAATTTTAAGTTTTATAAGCAGTGAGTGTATATTCGTACAAATCAAAATAAAATTATTCATTTTATTGCATTTTTTCGCTGCTGATACAATTCAATTTTGCTGTTTATTAATAAAAATTAGGAGGTTTTTATGAATTATTGTAAGGAATTATTATACAGAGGATTACTTTTAGCGCATTTATATTTACTGGTTCCTTGTTTTCGAAGTCGGTTAATTTTTTTTTAACGTTTTTTATTTCATGCTTTTTAGTGGCGGGCGGAGATAACTTTTAGAAAACCATATGTTGGTATATAAAAAAAAATTGAAGTGTTTTTTTTTAAACATATTCTAAGTGCATTTTGTTCTGGTTTCTGGTTTTCAAGTAATTTTTTTTTTTTTTTTTATTCGGTACCAGTTCTCGGCCATAAAGACCACCCACCACTACAAAAATATTATACCCAAAGTGTGTATGACGAGGTTTATTCCACGGGGCCGTCTAGAAATAACCCGTCCAGGTCGCGTTTCACCACGTTCGTCTATCCCACGCCTATATATTATAATTATATTAAATTAATTTAATCATTTCAACTGGCATTTGAAGTAAAACATTTTTATCAGTTTTTCCTTCCAAGATTTATCAAACTCAAGTTCTTATTTATATATGTTATAGAAATATATTTTAGGTTAAGATATCAAGAAGCTTTAAAATGAAATGCGTTTGAACGTTACACGTTTTTCTAAAAGAGGAAAAAAAAACCTGGGGCAATTTAAGAATAATATATTTTCAATATTTACTTAAATTCCGAATTCCAAACTCAATATTTTATCTTTAAACTAGTTTCAATTCCAATTGATACGCTCCAATACATATGATTCTAATTTTAAAACCTTAAATTAACGTTAAAAAAAGATCATAATTTCCATCCTAAATTTCCGAACTAATAATCAGTTTTTTTTTTCTGTACTTCAAGTTTAAGTAATAAAGTGGTATTTAAACATTTAATCTTAATAAAATAAAATTCATTATCGTATTTCTCCAAAAATTTATCCAGTTTTTTGAACTTCTGATCTTTTAAGGAATTTTTAATTTCACAGGCCCGATGCCGTCACCACCAATCTCTTCCTATAAAATACCTACACCTCCACCCACCTCCCCTCGTCCAATCGCAACTCCACATCAGCCCTCACTGAATCCTCCCACATTCGCCTAGTCCTACCCCTTCCCTTGGACGTTTTCCAGTTTTGTAAAAATTACATAATTCTTCGGTCGGCAAAGCGTTTATCAATATTTTAGGAATTCGTTCACTACTAAGACTCTCAATATTGCAATCCCACTTTAACCGTCGCGCTGCTATAGCTTTGATTACGTTTTCCGGCTACAGTTCACATAATTCTGCCGCTGAATTCTTCTGTTGAATCATCCCTCTTCGGCCCAAATATACTACACAGTACTTTATTTTCAGATATCTTAACACGTTAGGTGCGGCATAAGTCACTGGGGTCCGATGTCCTATATTCCCCTCTTAACAGCCGATTTTCACATGAATATGTCCGAAAATCCGAACACTTCAAGCAATCAATTTAGTCGATTTTTTATGAGATTATTGCAATTTAGTACAGAAAATGTTGCTAACAGCTAAAATTCTGTTGTTTTTTAGAATCGGCCTCCGAGGTCCGATACTGGCTTTGAGTAATAAAACAAGACTACTGGAGGGCATCACCCTTCGGCGTCTGATACCAGTGCGTGTCCGTGCAGGTCGCCTCCGGATCTTCTCAATTCCTAACAGGTCTGTTACCTGTTACCATTCACTCAATGATAAAAAAAAAAAAGAAAAAAAATATCATAGAGTTCATACACAAAATTTCATTGTTGTAAAATCGTTTTAACATTGCAAAAATTATCAATATGGGGGGTAATTAAAAATTCGGCAGTTAAATGCAATTTTCAATAAATTATGGTGTAAATCATGTATCGGACACCAGGGGTTTCTATATATAAATCCCTTGAGACGCCCAATTAAATTCACTTTTCAGTCATTTAATTTAGTACTTTGAAGAAAGATAACGCTTTCGTCATAGCATTAGCATCAGACCCCGACGCCCGATATCGTCTGTGGCCATCGCAGCAGTCGGACCCCGGGGACCGATACCGTTCAATTCAGGATACCCCTAAAATACGCCGCCGCACCTAACATGTTAAGGCGTTGCTCATCCCTTGCTGTAAGCGGCCATGTTTCAGATCCAAATAGAACCTCGGAAGAATTATAGTTTCGTAAATTCAAATTTTTAAATTCGGTACAGAAGGCGTGAGCTAAGTAATTTTGCTACCTTAATTTGCATTGAAAGTAAATTAATAAAGTAAAATACTGTCTTGTCCCCTGGATGTCTTGTGGGCCAAATTTTTATTTTTCGATTGGTATGAAAATTCGTTATTAAATGCCCGCATTCTACCTATCGTAAGTTAAAGAAGAAAAAAAAGTACATAGGATTTTCTGTTTCCTTAAACGAGCACAAATAAAAGTTTAATAACGTAGACGTTACGTTTAGCACCAATAAACGAGCTTCCAAACGACTATAAGCAAATTTATTACAATTATGTATGTAAATATAATATACATAGTACGTATATATATATATATATATACATACGTATATATACATAATACTCGTAAAATACGCATTAAATATTAATTGAAATAAAAACAGCACTTATTACAATTTTTTTGTAAATTTTCATTCGAAAGTTGATAAAGTATATAATAAGTAGGTGTGCGAAGTAAATTCCGAATGTCTCCATCTATAATTCTTCATATCACTAAAACCCCAAAATCGTCATAATTTCTTTCACAAACTTCAAGATATTATAAATAGTATCTTTTAATTAAACACGGTAAAATGCCAGCATTTCCCTTCCACGAATCGGGATTCGTTTTAATTATTGATAATTGATTATCTATGGGAGGAAACAAAAATACAATAAATCCTCTGTAGTATTTTTTATGAAATAGTGGAAGTTTTCCCTAAGACTACTTCAGGCCGTAATTAATTTAAATTCAACGTCAATAATAAAAAGAAAAATATATCAGTTTTTAGTGAGCTGTTATCGTAAAGGTTGAAAAAAAAATCCTCTTGATCATAAAACTAATATTGATAGAATTTATGGTCTTACAGTTAATGCTTTTTAATTATCATTCCTGTAGCGTTATCTTTAAAAAAGTGTACGGTATTTTAATCTTCAAAGATTCGTTGAGGCTAATTTTACAGCAATATGAAATCCTTTAATTTCAGACGTTATTCATCTCATTTCTGAAACCAGCACATGAAGAGCATAATTAAAACACATAGAATTATATTATTATCACTAAAACGATTAAATATTTTATTTAATACGAAATCGGTTATCATTTTTTAAAACATCATGTGTAGGATGAAGATTGAATCATTTCAGTGTGTTAAGGTGAAGGATCGTGGTTGAAGGATTATTTACTCTATATATTAAAATAATTTCAATGGTCAATTATTTTAATAAAATTGAAATTAAGTAAAAATGAAAATCCAATTAAAATTGGTCAACCCTGATATACCTAGGCATTTAACTTAGATCGAAATGTCAGCATACAATAAATTACTTTTGTATAAATTATTCTCTTTAACCCCACCACTTCAATCAAGCAACCATAGCGCGCTTATAAATAATTTTATATTATCATTAATCAAATTACTATCATCAATATTTATTATTACATATTATAATATTAATATTTATTATAATAAAAACTAGCTGACCCCTGCGACGCATTCGCGCTCTAAACGGTCGCTAGTACGCTGACTCTATTGACTGGAAACGCATGTTTTTGCTTGTAACTCGCAAAGGACGGCGAGAAAAGAGTATAGAAACAAAAATGTTCGTCTCGACGAACTGGAAAAAATGATACCTATGAAAAAGCCCTATGATTATTTCAATCTATTATATGCTTCTGAAGTAGGTCTTTTTGGAAAGTATTATTTACGCACTATCGAGCTGATTATACAAAATGTTTATATTTCCGATCTCAAATCACTTCCCCTTTAAGCCCATTCTTGTTCGCATCAAAGAGAAACCGCGATAGCTTTGAATGTTGAGGGAGGTTCACTCAAAACCAGTTGCTGAATGGAACAGTTTGATGGTAAGCTACAATGCTCCTGAGCGTTTGCCATTTCCGAAATTCCTGTAACTTTCAGCCAGTATATTGTTAGTCACCATGCCCTCTTTACCGAAATTTCTTTCTTTCTGAATTTAATATCATTATGACTTTAATATTTTTTTCATTTATCCGTTCCTCAGAATTAACGCAGAATAATCGTCCAGCTGTCGCAATTCTGTTCAAATCTTCTGGTAACAAATTTCTCGGTGTATTGAAGACAATTATAGGAACAAACCAATTGCAAAACCTTTGTGAATGACACGGTTAATATGGAATTAATCCTGATGTCAAACATTCGATGTTGAAACTAAAGATTTTTTTTTTTTCACCAAGATTTGTTATCAAATCCTATTTGGTATAACTAAAGAAATGAGCACATTTTAAAAAGATAGGTAAATAAACGGTGGGTGGCTGGATAAGATGGCCGAGTGGGCAAACACGTTAGGAAATACGCGATGCCTCTGACAACCTGATGACATATGGTTAAAAAATGGAAGATAGCAAGTTCAAAACATAGAGCTAGGGGAAATTTAATAATACTCGGCATTAATCTCCCACCCAACCCCTGGCCCGGGAAATCCCTTATAGCCAAAACGGCGAGGAAGGGGAGGAACAAAAAAAAAAAAATGCATAGCATGCATAGGAATGTGCATAGTCGAAATTCCAATCACTGGTTCTCTTCTTCAAGCCACTTCAAGAAAGAAGAAGCATATAAATTGTATATTACTTATTGCTTGCTTTACACTAATAAGGCTACGCTAATAAGGACAATGCTACGGAGGGAGTCCTATCCAGAAACAAATATAATAGGAATTTTAAACGAATACCTGACATCGTACAGGCTAGAGACTACCAATTTACGTCCCCTCCTAAGCACTGGATACCAGGCTGTTCAACTCATCAAAAAATCCTAAGGCCACCTGCCTGGATGCGAACCCACTTGAGTTCGTTATTTAAAAAAAATATAGAATCGTAGAAGATCCTTAATACAAGCACAGATCACGGCCGTATATTGATGAACACATCATGTGTATTGGGATTAGGCTATTATAACAGACACCAGTATTCCGCACAAGCCTGATATTTTACTTATACTAGAAGATAATCACGCAAAGATTATAGAAATAGTGGTACCTTCAGACAATAATCTAGTCAAGGTAGTTAAAGTTAAAGTTCTTAAGAAAATATAATATGAAAGACTAAATTTTTCTTGCTTTACCCTCTACCTAAGTCCGGGTAATATGCCCAATAATGGTGAAAACCGAGAAGAATAAATTATAAGAATTATACACACACACGCGCAAGCACGCATTTACTCACAAATAATTTATATAAACATTAAATAACTGTTGTTTTTCGTTAAGGCTTATAACCTTTATTGTTATTTGGAATTTTAAGAGATGATTATCCATCTTTCAATTAATTTAGGCCCCTCTATTAATATTTTACGAAACAGAAATAGCTGCGCAGTGAACTGGAATCAGTAATGAGTCAGCAGCTACTTCTCTGGATCTTCATTTCTATTTAGCCAACTTTCAACAGGAATGTTTTAGTACAAACATAGGAACCAAACACTGGTGCAACCAAGGGAGGAGGTGCTTGCGGCTGAAGCCCTCTCGGCAGAAATAAATTTTTTTCTCACTGAAATTATATTCTCAATTAAAATTAAAATATTAAACAGCACTTTTCCATTAACTTCATTGTCAAATAAATGTTTACTTGGCAGACATAGTGGGATATTTTTTTCTAAAATGATATCTGATGACGAAATGAGTAATAACTCGACCGGTCATTGTCTTTTCAAATACAATCTATTCAAGTATACCAATACTAGAACAATGGAAATATAGATATCTTACCAATTAAGTACTTAAGCCTGGTGCATACATATAAGCAGCATAGTAATCACGACGCTCGATATTTTTCAATCGGATGGACAATGCAAATGGGACGCAGATGTATCGACCTATCTAGAAAGGTGTCACGGCAAAGTAATCTCGACATCATGTTTACTATGCCGATCTAATCTCGACATCATTACATGTGCACCGACCCTTAAGTTTAATTTTGAGATTATTCAAGGGAAAAAAGTTAGTTTTATTCTAGCAGTATTTTGCCCGAAGGAAGATAACTTTAACAATACAATTGTTCTTTCGTTTATAAAGCTTTAATGTCGTCGAAATGCTATTTGAGTAATTACTTTACAAAGAAACGCTTATTGTTATAACTCTCTGTCATCAACTGAAGAAAGTGGGTCGTCTGTTGAGAAATAAGAAAGCCAGTTACGAAGAAGTTGCAGCAATTGCTGATGGAACTAATGGTAGTTCCGCGTACAGCTTCTGTCATTTTGTCACCTTGTAAATTATAAAATAGTTCCTTGTCCTGGAAGTATTTATTTTATATGTTCGTAATACTAAAACAAATAGTGATCGAGAACATTGTTAAAACCAAAAAAGTTATAAAGAGGATGCCTATATCATTACGGGTACATCACATAAAGACGAAGATATTTGTTTTAACTATCTGAGTTAATCTATCCTTTGTAAGCATAAAAACACCTACATTTCGTTAGTGGATTATTTACGTTATAGGATTAGTTGTAGAATAAAGTCATTTAAGATGGTCCATTTCTTCTTAAATCGTTATATATTTTTAATATATTTTTAACAGTGTCCTGGATCCATACCAAGTTTCTAAACGGTAATCGGCATCGAAACAACCAAAAACGTTCGATAGTGAGAAACGTCCGAGTTTTAAACAAGGGGATAGTGCTACGATTCGGTCATGTAAGTTTAGTTTTTGAATGGCTTGATATAGGCAGCTGTAATAATTAGAATTATCACTTTTATTACTATAATTAATAGGTATAAGCGGCGTATCTTTTTACTTGTATGTATGTATGATATTTGCGGAAAACTTTTTTTGCCTTTACTTACTGTCAAAATACCTAACGCCTCCCAAAATCGTCCTGACTGGTACTAAGTGGCCTAAT
Source organism: Aelia acuminata (assembly GCA_911387785.2). Lineage (NCBI taxonomy): Eukaryota > Metazoa > Arthropoda > Insecta > Hemiptera > Pentatomidae > Aelia > Aelia acuminata. The sequence continues at coordinate 99,429,365 of OU426978.1, forward strand.
TTTCTGACATCTTTATATAATTCACTGGAAGCCGATGATTCCTTCCTCCCCCCTCCCCCCCATCTATAAATGTTGCTTTTGTAAGTTTCTTGTCGGCTCTCCTGGAACCTATTATTGTCTTCTTCGCATTTCCTGACCGAACTCTTGGGCTGGTAATTGCTTTCCTGAATCTCGGCGTTATAGTGTGTGACTCTCGTGAATGCTACCACATCCTTTTTGTGGCAACAAAGTTCCGTTCAGAGAGTTACATCTACTTTTTATCAGGATCGATAGTTCAGATATTGATAAGCATATATAAAAAATAATTAGTTGAATATCTAAGAAGTCAGAAAAATAAATAGTGTTCATTTCATTAAAAATAACCTGTTTTCTGATAATTGATACTTGAAATGAAAAACTTAATTCCTTTATTCAGTAACGCTTTTGGTCCGAAAAATATTTTTTACCTGCATTAACATTTATATACTTAATCAGCATTTTAGTAGTGCTAAATTGTTGACGAATGAAAATTTCATTGACATTGTTGTAATTTTACGTCTGTAAATACGTGTTGGTGTAGCAATGTAATAGTCATATTTGATTTGATAATATATCGATTGAGTATGCCGTTTTTGAACCGACTTACCTAGACCAATCCTTTGGTTAAGCTAGTAGAGAATGGTCTAGGAAATATGGTGGTACGAATATAGACATACAATACTTCTGAGTGATGTATAATATATGTACATCGGTTTTTCTAATGAATCCTAAACTAATATGTAGGTTTCACAAATAGTGTCATTTCCCAATTTGACTGAGAGAGGGGTGGGGTGGGGGTTGACCGAGTGAATTGCCTATATTAAACACAAAATGAATTAATAAAATTAAGTTTTAGCTTCTCTGTTATTTTATGTGAAATTAAATTAAATTCATTCAACACAATTAAAATATGACTAGTATTGACAACTGATTTTTTTCGGAAGGTTGTTATTGTTATAAAGGAATGAACTTAGTTGCCTTCAATTAACCTAATTTAGCTTACGGAGAAGGAAGTGTTAAAAGGGCTAATCCAATCTGTTCTAACCAGGGAGGTAAGTGCGAGATTTTTCTGTGGGTCTGCCACAAAATATAAATTTCAACCTGCCCATGGTGGATCCTTAAAGGTGCCCTTACACGTTCGGTTTTTTCACCGTTCTGAGCCATCGGTTTGCTCGAGGGAAAATGGTGGGGGAAAAACCGTCGGTTTGGAACGGAGGCAGATACGTCCTTAGGCCCGATGCACACGGACGACACTTTTCTGCGATGCGGACTATAAGCCGGGTCAGGGGTACCTGGAGTACAATGGTAAATCCGGTCGGTCCATTGTACTCCAGGTACCCCTGACCTGGCTTATAGTCCGCATCGCAGAAAAGTGTCGTCCGTGTGCACCGGGCCTTATACGTTCGTTCCATTTCGTCCGTCCAACCCTTGATTCTAATAATTAAAAATATTTTAATTCAAATAAATTTTCCAATTATGACTCATATGTGGTTTTTAAATGCGTAAATTTCCTAATTATTTTTCTAATAAAAAAAAAAAAATTTATGAAACCATTTGCAAGTCCCTATACATTGATCCATCAGACAAAAGTAATTCAAAATAACTTTTATTAAAATTTAAAATTCTATCCCAAGAATGTTTGTCCATATGTTGAGGGAAAAAAATGCAATAATTAATAATAAAAGCAAAGATAATGGTAATTGTTTGTATTTCATGTAGCCGACGGAAATCTTATGTCTAAAATACATTCATTAAATTTATTTTTTTATTTTAGAATTATTGCATTGGAAGAGAAGGGGGACGATAGGTAGTGCGGGCAGTTCCTAGAGATGTTCTACATTCATGTTGTTAAATTGCACTGCTAGGATTTCTTAATTTATATTGAGCCATCGGACAAAAAAAGAAAACAAAATCACTTTTATTTAATTATATTATTTAATCTAATTTCCACCGGGAACAATGTTCGTCCCTATATTGAGGAAAACAAACTTAAATAATATGTAATGAAAACATCGATAATGGCATTTTTTTTTATAGTTGGCGAAGATGACAGATTCATATTTGAGGCGAATATTCGTAATAATAATTTTTTTTTTTAATCTTGTACCTAAAATAAATATATCAATGTTTATTAAATTACTAGCTAGGGTGCCCGGCTTCGCTCCGGTAGTTGTGTGGTAGTTTTAATAACAGAAAAACTTTAAAATTAAAGGAAATATAGAACAAAATTAGCACTTTCTTGAAACTTTTAACATGGTATCAATATTAAGATTCGATATCTGTAGAGTCCGCCCAAATAAGGAACCCTATATACTTTATAGGGGGTTGAAAATGGTGAATGACCAATTAATTTTGCTGCTACTTTGTCGAGTCATGCATCGTTTTTGATGGTTTCTGTGATTCTGAATTCTATAAGTCCATTCCAAGCAGTCAGAAGATAATAAGTTATTAGATTAAGGTTGAAAAATCTATTAGTTAAAAAACTATATTTCGATTACAACTTAAGCGCCGACTACTGTGATGGTCCTATTAGATCCAGAAGTTTAGAAACTAACGAAGATTCATAGAAACTTTTTTTTTAAGACCTTTCTTCCAGTTCAATCTCCCTTAAGATATCCCCCCCCCCCCTGAATTTGGCCGGACACTGCATCTACTATTACAAAGTGAAAACCAAAATATCATGAGGGCACAATTTTTTCATTATATTTTTTTTTATCCTGAACTATGAGGGGTGATAAAATCTTATTGAAAAAATGCTGTAATTGGAGTTAGCCACTTTGTCAACTGGAATTCTCATCATACATAGTAATAAAACCATTTTTCATAATTACATACAATAAGAACACTTCAAATTTTATTTTCGATTTATAATCAGTCAATTCAGCCCTCCTTTTTTGTTTTATGTCTGTTTTTATTCGTTCACTGTACTAATAAAAAAAAATGTTCACTCATATTGCATTAAATTTAATTAAGTAGGTATATATTATATATTGATTAAATATAATGTGTTAATCAATTAACCTTCTTATGAGAAAATTAATTTTGTAAGGTATCCAGTCGGTTTTCTAATTGATATGTAAAATCATTATTTTATTTTGAAAGAAAAGGTGAAACTACTTATTTTCGCTTGATTTTTTAGTAATTTAAAAAGAACAGCTGAACAAATACATAACCTTTACAAATTGAACGGAATGAATGAACAATAAACATCGAGTGAAACGCACCCTAGCGCTTCCTAGTAGCCTGGAGCTCGAACTAAATTTTTCATTCATAAACTCGTACTGCCTTGAGCCGAGCTCTGTGGTGTAGCGGTTAGCATCCTCGCATGTAACGCAGGAGACCCGGGTTCGACTCCCGGCGGAGCCAAATCTTTTCTCTTCAAAAAATTAATTATTTAAATATATATGAAATATATAGTAAGTGGAAGTATTGCGATCGTGAAAAATTTCGACTTCCGGTTTTCAACGGAAATACACGTTTTGGGACCCCCTGAGTCGAAATAACAAAGTCCCGCGAAATGGTCTGTGGTGTGTGTGAACAGACTAGCTCAATAACTATTAACCGTGCGAACCTGAAATTGGATATTTAGTGTATGTATATGCCCGCGATGTGACAGCAAAAATTTCATCAAAATTGGTCAAAGGGTGGGGGTACTTTATTTCATAACTTTTTACTTTTTTTTCGATTTTCTCAAAAATGGCTCTAACGATTTTGACTAAACTAAGTATTTGATGTATTAATATGCCCGATATATGACTGTAAAAAATTCATCAAAATTGATCAACCGGAGGGGGGACTTTACTTAATAAATTGTGTATCATTTTCACGTGTTTTTTTTATTTACTCAAAACCAGCTTTAAAGATTTTGATCAAACTGGGTATTTGACGTATGTATATGCCAAAGATGGGACAGCCAACATTTCATCAAGATTGGTCAAACGGAGGGGGCACTTTATTTCATAACTTTTTTTCCAATTTTTACCTTTTTTTCTATTATCTCAAAAATGGCTTTAATGATTTTGATCAAATTCGTCATGTTTAATGAAAATGTCCAGTAATATCAGGTAAGTTTTATCAGTATTAAAATTTTCTGAGGGGGCTTAAATGGGAAAGGGGCCTTTTTTGTTTTAAAATAAGAAATGGCTAAATATGATATATGAAAAAAATCAAGTGAACATATACAGGAGAAAAAAAGAAAAATATTCCGTCAACTCATAAAACACCTTGAGCTCACGCATGCGCCGTATGCCTTTAATGACAAACCAATGCGTTATAATTAAAGATGTTCTGTTCATTTAATGAAAATTATTTGTTTATGAACGTATTCTAAATGAAATATTCAACAAGTACATAGAGAATTATAAAATCAGACGACTTGGACATAATACTCCAAGTCTTGCATTGCCGAATTATTACAAGTAAAACCTTTTATTTAATAATAAAAGAAATTAGTGTTGTTTTTTTTTTTTTTTTTTTTTAGCAAATGAAAACCAAAATAAGAAATGAATGTGGAAAAATGTTTAACTTTGATAAGTAGCAATTAACAAAACACATTAATTTCTAATCTAAGTTGGTAAGTGAAAGTTGCGTGGTGCGCGCACGCCCAGATTTTTTTCAGTAGGCATTATAGATTAATATTATAAACCTGAATTATATCATAATCCTATGATTTCTTTTCTTTGTTACAATTTATAGTTTTCGGAATTACGATTCATAAACGATATCACTAATGCCAGTTTAATTCCTGTTTTATTATTCAGTACCAATAAAATGGAGATATAGATTCTCGGAATAATCAATTTTTAAAGCGTCAGTTTCAGCTTGCATCACACAAAATATCAAATTAAATGAATGAGTTTGATAGTCGTCTTTCTAATTCATTAAGATCTCTTTTTCTTTTCTTCTATGATGTTGATTCGTAGTCCTCGCTCCTATTTCAAAGGGCCAATTACTCAATCAATATGGGTTTAATAATGATTTGTATTTTCGCGTTACATATATTGAAATAATAATAATTTGAAACCTAATATCTAAGTATTAGGAATACTAATACTCGCTTCAGAGACCATTGAGTAATATAAAAATCAACTCACTAAAGAAAATTCACTGAATAAAGAACTTAAAAAATAGTTTTTATTTTTATCTTTGACAATGTGACAAGGCAAAACATTTTGCGGGTATTTGTTATTGAAATTCAGGGGACCCCATTACGTATTTCCGTTGTAAACCGAAAGTCGAAATTTTTCACGGAGGCAATACTTTCCCTTACTAAATTTTTCATATTTGGGCAATTGAAGGTGAAAATCTGATGATGTTGTATAATTATTTTTAAATTTGCTTTTAAAATTTAAAACAGTATAAAACTTAGTTATTTTTAATAACGGTCCATTCCCTAATATTTTGGCAGTTTTCTTTGAAACATTATAGATTTAGCAAAACAGATGTACGGACCCTGGTTTCCTTTCCACCTAAATTAATTGGGTCCCGCCACCCATGTACGAAATGCTCATTCTTTTTTTGGACGACCTTTTCACCATGATATTTCCCTGTAATTAATTAAATTAAAAAAAAACTAATGAAACTAAAAGGAAATCCTCGAAATATATATTTATTTTATTTGTTTGTGCATATAAAAGCTCTACTCGGAGATTAAAGCTCGTATACAGAAGTAAAGAAAATCAATAACATAATTTTACTTTATTAAATTCTTTGTAAAAATGAAATAAACTTATTAAAACAATTACTTTTGTTTATTATACAAAATAAAGTAATTTATATTTTGTCTGTATTTTCCCCTCCTTATGATCGATTAACTGTAAATTATATATTGGTCATAAAAAAAATTACTGAAACATTTCTTTAAAATTGTATATAACCCCAATGCGTACATAAGTTAAACTTATCTTAAACAAAAATACAATTGCATATATATATATATAAAGCTATTGTGCTGCTATTCAAGACTCGGTGAGATGTGTTCTGGGAGGTGTCACATAAACTATATCAACACATTACTTGTAAAGAACGCAGTGTAGATAAACTGTTTGTTAATCTTTGTAATTCACTTTAATTTCTAAAATATAGAATAGAGAAATCCTATATAAGAATTTCTTATCTGGATATTATTACTTATTAGATTCGGTCCTCTATAAATACAGGATGATCATAGAGGAGCTCACATAATGAGGTCATTTTTATAATATCGTTATTTCAATTTACAAAATAACTACGAGTATATGATGTAGTATATGTATGAATATGTGTATATGATATGTTGATTGAGCGTTGAATTACAAACTGCTGAAGTGGGTTCGGGTCACGGTCAAATAAGGTAACTAAATAAATAATTATATAAATAAATAACATAAATTATTTCTTTATATAATTATAAACTATTGTAAATAGCATGTTAAAATGGAAATTAAATAAGACAGTCACTGAAACTACATGTAGTTATTTAGTTTCTATACATCAATGTGGTTTATATAGCAATATCCTTCAGTAACATTGTAGGGATATTCATACACTTTTATCATTTGTATTATACAGTCATTCTGTATTTTATGTATTTATATTACTGTTAACTTAAGTGTAATTTCACCTGTATAACTATATACAATTATATATATTCCAACCTGTTTGTTTACTAATTATTGAATTTACTGTTCACAGCCTAAAATCAATTAATACCCAACCGCTTAGTAGCACTTATGTTTAGCTTTTCAACTACGAACTCTGAATCGGATGTTTGTTTTAACGTAATGAAAATAGGGATGCGGTCTAATAAAACAACACTATAAGTCTATTAACATATATAGTGTCGAAATTTCGACCCGAGATTTAGGTCTTCATCAGTGCTATTTATTATTAACAAGATAACAACCAATGAAAGTATAAGAAGAGAAAAAATTAAAATAGTAAATAATTACAGATCAAAACAATATCAACAAGGCATAAATTATTGTAAATAGCAATACTAAATGATTAACGAATAGAAATGTGGATGTTTAAAGGATTTAATTTGAAGATAAAAGATTCGACCACGGACGGAAACCCAAGCCAGGTCCTCTGCATCGCCGTTGCAGCGCTCTTACCAATGGAGCTAATCGTGGGGGCGTTCCCAACTGCGTTCGAATATTTCTCTTCTGTGATCCCACGTTGGGAATGTGAGCCCCACGGTTAGTTCATTGGTAAAAGCGCTGCGACGGAGATGCAGGGGACCTGGGTTTGATTCCCGGCCGTGGTCGAATCTTTTATCTTCCATTTAAATAGTTAATTACATTATAAATTAATTATTTAAAAATAATCAATGATAATCATTAATCAATAAGATGAGTTTAGAGTTAAAATTAGATCAATAGTTTTGAATTGAATATTAAATATTTTGTTTGTTTTTGAATAACGTTATGGATACACAAAGAAATATAGAGTAATAATAATAAAAATAATGCAAAGTAATAATGAGAATGTAAAAAATAGAAAAGTTATATAAATAACTTTTTCTCTGATCTCATTATTACTTTGTCATCACTTTGCATTTGCATTTATTTTTATTATTATTACTCAATAATGTTCTTCTTATCCATATCGTTATTTAAAAACTTAAAAATTCATTAATAAATTCAAAATTAATGATCTGATATCAACTCCATAAGCATCAATATTTTTTGTTTATATTTAGCCCTGAAGAAGCAAGCCCTTAATCTCGGGTTGAAACGTCAGCACAATATTATGTTAATGCAAATTGAGCTTACGTACCCCGCATAATACTTTTCATTACATCAACGGTCAATCACCTTCATTAAGTTTTTTTTATTTTTAATAGCATTTACCCTAAAGCTTCGGCTTAACCCGTTTTCAGAAATATGATTAATCGTACCTCATGTGATTCAGAATCCATTCCTTTGATTGGCATCGTCATACAAAAGCGTTAACGGCTGAAAACCTTTTTAAAATCGCCGACGCAAACTAATGACTAGGTTATTCTGGGAAGGCACTTCTACTGAATCACATGTTGCGTTGAAACCACCCCCCACCCCTCTTTCCCTTTCTTTATCCCATTCAGTTAGTGTCAAGTTCTCGGAGAGGTTGGATGTCTTTTCTTTCCGCGTTCGTTACGAACGCTCGAACTTCACTCCGTATTCGTCCCTTATTAAGCATGTATGGCAGAGCATTCACTGATCGTCAGAATAGCCTATAAGAATCAGAGTTGTGTCCTGGATTACATGGGTTGAAATTTGATTATCATCGGTGAGGAATTTCTCTCTAAAGGTAAATTATTAACTTAATATATTTATAATGATTATAGTTAGTTAGATCAAGGCTATATATAAAAATTATATCAATGTCAATACTTTTATCAATTTTCATTTTGTGTTTAATCCATTTTTTTAAAATATTGATAATGGAGATATTGCAGTCTAAACATTTTAATAGTTTCATCTTCATCACGATTTATTTAATTAATTACATTCTTTTTCGTTCTGTTTTTGTCGAATTATAAAAGAATTTTTAGATTCGGACAAAATCTCTGCGAAATGATGATTACAAATTATTATCGATGCTGCTGTGTGTAGGTTGAAAATATATATTTTTAATCGTACTAATGCTCTGTATATTCAAAAGGTTTGTTAATGATGGTAAATTTATGATATATCGGGTAATGAATTTGCTGTACATTCGTTTTCCTGATAATATTGACGTTAAGTGAAAGCATGATGTAAAAGCCACCTGCCCGGAAAACTGAAGTCCGAGAATTTCCGTCGCCTCTTCCTGGTGGCCGCGTCCTTCCCGCTCTCATTGTGCTAAATTAATGTTTATTATATCCTCCTTTATTTATACTTGAATGTTTTCTCAGTTAAAATTGTATCTCCAATGGTGCACATTCATGTAAACATTTCAGTGCGTTACTCGTGGAGGTAATAAAAAAAAACTGTTTTCCATTTACCTCGACTTACTCGTATTTAGACCTTTGTACACCGCTCATTTTTTAAACATATATGTCATGGAGTGTTTCGTCAGTCTATGAAATGTAATTATAACGGGTCTATCTTATTATGTTTTAAATAGTAATAATTAATTGACGTCGTCCACTTAAAAAAACGGGGGTCTTATTATTAAGAATTTTAATAAGACTGCCTATGATTCTGAAATTAGTAATTAATAATAAAGAAATTAATTTCAAGAAGTTGGTGAAAAGCTAATTGTTTTATGGGCTAGTTTATGCTTCAATTAATTATTTTTCATGGAATGACTGGCATAAATAGATTTCGTGGAAGAAAATGAACTTATTTGCATTGTTGGTGATTTCGTTTGTTCCTGGCATTGTTAAATCCCATTTTTTTTTCTTTTTATGGGAAAAGGTTACTTTTACATTTTCTAAAATTTAATTTTCAGTCCATGCTTATCAAAATAATTTTTAAGCTTTCATAAAATCGTATTGAATTTATAGTTCTGTTTTAGAAGTATTAAATATTCTGTTGACTTGAATTATCTAATGCCCTTATTCTATAACTGCTTCATCCTTTATATGTGAAGATAAAAAATTTAATTGGATTTTATGAAACTGCTGTTTATGGAATTTACTCGAAATGAAATTTCTTGGAAGTTATAAACATGATAATTTTTTATTGTAATTTTCTTTTGACATTAATCCCCTTTGAAAGTTCTCCCGGTTATTTAATTTTTCCCAGAAACATTTGCATTCCTTTTTTTATTTGCTCAACTTATTAATCTTGTGTATTTTAATTTTCTAAATCGGCGTATTAGCTGTTTCATTAGAAAAATGTTTTGGTTATTGTATCTCGGAATGACCTTGCGTATTTACAACCGTTCGTATTTAAAAAAAAAACATTAATAAGAGAATGCCAAGTTGGGAAGTCCAGAGAAAAATTGCACCATTAGAAAATCCTTTTTTTACACGATATAGGTTTCATTTTTATTTTTGTGTATTTTTTTTTTAATTTCTAGGTTTTGAATTTGTGTTTAACGGCATAATAAACTCGAAAGCTTCAAAGTTCACAGTCTATGACCAGTTTTATTAAACACTATAATTTTAATATAATGATAAGTCTAGGATAAGTTAACCTAAAGAAACTACCTAGGTTATACGTAGTAATTATTAAATTAAAGTTTGATTTTTAGGTCGTTTAAGTACGGCAATAATGTGTTGCTATACTAATTAAATTTATATTTGTTTAATTGATGGTAATATTATAGTATAGTTACACCCCAAAAATCTGTAATAAATCCTCGATCCCGTATTCATTTTTATTTCATTTTCATGCTGAACCAGCTGTTGTTATATTTTTCTTTAATTTATCATTAAAATTATAAAATAAAGAATAATGTTAAATTAATTTTTTTTTAAGTCTAAATATTTCTTAAAGAATGCTATAAAAATTCTATTTTTCCTTTCTTGTTATCGTTTTTGTTTTTATTTAATGTTTTTTTTTTCTTCCTATTTTATTCTTTGTCCATTTTTCTATAAAGCTCTTATACTTTTAATGATTTGTAAAAGAAAGGCTGTATTTTTTGCTAGGTGGCAGCTTCATCTACTGGTCATAGATAGGTGATGATGATGATGCTGATAAATCGATCGTCATCTCTAAACGAACAGATAGGACGCGTCATCTTGACAAGTGAGTTCACTGAAAACCTATTTTTAATCCGTCTGTGATGTCCTTTGTAACATGGTCCCTATTTGCTTTATATTATTTCTTTATTTACCAATGTGTCAGCTTTTGTATATAATAACCCTTTGTAAAACCATCTTATCAGAATTAGTATTAAATTTTCTGTGTGGAGAATTGAAGGAACTCGGCCTTACCGTTTGTCACATGCTTTTATCACTCCTGAATCCCATCCCTGCTCCAACTCAATAAGATTAGAGTTTGTTTGCTTAAAACCTAACTTTTGTTAAACAGAATGAAAAATAATATTCTGAAGTATTTCTCAACGATTTTAAGTACTAAATTACAATAGTCATTATTTAAATAATAATCCAGTCAGTCGATTAGTTCCACCTGGTTCATGGAATCATTGAAGAGAGAAGATTGACCTTAAGACACGGACAAGAGGCTAAGACTCGGACCTTGGTAGCTCAGTTGGTTAGAGCTCTGCAACATTTTACAGAGACTCGGATGACCTGGCGATGGCCAATCTTTTAATCTTCTCTCTTTTATTAAGTAATTGTATTTAAAACTTGTGTATATAACAGAGAGGTAATGATGCGTATTTTTAAAATTGTACAGGGAGATGTTCTATTGCTAATGGTTATTCTTATCATATATATATATATATATATATATATATATATATATAGTCCTTAAAAAAACTGATTGCTCTTTTATCTTAGTGAAACCGTGTATTTATCTAGATTTTTTTTTTAAGGCGATCTAAATTTCATCGTTTATTTTAAGTTTGCTGTAACATATGCCGTTTTTTGAATATCCCAATGTTAATTTCCTCTTGGTGCTAAGTTCATATTTCGACCTTACAGTTTAATTTTAAAATAATTTAATTTTATACAATTTTATTGTCATATTCATATTCATATTTCGACATTGCAGTTTAATTTTATATAATTTTATTTTTCCAGGGGATTTAAAGGATTCGATTTTTATTAATATTATTCCGATCTATGTACAAATGTAATATTAAGATTTGTTTAGTCTTACTAGATTCGTCTTTCAATTCACTTAAAATATATATTTAAAAGACGCTCTTTCTACCGAATGTTCTAAACTAATGAAAACAGTTGCTTATCAACACTGAAAAGCTCTATGTCAATTACGTAGTTTTATTATATTTTACTATTAATGCTTAATTATGCCATCTACTGATAACGAGTGTTGGTGCTTCAATTATCATTGAAAAAAGTCATTGGTTAATAACCAAGTACAATACAAATTATACTAACTGAATTCATATTTTTGTTAGCTCATGAGATCGTTTTCACGTGAGTATATTGGACTTACTTATAAAGATTTTGAATTTTTAATCATTAACTTTCCACCATGATTCTGTTACAATTTTGGTGTGAGACAGTTATTTAACATTTTCCACTCTACCATTAACGGGATTCCTTGTTTAGAAGAGGGTCTGTTTCTGACATTCCATCTGTGAGTTTAATTTTGAGCCGGTTTGTCGGTGGTACAACAAACGTTTGTTGAACCTTGTATGTTCAATAAGGATGGAGGTTGCCCAGGTAGACAGTTGTAGATTTAGAGGGAGCTACTAGCCGTCCTGAAAACATGGCCGACCGAGGCTTCCAGGAAAAGACTCACTCCACCTCTTATTAGAGGCGAAGTACATTTCCGAGAATTCCTGCCCCAAGCGCTCCGCCTCCCCCCTCCATTTGCTTTAAAATCCAATGGATATATCTTCCATATTTTGTAGAATATTTTTATAGCTAAACGATACACATGTATATACCTAACTACTTCAGCTGTATGTTGGTAATTTAATGATATCTCGAATATTTATTTATATTTTTTTAAGTTATCTGACGATGAGATGTATTTTTTAAACTGTTCTGAGAACGAAATCTTGACTTGATTCTGAACTTCAGTTTTTCTTAATCATTATAATCCTTAATTAAGCCTTATGTTCTATAAAGGCTAAAATGACCCAAGTAGTTCAAGAGCCCAGTTACTAGTAAATAAATTGAGCCTTCAGAAAACTAAAATAGTTTAGAAAATAAATATAGTTTATATATTTGAAAATCTAAGGGTAATTAAAAAAACAAAACAATGATACACAATGATGAACAATTTTTAAATTTTACAGGATACATCACACTAAAACTGTATTAACACGGATTTTCGATAATTTTTACCTACCTTTAAGCAAGTTCCTGGTTAGTCTTAGAGGAGGTTCATATTGTTAATGTTTATATCATTGTGATTTCTAAATAGGTATCGGTTCATTTTATTTTTTTATGTGATTCACATTGTTTAAAGGTGCATCACAAGAATGTTTTGTTTGTAAATCCTATTTAAAGAGCTCAAGAAATTGTTACGTCATAAGGTGAGATTATTCCTGTGAAATTTATCTAGTTTCATATTTATATTTTTTTACATGGCGTAAATCCTAAATATTATTTTGTAATTTTCTTTAGCGTGAGACTAATCATAGCTTATATGTTGAGTTTAATATAAGTGTCGGTATTAGTCGTCTTTCAAAAAATTGTTCTAATTTTATTTTGGATTAATGATTTGTATGTAATTCGGCTCAATACTATGCCAAGTATTTCACTTACTAATCTCTAAGGCTAATGTGGGGAATGATGTTCAACTCTGCTTCATGGTTTTGGCGTCACAGATATCTTATCAGCATTTGAACGTCCTTGTTACGATCCATTCAATTGTCAGTCATGATGCAACAGTTTTGACGTAAATACTTGTTTTCCCGGCATTTATTTAATGGTTAACTACTTTCCACATTTACATAATATTCATTACATTTTTCATTTTCCATTGAATGTATGAAATTTTACTGCCTGTAAACATAATGCATATTGCACTACTACTGCATTAGGAACCACGACAGATTAGGTACAAATAGTTTTTCTTTTGTTCACTCCGGTGATTTAATGATTTTCAGAAACTAGTCTCTAGCAATCTCCTGAGCCTAGTAATGTAATTTTTATATTTTTAATCTTATAAATTTTTACTTTTATCTCACCAATGTCTGATTATTTTCCTTCCTTAGTACCCACGTAACATAGCTCCAGGTAGTAGCTAAATTTCCACTTGCTTTTTAGATTAGGTAACAAATCAGGTTCTGTTTCTGACAGGCCCCTGCTATCCTTAATCCATCCGATTGTTATAAAATTATCAAGAATTGTGCGGGTCGTTATCTAGATACTCCAACAACAAGCAACTCGCTTCTTGAAAAAATATATAAACAATAATGAATCGATAAGTACTAAGAACTTTTAAGTTTTTTAAGATAAATTATATATTCTGTAACTTATGGAGACAAAACAAAAATAAGAGTAAAGTTGCAAATAGCGTTTGCATATTAATCAAAACCGTCGATTTCTAAACTAAGTAAGTTGGTAAGTAAAATTTGTGTGTTGGAGGCATCGCACCAGATTTTATTAAATTTAAAATTAATGAGTTCAAGGCGCTTATAGTATAGGCCGATAGTAATGATCAAGTAACATTAGTTGTCGGTAAGCTACTTATTATTTAAAAAAACGGGGTTACCACCAAAAATCTACTCTGACCTACACCCAGATAATTTCATAAAGTATAATCAACACTAAATAAAAAAGTGTTTCTTTTAGAAGTGCTTTTATCTGTTTATGTGGGGGAATATTTCAAGCGTAAATCTGTCATTAGTGAGTGCCTTAAACGTGTTAGGGAACAATGCAAATAGCCTGGTTCGACCATGTAACTTTGACAACTCTATATTGTAGACCTTTTGTTATTTTATTTTCAAAAGAAAATGTGAAGAAGGATGTAACCTGGATCAAGATATTTCAGATTTGAATCAATCAGAACGATGAAATATTCGGTTATTTTTTTTTTTTTTTTTTTGAAAATTTGATATTACAATTTATTACATATTTAATTTTTAATGTCAGAATAATACAACATTTAACAATCTATATAAATAAAGATGAAATTCTGTTTGTTTATTTGTTTGTTTGTTCTTTATAGAAATCCATACCGTTTGTCCTAAATTCTCCAAATTTCGCTCGGTGGTTCTTTGATACCAGGTGCGAACACCTGTCCATATTTAAATTGCATAACTTCAGCGAATCTCTGGGTGTATTCTTTATTGTTTTCAAAATCGTTTTTATCTCGCTTTACATTAGTTTTTTACGAAATCGACCGTTTGAGTCGATAAAAGTCTCACTTTTTAGATTTTATAGATTTAAAAAATGAAATTCTCCGGGTGAAACTGGTATGTACAGCTAGTAATCTATATAATTAAAGATGAAATTCTGTTTGTTGGTTAGTTCTTTATAGAAATCCATACAGTTTGTCCTAAATTCTCCAAATTTCGCTCGGTGGTTCTTTGATACCAGGTGCGAACACCTGTCTATAATTAAATTGCATAACTTCAGCGAATCTCTGGGTATATTCTTTATTGTTTTAAAAATCGTTTTTATCTCGCTTTACATTGGTTTTTACGAAATCTTCCGTTTGAGTCCATTAAAGTCTCAGTTTATAGTATTTAAAATATACTATAGATTTAAAAAATGAAATTCTCCGGGTGAAACCGGTATATACAGCTAGTTATTATTATAATTATTCCATCATATACAATTTACTTAAATAGTTACATTTTATTTTTTTAGTTAAATTATACTCTTCATTTTATTTTTATAAATCCTTAGTCAGAAATATTGTGTTGACTATTATTTATTGATTCATGCTTAAATGTAAACGCTTAGAAAAATTAAATGTAAATAAGTCGCTTCCAGAATTATTTCCACCTAGATTAGCGATTCGTCCCACTGTGAGACGCACAGTGGGGAAAACAGCCAATCTAGGAGTGCAAAAGTCTTTTCGCCTACAAAACTCTTGCGACTTATAGATATGATCTGAAAATGTATTAAAATATATAATATGAAAGGATTAAAATTTCAAATTGAAATTTTCACTAGTCGAATTATTATTTGTTGTCACTGATCCTAAATTATTGTTTTATTTTCAATTCCAACCTTTTGTAACATCGTTTATATTTAATTCTTTACTTCTAATAAAAATAGTCGATTAAATTATGAAATATTTTATTAATTATTATTAAAATAAATCTTGTTTCTGGACAATTTTCTAAATTTATTTTTCTTTAATTTTGTTATATTCTAAACGTCTTGATTGCCCAATATCAACAAAACAGTAAATCATTTTTCACCAAGCAATGTAAACTAAATTGTCCAATTTTTCTATCTGGTTTCTTGGGCTTAATACCAGACATTACTGGCCGGTTTCACGTAAAATATAAATTTCCATTCTTCTTAATCTTTACAACAGAATAGAGCAAGGAAAACTAAATAAAACTGAAAATTAATACATTTATTTTATAAACAAGTAATAAAACACGTGTTTGCTGTAATAAAAACGCAAGTAAAAGAAAATAAAGGTTCTGAAAACGATTTATTTTAAAATTGTATCATATTTCATCAATAAATATCATCTAATAAATCATCATCTTCTTCGTCTTCGTCTGGTTCTTCTAAAGTGAGTGACTTTATGTCACTTTCGAAAACTGATTTTCGATTCGATGCTGATCGTACATTTCTCTCTTTCATCAAGCCAATCACTCTCCACTGTTAAAAACCTTTCGACAAGACGGTGGTGCTTTGCCCATTTACTGGCGAGTTTGCTCGTAAAATTATTAATTTTTTTATCGAGTCTTCCGAAAGAGTTTTCGATTCGTCTAAATCTAGAACGCTTGTGTTCTTCTCCGATAAACATTTTTGGCTCCGCCATACTTTAAAAAGTTCTTTTTTCAAAAATGTAAATTTTTCTGAAACAAAAAAAAAATCAAAAATTCATTTAAAAAAAAGTTGCAAATAATTGCACGGGATTCTTGAAAAAAATCGTTTAATAGTTCAATTAGAAGGTACTATTTTTGGAATCAACGCGAATACGGGCGAATATCAGAGCGTACGATAAAAAAAAGCCTTATTTTTTAAATATTGCAAAAGCCACATTTTCAAAAAAAATTTCAACATTTATATTGTTCTTCTTACCTTCCATTGTAACTGAAGTTTCGTATTATACACTCCAAATAAAATTTTCTTGTACAACTTCTCCCAACAGTGCTTAGAATGAAACTGAGATATTTTGAATAAAAATTGTATTATTGAACTTACCTTGAAATAAAGGATTATTATTAGGTCGGAGCTCTTGTTTTGTTTTCACTAGACACTTGTGTTTACATATCTAATCTTATTAGGCTTGATATCGCAACTTCAATTTTGGACTTTTGCACTCCTAGATCGGCTGTTTTCCCCACTGTGAGACGGCGAGAATGTAAGTTCTTCGGGGTTTATGTTATTATATCTTATTCATTGTATGCTACTTTATTGTATTTATATTACTGTAAAGAACAAGATTGGCCTAAAGCGATTTTTAGAAGTTTAGTTTTTTTGTTTTTGTTTTAACGTCACTTAATGCCACTAGGGCTAATCGGACGATGCTACAGTAGGAGTATTTTGCCTATCCAGGTATAATTAGGATAGGGATCTTTTACGAGTACCTGACATCGTACACGCTCGGGACCTCCATTTTACGTCCTATCCGAGGGACGGCATAGACAAGGATTTTTTACGCCCATTAAAAAATCCTAGAGCTACCTCCGAACGCGAACTCGTGACAGACCTTTAGTATTGTAGGTTTCTCTGCTAACCACTACACACCACAGGTACCCCGATTTTTAGAAGTAAAAGCAAGTTAATTTTTTTATGATGAAAATATCTTCTCTTCCTTCTTTTGATATCCATGGTTATGAAAATTAACTGACTTAACATCGTGAGGCCTTTCACGGAATTTATGTTTTTTGAATGTCTCAGGTAGACTGATGATTTCATGAACCCGGCATGATTTATTTCATTTTCATCTATTCTTTATTCCCTTTTTATTTATTATTTACAAATAAAAGAAATCTCTTTCGGGAAAAAAATTTCCATTAGCTTTCAAGTCTTGTACTCATGGCCGACGAATCTCGTTTTACTATACCTTTGGAGATTTCCATAATGTTTTCTAATGATACTGGATCAATACATTATTATAAATTTCATTTGCTACTCAGAACTGTCTCCGAATAAGAACATTATAGGTTCTCAACAAAGAGAGATTTACACCTTTAAAAATCAGTACCCCTTTATTAGCACACATAGCAATTCATAATGAATTATTTATTTCTATATTGTGTGGACTATATTCTGTTAAAATATCTGGGTGTAGATTATTAGTAATTCCATTTTTTATAATATAATAATAGCTTACCGACTATTGAAAATAAAGGAGGGTACTCTGTACTATATCCACATTTAAAGAACCAAGAACTTATATAAACTTAATTTCTGAATCGTCTTCTATTGCCTAGTATATTTTTTTTTTTTTTTTCAAAAAACACAATCCAATCTTTGATATTATTTATTTTGCAATATAATTTGGAAATAAACTGACTAAACATTTTGAGGGAATTACCGTGTTCATCCCCACCATAATTGTGTTAATATTTGCTTCAAGCAATTAATAATTTGGAAATTACCTAGATTGTTGTTTTCATGAGACCGACGCGATTTTTTCATTTAGTTGGTGTTAACTATTTTCACATAGATTTGCGATTCGTCCCACTGTGCGTCCTGGCGTGTATAGACCTGGCCTTCGTTTCGGCTCGCAACCTACTGGCCTCGAAACCCCTTTTCCGCTTATTACTAGTCGACGTTTGGTCCCAATGGGTCCATCAGGGCCTGCATCAACATTTCCGAAGTTGTACCATCCAATAGTCACACCTGAGCCATTTTTCATTACTCCTAAGAATAATTTTATTCTTTTTTTTTTTTCTTTTTTTTTGGGGGAAATCCTAAAAGTAAACTAGGAAAGTATTTGATTATTATCGACAAGAGAAAGAATCCTTTTACGCGAGGATGGACTGGCACAGTTGAGACATTTTTATTTATTTTTCTTGGAATTCCCAATTGTAGCCGATGAGGTATAATTTGGTGTATTTACGCCATACATAGGAAAGCAACCATATGCTAAACTGAAACTTCCAGCTAGTATTTTGTTTTTGTTTTTTCCTAAAATAGTTGAACTAAGTTGTCAAATCCAGGTACCTATGGGACGTACTTCTAAGGAACAGTGAGACTAGTAGTTGCATTTTTCTGACAATGGCAACCTTTTTTTAAATAATTTGCTATAAAAAGTATTTTTCCAATTAGACGATGCCCTAAAACCTGAATCCTTCACGCCTAACAACTCTTACACCCAAATGTTTGATAGGGTTTTGAAACTTCCAAACGGCTAAAACAAAAGGTTGTTTAAACGTGAAAATAGTAATTTCCACATCCTTACTGAACGCTACACATACCTTATAATTTTCTCAATGACCAAAAACTTTTCTATAAAATCAAACTCAATTCCCGATATTAAATTTGTAATTACTTTATTTGTATCACAGGGCGAAAATAACACCAGGTAGTAAAAAAGCCGAAACCTCTGTGAATAAAATAAGTATGAAAAAAAAAGTGCCTCTTTCGCTTCGAAAATGCCTGGGAACCACCACCGACCTATCGCAATAAATGAAAAATGCCACGCACCCAAAAACCGTCATGTAACTTCCATTTTTATTTCAAGTTCTAATAAATATTAATATTATTGCTAATTTTCAATTACATGGATAAAATATGATTTATTCAGTCAAAATAAAGTAACGCGATGCTAAAGTATCAAATTTCGAGGTATTAGGGTACATCGATCCCAATTAGCCGTTGCGCTGTAGACTCTTCAGAGAAGGCCTTTATCCCACCACTCCGCAACATTGGATATTCATATATTTACCTTCATCAAAATTTGAGGCATTTAATAATGAAATAAAAAAATCTGGTGCGTGCGTGCAACACACAACTTTCACTTACCAACTTACTTAGATAAGAAATTGACGTGTTTTGTTAAATATCATTTCCCAAAGTCACACATTTTTCTACATTCATATCTTATTTTTGTTAATCGTTAAAGCCGTTTTTGAGTAAATAAAAAAACCCGTGAAAATGATACAAAATTTAAGAAGTAAAGTCCCCCCTTCGGTCGATCAATTTTGATGAAATGTTGGCTATCACATATTTAGCATATACATACGTCAAATATCCAGTTTGATCAAAATCTTTAAAGCCGTTTTTGAGTAAATAAAAAAAACACGTGAAAATGATAAAAAATTTATTAAGTAAAGTCCCTCCTCCGGTTGATCAATTTTGATGAAATTTTTACAGTCATATCTCGGGCATATTAATACATCAAATACTCAGTTTAATCAAAATCGTTAAAGCCGTTTTTGAGAAAATCGAAAAAAACCTAAAAAGTTATTAAGTAAAGTACCCCCTCCCTTTAAGTAATTTTGATGAAATTTATGCTGTCACATCGCGGGCATATACCTACACTAAATACCCAATTTCGGGATCGCACGGTTTATAGTTTTTGAGATAGTCTGTTCACACACACACACACACACACACACACACACACACACACACACACACACACACACACACACACACACACACACACACACACACACACACACACACACACACACACACACACACACACACACACACACACACACACACACACACACACACACACGCGCGCGCGCGCACGCACGCACACGCGCACACGCACACACACACACACAGACCATTTCGCGGGACTTGGTTATTTCAACTCAACCAAAACGTGTATTTCCGTTGAAAACCGGAAGTCGAAATTTTTCACGATCGCAATACTTCCACTTATTATATATTTCATATATAGGTAAGTGAAAGTAAAAATATGTATAGTATAACTAAACTAATATGTAAAAAATAAAAAAGAATATTGCTGTCCTGTAAGTATGAATAGTAAATACCTTTTATTATATTTTTGAAATGTATGCTTATTTTGATAAAACTAATTCGCCATTAGAAGGCTTTTGGCGTACGTCCCTACTTTTCAAAATCTTGCTTTTAAAAGCTATATTTTTATGTTGTAATTATTGTTAAATAATCAAAAGAAACGTTATTTTCCAGCTGCTAATTAGATGAAAGGTCGGTCATACGGGATAGAACTATGGGGTTCCGCAAAGCCCTCAAACATCCAAAGAATTTTGTCATTCCAGTCCAAAGTATTTAGGAAATAGAGACACACCATACTATGTAACAATTGACTCATTGCACAGGGACCTGAATATCCTAACATCCATCTTCCACGAAAGACTAAGTTTCAACAAGATGCCTTTAGCACAGACACTAACATCTAATATAAACCTCCCTACATTCCACCCCGGGGGCTTTTGATGCAGTGGCCGAGAGATTTGCTTAGTTTAGTTAGCAATTTACTATTTCGTCATACCACGCATTTGCTAATTACTAATGTGCAAATTGCAAATCTCTCAAACAAGACTGACCATTTGTATTTGCGTTTAATAATAATTTTTTTTTTAATTTGTTGGCATCCTTTGCCACTTATTAAGGCTAAAGGCTATAAGTCGTAAAAATACTTTTTTAGGTAGTCACAGAATTTTATGCACAAGTAATAGATAATTTAATATTTTATGAGACGCTGTATCGTCTCATATTTTTTTTTTTTTAGTTTATGTTCTCTACTCTTTTAATACGCTAAAAAAATGTAAAAAAATAAAAATGAACTACCATCATCCATATACGTAACATCTAGTTGTTGTTCCTGTCAAATAATTAAGATCGTTGATCTGAAAACATTATACAGTTGTTCTTATTGATTAAAATGCATAATCTGCAGTGCTTTGCCCATAGGACGGTCTAAAAGGTTGAGCTGTATTGGAATCTAAGACAGCCTGCCGCCCTGAAGGTTTATAATCCATGGATCGGTCAATACCCTTAATCCAGTCAGGTATTGGAATCCCATTGTAGGGATACATCAATAGTAATTATTTTCAAACGGAAATCACCTCGCTAATAATGTTACACTTGTTCAGCTCTCTGGAATGTGTAAAACCTTATTGGATAAAGTTACTTGTAAAAACTAAGAGATACCAGATTATACTCTTAACTATTTGTAAACGAATTATAATTTCGATTAACTTTTGAAAACGGATCAGTAGCGTAAGAAAGAGAACTCAACTCGTGCCGTAGAATTGCTTGGAAGAGAAAGTTGTTCGGATTTCTCAGAAATGGAAGAAATCATTTCAAAACGGTGAAAACGCGGTTGTGTGCCGAGCCCTCTTATCGCTCAACTTTTGAATATCAGCATAATCTCAGAATAAATTTGGTGTCTCAAAATTATATTATTTTAATTTCAGTTGTCAAGTTGCCTTAGTGTATATTTACTACCTAAGCTTGTTCTGATGATTTCATTTAAAACTTGATTTCATCAAAGGAAGTTCATTAAAAGATTTTATTTCTTTATTTATCCACCATTCATCTTCATTATCATTTAAATATGTTTGGATTAATTTTGCTCAAGTACTCTTTCCTTTTCTCATCTTCGATCCGCTCTATCTGATCAATACTACTGAGCACTCAGCCTCTATGAAGTTGCTAACCTTAAACGATTAATCAATAAAAAAAGCAATGGCAGTTGATTTTGAAATTAGTCAAATCATCTCACACAACCATAAGTCTTCATGAATGCGGTTTAGTATTTTATTTTTTCCATTGGTATTCTTTACTTTAGAATGTACTGTACGCTCTAACTCCAATTTAAAAAAAAAAGAAAAACGTATTCCAATATCTTGCAGATTGAATAATACATTCTGTCTAGGGCACAAATTTATCAATGATCTGATAAACCTATTTAGTTTGTGAGTGACCGTCGAAAATTACTGTATACAAGATACAAAATATTCATTTGTGTGTCTTCATGTCATTTTTTATGAGAATCTCATGAATGTCACAGTCCATTATACAATATTGCATGCACTTATCTCCATGAAAAAAAAAAAGTTAATCCGTTTGAAAAAAAAACTTGATATTTTTCGAAAGATAGGAAAAGGCATGTCCGTCACACTGTATTTAAAACCCCAACCGCAGGGATGTTTTCCCAGTATGAATTTTTTTTATCAAACGGCGGGAAGGAAGGATTTTTAATCATTCCCACAATATTAAGCTCATGCTTCTAATTATTTCTGGGCTTCTAAGCTCAGTGGCAAAGTAAAAAATTTCTTAAAACTTAAATAACATAAGCATTTAGTCATCTGAGAATTTTTAAATCAAATATGTTTTCTGGAAAAGGAATTGCTTAGATATTCCTTTTCCAGAAAGCATATTTTTAATAACATAAATTTCATACATATTTTAATATATTATATATATATTAATATATGTATAATATCAATTTAAAATTTTCATAACCATTACAACTCTTAAACGTGTAGTCAAGTGGTAGTATATTTATTTTGGAAATGATCCAGGCTTTATTTCTGCATTATTCAACATCAATCAAAATCATTTGTATTGAGTATAGGAAACAACCTTTTTAACTTGTCTCCTGTCCCGTGCAATCGGCATAACACACCGTGTTTGACTTTTAAGCTCCAAATTGTTAGTATCCATTAGATGATTATTTCATTGTTTTAGTAATTTATATATGTGAGTTAATCAAATATTACGAAAGTCCTCCGTGGATATTTTTGTGAATATTCCTAATAAACAGAGCTCTTTCAAAGTAAATAATCGAAGGAGGAAATTCAAATACGATAACCGTCAAATCATCTTTTTTTAGCTGAGTTGCCTGATTATTTTCTCGGAACTGTTTAAGCTAAGGCATCAAGTGTTTACTTTTCGAATAAAAGCCATTTCGAGATGTAAGTAAATATTTTTTGATTGTTTGGCATCGTCGCTTGATAATTGCGTGCGTCATTCGTTTACTAAAATTCATTAAATTGTTATGAATAATTTAATTTTTTAAATATGTTAGAGAAAATAAATACGAAGTTAGTGCTGTTTCGTAACAAGTACGCCTTGCTTCATAATCTACTTCTGTAAACCTTGGGTTGAGTGGCCTTGCTTTGTCAAATAGCTGTGAAATGGGATTTGAGTTTCTAGTACATAACAGTGCACCATGTATATTGTCACATGGCTTTATACTGCAACCCACCAAATTTATTAAATACCATCAACTGGCATGATTTAGCTCTCTTTTCAACTTTAAAAATAAATTGCACTAACTTTTCGACTATATTTCTTAAAGAAACCAATTGTTGGTGGATAGCATCAGTGTCATTTAATTTTTCATATTCTTCCATACAAAAATGTAAATATAGGATGGGCAAAGTTACCCTGGGAAAGGGGTGACTGCCCATCCATTGTAGTGATAAGAGGTTTTGCGCAATCTTACCCAATTTGATTAAAAGAATATAAATATTACAATAGTTCTCTTTTTTTCCTTTTAATTTTAAGAAAACATTTAAATAGCAAATGTTATTAATATAAACATATTTGAAAAATCGCATTTATTAAAAAAATAAACAGTTTCACTAAAACGGAAAAAGAATCTTTTCATGAGCATATCCTGGTTTTGGACCTATACGGAAATTTGAATGTTTTGGCTTAGTACAGTTCCACAGAATGATCTTTTTTCTTTCTCCTCCACTTCCTCGCCTTTTAGGGGATTGATGCAGAGTATTATTAAGTGTCCCCTAGCTCCGGATTTTGAACATGCCATCTTCGCAACGCGTATTTTCTAACGCGTTTGTCCACTCAGCTCTCCCGCCACCCACCACAGTGTGATCTGGTTCATTTTTACTATATCCTCTGAATCTTGTTTTTCTTCTTTGTTAGTAGTTGGGAAGTCACCCACCAGAGGACAAAGCTACCCCGGTTCACGGTATTCTAAACTAATACTTTCTTGGTATCTCAAGTATTATTAATTTAATCATTATTGAAATTCTAAAGTGTTTGTGTTCATTATGGACTTAAAGACTAGAAGACTTCTAAATCCATTTGAGGATCTTTTTCTCTTCTTTCACTGACGAAGCATGCTTGTAGTTAATTCGTTGTGTTATTATTTTAATATATTTATCAAATGTCAGTCAGGTATACAATTTGAACAATAATAACGTGCTTGGAATTACATTTGTCAGTTTGATTTGATAATAGAAATTTTTATCTTATCAGAAAAGGCATCTCTTCATCGTACCTCGGAATTCCCCAGTACCACTTGCTATATGAATGACCGTAAAAGGTAGTGAGGAATTATTTCTGTCGATTATAATTCAGTGTTGACAGCTGTCGGTGCAGCTGCGTTGATAAAACGGACGACTTAATCGATTTTCAATTTTTCAGGCGGTTAAAATTAGACAAAAGCTGGAGTTATTATTTATTTCGCCTGTCGAACAAAAGAATTACGGTGAATCTAAACAGTAATGGAAGTTTTTCTTTCTTTTATTATAATTAACTGGTCCCAAAATCGGATTCATCTTTTATTGTGTAACTAGTTCAGAATCAAATTTAAATTTTATTAGTTACAAAAAAAAAATGTTCCCTCTCGTGATATTATTAATACATTACTACTAGATGATTCCTATCGACCACCACTACTTTTCTTGACTCACTTCACCTAAGAATTGAGAACATTCTATAAAAATGTGTAAGTAATCATGTTTGTTTCCTTTACACAGTGGAGGTATATTAAGCAAAATTCATAAATGTGTTGAAATCGAGAAATTGAGATTGTTTTTAGGTTTGTTCAGTTCTGTTTATTGTTTACACAAGTGGATAAGCCATTTATTTGAAATGAAAAATAAATTAAAATGATGACGCTGGACAAATAGCCTTCTATTTCTTCAGAATCATTACCAATCAATTTAGCAAAATAATAATCAAAATGTTTATACACAAATCAAGCGCGAAATCTCACGGTAAAATAGTCACCCAAAAGGGCTCAAAACGTCAAGACAAGTATTTTAACTGATTAGAACAAATAAATGTTACTAAGGAATGGATATCAATAAAGAAAAATCTGGTGCGATGCGCGCAACACACAACTTTCAATTACCAACTTACATTAGAAATTAACTTGTTTTGTTAAATGCCATTTCTCAAAGTCACACATTCATTTACTTATTTTTTTTTTTTTATTTGTTCTCTGAAGAACAGTAAATGGTGTTCTTTAGACCAATACACCTGTGGTGTAGTGGTTAGCATGGCCATTGTACTAAGATATCCAACTTCAACTTGTGTTATAGTCCCTGATAACTTTTAATACGTACGTTAAACTTATTTTACTTGTCAGACCTAGGGCTCACCGGTGGTGTAGTGGTTAGTATAGCAATCTACAATTCTAAAGGTGCTAGGTCGCGTCCCGTGGTGGCCCTATTCTTGGCTGTGCCCTCTCAGAAAATTTTAGTAATGATAAAGCTTACCTGTTATTAAAGAAGAGTTGATTTTCATTAAACATAACGAATTTGATCAAAATCATTAAAGCCGTTTTTTGGGAAAATCGTAAACATGGGCAAAAAGTTATGAAATAATGTACACTCTCCGTTTGACCAATTTGATGAAATTTTTGCTGCCACATCGCGGGTATATACATACACCAAATACGCAATTTCAGGTTCGTACGGTTTATAATTTTTGAGCTAGTCTGTTCACATACATACAGACCATTTCGCGGGACTTGGTTATTTGGACTCAGAGGACCCCTAAAAGGTGTATTTCCGTTGAAAACCGGAAGCCAAAATTTTTTACGATCGCGATACTATCCCTTACTATATATATAAAGTGAAAGTAAAAAAACGAACTTCGTTTAGAATAATATCATAACTATAACACATAAAGCAAATGCACCTACAGAGTAAAGAATAAATAAATAAAAAAGACTAAAAAAAATAAACGAATAAATTATTAACAAATTATTGTGATGTTATTCTGTACTCCATGGTTACTATAGGGACCATATCATTCTTACTTATCCCCTTACGTGTAATGTCGCGTTAGTTTGATAAATATCCGTTTTGAAAAATGAAAGTTGGGCTTCTACTGTGATGCAGTTATGAATACCGAGGATAGACCTTGCTTAAGTGCTACACCATTTTACCGAGGCCTTCCCCCTCTTCTGGATATATATATTCTTTACTCTGAAATCATGTAAATATCTGATATGGTATCATTGTTGCCAGCCCATCCGATTGCAGTCGACCATCCTTTACAACTGTTATAATATCCGGGTACTTTTATATTCTATTAACCATCCATACTCCATTATCATTCAGGAGACCAAATATTTTTCTATCGAGGAAGGAGGTTGGCTTCTTGTGCTTTTCATAATTTTCGACAAACTAAACCCATATGTCTACACAGGTCTGATTAAAGTCTTGTATATGTTAATCCTCAAAAACAGTGACCTAATCTAACCTAGTTAAAATATATGTTTATTTTTATTCTCAAAAAAGTAATTTTTTCCATCAAAATGTTTTTTTTTATTTCTTCTTGCACTTTTTGCTGTTACTAAGTATTACTCATTTTTAGTAAGTTCGGGTAGAAAGGCTTAAGATTTAACTTAATATTGCTTTACCCTTGTTTCAGGGGGCGAGGGAGAGACGGGCCGGTGCCGGCACCGGTCGAAGAAGTGCTGCCTCGCCCGGCCATTGAAGGGCACTGCAGACCTCGAGCGGCTGACCTCCACCGTCCACGACCTCTCAGAGTCCGGATGGTACTACGGCTGCCTCAGCAGGAAGCAGTCCATCACCCTCCTCCAGTCGGCCCCCATCGGCCACTTCATCGTCAGGGATTCGTCGGATCCGAGGTCAGTATATGCCTTTGAAAAGAACAGAATTTGTGCTTGAGGTGAGGACTGACATATGTTGGGTCTGATCGCTAGTTGAAGTCACAATCAATCCTGTTAAGTTTTGTTCCATAGTGAGGATATTTTTCAAACATCATCTTGTCTTAGATCCAGGGTTATCTAATGTGGGTTTAGTTGATGTTTGACATCTGATAGAAAATAATGCGGAACCAGGAAAAGGCCATACAACATATAAATGTTTTAGGGGAAAAGCGAATTTTAAAGGGAATAGGAAACTTAGATAAAGCTCTTGTGTTTGTGGACCTCCAGACTGAGGGAACCTCCTAGAAACAAGTCTAGTTAGACCATTTCATAGGTGTGCCAAAGGCCTTTGAAATATAATATGAATGAATGAATCTAATGTTATTCATTATTTTATCAATACTGTTACATTTTCAAAACGTCTTCATTTATGAAATGTTTGTATTCTTTTCATATTTATCTCTTTCAATATCCTTTTCAACCTTATTATATTGTAACGTTAAACCGATAAGTAAATAAACAAAACATATGGCGTAACCTCCCGGACCGCTTGTTGGAACAAAATAAGCGGTTGGAACGAACTGTTTTTGTATAGATCATTCCGTGATGTCAGAGAACTGCCGACATTGTTCTAGAATGATCCAGGCCCTACTGTTTACGATTATATAAAAGGAGCAGTGACTGAACGAGTTAGTTGAAGTCTGTGTCTTGACTGTGTTGCTCAAGTCATATGATTGCGTGTGTTATAACGTTATCAATTTTGTAACCTGCTCAAGTGTTTAAGTTGTAATAATTCGTTGGCATTGTAACAACTGTATATTTCTGTTAAATAAATATTTTGTTACCCACATAAGTGTTACAATATTGAAAGTTCTTAAAACTCATTCAGACAACTTTTCCTAAGACATGTTTTTCACCGATTCATTTCGTCTGCGCAGGATTTTACTACTCTAGGTACCACATAGCAATGGTAAACAGCCGATTGATATGTTAAGATTATATTATTCCTCGTTACTGTCGTCGGACTTAAATACATACTACCGATTCTATTGAAAAAAAACAAAAAAAAACTGTGAATTCATTCGAATCGGAATTTTCCGTCCATATGTGTGTGGCCTGATTTATTTAAATATTGGAATGTTGATAACTTCGGGTTTGTGGAAAAATCCTTATCGGATATTCTAGGAGAGACGAACTATTCTATCAGTATATCTGTAAATTAAAAAAATATTCGATGTGAGTTTTTTATATCTCTAGTATTAATTTTACGCTTGTTTGATCTTAAAGAAGATCACCCCTTTATATCACAAAAATAATGTTCATTAGCCTACCGTATTATGGGAAGTTCACCCCTTTATATCACAAAAATAATGTTCATTAGCGTACTGTATTATGGGAGAAGTCTTATCTTAAACCATACAATTAAAAAGATAGCTATTAAAACTTTCATTTACGTTTATCAAAGTTTCATTCTTTGAATTCTTCCTTTTTATTTATATTTAAATAATAAATTAAACTCTACCTCTTAAACCTAGAACATTACATTAGACAGTAGAGTTACTAGAACATTAGACTTAAACAGTCTTAGATTCATTACGCCTTATAAATTACTCTCGGTTATGGAAGGAACTATTGCAATGATGAGGGTTGATAACCTATCATTAGCTTAGTGTCACTATCCATTGAAGTATCAAGTATCTTCTATACTGAGATTATGACCTAGGAGATTCTCCTTGCCTAAGACCACCCCAGAACTGATTTAACAAAAAATATGTTTTCTAGTTATGTGGAACTCATTCGAGTCCTGAAGCTAGTGACCATCATCCTTATCTTTCGGCTTTTTGGGTAGTAGATATGGATTGAGTATTTTTGCTAGAATGACGTAATGTTATATTAATGTGATTTAACATTGCCCCTAAGTTTGCATGAATTTCATTCTTTTTAGTTGTTCATAGTTCATGTTATTATAACTGTATAAATCATCATTAATTACTTTCGTAAATAGCTTCTTGTAGCATCACATGTAGCCAATTTAGTAAGACATATAACCAAATAATTAAAATTATAAATAATTAAACGCTAATAAAACAGAACATTTTAAGTCAGAACGTCCACAGGATTTTGTCATGGGGCAGGCTGGTTAAATTTTCCTCGGGGGGGAGGGGGGGGGACTGGTAAAAATCTTATGTGGGCGTATTTTGACTATTTAAGGTTCAATTAATGTTTCAAATAAAACTTATTGATATTTGAATATTAAAATATGTTATTCTATAATACTTTATACATATATTACATTAATAAGAATTTATTCAATGTATTAATTATGTTCCTCATACTTTTTAGGGGGGCACCTGACCCCCTGCGGACGCCCATGATTGTAGGTATCAGAAGGTGCTGCTTATGAATAAAATATTTGTAATGGCCTATCCAATGTTGAGGCTTTAATCTAATGTGACTTTTGCTGGAGCTACTTTGAAGGTTTTCGATAACGCTGGAAATATTCATTCCAAATCCGACGCAAATGGTCATTTGCGTGTTATCCAAGAGCGGACAAATTAAGCGAGTCAATTAGTGGAACACGATCAGTATTACCAATACTACGAGCTTTCATCAAGATAAAGCGTATTTAGGGGAAGAGGAAGTCACTTTTACGATCCTCTTATCGGCAGGAACAACGGACCAGAGAAATAACGATAAAACAAACGGTCATTTGTGTTTTATAGATAAGATTAGTTTAGTTGTTCTTGTAGCGTAATCCTCGCCGCCTTTATTCACAGCTCGATTATTTTCATTTTTGTCAGCTTCACTATCTGCGGTAGAAACTTATTACAGAAACAACAGCAATAGAGGATCGGATCGCTGAACCTCATTTAACATTTAGAAGCCATGATAAGCATAGACTGCCACGACCAAATGCGGGTATAGGAAGAAACATCTCCAGGATGATTGTCTTTGTCCTAAATTTCTTTAATAATAAATAAATAAATAATGAAGGTTTAAGGAAACCGAAGGTTCAACGCGAAGCCACAGCTCGCTCCCTGAACACCACTGTTACTATCCACCGACCGTCATCCAGACCCAACTTCGACAGATCTGCCTTCACGCAATCATCTAATGTCCGTCCCGGCCTACCCCTATGACGTTTTCCAGTAGGCCCCGTATTAATCTTTTAGGCATTCGCTCACAACCGAGTTACGCAATTTTACATGCCCATTTGCAGTCACCTCTATTATATTTACCTGATACAGTTCACTCTGTTCGGCGTTGTGTAAACGCCTAAATTCTCCGGTTGAAACGTCCCTTCTTCGGTAAAAATATTCTGCGCCATGCCCTTTTTTTCAAAAACCTTCAGCCTTTGCTCAACTCTCAATGTTAGCTGTTACGCTATTATTTCGCATCCTGTAGGAAGAATAATAGTTTTGTAAATCCTAGTTTTTAAGTTTCGGGGCAGAAGGCCGAGCTAAGCGATTTCGCAACTGAAATGTAGCAGGCATTTCCTACTTTTAATCTAGCCTTAATTTCCTCATCGATTTAATTTTTTCTCGTTATCTTCGCCCCAAATATCTAAATTTCTCTACGTGTTCAAACGTATTTTTGGTGTTTTGGTGAACTAAAAAATACGTGAGTAGGGCGTTCAAACCTACGTCACACCCTCCAACAAGCTTGGGGGTGTGGGTCGCGCTCTCATTGTTAGCCTGCGATTCCAATGGACTAGCCGGGGGGGGGGGGGGGACTTTCTAGATATTAACATCGAATATCCCCACATCCACCTCCCGTAGGACGCAGTAACGAGAACCGCGCGAGGATTTAAATCAACTGATTCATATATATATATATATATATATATATATATATGCTTTTAAACAATATTTTTATACGTCATGGACTTTTTGATTTATTTTTCTTGTACATAGTAAACGTATTTATTATTAATTGTTAGGATACACCCTTCTTTAGCTGGGCCTGGACCATCCGTCGTCCAACCCCCTCCCATGCACAGTCAGTTGTGGATTTTGGCGTGCCACGTGTCAATCATTAAAAAGAGGCTGGGCCGGGGCTCGTCAATTGAGACTGTTCCGAGAAGCACTGATGCTTTCCAGTAGGTGGTAGATTCGACACGCCTTCGGCCCGTTAGCCGCGCTGTCTTCCCCGAACTGCACTCTGTCTCTGAAGAAGTACTATCAGCGGATTTTGGAATTTTTTGCGAAAGATTATTAATGAGAGGAATGTGGACCGCCGTGGTTAGGAAACTAAGGAAACATCGTTGATAACATAACACTAGTACTGACACGCTCCTTTGTGACACGGAAACTTGCATGGAGCAAATATTTACCTCACTTTATTAGTAGTTAATAAGTATGATGCTTTGTGGTAAAAACTCACGATAACTACTTAGATACATCATCTTTATACTTTAGAGGTAAAAGAACTTAAATTTCCGTAAACTCCCACTATATTCTTTAAAATGAAATAAAGGAATCTCATACCGGTTATTATGATTCTAATTATTTTTTTAATACAGTTTAACTTCCCTGAAACCATTAAACCAAACGCTTAATAATTTTTTCAAGTCTCATAACATCTTCAAGAGTTTTTTTTAGTTTATTTTCTTTTGTAACACTGTTGTATATTAAGTCTTCACAAATTATACGTGATTTTACATTTTGCAAAGATTAGTCGCGTGTTTCTCTGCTGTGGTGGGGTGTTTCTGGAACAATCTAAAGGTGTTCCCGAACTTCCAGATGTCCCTTCTTCAAGAGGGATTTTTCTTTTGTAATCAAAGGAAAACTATTATTTTTAGTTTTATATTCCTTGGAACAGATATTGTAAAAAGTTTCGTTATATGAAGTTAAATTACCTCAAAGTTCTAGTATAATGAGGATTGGGTTAACTTGTTTGCATATGGTTGGGTTTCACGTTCACCTAGTAGTCCAGGCAATAAAGGTTTTGTGCCAGGAGTAATTAGAGAAGAGTTGAATTTTTGTCAATTGTTATTACTTACTAGAAGTAGTATTTTCTCAAAAGTAGTATTGGATCCTTTAGGAAAAGATGATTTAAAACGGAATGTGCAAAATAAAATAAAAAAAGAACGAAAATGTAAATAATTTTGTATGTGTTTTTTGGCTGGAATTATAACCATTCTCAATTTTTCAAAATTTAGAATTGCTAATTTTTTCATCAAGTTGCAGAATGATGCAAAATATAATTATAATAGTAAAAATTCAGACATCCTTAAAATTGTTTACAAATGTGTCATTAAATTTTTTCCTCTGCTGCCACAGAAATTCACATAAGTATGAATCAATCATTTCAAGCCTTATGCTATCTTAACAACAGCACTAACCTGCCAAGACACTGATTCTTGGTTGCCATATGTTTTAATCAGTTACTGAAAATTAACCTGAGTAACAACAGACTATGCTAAGAAGTAACTGACATATCTTAATTCAGTCCTCAATTATAAAATACCATAATGTCATAATACTAATTTGGCATTTTTTTGTGATTTATTAAAGTATGAATAATTATAAATTGTATGTATGTTTCAGATTCCTGTTTTCTATCAGTGTTCAGACCGCAATAGGCCCCACTTCGGTGAGGATTCACTATTCAGATGGTAGGTTCAGGCTGGATGCTGAACCATCATTAGCCTGTTCTGTGCCGAGCTTCCCATCTGTGATCAGCCTTATAGAACATTATATTTCTCTCGGTGGACCGCAGCTGTGTATCTCAGGCTCTAAGTATTCACATGTTCTTCTCAGAAAACCTGTTTATAAAAATTGCCCCTCCTTGAAGCATCTCTGTAGGCTTACTCTTAATACCCTCCTCAGATCAAGCAAGGATATAGGACCTTTGCCAATACCCATTATTCTGAAAAAATATCTCATTGACTATCCATATACACGGTAGAAAGCCTTTTATTGTTAAAGTGTGTTTCAGCTCTTTAAACAAGAACATTTTTGCAAATGCTTCTGTGAGTTTTGCAGTAAAGTAACTGTGATGCTAGTTGCCACTAGATGGCGATTATTCCGGTATTAGTAAAAGTGGAAGTTACTCTGATAAAAGTGAGTTATATTGTTTTAAATTTATATTATTTATCATAATATAAATTTAAAGATTTGGAGATTAGAAAATAATGAACAATTCAGAGCAGATTCTTACCAACGTAAAAGATTCCAAAATAGCATTTCGTTGTTGCTTTTATGCTAATTATTAAGCATATTTTCCTTTAATTTAGCTACCTACCAAAAAAATAAATCTAATATTTCAATTATTTTAGGTCTAATGATTGGTTGTTTTGTATAAATTTTTGTTTATATAAACCTTTCTCAATTATCTGCTCAAAGTCAATGACTGTCCAATGCAGAAAATCTTAAAATTTTGTTTATTCTTTTGAATTATGATTTAATTGTTTATCCTAATGGGTGCAGAGATTGTTTATTTGTTAGAGAAAAAGTTAGCAACAGAATGTCTAGTTTAATGCACTGCCTCAATGCCTGAAATCAATAGGTTTTATGAAACATCTAATAAAATCTATTAATTCTGTTCAATTGATTCTATTACTAATAGCTTTGATTTTATTCCTATATCAGTTCCTCCACTCCTGTTTTAGCAGTACCATTTTGTTAGTATTGGAGTAATTAATAAATCAAAAGCTTTAGTCATCAGAATAGATTTTGTGGTTTATATATTGAATCTTAGATTTTATTATGAATATGGTATTAAACTTTAATTGTATTGTATAATTTTTCTTTTATTTATTTATTATTATTTCTTTTTAAATATAATGTATTATTGAAACTAAATTATTATAATGTATAGTTTGTTATGTTTGGTTGCGGCTATAAGCAACAAAAAAGTTTTAAGTTCTGTTATTAACTAAATGATGGAATAAATTAAGACCAAAGATTTTAACTATAGTCATGTTTGCTTTCTTTTTCATGGCTAAATGTATTTAACAACAGTAAATCACTAAGTTATGGCTGCTTAGTTGTTATTTAAGATTTTCTGACTTGTTAGTAGTTTGAAAGGATTTGATTTAAGTATTATTCTGTTTGTATTATGTAAATGTTTTTTGTTTTTTACTTTTTTTTTTCCTTCTCATTTTAGCTTAAAAGACATTAGCCATTACCTATGTTTTTGTGGTGTTAGTGCTCAGATTTCAACGTATATGTTAATATGAAGAATGGATTTCTGTTCCTTTACCAAACGTTGAAAGTATTACTGTCATATTATTTGGTTTAAAATGTTCACAATGAAAAATTTGTAAGATTTATTTTTTACCTAATTTTTTTAAAATGTTCTTAATTACTTTCCAAAGTCACCCTTGGTTATTTGTTAATTTGTTTTCATTCTACTACTTATATAAAAGAATTGTGCAATTATTGTCAAGTATAAATTAATGGAATTACAATGTCATTTGTGATATTCAGAGGGTAATATTTTCTATGCTTCGAATCCTAGAATTAAGATATCCCCGTCGAATATTTGAAGAATATCAAGTAATAAATTCTAATTTAAACTTTTATAACTATGTTATATTTGAATACATTGCATTTTAAACCTAATACTCATTAAAAGATAATATGTATTTCAGTAAAGTATTATGTGCTGTAAACGATTAGGATAATAAAATTGATATTATGGATTGTAGTAGTTTTCCAACATTATTTATAGGATTCCACTTATTTACAGATGAAAACTATTTGTAGTTTAGATTTTTGAAATTATATACAAATATGAGAATCTATAGGGCGGTACTATTATGAATTCCTATATTTTTAAGAATTCTCAATTATGGAATTTATGAATTAGATTTTTTTTTTTTTATAATAAATTTTAAGAAACAAAAGTTTTAGTTCTGAGTTAA
Source organism: Aelia acuminata (assembly GCA_911387785.2). Lineage (NCBI taxonomy): Eukaryota > Metazoa > Arthropoda > Insecta > Hemiptera > Pentatomidae > Aelia > Aelia acuminata. The sequence continues at coordinate 99,464,723 of OU426978.1, forward strand.
AATATCTTCATTTACAACCAATGATGAGCTTGGCTTGGTATTTATTATTTTTTTTATTTATCACCAAAATATCAATGACCTGTTGTTCTGGTGATTGTAAATAATTCAGGACCAGTTTATTATAAGTTTATGTATTCAACTGTAAATTTCTCTTATGTAAATAAGTATTGGTTAAAGTCAACCATTTCGTTTTTTGTAAAATATATTTATACAATATAGTATACAACTTTGTATTATATAGTCTTGTTTATGTTAGTATTTATTAAAATTATGTAAACTATATGTATTTATATGTAAAAAATCAAGAGTTGAAAATGTAAATTATTTTTGAATATAAAATATAAAATTCTTTTCATAACTTAATTTCATTGAAGTTTGTTTCATTATTTTATGAAATTTTCCAATTCTCATTAGAATATCTTATATTCTAGGTATATAGAATATTTTATAGTCTCGATGATGGACAAAAGAACACTTGTAAAAAATCATGGGAAGTAGTTTGAATTTAAAATCAAATTTACAAGACTTACAGAAACTCATAACCTACTATCAACAATAATTTTATCCTCTACCTGCATAAGCCAATCATAAACATATCAGGTTTGAAATACAGTTTTAATTTACTGTTAATAAAAAAAAAAATATTAAATTTTGATAACCAGAATTAAATCTTTACACAACATAGGTTTGGACAATTTAATTTTTAAAAATGTGGTTGTGACTATAAATCTGTATGGAATGGCTAGTGAGGAGAAATTTTCTCCCCTATGTTTCAATAACAAATGTGCATAGCTTTAGAGTTGCCCTTTTGTTAATTTAATGTGGTGGCAATGACATCTATATTGAAAAACTATCTATATTGAAAGAAGGAAGGAACAGCAATGAATAGTATTTATTATTGATTTAAAAAAGAATTGGATATTACATTGAAATCCTGGCAAATTCATCAAGGCTAACCAACACTGTTTCATAAATTACAATTATGATTATTCTAATATACTCCTTATGCTTACTCTCTGCATTTTACTGACCCATCCTAATTAATCCCAAGCACACAATACTTAAAGTTCACTTCAAAACTTTAAAGAATATTGAGCCTAAATTAAATTATCTGTATAAATTCACTAAATGAGGTATAAATGATGATAATAAAATTGTCTTATACATGTGATTGTTAGAGTTTAGACATCAAAAAGCCCTTCCTTTAAAGTTGTCAGGCATAACTGTTTCCAATACCAAGTAGAAAAAATCTGGTGCGTGCTCGCAACACACAACTTTCACTTACCAACTTACTTACATTAGAAATCGGCATGTTTTTTTAATTGCCATTTTTATAAATAATATAAAAAAGATGACTTGATTTTGATTAAAAATGATTAATTTAATCAAAATCATTAAAGCCGTTTTTGAGATATTCCAAAAAAATGTAAAAATTGGAAAAAAAAGTTATGAAATAAAGAGCCCCCTGCAGTTGACCAATTTTGATGAAATGTTGTCTCACATTGTGAGCATATACATACACCAAATATCCAGTCTGATAAAAATCATTACAGCCGCTGTTGAGTAAATAAAAAAAAACACGTGAACATAAGAAAAAGTTTATTAAATGAAGTACCCCCTCCGTTTCACCAATATTGATGAAATTTCGGCTGTCGCATCGCGGGCATATACATACATCAAATACCCAGTTTCATCAAAATCATCATAGCCGTTTTTGAGAAGTAAAAAAAAAAACGTAAACATAAGATAAAATTCTTTAAGTAAAGTCCCCCCTCCGGTTGATCAATTTTGATGAAATCTTTACAGTCGTATCTCGGGCATATACATACATCATATACCCAGTTTGATCAAAATCGTTAAAGCCGTTTTTGAGTAAATAAAAAAAACACGTGAAAATGATACAAAATTTATTAAGTCAAGTCCCCCATCCGGTAAATCAATTTTGATGAAATTTTTACAGTCATATCTCGGGCATATAAATAGATCAAATATTCAGTTTAATCAAAATCGTTAGAGCCGTTTTTGAGAAAATCGAAAAAAACCTAAAACGTTATTAAATAAACTACCCCCTCCCTTTGAGCAATTTTGATGAAATTTTTGCTGTCACATCGCGGCTAATACATACACTAAATATCCAATTTCAGGTTCCCACGGTTTATAGTTTTTGAGCTAGTCTGTTCACACACACACACACACACACACACACAGACACACACACACACACACACACAGACCATTTCGCGGGACTTGGTTATTTCGACTCAGGGGGTCCCAAAACGTGTATTTCCGTTGAAAACCGGAAGTCGAAATTTTTCACGATCGCAATACTTCCACTTACTATATATTTCATATATAGGTAAGTGAAAGTAAAAATCTGGTGCGTGCGCGCAACACACAACTTTCACTTACCAACTTACTTAAATTAGAAATTTGATAATTACCACTTCTCTAAGACACATTTTTCCACATTCATTTCTTATTTTTTCTTTTTGTTTGCTCTACAAAAAGCACTATTTTTTTTATTATTAAATAAAAGCTTGTGGTAATTCGGCAAGCATAATACTCCAAGTCGTCTGATTTTATAATTCTCTGTGTAGTTGTTGAAAACTTCATTTACCATGAAACAAATAATTTCCATTAAATGAACAAATTGGCTTTAATTATGAACAATGGTCTATCATTAAAGGCGTACTCTGTATGAGTGGGCTCAACGTGTTTTATGAGTTGACTAATATTTTTTTTTTTTTCTCCTCTATATGTTTACTTGATTTTTATCATATCTCATATTTAGCCATTTCTTATTTTTAGGCGAAACGAGAGACAGATAATTTCTCCATATAAACAAATACAAAGGTACTTTATATGAAAAAAAAAAAAAGACACCTTCCTCATTTAAGCCCCCTCAGAACATTTTAATAATAATAAAGCTTACCTGATATTAAAGAACACCTAATTGTCATTAAACACGACGAATTTGATGAAAATCGTTAAAGCTGTTTTTGAGATAATCGAAAAAAAGGTAAAAAGTTGTAAAAGTGTTATGAAATAAAGTGCCCCCTTCGTTTGACCAATTTGGATGAAATGTTGGGCATCACATCTTTGGCATATAAATACATCAAATAGTTTGATCAAAATCGATAAGGCCGTTGTTGAGTAAATAAAAAAAAACACGTGAAAATTATATAAAATTTACTAAGTAAAGTCCCCCCTCCGGTTGATCAATTTTGATGAAATTTTTACAGTCATGTCTCGGGCATATACATACATCAAATACCCAGTTTGATCAAATTCTTTAATGCCGTTTTTGAGTAAATAAAAAAAACACGTGAAAATTATATAAAATTTTAAAGTAAAGTCCCCCCTCCGGTTGATCAATTTTGATGACATTTTTACAGTCATATCTCGAGCCTATACACACATTAAATACTCAGTTTGATCAAAATCTTCAATGCCGTTTTTGAGTAAATAAAAAAAAAACACGTGAAAATTATATAAAATTTACTAAGTAAAGTCCCCCCTCCGGTTGATCAATTTTGATGAAATTTTTACAGTCGTATCTCGGGCATATAAATAGATCAAATACTCAGTTTAATCAAAATCGTTAGAGCCGTTTTTGAGAAAATCGAAAAAAACGTAAAAAGTTATTAAATAAAGTACCCCCTCTCTTTGACCAATCATGATGAAATTTTTGCTGTCACATCGCGGGCATATACCTACACTAAATACCCAATTTCAGGTTCCCACGGTTTATAGTTTTTGAGCTAGTCTGTTCACACACACACACAGACACACACACACACACACCATTTCGCGGGACTTGGTTATTTCGACTCAGGGGGTCCCAAAACGTGTATTTCCGTTGAAAACCGGAAGTCGAAATTTTTCACGATCGCAATACTTCCACTTACTATATATTTCATATATAGGTAAGTGAAAGTAAAAAAGGTACTGAAGTGCGGCTTAAGGTCTGGCCACACATGTCCGCACCATAGCAATAATACAGGTTATGTTCAGAATATTTTTAATTTAACTTACATATTACCTTTAGTTATGCCTAAAGTGGCCTGTGTCTGACATGTGTGGCTTGAACTTTAGGCATAACTAAAGGTAATATGTAAGTTAAATTAAAAATATTCTGAACATAACCTGTATTATTGCTACGGTGCGGACATGTGTGGCCAGACCCTTATGTGCCGTTTACTAAGGCGCCCTTCAAAGTAAGACCCGATCTCCACTGATGAGGACCCTTTTGTGGGTTTATTTATCTCTGAAGAGCGAGCGGGAGTCGAAAGCTAGAATCTATTAAAGCCAATCAAGGCAATTTTTAACTGAAAAAAAGCGACGGGAGTTCGATAACATCACGGTCACATAACCTCTTCAAAACAGGCCACGCCAATCAGCCGCTCTTCAGTACCTTTACCGAAAAAAAATCTAACCGTTCCACTATGAGATATCATCATCATGGTTGCCGCAACAACCTGTCAGAGAAGTCTCCTCCAAAAGCTTCCTTCCATCAGTTGGATCGATCCATCTTTTGCGGCAGCTCTGAGATTCGAGTACCCAGAAGAACCCGTGCATCCGCCATGATGTAGTTGTACCACCTTACCGGCCGACTCTCCGCTTGCCATGGAGCTCTCCATTCAGCGTCTTAGGAATCTCGCTGTCCATCCTAACTAAGTGGCCCACCCATCGAAGTTTCCCGAGCCTGATTAATTAAATCTCGTCGTTGTCACCATATAGAGGCTATGAGCTACACATTCTTCATTCTTTTCCATATGTCTCCCTCTCTTACTGGAGCATACATTTTTCTTAGTTGTTGTCTTTCGAATACCATAAGCATGGCCTCATCAGCTCTGGTGAAGGCCCAGGCTTCCGACCTATAAGTAAGAACAGGACGGATAAAGGTCTTTAAAAGGTTTATTTTGGTCAGTTGGATGGGTACCTGCTCATAAAGTGTTTGGCCGGGCCATAGTAGATCCGGTTGGAAGCAGCGATTCTCCTGTTGATTTCCTTGGAGATGTTATTTAGTGCATTGACCTCCGAACAAAGATGTACAAAGCTTTGCAGCTTTTCTAATTTTTAGGGTCCAACCTCAAACGATTCAGCCCCTGTTCATCCTACTCTTAAATACTTCATCTTTGCTTTAATGATGACAAAGCCATGTTTTCTGGCTTCTTCTTCGAGATCTAGAAACGCTTCTTGGAGGGCACGTTCAGATCTGGCAGTTATGTCGAAACATCTGCGTACCCCAGCAACTGCACTGTGCTGTTAAAAAGTGCTGCCCGGGTTTGTATGTATGAGCGGCAAAGGCCCTTTTCACGGTAAAATTAAAAAGAAGACATGCAAAAGGATCTCCCTCTCTCACGCCCAGTTGATTGGGTCTAAAAAGCCCAGGACACAAATTTTCCTGCTTTTCTATTTATACTTTGTAAACTTTCAAGTTTCTATATTTCCCTATATAACTCTGTATTATGATATTAACCAATATTATTAGCGATTATTAATCAGAAGAGAACAAGCGGTATATTTGACATCATGGAAAAAAAAAAACTAAAATTGTTAAACTTTTAAGGCCTAAATTTTCTATGTACCACCACATCTCACCCCCTACCATACGAAGTTCTTCTTCCTTTGCTTTTATTACTTTTAGTACCCCGCAAGTGTTTCAAAGGAGAAAACAGCTTTGCCTTTGTGGAAGAATAAAAAACCAATGTTACAGTTTTAAAGGTCATAGCTGCAAAAATTAACACAAGGGCAAAAATTACAAAAAACTATTTTTTTCTCGAATGCCATACATAAAATCACTGACAGATAGGAAAAATTGTAGCTTTTCTGTTACAGACTTTTTTGTTGTTTTCCTGAATTAATAATACCAAGAAAGTATTTACATTAATGCGATAAAAAAGAAATTCGACGAGCACTTTTCTCATTAACTTACAGGCCTACTATAACACCAACATCAAGACTGAAGTAGCGTTAGATTAATATTAACACTAGTACATCTCATTTATTAACCTGTAGTTTAAATATTTCATCGCATACAACACTGTCTACCTGACCAAACTACTAAGAATTAAATTCACGGGAATCGTACGATGATTGAATAAAACATGCTGCAGCACACTTAAAGTAAGTTGAATTGATTTGTTAAAAAAACTTAAAGGGAAATATATTTGTAAAAAGAGAAATTTGGCCTGACTAGCTGTTTGTTTAACGTCACTTCATACCACTATGTCTAATCGGACGGTGCTACAGTGGGAGTCATAAATTTTGCCTCTCTAGGTATAATTACGATAGGGATTTTTAACTATTACCTGACATCATACAGGCTCGGGACCTCCATTTTATGTCCTATCCGAGGGAAGGGGAGGCCAAGGATTTTTACACCCATACAAAATACTATGGCCACCGCGAGATGTGAACCCGTGACCTATAGGATTGTAGGTTGCTACGCTAACTACTACACTACCGGTGAGTCCTAGGCCTGACTAGTAAAATAATTATTACGTACATATTACAAGTTATCATGGTCTACTTTTACTATTATAATACTAAAACAGTCTACAGTAAAAAACATTCTATTTATCGTAAATTATGTACATGATTTGGAAGGCACCCTTCTTCCATCCGAAGTGAAAAAAAAAACTCCTTATTTCATCTACAGTAGAGACATAAGGAGGTATTTTACCGACATCAAGGTTATATGAGGAGCCGAACATAAAACGGATCACAAGTTGCTGGCGACACCAAAAACCTCCTGCCTTGGAAAATACAGCCCAAATCATATGATAAGATAGCTGTAAATATTCTCTACCTGGAAGAAAAAAATGAAGAGTTTAGAGAATTGCTTTGAAGAGATTATAGATACCCATTATAGAAGATTGGTCGGGATAGACTTTGAAGCGGACCTTGACACACAATGGGTTGCCATCAAGGATAATATATTCCGAGCTGGAAAAAAAGTTTGTGGAGTAAAGAAAATTAGTCCTAGCACCAAGAAGACCAGTTCGTGAAGCGATGAAATGGATAGGGATGTCAAGGAGAAGAAGGTTGCCTGGACCTTGTACAAAAGAAACAAGACCCCATAGAATCGAAATGCATTGTACAGAAGCGGAACGTTGCCAAGGCGCAAGTAAAACAAGCTCGATGTGAAGCCAGGGGGAAATTTGGGAGAAGTTGAAGACAGCTTCCAGGAGAACATTAGGAGATTCTAGACAACCGTTGAAGATCTTAAGAGGAAAATAGGAAAGTCTGTGAGAAGCATAAAGGACAGTCACGGCCGGGTGATCACCGAGGAAAGGGATACAGGTTTGGAGGAAACATTATCTGGAGGTTTGGAAGAAACATTTCGTTTTCGAGGTTTTCGTTGCAGGGTTTTAGAGGAAAAAGCCTGCCAGACAGAAGGCGGCGACCACAGACCATACTCAGCAACCTGGAGGACACACTATCCAGGAAGAAGTTTAAGCTGTGGTTGCAAGGGTTAAACTGGAAAAAGCTTCTGGAAACGACGAAATAGCACCCCAACTGATCAAGCATGGAAGTCCCGATCTGATCAAGAGCCTCCAGAATCTCTTCCAGAAAGTTTGGGACCATAAAAAGATAGCGATGGAATGGGAAGAGAACTTCATCATTCCCATATAAGAGAAAGGGGACCAGACAGCGCGAAAATTACAGACCAATCTGTCTCTCCTCAGTGGTATATATTGTCTATACCTGAATACTTGAGCAGAGACTTAAGAAATACCTTGACAATGATATGGAGAAAGAGCAAGCTGCCTTCAGAACTCATAGGCAAACGCAGGACGATATCATCTCACTCTGAATGGTAATGTAGAAATCAAGGGATAGAGGCCGAAATATATTCCCTTTCATATTTTATATTTAGCCATTTTTTGTTGCTTGGGATCATAAATGACTCTTACTTACTCTAAATAAACAAAAGTAAAGGTAAGTCATAGGAAGATTTTTTCTTAATCATTTAAGCCCTATCAGATCTATGATAAAAAAAAAACCTACCTCATATTAAAGAAGAAATTTAATCAAAATCTTTAGAGCTGTTTTTTAGAAACGGTAAAGAGAAAAAAATACTTATGGATAAAGTGTCTACTACGGTAACTCAATTTTGACATATTCTCCGCAGTCACATCACGGGCATATACCTACTTCAAATACTTAATGGGAAATCGTATAAATTTTACTATAATAAAGATTCCCAAGTTATTTTAGCCGTGAGATATGAATTTGATATCCCTTTGAAAAAATCTTTTTTAAGATTTCATCTTGTATTATCTGTCCTTATTCGATTGAAATGCATGCTATGCTATGTTATGTATTCTATGTATTTCGCTTAGCTTCTGGGGATACATCCATTACATTACTAAATTTGTAAATATGGGACATGTAAATATCAATATTGGCCAACTTCATGCTATAAGAATTCTTAGAAGCAATAAAGATATTCATTCACACCCATTTTCCCATTAAATACGAACGATAGAATATTTTAAAAAAGATAAAAAAATTAATATGAAAAACAAAATTAACGAAGATAATCATTAAATCAAGGGTACTGTTTTTCTTTTTCTTTTGACCTTTTGTCGAACTAGATAGATAGATGGGTGATTCTCGTATGAATTGACCATTTAGTGTCCCGGGTCTTAACAGTCGTTTTTCAGATATTTTTTCAAATCCAAATTTTTTTTTTTTGTTATTTATCTTATAGTTTTCTGTTATATCAATACGATGGTAACATTTAAATAAACCTAGGCATCATAAAAAACAAAATATCTCAATGTGAAGTTTGAAAATGTCACGAGTGTTACAGTCCCCAAGCTGGTTATGCTCAGTTCACCACATCCTGAGATGAAGCCCTGATAATTGATTAAATTTGAACAATGGGGTATTTCATTGTAATACGGTGGTGTTTCAAGGTATGAATAATAAGTTTAGTTACCTCTAATAAATAGTAATCAGTATTCAGTCACTAGTAAATCAGGAAAATGAATTTGTCCCCAAAGTTAGTAGAAACATTCATGGTGAGTGTTGTCGGCTGTTCTGGGCAACACTGTTCTTTGAAAATGTTGGGAATGGCCATGATAACCTTTGTTTATAATACTGGCTATCAGTAGATGTACAAACTTGGAGAAGAAAGTATCTAATAGGCAGTTATTTGATATTCAATGCAAAATAATGTATGTCACAAAAATTAGTCGTCACGAGTGTTACGTTAATTGTATGTATCAGTGTTCATTGAAAAATTCGAATGATACAGGCAAAAGATGTTGGTTAGGAACATTTATTCGAGTTCATCCTCTCATAATTATCCGACACTTATTTTAGCTAAGGATGGAGATTTTCTGTGAAAATGTAACATTCGTGACGGAAAAATAATAGTTTTGATGTATTGTTATGTTTTAATGCCTATATAATTCATTTCTTTTGTATAGCCATTTTAAGCTGTAGGAAGGAGAATTGGAGAAAAGAAAAATAGACGAAGGATATAATACCAAATATATTCTTTATAAAAAAGAGATGCTGGCCAAGAGAAGGAAAATAAACATAAGGATAGCTTGTTAAACTAGAACTATTCAATCTACTCAGCTTGTGAAAATACTGCTCGGTCTTTAACTTTGACAGCAAAGGATTATCGCAGCAGCAATTAATTATCGGTGAATCGTTGAATCCAACTTCATTTCAAGAACTGAGTAAAAACTCTGCGGAAAAATCATATATAGTTCGATTAACTAGATGATAAATGAGCTGCGAATACCCGAAGAAAAATCTAAGGCTTGACAGAATGACTTATTCTTAGGTAAACTAGCGATAAGAATAGGCTACTCCTGAGCTTGGCGAGTAAAGCAGTAGGACTGACTAGAAGCCATCCCTGTGATTATTGTACACCAAAAGGAAGACAAGATTCGATGCCTTAAAAATGAGTTATTACACTGTGATATGGAGAGTCGAGAGTGAGCGAGAATAAAAAATAAAAATATTTCGAACTGACAAACTTTGTATTCATGAACAACTTATTGATGATATTCACATCAAATTTTAATCACAAAGCTGAATTTTTTAAACCCAAAATTCAATGTCTAAAAAAGTCAAATTAAATGAGAATCACCCAGATAGGTTTGGCTAATACATGCATCGCTTTAGCCATGTAGTCTGGTGCATTCAGTTTTAGTGTTATTAGAATAATGTTGGTAAACTATAAATGTATGAATTGACATTATCTGAGGTAATGGTGTGCTTGATTTTTACAAAATAGATAACTAACGAAATTTATGATTATATTAAAAACAAAAGAAAATTGACCTTACTAGTAATAAAATAAATATTTTGACCACAATGAAAATAAAGAAATAAATAAAAATTCCTAGTAATATACAATGATAAATAAAATTAATAAACATGGATTAAAAAAAAAAAAATCTGGTGCGTGCGCGCAACACACAACTTTCACTTACCAACTTACTTAGATAAGAAATTGACGTGTTTTCTTAAATATCATTTCCCAAAGTCACACATTCTTCTACATTCATATCTTATTTTTATTAATCGTTAAAGCCGTTTTTGAGTAAATAAAAAACCCCGTGAAAATGATACAAAATTTATTAAGTAAAGTCCCCCCATCCTGTTGATCAATTTTGATGAAATTTTTACAGTCATATCTCGGGAATATAAATACATCAAATACCAAGTTTGATCAAAATCGTTAAAACCGTTTTTGAGTAAATAAAAAAAAACACGTAAAAATTATACAAAATTTATTAAGTAAAGTGCTCCCTGCGGTTGATCAATTTTGATGAAATTTTTACAGACATATCTCGGGCATATTAATAGATCAAATACAAAGTTTAATCAAAATCGTTAGAGCCGTTTCTGAGAAAATCAAAAAAACACGTGAAAATGTTACAAAATTTATTAAGTGTAGTCCCCCCTCCGGTTAATCAATTTTTATGAAATTTTTACAGTCATATCTCGGGCATATAAATACATCAAATACCCAGTTTGATCAAAATCGTTAAAGCCGATTTAGAGTAAATAAAAAAAAACACGTGAAAATGTTACAAAATTTATTAAGTAAAGTCCCCCCTCCGGTTAATCAATTTTGATGAAATTTTTACAGTCATATCTCGGGCATATAAATAGATGAAATACTCAGTTTAATCAAAATCGTTAGAGCCGTTTTTGAGAAAATCGAAAAAAACCTAAAAAGTTATTAAGTAAAGTATCCCCTCCCTTTAAGTAATTTTGATGAAATTTATGCTGTCACATCGCGGGCATATACCTACACTAAATACCCAATTTCAGGATCGCACGGTTTATAGTTTTTTAGCTAGTCTGTTCACATACACACACACACACACACACACACACACACACACACAAACACACACAGACACACACACACACAGACCATTTCGCGGGACTTGGTCATTTCGACTCAGGGGACCCCAAAACGTGTATTTCCGTTGAAAACCGGAAGTCGAATTTTTTCACGATCGCAATACTTCCACTTACTATATATTTCATATATAGGTAAGTGAAAGTAAAAAGTATCATAAATTATCTTCCTTCTATTCAGATATAACAAAGTTCCCTATTTTTTAGTAAGTTCGCGAGTAATGAATATTAACTGGTTATTAAAGTATTTTAGACACTTTTAACAGAAAAAAGAAAATGTTATTTAATTTTTCCATGCTGTCAATGCTAAAATATTCTCCAGTGATATTTGCTTGTTGTTTTGAACTACATAGTTGAATAGGTATTTGGACCTGTCAATAGTTAATGAGGGACTGTTTAGCAACAAATGTTCTAATTTGTGATTGATAAGTTTTTGACACCACCTGCATATTTCATCTATTTCATAATTTCAGTAGTATTTTTATGAAATAATTTCAATTTCTCCTTATCCGGAATTCTTAACTGGCTGATTAATTTTAATTTGTTTATATTTACGTTATAAGTCAAATATTTCTGTGGTTGGGGACTAGTAAAGCTACAAATAGTTCTATAAAATGGATTGTATTTTAAGTTGGTTCTTCACTTTTCCGATTATTATATCCTTGTTATTAAGTAGCCATACTGGTTTTGGCTGTTTGAAGAATAAGTCTTAGATATAATTATTTGATATTATTTTTCTGATTTGCGAAACCCAGTTAAAACTTGTGTCACTATTCATTGTGTCTAAATGATGGAGTCGGACAAAACATTTATGTGGCAATCGATTCTCAGGCATTGATAGTATATCAATGCATAAGTTGATATTTTTCTTCAAAGTAGTTAACTTTAAGGGATTTTTCATCCGTGGTGATTTATGAAACACGAGCGTTTTCGATTTCTTCGGATTGAGTACAAGAGAGTTTTGGCAGCAATAAGTTTCTAATAATTTTAGCTTTTTAAGTGCGTTGTGCCACGTAGGGTTAAAGATTACGTCCGATAAAAGCAGCATTATTATCTCGATTGAGCTGTTGAATGGGATTCCAGTGGCACCATTTGGCAAGGATGTTTTGTCAGATATAACAGATGTAGATGGTTAAGGTGCCTTTACATCTTACGAACCTCACCTTCGAAGAGGTTCTCCTTCGAGAGGTTCTCCTTGCCGTACCGACTTCACGTGACGTTAAGCGAACCAATAGGGCTGACGCACCCAAAGCTAGCTTATGATAAAGAAAAAATCTCCTTTATCAATATATTTTATATTATCTGAAAAATAAAAAAATTGGAGACGATTTACAACGTTTCAAAAATTACACTAGTATCACAAACAACTCCTGTCACTTAGGGAAAACCCAAATCAAAAGTGACACTAGCGCTACCCCCGAACCGAGGCGAACAGATGAAGTACTTAGAACACCCGAACAGTCGACGTGAAGGCTTCACGAAGGTTGTTCGAGGGTGGTGTTCGAAGGTAAAGTTCGTAAGGTGTAAAGGTACCTTTAAGTTAAGATTTTCTCCTTGCTATAAACCAGAACTAATATTGATTTCATCTAAAAGCTCATGGCCAATCACATATATATGTTGATAAATATACGTAGGTATATATAGTGTATATAAGGGGCTCAAGAATTTTATATTAACCGGAAACGTGTCCGATTAGCTTTGCTGTTCATAATTCCAGGTAGAAGAGGGGTTGTTGTGCTTCGGTAAATAACCTGAAATGGGAGGAAACCGCTTCGACGAATTCCCGAGCGTGGCGGTTCGGTGATGCCCCTGGATGCGACCCGTTAGCCAACTCTTTTACCTCTATGGTTAAAAAATGCAGGTTAGAAGGGAAAAAACGGTGAGGGTGGTCGTAAGGACAGTTATTTCTGGAAAATCCGGACTTTTCCCTGATGAAGAAAACCCAGACCATGAAATTTTGCTTCGCCTCGCTCCGGTTCAACCAGACGTGTTGAAGAAACTAGGATATTAGTGGTGGGAAAACTAGGAAATAACTTTTCACTTCCCAAGAAAAAGTTTCATAGACATTATACTAAGTATTTCCCAGTATAACTGGCAATAATTGTTTAATTCCCTTCCTAGACTGTTTTATTGGTATAGTAATTTTTTTCTTAACATAATTCATGAAGAAATTTTGTCAAAGTTTTCTTAAAAATAAAAATTTAAGTTTTAAAAGCTAAAAGCTGACAGCAAGACATAAAAATTTCATTTTTAAAAAACTAGATCAGTGTAAGGGACGGCAGGCCTACATTTCAGGCCCAGACTTCCTTGTCTTGTGATAATAAACTTAACATAGGTTTTGTTCTAAATCCGATTTGATAGATTTGACTAAAGATGTATATTTCAGTTATACTAAGTACAGTCGACGTGTTATCATATCATCATTGGATTAAACCTTTCCGCAATCAATTCAATCATAATGATGATGTTAATTATTAATTTACGACATCAGAGAAACTATATTTATTACATCTGGTTTAAAGAAGTTCATCTCAACGATTCTTGGGGTCACATAAATAGATTAAATATGTTATAATGGCGTTTTGTGATTTAAACAAAACGACCTGTTAACTAAGTTAAAAACCACATTTAGAATATTCCTTTACTGAAATAGATTACATCATTTGCTCTTTCCTCAATACCAAAGGTAAATGAGTTCTATATTATGCGAGAGATAGAAAAAAAAATTGTCCCTAGAATTGAAACTATCACTTGCGACCACTTCACCACATAGCCATATAATTTACATACATCTTTCTTATACATATAAATAATTACATATATATATATATATATATATATATATATATATATATATAATAATAATAATAATAATAATAATAGAGGCTTAACGAACCCGAAGGTTCGATGCCGACACCACCAATCGCTCCCTGCACACCTCCATCCATCGACCGTCTTCCAGACCTAACTTCGATAGATCCGCCCTAACGCAATCCTCCCACCTCCGTCTCGGCCTGCCCCTCGGACGTTTCCCATTCGGCACCGCGCTTATTAATCTTTTCGGAATACGTTCACAGCCAAGTTTTGCAATTTTACACGCCCATTTTATTCGTCTTGCTGCAATCACGTCAATTATATTTACTGGGTAAAGTTCACTCAGTTCGGCGTTGTGTAAGCGTCTAAATTCTCCGGTTATTTCATCCCTCCCCTGTATATATATATATACAGAAGAGGGATCCCTGTGAATATATATATATATATGAATATATATATATATATATATATATATATATATTTTTTTTTTTTAACTTTTATTTTTTAATCCTCACCTGTCAGAGATGTGATATAATTAAGATATTAGGCATGTCAGGCATGAGGGAGATCGATGCCCATGGGCACCTACTCCTAACTTGAACCTTTAAGACAGGTTATTCTAGGAGATCACATAGCCAGCTCCTCTTCAGTCCTCTTCGAGTGTTGTCTGGCATGTGTGTTGTGGCCATGTCTTGTATAAGTCTATTGGGACGTCCATAAAGTTTGTCATGAAATTTTTCATATGAAGACCGAATGTAATCATGTACCATAGAAATGCGTAGCGTTTTTGATTGAAAAGTTTGTATTTTTTGAATCTGAGTCTTGTTTGCTATCCCAAAGATTTGTGAAGCGTAAGTCCATATAGATTTTAGTAAGTATTTAGTCTTTGTCTGATTTTTAGAGCCGAACGTTTGTGTAAAAGAGAGTATAGAAGCCTTAGTCGATTGTTTATATACATATATATTCTTTGATTTTATTTTTCAAAAAGCCGATCAAACTGATTTTATTTCGACTTATGAATAGCTCCACCCTTAAACAACGAAAATGCTAAAATTTGATTAGGCATAGCCAGGGTAATCACAATACTCAAATTAAGTATCAACAAATTACTGATTTTATATTTCAGTCGGCTGTTGGTTATACTTTTGAGGTAGGAAGCCAAATGTAGTGTGTAAGTTGTTCGGGAAACGGTATAAACTGCAGGAGGAGGTTTGTAGGCGTTTATAAAATCCAATTCTTTCAGGTACTGAGGGTAACACTGTTGAAGGAAACAAAAATCACATAGAACGAAACATATTTCAAAAAAACTTATGTACGGTGGAAAGCTGATTAGGGCTAAGCACACTTTCATCTCGCAAGAGGACCCCCCTCCCCCCCTCTGATTAATTAAATAATGTGGCAAGGAATTTTGTTGCATGAAAATTTTATTAGACGGTACTTAAGGCAATAGCCAAGTACAGAGTGAAAAGATATTTGAAAAAAATCTGAACCGAGGAAAGAGGAGGGGAAAGGACTAGAGGACCTCGAGAAAGTAGAGCTGCTACATGCGGGGATAAAAAGAAATTTCTTCCGAAAAGTAATAAGAAGCTAGGCAAAACATTCATGCCTAAGCAGCAGAGTTCTTGTAGGAACGAAGAAGGCAATCTGCTTGATATCATTGGACACTCTACGGCAGATGTCACAGAAGCTTTTCCAGCACTGATAGGAGCAGCACATAGATTTGGCCAAGAGCCAAAGAAGCGAAGACCAAGTTTGTGACAGTATAAGTGACAGAAAACTCTAAAAAACATGGAGATGCTGTGACCATTGTTCCGTAGGATTTCGAGAAAGTAACAGAATTCACTTTTTCACAAGTGAATTCGCGGTATGTATATCAAAGCCGATTTTTGGCATGATAATAAACCTAACTAAGTAGCTTTCATTAAAAGTACTCTAGCTTAAAGTTAACAAAAAATTAAAAACTGTGAAGTTTAAAAAATCATAAAAAAATAAGGTAAAGAATATAAGGTTTAAGAGTACTTTTAAAGAAAGCTACTTAGTTAGTCATGCCAAAAATCAGCTTTGGTGTACATGCCCTTATACCCAAAACTTACCCTCAAAAACGGTGTTTCGAGAATTTAAAGCAGTTGTTTTCAATAGCACTTTTCAAGTTGTTTGTTTGTTTGTTTAACGTCCATTTTTATGCTACTTAGGCTAATCGGACGATGCTACAGTGGGAGTCCTAAATTTTGCCTATCCAGGTATAATTAGGATAGGGATCTTTAACGAGTACCTGACATCGTACAGGCTCGGGACCTCCATTTTACGTCCAATCCGAGGGACGGCATAGCTAAGGATTTTTTACTCCCATTAAAAAATCCTAGGGCCACCGCTGGAATTGAATTTTGAAACGGTTAATCCTAAAATTTTTTAAAAAATTGATTTGAACTACTGATTCCATACGTAATTGGGGGTAAAATTATAAATGTTTTCTAAAATGATCAAGCAACCAAATTATTTTTTTCTGGTTCAATTCAAATGGATTGACCCCTGTCCTTTTTAAGTCCAACGTCGAATACTGGTAAAATTTTGTAATTCAGTATTTCTATAATCTATAACTCCTGATCAAATGACGATAGTGGAATAATTCATTTTCACTTATGAGCACGGGATTTCCTTTATCAGGATTTTTGTTTCTTCTAAAATATATTTGGTGGAATCATATCAAATGTAAAGCTTATGTAAAAAAAATAATATTTTTTAGCAAAACCTATGCTCATCACTTAGAGAACATTATTTTTTAATAGATAGGCTTTACGTTTTATATTATTGCCATAGGCGGATCCAGCCAATCGTAAAGAGGGGGGGGGCTGCAGCCCCACAGCCCTTCATTTGGATCTGCCAATCAGCTTTTTTACCTTTATGTTCCTTTCCCACAACTAAAATTCTACTTGTTCTGCAAATTATTTGTTCTTTAACTTGCTTCCTTACATTAAGGAAAGTCCAATTCTATCTTTAAATGATTTTCCAAAGGGAGGGGGCCCCACAGCCCCCCCTGGATCCGCCAATGATTATTGCACTAAATATATTTTAGAAATAATAAAAATGGCTGTAAAATTATTCCATAAAAATGCATATTATTCAACAAAAAAAAAAAAAAATATTATATTTACATAAATTCTTATGTTGGCAATAGTTGGTTTTAATTTTTTTCACAATGGTAAAAGAGGCTAAAGTGCCATAATAGAATTCGACCTATCAAATGCGATCGATCGGCGAGATATAAATCTCTACAATGGAACATACAATATATCATCGGATTCAAATCAGACGAAATCGTAAAATATACTTCTAGTTAATTTTAACATAATTTTTGAAGAGAAAAGATTTGGCTCCGCCGGGAATCGAACCCGGGTCTTCCGCGTGACATGCGCGGTATGCTATCCATTACACCACGGAGTCGCTTCCAAACGGTGCCAAATCCTTCCTCTTCACTGACACCTCTCCCACGATCTCGCAAGTTTTGCGAGTATTTACGGGAGATGGACAAATTTTGTCCAATTTGGGGCATCTCTTGACGTTCGTCAATTTTTAAATTATTTTAACCATTATTGTGGAGTAACCACCTATTTTTTAAATTATTTTAAATAATTTATTTTTGAAGAGAAAAGATTTGGCTCCGCCGGGAATCGAACCCGGGTCTTCCGCGTGACATGCGCGGTATGCTATCCATTACACCACGGAGTCGCTTCCAAACGGTGCCAAATCCTTCCTCTTCACTGACACCTCTCCCACGATCTCACGCAGAAGACCCGGGTTCGATTCCCGGCGGAGCCAAACCTTTTCTCCTCATAAATAAATTATTTAAAAAATAGGTGGTTACTCCACAATAATGGTTAAATTAATATAAAATAATTTAAAAATTGACGAACGTCAAGAGATGCCCAAAATTGGACAAAATTTGTCCATCTCCCGTAAATACTCGCAATACTTGCGAGATCGTGGGAGAGGTGTCAGTGAAGAGGAAGGATTTGGCACCGTTTGGAAGCGACTCCGTGGTGTAATGGATAGCATACCGCGCATGTCACGCGGAAGACCCGGGTTCGATTCCCGGCGGAGCCAAATCTTTTCTCTTCAAAAATAAATTATTTAAAATAATTTAAAAAATAGGTGGTTAATCCACAATAATGGTAAAATTAATATAATTTTTTTTTTTTTTTTAATTATTTATTTATTTATTTATTATTGCTTCTACCCGGTAGGGTCATTGGCAAAATATTTTTAATATATTGGCATATTATATATATATATATATATATATATATATATATATATATATATGTATAATATATAATATATATATATAATATATAAATATTATATATATATATATATATATATGTATATATTATATATATGTAATATTTATAATATATTGGCAAAATATTTTTAATTTATTTTTTTGGATTTTTTCTTCTTCAGATATAATTATTTTATAATCGATACCTGAAGAAGACGTATGTATGTAAGCAGAAAGCTCAATGGATAATAATACTGACTCATTTCATTTTTAACACGTTAGGTGCGGCATCGGTCTCCGGAGTCCAATGCCTTTCATTCCCTACTTAACAACCAATTTTCACATGAAAATGTCCGAAAGTCCGAACACTTCAAACACTCAATTTAGTTGATTTTCAATGAGATAACTGCATTTTAGTGCAGAAAATGTTGCTAACAGCTTAAATCCTGTTGTTTTTTAGAATCGGATTTTCGATAAAGAATGGCGTAAATCCTGTATCGGCCTGTCCTTCGCCTATTATGTCTAGTTCCAATCCTTACCAAAGAGATAATGCCCTTGAGACGCTCATTTAATTCCTTTTTAATCAAAAGATAACGCTTTCGTCAAAGCATTCCCATCTGACCTTGACGCCCGATATCGTCTGTGGCTCATCCCAGCAGTCGGACCCCGGGGACCGATACCGTTCAATTCAAGATACACCTAAAATACGCCACCGCAACTAACGTGTTAAGTATGAATAACACAAAATGTGAGATATCTCTTAAACGTTGGACTTAGTTGTAAATTTCATAATTCATAAATGATGTAATTTTTTCTATATTTTTCAATGTAAAATAGATTCCTAGAGTTTGATATTAACAGCACAGTCCTATTCCACATTTTTTAATAACTCGTAGCCTATTTTGTTTATTCCTATTTACTTATATTATATATTCCTATTTACCTATGTTATATATATTTATTCCTAATACCTATTTATTCAATGTATCCCTCAATAAATTTTAATTTCATTTGCAACACCTTTGATGCTTACTAAATGTGAAAGTTTTCCTAAAAGTATTGAATCTGCGTACCATTACAAGGCTGAGGAAATAATTCATAGAAAAACCTTTGATTTATCAATAAATACAATTTTGCGTTGTTTAAACTCCAACAAGCCTCATTTGTCAATCAAAGCAAATAACTTGTCGAAATTACGATGGCGCACTTAGAATTAAATAATCTTAGACGGTTTTTTAGCAATAATAAATGCAACCTAGAAAAACCTTTGATTTATCAATAAATACAATGTTGCGTTGTTTAAACTCCAACAAGTCTCATTTGTCAATCAAAGCAAATAACTCGTCGAAAATTTTATCTCAATTACGATGGCGCACTTAGAATTAAATAATCTTAGATGGTTTATTAGCAATAATTTTTTTATCCAATAATAAATGCAATTCCCAATGAGAAAATGCGAGCATTAATCCTTTACGTTGGGACTCGGACCATGCATCAAATAAACTAAGTTGTTGAACATTGATGGAATTGTGTTTAGAATAATTTCCCAGAGTTTCTCCATTAAAACTTGAATCACCCTGTATATGCATGCAGGTATTAATATAGGCTAACATCACATTTTGGGTCTGTCTTTTGACTATTTGATTAAGTTTAGATTTCTAACTAATTTAGCTATATATGTATGCAATAAAGACTCATAAAGTATTTATACAGAGCTTCGGCAGTAAGGTGTAACATGATCACATCGATCACACTCAAATGGTATGTCGAAACTGCATGTTAGATCGTATAAAAATCTAATAAAGACCTCATAATTAATTTAAATATAATTATGAACAGTTATAATTTGTGATAAATAAGTAAGAAATGTGGCTATAACATCATAAAACAAAAATTGAATGATTACAAGCAATAATTTATCATTCGCAGAATTATCGCAATGAAGGGAGAGAGGCTAGCTAATCCATCATGTCCAAGAGAGCGGTTTCCCAGAAAACAAATTGATAAACCTTCTACCGCATGATTATCTCGTACGTTCGCTTTTTTACAGAACAAAAATTAGAAGGATTATGCTTCTTTTATAAAATCAACAAAACCTTTACAATCGCAAAGTGTATACTAATTCCGAAGTTGTAGAAATGCTATTCTTTAAATTAGGGATCTCAAAAATGCGGTTAACATACTGATAGGCAGAGCGGAGGAAATGAAAGAAGAAAAATTGGGCCAGTGAATACCTATTATACACCAAATAAGTAGAAGCCACCGTTAAATTTTTCAATTTTATGACAAAAAAAAAAGAAAGAAACAATGAAATAATATACTGATTATAAAGAATGATAACGGCTTTGGTCCTCTCGAGTGGTTAATAAGATAATTTAGTTCAACAAAGTACCGCGATTTAGAACTTTGGCGCTCCCGGGCGATCACGTCACGAGGCTGAAACATCTACTAAAAAATCTGGTGCGTGTGCGCAACACACAACTTTCACTTACCAACTTACTTAGATTAGAAATTGACGTGTTTTGCTAATTATCATTTCCTAAAGTCACACATTTTTCTACATTCATATCTTATTTTTGTTAATCGTTAAAGCCGTTTTTGAGTAAATAAAAAAAAACCGTGAAAATGATACAAAATTTATTAAGTAAAGTCCCCCCTCCCGTAGATCAATTTTGATGAAATTTTTACAGTCATATCTCGGGCATATAAATACATCAAATACTAAGTTTGATCAAAATCGTTAAAGCCGTTTTTGAGTAAATAAAAAAAAAACCGTGAAAATGATACAAAATTTATTAAGTAAAGTCCCCCCTCCCGTAGATCAATTTTGATGAAATTTTTACAGTCATATCTCGGGCATATAAATACATCAAATACTAAGTTTGATCAAAATCGTTAAAACCGTTTTTGAGTAAATAAAAAAAACACGTGAAAATGATACAAAATTTATTAAGTAAAGTCCCCCCTCCCGTAAATCAATTTTGGTGAAATTTTTACAGTCATATCTCGGGCATATAAATACATCAAATACCAAGTTTGATCAAAATCGTTAAAACCGTTTTTGAGTAAATAAAGAAAACACGTGAAAATGATACAAAATTTATTAAGTAAAGTCCCCCCTCCGGTAAATCAATTTTGATGAAATTTTTACAGTCATATCTCGGGCATATAAATACATCAAATACCAAGTTTGATCAAAATCGTTAAAACCGTTATTGAGTAAATAAAAAAAACACGTGAAAATAATACAAAATTTATTAAGTAAAGTCCCCCCTCCGGTTAATCAATTTTGATGAAATTTTTACAGTCATGTTTGGGGCATATAAATAGATCAAATACTCAGTTTAATCAAAATCGTTAGAGCCGTTTTTGAGAAAATCGAAAAAAACGTAAAAAGTTATTAAATAAAGTACCCCCTCCCGTTGAGCAACTTTGATGAAATTTTTGCTGTCACATCGCGGGCATATACCTACAATAAATACCCAATTTCAGGTTCCCACGGTTTATAGTTTTTGAGCTAGTCTGTTCACATACACACACACACACACACATACACAGACCATTTCGCGGGACTTGGTTATTTCGACTCAGGGGGTCCCAAAACGTGTATTTCCGTTGAAAACCGGAAGTCGAAATTTTTTACGATCGCAATACTTCCACTTACTATATATTTCATATATAGGTAAGTGAAAGTAAAAATCAAGATAACATAATTGATTTCTGGTGCTGTGGATTACTTTATGTAACTATACTCCTTAAAATGAAGGCCCTGATTGCAGGTTGAGATAACATGACTACCCTTATTCTTTGTTTTAATTTAAACACTTCCGGAAAGTGATCTCAATCAATTCAAGGGTCTCTTAAGACTGCATTGGGCCTCTTTACATTACAGATGTATTTTAAACGTCATTTGGTACTTTCCCAATAACAGGTCATAACAAACTGGTACCCCCGTTGTTCATAGCTTGCCACACTAATAAGACATACGTTGTATTTCACATTCATCAAAATTGAAATACTTTGGGTAATACCTTTAAATATAATAAGTTACAAAACTAAGCAAAACCAAAATAAATTGAATAATAACAAACCACTTAAATATATTAATTTAATTTTTGTTTTGTTTATTCCACTGGAAAGTTTCCCGCTGAAAAAGAACCGTTTGGTGGTTTTATAATAATAATAATAAAATAAAATGGCTGCATGGGTGCTGTCAGCCATCTTTATTATGTCCACTTAACTTTAAGTTTTAGTGTAAATAGTAGAAAATGGCTCTTCTTAGTATGCCAATGCAGCAAAGTACGGGAGATTATCTGTTCATCGCGTAGTTCGACGCATTGCAGAGTGCAAGCACCTTAAAGTGTTGTACGTATGGTTTGTGTCAAAGAGCTCTAAATTTCAGGATTGTTTTTAAATAATAAATTTATTCAGGACACGATCAATTGGCTTTGAGAGCCCTTTCCAAGGATCTCAATGTTCCCAGTATCAAAGATTCAGTGCATCTCTGCTAAATATCGTATCACACGTAACTCCATTTTTTAAAAGGTTTACTGTAACTGGAAAACTATAGATTCGATGCATTTTAATTAAAAAATAATAAAATAAAAATTAAAAAAAGGTGGGGAGTTTAGAACCACAAACCTCTGTAGTTCCTCATGTGACTAGGAGGAAGGAGCAAATAAATGAAAAACCTCCAAATGTTTAATCATGTACTTTTAAAATGTTTAGGTTTGCATGTCTTTTTTCACTTTACTTTTTGCTACTTATGATTTTGACACTATTAAACATTATTTTTCATTGATTATGAGATAATTATAAAATTTGAAACATAAAGAACAATTAAATTTAAAAAAAAAGCAGAGACCATACTAGATCAAATGAAGCCATACAAGAGGTTTGGAGAGAGTGTGTATCAGAAGCATTTTTCCTGATCTGCGCTATAGGTCAACTATAGGTTTTTCCTTTGTTCTTTGCAATAGGCACAAATAGTGCACTTGGTTGTTCGGAACAAAATGCCTAAGTTGTAGTTGATGTCTTTAGGTCACCCTTTGTAAGAAGTAGATGTAAAAGAGCATATTTCCAATCTTAGGGTAATTTTCCAGTTACCTACATTTCTCCAATGATTTTTGTGAGTTCCTTGAATGGTTTTGGAACAAATTGTTTCAAAAACTCTACAATTTGTCATTTTACTTCTCTGTTTTCGGTAAAGTTTAGCTTTACTTTGTGTGTTTTTTCTTATTATTTATATTAATTGGTAATTATTTATAATAGCTTTTTCAAAAAGATCCTTATAAATATAATTGCTCTCAATTTTTATTTTTTATGATTTGCTAATCTTAAAAAATATTAATACGTAAACACTTTAATTCAATTACATTTAAATAAGTTTTATTAAATTCCATACCTACTATTAAAAACCATACTTACTTTAATCCAAAGTTGAAAGCTGTCAACACTAATTGAGGCTTCTTCTGCTGATTGAAATATAAAAAGGTTGAGTATTTTTGGTTATTAAAAAACAACAAATAATTGGGTTATAAAACTTACTAGCAGGGAAAAAAGAAAATAAATTGTTAAGAAGTCATCTTAGTCTAGAAAAAAAAGTTTCAGATCTCAATCCACGATAAAAAAAAAAAAATCAGGAAATTCGAAGATCAGTATCACTGACAAAACAATAATAATAATAATGGAGGCTTAACGTACCCGAAGGTTCGATGCCGACACCACAACTCGCTCCCTCCACACTTCTAAAACCAACATAACAATATAGCTTTTATATAAAAAAGATTTTGACAAGTAGGGACGAGTCCATGAAGGTCCAAAAACCTTCTAATGACGAATTCGATTAATATGTTTCATCAAAATTAACGCACATTTCAAAAATATAAAAAAAGGTATTTACTATTCATAATTACAGGACAGTAATATTCTCTTTTATTTTTCATGTATTAATTAAGTTATAATAATAATGGAGGCTTAACGAACCCGAAGGTTTTCTAGTACATGTCACAACTCAGTCCTTGCACACCTCTATCCACCGACTGCCATCCAGACTCAACTTACTTTTCAATTTTCGGGACAGAAGGCGCGATGATCTAAGCAATTTCGCTATTGAAAAGTAGCAAGCATTGCTGGCTTTTAATCTAGCCTCGATTTCCTGATCGATCCCATTTTTTCTAGTTACTATTGCCCCTAAATATTTAAACTTCTCTATGTGTTCAAACGTATTCCCTTTTACACTAATATCAGCAATTTCGTCACCACTTCTACCACTAACAATACATTTTGTCTAATCCGTATTTATTTCCAGTCCTAGTTCTTGACCAAATTTCATCTATGGTTTCTGCGTCCTCACCAAGCAAAACCAAATCATCGGCATATCTGAGCACGGCTATATTCCCTCCCGAATTCAAACCCTTTCCAGTACATGTCACCTCCCTAATGAAAGACAAAACAATATATTATTATTTTCTCTTGCATTAAGTCTATCTACAAAGTAATCTTAAACTGAGCATTGAATTAATCACATAATGATTAAAAAATTATAATATTTATTGTATCTACTAGGGATAAAAAAATTCAATGAAGATGTACAAAAATATATATGACTATAACTTATTAACAAGTTATATAACCTTGTGAATATAATCACTTAGTTATGAGTATAAATACAATTATTATCCATATACTTTGATTTCAATCCTCTGATGATTTAAGATACCTCTTCAAAGCAGATGCCAATAGTTCTGATCGCAATTTCTCTTCCTCCCTGCAAATATTATGAATTACATATTATATATACATAGAAGAAATATTTGTTTGAATAAGCTAATTTCAGGGACTGCTTAGCAAATTTGAAAAATGATTTATGCATTATACATATTGTTTATAGAGGGTGGGTTTAGGCTAGGGATGTCCAGTTATAAATGAAAACCGCTTTTTTATTTCAAATAACTCGCTTGACAGGTTTTTGTGAGCCATCGGTGGAAACTAGTTAAATAATAAAAATCATTTATTAAACTGAAAAAAAAACTGGCTACAAAAAGAAAGACAAAAGAAATCACTGAAAAATTCTAAGTATATTTAGAATGTCAAAATTAAGAAGCCCCTTATGAAAATACAAACCGCTACTATTAA
The DNA here is from genome assembly GCA_911387785.2 of Aelia acuminata. Taxonomy (NCBI): domain Eukaryota; kingdom Metazoa; phylum Arthropoda; class Insecta; order Hemiptera; family Pentatomidae; genus Aelia; species Aelia acuminata. The sequence goes on from OU426978.1 coordinate 99,490,359, forward strand.
AAATGTAAGTGATCTATGGGTAGCAAGATAATTCAAAATTTATATAATTGATGTTAAGAAACCAAATGTTTGATCAAAAGGTTGATTACAGATAGTAAGCATGTGGCAAAAAAAAAATTCCAGCAGGTATATGTCCACATGAAATTATAGAAATTTTGATTCTAATATATTCCAATAAATATATTGGAGTATGTTGGAAGTAATATATGCTAAAAAATGATGATGAAATTCTTAATAAAAATCAATTTGGATTAATACCCCTAAGAAGCACTGCAAAGGCACTATACAAAACAAAAATACAAATAGAATCAGCAATCAATGATGAAGGAAATTGCCTGATGATGAAACCAGATATATCAGGAGCTTTTGATAACGCCTGGATGCCCGCTATAATATCATATAATGATATCAATTCCAAAGAAACTTATTTCCAATACGTCAAGCTTTTTCATGAAATACAAAAGAATAACTAAAAAATAACGAAAAACCTGCCTCAAGGCTCATCTCTGTCACTGACACTTTGGAACATACTAATAAACTCTATATTTGATCTTCCCATACCAAACAACTTACATATAATTACGTATTCCGATGACAATTTACATTTAGTTACGTATTCTGATGACATTTTCTTCTTAAAACTAACAAAGTATTCAATCAACTGGAATCAGACACTAAAATATGCTAACAACATTGCTAAAAGGGCCAATCGACGACAAACTTGAATTCAACAAAATATATAATTTTTACTAGGAAAAGGAAAATTACTAATTTATACATCCCGCTATACTCTAAAACAATCCTACAAACGGACACAATGACATATTAAGGTCTAACATTCGGCAGAAAACTAAATTAGAAAGTACACACAAGCAGTGTAGTTAAAAAGATGCTACAGACCATGGTCAGCCGGAAGAAACACATTGGGGGGGGGGTGGGGCTTTTGGACTTAAAAACCATTTATGGAGATACTATTATTTCTAAACTTCTTTATGCGATACCAGTCTGGGAATCAGTGACAGTCAAATCGGGGCCGGGATAGCCGAGCGTGTAGGAGCGCGACCCGTTGTTGCATGCTCGAGCAGAACGGCGGCGGTTCGAATCCGCCCTGGGAGGGTTGACTTTTATTTCGTGGAGGCCCCACGGAATAAATCTCGACCCTCCCACCATGGTTAGAATAGGTTGGTTACACCTGTAGAGTAACCCCCCGTATGCCACACATGGCCAGGTAGGGGTACCGAACCAAAAAAAAAAAAAAAAAAAAAAAAAAAAAGTGACAGTCAAATCTATTAATCTACATCCATTAAAAAACAAGGACTGAACTACAAAGACATAAGAAACGACGAAATTGAAATTAACTAGCCAACCAAATATTAAATCCATCCCACCATTCATTCTTAAATAACTGATTTCAAAACTACTAAAGACACTGTTAATTTAAACATTGCATACTGACCTTTTATGACAAAAACACATTATTAAGCTTTGATTAAGATAAGAATATATAAAAGAAAAGAGAGAAGATATGAGAATATTGAATGGTAGATTAATAAAAGGCGACGATTGCTGATAAACTAAAACAAAACATTCATTAACCTTAATTGATAAACAAATAAATTGATTAACCTTTTAATGAATGGAAAGTAATAACTGAAATTAAGCAATACTGAAATATAAAGAAATGAAATAAACTTATACAATATATATATATTGAAGCAATGTGAATGAGGTCTTTAAATCTAACTGAAATCGGCGAACTTGTCCTTTACTCTCTTTTATCAACAGTGTAAAACACACTATCCTTTGGCGAACTGAATCTATGGTGCCACTGGATCCTGAAGATCAGCGTAGAAATGGTGGGCTGAACAATGCTCAGGCACCCGTTCGCTGTGATGGTAAGATATTGAATAGGAATTTACTTACAGGTTGGTTGACCAAACCAGACTCTTGAGGTAAGCGAGCATCCCACTCAGATGAAATATGTGCGAGAAATATCTGCTTCACAATGCTGTGTTCGGCATCAGTCAGGAGAGAAGAACTGAGACGTGAGCAAGCGTGGCCGGGCGAGGAGATGGTGGGGGAAGGCTCACGTGGCGATTGGTGATTCACAGCTGTTGCACTGCCGTCTTAAGTCAAATGCCATCTTGAATACTAGATACATCCACGCACATGATTAAAAAGCGGGAGCCTTGGATAGGCATGAAATTCAGTTAGTTTTAATTTAAAATGTGTGAAGTAGGTTGAGACTGAACATCCCCCCCTTGGCGCGGATGCGGCATTATTGAGTACGTAAGGGGCATAGGCGATTAACTGGGCATTTGAATATGCCTGCGGGAGTTTGGATGCTGTCGACATTGTCAGTTCCCGGGAACAGTTCAAGAACGCGATTGGGTGGCACATTGAGAGGTCGGTGAATGATAAAATGGCTGAGTTAGGACTTCTAGGTCTTGAGGATCTAGCGAAAGAGCACATAACGGGTGACTATTAAGAACTGCTTCTACTTGGGCCAGGAGAGTGGAGAATTGAAGGGGTCGGGGCAAAATAGTGCCAAGCAACATATTTAATCAAAATAAACTATACCTGCCGTCTCTCATATATTATGTAGTAATATATGTCTATGATGGAAATATATATATGACTATAGATAAATATGACTAATAGACCAAAATATGACTATAGAGTGCTTTATAGTCATATTTCATAGATATATAGTATTACATACATACATATACAAGAGACGGCAGCTACAGTTTATTTTTAGTAAAAATGTTGCTTGCCACAATTTTGCCCCGAACCCTTCAATTCTTCAATCTGGGATCCTACAGAGGTACGGAGATGTCGCTTGGTGGATTTGACCACGGCCTCCCAAAGACCTCTGAAATGAGGGGCACTAGGCGGAATGAAATACCATTAAATTCCGAAGGCGGCTGGGCGTTGGGATATGGCTTCGTGATGAACAGCTTTGGTGGAAAAGCAAACAAAGGCGCAAATGTATGCTTTGGTGACGCGGCATCCCCGGATGCGTGTAGAGGAAACTGAGTAGGGATCGGCGTAGTCGACTCCTACCTTAAGAAAGGAATATGTGGAAGAGACGCGGTCTTACGGGAGTGAATCCATGGTTGGAATGAGTGGTTGGGGATTAAGCTGAAAGCAACGGGTACATTTTGCTAGGCAATGGCGAACGACATTCTTTCTGTCCAAAATCCACAACCTCTGGTGAATAAATGAATGGGTAGCAGATGGACCGGCGTGTAGACTGCTAATGTGGGCGTTATTTATGATCAGGTGAGTTAGGGGATGATCCTTCAGGAGTAGTGCTGGGTGTGTAACATCAAACAGTTGGGGAGCAAGGTGACGGCGACCACCCATGCGCAAAAGGCCATGTGGATCAATGAACAACAGTAATGTTCGTTTAAGACGCAACTTGGAGGTGGGTTTTGGCGCGGCTTGACATTCTTCTGCTATCACGACTTGTCGGACCCCCTGACCAGGGTATTAAGTGCTATGTTTAGCTCGGCAGCAGAGAGAAGCCAGTATATCGGCAATCAGGCTATGAGAAGATGAACTGCGATTTCACTGGCGGATGAGGTGGAATGCAAATAAATGGAGCGGCGTACCCTAGCTCTGAAGCGTCTCGGAAGGGGACAAGTTGTTGGCAACTGCGGGACTCCTGATAAAAGGGGAAAAGGTGAGGGATGAATATTTTTGATATGGATTCAAATTCATTCTGAAAGGTGTTCCAGGCGCGACTGATATCGGCCGGTGCAGGCTCATCCCAGTCAGAGTGCCCAATCCAGAGGCGTTGAATTAACAATTTGGCGGTGAATGTAACAGGAATTAACAATTTGGTGGTGAATGTAACAGGAACTAACCGTCCCGGCGGGTCATAAATGCGAGCTGATTTAGATAAAATTAATCGCTTGGTGGCAGGCAAGTTATAAGAGCAAACCCGATAAGAGAAGGCATCGGTATTGGTGGACCATACTTGGCCTAAAATCTTAATGGTGGGCTCATCTGTTCAAATTCAGTTAGTTTGAATTTAAAATGAGTGAAGTGGGTTGAGACTGAACACACATGGTACGAATAACAAAGAAACCAGGACAAAACTGTTCAAACAATCAGGCAGAAAAATTAGCAGTTGTTAAGGGCACAGAATAGAAAACACCTGGGTTGAGACAGGAAACCAGACAATGTCATTCAATATTTATAAAGACAACAGATCTCTGATAGACTCAGTTAAAAACTTTAAACCACATGACTCACTGACCTCACAACTGAAGAACGACTTAATTAAAATTCTTAATTCTTACTTAATTAAAATTGGAAAAATGAATTCAAACTAGATTGATGTGGACTAGAGGACACAATGAGGACATGGCATCGAAGGCAATAAGAGAGCAGACGCATTGGCCAAGAAAGCTGCTCATGATTCCAAATTACTAATTTTTTATACCCTATTGCCTGAGACATACATTAAGAAAAACATCAAAACAGAGGCAATAACTAACTGGAACGAAGAATAGCAAAAATCTATCAAAGGACGGCCTTTACACAAATATATCCCGAAACTAATAAAACAAAATCATGAAAAACCAAAAAGAACACATTACAAACTAGTACAATTACTGACAGAACACAGACAAAAAAACATTATTTGAACCACTTCCACATTCATAATACAAACATTTGAGACTGTGATGGACAAACTTTCAAATGTATCCTATACCTCGGTCATTTGCAAGAACATGGAAGAGAACATTTTATGAAAACTAGTTAGTGAAGGGGGACACATGGCCTAAGTGTTATCCAAAAAAATATTTATATTAAAAAATCATACAAATCCCTAGAAAGTATGGAGTGCCATGAGAAAATGTGGCCAACTTCATTCTCGGTTCAATAATCTATGAAGTAATGAGGACAGTACCTACTTTCCAATAGAAAAAAACAATCGTCATTGAAGAAAAAAAGTTTTTGCTTCCTCTCTGGTAGTATTTAAATCCGCCATTTTCAATATATACTGTCTGTTTTTAGTTAAATATATGAGGGTGGTAATGCCCGAAATACACCAAATTTTTTCAGTTTTTACGTTTATTTCATAGTATTTCAGTTTTTTGTGTTATACAAGGGATTATCATTTTTTCACTATTTGTATTCACTAATTTTTTATCCTCATCGTTTAGATTGATTTACCTTTTTAGTGTATGGTGGAAAGAAAAAAAAACTTACTTTATCTGTGCTATCTTCTCATTCATTTCTTTCTGCTTCAAGCTACTGATCCGAAATTTATTCTTCTCCTCAATGATTTCAGTTTTCAACTTTTCGATTGTATGATTTGCCTTATTTAAATCATCACTAACTTTACTTAAAGCTTCCTTATATTTCTTTATTTCATTCTGCGCATTTTTGAGGTCCTATCAAAACATATTTTGTGTAATTTTGAGTGTATTAAACAATACTTATTCCTAACATGGGTGTCCCCTGGGGGGGGGGCAGGGGAAGGCAGCTACCCCTCTATAAAATATGAGAAACAAAAACTAAAAATAAAATAAATTTTTATTCATTTAATATATAGATTAAGTATTATATAAAAAAATATTTTAATTGTTAAATATAAATAAGCTTGTTTTTTGGTTTTTTTTTTCCCCTCCCCCTTCCTCGCCTTTTAGGTTGTACAGGGTTTTTCTGGGCCAGGGGAGAGGGTGGGGAGAATTAATGCTGAGTATAATGTCCCCTGGGTCCAAGTTATCATTCATATGTTAATTGTAAGGGCGTGTATTTCGTAACAGGTGGAAAATTTTACCAATCCCCCTCCTAATAGACAAAATCCTGCGGATGAAACTAATATAACGAGAGAACAATATCATGAGGGTCCTTTTTCACGGTTACTAACAAATAGCAAGTACACTAAAATGTAAAAAAATAAAATATCTGATGCTATCAGTAATAATCAGCTGCAGCTGTCTAATATTTAAAAATGCGGCTTTTGAAAAAATCCTGGCCTTTATCGAATTTTCTTATTTATTCATATTGTTTCTTGTTTATCCCGAAAGAAATATAGCTTCCACCCCTTTAACATCCAAATAATTTAGACTGTTTCTGATTGTTTCTTAGTTCATACAATTTTTGAGCTCAGATACAAAAATTTTATGTCACACTTTTTAAATTTTAAAAGATAGCATTCACCATACCATACCAGCACAGTATTTGATTGCTTTTGACTAATTACCATTTTCTATCGTTATTTTCTCAAAAATGTTATCACATTTTTCAAACTTCTGAACATTAAAGAATCAGCAAATGAGACATCAGAGTGTGATGCAAAACTTTTTTAGAATTAAAATTTTATAAAAAAAAAAATTAAACCGACTTCGAAAACTAGGAAACAGTAAAAATAAATGCACTAAAAAGTATGAAATAATTACCTTCTGATTTTTATGAATACACGGAAAAATCGAAAATGGTATAAAAAGCGGGAAAATGCAATAAAATGAAAAAAATTATTTTGATTTGTACGATTACACACTAACTCTTAATAAAAAGTATTAAGTTGAAATATTAAATACCATGTTTAATACATCACAATCTTTTCGGAGGAGGCGCAAAAGTTAAAATTGTCAACACTAAATATTATGAAAAATCTATTGATTTTCTATTTATCAAAATAGAAAATGATTTTCTATTTTTTTTAAATGTATGTAAAGATGATTTAATTATTATCAAACTACTACTGGGAGAACGTTTCCTAGAAAATTTTTCATTTATTGGAGAATATAAAACACAACATATACGTTAGTTATTGCGGTACTTGAGTGCATGGCCGCCTCGAATGCGAAAAACCCATAAACACATCCAACCCAGACTGTTATAAGTCCATTATCATTTCTGTTTCAATAAAATACATTCATTCAACACTATACTTAGGTCCTGAAAAGCGCACTCATGCTTTCGGGAAACGCAAACACTTAATGACGTTTTGGCTTTTGAAAATCTTGGCCACCTTTATAGAATATTTACATTTCTTTCGATTTAATAAAGATCGATCAAGACTTCAAAATCCATAAAAATTGAAAACACAATCTGGCTCTTTAATAACGCTTTATTCTGCTACATTTCAGTTATTACATAGGAAACAATTGAGACTAACACATAGGCACACTATAGAGACTCTATATAGCAAATAGCAAACCCTAAGTGCCACCAGCTAGGGACGTTATCATAACGTAAAGTACAAAATCATACAATTACCCATCATATATGGAATTGGAGAACGTATTTATTGCATTTTCGAACCACATTTGAACTTAGATAATAGTTATTTCTTTCTCATAATCAAGAATTCGATGCTTAACAGCCATTTTCATTTATACGCCTCAATAGTTGCAGAAACAAAATTAAAAACCGATAATAGTAATCCGGATAACATAACAAAAGTTTCACTCCAGAATATCTTTATTTAAATCTATTGTTGAAAATTTATCTAAGGTTATATATCTAAGGTTTGTTCCAACAAGAACCTGAAACACGTACGTCAATAGCTAACAACAGACTGCTCATGTTTTCCCCCCATTCCTTTGATTCTGAATTTGATTGGTTGGTTTTTCCAACCGATTCATCGAGCATTGAAACATTATTAAACATTGCATAAAATCAACCAATGAAAGTTAGAATAAAAAAGTGAGGAAAGTACATGAGCAGTTTGTTATTTATTAACGTGTTTTAATTGTTTGTAGGAGCATACCTTATCTTATATATGCCATATGTTTTTCCAATAAGTAAATATTTTAAGTGATAATTAAATAATTATTTTCATGTTTTTTCCCGATAACTTATTAAATAAATTAAGAACCCAAAAAATAATTTAATGGGACCACATTGGGAACATACTCTACAAGATGCAAAAGGTTTCGTTCCAATTGGTCCACCCATCTCGGAGTAATAGGTGGACATACATAGAAAAAAAAAAGAAAAAAAAAAAGGGCACATGCATATCAAATTGAGTAACTTCCTCTTTCGAAGTCAGTTAAAAAGCATCTCATACCATTTCCCACAGATATATTCATTTATCTTATCTTTCTTATTGAAAAGGAGTTGGATAGCTCAATGGTAAGGCATTAAACTACTATGCCAAAGGTCCTGGGTATGAATCTGGCTATCTGGCTAAAGAAGAAAGAGAAAGAATGATCCACTATTGGGACCTTACCCCCCTTCCATCACTATCGGAGAGAATCTCCCTCTGTCATTTAGTTTTTTCATTTGTCTATATGTATATATATATATATATATATGTATAGGGTGGCCCAGACATAGTGTAAAAAAAAATGGGTAATACTGCATGCTAAACGGGGTAGTATGGCGCAGAAACGAGTTTCCTATCTCGATCTGTTGAGGAGATATAATTTTTTTTGTTTTTTTTAAATCTTACCTTTTTCAGAAAAATGGCAGTTTTCTCTACTTTGGTTTAGCATAGAAACAAATCGGATGATATTTTCTTATTCAGCATTAAATTTTCTAAAAGATAAGATAGGCCTAGGTATTTTAAATCCATATTCAGTGGGCCTTTAAACGCGCAAAACACAAAACATTTATTAAAACCTAAATTTTTAATAGTCTTTGAAAATTCCTCACTTCCCACTGGAGGAGCCTAGAAGCCGTCAAATTTCATAAAAACTGCGGCATTTAGTTACCTTTTTAGTTGTGTAACCCATGATACAATTGCACTTCACCTTTTGAGTCTAAAAGAAGTTTATCTTATGAAAAACACGTTAGAGAATAAATACTTGATTGCTTCGGGTACCTACTAGAAAAACTATTTCATTGAATAAAAGCATTAGTTATTTTATCTCTTGTACATATGCATGAGGGGTAAAGAGTTGTGAAGTTGGCAATCCCTCCCCCCCCCCCCCCAAAAGAAAAATAAATAAAAATAAACTTATTTATAGGGAGTTAAGGGGAGGGGTGACCAGAATATTTGCTGATTACCTAATGTTACATAAACGTAAATGAGAGGAAAACTTCTTACACCTTTGCACACAGTGGGATTATAATTGTTTTCTTTCTTTCTTTTTGAATGGCGCTACAGCCCTAGTTGGGCCTTGGCCTCACTTAGAATTAACAGCCATTCCTGCTTCACAACTCTTTACCCCTCATGCATATGTACAAGAGATAAAATAACTAATGCTTTTATTCAATCAAGTAGTTTTTTTCTAGTGGGTACGTGAAGCAATCAAGTATTTCTTCTCTAGCATGTTTTTCATTAGAAAAACATCTTTTAGACTCAAAAGGTGAAGTGCAATTGTATCATGGTTTACACCACTAAAAAGCTAACTAAATTCCGGAGTTTTTAGGAAATGTGATGGCTTCAAGGTTGCTCCAGTGGGGAGTGAGGAATTTTCAAAAACTATTAAAAATTTAGGTTTCAATAAAGGTTTTTTGTTTTGCGTGTTATAAGGCCCACTGGAAGTGGATTTAAAATAACTAGACCTATCTCATCTTTTAGAAAATTTAATGCTGAATTAGAAAATAACACCATTTTTGTTTCTACGCTAAACCAAAGTAGAGAAAACTGCCATTTTTCAGAAAAAATTAAGATTTTAAAAAGAAAAAAGAAAAAAATTCTATCTCCTCAACAGAATGAGATAGGAAACTCGTTTCTGCGCCATTCTACTCTGTTTAGCATGCAGAAATACCCATTTTTTTTTTTACACTTTGTCTGGGACACCCAATATATATATATAATTATATATATATAAATATATACAGGGTGACATGCTACTCGTGCGACAAACTTCACCAGTAGATTCTCCACCATAAAATGAATAAAAAAGTTCATATTGACCATGGTCCGATTCTCAACCATTTCGGAATAATTTCGCTTTTTATCGATTTTGAAAGATATCACGACCTGGCATCGGAAAACCGTGATATCTTTTAATCTGAAAATTTCTCCGAATAGCTGATAGCACCATTGAAATCTACATTAATTGTTCAATAATAAAATGTTCATTTCAAAATTTTTGGGCCGATTTTTTGTGTTTTATTTCAGCCAGAACAATAAAATTAGTGAAAAATTTTACAAATCCGAAAGTGTTTAACATAATACAGAGTTTCTAATTTTAGTTTCAGAAGGCAGCAAAATTAAGGAAAAATACCTCATTTAATAACGCTTCTAACGCACTCTTCATTTTTTAATTTGGTGTTCCTAAGACCAAGATATGGATGACATAAAGAGAAAAAATTATGGTTCAAGGATTGTTAATGCTTGAGAATTGACATTTTAAATTTGAAAAAACTAATACAACTCACCAATATCTTTAAAATAAATTTACTTTTAACCATTTTATTTATGTTCGAATTGGAAGCCATACTCTGCAATACACAAACGTGCCCGTTTTCTCATACGTCACACCATAAGTGAGAAAACGTCGGTTTTTCAGCAGCGGCGAAGATCCTTGCTCTCAAATTGTCTATGTTTGTCACTTCAGTGCGATAGATCAGTTCCTTGAGATATCCACAGACGAAATATTCCATGGGGTTGAGATCAAGATCTTGGTGGCCATAGAACTGTCCCATCACGGCCGATCTGCGTTTCGAATGTTCTGTCAAATACGCCTGAACTATTCTAGAGGAGTGAGGAGACGCACCATCGTGCTGAAAAATTATGTTTCTCCTCAATTGTAAAAGAAGGTAGGCCGCGTGTTTTCGATAATATTTAAGTAAAATGGGCCAGTTAATCTCGCCGGAAAATCTAAGTAGGGACCGATGAGTACATCTCCAATAACTTCCGCCCAATTTGTATTAGTTTTTTCAAATTTCATTAAAGTAAAATCTAAGTAAGTAAATTCTCAAGCATTAACAATCCTTGAACCATAATTTTTTCTCTTTTTGTCATCGATATCGTGGTCTTAGAAACACCAAATTAAAAAATGAAGAGTTAGAAGCGTTATTAAATGAGGTATTTTCCCACAAATTTGCTGCTTTCTGAAACTAAAATTAGAAACTCTGGATTACGTTAAACACTTTCCGATTTGTAAAATTTTTCGCTAATTTTATTGTTCTGGCTGAAATAAAACACAAAAAATTGACCCAAAAATTTTGAAATGGCCATTTTATTATTGAACAATTAATGTAGATTTCAACGGTGCTATCAGCTTTTCGGAGAAATTTTCAGATTTAAAGAGATCACGGTTTTCCGATGCCAGGTCTAAATCTGATATCTTTCAAAATCGATAAAAATCGAAATTATTCCGAAATGGTTGAGAATCGGACCATGGTCAATATGAACTTTTTTATTCATTTTATGGTGGAGAATCTACTGGTGAAGTTTGTTGCACGAGTAGCATGCCCTGTATATAATTATTATAAAACGGGTCCGTGTAATTAAAAATGCCCGTGTTTCTGTTGTTTTAAATCTTCCCTACTTTATAAATATAATAGTAATTGTTCCAAATTGTAATAAATGGCTTAAGAAATAACATAATATAATATAATATTTTGAAGCTTCCTTCAATACATCTTTGTTGTGAGGATGAGAAGCGTCATATAAAGAAAAAACATACACTTCTGGAAAGATATTTGTAACAGATCAAATGTTCAGACCACACATTCTAATTATGTCATGCTAAAAAAAAAATCAAAAAGACTTAAACTAAGGAAAGTGCAGTAACAGCTACCAAACCTGTTGTGCAGTTTCAAATCTAGTTGAAATTAAAGTTAATTCTCTCTTTAATTCAACCATCCTTGATTCCTGGTTTGCACTTTTATCTAGCAAATTCAGTGTTTCTCTTTCCACTGACAACTTGCTTTTTTCAGCTTCTTCAGCCTTAATTCTAAATATTTTTATCTGTAAAGTAATTCATCATGTTTAAATAGGATTTATATATGTGTAAATTTCTTCAGAAGGCAAGAGAATGTGTGGATTTTAGAAGAAGAGTTGTCAAAATTTTCTAATATTTCGTTGTTTCCAGATTTTTGGTATTCTGTTAGAAATTTGTATTTTTTTTTAGTGTATTCTCATCACTGAAGTTGCATTGTACAAATACTATTACAGTTGTATAAAGGAGGAGTATCAATTAATTGGTATCAATCAATTGCAAGACTTCAATTTTTTCAAATTACTCAAACTTTAATTTTGTTTTTTTAAATAAGGATAGTATAAACAAAAACATTTTATAAAAAAATAAAATAAATAAATAAAAATTAAACAGACTTCTAAAACTAGGAACCAGTAAAAATAAATTCGCTAAAAATTATGACCTCCTGATTTATATGAAGGCAGAGCAAAATTGAAAATTACATTAAAAACAGAAAAATGCTATAAAACGGATAATTTTATTTTGATTTATACGAATACATACTAACTATTAATAAAAAATATTAAATACCATACCATAATACAACAAAATCTTTTCGGAAGGGGCGCAAATAGAAAATCTTCCAAATGACATGTTACTTTCTGATTTCATAAGAAAACGGTAGACATTGAAATCAATTGATGGGAATAGAAGATTTTCCTCATTTTATCTAATCCATTCAGAAGATTTTCATAATTTCTACTGTTGATTTTGCGTCGCCTCCGTAGAGATTGTGTTGTATTGAACATGGTATTTAATATTTTAATTTAATAATTTTTAATTAACACTTAGTTAATTAAATTAATTAGATTATTTGTACAAATCAAAATGAAATTATTCGTTTTATTGCATATTGCCGCTTTTTATACAATTTTCAATTTTGCTTTGTATTCATAAAATCAGAAGGTATTTATTTCGTACTTTTTAGAATATTTATTTTTACTGGTTTCTAGTTATCAAAGTCAATGGTTCAAGCCATCACTGTGGAAGAAGTGTTGCCGATTCCATCTGACGATATTAGGGATTTGCAAAAAGCCACCAGGAAGGAGTTAAGTGGGCTTCAAACCTACATCAGGAATGATTGGGAAGGAGTTCATTAAAAGAGTTTGGACTGTGAAATAAATGTTTTTTATTGACTTCGGGATGATCTTTCAGAAAATAATGGAATTTTATTTTATAGAGAAAGAATTATTATACCCCAAAGTTTCCGAAATCACTTTTGTGACCAAATTTATTCTAAAGCTACCCTTGGGATAAATAAAACAGTCTCCTGTATCAAGAGTCTTATGTATTGGCCAAAAAAGTCAGAGCACATTGCAAACTTCATAAATTCATGTTCGACATGTAAAACCTTTCAAAATAATAAACCTAAAGAACCTCTTTTAACATCTGAAATTCCTAAATTTCCTTTTCAAATTGTAGGTATGGATCTCCCTCTTGCTGCCAGAGGAAACGTCAACACACAATGATCCAGTCCTGCAGGTATCACCAACTGGTGAAGGTCAGCGCACCAAATCAGGCGGCCTAGTGAAGCAACCCAAAAGGCTCTACGAGGATTAAGGGAAGGGTGTGATATAACTACAAGTGTATCCTCTTTGGGTATAGATAAAATTACAAACATGTGTTATTTCAAAAAATAAATAATCTGTTTTAGTGAGACTAATAAAAGGTAGATTACATTCAAGTTTTGTTTTAACTACACTACTCATAAATTACATAATAAACATTTAATTTGTAATAAAAGAAATATTAAGGTAAATAATCTAGATAAAAACTATCCTATCTTTTAAGTTGAACAAAACTACAACCAATGAACCAAAAAAAAACCAATCAACCAAAAAAACAAGATCGGTTGAATAGTTTCTGATTTTATCCCGGACAAATATTGTGGCATGAGATATTTATATATATAAAGATTATATTAACAATCACCTTTTCAATTTTATGAATAAAGACAGAAAAGTTGAAAATTTAGAGCACTGCATACATTACATAACTTTCAACAACCTCCCTACTTTGAATGGAAATGGGATTTTTTTTAAAACACTGATGTTTTAAGGGATGTTATGAGGGAACACATAAAACTTTTTTCCACAATGAGAATCTTTTTCCTTTGAGAAATATTGTCTTCAGTACTTGTCATTTACATACATACATCTGTGTTCAGAAAGGAGCTTTCGAGTTCGCTCCGCTGTCATAGAAATCCGGCAACTCCAAGATGAAGTAGGTACATCATATGGTTATATAAACTATAATAGATTAAAACGTAATTTTTGAATTATGATCACTTGAGTATTCTTTTGAAAACTAAGGCGATATTATATAATGCCCCGATAAGGACCGTTAATATTTCTTTATTAAAATCTATCGTTGGAAAAATAGTGATTAAACTAAATTGTATTTCCAAAAACATCATTGGATAGAAGTCCCAACAGCAAAAAAGGGGCAGGCATAACTAATTGATATCAAAAAGGCTGCCCTGCTCGGAAAGAAGCGACAGGGTGTTGGGACTCATTTTATGGTTAATTTATTATTACGAAGGATATTATTATTCTCAATACTTCACTACTGGTTTAATCTATATAAAAAAGATGAAATTCTGTTTGTTTGTTTGTTTGTTCTTTATAGAAATCCATACCGTTTGTCCTAAATTCTCCAAATTTCGCTCAGTGGTTCTTTCATACCAGGTGCGAACACCTACCATATTAAAATTGCATATCTTCAGCTGATATTCTTTATCCTAATAAAAATCGTAATGATCTTGCTTTACAATGGTTTTTTTACGAAATCGACCGTTTCATTAGAAAAATGAAATTCCCTGGGTGAAACCGGGACATACAGCTAGTTAAAAAATATTTCTTGGTTCGTTGATATTGATATGTTCGTCATTCCTATCCATGAATTTTTTACTAAATTTAAGAGCAAAGTTCTAAGAAAAATATCGTTCATAATAAAAAAATATTCAGAAAATGAGTTCAAAGCACTATAGCTTCAATTTTAGTCAAATTGTTGCTGTGATTACTGTAACACTTCCGTGGGTTAACAAATATTTATTAAACGAAAATATAACAATATCAATGCCAAACGAATTATCACAACATAAATATCCGAGGAGGTTACAAAAATTATAACTTTATAGCACACAAATCATATGGCTTGAGCCTCACAGTCAAGACACAGACTAAGACTGTTCAGTCAATCGCTCCTTATATATAGTTGTAAGGAGAGTATAGAACGTAGAATCTCATGGAAGATGGTGGAACGACGTAGATGGAGCTCGAACAATCTAGATCCGTTCACTCTAACCGCTTAGTTTGCTCCAACAAACGGTCTGGGATTTCAAATCATATGTTTTTTTATTTAATGATTTAACGTTACTCTTCTTTCATACAATGAGGTTGTTTTCTGGGAAATGTGAAGTGTTTTTTTTTTTTTCCAGTTTTTATTTGTGGGTGAACATCAGCAAACATTGAAATTTTAAATTCTTTTTAAATAATGTAATGTCTCTATCGACAATTTAATTATTATTACATTACACTAGGAGAAAGTGTACTAAGAAAATTTTCATTTATTGGGAAATATAACACACAACATATACGTTAGTTATTTCGATACCTGGGACATGACTGTCTCAAATGCAAAAAACCCATTACACATCCTAGCCAGAATCCATTTTCATTGTCTGTTTCAATAAAATTCATTCATTCAACACTAGACTTAGGCTCTCAGGAACTGCAAACACTGGACTTATGATTGGCTTTTGAAAATATTGGCAACCTTTATAAAATTGAATATTTAAATTTCTTTCAATTTACTAAAGATCAATCAAAACCTCAAGATCGATTAAAAGTGACTAGAGACAGTCTGGCTCTTTGGTGACAATGTTTTTTAATACATTTCAGCAAATACATAGGAAGAAATTATAGCACACAATTGAGGCAATTAAATAGAAAAGTGGAAAAAATTGAAAAAAAAAAAAAAAAAAAAAAGTAATTGGATTATTAATGATAGAAATAATTCCAAATAAGTGCTCATTATAAAGATTTTTTAATTTAGACAATAGCCAATTCTTTAAGTGCTTCCAGCTAGGGACGTTATCGTAACTTAAAGAAAAAAATGAGACAACTAGCCATCATTGGTTCTATCACCAATGATTCAGATGATATAACCAATAAATTCAGCATTTAGCTGAATGTATTTATTTCATGACTGGACAAGTCCCTAATATTTTTCCTTAATTTTTGAGCTGCGATAATAGGTTTTTGTTCACTCCAGAATGAAGAATAGGCGAAAGATTTTATGATTACGTTGTATATTAATATCCGAGTGTATCTGGAAGAAGACGGAGGTGCCTGAATCCTTTGTTAAGGTCACTAAATCAACTGAAAATAAGCCAGGATAGTATTTTATTCCTTTTTAATGTGCATAGCAAGTGGAAGTCAGGAATTTAGATCAATAATGGCTACAATTTTAAATTTAAACGATCCTTCGCGAACTTGAAGAAGTCTTAAATTTTACTTTAAAATGAGTTATTAATACTTAGCCTTTCTTGGAATTCTATGAATTTTGTGGTCTTATTATTATGGTGTCCATCCGTTGATTGGATCTACATTTAGGATGTTTTACAATGACTTTAATCTCCTTAAAAACAAAATAATCTTTTAAATAACCTAAAAATGTTCTTGGGTTTCATTGCTTGGCAAAATTTTCCAGTATAAAAATGAAAATAAATGGGGGAAGGACATGCACACTAAATAGTTTGTTAGTTGTCAACCTGTTTTAATAGTTTGTTGGAGCATACCTTACGTTATGCTTATATGCCATATGTTTTTACAATAAGTAAACATTCCGAGAGATGATTTAATAATTATTTTCATGTTTTTTCCCGATAACTTCGTAAATAAATTAAGAACCCAAAAAAGGTTTTAATGGGACCACCTTAGGATAATAGTCTACAAGATGCAAAAGGTTTCGTTCCAATTGGTCCATCCATCTCTGAGTAATTGGTGAACATACATAGAAAAAAGCCACATAATGTCGAATCCAGTAACCTCCTTTTTAGAAGTCGGTTAAAAAATTAACTCTGTTTATTAAAACATTTTTTATTGAAGAAATATCTGTCATTTAAGTAGCAGTTTGGTACTGCATCAAGAATCTTTTTTTATTTTTTTTTTTTTATATTGATCCAAGTAGAAAAAAGTGGTGATCATAATGATATGGTAAAATGAGTGTGACCTGAATGTATGGGTCTTTGGTTAGACTGATATTTCCTTCTTGTTTCTTTTTTTTTTTTTAAGAACAATTAATAATAACTTAAATAAAAACAAAAACAATATAAATGCTACCAAGAGAGAAAAATAATATATTTAAAAAGCAATAAACTTAAATAAAAAATTTAAAACAAATGTAATATCAATGACAAATTGATTATCCTGTAGGATAAATACAATGGTAATATATATGAATCTAATGTTGGAAGGGGAGGGGGAATCTAAATAGTTATGGTAGAAAATAATAAAAATAGGAGTTGAAATGAAGACTAAGAATGAAAAACAGGTTTGTCCAAAAAACTTAAATAATAGAAAAACGAAATTCAGAGTAGGAGATAAACTTTTATTCCCTCTATTAGTTATTTTTCAAACAAAATCTTATCAGAGACAGAACTGCTTCCTTTTGGATGTTTGGCCATATAGAATTTTAGTTTTATTTCTTATATTTAAATCTGATTTCTTACCTATTAAAAATCTCTATATATATAAGAGGCTTTGTCCTGACTGACAGAATCAACTCAGAGCAAAAACTACTAATGATAGAAACTTGAAGTTCAGAATTTAGATTTTAAACACGATGTAGGTAACCACTAAGAAAGGAATTTCAAAAACGTACGTAACCCCTACGGGGTTTAAACGGCGAAATTGTCGTTTAACTTTAACGGACACTTATTTTTGCACTTCAAGAAAAAATATCTAATTTTGACTCATTTTAAAGATCTTGATACGAGTTTAACTCGAAAGCCCCGACGGGGCGTCGAAAACCATGTTTTAAAGCCGAAAAATGAAGCATTCACAACGAGTAAGCAATTTTTTGTTTCGACGGTTTTAGTGAACTCTCTCCATTGCGCATCTCCCTCTCTTCTACCGAGCCGGCAGCTCCCCCTCCAACATTCCACCTATCAGAAGCTCTGATCCCTCTCCCACTTCGCTTACTTCGAATTAGTTGCGTTAATAGCAAGTTAATGCTAAAAATTAACTTTTCAGTCAGTTGTAGAGCCCACCACAGAAGAGATGAGTTGTGGGAGAGAGAGGGAAGAGGTTGCGCAGTAGCTTGAAGCTCCCCCACTACTCCCCACTTCCCCTCTCACGGCTCTCATTTCTAGACTAGGTAGCGCTGGATTTTGCGTTATCTGAGAGGGGAAGTGAAGGAGTGGGTCATGGTGGGGGAAGCTGGTTGCGCGAACCCCCCACCCCTCACAGCTCATCTCTTCTGTGGCGGACTCTAACAATGTATTTTTTAAATTGATTTTGTTAACATATTATATTAAATTAATACCAAGATAATGATCACAGAATTGATTTTAAAGGCTCGCGGGCAAAGCCGCGACGGGGAATGCTAGTGATATATAACCATTTTACACCTGTGGTATCCACATGATATAGATTAACTGAATTATTGTCAACACTTTATTTTTGTATACTCCTCCACCGTGGAATAGGTGTGGATTATGTAATTTAAAAAATATATAATGTCAAGATTCAAATAATGCACGGGGTTTAATCGAAAATGGAGGGAACATATTTCAGACAAACTGATGAAAATAAAATCATCAGCATGCATTTTAAAAATAATTAAGGAATAAAGTGACAGTGAATAAATAAAATTTCATTTTTAGAATAACATATTTAATACCTTTTCTTCCTCTTCCTTCAAGAACGTAAGTTCTTTTTCAACTAATTGCTCCCGTAGCTCAACAATTTGTTTAATGTTCTTGCCATGAAGATCTTCTAACTTTGTTTTCCATTGATTTTCAATTTCGCCTAAGGGTAAAAAAATTAGTGATTTCTTTTAAACGATAAAACTACGAGTACTTGTAGACATGAATATGTATATCACCCATTTTTGCTTTTGTAGACAATTCCCATTCCATCTTGGCTTTTGTAATATCATTTTTTAAAACCTCCAGAGCAATATTTTTGTCATTTATTTCCTCATTTAGTTTTTCATTTTGAACTTGCTCTAACCTTAATTTGTATTCCAGTTCTTTCAGATTTTTTAAATAATCATTTTGTTTCTCTTCAAGTATCTAGATAATATAATTAAGGATATAAAAATTTTCATACCAAATGACATATATTCATCATTTTTTAAAGAACTTGATAAATACTCAAAAATCAGGAGATCCTTTGAAGATTTTAAAGTTGATTGCCCTCAGAGGAAAATTAAAAAAATATATTTTATTTTTCACTTCACTAGTTTAGTGAATTTATTCAATAAGACGAGTTAATTAGACGATAATATTTATTTCAAAACTAGTTTTCTAAAATATTCTTATAAAATGTTGAATTTTAAGAAGGTAGCTGGTAGAATGTAAATGAAAGTGCAGCAAAATTATCAAAAGCAAGTGCAGCAAAATAGTTTGCACCTCCTCCTGGCAAAGATCATATTTCCGGACCTAGATACCAAATATAATTCTCAACCAAATATAATAAGTTGTATTTTTAATGTACATTTACTTGTTCTATTGCATGAATATAGGCAAAGTAATCCGAAGCCGAGATTACTTTGCCGCCAGTGGCAGCCTGGTACCTGAAGAGATAGGTAAAGGGTATCAGATAGTTAGTTATCTGTGTCCAATGTGCACTGCCCGGGGCATACAGCTGTACATTTTATATATTTGTCTATCTGATTGAAAACAATCTCAGCATTCTGATTGCTTTGCTGCAACTGCATTGCTGTAATAAATGACAATTTGTAAATTAAAAGTAAATTTCATTGCTATAGTAGTAGAGGAATTAACCCAAAAATTATGATTATCCAGTTACTCTACCACATTAACAAAAGTGAGGTAGACGTCTATATAGATATAGATAATTCCATCCAGACTACAACGGTGGGTGGATTTGTTCATAATATTGAAAAATATAAATTTAACAAAATTTTGAAATAAACATAAATAAATAAATGAAAACATTTGCATGAACAAATGCTGCACCTTTTCTAGTTCCTGATTTTTCCTAATTGAACATTTAATTTCATCTTTCAACTTGGCCAGTTTTTCCATTACTCTGGAAGCTTCTTTATCAGTTTCCATTTTTTTAATTTTTTGACATCTCAATTGCTCTTCTTTTTTCATTAGTAATTGAGAAAATTCTTCTAATTTATTTTCAAATTCACTAAAATAAAATAAATTGGGTTGATTATCAACTTTTTGGATTTTCAGTAAGTAAACTTTTCGAAAGTTTATAGAATCACATATACATCAATTTATTTTGAAAACTTCCAAAACAAAAATATTAGGCATAAAATATTTTTTTATGTTTCTATTTCATTAGGCAATGAAATTTAGTCAAAATAAAACTTATCAAGTATTTCATTTTAAACTTTATTCAAATGCAAAAACAGATTATAAAATTATATTGAATCGAATTCATCCCACTGGAATTTGGATAACTTAAATTAAATAAAGCATTACTTAAAAATAATGAATCAGGGTAAAAGTAATTTTAAAATTTACTATTAATTAACTTAGTGAATTAGAATGAATGAAATGTTGTATTTCAATTGAGTTAATTAAAGTTAAAAGGAACTTTTTTTTAAAAATTAATCTATCATTCAATCCACAGACATTAAATTTGCTTGTATCTGCAAATTTACATCGTTCTAGTACTAGTTGAAGTCTTTTTCGACTAACTTAATCTAAAAATCCACATTGCTCAAATATTCACCAATTTGTATCAGGTACTGCTTACTACTTTAACTATTGTGTTACTATTTTATATATATTTTTAAAAGATTTTCTTTTATTTTATATAACAATCATTAGCTCTTCTCTTTGAGAAAATATTTTAGGACGGCCGGATTGATCTTTATCAACTTATCTTTCCTCTTTTTTAATCCATGGATTTATCTCATCACTATTTTTTCAGAAATCATTTCCCTCTATGGTACCATAAAAACTTTAAAAAATCAATTTTAATCTCTCGATTAAAGAGGAATTTTGAACTTTTATTGCAAGGAGATAATTATTATGATGGAGAGGATTAACAAATAATAGATTGGAACAACAAAATAAACAATAAACACTTGTTTATATGCAAAGTATCAGTTTCGTATGAAAACTTTTGCTGGGAGATAAAGGAAGGGAACATGGGGAAAAAAAAAAAAAAAAAAAACGTCAGAGAATAAAACCTAATTTAGAGAAAAAAGCATTTGAATATTTTCCATTCAGAGGAGGATCAAACTTTCCGATTCTATCATAGTCATGAAACCTAGAGATTAGTCCTTGAGAATTAGTAAAAAGTATCATCTAACGATCTATTATCTCTAATAATTATATCTTGCCAATTAAACCAAATCTAAAGTATTGCTGTAGTATCTGTTATATAATTCGCACCATGCGAATTACAGGATGCGATTGACAGGATTTACATGCGATTAATTACATGCGATTGACAGGATTTTTTTCCAATACAGCCTATTTTCCAAAGAAATATTTGATCTAACTTATGGGGTTTAGTATAAATATGATGGACGGTTCATAAAGTATATTTCAGCAACCAATAGATGGCATGTTCCACTGGAAAAACTGACTCACTAGGTTTCTCCACTGAACCCTTTAAATGTTACCAATTTATTAAAAAATAAAGAGTAAATATATTTTTAATTGTTATTCATAGTGTAAATAATTAAGAACATTAATTAATTCATTTCTGAATTACAGAAAAAAAAATTAATTACAATTCTATTTAAAATTTTGAAGGTAATAAATATGAAAACTTTTTCTGGTCACTGTATCTGTTTGGGATTTTACATAGAATAAAAAAAGTTTCAGTGTCAGCATAAAAAAGTGTCTAAAATTCTCCTGCTTTTCATCTGGCAATCTAAGCCTCATGAATGAATATGTAGAATAATTTATTTAATTTAGAAAATGCTATTGCATATTAAATAGAATAGTTTAATAATAAACATACATAAATCTTTGTCGAGATATTTGAGTAATTTTTGAAATTTGTTGAACCCTCATATCTTCCAACTTCTTCAGTTCTTTAAGAAGAAATGCTATTTTCAATTCATATTCCATCTTTGTATTATGAACTTCTTCATTCTTTTTAACACAAAGCTCTGAAAATAATAGAAGAAATCGCCAAAAGTTAATCATTCTGAACACATGTAGCGCATAACAAAGAGAGGTTGTCTTAATGCAATACCAATACATGTAGTTTCATTAAAATGTACAAAATTTCCTTTAAGTAAGAGTTCCTTTATGGATACATTATATTTCAATGCGTTTTGCAAACAATCGACACCTTTATTTTTCAATTTATTCCACCTTAAATCTGCAAAAAAAAAAAATATATATATATATATATCAATAGAATAATTATTGAATTGAAAGGTAAAAAAAGAGTGAAGAAAATCTGTACCTAAAAATTTTAAAGAACAATTTTGTTTTAATGCTGCTGATAATTCATTGGCACCAGCAGAGCATATCTGATTATTTCTTAAATCTAGGAACTCCAATGATTCATTTTGTGACAATCCACCACAAAATGCCAAAAAAGCTTCTAACGATTCACCAATATTATTCCAATTTAATGTTAATCTAACATAAATAATTGATATTAATATGCAGACAATAATAAAAACAAATATCATTTCTTACTTACGTTTTAATAGATTTATTTATGCTTAACATTTTTCCAAGTAGGATAATAGAAGCATTATTCATAATGTTTCCAAATAAATTAACTTCAGATATTTTATTGCAGTTCATTAAAGCATTGAAAATAAAATTAAATCCTAAAGGAGGAATCATACAATCACAAAATTTCAGTTTTGTAATAGCTTCATTTTTTACCATGATCTTTGATAACACTTCCCAGCTATCCAAAGCAACAGGATATCCTGATAAATCCAATTCACCAGTATCCCTAAAAACATTCTGTCACATATAAGTTTAAAAATAAAAAATAAAATACTAATAGTAAATAAGCTTCCATGATAAGAAAATGTATGCTAATTGATTAGAATAATTAACTCTTCATAAATATATACCTACAAGGCATTTTTCAAGGCATCGATTATGTTCACATCCATAAACGTTTTATTTACATTACAGAGCTTTTTATAATCTCCAATTAGATCCATCCTTCACCATAAATTGCTTCTATAAAAAGAATATAATGGAGAGTAACTAATCACAGAAAGTGAGGGAATGTAACCTTAAAGTTTATTTTGCCCATCTGGGGAAAGTGGTAGCACCAGGCATTAATATGATGGGGTATTTGTTTACTTTCCATTTTCTGAATTTTGGTTACTAAAGTAAAAGTTAAAAAAAAATTGGTCTCTTATGACTATACATAAAAAGTTTGTTCATAACTATCAAAGAAATAAGTAAATAAAAATCATATTTATTCAATATCATTTTCGTGTGAAAATCCGATATTGAAACTACGCTTCAAAGCTCCTAATTGTTAGAATAAAAGTGTCAGTGTAAAATAAGGTTTTTAAAATATTTTTTTGTAAATTATGTATTCAAGATTAAAAGATTAAAAACATCATTATTTAGTTGACACGCTACATTTTTTTTCCAGAATAGTAATTCTGATAATATGGAAATATATGCTAATTTAATGTCTGATCAATTGAGGATGTATACATACAAAATTTACAGTAACAACATTGGCTTAAAAGAACACGAAAGGGTCACCTGTGGTGTAGTGGTTAGCATAGAAACCTACAATACTAAAGGTCGCGAGTTCGCGTCCCGAGGTGGTCCTAGGATTTTTTAATGGGAGTAAAAAATCCTTGTCTATGCCGTCCCTCGGATAGGACGTAAAATGGAGGTCCCGAGCCTGTACGATGTCAAGAACTCGTTAAAGATCGCTATCCTATTTATACCTGGATAGGCAAAATTTAGGATTCCCACTGTAGTCCGTTTAGCCATAGTGGCATAAAGTGACGTTAAAACAAACAAAAGAACGCGAAGATTCCTCATTTTTCGAGTTACTATACGTTTTAACATTTCTTACAAAAGAGGTTATTTGATAGCGAACACTTGTTTCGTGGGCCTACTGCGTAGTTTATTTTGGGAAAGGACAGCATTGAAGGCAATCCATGATTCCTTCGATTTTAACTTTGACGATGGGTCCATTGTGATATGCGACTAAGGCTGTCCACAAAGTTGGGCGCTTATTTAAACAATCTGTTTCTTTAGACTCCCTAGTCTCGTCTCTCTTTAAGGTGCCTTTACACCTTACGAACATCACCTTCGAACAAGTTCTCCTTCGAACCTAGCCGTACCGACGTGAAGCGAACAGCCACTTATACTCCACGTAACTTTAGGCGAACCAATATGGCTGACGCACCCAAAGCTAGCTTATGATAAGGAAAACATCTCCATTATTAATATATTTTTATTATCTTAAAAATAAAAAAATAGGAGACGATTTACAACGTTTCAGAAATTACACTAGTATCACAAACAACTCCTGTCACTTAGGAAAAACCCAAATCAAAAGTGACACTAGTGCTACCCCCGGACCCAGGCGAACAGATGAAGTACCTAGAACACCTGAACAGTCGACGTGAAGGCTTCACGAAGGTTGTTCGAGGGTGGTGTTCGAAGGTAAAGTTCGTGAGGTGTAAAGGCACCTTAAAGGTACCTTATGCGGGCAGCCCGATGAAGATCCGTTTTAATTAGCTAATGATTTGATTGCCCAACTATTAATCATGTTCGTTGGAACTATAAATATATCCTTAGAATTGAAAATTATAAAATTCCTAAACCTAAAACAAATAAAAGAAAAGAAATATTGTATCACAAAATAATATATGCGATTTTATACTGAGAATTTTAAATCTATAGAAAAAATCTATATAAGTATTACTTTTCACCCACATGTGTTTAGATGAGTTTTCAATAACAAACAACTATACATGATTTTGCAAAAGTAATTAGTTTGTGAAAACTCAGATTTAATCTACCCGTAAAGTAGGAATTGTAATTGTAGCTTTTACACAAATAGTCTTTATAATAATCAAGTTTTGTGAGTTAATGGTTCACAATTTATTTTTCATATTGAAAAATGTCCCAGACTGGTAATTCTAAGATGCCATTGAGAAAAGCCCGCTCAACGTATTCCCTTCCAGAAAGGATATATCATGCACCCAGTAATAATTATGTCAATGGCATTAAATGCAATAGTATATGCTCAAATCACTCCTTGTGTAAGTTTAAATTTTAACTTTTTATATGACATTTAGACTTATTTTTCTTAAGTATTTTCAGAAGTGCACATTAAAAAGAAATTATACATAACTGGTTTAATTTACTCCTATATCCGAACTTGTTAACGTGTTCTTTTGGCTGAACATGAACTCTTTATCTATCTCTCAACATTTAACCCATTGTATAGCTGCTCTAGCCCATTTAATTTGTCACTTTTATAAGGATATTTAATCATATATAATCATATCTTGAAATTTTCTGAGGTGAGAAGGCAATTTTTTTTAAGAACCTATTTCCATCCTTTGGAAATTGAGACCCCTATTAATCCAAACAAAAGTCATGTCCTTTGGAAAGAGTTACATGATAAGGAATCTAACTCTACAAATAAAATGACTGTAAGGACCATGGTAACTAAAAATGCAGTGTAAACTGATGACAAGCTATCATAGGACTTAATTGGTTTAAATGAGTAAACCACAACTAATTGTTTGAACCAGTGGATTACTATCAGGGGGCAGATGTGGATTTAGTAGGAAATTTGAGGGGAACCATGACCTCCCTACAATAGACAAGAGGGGGGGGGGGCTAAAAATCATTTTATTGAATTTTAGAAAAAAATATCCCACTATATCTGTCAACTACAAAATGTACTATTATTTATTTGACAACGAAGTGAATGGAAAAGAGCTTCTTAAGATTTAAATTTAATTCAGTATGTGAGTTTAGTGAGAAGAATGGTTCTTTCTTTCATCTGAAGGAGGGGTTCATCCCTCCTTGTTTGTGCCATTGATTAGGACATAATTAATTTTACGATTAAGGACATAAACTAATATAGTAATATAAATTCATGTAGTAATAGCTTTCTAGCATTTTTCCTCTCCCTCCAGGGTGGGGGGGGGGAGAAATTCACCTGATGGTAAATGGCACCAAAAATAAAATTATTCTTGAACTTTATGTGCTAAGGTTTTTCATGGTATGTAGTAATTACGTAGAATATTCAATTTTATAACTGCAATTCTCTACAGTTTCATTGAATGTTTTTCAAGAAAGACTGAATAATCCATCTTTCACTGCATGGGCGGATCTAGCTAGTTATAAGGGGAGCTGCACAGCCCCACAGCCCTTTCCCTACTCCTGCAAATCTGTTTTTTTACCTTTATGCTCCTTTTTCAAAACTAGCAACTACTAGTTCTACATATTAGTTGTTCCTCACCTTACTTCCTTACTTTTAGTAAAGTTAAATTGTATTTTTAAATGACAATAACTTTTCCAAATGGGGGATGCAGCCTCCACAGGCCTCCTCCTGGATCCGCCAAGGTTCATCGCCAATCATGGACGTCTGCAGGGGGCAGCTGCTCTCCCTAGAAATTTTGAGAAACAAAAACTACAAATTAAATAAATTCGTATTCATTTACTATATTTATTAAGCATTATATAACACATATTTTAACTTTTAAATATCATTAAGTTTTGTTTGAGCAAATAATTGAGCCTTAGAAGGTCAGATACCTCAACCCCTTCCCCTAGGCATAAGAATTTTACCAGCTGCCCCCCCCCCCCACAGGTGAAATACTTGGACACCCTTGACACCAATATTTAATAAAGTTACTGTGTTTGAACCTTGGCCATCATTGCCATTAATTCACATTATTTGGCTGTTGAAATATTTTCATCAAATAATTACCCCCATGTTGACATTATAAAATGTTAGTTGAGAACACAGGAATTAGAAAAGATACAGAAGACTAATTATATATCTTAGGTTGATTTATTCGAAATTATGAATGCCTACTTCACCAGCAGTTTTTTAACTCAGCTAAAAACAGTTGCTTTTTGACAATTCCTTTTAGTAAGCATGAAAGCAATAATATTTTGTTGTTAAATTTTATTCAAAACGTTACATATTTTAATTTTTTTTATTCATTTATAAAAAAAATCTTTGTAGATGTGAAGTCATCAGAAGTCTCAAAAAATGACAAACAACCCAACTCATTTATTGCAAGATACAAAAGCAAATGTAAACAAATGAACCTGGTGCCTTTGAGTCTAGTTAAAGTCCAGTTTTCAGATGTTTTCCTTGATTTGATTGTAGACCGTATAAAATTGCTCGATTGGATAGCAATTTTAAAAACTATAAGTAAAGATAAAAGCTTACATTTTATTTCTTTCAGGAGTAAAGTAAAAGGTCATGGTAAGAATTTCAACTATAAATGATTATTAAATTTCATTTCATCCATTAACTATTTATTCCCCTGTAGTAATCCAAGAGCATATGGATACAGAAAAAAAGGCTCAACAAGCTAATAAAGAATCAGTGCTATACACGCGATATCTTATCAATAAGATTTCTGAAAGCTTAAGAGAGTGCTTGTCGTTCTCAAAAAATTTTCTGTGCTTACAACTCCTTAAAATACCTCTCATGGGCGATGGAATAAAAATTTTAGGGGAGGTAAATATTTATTATTTATGCAATGTTCAAATTCTGATGTTGAATATTGAGAGGAAAGTTTCAGGATTGTTTGTGTAGAATAATTATTCAAATATCTATTGTCATTCAGTACCAACTTTTGATAGAACTAAACTGTGAAGTACGTTTGTATTCGTAAATTTTGTTTATCTTTACCAAATTGAAAATTTTTGAAGTGCCTGAAAATAATACAATAAGTAAAAAATGGTTAAGCTAGGTACATGATATTCTGATCTTAAAGAAGAAAAATTTATGAAAGGACTTATTGATTTAATTTTTTGAAATTTTACTTGAACTAATGTGTGTTAGTGATAAACTGATAATGTTTAAGGCCTGGCGCACATTGAGATGCACAGTTTTTCTGAATTGTCTATTAGAAAGGAACACCACACACTGTTGGTAGGGCAAGGCAGTCCAGCTCCTTACCAAATACATGTATTACGAAAACTGCGCTCCTCTACCCTGCTCTGCGTCTCAACATGCGCCCAACCTAAGATTCAATCTGTTGACTAAAGTAATTTTAGGGATTGAAGAAAACTCAATCTCTGCAGCATTTGTCTCTCCAGAATTGTGGTATTGGAGATGAGGGATGTCTCATTCTTTCACAAGTATTACGTAATGTACCAACTCTCATTACCTTAGATCTTTCTTTTTGTAAAATTACTGCACTTGGAGCTAAATATATTTCAGAACTGATAAAGGTAGGACAATTATTTTATGGATATATATCATATTAATATTAACTGTGTTTACAACCATCTTCATTCAAATGAATCTATTAATATTTGTCTCCAACTATTTAAATGGAAATATTTTGATTGTGGGTAAATGAAGACAACATAACCAAAAATGAAATCCAATTCAGCCCAACTTAATGATTGATCTGGCTAATATCTCTATTGGATGTTCACCAGATTTAGCCTCGATTTTTATCTTTTTCAACATGGTTTCAACCATCCAAAACATTGTATAAAATGTTTTGTTCTTTGATGATTTTTACTAATGCACTATTATTTCTATTTTCTAGATGACCCTTCACCGGGAAACTTAATTAATAAATAAAATTAATGCAAGATTTAAAAAATAATTCACCAGTATCACTGGCATCAATCTTAGGCAACCAGCCAACATAAAAATAAAAAATCATTTGTTTTGAGCCACTAAGGTCATTTTTTGCTCATTTGGAAACTGGAAAATATTCCCCATAGTTTTATTCCAGTTCTTAATATTTCTGTATTTGCAATTCTTAAATCAAAGCTGTCAATCTGGATTAAAATACATGCTTTACTCTAAACCAGACAGATTTTTTTACAATCAATGACAGTTTGGAAATATCAATAGCCTGTTGAATTATTAATTAATGAAAATTAATAAACTTTTACATTTTCCTTTTGAAATATAAGTTTTAATTATATATATTAATTCTATTTGTTTTTCTAATTAATCGATAATAATAATATACATAAAACAACCCAAAAAGTCCTACTTAATACTTGCAGAGTCTGAGAAAATTTTTTAACTTTTAAATTCCAAATATTTCCCTTGCCTTCCCTTGATTCCTTCTTAGATGCAGATATGATGATCTAGACCAATGTGAAACCGAATAATAGAAATATCTTGGCTAACTGATATTAATTTTGAATGCTTAGACGTACTGCAAGCAACTACCTCTCCGCGCCAAACTTAAATATATGTTTATAGGACACTCATACACCCAGTACTTCTCCACATTTCTGAGACATGGACTATTTTGATAAATAGCAAACAAGAGCTCCAAATTATGTTCCTCTTTTGTAAAGAACTCCTTCAGTAATTAAGTCCGTCTTAAGTCCATAATTCAGGACAGAAGACGTGAAACAAATAATTTCAGAGTTGAAAAAACAACAGGCATTTCCAATTTAACGTAGACTTAATTTCCTTTCTAATATTGTTTTTCCTATTAATCATTGGAAAAACGAGAATGGAATCCCTTAAATTTCTCCATGTATTCAAAATTATGTTCTCCCTAATAACACCAAAATTTTCCACAGGTCTGAATTGTAATATTTTATATTATATTGTAATGTGAAACAGAATCATATGATTTTGTCACATTGACAGACTTTTTATTGGAACAGATACATAACTGTATAAGTACATGTTCTCGATATTACGAGAATGTTCTATGCCCTTCTGCAATGTTCGATTTTGTATAATAAATATATGAAGCAATGAACTAGGGGCTTAGGCTTGCTCTGTGCATCGTAGCATATGATTACTTTTGTGTCACTGTATTATCTCTGGCAGTTACTTTTTGTAACATGGTTAATAATTTGAGCTTTTATTGTTTGTTTGACGTTGAATGAATTATAATAATTCATCTAAAAGATTATTTCAAACCCACCAGTTTCCTTTCCATATTTAATTTTTTTTCTCTGGCATAGTTGGAAAGTCTTGTCTTAACATGCATAACCACAACTCCAAGAGTAAATTATTAATTGATCATTTTTTTAAAACTTCAATACGAGGTGTGGCTACTATTAAATAACGAGACTGACGCTGTAAAACATTTTATTTTTATTTCATACATTTTTACTTATTATCACCTTCAATATACACCCCTCCTCTATCCCTACAACGCTCCATGCGAATCTTCCATTGTTCGAAACAGTGCTGGAAGTCTTTTTCTGTCAGCTCCTTCAGGACGCGTGCCGCTTTCTCTTTCACAGCTTCAACAGACTCAAATCTTGTTCCTTTTAATGCAGATTTCATCTTAGGAAACAGATAGAAGTCGCACGGCGCAAGATCCGGCGAATAAGGCGGATGGTCTAACACTGGGATGCTGAATTTGGCTAGAAACCTCTTAACAGACAATGCGGAATGAGCCGGCGCATTGTTTTGGTGGAGAACCCATGACTTGTCCTTCCACAATTCAGGCCGTTTTTTCCTTATTCTTTCGCGGAGTTCAGCAAGAACGTGAAGGTAGTAATGTTGATTAATCGTTTGACCTTCAGGAACCCAGTGAAGGTACACAATCCCATGAATATCGAAAAAAACATCTTGAAACTTGAAAACGCTTAAACCACTCAAAAACACGTGCACGCGATAAACATTCATTGCCATACACTTCTTTCAATAAATCACATGAAATTTCACAACAATTCGTTGCTCTACTGTTACACTTAACATTTTTCCGGCGAAACAAAAAAACAACTCTAATGCGACCGAAGGCTACGGCTGTACTGATTTGTTTACAGAAGCGAGAGGCACTACATTCGAAAGAGAAGGCTTCACGATAACAGCTGTTGGTTGCTGGCGTTTGGCGCATGCGCACTTCTTCTGTAGCAGCGTCAGTCTCATTATTTAATAGCCACACCTCGTATGTTATATCAACTTCAATATCATTCTGCTTAAAGGTCTAATCCAGGGTCTTGGTTAAGACCAAAGTAGAATTATGTCTCTTCATTCATATATTTAGGTACTACATTTTACATACACACACATATTAAAAATATTTCTAGTTTCAGGAAATCGCAAGATTAGGTGAATGTTGGAAACAAAGTTTGAGATATAGAGAGGTAGATCATGATCAGATTCAAGGTCTCAGGCGGATAACATTAAATGACAACCCTGAAATAGGTGATGCTGGACTCCAGTATATTATTGAAATATTAATGGATGATTTTTGGGTTAGAGGTACCATTACTATTCCTGATTATTATACCGTCTTTAATAAATGTCTGTTTATAGATATCAAACTAACTTAAGTTAGGTTTTATTATTTATTACAGATTGTGGAGATTAGTTTTATGAATAAACAAAATTTGTCTCAAAAGAATCATATTCCACTTAAATTCTTAAATATCTTCAGCTACCTTGATTTATTTGATTTAATTTATTTTATTGCTGATAATTTAATTGATTTATTTGAAATCTGTAATTAATGGTACATTTGTAATCATCAGTATTTATGTATTGATGTTGTATTTTGCAAAAAAAAGTCAAATGTCCATAACTTTGAAATTTGAGTGCATGAGTGAAGAAGAATCAGAGATGAAAGATCTGAAAATTATTGATCTGGATGAAAGAAATCATGGTAGGGTTTACAATAATTATTAAAAGTTCTGACTTCCTTCACATTATTAATCTCAATACCTAATTTTAGTCCGGGGGGGGGGGGGGGGGGGGGAGCAATCTTATCCTTATTTCTTACTAGTTAACTTTAAAACTTCAAATTTTGAATCCTTTTATCTATATGCTTTTCCATTATTTTAAATTACTCATTCACTTATTGTATATTCACATATGTGAGGAAGAGTTTATGTATTCAGGTTTTTTTTTTTATATGAAGGAATCTCTTCCATATTTTCTATAATTTCTTTATTCACCCAACATTTTGGGCTTCTGGTCTATTTTCCAGGAATATCTGAAGAATATCTGTATTACATTTTTAAGATTCCACCATTAGTTTGTTGAGGATTTTTAGTGTGAGATACACATGTCCTTGTTTAAATAATAAATAATGTTAAATAATTAACATTTAACAATATTTTCTGTGGTTGTGGATCTTTTTCCAAGGACAATGGAAATTTACAATAAATTGTTGAAGAAGATGACTGTTCAGTCTGAAAATCGATTACTATTTCAAAAATCTCTAAAAAAAATATTCATATAAACAAATTCAAACAAAAATATTCATATAAACAAATTCCTCGAAAGTACAGAGTGCACGAGCAAATGGGGCCAACTTCATTCCTGGTACATCACTGTATGGATTGCAAACCCCACTTTCCCATAAAAAAAAAAAACAATTTTCATTGAGAAATAAAGTATAGTGTTCCCTCTCTGGTAGCTTAAATATCTATTTAGCCAAATTTTCTACTTTTAGGGGGTCAATGCATATCGAATGATCCAAAGGTGGTTGCTCGACCATTTTAGAAAAAATTTATATTTTTATCACCAATTACGTATGGAATCAGTAGTTGAAAACAAGTTTTAAAAAATTTTTAGGGTCAACTGTTTCAAAATGGCAGCCATCTTTGTTTCACCATTCAGCCCGATTTTTGAGTTTGTAAGCTCTTAGGGAAAACTCATTTTCTAATGACTAGTAAGTCATAGACTAATAATTCAAACACAATTGTTTTCCTTTCAGTCTTTTCAGGCATTTCATTAGCTATTATTACCTACTTTTCAAAAATTCATAGCTACCAAAGTATTCAAATATACAGGTTGAAATGCTTACAGGAGTTTTATGTCGCAGCATAACATATTTAAAAATGAGACTTTTATCAAGTATTCCACCAGAGATACAGCCTGAAGTTAACAAAAAATTAAATTTGAAGTTTGAAAATTCATAAAAAAATAAGGTAGGAATATCAGGATCTGGCCATGTGTGGCATACGGGGGTTACTCTAGAGGTGTAACCAACCTATTCCAACCATGGTGGGACGGTCGATATTTATTCTGTGGGACCTCCATGAAATAAAAGTCAACCCCCCCAGGGCACATTCGAACCGCCACTGTTTGGCTCGAGCGTGCTACAGCGGGTCGCGCTCCAACACGCTCGGCTATCCCCGGCCCACAGGATTGAGAGTACTTTCAAAGAAAGGTTCTTAGTTAGGTTTATTGTCATGCCAAAAATCAGCTTTAGGGCGGATTCACATTATCGCTCCGCTCTCTGGTTGGCAAAATATTCTAAAGAGAAATAGAAAGAGAGTACTCCACTATCGGTACCGCTGCGGTCTCGCTCCGCTCCCGGTCCGCTCTCGCTCTACCCCATTCACACTATCGCTCCGCTCCCGGTCCTGTCTCACTGGCAAAATATTCTAAAGAGGAATAGAAATAGGGTAATTACAATATTGGTACAGGTCCGGTCTCGCTCCATTCTCGCTCCCCTCCCGTTCTGCTCCCGCTCCACTCTCGCTCTGCTCCCGCTCCACTCTCGCTCTACCCCATTCATACTATCGCTCCGCTCCCGCTCCACTCCAGGTCCGCTCTCCTGAAGTCTTATCATATTCACATTGCATAATTTTACACCGTTCACGATTGAAGCCATTAATTATCTGTATGAATTTTTTTTGTGGAAAAACTGCTTCGCAACAAGATTTCGTTTTTATTTTCTTTTTGGTTATTTTGTTTTTTTAATCATTTCAAGCGTATTTGAATACATTCGGAAAAAAATATATTGCAATATATTCTTCTTATTATATGTTTTGATAATGTTATCTTCTTCATCAAGAAAAGTACACTTAACAGCTATTTCTACAAACGAAAAGTTGAACTTTTTTTGGCCATAAAATTGATGAATAAATAAATACTTTAATAACAGAAAGTTAATTATTAATTAAAATCCAAATACAGATAATTAATGGCTTCAATCGTGAACGGTGTAAAATTATACAATGTGAATATGATAAGACTTCAGGAGAGCGGACCTGGAGTGGAGCGGGAGCGGAGCGATAGTATGAATGGGGTAGAGCGAGAGTGGAGCGGGAGCAGAGCGAGAGTGGAGCGGGAGCAGAACGGGAGTGGAGCGAGAATGGAGCGAGAACGGAGCGAGACCGGACCTGTACCAATATTGTGATTACCCTATTTCTATTCCTCTTTAGAATATTTTGCCAGTGAGACAGGACCGGGAGCGGAGCGATAGTGTGAATGGGGTAGAGCGAGAGCGGACCGGGAGCGGAGCGGGAGCGAAACCGATAGAGTGAATAAGCCCTTAATGTACATCCCCTTATACCCAAAACTTACCCTCAAAATCGGTCTTTTGAGAAATTAAAGGAGTTGTTTTCAATGATAGTTTTCAAGTATTGGACTTCAAAATATTCAATTAATAAAGAGCACACAAAAGATAGATCAGACTGTATGGAAAACAATCGCGTTTGAATTATTAGTCTATGATTTACCAGTCTTGAGAAAATTAGTTTTCTGTAAGAGCTTACAAACTCAAAAATCGGCCAGAGAAACAAAGATGGCTGCCATTTTGAAACAGTTGACCCTAAAATTTTTTTTCATCATCATTCACAAAACATTCTTTGGCGGGAATCATTAATCATGAATTGTTTTAATCACTGGTTATGGAGTATTCATGAATAAAATGTATTCAACAATCATGAATGACCGTTATTATTGTTATTCATGATTGACGAATATTATATTAATCCTAGCTCATGAATATATTTTATTCATAAATAATGACTAACCAAATTTATCATTATTCGTTAATCATGAATAACTGAACACCAGTTATTCATTATTCATTTCAAATGAATACCATAATAATCATTAAAAATACTCCGCACTGATTATGAATAATGGTTATTCATTATTCATTTGTTTTATGATTACAATTATTCATATTCATTGATCACTATTCAGATTACAATTTGCCCAACTCTGTTATGAACTAATGATTCCATACGTAATTGGTGGTAAAAATATAAATTTTTGCTAAAATTGTCTAACAACCAAATTATTTTTTTCTGGACCATTTCAAATGGATTGACCTTTTAAATAAAGAAGGATAGTAAGAGAAAGTTGTGTGATGAGCGCTCCGCACCAGATTTTTTATATGTATTTATTATGTTTTCCTATTTCTAATAAGATTGGTTCTATAAAGTTGAAAATATTGATTTTCTGTCTGTTGATGCTTTATAATATTTAAAGTAGCCACCCAGTTTAAAGTAAATGTTTTTATCTTAAACTTCTCATTTTAATAATATAATGTGTTAATAAATAACTAATTCATTTTGTGAAAAAAAGAGTCCAAAGTTCTCAAATTGTAATCTGCTCATCTTATTTAAAATTTAGCATTGGACCTACAGAATTGTGGAATCACAGAAGATGGTGCATCATTGGTTAAAAGGCTCATTGAAATAAACAATGAAATTGGTGTTGTTGATTTACGTAGAAACCCTCAATTGAGCAATTCTACAATTGCTGGAATAATAAAAACGCTTAGTAAAAAGATCACCGAAGATAAAGCAGAAGTATGTGCACATTATTTTAACAAATAAAGTATTAATAATTATTAGAGATAATGGTTATTAAATAATTTTATCTTAAGAGGAAAGATTGGCCATGGCCGGGAAATGAACCCAGGTGTCTGCATCACCTTTGCTTATTGAGCTAACCGTCAGGCCTATCCTTGCTATGTCAACCTTTTATCTCCCACCTGCTAGGTCTCGCCACATTGCAACCCCAATGTATTTGGGGGCTGGACAAATGTCCGTAAGATAGGATCTGATTGAGAGACCGTGATAGTTGAACATTCAATGTTATATAGATGGTTATTTATTTTTTAATAGTTATTAAATAATTTTTATGTGATACTGGCAACCTCTGGTCTAACCATTAGCCATTCCAGGAAATTGGCCACGGCCATTGGCCGGAAATTGACCAGTTTAGTTAGAAGTTGAATTCAATGTAAATTAAATGGAAGGATGTCAGGGAATTTACAACTGGTCGTTTATTATGTGTCCTTTAAGTGAAATTCCTCTGTGTGTGTGTTTATATATCACTGGTGTTTGGGCCAAGTCATCGAATGTGAAGCTTAAACAGCGATTTTCCAAGCTATTGAAAAACATTATAAATTCTTTTCTATTTTTTTATTCCAGAATAATAAATGAAACTATATTCTTTCAACAGGGACTGTAATAAATTATGAATAACTAATAAATTATAGTCAATTATGAATTTTAAGAAGATGATACAAAAAAAATTTTTTTTTTGACAACCCCTTTTGCCCAAACATGAATGAAATATTTTTTTAATTATTATTTTTTTAAATTTGTTTTCTCAGATTATAATTGAAGTTTATGTAATCAGGACTCGAATGTTCCTTTTATTAAGAATAAAAATCAAATAATCAGTAAGTTATAATCTTCCGTCGGGGACGAAGTCTGTGTTCCCATTGGCTAGCGCCCGAGGGGGCGTGGTCAGATGGAGGGGGTAGGGGAGGGGGGATGTCATCAGCTCTCTGAGATATGTTGTGTTTAATGTTGTTTAGTGCAGGGTACCAGTTTTTGCTAAGTCTGTATCCGTCTTCTTTGTTTATATTATTTGGTTGTTATATAATTTCTATAGCCTCCCTGATGGATCTATGGTGGTAGTTGTCAATCCTAACTATGGCTTTGGTGTCTTCGAAGGCTATAGTGTGTTGTGTATTGTAAAAGTGTTCTGCTATGGCTGATTTGTCTGTTTGTATTTTCTTAACTGCGGCAATATGTTCTTTCAGTCGTTTGGTAATGTTTCTTCCTGTCTGTCCTATGTATGGTTTACCGCAGGACAGACAGGAAGAAACATTACCAGTCGTTTGGTAATGTTTCTTCCTGTCTGTCCTATGTATTGTTTACCGCATGAGCAAGGGATACTGTAAAGTCCAGGTTTGTTGAGTCCAAGATTGTCCTTTGGATTGGGCAGGATCTGTCCAATTTTCCTGTCTGTGGTGAAAATCGTTTATAGCAGAACACTTTCACAATACACAACACACTATAGCCTTCGAAGACACCAAAGCCATAGTTAGGATTGAAAACTACCACCATTGACAACCTCATGTCGGAAGAACTTCCTCCAGTAGCTGTTTCAGTTCTTCAAAGAGGTTTCAACTTTGCTGTAGCTCCCAAACGCATACCGGTTGAGTAAATCATCACCAGCGTCGAAGCGGTAGTAAAGGACATGGAAGAACACACAGCAGAAGCAATTCGTCAAGACATGAGCAAGATCCTGCAAGAAGCCAGACCACCAAAGCCCAACCTACGAATAGAAGAAAGAAGAGCCCTCAGCAAACTCAAAAGCTGCGAAGACATTGTTATTTTACCAGCGGACAAGTGGAATTCCACAGTTATAATGTCCAAAGAAGATTACATTTCTAAAATGTTAAATCTCCTCACTGACGAGACATATGAAGAACTAAACAAGGACCCCACCAAAGACTTGAACAAGCAACTGACAGACATAATGAAAAAATTGCCTGAAAACAACCAGTCTCTTAAGAAACTTACCAGATCCGACCCAATTCCACCCAGACTTTACGGACTACCCAAAATCCACACAGACAACTATCCTATGCGGCCCCTAGTCAGCTCGATAGGATCACCCACTTACTACATTGCAAAACACCTCACACAAATCATCAAACCACACGTAGGAAACTCAGAAAACCACATCAAGAACTCTAAACACTTCATCGAGAAAATTAAGAACCTCAAAATTTCAGAAAATAGTACCCTGGTGAGCTTTGATGTAAAATCATTGTTCACTATGGTTCCTATTGATGAAACTATACCGTTACTGTAAAGATACTTACAGCGGAAGAATTGGACCTGGCCAAGATATGTCTGAAGACAGCATACTTCCTCTTTAATGGGAAGTATTACAAGCAAAAAGAAGGAGCAAGCATGGGCAATCCACTAAGTCCTGTCATAGCAGATCTATACATGGAACATTTTGAAAGAAGAAGCCCTGAGAAGAGCCAAGTTCAAACCAGCTGTTTGGTATCGATACGTAGATGACACCTTCATAATATGGGAGCACGGAGAAAAATTGCTTAAAGAGTTTCTTGAACATATCAACCACATACCCACCGACATACGGTTTACAATGGAGACCGAGGAGGACAAGCTACCTTTTCTGGACGTTCTAGTAGAAAAGAAGGAAGACCTCACTCTAGGACATTCAGTTTATAGAAAACCAACCCACACGGACAGTTACTTACACGCAGAGTCTCACCACCATCCATCACAAAAGAGAGGGATCATTGCTACACACATACACAGAGCATAATTCCAAAAGAAAAATTCCAAAAGAAAAAAGAAAACTCCAGACAGCCCTCAAAAAGAACAGATACTCAGACGAAATCATAACTTCCGAATTCATAAAACGAGAATCCAAAAACAACAACCATCACCCTGAAGAAAATTAAACAGAAAAGAAGCCCACAGCCATCATACCCTACATAAAAGGCACCTCGGAAAAAATAGACAGTACACTTACAAAAAACAACATCAAAACAATTTTCCCCACAGACAGGAAAATTGGACAGATCCTGCCCAATCCAAAGGACAATCTTGGACTCAACAAACCTGGACTTTACAGTATCCCTTGCTCATGCGGTAAACAATACATAGGACAGACAGGAAGAAACATTACCACACGACTGAAAGAACATATTGCTGCAGTTAAGAAAATACAAACAGACAAATCAGCCATAACAGAACACTTTCACAATACACAACACACTATAGCCTTCGAAGACACCAAAGCCATAGTTAGGATTGACAACTACCACCATAGATCCATCAGGGAGGCTACAGAAATAATTATAAAACAACCAAATAATATAAACAAAGAAGCCGGATACAGACTTAGCAAAAACTGGTACCCTGCACTAAACAACATTAGACAACACAACATATCTCAGAGAGCTGATGACATCCCCCCTCCCCTACCCCCTCCATTTGACCACGCCCCCTCGGGCGCTAGCCAATGGGAACACAGACTTCGTCCCCGACGGAAGATTATAAGTTACTTATCCCCTTCTCCACTCTCATTCTTTTATTGGCCCTGAAGAAGCCCACAGCAAGATGGGTGAAAGCTTGGCAGTGGAAAAACCTGTTACATGATCAAACCCTGAAGAAGAAATGCATATAATAGATATTAGTTGTATTGCTCATGAGGGGTATAAATAAATAATATAAGAGAGTTGTGTTCCTGTAAATAGTTTTTAAAATGACAAAATAAAATAGCCTCATTAGTATAATTTTATAAGCTTAACGCTGACGATATTTATTAACTAGATTTAATGAAATCCTTTATTTTGTTTGTATGCAATGTTAATATTAATAGTTCTTAATTTGCTCTAACATTGATTATATATTTTTGCAGTATGTTTGGCTCCACTTAATGAATAATCCTGCGGATAGTATCGTCCCTCCAGGCAGTGCTATAAAAATTGGTAGCGCTAGTGGAAATCATCGAATATGTAATAAGTAAGATGTTAAAAAGATTTTAAACTAATATTATTAGAGTGAAACATCAAATATTAATCAGTTTTCCTGTTTTAATAGGGGTTCAGTTAGAGAAAACAAAAATAACCAAAAATTATCCACATTGTCTACATGCTCTGAAATAGAACAAATCTCAATTAATAAAGTAGAAAAATGGAAGCAATCCCAAATGTTAGTTAATTTGTTTTATTAATCTACTCATTGTATTTGGATGGTAATCATGTAATATGTTTTCATATTTTGTTACGAATATCTAACAAATCTTCTTTTACTTATTTATCTTCTTATACTTATTACATCACTACCTACATATTATTTAACCCTGGAACAGGAGCGTCATTAACTATGACAATTGAAGGCATGTGCGGTACTCAAAGGTGCAGCCCTAGTGTTTTTTAACAATATGATGATTTATAATATTTTTATAACATTATAATATATTTTTAAAATAATTTTATCTGAAGCGAAAATTTGCCATGGCTGGGACTCGAACCCTGAAATCTGCATCATCGCTGAAGCGGTTGTTAAACATTATTTGTTGATTATCAATAGTTTATTCACTTTTAATAATTATTAAATAATTTTATCTGAATAAAAAAGATTGGCCATGGCCAGGAGGACTACTAAGGCCCAGGTAGCTGAATGGTTAAGAGTGTTGCAAGGGTGATGATGAGACCTGGTTTCCAGTCCTGGTCAATCTCTCATCAACAAACTTATTATTTATTTAGTTTACTTTCACTTACCTATATAAGAAGTAAGGAAAAGTATTGCGATCATGATAAATTTTGACTTCCAGTTTTCAACGAAATACATGTTTTGAGGGGATCTGAGTCCAAATAATTAAGTCCCAAGAGACCGCGCGCAAGTGAACAGACTAGCTCAAAAACTTTAAATCGTACGAACCTGAAATTGAGTATCTGTTGTATGTATATGCCCACGATGTGACAGTGAAAAATTCATCAAAATTAGTCAAACGGAGGTGACACTTTATTTAATAAATTTTGTCCCATTTTTAGGTTTTTTTTTATTTTCATCAAACTCGTCTAGTTTAATGAGAATCAAGTATTCTCAAGTATTCTTTGATATCAGGTAAGTTTTATTATCATAAAAATGTTTTGAGGGGGCTTAAATGGGGAAGGGAACTTTTTTTGTTTTCCTATAAAGCACCTTTGTTTTTGTTTGTATGGAGAAATTAGCTGTCTCTCGTTATGCCTAAAAATAAGAAATGGCTAAATATGAAATATGAAAAAAATCGAGTAAACATATAGGGTAGAAAAAAAGAAAAATATACCGACAACTCTAAAACATGTTGAGCTTAGGCATGCTCAGTACACCTTTAATGACAGACCATTGTTTATAATAAAAGGCATTCTGTTCATGGGGAAGAGTTTTGAAACATACATATTTAATAGAAATAATTTGTTTCCATGGTAACTAAATGAAGTTTTCAACAACTAAATAGAGAATTATAAAATCAGACGTGATGGAGTATTATGTTTGCATTGCCGAATTTTCACAAGTAAAAGCTTTTATTTAAAAATAAAAAAATTTAGCTGGGTCACCTGTGGTGTAGTGGTTAGCATAGAAACCTACAATACTAAAGGTCCCGAGGTGGCCCTAGGATTTTTTAATGGGAGTAAAAAATCCTTATCCCTCGGATAGACGTAAAATGAAGGTCCTGAGCCTGTACGATGTCAGGTACTCGTTAAAGATCCCTATCCTAATTATAACTGGATAGGCAAAATTTAGGACTCCCATTGTAGCATCATCCGATTAGCCTTAGTGGCATAAAGTGACGTTAAAACAAACAAACAAAAATTCTAGTGTACTTTTGAGAGTAAATACGTGATGCTCAAATTATTTAAAGCAATTTATGGTATGAAAAAAATAATCTTTAATAATATTAATATTATTAATAAATATAATTAATATTATTAATAAAATAATAGATTTCTGAGTGCAATATTAAATGGTTTCAGAGGATCAGAAATCGTTCTCGGTTCTGGAAAG
Source organism: Aelia acuminata (assembly GCA_911387785.2). Classification (NCBI taxonomy): domain Eukaryota; kingdom Metazoa; phylum Arthropoda; class Insecta; order Hemiptera; family Pentatomidae; genus Aelia; species Aelia acuminata. The sequence goes on from OU426978.1 coordinate 99,532,116, forward strand.
ACATAAGAGACAAACATTTTAAAATTAATTTTTAATTTAATACGAGCCGTAAATACACCTATCGATTCACCTTCACTATAATTTACACAAAGTAACTCGCAGTAAAAAAATCTGGTGCGTGCTCGCAACACACAACTTTCACTTACCAACTTACTTAGATTAAAAATTAATGCGTTTTGTTAATTGCCACTTCTCAAATGTGGCACGGCTGTTATTATGAACAATGGTCTGTCATTAAAGGCGTACTCCGCATGCGTGGGCTCAACAAGTTTTATGAGTTGACTGAATATTTTTCTCCTCTTTATGTTTTCTTTATTTTTATCATATCTCATATTTAGCCATTTCTTATTTTTAGGCGTAACGAGAGACAGTTAATTTCTCCATGTAAACAAAAACAAAGGTACTTTATAAGAAAGAAACAAACAAACAAAAAAGGCCCCCCCCCCCACAAAAAAAAAAACCCCTCAGAACATTTTAATAATGATAAAGCTTACCTGATATTAAAGAAAACCTAATTTTCATTAAACATGACGAATTTGATAAAAATCGTTAAAGCCGTTTTTGAGATCATCGAAAAAAAGTTAAAAATTGGAAAAAAGTCATGAAATAAAGTGCCCCCTCAGTTGGACCAATTTTGATGAAATGTTGGCTTTTACATATTTGGTATATACATGCATCAAATACCCAGTTTTTCAAAATCGTTAAAGCCGTTTTTGAGTAAATAAAAAATATGTACACGTGAAATTGGTACAAAATTTATTAAGTAAAGTCCCACCTACGGTTGATCAATTTTGATTAAATTTATACAGTCGTATCTCGGGCATATACATACATCATATACCCAGTTTTATCAAAATCGTTAAAGCCGTTTTTGAGTAAATAAAAAAACCACGTGAAAATGATACAAAATTTATTAAGTAAAGTCCCCCCTCCGGTTAATCAATTTTGATGAAATTTTTACAGTCATATCTCGGGCATATAAATAGGTCAAATACTCAGTTTAATCAAAATCGTTAGAGCCGTTTTTGAGAAAATCGAAAAAAACGTAAAAAGTTATTAAATAAAGTACCCCCTCCCTTTGAGCAATTTCGATGAAATTTTTGCTGTCACATCGCGGGCATATACCTACACTAAATACCCAATTTCAGGTTCCCACGGTTTATAGTTTTTGAGCTAGTCTGTTCACATACACACACACACACACACACACACACACACACACACACACACACACACACACACACACACACACACACACACACAGACACACACACACACAGACCATTTCGCGGGACTTGGTTATTTCGACTCAGGGGGTCCCAAAACGTGTATTTCCGTTGAAAACCGGAAGTCGAAATTTTTCACGATCGCAATACTTCCACTTACTATATATTTCATATATAGGTAAGTGAAAGTAAAAAAACTCGATTGGTGTTGTTGTGGCCAACATGTGAAAAATTAGATTTTTAAATTATATTTTATTTATTATAAACAAGTGTTAATAATATTTTAATTTAAATTTCATGTATATATTTACGGCTGTAAGATGCCTACGTTTATATATACAATGACAGGTGCCGTGTTTTTAAATTAAGTATTAAAGACGCGTCCTTATCTAATGCCACGGCAGTACGGCATTTGCAGTGGTGGAGTTCGGTTGTTTTATTCTTCACGTGAAGAGATCGCAATTTATGCCTACATTTGGGTCATTCTTTAGGTCATCTCACACCGAATGTGTAACTATGAACATTTAATCATAAAATTAATCAGTGGTACTGGAACAATTCCACAACGTACCTAACTTGTAATAAATATAAAGTAATGTACATATTACATATGAGGATGAATGTCTCTATCATTATTCGAAATTCATGCTTTAAATTTTTATTCAAGCAAAGGCAATAAAAAATAACACTTTTGTAATTGCAAATATTAATTTTTTATGTTTTCTTTCTTACAATTTACAAGAGTTCAATTTATTTTAATTAATGTTAGGAGTTTTAAATTATTTTTTTTGAAGTTCAATTTTAAGTTTATGTGTATTTATTTTTGTTTTCATTATTCTTCACTTTTATAATCTTGTGTATATAGTTAAAATATTTGTTTTGTTTTTTAATTTCTATGTTATTAAAGTCTTTGATTAGTACAATCAGCTGCAATTAGAGTTTTTTTTATTCCTTGCCTAACTTATTAAAAATTATTTTTTTTCTAATTTTACTGGCGCTATAAGGCGGGTCCTAAATTTGGTTTTTTTCAATTTTGAAAACCCGCTGCCGCCACAGGTGTTGATTAGAATTTTTTTAGGCCCCTTAAAAAGAAATAAACAATAATGAATCGAAAGCACTGAGTTATAATACTATACGACTTATGGAGACAAACGAAAATAAGTAAATGAATGTGGAAAAATGTGTGAATATGAGGAATGGCATTTACATATTTATCAAAACATGTTGATTTGCAAGCTCTAAACTGATGTAGAAAGCATTTATAACAAATACATGTCCCAACAGGAACCATAACACTTATCGTTCCTGTTGGGGCATGTATTATAAGAATGGCAATAGGAAGAAGGGCTTGAGACAGCTGTTAAAAAAGAAAAAAAAAACCTGTACCACTACAACCCATAAAGGGTCTTGGGTTCAGCACTATGTAAGGAAGTACTGTTTCTTGGTCAGCAGTAGTGTAAGGAGGTGATTTGACCATGATCACACTCAACCGCCAGGTTTTTTCCCTTAATTTTCCAATTAAGGGTACCCACTTTATAGAGGCTGGGTTTACGCCACTAGGGTCTCTCGGCCACCAAGACAAACTCCTGCCAAGCGATATTCGAAGTCGGTACCTTGAGCACAGCAGCCCAATGCCTTACCAATGAGCTACCCCGCTCCCAACTCCATTCAATAAAAACCGAAAAACCGAATATTCTTTTTGTGAGATCTTTGACTGTTTGTTGTTTTCTAGCAGTTATCTACTGCTATCACATGTTATGGGTCATACAACTGTTGATAGGCTATCCATAGGTCTATAGCTTGTATCTTTCAGGCCTCTTTGGCAGCGTCCTAATATAAACATTTAATTAAAATTATAACAAAGAAGTTTTATAATGATTATTTGGAATTAATTCCTTTTCAATCGCTTCGCCTTCTCTCATTTACACTACATTGTTAGTCATTATAGTATTTTTATTTGTAGAATTAACGCTTTCCTTAAGAAGTATTTTAAGCTCCCAATAGATGGAATTCAGGCTTTAAAAAAATAATAAAAAATGTGTGTGAAAACATTTCTGGATTTGCTACTGTTTCTTTGATAAAAGTTGCTTGCCTAACTTTTTTTTCTTTCATTAATATTTCCATCCTGTAATAAGGAGACATAGAATTTCATGTTGATTGAAAATCTATGACAAAATCATTGCAACTCAAATAGTATAATAAACTATCAATTATCTAAACATGGTTATGAACATATACTTAATTTGACTTTGCTATTTAACACAGGATTGAATTCTCACCTAATGGCAAGTTAACCAAAGATTGTACGAGTAAAGAGGAATTGACTAAATCAGATGAGTAAGTTCAATTTTACTTTTATGAATAATTTAGCTATTCCTATAATGAATGATTCATAAACTTATTTGGATAGTATTCTGCTTGGATGTTTTGAAAAGGAAAACAGAGAAGTAAATCCTAGCAATGAGAGTGGTTCCTGTGAGTTTAACACAACTCTTACTGAAACCTTTCCAGAACCATATACTACTGACCCTGAAAATGAAAAAATAAATGAAATAACTAGAGAAATTAAAGATATTTTTTATGATTTTGTTAAATTTTCTTCTAACAAGAACAGGTATTTTAACAATTGATTATTTCCCTAAAAAGTAATATCTTGTTTAGTGGCTTCAATATTACTTTTTATTTTTATTTTACAGACATTTAGATTTTAAACCATATCCCAATGTGAATTATAATCCTAGGATGTATGAAAAGTGAGTTACATTCATTAAAGACCATATTATTTTTTATTTATTTTAGTTTTCGCTTCTTTGTAAAATTGTGGGGTGTTTTTTAATAAAACACAAGAATCAAACTAATAAAAATTTCAAAGAAAATAAATTAAAATAACTTGGATGTGAGTTATTCACAGCTGTAGTGAAGGGAACCTATCTAGGGATACTAGCTCCTCATTGAAGCCATGAAGCTAGGGTGCAAGTGTTGGGTGCATCAGCCGTATTTGTTCGCTCAACGTCACATTATGTATAAATTGCTGTTCATGGAACGCCGGTGCGGCAAGGTTCGAGGGAGTACCTGTTCGAGGGTGAGGTTCGTAGAGTGTAAAGGCACCTTTATAAAAGACTCCAACAGTATCCCCCTCCCCGTTAAACACCTCAGTGGGTTTCAATAAATACCCATCCCCCATAACACCTAATTCTAATAACTGCTATGACTTCCAATTTTCTTTGATTAAAACAGGCCGGTTTATATAAATGGAACTAAAAACCGGTCTAAACACTCACCAGTTATTTTCAATAATCTAGATCCATAAGAAGCAACCTTGTTACCACAGAGGTAAGTTTGGATGGAGCTGATTTTACCAAAAACCTATCACTTTGAACCCAAATATTGACATGAAGATAATTTTCTAAAGGAAATAAAAACACTTTTTTGCCATCCTCTTATCAATGTTCAATATCTCACTTATGCTTGTTCCCAGGCTACATTAAGCAAGAATATATATATATATATATATATATATATATATATATATATATATATATTTTTTTTTTTTTTTAAATAAAATTAACAATAATAACTGGTTTACGATTCTAAAAAAAATGATTTATAACTGGAAAATGATTTTGTGAACCAGCCCATAAAGCCGAAAAACAAGAAACTTAAGCCCTATGGTAATAAATTCCAAGTTATGTGAGGGCGAAGTTATGAAGTCCGAAAGATCGAAAAGTGAGGAGGAAGAGCTTTTGGAGCTCTTGCACATGTAGATTTTTAAACTAAGGCAATGAACAGCAATCGAAGAATCGGGATATGGAGAAACTTAATGATAGAACAGGCAAGTATCACTTAGGAGTGCATGGCGTGATGGGACCGCATGGTTGAGAACAATTAAGAAAAAAAGCAGGTAATAACTGCTCTTAGTTGCTGATAAGCGGGTGCTCAAAGAACGAAAGCAGAAGGCGAAAACATTTGAGAGGATTGAGGTAAAGATGCTACACGATTGTCAGAAGAAAACTGAGTATGAAGTGTGACTGTGGAATAGGAAATAAAAATAATAAAGGAAATAAAGCGAATGCAAGCCTAGGCAATTTATGGAGCCAGATAAAGAATAGCATTCAGCTGTTTCAGTGTGTGGAGTGAAGAATAAGAGTGCAGCTCAAAGAAAAGAAAAAAGGATAGAAAGAATACTGGTGCTACAGAACCCCAGAGAAATGGCAGCCATGTGTACTTGCTTGAAAAAATACAAAAGAAGCTGTGAGAAAGGCAAAACAGCCTGTGAAGGATTTGGAAAAAAAGTTGGAACAGGATCATCGGGAAAATATCAAACTTTCTTGGAAGAAAATTAAAGCACTAAGAGGGCAAAAAGTAAAGCGATGAGAAACGTGAAGAGTGGATAGGGAGAAATCGTCACTGAAGAAAAAGCTATCCCGGAGGTTTGGAAAGAGCATTTAATGAAGCAATTTAGTTAAGATGATTGCCCTAAAATAAATCAGAATGGATACTGGATAATGAGGAGGAATATGATGAGGTGATTGAGGAAGAGGAATTTCTAAAATGAAAACGGGTAAAATGCCAGGTCGGGATAATATGATATATTGGCAGAATTCATCAAGTATGGTGGCTCTGAGCTATGAGATCTGCAAGTACTTTTTCAGAAAGCCTGGGATGAGGAGAGTATCCCAATGGACCGGGAATACAATTTAATAAATCCAATTCACAAGAAAGAATGCCAGGCAGAGTAGGTGGAGTTAATAGGTAGTTACAGCTGAATCACAAACTTGGGCTAATATACATCATACAATTTTCAATTAAAGTACTAGCTTGTTTTTTAAATAACATTATTATAGTTAATTTATATCAATTTTTGGCTAGGACTGAAGAAATAAAACTTATTTGAGCACATATATATGCATTACTTTTCTTTGTTAGTAATTCTGAACTCTTTCATTTAACAGCTGGTTGATAACAAAAAAAAAAAAAAGAAATAAATGGACAAATCAAATAGGTAATCTACTCTGTTGTATATTGCCTATTAATTATCTTCTTTTTTTTTCAGTGGTCTTCATTCAGATTCCGATTGATAATCAGAAAGAGTAATAGAAAGCTACTAATGAATGGTAACTTTTGTTATTTATTCAAAATTTTTTCGTATTTTTCAGTTTAAATCTTCTTCTTCTTCTTCGTTCTCTATCCTCCTCTGCCTCATATTAGCGTGGAGGTGCATGTAGCCACTTTCTCCAGCCGTCTCTATCCTTTGCTAAGAATTTCATCTGAGCAAGTGTCTTGCCACGTTTCCTACCTATTCTCTCTATATAATCACTATAGGACATCCTGGGTCGACCTCTGGGACGATTTCCGATACCTCTAGCTTCCAATGCTTTAACTGGGTCTCTTTCCTCTTTCATTCTGCAGACATGCCCAAACCACTTCAGCTGTCTTCTCTCAATGGTTTCATGTAGTGGGGGCACTTTGAGGTCGTTCCATACTGTTTCGTTCCTAATGCAGTCTCACCTGGTTTTTCCTATAATTCTTCTGAGGAACTTCATTTCGGTAGCTGTTAATCGGCTTTGTTGTTTTTCTGTGAGTACCCAACTTTCAGCTCCATATAGCAAAATAGGCAGGAAAACAGATTTGTAGATATGTAGTTTCACATCTCGCCCAATCTCTCGTTTCCCTACCACTGTGTTGGAAATCTTTTAATAGACAGCGTTTGCCTTACTAATTCTATTTGAGATTTCTGTGTCTATTTCCCATCTCTATCGATTATGGTGCCGAGATATTTATAGTCTCTCGCTTGCTCTAGCTTCACTCCATTACACTCCATGTGGACATCCTCCTGGGTTCTTCGTATCTGGATTACTCTGCCTTTGTTGGTATTTATTTGTAGCTCCTTCCGTAGAAGTTCCTCATACCATTCTGTCAATGCTTCTGGGAGTCTTATAGGAGAATCTGCAAGCAGGACTATATCGTCAGCATACAGGAAGTGCTGAAATACCACCGGAAGGAGATTCCTCTGTCCAACATGTGTTCTTCGGGTTCTTCGTTTGCATATTGAGGCAATCTCATCCATAAAGTTTATGAAAAGTAATGGGCTGATGCTATCCCCCTGTTTTACTCCTTGTGAGATGTCAAAAGGCTTGGATACTTGGTCGTTTAGTCTCACAATGCCCTTTGGGTTTTGATATGTTGATCTTATGGCATCGATCAAGGTCTTGGGTACTCCTTTTACTTTGAGGGCTTGCCATATTTCCTCCTGGGGCACTGAATCAAAGGCAGCCTTGATGTCGAGGAATGCCAAGTATAAATTTCTGTCTCTGTCCCACATCCCCACATCTTCTCCCCTATAATTCTCAGTGTAAAGATGTGATCCTGTGTTTGTCGACCCGGACGGAAGGCTCCTTGTTCTTCACCTAGGAGTGGTTCTATGAGCGGTCTTAATCGTCTTTCGAGTATCGATGTGTATACCTTATATAGCACTGATGAAAGACATATGGGTCTATAATTTGAACAATCTGTTCGGTCCCTTTTTTTGTGTATCGGTATGATAACATTGAGATCCCAGTCCTTGGGTATTCTTTTAGAGTCCCAAACTTTTTGGTATAGGCATTGAATGACTTTAATAAGTTCCATTCCACCAAATTTAACAAACTCTGGCGCAAGGTTATTATACCCTGCGGCTTTGCCTGTTTTTAATTTTTATATTGCCCACTCCACTTCCTCCTCCTCAATTACATCATCAGTTAATTCTTCTTCCTCTGGCCAGTCTTCCGTCGGTGTTGGGTCTCTTTGGGTCGCTCCAAACTTTTTCTGGTAGTGCCTCCTCCAGGTTTCCATAATTTGATCTTGCTCTATAACTAGCCGCCCCATATCATCTTTTATGTTTCTCACTTGCTTTCTTTTATCCCCTCCCAGTGACTTTATTTTTCTCCAGAAGGTCCTGATGTTCTCACTGTGGTCATTATTTAGGGATTTGCCAAATTCTTCCCATGATTTCTTCTTGGCTCTTAATATAAAAGCCTTTGCTCTGTTTCTCCTTATTACGTAGTTCAGCCGATTCCTTTCCGAATCGTTTGCACAGTATTGTTTCCATGCCAGTTTCTTCTCTTTGACTGCTCCTCTCACCTCTTCGCTCCACCAGCACGTTCTTTTCTTCTTGGTGGATATCCTCTTTGTTCCACAAACTGCCGTTGCCAATATGCTATTTTTTATATTCGGCCATAGTTTCTCCAGGTCTTCTTCAAGGTTTACTTCCTGCAGCATACCTCTAAGATGTCCAGTCGATAGGTCTGCATTTCCTCCACTATCTCCACCTCTTTTCCTGTAAGAGATCTCACATTCCAGGTTCCCATTCGAGTGTCCTTAATCCTGCCGGGTCGTTGCCTTGTAGACTGAATTCCGAGGCTGTTTGCTCTTCTGCTTTGAATCATAATTACTCTCTTAAGGGTGATTGGCCCAGCAAGAGAGGCCCTTGCCTTCCTTATTTCGCTAAATAGTTTAACGCTAATGGGGGTTGCAATAATCTTATTCAAATAAAATTATAAAACAAAAATTTCAAACAAACAATTAAAACAAAAATTAGTAACACTGCTACAAAAATTAACTGCACTGCTTCGATGTTCAAGGCAAGACTAAGCCCTTAGTCCATCGCTTTTTATATTTAGTACAGATAAACATTGAACATTAAATACAGATAAAAAATTGAATATCCTAGAAAGGCCGAGAATAATCCTTTCACATCCACATGTTATTACATACTAATATGGTTATACAAATGTCGCAACGAAAGTCTCGACCATTAGTTGTGACAAAAATAATCATCTGTTTTTGTTTAACGTCACATTGCTCCCTGACATTCCTCCTGTATATCTTCTTTGCCACACGGCACAGTTCTCTCGTGATGGAAGGACTCTTCTTGAATCCGCTCCACCTGTTCCTCTTCACCATGGTTACTTGCATATGGCGCTAAGCGATTATGGTGGACGATCAAAGGCTTTCCTATGGGGTACTTGAATAGCCTGCTTCTTTATCATGTAGGTCCACTCCCAGTAATTCTGTAACTTTGGCCAGGATCCTCACTTTCTTCATGGATTGCAGAGCCAAGCAAGGTCTCCTTCTCGGTATCTCTCCAGATTGGCTCTAAAATCTTAGTGTCTCTTTATACGGTCGCTGGTGAGGCGAAGGTTCTTGTGACCTAGTTTGTATGTGTATTCTATTTTTTTCTGAAGTTCAGAAAAGAGAATCTTGTCCAGAAACATCCATACTGGGTTTGCTGCTAAAAATAAAGTCACAAGGTAACCTCATCTCTTGACTGAAGAGAGCTTTTGTAGGTGTCTGTCCAGAGGATTCGTTTACTGCTGATCGGTATACCATGTGGACGTATGGGATCTAACTGTCCCAATCTCACTGATAGTCGGAGGCTACCTTGGTATTTGATGAGGGTTCGGTTCATCCGTTCAACCATTTATTGATGCTTTTTTTATTACTATTTGCCATTTTTCAACATTTAAACATTTATCGTCATTAACAATCCAAAATTGTTCGTTACTACTGAGTTGTGAATGTTGAGTCATGATGCTTTGGTTATCATCATTTTCAACATTTGGTAATTGAAGATCTGCTTCTGGTCCACTTCCATTATTATTTCCTATACCTTCCTGTAATAAACTCTCTATAAAAGCTTCATACTCTGGGGATTGTGAGTCTGGTATATGAATTTCGATTGGTTCCGTTTCCATAGATTCTCCTTCCAGATGATTGATTTAATTTCTTCTGGAAAGCGCATCAGCGACATGATTTATCTTTCCATCTATGTGCTTGATGTCAAACTCAAATTCCTGTAATTTCCAGATCCATTTCATAATCCTTGAGTTTCCATTTTTCATCGAGAAAACCCATGTTAAGGGTTTATGATCTGTTTGTAGTATAAATTTAGATCCATATAAGTAAGGTTTGAAAAATTGTGTGAAATATACAATGCTTAATAATTCTTTTTCTATGGTTGAGTACTTTTCTTCCGTTTTTGAGAGAACTCTTGAACCATAAGCGATTGGATGATCTACTCCATCTATAATTTGGCTAATTACACTTCCGATGGCTTGATTACTCGCATCTGTAGTTAAAATGAATTGTCTATTCCAGTCAGGATAGGCCAGTATAGGCGTATTCGACATCATGTTTATTAAGTTTTCAAAGGCACTTTTGAATTCCGGAGTATCATATTCCTTAGTGTTAATAGCGGCTGACAAGGGTCTAGTAATTTTTGCATAATTCTTTATAAATTTGCGATAGTAGCCTGTCATACCCAAGAATCTTCGAAGAGATTTTTCATCATTGGGAATTCTCATGTTTAAAATATCTTCTATTTTCTTTGGATCCGTTTTTAAGCCATTTTGTGTTACTATATATCCTAAAAATTTTAGTTCGGTCTTGAAAAACTCCGTCTTATCTAATTGAATGCTCAAATTGTGTTTTTTTAAATGTTTTAATACCAGTTCAATGTCTTTAAGATGTTCTTTTTCATTTTTTGAGTAAATGATTAAGTCATCCACATAAGCCATTGTCCTCGGTAAATTGGCTATTGCCATGTTCATCATCCTTTGAAATGTCGGTGGGGCATTACAAAGTCCGAAAGGCATTCTTAAAAACTCGTAGTGACCGTTTTCTGTGCTGAAGGCTGTTTTTGCAATGGAGTCTTGATCCATTAATATTTGATGGAATCCTGACGTGAGATCTATGGTGCTAAAATATTTTGCACCTTTGAGTCTGTTTAAAACATCCTCAATATTGGGCAGGGGAAATTTATCTTTTACCGTTTCTTGGTTTAGTTTGCGATAGTCTATGACCATCCGCACCTTTTTCATGCCGCTCGCGTCCATTTTTTCCGGCACTATCCACAGTGGCGAATTGTAAGGCGAGTTACTAGGCTGAATAATACAATCTTTTAAAAATTTTGTGACTTCCTCATTTATTTGTTTCTTAAATTGCTCGGGATACCTGTAGTTCCGAGTGTAAATAGGATTTTTGTTTTTTGTCACAATCTTATGTTTCAACAAATCAGTCGGTTTTAGTTTTTCATTTTCTTTTTTTATAATCTCTCCGTTTTCCGATATTAATTTAACTAATTTATTTGTAGTTTCGTTATCAATGTGATCATGTCTTATAACACTTTTGATTTCTTCTAAATTCGCCATTAAGTGACATTCACTAGTTTTTTTGTAATTGGAATGATCGAATTTAAACACCGTGTATTGCCGATCACTATGTGATTATCTTTGCAATTCACTGAAATGTTCAATTCTTCCATCGTTTCATAACCTAAGAGAAAATCATACTTATCATTAACCGGATACACTAAAAATTCAATTTTCTTTTTAAGCCCTAAGGATCCTGTCATGTTTAAATTTACTGAATATTTTCCATTATCTATTCCGGTTGGTGTTGAAATAGCAAAAGGTTGTTCAGTTGTTTTTATATTATATTGTTCGATTATTCTGGGGTGAACATAGTTTTTAGACGCTCCTGTGTCTATTAACCAAATTTTATGCGTAAAGTCTTTTATACTGGGAAATTTAGATGTGTCAGGTAGTTGATAAACAGGATTTATTGTTCTAGTTCCTCCTCGTACGTTTGTATCGGAGGCGATTCGTTGTCGTTCTGACCTAAGTCTAAAAAATTATCAAAGCGAGTTGTTAAATTATGAATTTCTTCTCTTAACCCTTTAACCGGGCGGGACGTATATAGGCGTCCAACCTAAACTACAGCGCCAACGGGCAGGACGTATAAATACGTCCTTGAAATATATGTTGTGCCCTGGAACGGGTGGGACTTATATTTTCGTACAACAGAGGTATTAGTCATCGATACATGTAACGACGTGAATTTGCTTATATATATATATATATATATATATATATATATATATATATATATATAATTTATAATATTTATAATAATAATATATTTAATTTATATTTATATATATAACTTTTGTACTCTTTATATTGGTTAAGGCTGTAAAATTTATAATTTCTTAATTCGATATTTTTATATTTTTGTTGGTATTACTTACTATTTGTTTGTCATTTTGTGTTTTCCTTTATGGTTTATATATAAATAAACGGAAACGAATATATTCCATAGCCTTTCAATTTATTTTAAGCATAAATAAAAAAAATAATAATATGAAGTTACATTGCACCGGGCGGGACGTATATACACGTCCTAGTGAAAGAGCTCGCGCCCGTTGTAGGATGCGTAATTTAAAAGGGAACTCCCCGGTTAAAGGGTTAACTGTTGGTTCTCTTGTCTTAATTGCAAAAGTTCCTCGTTTTCAATGTGATGTGCTTTGTCGGACACAGTTCTCATTGAAACCGTTTCTGGTTTTTCTGTCTTTTCTAAATTATGTTGTTGTCTAAATTGGCCTGAATTAGGTTTGTTAAAATATTGATGTTGAGCTTGCGGACTCCATTGTTGGTTGTATATAGATTTTCGATAATTATTTTGGGGTTGATAATTATTATAGGGGCGTTGATGTTCTTGTCGCGGTTGGTAATGTTGATTATGATATTGCGGATTTTTATATTGAGTAAACTGCCGTTGGTCTGATTAATGTTGTGGCTGTTGTTGTTTAAGTCTAAATTGTTGCTGTTGTGGTTTTTGATTATTAAAATTTTGTTTTTCTTTTCGAACTCCATATAATTGATAAACGACTGTAGAAAATGTATTTTTAAGTGAATTTTTAATATCCTCTAAGTCCCTATAGATTATATGCGTAAATTGTCTAGTGAGTACCGGATGTAAGTTAAGTACTGCAGTGGTAGCAATTGTCTTATCATATATTGTTAAATTATTACTTTCATCTTCCGTGTAAAGTTTAGTTACTAAATCTCTACGTTTTTCAATAAGCCTGTTAATATAATCTACTGGATGTTCGTTATGATAACTTTTTGAATCTAAAATTTCTTTAAGAATAAGTTCCGTACTTCTAGAATCATAAAATTGTTTCTTTAGATAATCTAAAATCTGTTTTACATTTTCAAATTGCTTGTCATAACACAAATCTTCCGGTTCACCAATAAGTTTAGATTGAGCTTGTATTAAAATAGATTTTTCATTAATTAGCCTATAAGCATTGTTACTCTGACAATATTCTTCCACTAAATATTCTATATTAGAAATATATTTAATAAGTTTTTGTGGATTTCCATCAAAGATGGGGACTATTTTAAATTCGCTAGGTGTGATTCGAACGTTTGGGTTCATTGTGAGTTCAGGAATATTTCTATTTCTATTTAGTATATCACTAAGAGGCATAAAATTATAAAAGTAAAATCTTAAATTATAAGTAGTAAGTAAATTTTAAATAATAAATCTATTAATATGAAACATAGAATTATAAAAGTAAAATCTTAAATTCTTAAATTAATCTTAAATAAACTATCTTAAATTCTTACCTGTATTTTTCTTCTAAGAGGTCCTTGATAAGTCTTTTTCAAGAATCTTGACTTGAGTTAGATCTAAAAAGACCAGCTAGATTCCTTTATTCCCACGATGTGTTTGATGAACAAGTTCCTCAGTGACGACCTCGTTTCTTGAAATAAAGTTGAAGAATTTCTAAAACAGTTACTGAATAGTAAGTGTTATAATACCTTAGTCTTCTTGATTAAGAGAATCTTCTATGATTTCTTGATTGAAGTTCTAAGTCTGATTCTTCACGAATTAAGCCCTCAAGTCCCTGTTTGGGCGCCAGTTTAATAATCTTTATCAATGAATCACTTTTTAAAAAGAACTTTATTGGAAAAATACAACTTATAGACTATGGACTACTACTAGGACATAATAACTAGCTAATAATTACAATGAATGAATGTCCCGGTCTAAGAGGGCACCGGATATATAAAGGAAAAGGAGACAGGACATGCGTCAGCATTAAAGATGCATCAATGAACTCCTGTAATTCCTTTAACTATATATATATAAGTAAAGTAACTTTTTCATTGAAAACCATAAGTGAAAACAAAAAACGCGAACATTTTTAGAAAATGCTAATTATCAATTTCTTTTTTAATTTTAAAATTATTGCAATATATATACTTAAGGCCTTAACATTGGAAAATTGTTCAGCTCCTCATAATGACCTGCAGTGCTTTTGAGGCAATAATGGCCTAGCTAATTTGAGGAACTGGACTTTATTGTATTATAAGAGAAAAAAATACTTTTCAAAAGAATGAAATAATAAAAATACAAAATAGTGGCAACTTTTAACAAAAAAAATGGAGACATGCAATCTCTTTTAGCAGCAAGCTGTTGGTTACATACTTGGATCACCGAGTATTATACTAGATTGAATGATCTGAGGTATGATTGATATGAAAAAATCTGGTGCGATGCGCGCAACACTCACCTTTCACTTACGAACTTATTTAGATTAGAAATCGACGTGTTTCGATAATAAGTAAACGCCATTTCTTAACTTCACACATTTTTCCACATTTAAGTATATATGTACTTATATTTGTATATCTCCATAAGTCATAGAGTATTTTTTTTTACAAAACTTGAAAGTTCTCATTACATTTCGATTTATTATTGCTTATTTGTTTTTTTAAAGGAACTGCTTGCTTGTTTTTTACTACGACTTGTTTTTTGCAAATACATCGTGAAGGTGAATCGATAGGTGTATTTATGTTTCTTATGCCTTTCTGGAAATCAAGAACGATTACTGTCTCTCTAAAATCGCTTTATATTCTTTTCAAAAATTTATTATGGAACAAAAGTTTCTAGACTAAAATATACCTATATTAATTATAGACTATTATTTTACACACCTGCGATGCTTCAAAAATTTGAGCATCACATATTTACTGTATATACATACATAAAATTTTGGCACGCACGCACGCACACACACACACACACACACCATTTCGCGGGAATTTGGACTTAGGGGATCCCAATACGTGTATTTCCGTTGAAAACAGGAAGTCAAAATTTTTCATGACTGCAATACTTTCCTTACTATACAGGGTGTTTCGGAATTGCACGGCACTATTTTAGGTACGTGTTCTCTAATACAAAATAAACAAAAAAGTTCATATTAACATATATCTCAAACTCATTTATTAAACAGATATCAAAGGTTAAAGATTTATTATTTATTTACTGCATTAAGACTGACTGTACAACGTTTAACGTGTTTAATACTAAATAAAAGGTTTTAATCACCTGATAAACAAATGAACGATAAGCAATGACAGTAGTTGCTCATCTGTTTGTCTAGTTCTGTGTGTTTTAGTGTGAGTGAATCTTGTGACACAGTTCAATTTATGATTATCATGGGAGATACCACAAATTTATTCACTTTTGATGAACAAACAGACATGCTTTTAACTTATGGCGAGGTACATACAAACGGTGCTACTGCTGTTCGAAGATATCGTGAAAAATTTCCTAACCGAAGAATACCAAATCGTAAAACGTTTGAGGCCATTGAAAGACGTCTTAGGGATAATGGTACGCTAAAACCTATAAGAGTGAACGCCGGTCGACAACGATTTCGACGAACTGCAAACGTAGAAGAAGAAATACTCGATGCTGTTCAGTTATCTCCTACTACTAGTACCAGAAGATTGTCACGTCGTTTCGATGTTTCCTCTACCAGCGTATGGCGAACTTTACGCGAACAACAATTATATCCATTTCACGTATCAAGTAGGCATGATTTGTTACCACAAGATTATAACAAGCGCAGAAATTTCTCCCAGTGGTTAATTCGACAATGCACACGAGATCCTAACTTCCTGAACTGCATTTTGGTTACTGATGAATCTTGCTTTACAAGAAACGGGATTCTTAATTTTCGAAATACCCATACTTGGGCCGAAGAAAACCCTCATACGACTGCTGTTGGACATTACCAACATACATTCTCTTTAAATGTCTGGTGTGGTCTTCTAAGCGACAAAATCATCGGCCCCTTCTTTTTGCCACCTAGGCTGTCAGGTATATCTTACTTGCATTTTTTGCAAAATAATCTGCATGATATTCTAGAAGATATTCCGCTAGGCATTAGGCAAAGGCTGTGGTTTATGCATGACGGTGCTCCAGCTCAATTTTCTCATAGTGTCACTGATTATTTAAATGCAACTTATGGAGACCGATGGGTTGGTCGAAATGGACCTGTTAAATGGCCACCACAATCTCCGGATTTAACGCCATTAGATTATTTTGTGTGGGGCTGGATGAAGTCTATGGTTTATTCTGCGGCAGTTGACACGCAAGAAGAGCTAAGAAATCGGATCGTGGAAGCCGCAGTAACTATCAACCACCATCCTGATGCTATACGAAGAGCCAGAGAAGCATGGATTCGTCGTGCTGAATGTTGCATTCAACAAAACGGAGGCGCCTTTGAACATTTACTCTAAATGTTGTAATAATAATAAATAAATAGTAATAATAAATCTTTAACCTTTGATATCTGTTTAATAAATGAGTTTGAGATACATGTTAATATGAACTTTTTTGTTTATTTTGTGTTAGAGAACACGTACCTAAAATAGTGCCGTGCAATTCCGAAACACCCTGTATATTTCATTTATAGGTAAGTGAAAGTAAAAAGTCTACTTCATTGTGAGGGAGTGGTTATGCATCTTTTGCCTAATTATACAATGTATAACTTTATTATATATTTCCTAATTTGTCTTTTATCTATTATAATTATACTATTGTTGGTTGAATGTTGGTGTTTTGTTTAGGGATGTCAATGTAGTGATTTATCAATTGATAAAAGAACACAGGAAATTTGTCGAAAAAATAGATATTTGGATGAGGTGGCTAGTCATGAGACTTCATAGTGCAAAAATAAAATCATTTCACCAGGTTTTGTCATATTTTTTATATAACTGATAAGTCATAACCCAAGTCCTGAAAAAAAAGATGTATGATTAATTAGCTGCCTCTTGCCTTGGTTAATTAAGTATTTTCTATATGGAAAGAAAGAAAAGGGAGATTTTAGAAAAAAAAAGGAAGAAAATGGATTCTAAAATTTATTATTCTATTGAGTTATGAATTATTTTGAAGTCATAAAATAATTAGAATGTAAATGACAATAGTTAGCACTTAAGATAAATTTTTAATAGTCGGTCGATTGCTAAGTTTATTTTATTTCTCGACCATTAGCGGTGCTGAGAGTCAGATCCCGTTCTTCCTTATGGCATATCGATCCACAGTGAATCTTTGGGGCAGACACCTACAAAGGTTCTCTTCGTTGAGAGATGAGGTTACCAAACGATTTCCTTTTAGGCTGCAAACATGGTGCAGATGTGCCTAGACAAGATTATTAGTCCAAACTCTAGAAGAAACTTATGAACTAATTCGGGAAGGCCTTTACCATGTCAGCGACCAGGGCTGATACAAAGAAAGCAATTTTGTTTGGCTCTATAATCCGCGGGAGGCCTTCTGTCATGAGAGGTTCAGCCCATGTGGCAAGGAAGACATCTAGGAGGAATGACTCTGAGGAGAGGGCAATGTGACGGAAGAAACCAAAACAGATGGTTAAACAGGTCAAGAACGGGATGGGGAATGTATGAGAGTGTTAGTAGGCATCATATAAGCAAGCAAGTGACGAGAGAGAGGAGTCCATTTTCAAAATTGAAGCAAGTGCCAACACTGACAACAAAGGGAATCCAGTGCTAGTTACTGTTCTGTCAAGTTACATTTGTTTGTTTGTTTAACGTCACATAATGCCACTAAGGCTAATCGGACGATGCTATATTGGGAGTCCTAAATTTTGCCAATCCAGGTATAATTAGGATAGGGATCTTTAATGAGTACCTGACATCGTACAGGCTCGTGCTATGTATTGTGGATGCTGCCATGATGGGAAAAGTAAATTGAATTGATAATTTAATATCAAAATATGTAAAGTACTGTATATGGTCAACCCGGTGGTCAGTTTTACCTGAAGGCGGCTAGGTCTTGGAAATACCGCATTGTAAGTTATTGTGGCCATAAACCTTCTGTCAGAAATTCAAAATAAGCAAAGCTTCGGACCGACAATGCTGCCGACAAACACTCAGGGTAATATAGGAGTGGCAGAGTCCAGACAGGCTGAGATGGGATGCTGTGCTGAGTCTGAGAGAGCGTCAGAGATTGCAGGAGCTGATCCAGCAGATAGGCCAGAGACAACACCAGAGAGTTCCCACCAGATAAGGTTAATACATATACAGTGCTAGTTGTAATATTGTGTGGTCACTATTTATTAAATAATGTTAAATTGCCAGTCAGCATCCATTAACTAATTTGTGTCAGTAAAGTATCTTTATATGATATATTAAAGGGGGTATAAATGATTTACATTATTGGTCAATAAAATTAAAGATATAGTTCAATTTAGATTTGTTTATTTATTATCACTCATCCTATGCCACAGGTTTATTAGAATAAAATAGAATTGGTAAACACGTCACCTTTGGAAAAGTATCCAATTTACATTAAGGTGTATTAACTACATTAATTACATATATTAATTAGATATATGCCGTTGCTGGTAACCCCCACCCGCCTTAGAAAAGCGGGAGACCAGGAAAGTAGCACTCGGGACCTTCATTTTACGTCTATCCGAGGGACGGCATAAAGAAGGATTTTTTACATGTTTGACATTTTGAATTATAATTCACATAAATAAAATTTTTTAAACCTGTATCAGTGTTATAATATAGAATTTATTGTGGTTTAAATTAAAATATTCAACATATCCTGCTGGTAGAATGATTCTTTAAAAAAAAAAAAATGTGAACATTGGTCTAATGGATATTTAAAAAAAAAAAAAAAAAAAAAAAAAAAAAAAAAAAAAAAGAACAAGGTACCACTACAGTCCATGAAGGGTTTTAGGTTTAGAACTGTGTAAGGAAGTATGAGGGTCGTCCAGAAAATAAGTTCCGTTTTGGTCTGTAGGGCGGTAGGAGTGGTTTTTGCCAAATCCGGCAAAATCGCTCGAAAGAGGAGAGGTGGGGGAATAGAATGAGAGGTGGGTGACCTCAGTTGGTCAGTTACCAACGTCAGGGCAGGTAGTTGAAATGGAGCCCTACACGTCGCGTCCCACCACCTCGATCCCCGTTCCCTCTCGAGTTGTTTTGCGTGGAGTGATTCAATTTCTTTATGCACATTTGCAATTCACAGCTCATTTCTGTTTATGGAGAAGGTGTAATGAGTGAGTCAATGGTGAGGAGATGGGTACGTGAATTTAAGGCGGGAAGAGATTCACTTGAGGATGAAAGGGGGAGAGGCAGACCCTCAGTTGTGACGGACGAAATTGTCGCAGAAATCGGCAATGCAGTTCGCAAAGATCGTCGTTCAACCCTGGATGAACTCCACCTGAGTTTCCCAGACATCTCATGATCCCTCATCCATGAGATCGTCTCGAAAAAACTTGACTTTCGGAAAGTTTGTGCCCGGTGGGTCCCTAGAGAGCTGACGCCCCAACACAAGGAACAACGAATGGCTGCAGCTCGAGAATTTTTGGACCGCTACAGAACTGATGGGGATGCATTCCTGAAGTCTATCGTCACTGGAGACGAAACCTGGGTTTCACAGGACACTCCAGAAAACAAAAGACAGTCCATGCAATGGAAACACCCCACCTTCCCAAGTTCCAAAAATTTCAAAGTCGTGAAGTCAACCAGGAAAATCATGGCTTCTGTTTTATGGGATCAAAAAGGAATTCTCCTGATTGATTTTTTGCCTCAAGGTGAAACAATTAATGCCAACCGCTATTGTGAGACCCTGAAGAAGCTTCGTCAGGCCATACAGAACAAGAGAAGAGGAATGTTGACCTCCAGTGTTTGCCTTCTCCACGACAACGCTCGGCCTACGTTGCTTGTTCCACAGTGCAACTTTTGGATGAGTTTGGTTGGGATGTTCTGACACATCCACCTTACAGTCCCGACTTGGCCCCTTCAGACTATCACCTGTTTACCAAAGTAAAGGCGGAATTGGTAGGAGAATGTTTCACAAGTGACGAGGAAGTGAAAGAAGCTGTCACGAAGTGGACCAAGGAGGTGGCGGCAAGCTTCTACGAGGAAGGAATTTCGAAGCTCATTTCACGATATACCAAATGTATTAACGTGGCCGGGGATTAGGTGGAAAAATAATACATATTTTCAAGTACAATACCTGTAGGTTTCAAATTTTTTCAATAAAAACTTGATTTAAAAAAAAAAAAACGGAACTTATTTTCTGGACGACCCTCGTATTTCTTAGTCAGCGGTCATGCAAGATGACTAATATGGTCAAGCTCAATTTTCCTCTTAAATTCTTAATCAGCTGAATCTCGTGACAGAAAGCCCCTCTGCTTTTGTTCATTTTTCAATTAAGAGTACCTACCTTAGAGAGGCTGGGTGGGTTTGTCACAAGAGTGTCTCACAATCCCAGAGGGATATTAGCAGAAGATATCACATAGGGGGTTAATAGTGGAGTACAACATTCTACAAGCTAAATGAACCATAGGTACAAATAAACTGATGGTGAAGTAGCTGACTTCATTTTGCTACCCCATTGCCCATGTTTTTATTTTTTTGTAGCCCTGTGCCCTGATTTTTGTTATGAATATTTTAGGGTCTAATTTTGAATTCAAAAAAATATTTTTACTAATTTTAAAAATGAATTTCATTTGAATTACTGAATATTTTAGTTTATATATCAATTTTAAATACTCAATTTAAAAATTATCTTGTTCAATTGAATTGAATTGCCAAATTTTTTATTCCATTTAGTACAACAAGTATTTTGTACACTGTTTATACAATAGCTTATTTTTATTTTTTTAAATATTGAAATATGCTTACACTAGATGAGATCTAATTATCTCTCTAGCTAAACAGAAGATACTTCTGTGTCAAATTTAAAAATAACTTCAATTATTTAATTGACAAATAATTTTTTTTAAAACTTTGTTAAGCTAAAAAAGAAGTTATGTTTTTAAGAAATTAAGCTCACTGAGATAGACTTTCCAAATTGTTGGTCATGGAAGTTACAGATTGGATTGAGGAGTAATAGTTGGTGCTCCATTGCTAGGAGAGTGGAGATAAGCTTCAATTTTACGTAACAACTTTCAATGAGCTCCCTGCACTCCTTACAAAAACTCTCTCAACTATTGATGGCAAGACCTAACAAAATGGTCAGTGTCTTCTTATTATAAGTCCCACAAGTTATATCAACAGGTTGTATAGTAGTATGAAACTTTTGGAAGACAATATAGTTTTTACAGTTTTTTATAACTACTTTTAATACAACAGTATTCATGCTTTAAGTTTATTTTTCTAATGAGTATTACAGTTTGTAGAGTAATAGGCTTGACCTTCAACTCAGGTGATCTATGACAATCAATATAATGGACCACAATTCAGGATCGCTTTTCAATAGTGGGGTTACCACTATTGCACAAAACCAAGAAAAGATTTTTTTTTTTTTAAATAATGCTGTCACCTTACAACCCTAACTATTAATCAAATAATGAAATGACCTAAATTTCAAAATTTTATGCAAGATTACCTTTCTTTATTTTATTGCTACAATTATCTTTAGGTTTAAGACATTAATGATTGCTGTAGTAGCTTATTTGTTAAAAATAGGATATATTTAGAGTAACAATAAAAAACACTATCATCATAATAATTGTATTCAATCAAACATTACATTTTAATCAATCAGCTTAAAGTTACATCTGGCAGTGATTGATGAGAAGAGGGGGTTGCTCATATAATTATAATCACCTCAAAATTTTGAGAAACATCTATAAGATATATGACTAGATAATTAAGCAACATGTTTGTGACAGCAGTAATTCTAATTTAACTATAATTATTAATAACATTTTTAAATTTTAAATTAAACTTTAGCATCATCTGATAAACCAAACTGACATTTAATAAATACACAACAAACAAACAAATAACATTTTTCATATATATTTTATCATTCATACAAAATAAAATATACAGATGTATAAAATAAAATAAATTATAAAAAATATTTAAGAAAAGGTGTTTTAGTTAACACTTTTTCATGATAAAGTTTTATTTCTATATTAAATTATATTAAAGATTTTACATTAACATTAACGAATTAATACATCTATACAACTTTTTATGAAAGAGTTTCAGAAACTTAATCACAATCTGTCTATTCTATTTCACTGGGACAGAATGATAAATAATCTAGCGAAGTAAAGATGTTCCCAGAACCAAGAAATTAATCTAGAATGTAAAAGAAAAAACTTTTTGAGAGAAAGGTTTCTTCCAATTTTCTAGGCAGTAAGCAAGGATTAGAGGATCTTCACAAATTAAAGCATTTCATTTCATTTTTTTCATCATACTAACTTGATCAAAAAGTATCTGCAGAGCTAATTACCATATTATTATTATTATTATTTAAGACCAAAACCTTATTTTCAATAATATTTAAATATGGAGCCAGATATAAAGAAATCATTGAAAATAATGATGTAGAACTCCTGATTATGGATATTTTATGGATGTTATAGACACCCTGAAAAATAGCAGAACTCCTGGTCTAGATAGTATAGATAGAGACGCAGAAATGGTGAATCACTGCAAAGAATTGTTATTAAAAAAGATCAACAGTTTGTTGATTAATGTTTAATGGTGTTTTAGGATTATTTGTTTAAATAACTGTATATACCGGTTTCACCCGGAGAATTTCATTTTTTAAATCTATAAAATCTATAAACTGAGACTTTTATTGACTCAAACGGTCGATTTCGTAAAAAACAATGCATAAGTGAAGTCAAAACGATTTTTACAACAATAAAGAATATACACAGAGATTGGCTGAAGTTATGCAATTTTAATATGTACCACTGAGCGAACTTTGGAGAATTTAGGACAAACGGTATGGAGTTCTATAAAGAACAAACAGAATTTTACCTTTGTATACATAGATTGTAGCTGTATATCCCAGTTTCACACGGGAATTTCATTTTTCTAAAGAAACGGTCGATTTCATAAAAACATTTTATAGCGAGATCATTATGATTTATATAACAATAAAGAATATCAGCTGACGATCGGCTGAACTTATGCAATTTTAATAAGGACAGGTGTTCGCACCTGGTCTGAAAGAACCACTGAGCGAAATTTGGAGAATTTAGGACAAACGGTACGGAGTTCTATAAAGAACAAACAAACAGAATTTCATCTTAATTTATATAGATTATATTAATCTTAAGTATTTTAAGATTAATTTGTTTAATGGTGAAAATTAGGATGTTAAAACATAAACCAAATGAATAGACTATTTCTTTCATAAGTTCGGTTTTTAAAAAAGGAGGAAAACAAACAGTGAAAATTATCTAGACATATCTTTGCTCAATATTCTACTCACAGTCTCTACAGTTCTGCTGAATATAAAACTTTAGTTTTGGTTTGAGATTTTATGATTAAATACCACTATGATTTCAGAAAAGGGAGATCTATAATTGACCATATCTTTTCAATAAATAAAACACAAATCATATGAGGACCATATATATTCACACCACTTTTTTATAGATTATTATCAAGCATACAACAGCATAAACAAAAAAAAAAAGATTTAAATTAGTGATAAAATTGGGAACTCCAAAAAAGTCAGTAACTTTAATAAGAACAACAATATTTTTTTTTTTTTGTTCCTCCCCTTCTTTGCCGTTTAGTCCCTAAGGGGTTTCCCGGGTATTTGGGTTCCCAATCATACGTTGCATGGGCAACAATGATGAAGGTGAATGGTCTGTTGATAGAGAATTTCAAGGTTATTAGGCAGGTTGATCCATTACCTCCTACTCAGTTTAATTTAGCCTTTTAGCATACCAATCAGGGTTATACACACAATCCATAGCTATTCACATGTGAGGATTCTTGCAGAATCTATGGTCTAGAGTGCAAACCTGTAAGTAATTCACATCATGGTCTCCAACATAAGGAGAATGAAGACAGCTGGGTATGTATCCTCGGACAATCAATTACCAAATATTTGCTCAAGGATCAGCCCGGTGGAATACCACACCTGAGGTAGCTGGGGAAATTGAAGGAAATCCTGAAGAGGTGAATAAGGTGGGAGATGCTTACCTAGGAACAAATAGGCTAATGAGAAAGGTCCAGATTCTGAGAGTACCTTAAAGGCAAAAAAAATACAGATTTATAGAGCTAGAAAACTGTTTCTCAAAAGATTGTTTTAAGAATGAGCTTTATTAGAAAAAAAAAATGGACTGACATAAGTTTTCCCAATCAAACAGAATAGACTGTATTTTAAATTAAAGATAATCTTCCACATAAATATTCCTTAAAAATTATATATAAACAGAATGATTACTAACAACATAAATGGAATCAGACAAGCATTAATTTAAATGTATAGAATCTAAGTACACTTCAAAGTAATACTGAGAAAGTATCACATTTCAAATGAACTGGCAGCTAAGCATGTTCAAATGGGAGATGGGCCTATAGTACACCCGATGATAATTATATATGGAACAAAAGAAATCATATGACTACATTAAAAACCAATCTAGAAATGCTGATCAATTCAAAGATCTTATATGGCATTTTAAATCTCAAATGTATTTTAATGGTCATACTACATTTTAACCCTCAGATAATGGCATTCTGGATATAATATCATTCTAATGTGTTTTACCTGCTAAGGGTTCAATGATAAGGAGTGATATTACTTCACAATTATGAGTTAAAATATTTGAATAACTTAAAATTCTGATTAAGAAACTTAATTCCATAAATTCACTAATAATAAAAATATTACAATAACATAAAAAGCAACATAGAAAAATAAAATAAAAAGAGGGATTATCGGCTAATCACTAAGCATCATCCCTTTTGGGATAATTCTGTTTGATTTTGCCACATATTTCCTTGGCTAATTCTTCTGTTGAAGCACAAATCAATCTACGGCTCATGATATCAAATGGCTGACCTGAAATAATAAATAATATAACAGACAATAGCCACGTATGACTTCATGTCATACCATGTGACTTCAAAATATCAGTAGTCAAACAATAAAAAAGTTATTGATTTTCTTCTAATACTTATATTGGAAACAGAAAAGGATCTAATTTATTATTTTGTGACTTTTCCTTGAAATGAACCAACAATGGACATATAGCCTTTGTGCTTTAACCTATCAATGGATTTTGAAAGGTAACTTTAACTTTAAATTTTGGTAAGTACAAAGTAGTGAGTAATTGATAGTTCATCGCTAATTTTGACATGCAATGTATAAACATATTTTACATTTTTATAAAATAAACTGAAGTTGACTAAGTAAAGTTTATGGTATGGTTTCCATTTAAATGAAATTAACTTTCAATAAAACAATAATAAAGCCTGGATATTTCTTCGATATTTCTGGATATTGGTATAAATAGCAATACCAAATACATGCAATATTAAGTAATAGGCTAAAAAATAAAACAGATCAATCATTTTACCTGATGGATCCATTATTACACCACCTGCTTCCTTTATTATAGTAGCTCCTGCTGCCATATCCCAAGCATGGCAACCAAATTCAAGATAACAATCAGCTGCACCTCTTGCAACCATTGTTATATTATATACTGCGGAACCACTAGCTCTAAAACTGAATAAAATAATCAATTATTGTAAAGTTCAATTATACTATTTAAAAAGTTGTTATAAAAATTCTATTAACAGAAAACATAATTAAATTCACTAGATTACAACCTGGCATATTTGATGCTAATTGTGCTTGAGACAAAGCATTTGGAATCACTATTTGCTGGCCTGATCTATTTCCTACAGATATATTATAATCGATTTAAATCTTAACTGTTGTAATCTCGGGTTCAACTGGTCCAAATCTTTTTTAAAAATTATCACTCAGGGTTAGTGATCAGTTTTTACAATGATGGGCTTACCATAAACAAAATGATGATGTTTCTCGATTCCAAAATGCACTGCTAACAATTTCTTTTCATTCAAAGCAAATTTAACACATGTTACATTCAGAAACATTATACTAAGTTTGGGTTCTGTTCCATAAAATTAGTATGATAGTTCTATAAAACTCAAGAATATGTTAAAATATCAATGGTGTAAATGTAAAAAGGGGTGACTAATGTGTGCTTAACCTCATGGTTTTTAGTATTGAAGGTATTTTCAAATTGAGATATAAAATATAATATGGGATTAGAAATATCCAGGACTATAGATACTGAACTGTATTACAAATGGCTGACTATTGTAGGTTTGATCCTAGCTAATATGAATTCTTATACTTGGCTAAACAATGGATAGGTAATAGCTGATCTTAAAATAGAATATAAGAGAATTCAATAATTGATTAAGATCTTAAGCCAACAAGTTTAATTAGCACATATACTTTGATCCATAGTAAGCAACCCAAAAATTCACATAAGAACTTGTACAAAGCAATAGTTTTGTAGTAATATAGCATACCCATGGGCTTCATTCAATACAGTTTGGAAATTGTCCACCATACACTGCACTTTTTCAGGGTCTCTACTTGAGCCTCCTTCAATATATATTAAAGCATCGGAAAAAGCTAAAAAAATAAAATAATAAATAAGAAAAATAATACATAAAAATAAAATTTTAAAATCTTAACATTTGATTTTCTACATATTAGATATAGCAGGGGAGTCCAACCTTTTTTTTTTTTTTTTTTTTTTTTTTTTTTTTTTTTTTTTTTTAGCAAGTGTCATATTTATGGAAGGCACAACTGCACCTCCCCCTTATACTCTGCCACCCCTTTCTATAATATCTATACAGCATATTTACTAGTTCCTAGAACTATTTTTACCCTTTTGTGAGTTCGGATTACCTTTATTATTCAGGGATCTTTTTTACACTATTTTTTGGAATTTTTATTCAATTATAATATTTTGAAACTTATATCATGAAAAAAACCTAACTTAGGAAAACAGTTAGGTGCTACATTTGATACTATCATTCTCTGGCATTACATATAAATAACTTACGAAACATAGACTGAAAATAAAAAAATCGGAAGTCGAATTTTTTCACGATCGCAATACTTCCACTTACTATATATTTCATATATAGGTAAGTGAAAGTAAAAATTGTTCACCATTTTTTATCCCTGTTAATTTAAATACTTTATGATAGGATGGTTAATAGTAAGAATTTTCAGATAAACATTTTTTATTTTTACCATAATCAATATATATTATAAAGCAAAGTGTACAATATGCTTGCCGATAAGGCTCAAAAACCACTCCACATGCGATCAAGAAAGTTATATCGTTGTGTAACCCTATTAACCCTAACGGTGAAGAAGTTTTCCATTTTGTATTTAGGGTGTAAAATTGAAGAGAAAAGGGCGAGAATTTTAAGCCTCTCGCACCATGTAATAAACCTATCTCTACGGGTTAGTGAAAAAAAATTTAGTTCGAGCTCCAGACTACCTGGAAGCGCTAGGGTGCGTTTCACTCAATGTTTATTGTTCATTCATTTAGTTTGTAATGGTTATATTTTTTCAGCTGTTCATTTTAAATTACTAAAAATTTAGCGAAAATAATTAGTTTGCTTTCAAAATAAAATAATGATTTTACATCTCTGCAATCAATTAGAAAAACTGGATTCCTTAACAAATTAATTTTTACATAAGAAGGCTAATTGATAAACACATTACATTTAATCAATATTAATATATAAGTAAATTTAATGCAATAAGAGTGAACATTTCTTAGTAGTGCAGTGAGCGAATAAAAAGAGACATAAAAAAAGAAATAACTTGACTGAATATAAATCGAAAATAAAAAGTTTGAAGTGTTCTTATTGTAGTTATGAAAAAGAAGTTGGTTTGATTACTTTGTATGATGAGCCTTCAAGTTGACAGATTGACTAACTCCAATTTCAGCATTTATTTAATTTTATCACCCCTCATAGTTCAGCATAAAAAGAAATAATGTAAAAAAATTGTGCCTTCATCAAATTTTTGTTTTCACTTTGTAATAGTAGTAAGATTGGAGATCTGCAGAGTCCGCCTAAATAACAGTTATACACAGTTTTTGTAAAAAAATTGTGCATTCATTACATTTTAGTGATGTATTTAAATTAGTGATGTATCACTAAATCCAATGGAGAATTAACATGGCATAGCAGTCTGTAGATTGAATGTTATCACAGACTATAACTGCAGCATTGGGGTGGGGGGGAGGGTCGAGCACCCCCGTAGTCGGCGCCTAAGATGTACTCGAAAAATATTTTTTTACTTTCACTTATCTATATATGAAATATATAGTAAGTGGAAGTATTGCGATCGTGAAAAATTTCGACTTCCGGTTTTCAACGGAAATACACGTTTTGGGGTCCCCTGAGTCCAATTAACCAATCCCGCGAAATGGTCTGTGCTGTGTCTGTGTCTGTGTGTCTGTGTCTGTCTGTGTGTCTGTGTGTGTGTCTGTGTCTGTGTGACTGTGTGTCTGTGAACAGACTAGCTCAAAAACTATAAACCGTGCGAACCTGAAATTAGGTATTTAGTGTATGTATATGCCCGCGATGTGACAGCAAAAATTTCATCAAAATTGCTCAAGGGGAGGGGGTACTTTATTTAATAACTTTTTATGTTTTTTTTCGATTTACTCAAAAACGGTTTTAACGATTTTTATCAAACTGGGTATTTGATCTATATATATGCCTGAGATATGACTGTAAAAATTTCATCAAAATTGATCAACCCGAGAGGGGACTTTACTTAATAAATTTTGTATCATTTTCACGTATTTTTTTTATTTACTCAAAAACGGTTTTAACGATTTTTATCAAACTGGGTATTTTATGTATGTATATGCTAAAGATGTGGTAGCCAACATTTCATCAAAATTGATCAACCGGAGGGGGGACTTTACTTAATAAATTTTGTATCATATTCTCGAGTTTTTTTTCTATTTACTCAAAAAAGGCTTTAACGATTTTGATGAAACTGGGTATTTGATGTATGTATATGCTAAAGATGTGATATCGAACATTTCATCAAAATTGGTCAAACGGAGCGGGCTCTTTATTTCATAATATTTTTCCAATTTTTACCTTTTTTTCGATAATCTCAAAAACGGCTTTAACGATTTTTATAAAATTTGTCATGTTTAGGTTCTTTAATATCAGGTAAGCTTTATCATTATAAAATGTTCTGAAGGGGCTTTTTGTTTGGAAGGGGGGGGGCTTTTTTGTTTGTTTGTTTCCTATAAAGTACCTTTGTTTTTGTTTATATGGAGAAATTAACTGTCTCTTGTAACGCCTAAAAATAAGAAACGGCTAAATATGAGATATGATAAAAATAAAGAAAACATAAAGAGGAGAAAAAAAGAAAAATATTCAGTCAACTCATAAACCTCGTTGAGCATGCACGCATGCGAAGTACGCCTTTAATGACAGACCATTGTTTATAATTAAAGCCGCTCTGCTCATTTGAGAAGTGGCAATGAACAAAACGCATTAATTTCTAATCTAAGTAAGTTGGTAAGTGATTGTTGTTTGTGCGCGCACGCACCAGATTTTTTAACTGAGATATCAGATTTTTCAACTATAATCTAATTACTTATTATCTGTTGACTGCATGGAATGGGCTAATAGGATTCAGAATCACAGAAACCATCAAAAACGATGATTAAATAACTCGACAAATTAACAGCAAAATTAATTTTTCATTTATCATTTTCAATCCCCCATACAGTATGTAGGGTTCCTTATTTGGGCAGATCTCGAATCTTGCTATTAATAAGATAAAACCGAAGTATCAAGAAGGAACTAATTTTGTTCTACATTTCCTTTAATTTTAAAGTTTATCCGTTATTAAAACTTTCAACTACCGGAGCGAAGCCGGGCACCCTATCTAGTACCTAATAAAGAAAAACAGTTGACTATTACACACCTCTAAATTAATACTTTATTGGTGAAAAACAAGTTTTTTTAGTTTAAAAAAATTAGTTATATTTGGCAGACAACTATAAAAAAATCTGGACTCAATAGAAACCTTCAATTTAAGGCAATGATTCTGAACAATTTTTTTATTTTTGACTGCAACAATGTGTATTTATGGGTTTATCGGGGATTGAAAAATGATTATTGACTAAGCAATCCTTAAATAAATATTTAGATGTGCTCACAAAGTATAATACCAACAATAATTCTTATTTTGGGAGTATAGGAGTAATATACCACTTATACTAAAACCCGTTCGATTTAGGATAGCTATTCGGCATATTAACCGTAGAATATTGAAGCAAGCTGACCTACATTTTTCAACCTCAAAAATCCTAATAACAAAATTTTATAGGAAACTTGCATGTTACTTTTGGTTCATGAGTTCAGATTAATTCAACCATTTTTCAGGTAAAATTATATAACACTTCTGCTAAGTTACTCTAAGGCTTGGCCTATTTGGACAGGTTATGTGACGATAATATAAGCGTACTCCCATCACATTCTTTTCAGTTAAGAAGGGCCTTAACTAATTAGCTTTATTGAATCTCAGCTATTGACTTCCGCTCTCTATGATCACCCTTTAGAGATAAATAAACCCCAAACAGGGCCCTTTTCATTTGAGATTGGGACCACACTATACTGGTGATGCCCAGAAGTAACATAGCAGTCCAAAATTCCCAAAGCAGTTGAATTTATGGGTGCACTCGCAAGGCTCGTGAAGGGGATTGCCAAACTCCCAACAGGTCCTTTTTGTTAAGTAAGTGCCTGACTAGGCAATGATTTGCTTGTCAGCTATGTAGATTAGTGATTCTAAGTACAGATTGACCAGATCTTGATCCACCATTTTGACCAAACCTGCTCCCTGCTAAATAAACTATGAGATACAATAGAAATAAAGCATTACCTTTTACTTTGCTAACTTGAATTTTGTTTCCATTCATAAAGGCACCTTCATTTTCAATAGCTGTAAAAAGATAATCAAAAACAGGAAGATAAACTATGCCAAGTTTTGGTTCTTTGTTAATATACAATCCAACAGATATGCCAACACAAGGATTTGAATGAACAAAATTCATTGTTCCATCCACTGGGTCGATAATCCAAGTAGGGTCTTCTGTCAGCTTGACTTTATTACTTTCATTTGTACTTTCTTCACCAATAAATCTGTTAAATTAATTATTACAAATATTACTAAATGAAAAAAAAGGAACCATGAGAGATAGTTAAAAAAATTATTTTGTTACTTGTGGTTGGGATAAATTGATTGCAACCCATTTATCAAGATTCCTTCAACCTCTTTGTCAGTTTCTGTGACAAAGTCCACCCGACTTTCTTTGAGATCTACTGTTTTTTCCTTATAAATGTTCTCCCTTACAATCTAAAAAAGAAATCACAGCTAAAAGTGATGTAGATGAAAACAAAATTTGTTCATACAATGCCGAAAACAATTGTCACTTCTCTTACTTTTATATGAAACAAAAATACTTACTTCACCAACTTGTTTTACAAGCACTATTGCAGATTCAAAAAATGCATGAATATCATAATCCATATTCCTTGATTAAAAAAAAAGGATGATAAAAATTGTAATTCCAACGTTCACCTAATGAATCACTTATCTATAACACTTCTATAATTCAATCTTATCAATGATTGATAATCATGAGTCACTATAGTGATAACGATAGTGATGAAAAAAATTAATAAAATGAATTGAAATTTCATGACGTAAAAACAGCTGATAGCAGCTAACCTTCACCAGATGTAGAAGCACTCACTGTTACTTTGGACGTGATTTTGGTAGTCATCAAAATGGATTTCAATTTTAATATAAATGATTTCATCAAAACCAATATTGTTAAAATAAATAATACTATCATGCCTGATACATTTCATGGAGATAGCAGACAAACAAGGTATATTAGTCAACAGTTTGGTTAGATAAGAAGTAACCTTGATTAAAGTTCTAAGATTCATACCTCCCTAAGATTCAGGTTATTAAAAAGGAAGAAATAATTTTATATCTATACTACTTGGTTTTGCATTTAAGAACTATGTTCTTCCATACTTGCCCAGTGAATCTATCACACTTTATGTTTTTACTTCTTCATTATGTCCTCCTGATTATATCATTGCTTTTCCAGTTGTATGCTAGTCTGATATGTTCAGTTACTTGAGAGAGAAGCTAGTCATTGAAATATATAGACTTATTGTCATCACATATCTGTTGTAAAACTTGAATATGTATTAATGAACCCCTATCTTGTGTATTGAAGCATACTTCTGCTGATTTCATTAATAATATGTTTTGTGTGACTTTCACAAAAAAATATTTGGCTTATTATGACTTTGGACCCAGCATATTGTGAAACCTAAGCACTTATCCTTCAAGATAAGTTCCTTTTTTTTAATGATCAGTACTTGCGTCTTTTTGAGAGAAGACCCATAATTTAGATTTATGGGTATATAATTTGGGAGCAGGCATTTGACCGTAAATTTTTAATCTTCCCACTTATATCTTATTATTATTACATTAATTTTCATTCACTGTTAGGCATGCACAAGGTAGATTACCATCTTCTTTGAAAATTCACAAACATTTGCTGTGGCTGGTCTAAGATGGCCAGGAAGGCCGAGTATTCTCAAGTTACACCATATGGCACAAAAGAAGACCAAAATTTGAAGGTTTTGCGATGTATCCCACCTCAGTTATTGTTTAAATTCTATGAGTGTTGGCTGTGTGTTTATCTTTGTATGTTCAGATAATTATTTTTTTTTCACCTTTATTGGTGTGAAATGTTGGTATAATTTTGAAGTATTTGACATAATAAATGTTTGTTTGTTTTGTTTTGTTTGTTTAACGTCATATTATGCCACTAAGGCTAATCTGACGAAGCTACTGTGGGCATCCTAAATTTTGCCATCAAGGTGTAATACTATATATGCTATCCATACTATATATAATACATACTATACTTCTATATATAATATTATATATACTATCCAGGTATAATTAGGATATGGTTCTTTAACCAATACCTGACATAGTACTGGCTCGGGACCTCCATTTTATGTCCTATCCGAGGGACGGCATTTTAATGGGAGTAAAACATCCAAAGGCCACCAAGGGGCGCAACCGCGATCTTTAGTACTGTAAGATGCTATGCTATCCACTATACCACATGTGACCCCCCATTATAAATGTTTTTCATTGGCTTTTACTTACTACGTTGACACCAGAGGGTACCACCGCCGCATCGGACACTTTATTCAATAATCACAAAACTTTCCACGATGATTTATAACCAGGTAGGATTGTATTGTTTATTTTATTAATTTTGGATTGTCAGTATTGCATAATGCCCTTGAATAACTATCATCCGATAGAGCGAAAATCATTAAGGTAAGCCACCAATGGGCGAGGAGCATGAATTGCAGCCCCGGCGTGAACATGTTGAGCAGCTTCTTATCATTATTAAAAAGGAACCTTATCAAAGCTTTTTTTTTTATACAAATATTAATTTATTTCCTATTCTTAGAGATTCCTCTCTCTTTTCCTATGGAATGCTTTTATGAACCAGAAGTCATTCTCGGAATAAAATAAATATTTGTGGATTACCTTTTTTAAAAAGATGATTATAATAAATATTTGAGTCACATTTATCATTTCATGATTTGGTGGCTCACTAGACTTAGCTGATCTCCATATGAACTAGTCCCAAATTTATAAATTTATGCTGTGGAATATCACAGTTTTTATGCATTTCGCTGATGTCATTATACATTTTATTCTGTGGTTCAAGTTATATTCATATTATTTTATATTATGTGTTTTTAAAATGCAATTGTTAGCCATTTAGATCATTTTGGACAAATGATTGTGCAAAAAAGATGTAAAATTGTTGATGCGGTAAATTGCTATCACATGTTTATGCTCTGGTAGGGTTCGTGCCCTGATGAAGGTTAAGAGTAGCAGGATAGCTCAATGCTTAAGGTTCTGTGCTGTTATTCTCCTGAACCCTCTTTGGAGTCAAGTTGGAGGAGCATATAATTATTTTTCTTAAAACATCAGCCATTGATCAACCCCTGGGGCACACTCAGCCATTCACAGTGGGTCCTTTTAATCATTAATTAATTAATTGGCAAACCCTTGCAGTTAAGTGTGATCTTGGCCAATCCATCTTACAAAACCATTGACCTAGAATGATTGATATGATTGAATTGATATATATATAATCTCATCATGTGTTATAATCTGAATTTAAGTTAATATGAATTCCAAAAGATTAATTTGATACATTTTGCTAACTGTCTATTGTGATTGTACTAAACCCTATTCCAATTATTCTTTATTAGTTCCTTTTACATTTATGTTATTTATATTTAATCTCGCATCTGCTGAAATAATCCAGTAAGTGCTAAATGAATGGATCATTAATATTTACTATAGTCTAATATGAGATGTAAAAAATAAAAACTTTAACCCTTCTAAATTCTTTACCAAACAATTTAAAATTTGGTGTAATGTTCTGTTTTAAATACCATTGGTTTTTAGATTACCTGAAACATTTTTATGTATATCAGTGAATTTTGATTTGACTGTATTAAAAAAAAATAGGATATAATTAGTTCAACGCTTTATAGTTACTGAGCCACAGCAGCGCGCGGCCAGGTCTGCTCATAAATAATTTAAAAAAATCATAAAAGTTAAAAAAAAAATAATTATTGTGTTAATATGATGTATATTTCTCTAATTCAGTTTTAATAGTAGCATAAAATTAATTTTATTAAATAATTATTTCATTGATAGGTTATGCCAGGAGATGATGTCTGTTATCCTAGATGAAATGGGTGAAGCATCAGCTATAGCCCAAGGATTATTGAAACCTATTACCAACACGGAACTGTTGAGGAATAAAGATCATATCGTGTACCTACTCGTTGAAAAAGAAGGCAATCAGTAAGTTGAAAGTTATGGAATAGAATATATCAATTTGTTTTATATGGTCTAATTTATGTAATTAATTATAAAAATGCATTGTGTGATGACTTTATTTTTGAGGTATGAAAATAAAAATAATTTTCTTAGATTATTGTTTGTATAAAATATGCATATTATGTATTTGGGAAGCCCCAGATGTCGTTTTGTACTCACATAGCTTTATGTTTGTATGCTAATAAATTTTTCAGGCCTCTAGAAACCATAAAAAAAAGAAATTTTAGGAACAGCTTGTCAGATTACTTTTAGAATCTTTGAAAGCTCTTAAAAATGGTAACTTAAATTTGGTAACGTGAAACAACAATATATGGTTTAGAATAGTTGTAGACCTTTTGTTGGAACAAACTTTAATAGCACATGTTTGTGATTACGATGTTCGAGTACCATCCATGCCAGCCCAGAAGGTTCTAGACTGTTTTCCTTATGACTATATATAAGGAGCGATGAACTGGAGAGTCTTGTTCTGAAGCGCAAGTCATATTGTTATTTCTGTGTTACAAAGTGAGAATGTTTGTAACCTGTTCGAATATTTGTGTTTTCATAATTTGTGTGGCATTGAAAATTGTTATCTTCGTTTAAACTAAAATAGTTTAACCCACGTAAGTATTACAACTGGTGTCAGGTGTGGGATTTAAAGAAAAAAAAATGCCAGGCAAACGGATTGGAGAAGTTTTAAAGGTGGAACTGAGGAAGGAATTAAAAGAGTTAGATTTGGACACTACTGGTACGAAGACAATCTTTTTGGCCTGGTCATGTGAGTATTATTTGAGTTGATCCGACGACAGGGCAGTCTGCTCATATAAATGAAAAGTTTACTAAATTGTGTAATGATGTAAATGCACTTAATGACAAGTTGGCCAGACAGTCTGTTGAGCTTAATGATATGATATCCACATACATGGATATCATATCATTAAGCTTACATACTTTATGCATATTTTTACTTTATGGGCATACTTTATGCCCCAAAGAGCCTACCACCACAAGGGAAGGAGGGTCTAGAAAAAGTCGTTGGGTCGATGTCACCCTCCAGGTGTCAACTCTCTTAGTTTCCCTTGGGTTTTGTCGCCTAAGAAGCAGTCTGCTTCTTGCAGGCACTCCTGACTTGTCTGAGCTCTCCGCAGCTCGATCACCCTATTGGTCTTCTCTGAGAATCAAGCGCCTTCACAAATTTTAGTTTTCACCGATTCCTGCTGCTCCTCGCTGTTGTTTATTGCCTGCACCCTTCCATGGCTGCAAGAAGCCTCGGCTGTTTCATACTCTATTGAGCTCAGCAAACTGGCTAACCATTTATCTGAGCTGATTGGCTGTTCAATTTGTCATTTCTTTCGGTCGACAAATTATCCTCAAACTCTACTTTTTCAGGATCTACGCCCTGACTCAAATAATACTCACGTAACCGGGCTAACAAGATCGCCTTCATACCAGTGGTATCCAAATCCAGCTCTTGTAATTCTCTCCTCAGTTCCGCTAATAAAAGTGCTCCAATCCGTTTGCCTGGCATGTCACAATGTCAAACAATAACAACTCAAATAAATAAGAAGGTTACAAAAAGTATCAAATTTAACAACACTTTAACACAAATGTAACCATATGATTCGTTCTTCGTAGCAAGACTAACTCTCCAGTTGTTTCTCCTTATATTTAATCTGATTTAGAACATTCTAGAATGTTCCAGACAAACATAGAAGGTAGTCGATCAGTCATGAACATGTACTAGAACTGTTTGTTCCAACAAGTCTAGAACTCTTTTCAATTATATGTTTTTCATCTTCTTCTTTTTTTTTTCTTTTTTTTTTTTTTTTTTCTTTTTTTTCACATTAAAATATTTTTCTTGCTTAAAATTTACTGTATTTCATTGATGTGTGCACACAAATTTGTCTTTACTGACTCAAACTAATTACTTTTTAGTGGGAAAGGGTCAGTAGTTGGCATGCTGAAAATGGGAAGGAAAAGCCTATATGTTTTTGATGAATGTGGTGACTGCCAT
Organism: Aelia acuminata; assembly: GCA_911387785.2. NCBI lineage: Eukaryota > Metazoa > Arthropoda > Insecta > Hemiptera > Pentatomidae > Aelia > Aelia acuminata. Next base: position 99,569,331 of record OU426978.1, read on the forward strand.
AATGTGTTATGTTTATGTGTCCTTGATTTTTATGTTCATGAGAGCAGGCAAAGAATGGGATATGGAAAGATTCTTTTTGACTACATGCTTGAGGTATATTAAGTGTTATTATTTGTAACTTATACTATTTTAAATAACTTTATTTTAGGAAACGCTTTTTGAACTTCCAAAGCTGCTAAATATAATTCTCAATCTCCACTCTTACTCCTTTTCTTATATGAAATTTATTCTTATCAGTTAGTATTTGTGTATTGGTATGATTTATTTTTTAATGTTTTTATGTTTTTTTAAAATTCCGTATCCATTCCTGGCCATGTGTGGCATATAGGGAGTTACTCTAGTAGTACAGGAGCCCGATCTTGGTAATCCAAATGCATTTGGATCACCAAGACTAAAGCTGGTACAGAGGCATTATCATCCCTCTCCATAAAAAAAAGAGATCAAACAATCTGCAGTAATTAGTGTTGTATAACCCTCCCGAACTGCACATATAAGGTCCTGCCTAACATCATCTATCAGAGACTACTTTCACATTTAGAAGATGGGTAGGAATATAACAATGTGGTTTATGAGAGGAAGATCTACCATTGATCTAATCTTTTCTGAGACCCCTCCCTGAATGAACATAATATCCCTACACATCTCCTGATCATATCTTAAGGTGAGCATATGACAGCATCATACATAAGAGAGAAACTCTACCAGGCCATGGAAACAATGAATATCCCCTTGAACTGATCCATCTTTAATAGCTACTGATGTTAGGATCGAGGTGTGAGAATACAAGGAAGGAGGCCTCAGACAGAGAAATGATCTATCATGCCTTCTATCATTTAACCTAGCTCTTTGAGAAGGGGAGGAGGGTCTCCAAAGTGCAAAGTATGAAACTGGTATGATCCTCACCAACTGGCCTTCTTAGCAATAGTGGCAGCGGAGAATATGGGTATACAAATTAAACAAGTAAAGACCAAATACATGGTTGCCATATAAACCCCCAACACCTCTCAGGCAGTGCAGCAGTTTTTTGTATCTAGGGTATTGTAATATAATATGCCCAGCCAAGAGGTAGAGAGACGAATTACGATAGCGAATGAGTGTTATTTTGGCCTGGCTAAGATATTAAGAAGTCGCTTGTCAAGGAATACCAAGAGCATCTTGTACAAATCTTTAATTAGACCTCTAGTGACATACGTTTCAGAAACACGGCCCTTAATTTTCACAAATTCCATCGGCTTACAGATTTTTGAGTGAAATTTCTGAAATTTCCTGAAAAAGGGTGTTTGGCTCAATAAAAGATGGCACCCAGTACTGTCTGAGGCATAATGCAGAGTTGTGCAAAATTTACTGGTAACCAGGTGTGGTAAATTTTATAAAGCCCTCAAGACTACAGTGGACTTGGCATATTGCAAATATGGACATTAAACATGGATCACCTATTAAGAAGTTACTTTTTGGGTTTGTGCATGAAAAAGAAAGAGAGGATGTCCACGACCAAGATGGGCAGGTGAGGTCGAAGCTACTTAACACCTGAGCTTGGAAAATCTGGGGGGCAAAACAAAGATGAATGGAGGTGGTGTCTTGATGTGATCCTTATCTGGTTGTAGTGCCTGTGATTACGACGGTCCTAACTGTAAACTTTTTTTCTTATTATTGTCAATACATTTCTTTTTTTTTACAATGTCTGATTCTTATAAAAAAAAGGCTTGCAACACTAGATAAAAGACATTATGAAGAAATTCAATCAACTTGCAAGTTCAACAATTCCCTTGAAATCAGTCATTCAAATCCAGATAGTGTGGTGACCAGTTAAATAATACTTATAATTTGAATATTTGTAAGTCAACAAAATTAATTTATTTCTCACATGTTAATATTGTTACATATTAATTAATCAATATGCTCTTTAAAACGCTAAATCTACAGTTGGAGAAGCTTTGATATCGTGACCGTTTGGTGATTACTACTTCATATACACTTCCACTATGTTTTTTGTCCTCCATGTCCCTCAAATAAAATTAGTTGGCACAAAACTTGACATTTTCACACTAAATGTGCTGATAATACAAATTTCTTTATTGATTTTTATATTAAGCTTTCTTTCTTTCTCACTTTTGCATTTGTAAAAGCCAGTTTACACAGTTACCTGTTTGGAACAAAATATTGCTTCGCTGCTTATGGCCTGGGGCGTTTACAATGGACCAGATAGTGCACGGTTTTTTATCATTAACTGGTGATGATTATTATTCTCATTAACCGAATAAGTGAACTACAGCATTTCCATTCCAAGATTGATCAAAAAACTTAACCACGTAAACAGATCTTTCATTTCCAGTGTGATCACCCCTTGTGGTCCAATAGCGAAGCAACATCAGACCAATGTTGTGTTGTTAACAGCCCGTAAGACCTTTGATATTATTCATTGTATAATAAATTAATAAAACTTATAAATGAGCAGTATAACCAAATGTTTATTTACTTATTAAAAAAATTCATATATTTTATTTATACTGAATATATTTATATTGCCTATCCAAGTGAATTAATGATATCACATCATCACATTATTCAAAAAATGGTATTTCAAATACTTTTGTAGTATATTTTTAATTATTATAAATGTCCTTTTTCTTTAGGAGGAAAATATTAAACCTGTAAAATTAGCCATTGACAGGCCTTCTGAGAAATTCATAAGCTTCCTCAAAAAACATTATGGCCTTGAAAACATTGTTAGGCAGACAAATAATTTTGTTGTTTTTAGTGGGTTTTTCAACACATCAAAAAACAATTCATCTACAGGTGAGTGACAAGATTTTTTCTCTTTTACAAATTGTAAATGCAGTCTTTGAATGTTCAATACTTGGAGGCCTGGTACATGCATTATGATCAGGAGCTCTTTTCTTGTAATTATAAATGTTCTGTTAATTTTGGTGAGGGTTTTTATGTGTATCAATAAAAAAACTTTTCTTGCGTTGACTCCTTTTTATTTACACTTTGATATCCTTGATCTCGGGAGGGCCCTTGCTCAGCTTATTTGCCCTGCTCGGGCTCTCTTTGTGATGGGACTGGTTCGAGAGTTTGTGTGCCCGCATCTCTGGAGGTAGGGTAGGCCCGGGCAAAGTGAATAGGTCGGGCAAAGCGAATAAACACTTTCATAGACACGGTAACAACACTTGCGCTTTGGGTGGCTAATGAGAGAACTATGGGTAGAAGCCGCTTCACAGGACGGAGAGATATTGGTTGTGTTTCATTTTATTTGTGAGATAATTTGTTTAAAATGAAAAGTGGTACGGTTCTTAAAATTTGTAAGTAAGTTTTTATATCTTTATTGTATAACCAATACAAGTGTAACATCTATTGCATGGTTTAGTTTAAACTGTAGTATAAGCAGATAGTTTTGGAGGGAACTGCCAATTTTTAGATTATATGGTCGTAGTCTAATTTAGTTAGTTAGTCTAATTTAGTTTTAAAATGGCGCGCGCCGGGCAAAGTGGATAGCAGCTATTGCCCTGGTACATGCATTTGTTTTATCTGTCTAAGATCCTATGGGAAGCCTCCATTTGACGATTGGATACAGTGTGGACAGTGCAAGGATTGGGTGCATGAAGGATGTTCACCGTACTCTGGTGTCGAATCCTTTTTCTGTGACATTTGCCATGAATCATAATCATGAAAACAACACATGTATAGCATAGAAATGTGTATCTGTAATTAAACAATGTCTTCTTAAAATTTTTTTTCATTTTCCAGGTTTTATTCCTAAGCTGGAGTACTATATTCACTTTGCCCGGGTAGTCCGGGCAAAGTGGATAATTGACAAAAAATAAAAAATAAATATTTTTAATATGTAGGATTGGCTTAACATAACTGACATTTTTACAATAAGTTGATAATATGTCTCTTACTCTAATTTATATATTAAGTTTTCATATGTTTCCAAGTATTTTTAAGAAATATTTCTCTCTTAACATATTCACTTTGCCTGGTTCTCCAGTACGCTGTGATGTGCAATTTTGGGCTGGAACTGAGTCGCCCCCGTAAGTGGGCAGTAGGCCGTCTTTCTCCGTGGCTGGCTGCAGGCAGAGATCCTTCTCAGGATCTCCACACTAAGTAGAGGGGGGCACCCATGCATGGGCCCGCTTAAGCATGCAAGGGCTGACCCTTAGGGGGGTGTGTGTGATAACTAGAGCCCCTCCGATAATCAATATATTTTTATATAATAATAAAATTGGTTTGGATTTTGTGTAAATCCAACATTGAATATATTGAATGATATTGTAACGTTAAATCGATAAGCAAATAAAAAAAAAAAACATATGGCGTAACCTCCCGGACCGCATGTTGGAACAAAATTACCGGTTGGAACGAAAAGTTTTTGTCTAGATCATTCCGGAATGACGGAGAATTGCCGACATTGTTCTAGAAGATTCCAGGCCCCACTATTTACGATATATATAAGGGGCAGAGACTGAATGAGTTAGTCATGTCTGAGTTAGTCTGAATGAGTTAGTCAAGTCTGTGTCTTGACTGTGTTGCTCAAGTCATATGAATTTGAAGCGGCTACGGAGGCATCTCGCAGCCAGGCATGTGTCCGAGCCATGAATAGCACCGACACAGAGGAGTGTCAGCAGGAGTCAGAGAACCGTAAAAATTTTGAAGACGCGGTTCTGAAAGTAGCGAAGGCTTTGGATTTGGAGTCCAGGAAAAGGACACCGGTTCGCTGTTGGAGCTGTGGGGAGCTCGGGCACGTTAGGAGCGCCTACAAGAAGCGGGCCGCTTCTGACGCGCCTAAGCCACAGGGAAACTAAGGCGGGTCGACTCCTGGAGGGTGACATCGACCCAACGACGTCTTCAAGACCCTCCCATTGTTGTGGTAGCCTCTTTGGGGCAAAAGGCCGGTAGTCTATATGTGGACGGCTTCGTCAACGGCAAGAGATACGCCATGTTGGTAGACACCGGTGCTACGAAAACTATCGTCTGCCCGAAGGTGGTGGGCGAGGATAGGCTGTCGCCCTCCAGGTGGCGACTGAGGACCATTACAGGAGAAGTAGCCAAAGTATTAGGAGAAGCAGACGTTAAGATACAGTTCGGTTCAAACTGTGTCTCGCACTCTGCTCTAATGGCTGACATAGAAGAAGAAGTGATTCTCGGAATGGACAAATTGAACGCTTGTGGTTTCCAAATAGACCTAAAACGGCAAGTAGTAAATGTTAAGGGGGAGGAACTTTTTATGCATAATCGAGAGTTGGCCAGCTTAGAAGTCACCTTAGGTGAAGATGTGGAACTTCCTGCAAGATGTGAGACTATCGTAGCTGCTCGTCTCGATTCTTTAACCCCTACAGATCAGCCTAAACATCCTGTCTTACTTGAGCCAAGGAATCATGACCAGGAGGTTGGGAAAGGCATCCTTGTTGGGAAGGCACTTGTAATACCTTCTGATAAGGTTCCTATACCTCTTTGCAATATCAACGACTACCCAGTTACTGTCAAGAAGGGCACAAAGGTGGGAAGTTTAGAGCCTGTGACCTCCATGATACTACAGGCGTCTACAAAGAAGGAGCAAACTAATGAAAATCTCCGAAGGATGTTAGGAGGCCTTGATCCGTCGCTGTCAAGAAAGGAAAAGGATAAAGTCAAGGATCTTGTGAATCGCTATTGCGCTGTCTTTGGCTCGGAATGCGGGAAGCCAGGTAGAACAAGCGTGGTGCGTCATAGAATCGATACTGGTGATGCACGCCCTATTCGTCAAGCTGCGCGACGACTTCCCCAAGTCAAGAAGGAAGAGGCTGAAAATGCTCTTCAAGAGATGGTGAGAGACGGAGTGGTGGAGCCGTCGAATAGTCCATGGGCTTCTCCGGTAGTGCTAGTAAAGAAGAAGGATGGAACGACCCGCTTCTGCGTCGATTACCGGAAGCTTAACGATGTGACGAAGAAGGACAGCTACCCATTGCTGAGGATCGATGACGCCCTTGACGCTTTAGCAGGATCCAGACTGTTTTCAGCTCTGGACCTATAAAGTGGATACTGGCAAGTAGAGATGGACCCTGCTGACAAGGAAAAGACTGCGTTTACCACTGGGTCAGGACTATGGCAGTTCACGGTTTTACCGTTTGGCCTCTGCAACGCTCCTGCGACCTTTGAACGCCTGATGGAGAACATCCTGAGAGGTTTGTCCTGGAAGATATGCCTCGTGTACCTCGATGATGTCATAATGGTTGGCCGGACGTTTGAGGAACACCTGTCTAATCTTGAAGAGGTCTTCAAGAGGCTTAAAGCTGCCAATTTGACGTTAAACTAAAAGAAGTGTCATCTTTTTCAAACGAAGGTAGCCTATTTAGGACACATCGTCAGTGGAGAAGGAGTTGCGGTGGACCCTGCAAAAATTCAGGTAGTCCAGCAATGGCCTACTCCTGTCAACAAACAACAGATTCGAAGCTTCCTGGGCCTTTGTTCCTACTACCGTCGGTATGTAAGGAAGTTTGGAGATATTGCGAAGCCTCTGAGTCGATTAACTGAAGAAGGTAGACCTTTCAGCTGGAACAACGAGTGTCAAGTAGCGTTTGATGCCTTGAAGGAACGGCTGACCTCGGCTCCAATATTGGGCTACCCAATTCCAGGAGGCAAATTCATCCTAGATATGGACGCCAGCGAAGAAGGCATTGGCGGTGTTTTATCACAATTGCAGGATGGCCAAGAACGGGTTATCGGATATTTCAGCAAGACGCTATCAAAACAAGAGCGTAATTATTGCGTGACCAGGCGAGAACTTCTGGCTGTTGTCAAGTCCATAGACCATTTTTACAAATACTTGTATGGTACAAGATTCTTGTTGCGGACTGACCATGCAAGCCTGAAGTGGCTGCTAAATTTCAGGAATCCTGAAGGCCAAGTTGCCAGACGGCTACAAAAGCTCCAGGAATACGATTTTGAAATTGAACACAGACCGGGTGTAAGACATCGCAATGCAGATGCCCTGTCTAGAAGACCATGGCCGCCTAATTGCTCCCACTGTAGCCGAATCGAACAAAAGGAGGCCAACCTTTGCGCCGTTGGAGTAGTTAGCGAAGAATGGACACCTGACACAATCCGGGACAGACAAGAAAATGATCCCGAGTTAAAAAAGATACGGGACTGGAAACTGGCCAATCGCCGGCCGACCTGGCAGGAGGTTGCACCATTCTCACCTGTTTTGAAGGCGTACTGGGCACAGTGGAACTCCCTTGTAATGGAAGACGGCTTGCTCAAGAGGGTTGTGGAGAATGTAGACGGCAGCCTATCCAGGAAGCAGCTTCTGATACCGAGGACCTGCGTGCCGGAGGTACTTCGTCTGCTACATAATGAAGTGTCAGGAGGACACCTTGGTGTGACGAAAACACTCCAGAAAGTACGCGAAAGGTTCTACTGGGTGAACTGCTCTGAGGATGTCAGGGACTGGTGCCGTAAATGTAACATCTGCTCTGCAAGCAACGGACCAGCTCGCAAACGCCGTGCTCGGATGCAGCAGTATATTGCGGGGAGCCCCTTCGAAAGGGTAGCTATGGACATATTAGGACCATTCCCAGAAAGTGAAGCTGGAAATAAGTACGTTTTTGTAATCGTGGACTGTTTTTCCAAGTGAGTGGAAGCATATGCTGTCCCCAACCAAGAGGCTGCTACCCTGGCCGACGTTTTGGTGAAGGAGTTCATCACCCGTTTCGGAGTACCAATTGAACTGCATTCAGATCAGGGGAGGAACTTCGAGAGCACATTATTCCAGGAAGTCTGCAAGAGGCTTGGGATTCGAAAGACCAGGACTACGGTCCTCCATCCACAGTCTGACGGAATGGTAGAACGGATGAACCGAACCCTTATAAAGTACCTTTCCAAGGTAACCTCTGACCATCAACGAGATTGGGACCGTCAGATCCCATATTTCCTCATGGCCTACCGCTCTCCAGTTAATGAATCCTCTGGACAGACACCTACGAGAGTTCTCTTCGGTCGAGAGATGAGGTTACCTTGTGACCTCATTTTTGGCAGCAAACCTTGGGTGGATCTATCTGGGCAAGACTATGTATCCGGACTCCAGAAGAGAATAGAATACACGCACGAGCTAGTTCGCAAGTATCTTCGTTTGGCCAGCGACCGGAAGAGACACTACGATAGTAAAGCCGATCAGGGCGGGTACCAAGAAGGAGACCTCGTTTGGCTCTATAACCCAAGAAGAAAGCGAGGATTCTGCCCAAAGTTGCAGAAGAACTGGGAGGGACCCTACGTGATAAAGAAGCGCATCAACGATGTGATCTACAGGGTCTCCAAGTATCCCAAAGGAAGGCCTATAATCGTCCATTATAATGGCTTGGCGCCATATGCAAGGAACCACGAAGAAGAACAGGTGCAGCGGATTACGGAAGAGGCCTTTCGTTTGACCAAGGGAGCAGAAGCTTGGAAAAAAAGACATCCAGTAGGAATGTCTCTAAGGAGGGGGCAGTGTAACGTTAAATCGATAAGCAAATAAAAAAAAAAAACATATGGGTAACCTCCCGGACCGCATGTTGGAACAAAATAACCGGTTGGAACGAACTGTTTTTGTCTAGATCATTCCGGAATGACTGAGAATTGCCGATATTGTTCTAGAAGATTCCAGGCCCCACTATTTACGATATATATAAGGGGCAGAGACTGAATGAGTTAGTTGAAGTCTGTGTCTTGACTGTGTTGCTCAAGTCATATGATTGTGTGTGATAAAGTTATCATTTTTGTAACCTGCTCAATTGTTTAAGTTGTAATAATTCGTTGGCATTGTGATAACTGGATATTTCAGTTAAATAAATATTTGTTACCCACATAAGTGTTACAATATTATGATTTACAATTTATTTGTTTAGAAAATCTTTTTTATAATCTATGTCATATAAGTGTAACACAATATAAGTAGGACCATAAATTATGGTCACCAGACATGGCTGAGCAAATAGACCAGAGTTTATCCTCCTCTGACCTGAATCCGCTTAGTTAGTGAGGTATGGTTGCCTCTATTACATAGCATGCTTGCATAATCCAATCTCAGCAAAACTTCTAAAACTGAGCAAAACTAGATTGCTTAAATCAAAATCACAAGAAAACATTAAAAATAGAATTGCTTGAAAACATTTATTTTTGTTAATTATTGATTGATTTTGATGGCAGAATGGTAAGAAAAAGGTAGAGCTTGGCATTACTGAGAAAACAGGCCTGAACAACCAATGGGCCACATATGCTGCCCACTGAACAAGTTTATTTTTCGATTAAAACTTTCAATTTTTACTCTATTTATACTTAAAATATTGTAAAACTTCTGTGGATTAACAAATTTTTATTAAACAAAAATATAACAATATCAATGCCAAATGTAACAACATAAATATTAGAGCAGGTTACAAAAATTATAACTTTATAGCACACAATAATATGGCTTGAACTTCACAGTCAAGCCACAGACTAAGAATCATAGGTCCAGTCGCTCGCTCCTTATATATAGTCATAAAAGGACCGGTGTGGAAGGTCCCATACCTGCGAGGACTGGGCTCAAAAATCTAGGCCCATACACGTGCTCCAGCGGTTTGTTCCTGTCAAGGAAATATTGTAACTTGGCAACACTGATCTTAACCTTTACTTTACTATTTCTACATATGTTATATCATTCTAAAGTTTGTGTGCTATTAAATAAAAACTTGTTTGAATAGTTAAATAAATATTTAACTAATTGACAGGTTAATTTTGATAAATTAATCAGAGAACTGAATGATTTAGGTTCTACACTTGATGAAAGTGATAAAATTTGTCATTTGCTTCTATCGCTCCCAGAAGATTATGATAGTGTCGTAATTGCATTAGAAACTGTCGAAAATATGAAAATGGACTTTGTGAAAGCACGTCTCTTGGATCATGAATTGAAATTAAAGTCTCTGATGATTCTGATGAATGAAAAAATTAAGTCTCAGGATATTTCTGAGATAGGTCTTAAAGCTCTAAATAATGGTTGCTTTAGATGTGGGGACAGTTCACACTTCCAGGCAAGCTGTCCTAAAAATTTTAGAGGAAGCCACAATAGAGGGTGTAGAATCAACAGAGGCTATAAATGGAGAAGGGGCCGAGGTACCAATTTCACTTCACAGCAGGGCGAAGGAGAAACAAATCCTTTAAAGGACACCCATGCCAATCATGCACAAGGTGAGAGTGAAATACTTTATATACCCATGAAACCTGTAATTCAAATATAATCTTCGATGAAAAATCTTTTATTTATGATAGTGGTGCTTTAAATCATTTGGTTAGAGGTGAATTGAAGCGTTTTATGAAAAACATTACAAAATTAGATCGAGAAGTAAAAATTATTCAAGCAGAAAAAGGAGAGCTGGTTCTTTATTGCAAGGGTCAAAAATTTGTAATCAAGGCATTGATTGTACCTGGTATGAAACATAATTTGCTTTCTTCATCAAAAATAGCAAGCCGTGGGGCAAAAATAATTACAGATGAATTTTGTACTACAGTTTACATGAGAAATAATCCTGTTCTCATCTTTAAACCTAGAAATGGTCTATATTTCTTTGAAGCAGACAGATTTGTTGAACAGTGCTTAGTTGCTGACAATGAAGGAGACTTATGGCATAAAAGAATGGGCCATATTTCAAATGATGGGCTCTCACAATTGAGTTTACCTTCTTTAAAATATACTAATCATGTGCTGAAGGAAAAGCAAAAAGAAAACCCTTTTTATGAGAACAAAAAACGTGCAAAAGAAATAGGTGGTCTTATTTCCAGCGATATAGTTGGTCCCATTACTCCGAGTACACTCAATGGGGAGAGATATTTTCAAATAATATTAGATGATTATTCTCACTTCGTCGTGGTTAGGCTGTTAAACAAAAGAGTGAAGCAGCGGAAAATTTGTTGGCGTACATAAAGGAAATAAAAACTCAGTTCAATTTAAACGTTCAATGTGTAAGAATTGACAATAGTGGTGAAGTAAGATCGAAGAGGCTTTTAAATTTTTTGAAAAGTAATGGTATTAAAATAGAATATACTATAAGCCATTCTCCTCAAATTAATGGCAGATGTGAAAGAATGAATGGGATTCTTCTATCAAAATTAAGAACTAAATTGATTGACTCTGGGTTTCCCAAATTTTTATGGGGAGGAGCACTAAAATATACGGTATATGAAACAAATAGATCACCAAATTCAGTTTTACCTAGAGGTAAAACTACTTCGGATTTATGGAATGGGAGAACTGACCTCACTAAATTAATAATGTTCGGCTGTAGAGCATTGCACACTCTGACACCTAAACCTGCTAAATTGGAACCCCGAGCAGTTCCTGCTGTAATGGTAGGCTACTGTGGAGGTGGTTACAGGCTGTGGCTACCAAATGAAAGAAAAATAATTAAGTCGAGGGATGTCAAATTTGATGAATCAATCATGGAATACAAAATCAAAGATTATTCTCAAGAAATCCTAGAGCCAAATGAAGTAATAGAGATAAATCCAGAAAAGGAAACTAACAAAGGAAATGTACAAGAGATTCAGAATAATTTGCAAGAAAGTAATAATAATAGGAACCCGGAAGAGGAAAATGTTTCAACAAGCAGAACTAAGAAAAACCACGGGTACCTCGAAGTCTATGACCAGTACACAGCATACTGTCTTCTATCATCCACTAATGGTGAACCGTTTTTGAAAGACGTTATTGAAAATATGTAATTTTTTTTTATTTTGATTTAATGGTAACCAATTAGATGTTTTTTTACTTTCACTTACCTATATATGAAATATATAGTAAGTGGAAGTATTGCGATCGTGAAAAATTTCGACTTCCGGTTTTCAACGGAAATACACGTTTTGGGGTCCCCTGAGTCGAAATGACCAAGTCCCGCGAAATGGTCTGTGTGTGTGTGTGTCTGTGTGTGTGTGTGTGTGTGTGTGTGTGTGTGTATGTGAACAGACTAGCTCAAAAACTATAAACCGTGCGATCCTGAAATTGGGTATTTAGTGTAGGTATATGCCCGCGATGTGACAGCGTAAATTTCATCAAAATTACTTAAAGGGAGGGGGTACTTTACTTAATAACTTTTTAGGTTTTTTTCGATTTTCTCAAAAACGGCTCTAACGATTTTGATTAAACTGAGTATTTGATGTATTAGTATGCCCCAGATATGACTGTAAAAATTTCATCAAAATTGATTAACCGGAGGGGGGACTTTACTTAATAAATTTTGTCTGATTTTTACGTGTTTTTTTATTTACTAAAAAACGGCTTTAAAGATTTTTATCAAACTGGGTATTTGATGTATGTATATGCCCGCGATGCGGTAGCCGAAATTTCATCAAAATTGGTTTAACGGAGGGGGCACTTTACTCAATAAATGTTGCCTCATTTTCACGTGTTTTTTTATTTACTCTAAATCGGCTTTAGCGATTTTGATCAAACTGGGTATTTGATGCATGTATATGCCAAATATGTGATAGCCAACATTTCATCAAAATTGATCAACCGAAGGGGGGACTTTACTTGTTAAATTTTGTATCATTTTCACGGTTTTTTTTTTATTTACTCAAAAACGGTATGATGATCAAAAGATATGAATGTAGAAAAATGTGTGACTCTGGGAAATGATATTTAGCAAAACACGTCAATTTCTAATCTAAGTAAGTTGGTAAGTGAAAGTTGTGTGTTGCGCGCACGCACCAGATTTTTTTGTAGATGAATTGTAACCAACAACGGTATTTGTCTTAGTGTATGCACATAGGTAAAAAAAAATAGATTAAAAAAAAACATCTAATTGAGAGAGGGTGTCAAAGAAAAATTATAACTTGGCAACACTGATCTTAACCTTTACTTTACTATTTCTACATATGTTATATCATTCTAAAGTTTGTGTACTATTAAATAAAAGCTTGTTTGAATAGTTAAATAAATATTTAACTAATTGACAGTTCCGACCAAGAGTTCATTCCAACAACAGGTCTGGGATTTTAAGCCATATGTTCTTATTTGACGATTTAACGTTACAATATTAAACAAATGAAAATTTACATTATCATTATTGTAATGCCCAACTTGAGCTATTAATTCAAGTTGTATTTGATATGCAGAATTGAAATAATCAGAAAAATAATTTTTACGGTTATTTATGAATTCATGTTTTATTTTTTCTCTCAACACTGATGTTGTGTATTACCCTAGACCAGCAGTCCCTTTGAGGTATCATGAGTCACTTTTTACTACTCCTCCAACTTCCAAGGTTTTGAGGGGACCTTCTTTCTACTCTACATTTTACTGAAATTCCCATACCTCCTATTCAAACAGCTACCTTTTATCCATATATAATTATTTTATTTCGTGGTATTTTTCTCTTATTTTATTGTTTTATGCTGTTCTGCGGGATTTTCACCTAGCAAAAATCTGAGGTAATTTTGAGACTATCTTTTATCAGCTCCATAGTTAATACTAGGTGGGATACCTGACTTTTCCCAAGGAGTAGTGAATTAGTAGTTGGAATAACAGAATAAACCTTGAAATATAATATTGCAGGATCAATTGACCAAAATTAACTGTGATTATTACTTAAGATACTGACCAATACCACTAAAGTATCGATAAACTAAATATCGACTTTCATTTCAATTTAATTATACATTGTAAGAAGGAAAAAATTTAAGTCCTTTTATCTTCAGTAACACACCCTTTATAACTAATGGGGGAACTTAATAATATATACAACTTTATAACTAAAACGGGAACCTTCTTCATGAATAGGTTTTGGGGGTACAAAACCATATAACTTTCTTCATCGTACCTGGACTCCTTTAGTTTTAGAGGCACTCACATTGTACAATTTGTTTTATAATATATATTGATTAACTTACAAGGTGCTTACTTCAAAATATTGTTTCAAACATATTCCTCCTTTATTCCCAACGAACATTAAACATGATAAAGATCTTTCCTGTCTTAAAGTGCTCTTTGCTTATCTCTTTAATGATTTAGAGGCAGATTTCTGATTCCATTTGGGACTTAATTTTTGTATGGAAATACTTTATTTCTGTATTAAGGTTCTTTACAGTATTCATCTATTTTTTCTTTCTTTATTTCCAGAAAACTCCCCTAGAAGAAGTTTTGGAAGTCCTTACAGGTATGGCTTATAAGGATAATTTATTACTTTACCTTTTGGATTTGTACAAATTTGAATCAAATTTCAATTAGTTTCTAATTGTAACAAAGAATAAGATTACATCTAAGTTTAAAAATGAAAATAATAAAAATCTTTGTGAATATATATTTATTATATTTTGTTAATTAATAGTAAACTATAAGTGGTATAGAGCAATAGTTTCTTTTTTCTTTACAATATTATTTAAATTTACAATTGACTGAAGTTCTTTTGTGGTTATCTAATTTCGAACATTTTATTGATTGTTAAGTGCATTAGGGTATCAATTTACTGTACAATGCTATTTGATATTTTATAATTTCTTGCCTTTGGATGCTGGTATGAGAATTCATAGTAGTTATAATATTATTAACATTGCTTAATAAAATATATTAACGTAAACAACTAATGCTGTAATTAATACTAAAAGGAGTAAGTATTTACATATTTTTTTCTAAACCTCTTAGAGCCCTGATCGGCAGCCACTTATCGATCGTTTCATACAATTTGAAAGAAAAGAAAACCTATTTGTTTTTACATATTTGTACGTCTTAGAAGGTAACTGCACATTTGAGGTTTATTTTATATATTATATTGTCCATATTTAGTCAAAAAATGAAATCAATATAAAAAAAAAAAATAATAACAATTAGCTAAAATGAAGTATGTATACCAGAAGTTTAGAACATTTTGGTATAGGATAGCAAAGTATGATCTGAGATGAAAGATATTTTTAATTAAATTTACAGCAAATGTCTTAGGATTACAATTTTATTTTTTTCCTATTTAGGGAGTATGTACCTTAATGGTAAGGCATTGAGCTGCTGTGCTGTGGCAAGAGTTTGAATTTAATTGATTGAAAGGCAAGGGTTTGGCACGATATCTTTAACAATTTGTCACAGATTGCTTCTGAGGCAAACTTAGACTCCACAAATTGGGTACTCTTGATTGAAAAATTAAGGGGAAAAACCTAGTGGTTGAGAGTGGGCACCTTCAAATCACCGCCTCGCACCACTAAAACAGTACTTCCCTGCACTGTACTGAACTCAAAACCATTCATAGGTTCTAGAGGTACAGGTTTTTTTTCCCATTCAGGATTGCTTTGTCTGCCTGGCCTAGTTGTGCCCTTTCACCTATTTCATTGGAAAGGGACTTTAACAGCTGATGTATTTAACAGATTGTGGGCTTTCGCCTTTCTTTTGTTATGCCTTTTCACCTTCCAAGAGGATCCCGTCGAGGCCGAGGTCCTGCTGCCCTCTGACTGGTCCCTGCTTGGAAGTGTTGGTCTAGTTACAGTCCTTGTCTTTGTATCAGTTATCGGAACCAGGGAAGCAACAGCTACTTGAGATACGAGTTCCTCCAGAACTCCTGGTCAGTACCTGAAGTCCTTGAACTTTGTTGGTCCATGCCTGTAATAAATGTCCTGCTGAGGATTCTTCTAAAGTATCAGAATATAAGTTTGGTATATTGTATGGCTCTGATGGGGACAAGTCCAAATTGGATAACAGATTTTAATTCTTAAAACATTTTTGGTTGAAATCTGGGTTAATTTTTTTTCCCATTCCACGTATGACTCTCCCCGTGGATGTACCCCCTACACATTGGTGCCAACATTGAAAGTCCAGGACTTCCTTCAAGGAACCGGAATATATGCTTTCTGTGTGGGTCTGGGACCTTCTGTACTCTGACACATAGGAACCAATAGGCAGGGACCCTGCTAAGACATGTTGGATGCCCATGGATCCCCATCCATGTCACTTTCCAGGCTTAACCTTCACTCCTTTTAGTTTCAAAAGATATACATGATTTTTTTTAACGAAACTTTCGGATAATTTTAAGCTATTAATTCATTGATTGCTATGAAATAAAAATTGATAAAATAATGTTTAGGTATAAAAATATTTTCAAACAGTGTCCACTAAGGTTCTGATTGAAGAAACAATACTCCTTATATTCAAGATACAGCGAAACCTGGCTTAGATTTGTCTCAAGACAGCATATATCCCCTGAAATAGAAATTATTACTAGCAAAAAGAAGAAGCTAGCATGTGAAGCCCACTAAGCCCTGTCATAGCAAATTTCTATATGGAAAATTTTTGAAGCAGAAGCCCTAAAAAGAACTAGTTAGTTAAGTTCAAATGAGCTATACTGCTTTGTCGACACCAACATAATGGAACAGGGAGAAAAAAAATTTTATGAGTTTTTTGATCCTATCAAATCAATACCTATCATCCTATCAATACTTACCAACATATTGTTCACCATGGGGACTGAAGGAGAAAACCTTTCCTGGATTTCATGGTTAAATAAAAGGAGGAGGTTCTTCTCTTGTTTTCTGCTGCTATTCAGATGGTTTTTTCTCTTTTATTCCAATCAGCAACATCCTCCAAGTAGCCAAACTAACCAAACTGAACCTGTGTAAAGAAAAGAGAAGAGCCCTTTGCGAACTCAAAGAAAGTGAAGATGTAATTTTTCCAGTAAATAAAGGAAATTCAAAAGAAGAATATATATGAAAAATGTTGAACTTCCTGGATGAGGGAGCTTACAAAGTATTGGACAGAGACCCTACCAAAGATTTAAACAAGCAAATTACTGACATAATGAAAATAATATCTAAAAACAACCAGTCTCTTGAGGAATTCACATGATGTGACCTGGTTCCATCCAGACTCCATGGACTACCCGGATTCCCCTATCGTCAATGCGATATGATCACCCACCTAATACATACACCTATAGTGTTACTTTTTCAATATTTTATTCGATGATCTGTGAGAAAATATAAACAAAGAAAATACTCAATTTAAAATAATTACAAAATATGCACAGTTAAAAATCATAAGAAATAAATGGGTAGAGGCAAATCAAAACAAATAAATAAATAAAAATAATAGTTATTTTTTTACTTGTATATGCATATAGGAATTATCACCTCAAAGATCAATGTATAAATGGAATTGTTTGAAAATCCCATGTAATGCAAAATAGTTTACTAAATAATATTAAGTTTTGTTAGACAGGCTTCTGTATTAATCTGTTAATATTTTTAAGTAATATATCTTTTAATAATCATTATTAACATTTGCTAATTTTATGCAGAGCAACCCTTGATGATAAAGTAACATACAATGGCCGCTTTACAGCACATAAAAGGGAATCAACAATTGGAAAGGTTGAGTATTGTTATTAATTAATTTTCTTTTTAATGAGTTTGGCTTGATTTACCTTTTTTCATACTTACATTAAAATTAACATCATCTTTTAGTATCGTAATGTAGCAATGCCTTTTACTTCTTGTTTACGTATTTTTAATGTTTTATTTTCAGATAATACATTCATCTCCAGTGAGCTAAAGGATATTTGTTTTGTGGTGTGTATTATTAAAAGTTTTTAGGGCATGTTGGGGGTATAGAAGTACCGTGATAGTTGCATGAGGTTTGTCTCCTTTTTAATTGACATTTCTTTCATTAATTTCATAGCACCCTTATATTTTGAAGTTTTCAATTAAAAAAAAAAGTTTTATTAATTTTAGTTGTAGGAAGGAATTAAAATTTTGCTTCTGATTAAAATATATTTTGGTCATGGTCCAAAATTTGTATATATTGCAAAATAGTAATTTATTGTTTATATTGCTTATGTAATTAGCTTAAGCTATCTCATGTATTGTATGGGCTTTTTATAGTGCGCTCTAGATAATGTAATCCTTGTTTAGAGCGCAGTATAAATTGCCCACAGAATAGTGAGCTTTTGTGGTTTGTATATATTATTATTTATGACTATAGCATTTAATAGCATGTGCATGAACTTTGTAGCCTATACAATGCTTACTTTAATTAAAAGAATAACGATCAATCCATATATTTTATATTTATGGTAAAACATTTTGCTATTTATAATTAGCGTATAATGCAGACTATTAATTAAATTTTTTGGAACAATGCTTATTTATAATTACTTATTGTAAGGAAATTTTAAATATAATTCCATGTTGTTGGAAAATATTAAATATAATTTCATTACATGGTTGATTTAAGATTTTTTCTAAGTAAATAATAACATTGAACTCCATTTTGGATAGGATTAACAAGTACAACATCTCAAAATAACATATCCCTGACACATTACTGCAAAGCTAAGATTATATACATCTCGGACTCATTTCTTTTGCAAAGGACCTGCAGGATTTTTGACCTGCTACAATATGAGGCATAAAGCAACTCACAAGACTTATTAACTAGGTAATACAACCTAGAGGTGATGAATCAGAAAAAGTTAATAATTATCAATTTGGGTGTCATACCTCCCCCCCCCCCCTCAAGGGATATCGCAATACATTTGAGATCCTATTAATTACAGCTACATGCAATTTTGGTTTAATAAATGGATAAGACAATTTCACTCTCAGTTCATTCAGTGTAATGAAATAATATCCGTTTAAAATTCTTCGGAATAAATGCAGCTCAACATTCATTTTTCAGCAATATATTATCACTGGAGAGCTCTACAATAAGTGAAAAAGTGGTTAAACTGTTTTCTGTGATTTGATTATTTTTCTTGAGATCCATGAAGCTTAAAAAGCATGAAGAATTTTTTTCAATTTGTAGATTTATATTTAGTTTATTTCTTGTCAATAAAATATGTTAAAAAAATATATATAAATGCAAAAAAAGGTAATTAAATCTTTTATATTTAAAAAAAATATTTTATTGACAAGAAATATACTAAATGGAAATCTATAAATTAAAAAAAAATCTATATGTTTAAGTAGAATATATAATACTACAAAACATATGTATATATTGTAATACTTCTGTCGATTAACTGATATTTACTTAACACAATTATACAATTACCAATGCCAAACGAATTAAAACATCGTAAATATTCGAGCAGGTTACAAAAATTATAACTTTATAGCACACAAATCATATGGCTTGAGCTTCACAGTCAAGACCCAGACTAAGACTAACTTGTCCAGTCACTCGCTCCTTATATATAGTCGTAAAAGGAATGGTCTGGAATGGTCCAGACCCCCCGTGGAATCATCCAGGCCTTAATCTAGTCCTCTGACGGTCCGCTTCAACCATATTTTTTTTGTTCTTTTAACGTCACTTAATGCCCTAAGGCTAATCGGACGATGCTGCAGTGGGATTCCTAAATTTTGCCTATCCAGGTATAATTAGGATAGGGATCTTTAACAAGTACCTGACCTCCATTTTACACGGGACCTCCTCCTTACGTCCTATCCGAGGAACGGCATAGACAAGGATTTTTTACTCATATTAAAAAATCCTAGGGCCACCTCAGGATGCGACCCCATGACCATTAGTATGGTAAGTTTCTATGCTAACCACTAAACCACAGGTGACCCCCCATATGTTTTTATTTTAATTTATCGATTTAATGTTACAGTATATATAAGTATATGTAAAATTATATATACACATTGTGCATATAGACAGAGGACTATTTACAAGAAATAGTTTTAAAAATCTGGTGCGTGCGCGCAACACACAACTGTCAATTTGCAGGACACATCTTTAAAAATGTTGTTGAAAAACCAACCTTAAAACAGGTCAACAGCAGCAACCTTGTCCTATGTCCTCTCTTCAGCTCACCGATCCACTACTACACAGGGATCAGTGACAACCAATTAATAGACAATACAATATAATTTCTTTTATCATCTTTCAGATGGAATGAACTTTTATTTGTTTCTTGCCATGCCCTTTCCATGCCTTAATAGCCATGTATCGAAACAAAAAAACAATTCTCACATTCGATGCTTAACATGGTAATTATTATCTTTATAAACAACCCAGATTTGGGTTTCTGAATCTTGGACCAGCCTATGATGTTAATTATTATCTACTTTATTTAAAATGATAAAAATTAGCCTGTTCTTCAAAGCTAGGATCTAGTGCTAGTCTGTTTTGTTTTTTCAATTTGTTTGCTGTCTTGTCAATGTTTAATTTTTAAATATTCTAATTCCTATACATCAAACTAGGAATTGATTAAAGTTTTAATATTTTTAATGATATTATTATTTTTAAATGATTGATTTTTGGATTTGATTTATGGTAACAACGAATTTTCGAATCTAATAGTTATGGTAGAACCTAATAATTATTCAATTGTTTTATTAGTAAAAAACTATTAATTGTATAATTATTTAAACTATATATTAAATTCATAATTGACAATATTTTACAGTGCTTGAACTGGAGCAGCCAAGATGAATCCTGGCTGGCACAAGTTACACCTCAACAGCTATACACTATGCCACATGCACTTACCTCTGTTACTCCTGCTTCTTCTAGTGTCAAATTGTTTTAAAATATTAAAAATTCTTGTTCCTGTTGTTTGAGTATTTGATATGGGCAGTATGCAATATCTTGTTTTTATATTTTGGTTTAAAATTTTATAGTAATCATTTATTACAAAAGTTGTTAATTTTTTACAGTTTTAATAATTTCAAAATACTAAATTTATATTCTAATTTTATAAAACAATTTGAGCATCACCTTAAATATTTTCGCTTCATAATTGTTTATATGTTTTTTTTACTTTCATTATTATATTAGACCTACTAATGGTATGTTACCTTCAAAACCAAATGTAATATATATGATAATTTTACGCAGTGACGTGAGAAATTAATGGCGAAAAAAGGGATATTTTTCTAGCCTTTCAAAGTGCCTTTTTTCTCATTTTTATAACTGAATTCTATACTCTTTTTCCTAAGAGGTTTATAAGATCGTGTAATTTTATTTGTTGTTATTTATGTACCTGTTATTTATGATAAATTATTCATTAAATTTTATGGCATAATTATTTCTTAATCTTTAAAGGTTAAACAAAGATTCTCATTTATCATTTTAGGTGTTCTCTTTGTGATGACCCACTTTGTTAATCATAAAATGATATAATTTTATTGTTATTTATCTATTGTTATAATGAATTGTTAAGCTATGCTGATTATACTCAGGATGTTTTATCTCATATAAATTTCGAAATTTGTAATTGACTAATGTAATCTGTAATTTAAGTATCATTTTTTAACCACCATGAGTTAGTTCTTATTTAATTAGTACTTAATATTTTAACTACACAATTAGTTTCTATAAATCAGTATTATTCCTTAAACTTAACTGTGATTTTTAACCTAAAAATATTATTTGTAAAAATTATTAATCTCAACTTTTATATTTTCACTTGATTTCTTTGCATTATTAAGGTTTTGTTATGGCTTTGGCTTTATATTTATTTACTCCTTCACTTTCATAAAAATATATTGTCACCCTTCTTAATTTATTTGTATTTTTCAATATCTTACCTCAAACAAAGAAGTTTTCATACAATAAATGTTTTAAAGAGTATCATTTGTTATCTGTTAATAATTAAAAGTATGACAAGTTCCAGTTACAGTAGAAACTTATTAAGTTGGACCAGTTTTGGAAAAACGATAATGTTATTTAGCGCTTATTTACAGGGTACAGGTGTGTATACAACAGTACCTGTTTTCTTGGACTTTCCAAACACAAGACAACCTCTTTTATGGCTTTATCCACAGTACTCACACTTCAGTTTATTCACTTCGGAGCCTGACTGTTTACCTTGAGCTATGGTGTCAATTACCTCTTCGTTTTGAAATTAATTACTTGCTGTGTTCTACAGACTTCTAAAGCTTTTTTTGCTATCAATGTCTCCTATTGTCAATCATCTCTCTTGCACTAATTTATCCCCAACAATATAAATACATTTCTTACCAGACTGTCTGAAAGTGAACCCAGCTCACACGTGGAGCTTAAATTTTTTAATTCTGCCTTATATTGCTCATATCGTTCTTCCTATTCTTGCGACCTTGTTAGAAATAAATGTCGGTATGTAATACTTGTACTAGGAATAAAATACTCATCAAATTTTTTAATTACTACATTTAGTTTACTTTATTTCCTAAGTTAATACTCAAATATATCGTTTGCTGCATTACCTGCCGCAGTAAATATCACACAAGACATCAAAAAATTTGTTAAAAGCTGCTATGTTTGCCAAAAATACCAAGATTCCAAAGTTAAACTTACTATGACTTACAAGGAAGTGCCAAATTTACCTTAGATAGAGCTCAGATGTGATATTGTAACACTTATGTGGGTAACAAATATTTATTCAACAAAAATATACAGTTATCAATGCCAACGAATTATTACAACTGAAATATTTGAGCAGGTTACAAAAATGATATATTGATGATGAAATTGGTCAAACGGTTAAACACCCTCGCACGCAAGCACACACACACAGACCATTTCGCGGGACATGGTTATTTGGACTCAGGGGACCCCAAAACGTGAATTTCCGTAGAAAACCGGAAGTCGAAATTTTTCATGATCGAAATACTTTCTCTTACTATATATTTCATATATAGGTAAGTGAAAGTAAACATGTTACAGGATATTTGTAAATTTTGTAGGCTATTGCCTAAACAATTTAAAAAAATCTGATGCGATGCTCGCAACACACAACTTCCACTTACCAACTTACTTTGATTAGAAATTGACATGTTTTGTTAAATAGAATTTCTAAAAGTCACAATTTTTCCACATTAATTTACTTACTTTTGTTTGTATTTCCTCTTTGAAGTAGGTGCATGACTAGGTTTTATGAGTTGACGTAATATGTTTCTTTTTTTCTCCTTTAGGTATATGTTTACTTGATTTTTTTACTTTCACTTACCTATATATGAAATATATAGTAAGTGGAAGTATTGCGATCGTGAAAAATTTCGACTTCCGGTTTTCAACGGAAATACACGTTTTGGGGTCCCCTGAGTCCAATTAACCAAGTCCCGCAAAATGGTCTGTGTGTGTGTGTCTGTGTGTGTGTGTGTGTGTGTGTGTGTGTGTGTGTGAACAGACTAGCTCAAAAACTATAAACTGTGCGAATCTGAAATTCCGTATTCAGTGTAGGTATATGCCCACGATGTGACAGCAAAAATTTCATCAAAATTGCTCAAAGGGAGGGGGTACTTTATTTAATAACTTTTTAAGTTTTTTTCGATTTTCTCAAAAACGGCTCTAACGATTTTGATTAAACTAAGTATTTGATCTATTTATATGCCCGAGATATGACTGTAAAAATTTCATCAAAATTGATCAACTGGAGGGGGGACTTTACTTAATAAATGTTGTTCCATTTTCACGTGTTTTTTTTATTTACTCAAAAAAGGCTTAAACGATCTTGATCAAACTTGGTATTTGATGTATGTACATGCCAAAGATGTGATAGCCATCATTTAATCAAAATTGGTCAAACGGAGCGGGCACTTTATTTCATAATTGTTTTCCAATTTTACCTTTTTTTCGATGATCTCAAAAACGGCTTTAACGATTTTTATCAAATTCGTCATGTTTAATGAAAATTAGGTGTTATTTAATATCAGGTAAGCTTTATCATTATTAAAATGTTCTGAAGGGCTTTTTTTTGGGGGAGGGCGCCTTTTTTGTTTGTTTGTTTGCTATAAAGTACCTTTGTTTTTGTTAATATGGAGAAATTAACCCTCTCTCGTTACGCCTAAAAATAAGAAATGGCTAAATATGAGATATGATAAAAATAAAGAAAACATAAAGAGGAGAAAAAAAGAAAAATATTTAGTCAACTCATTAAACTCGTTGAGCCCACGCATGCAGAGTACGACTTTAATGACAGACCATTGTTCCTAATTAAAGCCGTTCTGTTCATTTGAGAAGTAGCAATTAACAAAACGCATTAATTTCTAATCTAAGTAAGTTGGTAAGTGAAAGTTGTGTGTTGCGCGCACGCACCAGATTTTTCATATTTCATATTTAGCCATTTCTTATTTTTAGGCGAAACGAGAGGCAGATAAATTCTCCATATAAACAAAAAGAAAGGTATTTTATAGTAAAACAAAAAAGGCCCCTTCCCCATTTAAGCCCCCTCAGAAAATTTTAATGATGATAAAGCTTACCTGATATTAAAGAATACTTGATTCTCATTAAACATGACGATTTTAAACAAAATCGTTAAAGCTATTTTTGAGAAAAACGTAAAAATAAGAAAAAAAATATGAAAGAAAGTGCCTCTCCTGGTTGATCAAGTTTGATGAAATTTTTGCAGTCATATCTTGGGCATATAATACATCAAATATCCAGTTTTATCAAAATTGTTAGAGCCGTTTTTGAGAAAATCAAAATAAACATAAAAAGTTATTAAATAAAGTACCCCCTCTGTTCAGCCAATTTTGATGAAATTTTTGCTGTCACATCATGGGCATATACTAAATACCCAATTTCAGGTACATATGGTTTATAGTTTTTGAGCTAGTCTGTTCACACACACACACCCGGACACACACACAGACCATTTCGCGGGACTTGGTTATTTTGAATCAGGGGACCCCTAAACGTGTATTTCCGTAGGATACCGGAAGTCGAAATTTTTTTATGATCGCAATACTTTCCGTTACTATATGTTTCATACATACTAAGTGAAAGTAAAAAATTATCATGGATGGGATTTATAGTTTTTCTTATAATAGTCTTATGATTTTGAAAGGGTCTTTTACAAATAAAAGTGGTTTTCTGGCTGACAGGTGGATCAAGATCATATTGATCAAAGGGTTCATAGAATCACAAATGTAGACAAACCCAATCCAAGTCTATGAGATCAAAACTAAACAAAGATAAATGAAGCCCCAATTTTAATTGAAAAGACACCACAAGGTTTTTTTTTTTTTCCTGAAGTGATCGCAGTGAGCTTAATAATATGATAATAATATGATGGTGTAATCTTGACTTATCTGCTGTCATACGTTCTAATTTTCATAATTAATACAATTATAAGACTGCTCATAAATATAACTTAATTTTAATCAATAACAGTACAAAGGCACATTTTATATAAACATCATGTTACTTCAGTGTATTATATAATAAAAAACTGTAACTGTAACACAATATCTTTGGACCAAAAGGTTATTAAAATAAATTATTAAAAAGATTAGTCAATAGAAATTTCTTCACTGTCGTGAAGACCTTCGAGCGTAACTTTTTCTTCTGAGAGCCAGTTGATTATAGAGACAGAACTTCTTTTGTTCAACCAAATTACAGAAATGATGCCAGCTTCAATAAATCCAAGAACAGCTCCACCAGTTACATCCAAGAGATAATGTCTTTTTAAAAGAACTCGTGAAACAGCCACTAAAATTGCCCAAGTATACAGAAGAAATGATAAAATATTGCCCAACGGGTAAAGTTGAGAAAAAAATAAACTTATGAACACAGCACGGGAAACATGTCCAGAAGGAAAAGAATATATATCAGAGCCAACTGTCAAAAACATATCAGGTTTGTTGCCTGGTGGACGTCTTCTTCTCACAATAGCTTTTAATATAGCCACGCATAATATATCAACGATTAAACCTACAAAAATGAAAAATAGAACCGTATTATAGTATACAAAGACAGTAAAAATAAAAACTTATTCAGACAGATTTCTTTAGAAAATGTAGTTATCATTAAAATATTTGAGTCCCAATAGCTACAGAACTAAATTACATATATAAAAATGGACATAACACAGTTACATAGTTTTTCAAGTCATATTCAAAAACAACATAAAAGTTAGGGTAAAAAAAATTACACTAAATTAAAAAAAAATTAAAAAAAAAAAAAAAAATACACCTTTGAAAGGGCATATCTGTCATTGAAAGGCATTTTCTTAAAAACTGAGGTAAACTATTTATTGAACCCAGCCAGCCTTAAAAGTTTGCTTCTCTTAAATTTTTTACTAAAACACTTCCTTTTTGAGATATTTCAAAGGTGGCCATTTTACGTGGGATACCCTGTTAATTTTCAAGATGGGTTAATTTAAGAATCCTTGGCTTGGGGATAAAAGCATTTTTGAATGTGAATTGGATTAGAAAGACAAATAAAGCTGGTTAGTGAATTACAATTTTCTTCTTTGAAATTGAAAATTTCATTTAAATCATGAAAAAATTATGGATTCCATTAAGGTAATGGAATTCATAATTTTTTCATGAAATGTTTCTTCAAATTAAAGAAAATGTTTATAGTTAAATAGTTTTAAAATTAAATGCAGTGTAAAAAGTTATTCCTCACCTATGAAAAAATTAACTTGCATTTCAAATAAATCTGGATTCCATAAAACCCAAAATAAAGCAACCCATGTTGCAATCCATGGCAAACTATGACACGAAATCTAAAAAAATGAAAAGAAGAACAATTAGTAAGAATAAAATATTAATTGGTTGGTCTGGCATATAACTGAAACCATGATTTTCAGTGGTAAGGCCATGCTTCATTTTATATCCATTCTGGGCATCTCTCAATTTTTTAACAATTTTAGTATTACAGTAGGGTTCCGATTAACCGAGGTCCGGTCAATCAAGGTCCCGATTATCCGAGGTGCCAAGTCTGAGGGGAGGGGGGTATGTGTATGTATATGAGTTCATTTAAACAAACTACAATAAAATAGTTTCATAATTTCTGTTATTATTATTGTTATTATGCATTATTATTTTTAAATATTTATTAGGTTTTTAAGCATATATGTAGTTTTTATTTAAAAATAACCGACATTTTCAGTTGGTATTGGTATGGTTCCGATTATTTCGATAAACCGAGGTAAGCTTGGTCCCCATCGATTCAGTTAATCGGAACCCTACTGTATGTATTTATATGTAGTAATATATTTTTAAATAAGTTACTTTTCTCTTATAACAGCATCATAACTAAAGGTGATATTACTGTGTGGCCCTAATCTCAAATAAAAAGGACCTCTTGGAGATTAGTTTATTCTCTTCGAGTGAGCAGAACTCAACAGCTGGTATTAAATAAAGCAATCAAGGCCCTTTTAACTGATAAAGAAAATACATGCGCTAGTGCTACATTGTAAAATTAAGTAATCATATCTATGGTGCTGGCATAAGAGAACATTACTTGAAATAAATATCATAATAAAAATTTAATCGTTTTATTTTTAAGATTAAATACAAAATCAAAGCTTAAACAATATTTAAACTCAAGTTTAAAAATTGTTTTTGATAGTTTCTCTAAATTATAACGTCTGGTGCAAGTGTCCTGTAAAAATGTTTGCATATAATAAGGGAAAATAAAGTCCGATACAACTCTTCTATTTTTACATCAAAACAAGATCATTTTAATAATTCAATCAATTAATTCATATTTATTATAAATTTAAATGATTATAATTTAATTAATTACTATGCTTCTTATAGAAGTTCAAACATTGACATTTCGATGTTTGGCTCTCCTCAGCATTTGCTGGATTGATACATGGCACCTTTTTCTGTTCACATACAGTAGGTATTATTAGGTAATTCAATAAACAAACCTCAAGTGCTTTAAAATGAGTTCTGAACTTTGTAGGGGACAAGTAATTCTCTAAGATACGACAAAAAACAGTGGTAATTGCAGCATCAACATTTAAAAGTTTTTTTAAAGGACCTGGAATAACTCTCTTTTCTCCCATTTTAATAAATCACAGTTGATGACTATGTAGATAATATTTAGCAGTCTTCAATAAACATTCTCCAAGTCTGCAAAAAAAAAAAGAATTATAATTAAAAAAATTAACATAATTAAGGAATAAATGTGATTTACATTTTAATATAAGTTCAAAAGTTAAAGATGATTAATTTATTTTGTTTGCAAAAAGAAAATTGCATATTCTTATAAAATGATTAATTCAAGTCTTAAATCCATACACAGCAAAAACCAACCAAAGTTTGTAAGTTCAATATTATTAGAAATTGCAGTTTTTGCCTATCCTTTTTTGTGTTGGCCTTCATATAATTAGAAATAAGAAACAATCACTTTATTTAAATATAACTTCTTTACCAAAAGCATACCCATAATGAACATTGATTTATTTTGTCTTCAAAATTTTATTTATTGCACTTACAGGCTTTTAAAATGTCACTGTTGATATATTGTACTATCCACTTCTATCAGTGAACCTCTCCTATTAAAGGAGTGTTAAAAGATAGGAAAAATAAATTAAGAATTAACCATTCTGGAACACTAAGAGTTAGTGATATTCTGAAATGCCGGACAATGTGCTTAAAGGCCGTTTGCATGGTTAAATTTTAGAAAAGAAGTTTGGAACATTGTTTCGCTTTTATGAACACCAGGGGAGATCACAGTGGACCAAAAAGTCCTATTTACACGCTTCAGTTTTTTGATCAATCATGGGATGATTATTACCAGTGATGATCATAATTCTTATTAAACCATTAATAAGTGAAATACCTTGTTTTCATCAATAGATTGATTGAAAAACTTAAACCTGTAAAGAGATCTATTTCGCCATTGTAAGGGAAGCAACATTTAGTTGTAAACTTTAAGTTTAGTTCTAAACCTTAAGCGTGTAAACAGGCCTTTAAAAACAAATTGGGACAATCTAAAATTCATTTTGCTTGATCAGCTGAAATCAATATATCAGTAACCAAATCATAGATAAAAACTTAGATAGTAACAAAATCTTAGATAATTAAGAAAAAACATTGTAGCTTTTAACTCAGAAGTTAATAATTATGAACTAGGGGGGAAATAATGAAATTTTAATTTGATTTTTCTTTATGTTTTTTCAACGATCACTCTTTTTATTAAGTAATCTTTTTATATTGTAAATAAATTATTCAAGTAATTTTAATTTTAATCAAATCTATCGTGCTGTTTGATTTCCAACTGACCCAGGTAGGGCTTTGAAGCTGCAGGATTGGGTATATAAATGATTTCTTTAATGGTCATAGGAATATTAGCATCTCCGTATAGTTGCAAAATGTGCTCTATGTCACATAACATTTTATTATTGATTAGAAGTAATATTGGTTTCCAAGAATAAGATTAAATTACCAAATCATCTAAACAGAAAAAAATAAATGTTTATACTAATTAAAGTATTAAATAAAGTACTTTTTACTATTGAAATTGGTGGTATTTATTTTGGTTGAACTTTAAAATTTTAAATTTTTTCAAAATTTCTTCTAATTTTTCAATGCTTGGTCTATATTCTGCTTTTAATAAACTTGTAATTAAATCAATGTATTCTTCCTTGACTTTTCCAATAACTTCTTCAAGGAGAGTGATTATTATTTGTGAAAGGTGTTTACTTTCTATCCTTTCCTTAAATATCGAACAGCAACTTAGGTAAACTTCAGCAATAATCAGAGAAGAACTAAGAATTTTCAAAACAGTATCAAATTTTTTGTACCAGTACCTGTTCTTTGTACAGAGTCTTACTGATTTTTCTAGATAGTAAACAGCTCTTCCAACCACATCATCATGAAGGTTTTCACTTGATGCTTCTGTCAATCCATACAGTGCCCAAAGCTCTGGGCTCTCTGGATCTCTCTTCACAAGCCTTGAAAACAGATCTAAGGCTTCTTGCCTTAGGTTATTACCAATAGTTTTATCATCGGAATTTTTCAAAACTAGATGTTTCCCCAATAAAACTAACAAATCAATGCTGGAATAGGACTCCTTTACATCCAACACTTTATGATAAGAATGAATCATTTTATTGAAGTTTTTACAGTGTCCACTTAATATACTTAAATCTCTCCAGACCTCCCAACAATCAGGATATAATTCTGAAGCAGTTGTTAAAACATTGCAAGCGGAGTCATGATTTCCCATTACTATATATGCCTGGGCCAATCTTAACCAACTTATATAACTTTCACTCATTACAAAAAAATAATAATAAACATGATACAGAACAAAACTAGGGTATTTTTAAGGAATTGCTACATCTGGATAATGTACTTTTCGGTACTCAAATCATAAATACATTTCTATGTAAGCAAAATTATTGCCAAAAAAATAAAATATCAAACAGCATAAATAATAAATTAATATTTTAAATAAAAATTAAAATTATCACTTTAAATTTGGATCACCTGTTCTGATTAGAGATAGAATTTATGAAAATTTAAAATGAGCAAAGATCGTCAAGATGTCAATAGGAAAGTATTTAAATCCTTATAAAATTTATATATAATATTATATATTTATATATAGAGATATATATTTATATCTCTTCTTTTAAAAAATTATAATATTTATTTCAAGAATTGTAAGTCATCAGGAGCAAAAAAAGAATTCCATACACCCACACACTCATATATATAATCTTATATAATAGATATAAATATATCTCTTCTTCTAAAAAACTTTTAAAAATTATTTCAAGCATTGTAATGTCATCAAGACAAGAAAAAGAATTTAACACACATACACACTAAATACTAGATATTTCGAATATTTTGGGTAAATAACATTTGATTATGATAATAAATTACAGGAAATATGATGAAAATGAATCTCAAAAAGCAGTTAACAGATAACAATGTTACCTGACAATACCTGAATTACAGACAACAACAAGCCTCTTAGGCAATGATAGGAAAGGTGAAATAGTCATTTTCAATGGGTGTTTCCATGCATTACAAGACAACTTGCATAGATGTGTCCCATTAATATCACTTTACAATATGTTCCTTGTGTCCATTGCCATACCCTTTATAAAACCTAAAATCTTTGTTTAACCAATGTAAGCTAGTAGGCTTAAAAGTTCAGACTGTTATGCCAGGAAAATATTAATGGGCCAATATTTCATTATTCCTTGTTATTTTTGCAGAAATAATAATTAAAAATGGAAGAGAGCAAGGTGTCTGAGAGCTTATTTAGTTAATGAATATGTTACTTTTCTAGAAATTATCCCTTTCTTCTGACACAGTTAAAAAAATATATGTGATTGCATTCTAATGTGATCACTGGTTATAATTTAATTATTTTTGAATATTTGGGGAAGAAATGGAAGGCATTAATATTTTAGTTTATCACATTTATGAGAATAACAGTGGTGTTATTACAATACATGAATAACTTCGTGTTTAGCTCAATTACTATTATGATGACTTCCATTGCTGGGTCAAAAGGGGGGCTAAAAAACAGCTTAAACTATAAATTTCTTGACTACCTCGGATAGACCAAATTATAATATTGGTTAACTATCAAATATTGTTGAATATGCATATAACATGTACAGTGCTAATAAATCGCTGTGTGTTTGATTATCTATTTCTATCAATGATAAGTTACAAAAAGTTTTAGTACCGGAAAACTTCTATTTGCATTAAAAAAAAAGATACTTTAGTTAATATAACCAAATTGATTTGTACGACAGAACAGAAAATATTTTGCTTGAACTGTCAATACCTCCTAATTAATGATATAATTTTTAAAAATTAATGTCACTGTACCTACAGTATTTTTTTTTTTTTTTTTCATTTCACATAAGTCAATAAAAAAAGGTTCAGCAGTTTAACTTGTTTGTAAAAGAATAAATTACAGTAACTATGCTGACTATACAAATAAACCTTGTTACCCAAGGACAAGCTTTTGATTTTATATTTCAAAAGTGAATATTTTTTAAAATTACTAAAAAAATATTCATAAATATAATATAAAATATATTACATAATATAATATATTAATATAAAAATAATATATTAATATAATATAAATATATTATATAATAATTACTAATATAAAATATTAGAAATTTTAAAAAATAATACTTGCACTTCTAAAAGAAAACTAAACAAACCATTATACTCCTTAAATTGAAAAATTTCAGTCTGTTTGTTTTTAAAAATCTATATTATAAGGAAGTTTAACATAAAATCAATAATTAAAAAGAAATAGGAGAATGATCTACAGAAATACATTAATGTATTTCAGAAATGCATTATGTATTTAATTAGTAATATTAATAATTAACGATAAATATGCAAGGAATACTAAAGAAACATCCCAAGAAAATTAAATATTTATTAGAATAATCATTAAATCTTTTTCCTCTTTTAATACAAAACAAAACATAAAATAGTTTAATAAATAAATATTATAGGATCTTTAAAATTTTAATCTTTGAAAACAGATATACAATTAAGTGGAAAGAATGTATTTGGCACAATTACATAATATATATACATCTATATTATTTACAAGCTGACAAAACATTTCATGCTAACAGCTTTTTATTTTAGCTAGTTCTTCCTGGACGGTTTCTAACGTTTGTTGTAAGGATATCAAGTTATTGTTTATTGTTCCATTTATCTCTGATTTTTCCACATTTTCCATCTGCTGATTGATTTTAGCTATTACATTGCCTATAGCAAACTTAGCAGAGGATAATGAAGAAGCAGCCTCATTAGTGGAAGCACATTCTTTAACAAAAGTCAAATGAGCATCAGCTAATTTTTCACATAGTCTGAAAACATTTTGCATAGATTCATAATCTCTAAACCATGAATTATCTTGAGTAGCCGCAGTATAAGCTCTTTGGTAATACTGAATAGCTTTTGATCGTGTAATTGATGTTTGATCTTCAATACTGGAAGTCAACTGAGCATACAACTGCCATATTGTTGGATTTCCCATTACTTTAGAAGTTATCCTTCCAAAAAGTTCCAATGCTTTCTTGCGATGAACTGAAGCCTGCTGCCCCTTACAATCCTTGACATTATTGACGATAACAGATGTCAAAACTGTTAATATCTGTTCATCAATATGTTTCTCTTTTAAATCTAATATCCTATGGTAACAATGAATAACTTCTTCAAAGTCACCACAATCATTACTTACAGCCATTAAATTGTCCCATACCTGCCAAGTTTCAAAATTACATTTAATAGCCTCTTGGAGAGCATTATAGGCTCTATGCTTTTGCCCTAATAGAATGTAAGCTTTAGCAAGGTTATTCCATGCTTCAAAACT
Source organism: Aelia acuminata (assembly GCA_911387785.2). NCBI lineage: Eukaryota > Metazoa > Arthropoda > Insecta > Hemiptera > Pentatomidae > Aelia > Aelia acuminata. The sequence continues at coordinate 99,602,347 of OU426978.1, forward strand.
ATCTGGTTCTAAAGCACAATACCTTCTATATGCAGTGGCACTTTCCTCCCACCTGCGTTCCATGAGAGTAGCATATCCCAAACGAAACCAAATAGCAATTTGTAAACTATTAATAGCTAAAGATTGTTTAAAATGTTCTATACATTCCTTATACATTTTTTTATTGAAATAAAACATACCCCAATGACGTTTCGCTTGGGCACTTTTGTGATTCGACAGTTCCCAAGCTCTTTCATAGCACTGAACATCATCAGTAGCATCACCAAGTGAACATAGAAGCTTCACAGTTTCCCCCTTTTTTAACTGTTCTCTGATAACTTCAGCTGCTTTGTGCCTAAGCTTTAGGTAATTGTAGCAAGCAATAACTTCATCCCAAAGTTGAAGTTTGAGAAACAGATCTAAAGCAGATTGGAAGGAACCAATTGATACTAGAATTGATGCACATTCAGATGCAACTATGAATGATGGTGGGGCGTAGCTGCAATAAAATAAAAACAGCCTCTCGGTAATTGGTGTTCTATTACTGTCTAAATCCATGAGATTTTGAGTCTGAAGGAGAGCACGTTCAATAGTTCGTTTATGCTCACATTCCAAACGGGAACGCAAATGAAGAGCTGAAAACTGGAATGACCAAACTTTAGGGTGAGAGAGCAAACAATTTAAAAATGGCATTAATTCTTCATTCTGAAGATGATCTTTGGCTTGACTTTTCTTCTTGAAAACATAAACAGCTAATAATGTTGCTTGTTCTAGAGGATAAAGGGCTGGAAAATCTCCATCTTGAGGGTTTGAAAAAGCTACCTGTGGCATTCTAACATCATCATTTAGTAATACATCTTTAGGAAAATCAAGTGAATCTTGTTTTCTTAAATCACAGTCATTTTCTATACCATTACTTCGATCAACATTAACATTAATCATCAATTGGGCAAGATCTCTACTCTGATAATATGTCCGTTTACCTAATGCACCCGTGAGATTTATATCCATACGTAACATCGAAAGAGCTTTTTTTATGCCTTTGTCTGATGCTGATATTTTTCCATAGTGTAAATGTATTCGGGCGATTTCTAATTCTGATAGTACTTGCAGATACTTATAATTACTGATCCAAGCAAAAGTTTCAACCCTGTTACTCAGCCTGTCTAGTTGTTCATGCAATGTAGGCGACTGTTCATCTAAAATTTGCTGTTGAATATAAGTAGACCTAAGTAGCCACCAGTCAGGAGTTCTTAGTTCAGATAAATTAGAACCGAAAATTGCTTGCGCCATAACAAGCAATTCCGGATTAATTATAGAGGTACATATTTCTTCACCATCTTCTGAAAGCATTAATTGAATGCAATCAGCAACATTTTTGTGCCGAGGTTTGTCATCTGGAAAACATTTTCTTACAATAGGAGTAAGTAAAGTTGTCAGTAATTCAGGTGCTTTATATTCAGGTCCAATCCAGTTTGATTGAATAAATGCATTCATACAAGCAACACCTGCACACAAAACTTCAAAGTGTTCAGTAACAGTAACATGTTTTGAAAGATAATTGTTGACAACATTTCTTAAAAAATCCAAAGGTGCAGATATTTGGAACGAACAGTCTTCTGGGAGTGTGAGGATATCTTGAATCACTGTTGATTCCACCAAAGAACTGTACTCACCACGTTGCAATCGTTCTACAGCCGGTAAGCCTTTACTTGAACTTGTTGGAATTTGACCAATCAGAATATCTAACTCCAATTCCCATATTTTATTAAGCTGATCCTCCGACATAATTAAATAAATTAATAGGATAAAGGTATTTAAATCGCTCAGAACATTAATACATCCAACAACAAAACATGTCAAGACTGAAGGTAGATGAATTGTGGTTATAAACAGTGTCGCCAACAGTTCACTTTTTAAAATATAAGGTGCTTAACTTTAAAAACGACGAGAAAATAAAATGATTACCTTTTATCGGATTTTTTTCGTGTTCTTAGAATAGAAATTATCGAATCAAATTATTCTTAATACGAAAATAAAATTTAAGATATGATAACTTAAATGGTTAAACTCCTTTATTCAACCACGTACAAAATTACGAATATAATAGTACAAAAAAAATTTGTTGTTTGACCAATTTGTCAAAATTTGTTTGAATGATACTAATGAATATATTATTTTCATTTGCACCAACAAAAATTTATATTTCAAATCTGTCACGTTTTGTTGATTGAAGGCAAATACTTTATTTATAAATACCATAAGAAAATGACCAATAATACACACAATCATAACAAAAAGAAGCATTTTTTATCGCTATTAATAGTTTTATCAACTGCCGACATTTGATGTTAAGTAAGTTTCACGCAACAAACTTTAAAAGGAATAATGCTGGTTTATAAATTTAAAAAAAAATAAATAAGGTTAAAGGAAATGCGACTCACCCCAGTATTCCTAGAAGATAAATATTAATAGCAGAATTCTTGACCTAACCTTAACTTAACCTGACACCGTGTTATCAATATTATCTACGAGCTTGAGTGCTATGAGGCACTGTACATGATAAAACTTGATTAGAAAAAGGAATTCCTGAAACAGGATTATTATTTGGATACTTTTTCTTTTTCAATGATACAATCTGATTTAAATTATACGCATCAAATTATTTATTTAAACTATAATTAAATAAGGAAAAAGGTTTGGTTGGTCATCGAATCAATTGCTTATCCTTTGGACTGTTAAATATTTTTTCTAAAAAATTTATGCATAAATCCAAGTATATCGCCTCTATCAAGAATAAAAAGATGTTCAGTATGTATATAAATATTTCTCTAAGAGGGTTTCCTTATCCTGTGAATCACATCAACCCAAGAACCTTTCTTATACCAAATTTAGCTTTGGTATCAAAGGGCCGGTTCACTTAAGCCATGAAAAATATATCATTTAAGATTAACACTTAAAAGAAGAAAACGTATAAAATAAATTTTAAAAATAAAATAAAAAAAAACCCTGGTCTACAAGAAAGAAGTAAAATAGCCGAAGTAAACCTTTCTTCACTGTAAGTAATTCATTTATTTCTTAAATACGGTGTCTCCTATATAACTTTAAGTATTTTAAGAGGGTGTTAAAGATCCCAAAAGGAATAAGGAAAATCAAATGAAAGATATTTCGAATAACTAAAAACTATTTAAGTTAGATGAATAGCATTGGAGCAAAATTACCTCCCAAAACCAGTTTAATTTGTCTTTGTTGAAACGAATTGGGTGGGACTTTCAGGAAACTAGTCGAGAGTTCTATTTTACTACGATAATAGGCTATTTCCGATTTCTTAATTTTTTTTTTAGCCTAATATTTGTGTTCCCGTTTGTAATACAGCAAAAATTTTGAATGTTTTAATAGTTGACCCTATTATATTATAACAACAGATATTCCCGGATTTCGGTCCAACAACGGTTGAAATCTGGGTGATCAGACGTCCGGACTTTTGGAGGACATGTGCTTCTATCTGCCCAGTATTTGGAAAATATGGCTAAATGATCGGCATTTTTCGCAATTCGAATTTAAAAAATGAAATATTAATATTTTTAATTATAATATTTTAAGTCTATTTGAAAAATTACATATTATTAGGTATAGAACAGAAAATAAACCTGATAGCATTATTCTTTAAATTCCTTTTTCCTTTTAACTCAGGAGTGTAAGAATTCTTTTTTAAATTATTTGTTTCTTTATTTTATCCAAACTAAGGTGTGTGAAAATTCTTTATTGGATTATATGTTTGTTTGATTTATTAAGTTTATATAGTTGTATACAAGCTGTATATGTATATATGGAATATAGCTGAGTTATATATTGGTCCTCCTTGATTTACTTTATCATATTGAAACTAGAAAAAAAAAATTGAAAACATACTACCTTGATAACAAAAAATTTGCTTGATTTACTTAATGGTATTGAATTCAGAAATAAATCCAATACTTTTTATGGCACACCTTGCCCTATGCCAACTACTTCTATGCACTCATGGGTAATACCCTAAAACTTTATTAAAAATAATAAGTGCTCTTGTCCTGAAGATAGCATATATGTTAAAACTGACTTTCACCATAAACATATATTTTTTCTATTAAATTAATTACAACCATTGAGTCCTGATAATTTATTAAACATAATATATCCTTTTATAATTTGTAATGAGTTATTTTCCGATTTTTAATGATTTGATTAGATGGGGAAACCAGCATATGAAAGAATATAAGGAATATTTTTTTGTCTTTTGCAAGTAGATACTTTAATAATAATTAGAATTTTAACTGATGATAGTAAACAATTGTTTAACATACATACTCATGATCAAAAAAAAAAAAAAATAAATAAAATTAACAAGATAATCTAACTTCATTCAAATTAATAAAAGTATCAGATTATAATAATGTCTACGATGAAAAAATTTATATGAGGCATATAAAAGGCGAAGATAATTCTCATTTCTTCAATCTCCTTATAGCTTCCTCATTTTTTTAATTTAATAAAATTTTGTTTTAGCTGTGGAGTGATAAACAGAGTACAAAATTGTATTCTATAATTATATTCCTAGCATTGTTTAAACAATTTTTGTTTTTTTCCTCTTTCTCTAATTATCATGTTCAAAATCTAATTCAATTGCTATGATTGCCAAAGAAACTACTTATCACATAAAAAAAAAAAAAAAAAAAAAAATAATAAATAATCAAGAGTGAAGTATATACTAACGTTAGGCACCTGAGACTAAGAACTGTATGATCTAGGACATTGATGGCCGGTCCAGGTGTAATTTCGGTGCAATCTCTCAGGAAGGGCTATCGGAATGGGCCCGGAATATGGAATTTCACCTTTAGAATAGGGAGAAGAAGAGGAGAGAGTTACAGACAGTGGAACATTGCTGAACCGGAGCTTTAAATCGGATCTGTCAGAGTGTTAGAAGGCATCCCACCACAAGTGAGTGAAGACCTCTGTGTGTTCAACAGATCGTTCTTGAAATCCATTTTTAAATAAAAGAGGTTTTAGAGGATTATGTGAAGCCTTTTAAACTTTTCATTGGCAATATTTTTTTCCTTATGCATGCTAATGCCTGGCTTCAAACAGCAGATGTAAAAGGTCTACTGCATGAGGTGGGAATTCCTACTCAGCTCAGACCAGCTTGAATCCCAGACCTGAATCCAAAAGAACAACAATGGTACCAAACAGGAAGGTTTTGATGGCAGCCAAACCCCCCCAAGAACTCAGGACTGAGGTAGTGTGTAGAGTGGTATACAGTAATGGGCAGCTCTCCTCATCCTGGATTGAAGCAGTCATCAGAGCCTAAGGAGCAACTTTTCTTGGGAACAAATTGAGAAGTGTAATTTGGTTTAACAAAAAGATATATGCAAAAGTTGAAGTGCAACATATTTTTAGTCACCATATCTAATCTCATAAACAAGCAACCAAAATAAAAATGTCAATCCTACCAACTGTCCACAAATCAATTAGTCCCATTATGTTTTCATATTTTATTATAATGAGTGAAATGATCACAAATAATCCTTCCTATTCTGCAGATATTATTTTTGTTAAGTTTATTAATTTCTAATCCAAAATAAACAAGTTTATATTAGGAAAACTTGATAATTATTGCTTTTGGTCTGATCCTGTATGATCGACTATTTGAGAGTGGCAGAGACTATCAAAATGCTCATATTTTTCTTATTCCATCTATTTTAGTTTGCTGAGTAAGTAAATTAACTGTTAAATTTGATTTAGTGCCCACAAAGTATGTGCCACCAATAAGTTTATATATATATATATATATATATAGATATATATATATATATATATTTTTTTTTTTTTTTTTTTTTTTTTTTTTTGCAAACTTCTAAAGTAGGCTAGGCATACTATTATTACTCTATTGAGGAGTTAATATTTAGTCCAACTAAATGCTGACTCCCAATATGAAGTAATCATAGGGAATCAAATTTGGAAAAAGAAAGATGATAACTGCACATATTTGTGCCAGGGGCTCTAAACTGCCAAATTTGAAATCTATATGAAAAGAAAGGGGGCTTCATTGTAACATTGCTAATATGTTTTGAAATTTAATAAAAAGTAAGTGGGGACACCCATTTTGAATTACACCATAATTTTGAATTACACCATAATTTTGAATTACACTATAATTTCATCATTGTAATTCAGTATAATTTGAGACCGAATTTGCGTTCCTATAATACTCAATGGTTACGAGGCATAGATCATGAGTGTATAATAGTTTTTTTTTCTATAACCCTTCATTCTAAACCTATCAGATATTTAGGTGACAACATATAGTTTTTTCTTTAGTAGAACCATCTTAACATGATCAGAAGTCCAACCGAAGTACATTTTTTACAAACTCACCATTATTTAATGAAGGAAAAGAGATATTACATAGTCCTTAATTTCTTACTTGAGGATTACTAAGAATAGTAAAAAAGATTTAAGTAGGCCCATCATTATATACTCAGCATACTGAAAGTAATATAGAACAGTTTTCATAAAAAAAAAAATAAAAAATTATCAGGCATAGGATTCTACAATTGAAAGATATATTAACGGTTGTAACATGAATTAACTAGCTATGCAATGAAAATATTATTTGTTAACAAATTCTAAAGTTAAAATTATTAGGGTCAAATAAAATCTTTTTGTATATGGGTCATTTTCCCAGAAAGGGCAAATCGCTGTCCCCGATGGATTCTGAAGCCCCCTCACCATTTATGTTCATTAAAACAACCTCTAATTAGGCTCTGTGACTTGTCATGTCGACTACGTAGGGTTTTACTAACATAATATTAAAAATTAGAGGTTGAATTTTGAAATGACCAGTGGAAATCTCCTTCCCTCGTCATGTCAAAACTCCAGTTTCCAAACTTTACGTTCGTCTACGAATTGGTCATTGACGTTTTTTTTTTTTTTTTTAATTTTTTACAACTGTGGTGCTGTTCAAAACATCTCAAGATTAGAATGTGAGGTATGCGACATTTTTAAGAATGATAGAATAGTACACAGAGGAGGTAAAAGACTTGTCCCCGGTGTTTGGGTTTTTCCCCGCTTACGTAGTATTTTCGTGTTTTGGCAGTTTTAACCTTTACCTACAGATGATTGCGGCTTCTGGCTAAAAGTAGGATTATATATCGGGTAACAACTCTTTTTGCCGCCAAATGTTTTCAGTCACTGGAATCGTCAGGATAACAACGTAGGTGCTGCGGCGGGAGCGGCATACAACCCGTGTCATTGTCCCGCCCGTAGCTACTTAGAAGGTAATTGTATCGAAATTTTTTCATTGCTTTCATCTTTTAGAGCAAGTTTATACGTTTCTGACGGTCTATCGTTGTTTAAAAAAATGGCTTTATTTAAGTATTGAACAGAAAAAATGGATGGTCATACAATACAATATGGGGTGTTTTTCTCCCGCTCGAGTTGGAGACTAATTGTATCTAAATGTTTTCGTTACTTTCTACTTCTAAAGCTGTGTACCATGAAGAGCTGCACCACAGCGAAAATAACATAACTTATCAACTCATCGCACCTTCAAATACCACAGGTAGTATAAGGTAATAAGGTAAATCAGCAACGTTCCATTAGTATTAATGGTTCGAATTTCGCATTTTAATATTGTTTTTCTGTTTTAGAGGGATCAGAAAAAAACTTCTAAAGCTCATTGAAACGTTTCGAACGGTCTATTATTTTGTAAAAAGTCTGCTATATTTAAGTAGTGAACGAGAAAAAACTAGATAGCCTCTCAAATTGTGATGTCATTATCCCGCCTCTACGGAATAGGAAAGTAATTGTATCTAAAATTTTTCGCTGCTTATTACTTAGAGAACTCGTTGGCGCGTTTCCAACGGTCTATCGTTTTGTCGAAAAGCAGCAGTATTTAAGTTGTAAACGAGAAAAAACTGGATGGTCATAAACATCAGGAGTCATTGTCCTGTCTGTCTCTACACGAAAACTAATTGCATCAATATTTTCTCGTTGCTTTATACAAATAAAGGTCGTTGAGACGTTTCCGATGGTCTATCATTTATTTCAAAAGCATCTTTATTTAAGTAGTAAATGAGAAAAAACTGGATGGTTATAAAAATTTGTTTAATGGCTGATAGATGCCTTAGGATTTTTGTCAACGAAAAAAAAAAAATAAAAATAAAAAACTCAAGAAAAAATATATTTAAACGAACCCTCAGCACATTTCTTTTCCCGTTATGCACCCTCCTCTTGTATAACCTTGCATTGGAGTTCAACCAGTGCTATGTAAAGAGCATCCCTAAATATTTTCCAGACGTTAATTCGACATTTTCAATTTCAAGAATTCCAAGTTCAGATTCGCCCTTTCTGGAAAAATGACCCATATAAGTCAGCCCTAGCCCTAGCCAGTGCTATTCAATTAGCACCTTAGCATTCATTGCTAAGCTGCTCAGTAAAGCATACCTGTCCTTCTATAGTATCATTTTTGGTCTGAATTTGCAGATTTGCATAGTGAAAAAAGTGAATATGTGTGCTATTTTGAAATTGAGTGCCTCTAACACATTCTACTTCAAATTTGTTTACATTTTCATTGATTTTTATGTTAAAATCTCATTATTCCCATTATCAATCAGTAATGCTATTAATCAGATGTCAAATCACGTTTTGAAGAAGAATTCTTTTATGTTAAAAATAATGTTTTATTATATTTGAATATATCAGTTTAACTTCTTTTTTTTACAGGGAAAAAAAATATACAAATTTTTTGTTTTGTTTGTTTAACGTCCATTTTTATGCTACTAAGGCTAATCGGACGATGCTACAGTGGGAGTCCTAAATTTTGCCTATCCAGGTATAATTAGGATAGGGATCTTTAACGAGTACCTGACATCGTACAGGCTCGGGACCTCCATTTTACAAATTATATATACAAGTATAAATTTAGCTATATTTATATGAATGCATATAGAGTTAGGAATAATAACAAAGTGAATGAATGACACAGAGAGCATTCAATTACATCTTGGATAATAATCAATAGACTTAGATGGCCAGAGCACTAAGTGGCAATGGATGGTTGCAAAATGCCGAAAAGTGGCTACTTTCAAGTCTTGCCTGAGGCACTTGTCATCTCAGCTATGCTTCTACATGTAGCCATCCAATAGTTGGCCACTGCAGTCTTCTGGAGATGGGTTTTGATACAATTAATTCCTTTTTTTCAACTTGTCTCACAGCTTGTTCTTTCTATTTGATATTTCAGTGTTTCACTGAACTTTAGTAGCATTTGCTGGCATTACATAACCATAACACTGTCATGCAAATCTTGGGACATCATTGCATTGATCGTAGCTGTTGAACCAATCATCACTTTTTTTCTACTATAATTTTTTCTGTAGAAACTGTGAATGCGAGTTTCTTTGTAAGCCCATGGTTTGGCAAAGGAAGAACTTCAAGACAATATTAATTTGAAGAGAAAATGTGAATATTTCAAAGGGTGGTAATCGTGTTTCTTGGGCAAAAATATAATTAAGTGTTGCAGTTGGAAGTGAATACAGTTTTTTAAAAAAAAATGTTGGAATTTTTCTAGAATAGCATATTGTTGTAAGCCCCACATCACAAAACAAACTACTGCACGGGATAAACTGTTAAAAACTGTAAATTTTGCAGAAATTGGTATGTGATTGGTAACCATTAACTCGGGCCATACTCTGTTTAAACCATTTTGGGCCATTGAAAATCTCTCTTGTAAATGACGTATATCGAGAATCCCATTATTTGTAGATGGGAGATCATCTATCGATCATCAAGAATATCGAGAATCCCATTATTTGTAGATGGGAGATCATCTATCAATAATAAAAGAGGATGGGACTCAGAATGCATTCCTGCCTCATTCCTGAACCTATTCCAAAATATTCAGAGCAACCTTTGCGACCACCAACACAAGAGTCTGCAAAGCTATACAATTTTTCATGATGTTAACAAATTTGGACGAAACCCCTAAGTTAAATTTAAGGATATTTCATTTTACCAATTTAAGAAACCAACCCCACGGTCTATCAAGTCAAAAGCTGACTTTAGATCTACAAAAAACCAATACATCTTTCTACCACTCTCAGAAAAAGTGAGTTTTATTAAATTTAGCAAGATGAAAATATTATCAAGCTCCAAATACCCACGCCTGAAGCCAGCCTGAAATTCGCTCAGCAAATCCTTTTCAGTAACAAAAGCTAGTAACGACTTAGAAGCATAGACGCAAATATTTTTCCCATGAATCCAAACAAGAAATACCTCTATAATTAGTAACTTTGTTGGGATCACCGTGTTTGTACAAGGGAAGATAAGGGATTTACCAAAAGATGGAGGTACTTCAACAATTTTATAGATGTAATTGAAGAAAGCTAATAGTCGATCAACGAAATCTGATGAAGCAAATTTATAAAACTCATAACTTATTCTATCAGGGCCAGGACCTTTATTATTACTGAACTTAGAAAATGTAAGTATTAACTCATCAAGGAAAAATGAAGAATCCAGAATTATAGAGGAGTTGAAAGGTTTAGCATAAAGAAAAGAGGAGGGCACAGAAAGATTAAAAAAGTTTTTAAAATGGAATACAAGCGACTGCATTGATAAATCAAAACCCAAGATTAAAGATTTGTGAAGAAATTTATTAACTAATCTCCAGAAATGCTTGGAATGGATGTATTTTTTAAAAATAGAAGAGTTATAAATTGACTTCTGTGAATTTATATTTATATGTGAACCAGAATGAGACATACTATTTCCTTACTTGGCTGAAAGTTGCTCTTACAATATCTGAATTTATTCTGCATAATAGATTTAGAAGTTTAAACAATTTCTTTCTTAATCGCAGACAATTATCGTTAAACCATGGGTTCTTTTGGTAATATCTTATAAAAGAGGATCTACAGCGGTCCCAAACACAGGACTCATTTCCTTATATAACTAATGTGAGTTTAGCATAACTTTATGTGACTAAAGAGAAAGAAACAATAGAAGGCAGGTCCTTATCAAGGTTGCATTTGTAATTTCTTTTTCTATCTTTTTCACTATGGCTTTGATTGAAATCCCCAATCAAAATTGTCCTTGGAGGATCCGTCTCAAAAATTTCCATAAGTTCTGCAAAATCTTTCTCCCATTTATTAAAAGACAGGATGAATATAAACTTTGAAATTTGATTGATCCACGTAAATAAAAGGATACCCTACTGAAGACGAAAACCCAGCATTGCCACATTACGCTTTATCCCATACAATACACCGTCACTAGGCTGGCCAAGGCCGGAGGTCCTGGTTGCTAATGCACAATACAGATTATATTCTGCAAATTAATCATAAGAATCTTTCATCACAAAGGTTTCAATAAAATTAAAAATATCGTAATTTCTGACAAAATTACAAAAAAAAATTTACAATTTTTTATTTTTTACCTGTGACATTATAACTCAAAATTGAAAACATGGTATTATTATTATCTTGTTGAACACTTCAAATTTGAAACATGAATGATAAAAAAAACCTAATCTAGCTCAATATCAACCTTAGAAATTAGGTAAAATATAGTAATGAAATTAAATAAAAAATATCACCAGCATTTAAACTGGATTGTTTTAAACAGTTGTGTTTTTCTGAACAAAGAAACTTTAAATGTTTTTATTTTAAATAATATAAAAACCCTTTATCTCTATTGCATACTTGCCTCATGATGCTTATTTATTTGTAAAAGTAAATTTTGTAGTAAACACATAAAAATTTTGATGTAAAATTATTATCTTAGTAAAGTAAAAAAATTTTTTTTCTCTCAGCATGTCACACTTCTAGGCCATTGCCCATATCAAAGTGCTCTGATTGCATGGTAGTTACCATATTGAGCCCATAATACTTAATAATTCAGAAGGATGGATTGTTTCTCGGACTACAGAAATACAAGGAGGTGTCAGCATCTAAACTTAACCATCCCTTACTAACCTAATCCAACCTTCTTAAAATGGGTTTGATCACAGGTGGATTTGTCACACATATCTGAAAGATTTGTTTGTGATCAGCTTTTATAAATGTTTCCCCCCTTAATATCTACCTGATTGGTTTGATTAAGTATTTTATATATTTTTGAGCTAGGTTTAATATAGGATATAAAATTAATGCATAAGTTATTTATTACTATTACAATAATTACATTATTTTAATCTATCATCAGAATCTTTATTATCTTTTAAAAAATATACTTTACACGAAAAGAAGAAATTAAATAAATAAATTGGAGACCTATACAAAACTTAGTAACACAGCTTAATATAAATATAATTTAACAATAAGAAAGGTAAAATATATGTACACACAAACACCTGATAGAAATTAATGCTTTTACCAAGAGGAACCATGAAACCATAATTATGCAAAAACATAAAAAAATTTAATTAAATAAATAAAATGAATTTTTATTAACACGGAAATTTGGTTCATGTTAATAAAAGCATATCAACAATGGAATGAATATTTTGAAGTATGACTAAATATTTATTTATTTGTCTTTAAATAAATAAATATTAAACATGGGTTGATAAATAATAAAAATGCATTAAGTACATATACTACATAAAAATATACATTCCAAAAGTTCTAACTTAAAAAAAAAAAAAAAAAAAAAAAAAAAAAAAACAATTATTTTTATACTATGAACATATTTACAAGTATCATTTAATAAAATAAACTTTTTATTTGAGAATAACTTTAATCATGAAGTTAATTAGGATAAATCTTACATGAGGCAGCCCTGTAATTGATTATAAATACTGTCATTGGTTCTTTTCTTTGGATGGTATTAATTTCTATGAGTAACATTCCATATAACATTAAAGTTTATTTGTTACAACTATAGCTCGGTTCTCATTAGTTGCAACTTTTGTATAACTTCGTGGTGTTCTTGATGTCCAATGAAGAATTACATACCAAGCAGATAAGAAGCCAGCAATACCATTTGCTGCGCTAGAGCCAATAAGTAAAACAGAGAGAACATTCCACACCTGGAAAAGGAAAAAAATTGAAATGATTAAAAACATCAAAATCACATACCAAATACAACATATACACATACAACGTATAACAAATATTAATAAAACCACAAATTAAATTAACTGTAAAATAAATTGATACCTTCAGTTTTAAATAACGAGTAATTATATCATATAACACAAGTTTTATTAGTTTATTATTTAATTTTTTCCTGTTTTTCAAACAGAAAAAAAGTAACATAAAAAATCTGGTGCGATACGCGCAACACACAACTTTCTCTTACCAACCAAGTTGGAGTAGAAACCAAGTTTTAATGATTATGTAAATGATATTTCAAAAATTCACAGAAAATAGCTTCATCCAATGTTTAGGGTGTTCGCAGGATTTCGTCTAGGTGGACAGTCAGGTAAAATTCTAATGCTTGGGGTAAGGGGTCGAGTTATTCCGACTATATAAGGTGCAATAAAACTTAATTGTTCAAATAAAACTTATCAATACTTAAAAATTAAAATAATTGTTTGTATAATGCTTAATAAATATAGTAAATGAATACCAATTTATTTAATTTGTAGTTTTTGTTTCTGAAAATTTCTTGGGCAGGTTATGTCTATAGTTATTTACTTATTTTTGTTTTTTATTGATCATTTCATCAATAGTCGAGTTTTCTTTTTTTTTTTTTTTTCTTTTTTTTACCGTTTTTGTAAATAAGTATATATGGTGAATGGAAATCGACAGGAAGGGTATTTAGGGTTCATAGAAAATTGGAACTTAGTTTTCAAATTTTAGTCTCTAATGCCTTTCCAGAAACTGACAAAGATAATTATCCATGATTGTTCCAGCAAAATCCACCTTATATTTAATTCTATTTTGGAACTAAAGTTTTAAACTAAAATATATCTATCTAATATATAATTTTTTTTTTTATGATCAAAATGCATTTATCCCAATTTTTTTGTGCATATATACATTTATGACTTTATAAACTAAATATTATTCTTTCTGAGAATCTCAGTTTTACAACTTTTCTTTATTCTACTTTATATATTTACCAAATTCTTCCAAATATCATATTTAGCCATTTCTTATTACTGGGCATAATGAGAGACAGTTAACTCCTCCATATAAACAAAATCAAAGGTAATTTAAGAAAGAAAATTTTCCTTCATTTAAGCCCCACAAAAACATTTCAATGATGATGAAACCTACCTGATATTAAAAAATATTTGATTCTCATTAAACATGACGAGTTAAATCAAAATCGTTAGAGCCGCTTTTGAGCGAACCCCAAAAACCTAAAATGTGATAAAATTTATGAACCCCCCTTCCTTCACCCAATTTTGATGAAATTTTTGCTCTCTCATCACCGGTATATACCTATCTCAAATAACTAATTTCAGTTTCATAGGCTTTATCAATTTTGAGCAAGTCTGTTCACACAAACAGACCGTTTTGCAGGACTTGATTATTTTGACTATGGGAACCCAAAAAGTATATATCTGTTTAAAACCGGAGGTTAAAATTTTACATAATCATAATACTTTCCCTTACTATCTATTTCATATACAAGTAAGTGAAAGTACAAACTATTATATAACTTCGAAGTTTGATAAAGAAACAGAAAAATTAAAATCATTGCTTTAGTTATGTTATCTTTTGTAACTTATTTCTGACTATAACAAATATATAGCAATAAACACCTACTTCTGGACAGTTCAAATCAGGATAGGTAAGAGCATAGGCAGCAGCTTTGCAAACACAAATAGCATGTAGTTCATTAGCTGGTTGACAAGTGCTCTTATATAACCGGACGAGGTGGATTAAAGCAAACCCACAAGCACAGAATGCAGCAACACTAGCAAATAGTGAGCACAAGATGCTGAAAACCTGTAAAAGAAAATAATAATTTTATTTATCAGTTGTATATAATTGGATCATTGAGAAAACAAAGAACTCCCTTATTTCTTTATTTAAATTTTTATTATTGCATAAAGTTGACAATCAATTATAAACAACATAATCCTAAGGGAAAAACAATTTTAACAGAAACAAGGGAGTTTGAATGGTTAAGTGGTATTTATGACTAAATTTAATATTTCTCCATTTTATTAATAAGATACATAATAAGATATCATTAAATAAAAATACATATTTGATAAGATATTGTAACACTGATAACTTGTTATTTTATTGTGTCTCTTTTATTTCGGGTTATTATATATCCAACTTATTATTATTATATTCTTTTTATTATTATTTTGTACAACATTTTGGATGATTAATATATAAATACATATAAAATACTATTCTCTAAATACTGATACAAACAAATCCACAACCATAAAAAAATAACAATATATACTGGGTGTCCCAGACCTAGTGTAAAAAAAAAAAAATTGGGTAATACTGCATGTTAAATGGGGTAGAATGGCGCAGAAACGATTTTCCTATCTCAATCTGTTGAGAAGATAGAATTTTTTTTGTTTTTATTTTTAAAATCTTACTTTTTTTCTGTAAAATGACAGTTTTGTCTACTTTGGTTTAGCCTAAAAACGAAAACGATGATTTTTTCTTAATCTGCATTCAATTTTCTAAAAGAGGAGATGGGTCTGGTTATTTTAAATCCACTTTCAGTGGGACTTTTAACGCGCTAAACACAAAACATTTATTAAAACTTAAATTTTTAATAGTTTTTGAAAATTCCTCACTCCCCAATGGAGTACCCAAGAGGCTGTCAAATTTCCTAAAAGCTGTGGAATTTAGTTAGCTTTCTAGTGGTGTAACCCATGATACAATTGCACTTCACTATTCTGATGAAAAATACGCTAGAGAATGTCACTGCTGGGGCAACAAATATTTTGTGTTTAAGCACGTTAAAAGTCCCACTGAAAGTGGATTTAAAATAACCTATCTCATCTTTTAGAAAATTTAATGCAGATTAAGAAAAAATCATCGTTTTCGTTTCTACGCTGAACCAAAGTTGACAAAACTGTCATTTTACAGAAAAAAGTAAGATTTTAAAAATAAAAACAAAAATTTTTTTATCTTCCCAACAGATTGAGATAGGAAACTTTTATGCTTGTGGATTTGTTTGTATCCATACATAGGGAATAATATTTTATATGTATTTATATATCAATTTATACTGAATAAAAAAATTTTTAGGTACATGATAATGGACAATCATCCGAAACATTGCACAAAATAATAAAAAAGAATATAATAATAATAAGTTGGATGTATAGTAACCTGAAATAAAAGACACAAAAAAATAAATAAGAATCATCAAGAAAAAATAGGAAGAAAAAGAAGAAAGACATTTTATTTATGTAAATTTAACTTAAAAATTAAGATATTGCAACACTAATACTGATTTTAACAGTTTTATTTAAGTCCAGGCTAAGACTACTAAACCACTAGTTGATTGCTTATGTATACACGGGCGTCACCACAGGGGGGGGGAACAGGGGGACGTGTCCCCCCCCAATATTTTGGCTGAAGGGGGCTGCCCCCCCATTATTTTGGCAGGAGAGGACCCAATGTAAAAAATGAAATAAAAATGCAATTTACAAATTTATCCGAGTTTAACCAATAAAATATAAATATAAAATATTAGTTATTTAAAGCACACTCTATTATAAAAAGCATAGTATTGTATATTTGATGAATAATATATTTTTTATTTCAGTTAGAACTGTTTTGTTTTATGAATTCTATTACAAAGCTGTATCCCCGGAATTGGTGTCCATTTCTTTTTTAAACCAAGCAGCTTGATCCTACTTTCCATCAATTCAATGAAGCTTATAGAAGTTGATAGAAAGCAATGAAATAAGAAGAAAAACTTGGATAAAATTCAATCAAGAAATTTTGGCCAACATTCTTCAATATTAAGCCTTAAGAACTCCCTGTTTTATAACTGATGCATAAATTGACAAGTTTTAAGATTATTTTAACTATAAATATCTTCCAAACATCGTCTGTCACAATATTTTTGTAGTCAGTTAGCGGATTTATTGTGGTGAAGCATGCGTGTTACCTAACCTTAGATAATGAAAGCCAATACATCATCTATCAATCAATGTTCCAGGGGACTGTGTATTACTAAGCTTTTATGCATAGATTCAAATCCAAAAAGTGTGTTTAAAACAGTAAATATTTCAAAATCTTGAGACCTTAATCTCTACCTCCCTGAGCAGGGAAGTTTATTATATTTTATGCTACACAGACCACGTTTTATATAAATAACAGGTACTGACACCCTTCTCCTGTCTCATTTTCGCACCAGCCCTGAAGAAGCCCACAACATGATGGGTGAAAGCTAATTGATTGTTGGTAGTAGCACATGGTCAAACCCTGAAGAACAAATGAAATTCAGAAACCAAGACCATAAAACCCTAAACAGCACAGAACTTTCATTATTAGAAGAAATCAGGTTCAGCTGCCATTTCGGCTTTTGAAATAAACAAAACTGAAGAAGGTTTTCCTGATGAGCGAAGCATTGGTTTCAAAATATTTTAAGTGGAGATACATCTTTCACTCAAGATTGATGAGGTTCTTCAGCATGCTTTATGACCAATATATTCCATCCATAAGTACTCATAATCTTGCCAATGAGTGTGAAGTGTTGAAAAGTGTGATGTCCTCTGCACGCCAACCCCAGAGTTCTTTTCTAGCAAATCTAGCTTGCTCCATCAGATTTTTAATTGTTTAGATCCATTCTTAAATACAGAAAAAAAATTAAGCCATTTTAAGAAGTCAAAATGGCCTTTCAGGAATTTTGATATCCCAAAGAGTGGTACCTTCTGTAGATAGGAGCGACTTGTGGATAATGGGAAATTACAGTGCACCACAATGGGTTAAATTTTAAATATTAATTTCATGTTATATTAAAGAAAAAATATTTTGTAGAAAAATGATCATTTTTAATTCTTACACCCTACTGTAAATATATTATCTGAGAGAAATCTATCTAGTTATGTACCATTCTGTTAATTTTCAGTTTATTTCCCCAAATCATTACTACATTAAAATCCTGTAAGAATTATTGAAACTCATAATAAAATACAAACCTTGAATCCATGCACATAATACTTAGTTGGCATTCCAGGGTACTCTTGCCTACAAGAGCAAACGAGAATTAGACCAATCACAGCTGAAAATAGTACCTAAAATCACAATTAATTTCTTATGTAGTTTACTAAGAACTGAAATTATTCATATGTAGTATTCAATAACTATCAGGAAAAGTTTCTATAAACCAGTTTATAGAACTATTTTTTATTAATGTTGCTAATTAACCTATTAATTATCATTCGTCCAATGCAAGGCTGACCTAACTAAAAATCCCATATTTTATTCACGAATTATCTTCCAACTATCTTTTATTATTTCTGTGTAATACCGCTTATAGAAGACGATAGTGATGATTCCTGAAACATTTTTAAAATCGGTTAAAGTATGCAACAGATATTAAAGGATGGGGAAAAAATAAACTTAAATTGCCCCTCTTGAAAAACATTTTTTTTAGTTAAACCAGTTCTTGCATTGGACGAGCGATATGCACTGAATACATTTTTTGATTTTTGAAATAGCTTTCATTGAATTTTGTTATATTTTTTAATGTGGAACTAACATTGAAAACTATTTTGCAATTAAATAAATTCTGGTATTATATTTAATAAGTATTTAAGTACATATACTAATTTAAAAATATTTAAATAATGACAATTAAAAAAATAATAAATTTAGTATTGTATGTTTAATTATATCTTTGCATGTTATCACATACTTTTTGTGAAAAATAGTAATAATTGAGTTTCTGCAAAACATTTTTTTTCAATTATTTTTAAAAAATTAACTATTCATTACTATTTTTAAAGGCACAACTGGCATAAAAATTCAAGAATTTTTTTTTATTTAATGAAATTATTTCTGAAGGATGAGTAAAAATATTTATTAATATTAAAATATATTTGCATCTATAACATTAATAGAGTTTTAAACAAAGGTAAATAAATAAACTAAATAAGATTTAGAGTAAAATATAAAATGAAATCAGTTATTTTTACCGGAGTACCACTCCAATAGGGAACATCCCGGAAAGGAAGATTTGGTGCCCAAAGGAGAAGCCATCCAGTCAGGGTACAGACTGCTATTCCCATCAGAAGTTGAAGCACAAGTAAACTTGAAGCAAGCCTGTGCCGCTCCAAGACATGAGGTAAGTATTTTCTAGGCACTAAAAAGAGAATCATAATATTAGAAATGAAAATTGATAATTTTCTATACAACTGTTTTGTGTTAAAACTAATCAGTATTTGAAGAAAATCTGGTGCGCGCGCAACACACAACTTTCACTTACCAACTTACTTAGATTAGAAATTAATGTGTTTTGTTAATTGCCACTTCTCGAAGTTATACATTTTTCCACATTCATTTCTTATTTTTGTTTTTATTTGCTAAAAAAAAAAGAAAAACACTAATTTCTTTTATTATTAAATAAAAGTTTTCACTTGTGATAATTCGGCAATGCAAGCATAATACTCCATATAGTATAGTATCCATAGGTATAATTCTCTATGTACTTGTTGAATATTTCATTTAGTTCCCATGAAACAAATAATTTTCATTAAATGAACAGAACATCTTTAATTATAACGCATTGGTTTGTCATTAAAGTCGTACGGCGGCGCATGCGTGAGCTCAAGGTGTTTTATGAGTTGACGTAATATTTTTCTTTTTTTCTCCTGTATATGTTTACTTGATTTTTTTCATATATCATATTCAGCCATTTCTTATTTTTAGGCGTGATGAGTGACAGTTAATTTCTCAATATAAACTAAAACAAAGGTACTTTATAGGAAAACAAAAAAGGCCCCTTCCCGATTTAAGCCCCCTCATAAAATTTTAATATTGAATAATATTTTAACTTACCTGATATTATTGAACACCTAATTTTCATTAAACATTACGAATTTGATCAAACTCATTAAAGCCGTTTTTGAGATAATCGAAAAAAAGGTAAAAATTGGAAAACAGTTATGAAATAAAGTTCCCCCTCCGTTTGACCAATTTTGAAATGTTGGCTGTCACATCTTTGGCATATACATACGTCAAATACCCAGTTTGATCAAAATCTTTAAAGCCGTTTTTGATTAAATAAAAAAAACACATGAAAATGATACAAAATTTATTAAGTAAAGTCCCCCTCCGGTAAATCAATTTTGATGAAATTTTTACAGCCATATCTCGGGCATATTAATACATCAAATACTCAGTTTAATCAAAATCGTTTGAGCGGTTTTTGAGAAAATCGAAAAAAAACATAAAAAGTTATTAAATAAAGTACCCTCTCCCTTTGAGCAATTTTGATGAAATTGCTAGTCTGTTCATACACAGACACACATACCATTTCGCGGGGCTTGGTTATTTCGGCTCAGGGGACCCCAAAACGTGTATTTCCGTTGAAAACCGGAAGTCGAAATTTTTCACGATCGCAATACTTCCACTAACTATTTATCTCATATATAGGTAAGTGAAAGTAAAAAATAAATCAAAAGTATGATCTCATTGGATTCTCATTAATTTAAATTTATTAAAAGAACCAAAATTAATTATAATGCAATCATGCAATAGAACTCTCTGTACCGCATTATGTAAAGATAAAAATGTCCGACCTGAACGTACAGCAACTTGAAAAATTTAATTTCTTTACGCGATATCCCTTAGTATGAGTGTTTGGTCATCAGTACTCGATAAGGATGCACTGCATCTTGGCCAGCGTTAATTTAGTGGTAAATCGATCTCACTAGATTCACGCCCAACTGCTCGGTTAATTTACTAGCCTACGAAGTCCCAAAAAGTTTACTATTAGTCTCTTAATTGAGACGTGTCACAAATATACCCTCTCTCCTTACTTTGCGTCTCTAATAATTATTTTTATTGTGTTAGTAAACAATAAAAATTCCATCGAAAATTTTGAGGACCTACTAAGTGAAAACAGTCAACTAATACTATTAATACATAATATGCACGTTTCAATGCATTCATTTTATTATCTCTAAGAATTATCCTCATGAGATACGTAATAATTCACTTTGGCTAATTAGGATTTTTTTTTTTTAAATTCTTAAAGAAAAAAAAATCCCTTTTTCCAAGTTAGAACAATTAATTGTTTTAATAACAACATTAAAAATAAAAAAAAATATTAAAAGTTGACTGGCCGTGGAACTACTTAAGATGCAGTTTTTGACATTTCTTAAAACTTTTTTGCTCTACTTATCGAACGATGATTAGGTTTAACAGAGGCTGGTCCGATCCATGACTGATTTAGCACAATAAATAACTTATAAACCATAGTCAGTAATTTACTCTGAGATATATTCCACGTTGTTTATAATCAACCAAGGGATGATATACCCCTAGCATTTCCAGGCGCTCTACGTTAAAAATGTATACAAAAAATTTACTTTGATAAATTTGCTTTTTAATGTTTTTATTATTTATTGAAACTTTCGTTGTTGCTTTCGTAAAAAAAAAAAAAAAAAAAAAAAAAAAAAAAAAAAAAAAATTAAAAGCCCGACAACAAATATTTACCGTCTCTTATATAAACAGCTCTCAAATATGTATCGTAATATGATTGTTTTAATTATAGATTCCTTGAGGAACAATTATTTAGATTGCAGACAAATATAGGTTATATGTATATTTCTAATGAAATCTCTAGTTAATAGGTAAATTGAATATTAGAAATGTACACTCTAATATTCAATTTACCTATTTTCACTTATCTTTTTTTAATATTTACCTTTCCAATTAATTAAATACAATTTGATTTATACATATTCTTCTTCAAATATCATCATTAATATGCCATTATCTGGTTATAATTATTTTTATTTATATTCCTTAATTTTCAAGTATCAATAGCCGCTGGACACACTGTGAAGCACTAATATTTTTTTTCACCGACCTTTGGTGCTACTTACTTGGTCGCAGAGAATTATTATTTTTTTCAAAAAAAAAAAAAAAAAAAATAGATACATTCAAAAGATAATATAAAATGTACTTTCACGGTATTTCCTTCGTGGAATTAACTGGAGGGCTATTCAAACCAGAGGAGAGTGGAAAACAGTCGGAACCCTCTTACCTGGGGCCCCAGGTGTATTATAACACACCTGCCCAGAAGCAGAGCCTTTCTTTTTTTACCCAGTCTGCCAAAGATCTGCTTGCAACTGCTCCCAAAAGCCAATCTTTATACATACTATTACATTGAGGCAGTCTATGTTTTTTTCAAAAGTGAAAATAAGGATATGGGACGAGCCCGGAAAGTAAGTTCAAATTAGTAACAGTTAATATTCAAGCTTAACAATATCATATAAATTGTAAAAGTTTCTATAAAAATTTGGATTTAATTATATTAATGTATATTTTTAAGGTCAACAGGTTAAAATATAAAAAATAGGTATGTATTTTGCTTTAAACAATTTAAGATCGATTTCAAACGAAATGTAAAACTTCTGCTCATAGAAATCAAACTATTATAGTCAATATTTTATCAACTCCACCCATATAATGAGGTTAGTTTGATAACTAACCTATGTTAGTTATCATAGATGTTATAGCTCATTCTACTTTCCCCCCGCGTTCAACGTTTTTTTCCACTATACACCAATGCTCTCCATCACTTTTTAAAGTCTACTTGACCAAACGGGAATCAATTTAATATATACAAGAGATTAAACTTGAGAGCTTACCTAATTCAAAGAGGAAGCATCTGCTTGGTGTATATTATTCTAAGTTATTTAAAAAATAAATCAGAAATATGTACCACACAAAACTACATATAATGATGTTATAGTAACTTTTGTTTTTGATGTTAGAGGTTGTTTTACTTTTTTGAAATTAACGGTTCGAATTACTATTTGACTTTTTGTCTTCGTAAATTCATTACTAATTACCGTCACTCAATAAGAATCAAATTCATAATTGCATGTGTGAGGTACTATGATTGCAAGGAATCAGTTATGCGGGTTAGTTATGCGGCATAGTAAGCTGGTGCGCCTAACTCGAATCGATTTTTTTTCGTAAGCTTCTCTTCATATCTACGAGGTACCTACATCAACTTTTTTAAAACTATCTTTTCCTTCATTAAGCAGCCCTACAGTATTTTTTTTTAATTCCAAAAACATTAAGCAAACAATATCAGTATCTTTAGGAACTGTACGTCAAATGGCTTCAACATTTTTTGTTTTGTAGTATAAAAAAAACATTTTATAAAAAAAAAAAATTAAACCGACTTCGAAACCTAGGAACCAGTAAAACTAAATTCAGTGAAAAGTATGAAATAATTACCTTCTGATTTTTATGAATACACAGCAAAATTGAAAATGGTATAAAAAGTGGAAAAATGCAATAAGACGAATAATTTTATTTTGATTTGTACAAATGCAGACTAATTGCTGACTAAAATTATTAAATAAAATATTAAATACTATGTTCAATACAACACAATCTTTTCGGAGGCGGCGCAAAATAGAAATGACATGTTACGTCATGACGTCATGAGAAGATTTTCATAATGTATAGTGTTAAAAATTTGAAATTTTGCGCCGCCTCCGAAACGATTGTGTTGTATTGAACATAGTATTTAATATTTTATTTAATAATTTTAGTCAGCAATTAGTGTGTATATGTACAAACCAAAATAAAATTATACGTCTTATTGCATTTTTCCACTTTTTATACCATTTTCAATTTTGCTGTGTATTCATAAAAATCAGAAGGTAATTATTTCATACTTTTCAGTGAATTTAGTTTTACTGGTTCCTAGGTTTCGAAGACGGTTTAATTTTTTTTTTTATAAAATGTTTTTTTATTTCATACTTTTTAGTTGGAGAGGACAACAAATGTAGAAAACCGTACGTTGGTTTAAAAAAAAATTCGAAATCTTTTTACGCTCTACCACGTTCGTCTTTCCCGAGCCTTTTTATTATTATATATTATTACAATAAGATGTTACAAATAGCCTCAGATATAGTGTGCTGTGTATTAGCAACCCAATGTAGTTGGGCAGCATCTCTTTCATGATGAATAAAGTGTTTCTCTCTCTATATTAACACTCACCTTTTCAATTTTATAAATACAAACAGAAAAGTGGGAAAGCGGTGCGTGTATTATACAACTTTCAACATACTACGTTCTATGATTAAAAATGGATTTTATTTTTTGAAAGATCAATGTTCCTTTGGGAAGGGAACACATAAAATGGTTTTCACACAATGACAATACTTTTCCTTTGCTAAATATTGTCGTCAGTACTTGTCATTTACATACATTATCAGTGTTCCGAGATGTGTTGAGTTAAATATACATAAATACATAAATCCGGCCATTCCAAGATGAAGTCACTGAACAGTCGAGATTTTGGCCGGTTTTGGACAAGATATCGTTAATGGAGAATCGATGAGGATGGTCTTATGACCTATAATACTCGTAAATTGGAAAGTAAGTTTGGAATTATGATCGCTTGAATATCCTTCTGAAAACTATGGCGATATTATGCACTACTCCAGTAGGGACCGTTAATATTGCTTTATTTAAATCGATCGCTGGAAAAGTAGTGATTAAACACCATTGGATAGAAGTCCCAGCAAAAAAGGGGCGGCCATAAAATTAATCGATATCAAAAAGACTGCTCCGCTAGGATCGAAGCAACAGGGTTTGGGACTCATTTTATGGTTAATTTATTATTATGAAGGATATTATTATTCTCGATACTACACTACTGATTTAATTTAAAAGGTTGAGTCAATTATGTTCGTAATTCCTTTCGATAAATTTTTGACTAAATTTATTACTGAAGTACTATGAATTATATCCTTCTTAATAAAATATTCAGAAAATAAATTGCTAAACACTGTTGCTTCAATTCTAGTGGCTTACCTTTTAGGATATCAATCATTTTCATGGCTGCCAAATTTTTTCTGAGGGGACTTTCATACAATGAGGTTGTTTTCTGGGAGATATCAAGTTTTATTTTGCACTTTTTATTGATGGAGGAACATCCGCAAAAGCGTCAATAGTTGCAGAAACAAAATTAAAAACCGATAATAGTAATCCTGATAGCATAACAGAAGTGTCACCCATGAAGAATCGGCACAAAATCTGCGACAAGATATTCTACAGTGATGAGTGTATCCGGAAGAAAGCAGAGGTATATTGTTAAGTCAACTGAAAATGAGCTTTTCCAGGAACTATTGTATTCCTTTTTAATGTGCATACCGAGTGGCTGCGATTTTAAATTTAAATGAACCTTCGGGAACTTGAAGAAGTCTAAAGTTGTGCATTAAAACGTTATCAATACTCAGTCTTTCATGGAATTCCACGAATTTTGTGGTCTTAGGATTATGGTTTCCAACCGTCGCACAGTGCTTTGAGTATATGGATTTTTTGGACAAAAATCTTTTGACCATGAAATATTAGTTGATTAGTTGATCAAAATTTACCTTAAATAAGATAATTAACCAAACACAAAAGATACTTTCGTGATTGTACAAATAATGCTTCTTATATAAATAATATTTTTCATAGTAAAATAATTTTTGAAAGTATGTACCTAAGAGAAGTATAAACATCAATTAATCTGACGTCCTCGTGGAAATTAGCTCCTCCACTCGTCTTTTTTTTTTTGTTTTGACTGAACATTCTGAAAAGGCTATTCGCGGTATACGGAAAGGTATACCGCGACTTGTTCCTGCTTTATCATCAATGTTTAAAAATGTTTTGTTGTCTACTGTAAATGTGCAGTCCATGTTCAACCATCCTTCGTAACGTTTTTCAAAAAGATTTTTTCTACGACTGCAATCACTCCATTTTTGACTCAACTTCAAACAAAACAATCTAACTTTATCTTCCGAATCGGTAACTAAATCAGTTTCCATTTTTTCCCTACTAAATGAGACAAGACGGCATCTTTCTTACAGCTGGGAGCCGCAGAAATCCTCTTTTATATTTTTACGATATTAAATGAGAGTTTTATTTTTAATAAAAATTCAAATATTACTTTTATATGATAATGCAGTAAACGCAGTTTCCAAATACAAATTAAATATATGTAAAGACAAAATAGTAGCTACATTGATTTTATAAGTATATTTTTTCTATTGTGTGTTTTTTTTCAGGAAAATTTTATACATCCAACACATTATTTTTCTTACATTTGTACAACGTTTCGGACTTGTTTGTCCATTTTCTAGTACATATCTAAAAACATTTTTCATTCCATTAAAACACAATATATAAACATTATATTACACTCTAAAACAATTTTACCGCATACAGAACATTTTATTTTTAAATTTAACTTTTAAAAACCTTCATTCAGTGTCAAAAATCATTCTAAAAATATTTTATAAATAATTAGCCAATATCACAAATAAGAGTTATAAAATGGACATACCTTAACTTCCTCCTATATTAACACTTTGAAATGTCTCGTCATTATTTTAAAAAAAAACTACGAGTATCTCCTCACTATTCACCCGCTCATCGCTTTATTGTTGACCAGTCCCCACTTTTTTCCTCCCTCCCCTCTTCATCTAAACCCTTATCTTTATCCCCACTCTTTTATATTTTAATTTTATTAATAATTTCTGCATAATGGGTTCCTATTCCCCCTATATCGCTTTTATAATTTACTGTGTTTATTAAATTTTTAGTTATGTGGATTGTTTCTTTTAACTTTCTTATTCTATTATTTTGTTCTCTATCTATTATTTTTACATCATCAAATTCAAATTCATGGTTTTGTGTTATGGTATGTTTAGCCAAAGCTGATTTATTTATGTTTTTTGGGTTGCTGGTGCTATTTTTATGTTGTGATATTCTCGTTTTTAAATTTTGTGATGTTTCCCCTATATTGTATTTATCTTTACAATTCTTACAGTTTATTTTATAAACTATATTGAGGTTATCTAAATTTTTTATTTTATCCTTTGTATTCGTTAAATGTTTTTCTATTTTGTTATTATTGTACAAACCTAATTTGAGATTATCATGTTCGTATTTTTTAAAGATCTGTTTTATCTTATATGTTAGTCTAGGGATATATTTTAATTTTTGATAATTGTAAATGTTTTGTTTATTTTTTTCATATTTTCCTCTTATCTCTTCATTTTTGTTTTTTTCTTTATTAGATGGTTCGTAAAAATCTGTTATTTTGTTTTTTCTTTTGTTGTATTTATAACTTTTGTTACTATATTGTTATTAACTTTATTAGATTTTATTGGATTATTTATCTCTGCTATTTTATTGAGTTTGTTTATTGTTGTGAACCACAAATTGTTGATTATTCTTTTCGGATAAAAATTATTTTGTAATATACTATATATTTTGTTTTTTATTTCTTTGAGGTGTTCATCGTGTGTTAGAGATATGGCTTTTTTGATGAGATTTTTAGCAGTATTTTCTATTTGATGCTTAGGGTTGTTGGAAAAATAATTTAATATAATATCGCTGCAATTTTTTTTTTGGGTCCATTTAGTTGTTATTTTATTATTATCGAATACTATTTCCATATCTATATCTTATCTTTTTGTTATTAGGTTTTTCTGTTGTGAATTTCATTCTTTTATTTACATTATTTAATAGCTGTAAAAGTTTTTCATGCGTATCCTTTTCTGCAATAATCAGTAAATCGTCTATATATTTTATTATTAATTTTGGTTTATTCGTTAGTTTTTCTATTTCTTCATTTATTATCTTATTTAGATATAAACCACTTATTATCACTGCTAATCTACTTCTCATCGGTAACCCTCCTACTTGTCTTTAGTACATTTCTTCGTATTTAAAATAATTGTATGTTATGCATAATTTAATCCCTTCCATAAATATTTTTTTGTTTTTTATTTTTGTGTTATTTTTAATTATCTCCCAGTTTTCTTCTATTATTTTTAGGGTGTCTCCAATTGGTATGTTAGTAAATAAATTTTCTACATCGAAACTAATTATCTCATAATTTTTATTATCTGCTAAATTTATTTTTTCTAGTAATGTTTTAACTTCATGGGCATTTTTTACGTCAAAATTGTATTTATTATTAATTGTATCTATGGCTGGTTTTAAGAATTGTGAATAATTTATCGGTTGGTCCATTTATATTGTTGATAATTGGTCTTAGGTTTTTTTGTGGTATTGGCTAATTATTTATAAAATATTTTTAGAATGATTTTTGACACTGAATGAAGGTTTTTAAAAGTTAAATTAAGAGTGTAATATAATGTTTATATATTGTGTTTTAATGTAATGAAAAATGTTTTTAGATATGTACTAGAAAATGGACAAACAAGTCCGAAACGTTGTACAAATTTAAGAAAAATAAAGATGACAATTAGAATGGAAATGTGTTGGATGTATAAAATTTTCCTGAAAAAAAACACATAATAGAAAAAATATAGAACATCCAAAGAAATAAGAAGAAGAAAGAAGAAGAAGAAAAAGGAAAAATATAAATATATTTTTTTAATTAGGGCATACTTTCAGACACTGCTTATAATTATTGATATTGGTCAATTTACTGTAGTAAAAATTAATATTTTTTACGGAATTGAGTGTAAAAATGTATCTAATTATAACGGCTAATCTAATTGTTGTAGGTGCGAATTGGTTTTCAAGCAAGCGCAGAGTGGCTGATTTCATTTGCAAAAATATGGTTTACGTCAGAGTCGCAGGTTATCGCAGATTATCTTTATAGTTTTTTATTCTAAATTAGTTAGACAACAAATATTAAAAAAAAATGGAAGAGGTGTTTTGCGGACATTTTGAAATATTTCACTTTAAAGTTAGTAGAACATCGAGAGAGTCAAAACATTTTCTTTCCCTTGGCCATATTTTCCAAAATAATTTCAACTTCACTTAAAATAAAGTTCACAGTATACCTCTTCTAAACAGAAAGAAGACTAAATGAAAAGATTACGACAAATGCCAATGTTTACATCTAGTATTTACCTTCGATCTAAAATCCCTTCTCGACTAATACGAGTAAGTAAGTGGTCACTAATACTGTAGTTTTCGAAACATTTCTTAATTTTAATAGCAATTGAGTTATCAAATGTATATAAATATTATAATTAAAGATCATTTACATCTTTAGGAACATTTAAAATGCATATTCAAGAAAAAAAAATAAAAACTTGATTTTTCGATTTTTGTCTATTGATCGAAGCACTGTGCGTCGATTAGATCTGAATGAAGAAGGTTTACTGTTATAGGTGAATATATATATAATATATATATATATATATATATATATATATATATATATATATATATATATATATATATATGTGTAGCATGAATATTATATATATATTATATATATAATATTCATGCTACATAAAACGTCAGCGATATTATATATCTTTATTTAAATCTATTGTTTTTTTTGTTTTTTTCACTTCATTCGTATATCCGCGCCTGTCAGCATTAGATAGACAATCAGCAGATTCGATGGCCGTATACAGTTGCAGATGATGACATGTCAGGCATGGGGAAGGATGGCACCCAACAGTACCTCTTCCCTGTCTTGATTCAGTTATTCATGTCCGTTAAAGAAGGAGATCTCTCATCCAACGCCTTTTTAATCTCCTCACATTCACGGGTATTTCATCTGTGGCCATATCTCTTATTAGTAGGTTTATATGTCCGTGTAGGTTAGTGTGGAAACGTTTATAAAGAGTTTTGATGTGCTGGTCGACTGTTGGCATGTGGAAGTCAGTATGTAAGGTTTGATTAGTCACGTACCAAGGTGCTTTTGAAATGAGTCGTAATAATTTTGACTGAAAGGTCTGAAGTTTTTGTAAATGTATTTTTTTAGCAATCCCGTAAATCTGTGAACAGTATATCCATATGGGTTTAAGTAAGTATATGTACGTATTTAGTTTTTGTCTCAGTCTTAATTTTGATGATTTAGAAAAAAGTGGGAAAAGTAGCTTTAGTCGTTTGTTTAGAGTTTCCCTTTTCATTTTAACGTGCGGGCCCCATGTCATCCTTCTGTCGAGGGTTAGTCCGAGGTATTGTACTGTGTCTGTTTGGGGAATTTGGACATTTTCGATATAAATTGGTGGGCAAGTATTTTTCCGGAGAGTAAAAGTTATATGTTGTGATTTGTCGTGATTAAGTCTAATTTTCCACAATTTGCACCAATCGTTTAATTTCTGTAAGTGGTTTTGTATGTTTAGTGAAGCATGTGACGGGTCTTGATGTTTCGTTAGTATTGCTGTATCGTCTGCGTAAGTAGCGGTCAATGTCTCATTACCTTCTGGTATGTCATGGGTGTATACAATGTAGAGTAGGGGGGCCAGTATTGAACCTTGTGGTACCCCCGCTAAGACTGGGCGAATTGAAGAAATTTCTGACCCCTGCCGAACGGAGAAAAATCTGTCATAAAGGAAGGATCGAAGAATGAGATAGTAGGTGTACGGTAGTATGTTCTTGAGTTTAAAGAGAAGACCCTGGTGCCAAACTTTGTCGAACGCCTGAGCTACATTCAAAAATACACCAGTTGCATATTGTTTTTGTTCTAATGCTCCAGCAATGAAGTCAGTAACTCGGTGTAGTTGGTGGGTCGTTGAATGTGACTTGCGAAATCCAAATTGATGGATGGACGGGTATTATATGTTTGTTATGTATGGGTATTAAATCTACTGTTAAAAAATAAGTTAAGGTTATGTATAGGTTTGTTCCAACAAGCACTTAAAACACATCGATAACCAACAGACTGCTCATGTTCTCCCCCCACTCTTTTGATTCTAAATTTGATTGGTTCGTTTTCCCATTTGATTCCTCCAGCAGTAAAACAATATTGAAATTTGTTAGTTATCAATTAGTTTTAATAGCTTGTTGGAGCATACCTTATTATGCCATATGTTTTTCCAATAAGTAAATATTTTGAGAGATAATTAAATAATTATTTTCATGTTTTTTCCCGATAACTTCTTAAATAAATTAAGAACCCAAAAAAGGATTCAATGGGACCACCTTAGGAAAATACTCTACAAGATGCAAAAGGTTTCGTTCCAATTGGTCCATCGATCTCTGAGTAATCGGTGAACATGCATAGAAAAAAAAAAAGCACAAAAAAAAAGTCACATACGTATCGAATAGAGTAACCTCCTCTTTCGTTCGAAGTCGGTTAAAAATGACCCTCCCTCCGGTAGTGTTGTGTGGTCGAATTTATGTATGTAAATACAAATCCAAACGATATTGTAGATTTAAAAAAAAAAAAAGACTATTTATTTGCTCATATTTGATCATACGCAACCAAGTAAGTAAGGATCATGAGAAAGTTTAATGGATAGAATCAGGAAGTTGAATTGCCAAGAGCAGTTCGGACGGGTCGAATCATGCTGCTCGACTTTTTGGCAACATGAGAAATAATCTCATGTTGCCAAAAACGCTGCGCTACTGCAAGGCACTGGCTAATTAGAATAGCTTGTTTGAGTCCCGTGTATTTTTTAATTTTAATCGGCGCAATAATGTAAAATAAGTTTTCGAATTTGGAATCATCCATTCTAGAAAAATTCTTTCATCTTACATCACATTTATATTACAGGTTAAAAACTATTTATCTGATCTAGAAATAAATGGTTATTAATAAATCGTGAATTCCTCTGCACTATACCTTTTACCCGAAAAAGTGTTCTGAGCAGCGAATTTGCTGGCTACCAACAATTGCAATGTTGATTGCAGTAGCCACCACTGCAGCATCTCCTGCACCATTCATTTTTTAATTTCAATTACATTAAAACTATTCTTATTTGCTATCGGTTTAGTTGCAGTTCATGTCGGTCGAAAATCAATCGTGTAAATTTACATAGTATGGACAAGGCTTAACTCATTCTCTTTTTCTTTGAGTTTCGAAAGGTCAACCAGTGTTAGATTCCGAATATCTCAATCCTTAATGTGGAAACACTTCAACAGGATATGCAGCTTACGATAAGTAAATTTCCATAGGCTAAAATCGGCTGTTAATATTGAATGAAAAAAACAATTGAACCTATAATCATTTTTTATAAATAACCTACCTCCCTAGTCTTTCTTCCTCAGCAATACGTAAAATCTAAAATTTGAAGGTATATAAAGCATAGGTTTTAGGTACATACAGCAGAAGGTGCAAGTATTCGAAACCTGGTTGATAGGGGTTTCTGATGAGTGTATCTGTAACTTGGGAAGAGAATCATATCTCTGGGGGTATGTTTAATATCTTAACCGGACAGAGGCTTTTTGGATGACGGTAACTTCAGCAAGCCTTCTGTTCATCTTCAATCATTTCGAACAGCCAGCCAGAGGAAGAATGGTGCCGACTTTCGAACTAAAAGACGACCCGTGATCCTGGCGCGGACGGGTCAGTGGCCAGGATGTAACGGGCGCTGCATGCCCGATCTACGCCCACGTCGGCGTCACTTCCCTCTGCTCTCCATCCGAGAGGTTTGCTCTTTCATATTCAGACAGCGCCCCCCTCAGAAGTAGAAGAATCTCTGCGGAGGGAATATCAACTACACTATTCATCACCGATGCAACTGGACCTTCCATTAATCCTTCCCTTTGGTGTTTTTTTTTTCTTGCAATAATGTCCAATTCTCCACAACGGAATCAGAGATACAATAGTAATAAGCAAATCAGAAGGGCAGGTAATGCGGTTATTATAACATGTTTTTATCCTTCACTTTTCGCAAAAATAAAATATTATAAATAATA
This sequence comes from Aelia acuminata, assembly GCA_911387785.2. Classification (NCBI taxonomy): domain Eukaryota; kingdom Metazoa; phylum Arthropoda; class Insecta; order Hemiptera; family Pentatomidae; genus Aelia; species Aelia acuminata. The sequence goes on from OU426978.1 coordinate 99,635,130, forward strand.
TGCAAATCATTCAAAGCAATATACTGGTAACTACAATCGTCTATAATTTATCCACCAATGATCCGATATTTATTATTTTTTAAAGATGAAATCAAAGAATCTTTCGTCACAATCAATCATATAAGAATTTGTTAGTTTCTGAGTCATACGCAAAACATTCTGATCTTCGCAAACTAAACTTTTTCTGTGGGTAGGTTTGCTATATAAATATGCAAAAGGAAATTTTTGATATAATGGTAAAATAATTCTATTTGATGAAGTATTAAGGAAGATGTGGCGCAAGGACATAAAACACTAACAACATAATATATTAAGATTGCTTTATTAGTATCATCAGGAAAAAAAATTCACCTTACCTGTATCTTGGATGATCCAATTTCTTTTTTTGGGTTGTTTTATATTAAACAAGTAGGCTGGCTGTTAAGGTTTGGAGTTCTGTTAGAAATATACATCACAACTCAAGGAGACAATTCATCGTCAGTTTCGCAATCTAATTTGCATAAATTACAGCCTATGGAAGTTTCATTGAATTTTAAAATGGCCCTGGATAGAGGTTTACGTGAGGGGAATCAGCGGTTGAGCTTTTAGAACAATCCGCTAATGGGTTAGTGTTCCATCTCATGGAGATTAGGAGCCGCTGCTGTTAATGCGACCCTCGGGGCTAGTCACGTAGCCTCATTATCTAACAAAAAGCTTTTAAAAGATTTAGGTTGGGAATTAGGGTTCCTCTTAGCATACTTGATGATAGCAACGAAGTTCACTAGGCGATGCATAGAACGTGTTTTAGAAAGTTCTAGCCATTCTGATAGTCCTTTTAGGTATAAAATAACTCATACCTAATCTTTATCAACATGTTAATAAAAATATTGTAGCCGGCTCCCAAAAACGTTGGGAAGATCTTCATAAAACATAGGCCAATATGAATAGAATCTATCTTACATCAAATTTTTGAAATTACACAGGTTTACAGAAAAAAAAATTTTAGTGCCTAGAATCTTATAGCTGATTTTAACTATGTTTGTGGCGCTGATTCCAATAATGCTATCAGATTTTTCCCATCAGCTCTACAGTTTTAGATTCAGCATACCTTAACAGTAGTTTTATTTAAATTAAATACCTATGATATAGATAACACATTCCGAAATAGATATCTAAATGAATTATTTCAGCGTGCTTTTCTCCTTATTTTAGAATATTAAACTATTAGAATAGCTGTATATAATTTTTTATAAGAATTAAAAAATAATAACATCTAGTTATAACTTGTAACGTTTTAGTATGATTTTACCCCCCGGCAAATCAATTTAATCACTTTTTGTTATGCTATATTTGAAATGCTCAACTGGAACATGGGGTCCCCATATGATGTCAGATTACTGCTGGAACCTAAAAGGAGATTGTTTGAAGAAACATTCAAGAAAGTCACGCAAAAGAAGCTTCCGAAGTGTGAAATAGAGTCTCTTTGAAATGTAATTGGTTTAGTTACAAAGTGATTATGTAAATAATTTATGTGTTTATATGGTTTTAATTGATTTAAAATGTTTTATTTAAAGATTTTTAACATCTTTGTTTTTTTCCACCTGTTACTAGCCTGCATATGTATTCGAGTAATAATGTTTTATGATGAAAGTCACGCTATTTATTAATCTCAACAACTATAGCTGATAGAGGAAAACTAATTACAAATTTGGATTCAGCGCACCAATTATACTCATAATCAGCTATAAAACTCTCTGGCCCACTGTAGACCAGTGTTATATATTAAACCATGTTTACTTAATAATTCTAACTAAATTTTAGTAAAAAAAAATAAACACTAATATAAAGGAAAATATTATATAGATTCTAGGATAGGAGAATAAATTAAGATATTTATTAATAATTTTGCTAACCCTGGAAGAGAAAGGTATTACAAAATTAGAGAGGATATGTCCTCCATACGATAACCGGAGCAATTTGGGACCAGAGTAATAATGAAGGGAAGGAAGGGTGGAACAAAGAACTGCTGACGAAACTGGCCAGTCAATACCTTGTCATATGAAGGCGAGGAGGTTAAGATGGGAAGTGCATCTGGCTCCAAGAAATTCATCAGGAAGCCTTTACTCGACAATTAAAACAATAGTAAGCAAAGACCTCAGGGCTGACCGAAATATAGATGGATGGATAGAATCAACAAAGACGATCCAGAGCTACAAAACCGGACTAGCTCAAGATGGGCAGCGGTGAAGAAGGCTGATTCAGGCGCCTAAAGATCTAAAAGTGCAGTAAAGCCAACAGAAAATAATTAAACTATTAGGTCATAATAAAATTAAACTATCTTTTTTTCTTGACAAAAACAACTGAAAGCCTATGACCTTTTTATATGGAAAAAAAAAATATTTAGGTACCACTATAAAAATTGGAGGCTCGAAGCTTTACAATAAGAGAAACTGTTATTTTTAGACGAAATGATGGTTCAAAATGATCAAATGTAAGCCTGCATAATTATAAAATCCCATTTCTTATTATTAGACTATTGCACACAAAAAAATGTAAGCATACCGCTGTTGGGGTATTTTTTGAACCCTTGAAATAAAGCGATTCACACGTTCAGAATTTTAAGTCAGTTATTTCTTTTTTAAGTCGGATTAAAAGATTATGTTTCAGATCTCGGACCGAGGCATATCAATGTCCAAGGCTAAACGAGTCAACGTATCCGTAAAATAGAATCGACAGCCTGCTTAATGTCGGCTTATTGTTTCATATTGACGTGTAAAATTTGATACCTATGGTTTTAGCTTTAACTGTGGTTTAAATTTAATATTAACACGTATATTTGTAAAACACGTATTTTTATTTAGGGCATCTTGAGGTACACTGATGAAATTAACGATTTTATATTTCTCATATTCATGCTAAAAAAAAAAAACAGGTTAACAGAAAAACATCTCACTTAAACATACCGACTAAAATGGTCAGAAAATATAGAATCACTAAATTAAAGTTTAGGTAACCAGTGTGAATCGTAGCATTTTTATTAACCAACATCATAAGTTACGAAGGAGTAAATATAAATAAATACCAGAGATGGTTTAACAAAAAGGCCTTTATAGCAGATGCCTAGGTTCCCTGGGAGCGAGTGGGATGTGACACTGTCTGGCCATAAATCACTGTCTCTTTAACCGCTTATCTCAAACATTTTGTAATTGGAATTATTCGTTATTCTCACTCCTTAAAGTTCCTCTGAGTCATTTGGATAAATATAGATATAATTTAACGTCTGAAGTGATGAATGCACTCGTAAAGAAGACATGTGAAAAAAAATATATTTTTAAATAATTTATTTTTTGAAGAGAAAAGATTTGGCTCCGCCGGGAGTCGAACCCGGGTTACATGCGCGGATGCTAACGCCTGCACCACAGAGCTCGGCTCAAGGCAGAGCAAATCCTTCCTCTTCACTGATACCTACTCCCCCTATCTCACAAATTTTGCGAGTAGTAGCGGGAGGTGGACAAATTTTGTCCAATTTCTGGTATTTATTGACATACGTCAATTTTTAAATTATTTTTATATTAATCTAATCTTAATTTGTGGGTGACCACCATTTTAAATTATTTTTAAATAATTTATTTTTTTAAGAGAAAAGATTTGGCTCCGCCGTTAGTCAAACCCGGCTCTTCCGCGTTACATGCGCGGATGCTAACCACTGCACCACAGAGCTCGGCTCAAGGCAGAGCAAATCCTTCCTCTTCACTGATACCTACTCCCCCTATCTCACAAATTTTGCGAGTAGTAGCGGGAGGTGGACAAATTTTGTCAATTTCTGGTATTTATTGACATACGTCAATTTTTATATTAATCTAATCTTAATTTGTGGGTGACCACCATTTTAAATTATTTTAAAATAATTTTATTTTGAATTTAATTAATTATTATAATTATAATAATATAAATTATAATAAATTATATAAATTATAATAAATAATTTAAAATGGTGGTCACCCACAAATTAAGATAAGATTAATATAAAAATAATTTAAAAATTGACGTATGTCAATAAATACCAGAAATTGGACAAAATTTGTCCACCTCCCGCTACTACTCGCAAAATTTGTGAGATAGGGGGAGTAGGTATCAGTGAAGAGGAAGGATTTGCTCTGCCTTGAGCCGAGCTATGTGGTGCAGTGGTTAGCATCTGCGCATGTAACGCGGGAGACCTGGGTTCGACTCCCGGCGGAGCCAAATCTTTTCTCTTCAAAATATAAATTATTTAAAAATAATTTAATATGGTGGTCACCCACAAATTAAGATTAGATTAATATAGAAAAAAAAATGTATATAAATATATTTCTCGAAACAACAGTATACGATCAGAAGTCTCCCACAAATACACCTGGTATTAAAAAATCATAACAACAAATAATTAGAGTCAGATTTAGTTTCATACCGTATTGGTAGTAACTATCACTAAAAATCAGCCCTCTACCTACGTTAATACGATAATTCCCTAATGATAGTTGTGTGAGAGTATGGTAAATTGCGCCTCACATGAACGAAACTATTTACTAGTTTATTATTATTATTACTATTTATTAATGCTATTGTGACTATCTGGCATCACAGGCTTTGCAATTCTTGCCGACGTGCGATGTTATTGTTCCCAAAAAAATCATTACCCAACCTTGTATTTGGTTGAACTAAACCATCTGAAATATTGTTAGCTGTTATATTACCTATTTTTGTTCTTTTATTTTATACTGAGAGATCTAGTAATCCTTTCAGCATAAAGCATTATAAAGCTTTAGAAGTCTCTCGGCAAAAAATCCTAACCTTACTATGGCTTATAACTGTAAAACATCACGAAACACTCAGAGAAATATCAGATTTTAATCTATAATGTTAATCTGTTACTTATTCATATACTTGATATATTTTTAACGGTCTTTTATTATATTCTTAGCCCTCATAAAATCCATGTCATGAAAACATATCACTAGTTGGATCTTTCTTCTATCAATTGTTACATTCTTACTATCTGTAATTAATGTAATCATCAAGCGTATTTAACCCCTCTGTTATGTATATAATATGATACCTTATATAATATTTGTTATTATTTTACTTTTAGCCCTGATAAAGATCCTTCCTCATGTTTGGGTCGAAACTTTAAAACGAACTGTTAAAATGAATTTTTTGACTGAAAGTCCAGACTAACAACCATACCAAAAGAATCTCGTAGAAGGCAACCATTTTCACTCCAATACCAATGGATTTTTTTATTACAACTGAATCAAATCAAAAATGATTTTTTTGTAAAACAGAGTACAATAGAAAAATAGGTAACAAGTGTTGAGGACAGTTAAATTTAAGAACAGTTTATTGTTTGAAGTAAACTGAGTTATGAAGGAGATTGGCGGAGATGAATGGAGCAAGAAATTCCTCGAGCTGCCTTCATTAGTGAAGGAAAATGATACATTGCCGTTTGATTGGTACCTTCACCGGCGAGAAATCTCTTGCCCGGTGGTCCGTTTGTAACGCATTTAGGAACCGATTTGGGCGCATAATAGAAATAAAGTAGAAGACTACTAAAAGAGAAACAACTGAATAAAGTACAAAACATTTTGACCAATCTACAATTAATATTACGATTCAATAACAAATTATTATACCCTTCCACCATGAAATTACTGATACTATAAATAACATTCATGTTCTGATTATATATATCTGAATTATAAAGTCGGAGGTTAAGAACACGTTGGTCTGAATTCATTTATGAATCTAATGAACGATAAGATAAATTGTTTTTGCGATAGATGGACTGTCAACAAAATAAATTAATTAACAATAAGAAAAGACCCGCAACGATACTGTTTTTAATTTTTCCCATACTTTTTCACAGAACCCATAGATCCCGGTTTAATCTATAAAAATATTCGAGTTAGCATGTTTGAACCACTAATCTGTATAGGTACTTTTTATATTCACTTTAATCGAATGCGTTTTTCTTCACCACTACAATATATAGCTAAATCAATAATTTAGTTCAGATCAGCATTTTCGTAACTTCATAGACTAATTAATTAAATTTCATTCATTCAACTTGACCCATTTAATTTTTCGAATTCGGCCAATGGTTGTAAGTAAACGGTTAAAATAGCTTGGTAATACATAAATAAATAACACATAATAAATAACCACCCCTGTATGTCAGCAAAGACTTGGAACGAAATTTAAATAGAAAACAAAACGGGCTTATTGCCAAGTATTTGATATACATAGTATTTCAGCTACGATAAGTGCAAACATATTAATGCAGTCTTGACAATTCTACTGAATGCAAATGAATATCTTACCAAGCATATCAATAGCAAAAAATAAGAAAAAAAGTAACATTGGAATGATATTTATCGTAATTAATCGTGATATTTCCAATTGGAAAAATAAGAGAAAAACAGATATTTGCAAAAACGAATTTTAATTGAATCAAAGCTTATATTTACAACTGATTAGTGAAAGATATTAAATAGATCAAAAGGATGAACTGAAACATTTAAGTACGCCGAATAAATTTTTCGTTTAACCTCAAATATTTTAAATGATGAAAAAAAAAAAAAAAATTTATATTTCGGAATGATATACATAGTTAGTTTTCAAGTAAAAAATAAAAGAAAAAGGTTACTTGGCTAGTTACATGAGACAAACCAATAACTGAAAAAAGAATAAAATTCGTCACTCTTAATAAAAATAAATGTATAATAAACTGTAATGATTTAAGTTCAAACTAAAATATGTTTGTCTATATTTTTATATCATTATTTTATTATTTATACGATACAATAATTATCTGATTAATGATAATACAGATGAAGTATTTTTGATCGAATCAAGGCGAAATTTTTGTCAATTAGACAAATCAATGATTTATTTTTCTTTTTGAGCAATGAGCATAAAAAAAAAAAACATGATTGTATGGATTAAATAATAAAAAAGTAAATGCATCTTTATTATAGGTAATGACTGACTTTATTTATGGAAAATGGGAAGTAACAATCATTGGCGGATCCAGGAGGGAGGGGGGGGGGGGCAGTGGAGGCTGAGCGCCCTCTTTAGAAAATTTTTCGTTATTTAAAGATATAATTTAACTTTGCTAACACTAAAGAAGTAAGGTGAAAAACAAATGGGTCGGGATAGCCGAGCGTGTAGGAGCGCGACCCGTTGTTACATGCTCGAGCCGAACCGCGGCGGTTCGAATCCGCCCTGGGAGGGTTGAATTTTATTTCGTGGAGGCCCCACGGAATAAATCTCGACCCTCCCACCATGGTTAGAATAAGTTGGTTACAGCTGTAGAGTAACCCCCCGTATGCCACACATGGCCAGGTAGGGAACAAAAAAACAAAAAAAAAAAAGGTGAAAAACAAATAATATGCAGAACAAGTATAATTTTAGTTGTGGAACACGAACATAAAGGGGGAAAAGCTGATTTGCAGATCCAGGCGAAGGACTGGGGGGTTGCAGATCCTCATTTGGGACTGCATCCCCCTTTACAACCTGCTGGATCCGCCTATGGTAACATTACGTTGAATTATTTCAATCAAGAGATAACAAAATAACATTACCATCTGCCACAGTATGCCGGAGTGGGATGCTGTATGACCAACAACACGCAGAGGCAAGCTTTTAAGTACAAAAGTCCGTGTAATTATTTTTACTTTCACTTACCTCTATATAAACTATAAATCGTACGAACCGGAAATTGGGTATTTTTACTTTCACTTACCTATATTTTTTATTTATTTATTTTCACCCTACCCTGCCTGCTGAGGCAATACGGGTTGTTGCAGCAGTTGGATGTTAGGCATGTCTGCATAGCATCCCACTGCTGCCATAAAACAAAAATGTTCTGAACTTGAGGCCGGTAGGCTTCATTTGCTCAGTTTGGTTGGCCTCTATGCACGGCTGGTCTCCCTCGTCTGACATTGAAGTGGTCAGGGCCGAGTGCAGTCTTCCATCCGTAGACGAACTCTTTAAAATGACAATCGTTATTTTCCGCAACTAGCTGGGGGAAATCTGATTCTGTGAGAACGTAAAGTACGGTTGCACGAAGCAACTTAGCCCTCAGAGCCTCGAAGGCGGTGCAGTCAACAAGGACGTGCTCTGCAGTTTCCGGTATACCGCAGGTAGGACACATGGGGTCAACGTCAATCCCATGACTATGGAGCTTGGCTCGAAATGCCCCATGGCCTGTGAGAAATTGAGAGAGCCAGTAATCTGGGAGGACCCATTTGGCTTCCAAGCGAGACTGAACGGTGGGGAAGTACTTTCTTGAAGTAGATCCTTTCAGGCTTGTCACCCACCGTCGGTTCCACTCCTCAGTTGTATCCTCCCTTAATATGCTCCTCCATTTCCTTGGGTTCTCATCTATTCTCACCTTAAGATTTCCTGGCATGCCTGCAGAGCCTTCTCTCCTGTAAGTGTGTTTCAAAAGGTCTTCTCGCAGGAGGAGGTCGAGAGGTACCGCTCCTGCTAAAATCTGCACCGCCTCGTGAGACACACTCCGATACGCTCGCGTAACTCGCAACAGCGCCGTTCGCTGGATGGTTGCCAACCTGCTTTTTTGTCGGCGTGAAAGGTTAGGGTACCATGCGGGGGACGCATACCTCAGAATACCCAAAATAACTCCCTTATATATGGTCAATGTAGCTGGGTATCTGAGGCCCCAGAAAGCGCCCCCTATTCGATTGAGGCAGTTCAAAGTCAGAGGCACCCTGTTTCTCAAGCACTCCAAGTGAGGGGTCATGTTAAAGCCTCTCCTAAATCTTATACCAAGGTAAGTGACCTCTTCACTTGGACGTATTCTTTCACCTTGGATGGTCATGTTAATAGGGTGTGCTCTATCTGTAGTTCCTCTTAGTAAGATGGCCTGGGTTTTAGCTGCGGCCATTTTTAATCTCTTCCTTTCACACCATGCAGCTATTAGGTTGGCACAGCGTTCTGCTTCTTGCTTCAAGCCGGCTCTGCTGTTGGAGTATATGACTACAGCCAAGTCATCCACGTAGGCAGTAGCAGGGAACCCTTTTTCCTCTAATACTCCCAGCAACTCATCAAAAACTAATTTCCATAGAGCTGGGCCTAGGACAGATCCTTGCGGGCACCCCCTCTCTATAGATGCTTCCGTTTCAAAGGAATTACCTCTGACCTTGATTCGCCTATCTTGGAGGTAGCTCTGTAAAAGTGCGTATAAGTTGCTGGGGGTTTCATACCTTTGTAGCTGCTGTAGTACGTTTGGCCACCAGATACTGTCGAATGCAGAGGATATATCGAAGAGCATCATTATAACGTACCGCTCTACCCGTACCTCGACATCCAGACGTACTCTCACAACAGCATCAGAGGTTCCCTTGCCTTTTGTAGAGCCAAATTGCCGTGGATGACTTGCTCTTGCGAGAACGGGGGAAAGACTGGCCATGATGAGGTTCTCCAGGACTTTGCTCATCACAGGAAGGAGGCATATAGGTCTGTATGATTTTGGGAGCTGCTTATCCCGGCCTCCTCCCTTGTAGAGGAGTCTCAAGTCGGCAATCTTCCACCTTTTAGGATAGTATCCCTTATCTAGGCAATCATTATAGACTCCTAAAAGCCTTTCCTCAATGAAAGAGATACTATTCCTCAACATTGCCGCATCTATAGAATCAAGTCCTGGAGCACGACCAGCCTTTTGCTTATCCACGGCGATACGTAGGTCATGTATGTCCCATGGTGGGCACAAGTCCGTACCAGGAGGACATACCGTGGTGCGTCTCACAAAACCTTGCTCCTCATTGTCTTGGGATGGATTATCTTTGGGATATGTTTCTTCAATAAAGATGTTAGCAGCTTCTTCCAGAGTTCTGGCCTGACCATCTGCATTTCTAAGAGCTGCCAACACCTGTTGGGGCGCCATCTTACCAAGAGCTACTCTGTAGGGGACACCCCAAGGATTTTTCCGGGATTCTTCCGTAATAAACTCATCCCAAGACCTCCGTTTCTGTGATCGCACCTCGTTTCGGTATGCCCTTGCTTTGGACTTGTACACGTCACGAAGTGCAGCGCGCCTCTCGTCGCAGCTGCACTTCTGATACGACCGCCGGGATTTGTAGAGGTCTCTTTTCATTGATGTTAATGCCGGCGTCCACCATGGCACAGGTCTTACCCTTGCCTTTCGGTGTTTGAGAGAGTTCTCTGCCGCATCCCGAATGGCGTCGGTTAACCTTCCCACTCTGTAGTCTAAATCATCGGTGTTCGCCGCTTCCGCCTCGGCCCAATCTTCTTCGGCCATTTCCCACTCCATCATACTTTTAAAAGTAGTCCAATCTTTTCTGCGGGTTATGTATCCTTTGTCTATGTCGCGGGAACAAGCTGTCTCTTTTACCAGCGTAAACGACAGCCCTCTGTGGTCGGAACTCGTTTCAGATCTGACGGTCCAATCGATAATACGCCTTACGATCGTTGGCGAGGCCAGAGTGACATCGATCCAACTCTCTCCTCTTGCTCCAGAAAAGGTAGGAGCTGAAGAGGGATCGTTGACTATGACCAGTTGCCTTCTAGCAATAAACTCTCCAAGTTTAGCACCTCTTCTATTGGTTCGATTGGATCCCCAGACCGTGTTCCAGGAGTTGGTATCTGAGCAGATGATTACGTTTCTATTGCTAGCAGTGATCACCTCCATGGCGGATATGCCTTCCTCAAAACCATTTCCATCAGGCAGGTATACTGAAGCCAATGTAAAAGAGAGGTTTCCCCACTTTACATAGCATGCAGCGCAATCCGCCACAGTGTACTGTCTCAGATCCATCACGTCAAGGTTAGGGTTATTAACCACTATAGCTGCCCTGGGCCTCCTCTCTCCACTGCTCAGGGCTATAACTCTTGACGCGAGGCCAAACCCCGTGACCACGTTCCCACGACAGCTCGGTTCCTGGACAGCCAGGATGTCGTATCGTTGGGCGAGAGCTCTAAGCTCATCCGCCACAAGTCGCCGACGTCCCATGTTTATCTGGAGGATGGTGATTTTACTCATAGAAGGTGGATTTCGCTACTTCTTTTGCCCACTGTAAGTGCACAGGGCACTCCCGGCTCCCTGATTTGTGCTTCCTTTGACCTGTAGGAGCATTAGCTCGCTCACAATTAATGCAGTTTGGGCTGGCCATAACCTTCTTCTTGGGGCACTCCTTTAAGATGTGCCCACTAGCCCCGCACCATATGCATACAAGGACTTCAGCTTCACAGGTAGCCTTCGTGTGACCATAACCCTGGCACTTAGTGCAGCGAGGAGCGTCCAGGTAATCCCTAAAAGTCATAGACCACCATCCTCCATCTAAACTCCCCATTTCCAGGAGTTGGAACCTCACCATGGGGTGCACCTCCATCACCCAATTTTTCGTGAACCCGTTTCTAGCCGTTTGTGAAAAAAGGGGCCTAAGATCATCATTGATAAGCGGAGTAGATACCGGCTTCTCAGTAATTTTGCCCCATAGGAACCTTACTAGCTCGGCTGAATCCCATCCATGAGGCACACCCCTGACCTCCAGCCGAGGTTTCTTCCTCAGTGCTAGCTTGGCTTGTAATCCTTTGGCACGGAGTTCCTGCCACCCAATGACTTTCGTGACATGAGAACTGTCTTCCAAACGGACTAAGACAGAACCACCCTTGGTCGCTCGAACGATTTCAGCTTTTACACCAATATCAGATGGGGATGGCAGCTTGTTAATTATATCTACAGGGCTCTGTCCCTCCCCGCCAATCGTGACGTAAGTAGGCTTAGGAGACTGACTAGGCTTCATTGGTAAAGATTTAACTATCTCTGCCATTGTTTTTAGCTTAGGTGATACTGGTAGCTCAGCCTGTGGCTCCTTTTCTTGTCCTTTGCTTTCAACAACAACATGATCTTTCTTTGCCTTCCTTCGGTTTCGTTTGCTTTTCACAACTGTGAAGGGAGCATTGGCCGGTAAAGAATCACCTGGGGTAGTTACATCGTCTAACTCGCTCATATCGATGGAGGGTTCTACAGTGCGACTTTGATTGGATGTTAAACCCGCCGCTAAAAGACCGTCAATCAGTTTTGGCATAAAGATCTCAATAACCTGTTTAGTTATCATATCTTGATAACTTTGGGAAGATAAGGTATCTTCCACAGCGCGCTGTACAGTACCAGATATAGATTCATACTTTTCTTTATACTTACTAGCCTCTTCATCCATCTCGACAAGTATCTCAAAAATACTTTTAATCTTACCGATTATATGATCCATGGAATTTTTACTAACCTTTTTTTCAAATTTCAAAATGTATTTTATCAGATCCTCCTGGATATTTTTTGCACTGCTGAGTAGGGAGTTAGTTTTACCCTCATCGCATATGCCTAATATATCCCCTTGAGAACCCTGCCTTGCCCTTTTAAGGTTTTGCCTTGTTCCTCTCAGGTTTCCCTCTTCATTCTCTTCCCCCACCTTCGTTTTTACCTCAATGCCACTACTATGCATTGTTACAGTTATTAACTGACCCAAACTTATCCTGATCAATAAATGATAACAGTAAGTGGTAATTAACAATAATAATTATTATCAATGATAAGATAACCTTCTTAACTGAAACACTTTAAAACTTTAAAAGGTCTTTAGGTTGTCTATAGTTGTAAAGTAAAATAGAATGTTCTTACCGTGATCACCACTGCCTGGAACGCACAGTAATTAATAGTCCTCTCTAGGCTCGCAAACTAGTTAGACAAATCTAACCTCACCTGTCCCTTCACAAATATTTACACTATATACAAATTAAAACATGTCCAACACTCATAATAACTAGAAACAACAAAATAACAACATAATAAACAAAATACACAGTAAAAGAAAACCAAAATATCTTTCCAAACAATCAGGAGCTCGAATGCGACTTATCACATCGAAGGATCACCTGGTATCCCCGCACTGTTCCGAACTGTTCGAGTTTGAGATTCAAAGGTGAGGTTCGCACAGTGTAAAGGACCTTTAAATATTTGAATGGTATGTCAGAAAATATTACCCCGACAGTCACTTTTTCAAGGAAATGGAATAACTGTGCCTCACTTACCTATATATGAAATATATAGTAAGTGGAAGTATTGCGATCGTGAAAAATTTCGACTTCCGGTTTTCAACGGAAATACACGTTTTGGGGTCCCCTGAGTCCAATTAACCAAGTCCCGCGAAATGGTCTGTGTGTGTCTGTGTGTGTGTGTGTGTGAACAGACTAGCTCAAAAACTATTAACCGTGCGAGCCTGAAATTGAGTATTTAGTGTATGTATATGTCCGCGATGTGACAGCAAAAATTTCATCAAAATTGCTTAAAGGGAGGGGGTACTTTATTTAATAACTTTTTAAGTTTTTTTCGATTTTCTCAAAAACGGCTCTAACGATTTTGATTAAACTGAGTATTTGATCTATTTATACGCCCGAGATATGACTGTAAAAATTTCATCAAAATTAATCAACCGGAAGGGGGACTTTACTTAATAAATTTTGTTTCATTTTCACGTGTTTTTTTTTATTTACTCAAAAACGGTTTTAACGATTTTGATCAAACTCGGTATTTGATGTATTTATATGCCTAAGATGCGATAGCCAACATTACATCAAAATTGATTAACCGGAGGGGGACTTTACTTAATAAATATTGTTTCATTTTCACGTGTTTTTTTAATTACTCAAAAACGGCTTTAAGGATTTTGATCAAACTGGGTATTTGACGTATGTATATGTTAAAGATGCGATACCCCGAATTTCATCAAAATTTCTCAAACTGAGGGGGCACTTTATATCTTAACTATTTTTGCAATTTTTACCTTTTTTTCGATTTTCTCAGAAACGGCTTTAAGGATTTTCATCAAATTCGTCATGTTTAATGAAAATTAGGTGTTCTTTAATATCAGGTAAGCTTTATCATTATTAAAATGTTCTGGGGGGGCTTAAATGGGGTAGGGGCCTTTATTGTTTCATATAAAGTACCTTTGTTTTTGTTTATATGGAGAAATTAACTGTCTCTCGTTACGCCTAAAAATAAGAAATGGCTAAATATGAGATATGATAATAATAAAGAAAACATAAAGAGGAGAAAAAAAGAAAAATATTCAGTCAACTCAAAAAACTCGTTGAGCCCACGCATGCGGAGTACGCCTTTGATGACAGACCATTGTTCATAATTAAAGCCGTTCTGTTGGAGAAGTGGCAATTAACAAAACGCATTAATTTCTAATCTAAGTAAGTTGGTAAGTGAAAGTTGTGTGTTGCGAGCACGCACCAGATTTTTTTGTAAATATAAGGCCGCGATGTGACAGCGAAAATTTCATCAAAATTGGTCAAACGGAGGGGGTACTTTATATTTTTTTCGTTTTTCTCGATTTTCTCAAAAACGCCTCAAACGATTTTGATTAAACTCGGTATTTGGTGTAAGTATATGCCCACGAGATGACAGTCAAAATTTCATCGAAATTGATCAATCGGAGGGGGCATTTTACTTAATAAACGTTCATAATTGGTGTATCTATATGCCTGAGATGCAACAGTAGAAATTTCATCAAAATTGATGAATTGGAGGGGGCACTTTACTTAATAAATGTTTTCTCATTATCACGTGTTTTTTTTATTTACTCAAAAACGGCTTTAGCGATTTTGATCAAACTGGGTATTTGATGTATGCATATACCCGCGATGCGACAGCCGAAATTTCATTAAAATTGGTCAAACGGAGGAGGCACTTTACTTAATAAATGTTTTCACATTATCACGTGTTTTTTTTATTTACTCAAAAACGGTTTTAACGATTTTGATCAAACTGAGTATTTGATGTATGTATATTCACGCGAAGCGACAGCCGAAATTTCTTCAAAATTAGTCAAACGGATATTCTAATATAAGTATGTAAATGTGGAAAAATGTGAGAAGTTGAGTAATGGCGTTAACATATTATCGAAACACGTCGATTTCTAATCTAAGTAAGTTCGTAAGTGAAAGTTGTGTGTTCCGCGCATCGCACCAGATTTTTTTAAATAGTTTACAGGTGACCAAGATATACGGGATTAATACAGCAAGAAAAATATTGCTGCTTTATTTTTTTGCTTTATGTTGTTGTTTATTTTCCCTCAAGTCATTAAAAGGCGTCAATAATATTTCAAAATTAAATTTATATTTACTGGAAATTTGAATAATCGCCCTAGAATTTTTTTTGATTCATAGATTGACTAACCGTAAGTTCATCAGAGACGGGTTCTACGAGGTAGCTAAAATTGTGGGCTAATCAATGCTCAAAGATGGATACCTATCATCAGGACCCCATCAGCATAACTGGCAAATGAGACAGAAATTACCCATCAATCAACACTACTTCCAACCTGTTGCCAATTTACAATTCCAAGGTGTTAATGTTGTGAACAGAATACAGGCCATTAGATCGGAGATGGAGTTTAGTTTGGACCTCAGTAGCCGATTTCGGATCTTCTATAGGCGAGCGGTGAGCAGACAAGATGGCTTAATAAGTAACACCACTCCTGCGAACCGAATATTAATTTAGAAGCTGCCTTGGTCACTTATTCCCGCTTCAATTTATTAGTTGGTGGCAATTAGGGAAGAATGTATAGACTTGACGGAGACCTGTTGCATCGGCTGGCATTAGCAAGAAACGCGATGCCCTGCATCGATTATGCAAATCGAATGCACAGGGACATCGCTGAGTACATGTTGATCAGGGGAACACTACACGGGAGCTTACTGCTTCACTCTGTCATCATCTACAAATATGTATAGTCCTGATTCTATCCACTTGTAATCAATTATTTATTAGGTGACAATTTAGGAAAGCTCTAACGCAAATACAACTGTGGCCTCCGCACAATAAAATAAAAAACAAATTAAATATAAAGGTAAATAAAATATAGTTATATCTTTAATAAATGTAAATGAAATCATTAATGCGCTTAAATTAAATCCTTAGTACGACTAAATTCACAATCGCAAAGTTATTCATGGTTGAATTATTAATAACCTACTCGTGGCAATTAGACAGAGTTGGGCATATTCGTATTTGAATACGAATTCGAGAAATGCGAATACGAATTTATTTTTATGTGTTTATAAATAGATAGTTCATCTTTACTAGTAGTACAATAGTAATCTTTACTAGGGGTGTATCCCCTGTCCGCCTAATGGCTGACCAACTCCCATGTAACATTATGACAATTCTTTTGTCTGGGTCCTCTAAAACAGAAAGTACAATAAATTGTTAATGATTATGTTCCATTGTTACGACATGAAACATTACACTGTCAGTATATAACTGAGGTTGTGATGTTTTCCTACGAGAGCTCCCAGTTCAGTTCAGGTGTAAGTTTTCGAATATCCTCTTCTTTAACTATTTCAGTCTAAATTTAATAGAGTTATAAGCAAAGTGGGAGATAGAATTGAGTACCGTAGAATTGTCCATCAGATAGCATAAAGCTTGGAATATGATGTACACCACGTCTCACTAAAAATTCTTTAATACAAGAGAGAGAGAGAGAGAGAGAGAGAGAGAGAGAGAGAGAGAGAGAGAGAGAGAGAGAGAAAATCTATGTCTGTTTAGGCGGACATCCATATTCGTTAGAGGTCGCACAGTGGGAAAATTTTGTCATATAGTGGCCAAAAATCTTTAACTCCTGACCGAATGACGATAATCGAATAATTCTTTTTTCATTAATGAGCTTGGGATTCCCTTTATCAGTGAAAATAAAAATAACATCGCTCAAAGTATTTCAAATTAATTTTTATATGAATTATTTCTTCACTTAAATTTAAATAAATTAGTTTATTAGGTATAGGGTTATACATGGAGAATGAAATGAGTCAGTATTATTATCAATAGAGCTTTCTGCTTATATGCATTTCTTTTTTCAGACGTTTGCTCCATTTGAAAGATTTTAAAATAATTATTGTCTAAATAAGAAAAAATCTAAACAATTAAATTAAAATACCCATTTTTTTAGGAATTTTAACGGAATAAAATATTTTCATATAATTCAACGAGAAATATATTTTATGATTTAGTCCAATTCGAGGCCGGAAATATAATAAAAGTACAAATATAGGGATTTAAATCTTAAAATCGATAAATCGCTGATCGATCGCATTTGATCGATCTAATGCTATTATGGTATTTTAGCACCCTTCACCCTCTACCACTGTGAAAAAAATCAGAACCAACTATTACCAATAATAGAAGTTATATCAATTTAAATACTTTCTTTTCATAAATTATATAGTTAACGTGGATGAAATTAAAACGCATTTTTATCCAATAATTTTACAGCCATTCTTCTTATTTATAAAATAAGTTTGGTACAATAATATAAAAAGTAACGCTGAATAGAAAAAAAAAAATAATATCAGAGAGATGAGCATAGATTTTGCTTAAAATAAAATCAAATTTTTTTCTATTAAGCTTTACTTTCTGTAGTAGGAATTTTTAAAAAATCAAAAAGCAAAATAAATTATAGTAGATATATTTTAAAATAAAATGATGAAATGTATATTTTGTTACATTTACAACATACCTAATTGAGTATGCCTCAAAGTAGAATTTAATAGAATTTAAATTGTTTACAGTAGGGAAAGTTTTCCATAAAAAATATGCTTAGTAATTTAATAACCAAATTTTAGAAAATATTCACAAAAATGAGATTAAAAATACTCACTTTATTGTGATCAGAAAATAAATCGAAAAAATTGGTATTTATAAGTATCATGATATCGGTAAAAATAAGTATCTAATGGTTGCCCCTGGCAGTAAAGAATTATGTGCGGAATAAATAATCGCAAGCTCAATAGTCCATGGTGAAAAATATTTAAATTATAATAACAGTCAAATTTATGCAATGAAAGAATATTGATGGATCCCCGGAGATACGATCCTACCGTCACGCCCACAATAATCCACTACAACATTTACTTATTATTTTTTTTTTTAAATCTAACGTCATGCCTTGCACCACTCCATCTATGGTCGGAGGAATGAACGTCAGTTAGGCATCATGGACTATAATAACCGCCTCACGTAAGAGTAGGGCGTGTTGCTGACTGGGGGTGGTCACAGGCCGTGTAGTCAGGACGAGATCACCGCTCTTGAAAAGGGTGTTTCATTGTTCTCCGCCAGGAAATTATAGATCAAAGCTACATGTAAATTACGAGGGAGTCTCAGTTTTATTTTTTCAAGACAATAATCCAACTCGTTTGAGTTTATGACCAACAATAAAGACCTTTCATTGCGGTCTTTAAAGGTCGAAATAATTTCGAATATCTGAAGTCTAGAATCAGTCGATTATTAGAACTTAATAAAATTTCTAAATGTTCTTATATAATTTATAATATATCAATTATTGCCTTACTTATTTGTAGCGCACTGGATCTGTATCACAAAGATTTCCTGTAAAAAAAAACCTATGTCTATTTAGGCGGAGCAACTCCCAATTTACATATTATTCCATTGATTATTTATTGAAAAATAAATGAAGTAAAAGTCTTTATCCTAGCATTTTGATTTTTAAATTTTGAAATATTGAATATTTTTTATATACTAGAACCATATTCATTAAAGTTAGTTTTATTTATAATTAAAAAAAAATTGAAATATAAAATACTTAATCAAATTAGATATAGTCACTTTTTATTAAGCCCAGTTTTCATTAAATAAAAATTTTACAAATTTTGTAAACATGAATTATTTATTGGATTATTGGAGCTTAATAAACTTTCTAAATTTTTTTATATAATTTATAATATATTATATCAATTATTGCCTTACCTATTTGTAGCGCACAGGATCTGTATCACAAAGATTTCTTGTAAAAAAAAAAATAAATAAAAAAAGAGACAAAGACACGTTTCTCCTTTACTTAAGGAAAGAACGACCTACTTCGGCCGACGAACAGAAAGTAACAAGAAAATGAAGAGGCGAAGAAAAGGGGCCGGTCGTTGCGAAACATCTTCAAAGACCCGCCTCCACATTAAGAACCACAACATCTCAGTTGCTATGACAACCATTCATCAGACTTATCTTTGATAAAGATAATAATCATATTTTTTAGATAGGTCAAAAAAATATTTCATCCCCCTAAGATCAAATACGTCCAGTTCGCAATATCATAATTAGATTAAAACCATTCGGATTGTTATAAAAGTTGGTTAAAATCAAACTCATAATATTGATATAAAAATTTTATTAGAAAGAACCTGAAAAAAATAATAAAATAAAGATATGCTATATAATTAATAAAAGAAATAGTTTTAATTAATATTACTTTTTTTTTTAGTTCAGTTCAAAATAGGAAAAAAAAATGGTTCATATTGTTCAGAAACCATTATCTCCTTATATAATGACCAAGGGTTAACCCCCATTAAAATAATTCTACCTACAGAAAAATAAGGGATAAATTATCAATTGATGAAACGACAAAATTAGACCTAACCTAATAACAACATGCACAAGTCAGTCACCCAACAATAATTATACTAAATACTAATCATTATTTTATATTTAATTAAATTATAAAATTAAATTCGTCTTCATTAATTATTAACCAATGTTTCCGATAATAGTACAGTTTCCTTTTTTTTCTTTTCATCCTATTTGATAAACTTTTATTTGTGCCTTTATAAGTTTACTTATTTTAACGTTAAAATGAAATTAACTTGATCAATTTAATTAGTTCCTTTATTTTGCAAATTCATTTTCTTCAAGAGATGAGAGTCAAGATTAGAAATTTATTTGATGGAATTATTTTTAAATATGGGTAGATGGTGTAAGCAGAATTGAAGATAGTCCGTGAGAACACACGAGAACACAAATGAAAATCATTTATCCACTCCCAAAAGTTACATTGTACTTTTTCACTAGAGCTGAAAGATGATGGCATAAGAACGTAATTGAGCTTGAAGTTTGCATCGAAACAATCAAAATACCAATTTGTCGCGTCTCGTCTAGTTGACGTATTGACACCTAATTATTTATAAAGTCGGTGAATGAAGTCCATCCATCCATCCATTTACTCAATGTTGACATAACCTTTGCTGTAAAACAACGAACATATACCTAACTGAAATACCTAATTTCTGTTATATAGGATTTATCGTTTTGAGCTAGTTTATACACACCCACACATATACACCAACAAGACACATGCCATTTCGCGGGCCTTGGTTATTACTCAGGGGGTCCCAAACATGTATTTTCGTGGGAATCTGGATGTCGAAATTTTTCACTTTCGCAATACTTTCCCTTACTATATATTTCATTTCTTACAAAGTGAAGGTAAAAAGGGGTGTTCTTGGAATTCCAGCTATGTTATGGTATTAAGATTTTGGTGTCCATCCGACTTTTAGACTGAGGTAATGTAATCAGTTATGAGGTACTATATTTAAGGGGAAATCCAGCCGGTTGTAAAGGGAGATGCAGTCCTAAAGGGGGGAGGGCTGCAGCCTTTACGGCCCTTAGCCTGGATCTGCACATTAGCTCTTACCTTAATGTTCCTTTCCCACATCTGACATGCTACTTGTTCTGCTCATTGTTTGTTCTTTATATTACTTCCTTACTTTTAGTTAGGTTAAATTCTGTCTCTACATAACGAAATAATCTCTTTAATATCCTAAAAAATGTTCCTGAGTAGAACTTTCATTTTAGATGTACAAATTCAAGGATTGCATTTGGGATACGTCTTTAATCCTTAAATTCTCGTTCTCTTGAAACCTCTTTAGTCAAAATTCAACGACATAGGATTCTTACTACCATATTAAACAGTGTAGCTTCAAAAAACATAACAAAATAAATAAATAAAAAAATACCACTAAACTTCACCAAAATTTCAGGAAAAACATTCTAAATATTGGAAATAGCTGCAAGAAGTTAGTTATTCTGCCAGCATGTTAATGAATTTAAGTAGTAAAACTCCAAAATAAGAAAAAGACAGCTCCGACAATTGATTAAATCAGGGTTTTCTAAACTTTTTATGGTCCCGGCGCCCTTTGCATAAACGAATTTTTCCCGCGGTGCCCTATGTCAAATCTCAGGACAAAACTTACGTTACTATTAGTTTTTCTTTGTTTCGAATACAAATAACTACAATCTATATATCTATACCTATTATGTTTGCAATTTTATTTAATAACTAATTAAAACTTCGGGCTTTAATCTATAAGAATTATAGAGAATAAATAAAGGCTAATACTATTTTTTGCAATGATAAAAAGTGCATTTCAATTGTCTCAGTGATATCTATATTGAGACTGGTCAGTCGCTGTGGTGCGTCTAACCGACTGTAGCGTCTAACCGTGTGTTTGAATGTATTTAACGGAGTCACAAAACGCAGTTAAACTGTACATTTGATGCTGATTGTTTAATTTAAAAATAAATTAAACATTTGTTTCAAATTCAAAAATAATTTATTGTATGGGCATTTATATATTGGGGTAGGTTGGTTCGTTTTTGTTGTTGACAAATAGTATAAAGTAACAATATTATTAATATAATTTTTTGTATAGGAAAATTTTCACCTTTTGGAAAAACTGGACTACTGATATTCATCAGGAGCTAGGAAAACGAACGTTGATTAAGATAATTACCAACAAGATCTTGAGCTGATAGAAACATGACATACGGAATACATAAATTTCCTAATATTATTTGATTTTTTTTTATAATAAGAGAAAAGATTGGATTTGACCTGGATATGCGCTAGGTGGCTCAAGTGGCGAGAGCGACGTACTAGTGATATGGAAATCCGGGTTAAAATCACGACGGAGGCCAATCTTTTCTCTTATTAAAAAAAATTATCAAATATTATCATGAAACATCAAGGAAAAATTTCAAGTCTACAAGGCAAGACAATTAATTGAATTAATAATTATTACAAGAACAATCTTCCTAACAAGCGAAAGTCACTAAGGTTTCGCACGTACAATGAATGACATGTATTCACTTGAATATTACCTATAATTTACAAGCTATTACTGGTATTATCTAACTCTAGAATTGATGTTCTATTGCAATGTTGATCACATGACCCTTCATGCAATTCACTGTAACTGTTTCAAACCAGTTCGTACCGTACTCAAAGCGAAACATGCTTTAAATTCTGGGCTCGTCAAAGACGCTAGCTTTGCCTCGGACACAAACGAGGCTAATTAAGCAAACAGGTAAGGGCACTCTGAAATAGATTTGCATGAGAGGGGAATCCCTAATGGGAGGAGGCTTTTTGTTATGGTAATTTCGCAAGTTGCCTCTACCGATAGCGGCGCTCCCTTCCGCTGCATTGTCGGAAATGCGGTCATCCGGGTTTCCTCTATCAGGTATATCATGTATTCCACATGTCATGTTTCTATCAGCACAAGATCTTGTAGGTATTTATCTTCATAAACGTTTCGTGGTTCCTCCATGATTATCATCTAGTCCAGTCTTTCCTGACTAAAAATAATCAAATAATATCAGGAAAAAATCCAACTCGCCAAGACATGAAAAATAGTGTAATTAATACAGAGGTGTGTAATGGTCAACTGTTTTCTTTACTAAATAAAGGGTGATTAATTAACAGGGTTTTCATTCAAAACATTTTTTTTTTTTTTTGGAAAGCCTAAGTTTCGATCCAATAATGTGGATCTTCTTCAGGGCTAAAATAAAGACAA
Source organism: Aelia acuminata (assembly GCA_911387785.2). Taxonomy (NCBI): domain Eukaryota; kingdom Metazoa; phylum Arthropoda; class Insecta; order Hemiptera; family Pentatomidae; genus Aelia; species Aelia acuminata. The sequence continues at coordinate 99,657,825 of OU426978.1, forward strand.
ATATATGAGCGACATGAAAAGTATTTATGGTAGAAGATAATAATTCATTGTTTATCATGTTATTATTGATTATAAATTAATATTAATTAATTATAAAATTAATATTAATTAATTATAAAATTAATAATAATTAATTATACAATTTAATATTAATTAACTATAAAAATTAATATTAATTAATTATAAAAATTAATATTAATTAATCATAAAAATCAATATTAATTAATTATAAAAATTAATATTAAATTAATTTTTAAGATTATAAAATTAATATTAAATTAATTTTTAAGATTATAAAATTAATATTAAATTAATTTTTAAGATTATAAAATTAATATTAAATTAATTTTTAAGATTATAAAATTAATATTGAAAAAATTAATGGGTCAAGAGACCTCACTAATGGAACAAATAGTCCACTCCCCCGTAGAATTCACAAATATTGCTATGGGTCAATGAAGATGGTGCTTACACAAGAGCGCCGTGGTAGTGATACGGAAATCCGGCTTCAAATCCCGGCCTATGCCAATCTTGTAATAAAATTAATTACAATTAGATTTTTAGATCCTAGAAAGAGATATCATTTATCAATAAAAAAAACACTAAAAAGTGTAAAGATAAAGATATAGAATAACCATGGTTGTCACCAGCACCAAATTATTGGGGGGGGGGGGGACAACTCAATATTTTCCTAGATTGGGTAGGTAAAAATTCGAGGGGCTAAAAGTTGAAATAATAAGCCCTAAAAATAACATTTAATTCATCCTCCAACAATGTATTTTCAAAGTATTTATAGAGTCTTAAAACTTGTCAATTTATGCCTCAATTATAAAACAGGGAGTTGTTAAGGCTGTGGGCCAAAATTTCTTAACTGAATTTTATCCGAGTTCTCCTTCTTATGGTATCCTGATCCCACTAATTTCATTGCTTCCCATCAACTTTTATAAGCTTCATCGAAATGATGGAAAGAAGGATCAAGCTGCTTAGTTTAAAAAAGAAATGGAGAACAATTCCATGGATACAACTTTGTTACAGAATCCATAAAAAAAAACAGTTCAAGCTGAAATAAAAAATATATTCATCATCATGAACAATTCATCAAATATACAATTCGCCTGACTATGCTATTAAAAAAGCGACACACAAAAGCAATTGGTGAAAATAAAGTTTTAGATGCAGAAATTGGGTATAATCCATCAATAGAGTGTGCTATAATTAACTAATATTTTATATTTATATTTTATTAAATTTGATTGGTTAAACTTGGTTAAATTCCTAAAATCGCATTTTAATATCATTTTTACATTGGATCCTCTCCTGCCAAAATATTGGGGGTGAAAGTCCCCTCCTGCCAAAATATTGGGGGGACGCGTCCCACCTGCCCCCCCCCCCCCGGCGGTGACGCCCGTGACTATAACACTTAAAAATAGGGACAACTCTTTATGCAATTAAGAAGAAACTCTAACGGAATTCCAAATTGTTCACTAAGTTTTCAACACATTTGAAAAAAAAAAAAAGAATTTGGAGTTCTCATTTTCTTGTTATTAGACGCTCCGTATGATCGCCCAAAGAGTAAATTGGTAGAATATAGTTGTTTATAACTGCTGCCGGGTTCGGGAACCGGGTTCGATTCTGTTTTTATTAAAATATTTCAAAAAAATGAATTGACTTATAAATTCTGATATTTGCAAACATCATAATAATTAAGGAAACAATCAGTCGCATACATAAAAAAATTAATATATTTATCAATAAGCATACAAACGTTATTATAAGAAATAATACAATGTTTAATGTAGTTGACACATAATTGATTAAATCTGAGTAGATCATAATTTGTTTGTTTTGTTTTAACGTCACTTTATGCCACTAAGGCTAATCCTACTACAGTGGGAGTCCTAAATTTGGCCTCCAGATTATGGTTATTTTTTTTTAGGGGCCCGGTGTGGCTGTGCGGTAAAGTGCCGTACTCCCATGCCGGAGCTGCGGGTTCGAGTCCCGCCCTGGGTGGTGCTTTTCTTTCGTAGGAGAAGTATCACCCAGTGCCATGGGTGTTAGTAAGGGCAGTATAGGGCTTCAATGGAAGCCTTAAAGTCCCGAAAAAAAAAAAGAAAGAAAAAAAATGGTTATTTTTTTAAAAATCTTTATTAAAATACAAATCTTCTTCTTCTTTTTCTTCCACCCGTCTTCCTTTCAGCGTGGGGGTGCTTCCAGCCATTTGTGCCATGCGTCTCTGTCTATGGGAAGTTTCCTGATTTCCCCTAACGTCTTTCCTCTGCGTCTCCCTATACGTTCTAGATGGGTCAGATATGGAGTTCTGGGTCGGCCTCTTGGTCTTCTTCCTACTGGCCTCAGCTCCAGGGTTTTTAAGGGATCTCTGTGGTGGTCCATACGACATACATGTCCAAACCACTTCAGTTGTCTCTTCTCCACTGTTTCCATAACTGGGCGTACACTGGTCTCTTCCCTAATTCTGTCGTTCCGGACACAATCCCTCCATGTTTTCCCCGCGATTCGCCTAAGAAACTTCATTTCTGCTGCGGTGACACGGTTTTGAAGCCTTTCGCTCAGGATCCAGCTTTCAGCTCCATAGATAAGCACTGGCAAATAAACCGAGTTAAATAAATGTAGTTTCACATCTTTATTTTTAATTAAATTATAATTTATTCACACATTTGTATTAAAATACAAATCAAAAGGAGTAAATAAAAAAAACTCACTTTCGAAAGTTGCAAATATTGTCTAATTTTTACTTTCACTTACCAATATATGAAATAAATAGTAAGGGAAAGTATCGTAAAAATTTCGACTTCTGGTTTTCAACGGAAATACCCGTTTTGGGGTACCCTGGGTCCAAATAACCAAGTCCCGCGAAATGGTCTGTGTGTATGTGTGTGAACAGACTAGGTCAAAACTACAAACCGTTCGAACCTGAAATTGGCTATTTGGCTTATGTATATGCCCACGATGTGGCAGCAAAAATTTTATCAAAATTGGTCAAACGGAGGGGGTACTTTATTTAATGAATTTTGTCTAATTTTTACGTGTTTTTTTTTTTCGATTTTCTCAAAAATAGCTTTAACGATTTTGATTAAACTCGTCATGTTTAATGAGAATCAAGTATTCTTTATCATTATTAAAAAGATCTGAGGGGGCTTAAATGGGAAAGGGGCCTTTTTTGTTTTCCTATAAAGTGCCTTTGTTTTTGGTAACTATATGAAGTTTTCAACTACATACAGAATCAGACGACATAAAGAGCAAATATAAAAAAAATAAGTAAATGAATGTGGAAAAATTTGTATCGTTGAGAAATGGCATTTAACAGAACACGTCAATTTCCAATCAAGTAAGTAGGTAAGTGAAAGTTGTTTGTTGCGCGCGTCGCACCAGATTTTCTTTTTCTTTTTTTTTTTTTTGAAGTTATTTTTTAATGCTAATATTAATAGAGACTGTAATGTATTAATAGTGTCATGTTAAACAAAAACAGATGATTATTTCTGTTTCATTGAAAAAGTTGGTAGTATGTTTTGTAACCCATTAACCAATTTGAGCTTTAATTTGTTTGACATTTTTGTATTATAATTTTACCTTGATAAAATCACATAACCCACATTGGTGTTACAATAGTAAATATGTAGATAAATATGTATACATGGATTAACAATATAAAACATGGCTGTAACTTATGAAGCTATAAAAATGATAATTACATCAAAATTAGTATTTTTCGACATTTAATTTTAAATGGAAAATTAAAAAAAAATTATCAATACAAAAAAATAAAAGTCTTTAATTTTATTTTTAGCGTGCAACATAATTTAACTGTGGAGGGTGGTGATTTATGTTTCAGATAACCAATTCGGTACCGAAGTTTTATCCCTTTGGCTTTAGACAAAGCATAGATTTAAATCTGGACTCCAGTGAGAAAGCATTCCGTCAAGTGCGAAGACACGTGGAATAGCTGGTAAACGTAAAACGGAAGGCGAAGATAAGACTTAGGTATGGTCGATACATTGCTCCAGCTATTGAAGGCCGATCTTATCGAAACCATGGAAATGGCGTCCCGCCTTCCTCGTTAATTGTGATAAAGAGCTACTGGCACCTACCGCCATTACAGGGTAGGGTACTCGACCAAGTGAGATGATGGCTACCACTTTCATTTCAGAAACTCCCTTCACTGTTTTAACAAATTCAACCGTAACACGTAAAATATCATTGCATATTGTAACCATAACAAACACATATAATTATGAAAAATCAATCTCAATAAACATTATGATGGAACAACTAGCCGATAAAAGGTATTTATATTAATGAGGACATAAACCATATAGATGAAGAAATACTTTAATATATTCCTATTTTTAATAAACATTATTTCCTAACTACCAGATAGCTAAAAGGATTTCGGTTTAAGTAGAGAACCAAAGGCAAGAAGCATTAACAGTTCCAATGAGGAAGGGAGCGGCCCTTTGAACATTTAACACGTTATTGTTAACTTTATAGCCAGTTAGGATATTATGGTACTTCCTAGTGGTAATAGCTAAAGCTTTAACAGCGATCCATTAACAGAATATTTCGTCTTTAACTTCAAGGAATCCTTCTTAAGTGAAGATTTTAATATACCCTAACGCCAGGACATAATTTTTTACAATAAAGCTCATTTGAAGCACTAATACAGATTTATATACACGAGAACCTAGATCAGCGGAATTCATGATTTTGATAGATGTTTAAAAATAAAATAAGATCTATACATGAAGACTAAATTTCTGTACTTAATCGTCCGGTCGAAGTTTAAATTAATTCATACATAATTATTTCAGATAGTTAGGGTGTTTTATGTAAGTTTCCTGAATATATTATTTCATAATTATATGGTAAATTATTTGAATAAATAAAATAAATTGTATTTATTCAAATCCCAGGACTTAAGTAAACACAGAATGTTTTAATGCAAAAATAAAAACATAATACAATTTCATAAAGCCATTCCAACACACATGTATCTAAAATAAATAATTATTATAAGGACGATTATAATACAATTTAAAATTTTACCATTAAATTTGCAACCATATTCTGCATTCCATATTGGAACAAAAAAGGACTGATGTCCGAATTCACATAAGCTCCTCGATAGAAATTTGGGTAGGATATGCACTGATTATGTATGTCGTGGTGTGGTTTTCCAGGATGTCAGTAACCGCCCGGAGGTTTGGTTCAATGACGGTTTGCTTCGGGGAAAGAAATAAAGTCCTCGGGGCCTGCTGACTCTGAGGTACCATAATCCTTGGATCGAGACCAGTTTGTCATTGTCCTTGAACCAGAGAGAGCTGACGCCATCGGTGGGAAGGAAACTGCCAAATTGGCCCCAATGGGATTGGTTATGGAGCTATGGGCAGTCTGCCGCTGCACCATGGTGACCATGGCTTGCAGCAACGTGAGGTTTGGGCTAACCCCTCCAGGCGATTTGTGCTCCCGCAAGCAACACAAATGTCTGTAAGAAAACCACTCTGCGCGGCCAAAGGTCTCATTCGGCCTAATGCGCCAACAGAAAAAAAAAAAATGCACTGATTATGTAAAGGGTGATGTCCTAATTAGTCTAAATATATTTATTTAGTTTATTAATTATTTATTTAGCTAATTATATTTATTAATATACATTTGGAGAACATTGGTATAAATATAAATAATCGACAAAATTTCAGTATAGCATAAAATGTGCTGAATTCTGAGATGGAGAATGTCAATACCATTGTTTTATGTATTGTTTATATACCATTTATATTTTATAAATAATATATTAACATTTTAATTGACCCAGTTTAATCGGCATACATTTGAAAGTATCCTTGATTAGCAGATCAACCCAATATACATTTTGGCTAAACAGTCTTGTCATTGTGCGTATCAGAACCATTTTTTCTTTTATGATAGTTTTGGGATGATTCATGATAAGGGACTAAATATTCAGTCGGTTAGCCACGCTAATTGGTATTCGTCAGAAATAATGTTTAAATAACAAACTTAGCTGAAAATTTTACATAACCTCATGGTTCTGCTCAGATTTCTACATTCGGAGAATATAACCCTTTTAGTTATAGGTTGTATTTCGCTGCGTAATAAGTCACCATTCCACGACACATAGTCCCAGACAAACTTAATCCTACTTACTATAAACAAACTAAATGTTCTAGGCAGACCAGATGTATTTCTTTACAATACCATTCGCCGATAATTTTCACATGCTATTGTTCCACCGTACTCCTAATCAAACGTACAATATGAGAACTTCTAATTGGTGAGGTCGGGTTGGGATTGATTATAAAGGAGCTGGCAGCTGAGGAGGGACGTGACGTAATTGTCTGCTTTGATAGGTGAACCGGAGGAGTACGCCCCACCTGCCACGTTCGACTCCTCCCTCTATGGGACTAATTTCCGAATAGAAAGGGATCCGAATAGTCCGTCAGTGTTCTAGGCTGCAGCCATAGATAAGCCTTAATTGGAGAGTCTTAAAAGTTTTTCCGCTTGATATGTTGATAAACAAAATATCTGCACCAATTCCTATAAATTTTACATTTCATTTATCTAGAAAAAGGTTGGTGGTGGGAAGATGAGAGTATTTTTATTCTGAAAGATTAGGGAAATACAGAGCCTGGGCATTATTATGTGCTGCCTATTCACACGAAAGAACTTCTTTAGTACTTCACGATTCTAATATCATAGCACATTAGACGCCAGCTTATCCCTAACCGCCATACCAAGTATCCCGGATTATACAGAGCATTTCTTATTCTTTGATTTCTTGTTTCTTTTTTACTTTCTCTAAAATATATGTATATAAAATATACAGTAAGGAAAAGTATTGCGATCGTGAAAAATTTCGACTTCCGGTTTTCAACGGAAATACACGTTTTGGTGGTGCACCGAGTACCACTAAATCGTCTGAGTAAGTCCTTTATGAGATAATCTAAAAGAAAACCTAATGATGACACAATATTTATTGAAATAAAGTACCCCCTCCGTTGGACAAATTTAGATGAAATTTTTCACACACACACACACACACACACACACACACACACACACACACACACACACACACACACACACACACACACACACACACACACACACACACACACACACACACACACACACACACACACACACACACACACACACACACACACACACACACACACACACACACACACCACACACACACACCACACACACACACACGCGCACGCGCGCGCGAAATTTCGAAATTTTTCACGATCGTAGTACTTTCCCTTGCTATATATTTCATATATAGGTAAGTGAAAGTAAAAATAAATGTTAATTACGTTATTAAAGTTTCCATTTATAAATTCAAATCACTTTATGATGATACGAGTAAAATTAAAAACTTTTGAAGGAAGAAAAACAGAAACACTCAAAGCATAAGAAATGCTCTGTATAATTCGGGATACTTGGTATGGCGGTTAGGGATAAGCTGGTTGTACTAATGTGCTTTGATATTAGAGTCGTGAAGTCCTAAAGAAGCTCTTTGGTGTGAATAAGCTGCGATAATACCCAGGCTCTGAATTTCCCTAATCTTTCAGAATAATAATACTCTCATCTTCCCACCACCAACCTTTGTTAGAGAAATGTGACGTAGAATTTATAGGTATTGGTGCAGAAATTTTATTTATGAACCTATCAAGCGGAAAAACTTCCCTTACGACTCTCCAAATAAGGCTTGTCCATGGCTGCAGCCTAGAACACTGACTTATTCAAATTTTTTAAACATTTTCAGAGCTAAGTATTATTTACATTTTTATATTATCTATGATCCATTTCTCATTATATATTATTTATTTATATATTTGCTCGAGGTCAATTTAAAACTAAATTTAGAACGCTTAATTGAATCTGATACTACTGAAACCCAATGTTTATATTATCCAACTCCAGATTTTTCAATGATTATTCAAAAACAGTAATATAATATACCTACTAATGGTTTTGGATAACCATATTGTACTAATGATGTTTTTAAACAATCATTGAATAAAAATCGGGTTGGCTAATATAAACAAGGATACTGACAGGAACAGAAGACGGCCGATTAAAGAAGGCTTACCGAATCGTGACTACTGGCGGGTGTCTCAGCCTACCCCGTTATTAGGCGCGGTCCTGCGGAAGTATCGTCTGCTTTCCCTTCAAGGATTTTGAAAACATAATTTTTCAACATTAAAAATATCTCTGCTGAATCTCATAAATATCAAGTACTCATTTTTTTTTCTTTCTTTTTTTTTTTTTTACGAATATTAAATTTCTTCATATTTTTTTTATTTATGAGAAAATAACAAAACCTTGTCTTCTTCTCTTTTCAATGGTTAGAAAATATTCTTCATCATCGCCTAAGTCCCTAAAAAAAAAAAAAGGAATGCTATCAAATAACATTGCCATAGAATTCTAGTATTTTCCTAGACATGGGTCAAGCTTTTGATAAGGTAAGGCACGAAGTCTTGCTTTCCAAGCTCAACATTTGGTTCCTCAGACTTACTATTTAATACTACTTTCGTATTTCACAGATAGACACTTAGTGTAATATTAGGTTTAATATCTAACATAAAACGTATTAGGGTGGTGGTTCCGCAAGTAATGCAACATACGCCGATAGAACCATAATAAAATAAAACCATGTTTGGTTTTATTATTGAATATTATACGTTACGGGGAAAACCAGATTCGGCATATTCAAGTGTAGAATAAATAAAAAAGTTAAGATAGAGATTAACTAAAAAAATGCTTTCTTTCTTAAATATTCAAAATTATTCAATAAAGGGGTTAAAAAAAAAAAAAAAAAAATTACACAGTAGCTTGTAAATAAATAGAAGGAAATAAGGCCAAAAACAAAAAATGGGAACGTCAGCTGAGTTATCTTCCAATAATATGTCGCTCACTCCTTTCAAAATCGTTATATTTCGAAAATCGGTTATTTTTAGTTATGGCTGTTTTCTGAATGTACTGAAAGAGTAGTAGATCCTTGCAAGATCATCAATTTTTTAAATCAATTCAAGCAAGATCTAAGAAATTTTTAATAAGAACCTGATAAATCAAATGGGACTGTTTAAAATTTAAACATTTTATATTATCTTATTCTTGAAACAGAGATAAGTCAGTTACTATCTTAAAGGATCTACTGCGCATTAAAAAGTTAATGGGATCCTTAATATTAATTATATTATTTTATAATATATTATATTATTTTTATATTATGTTATTCTTCAAACAGATAGAAGTCAGTCACTATCAAAAAAGATCTACTGCATTATAAATTGTTAATCGGATCCTCAATAGTATATTACATTAATTTATAATATATTATATAATATTATAATATATGATGTAATAGAACCGGTTTAGTGCTTCACCTATAAATAAAATTTCTAAACTTTGGAATTCCATAAGTCATATAGCACAACTTGATTTTAGTTAGAGCTTAGGCACATTAAAAAATATAATTGAAGAAATTATTAAAACTTTATGATGAATCATATCTGAGCTACGCCTTTTATTTTATTTTTTTAACTTAATTTTCTCTTTCGTTTTAGTTCTTTTATTTTATGTTTTCCTTCTTTATTATTTTTTAATCAATCATTTGTATATTATATATTATTAGTAATAAGGGATAATTTAATTTGCTGTGTTATTATTATAAAGAATAACTTATATTTTTATAGGTTAGCATTATTACTTTCATTATTACTAAAGTTATGCATTATGATTATGTTATGTTATATTGTTATGTAAGTATTGAATGTATGACCACCAGTCATTGGGCGTTTGCCTGTTGGTGGGCAATGCAAATAAATACATACAAATAAAATTATTTTTATATTGAGTTATTTTTCAAACAGAGAGGTCAGTTAATATTTAAAATAATCTACTAGATAGTAAAAAGATAATGGGATGCTTAATTTATCTATTAATGTTAAATTCATTTACTTGAAAAATCATGTTTTGTAAGATATAGGAAACCTTCCTGAAAGCGACGAGTATCATGGATTTAATTAATTAATTAACTATTTTTTCTGTAATCGTTGAATAATGGTAACATTACTAAACTGAAATGAGTGAAGAAAGTGAAACATTTTGCAATAGAGTGAAGAAAGTGATTACTTTCTTCACAAGTGAAGAAAGTGAATTGCCTTCTTAATTAGTTATAAGTATAAATTAAAAAATAATTTGAAGTTGCAAATTAAATGCTTTTAAATGTTTCTTAACATTGTAAGAATTTATTTTAACAAAATAAATTGAAATGTGAATGAATTATTAGTGGAAATAATCAATATATTTTAAAATTTAAATATAATAATAATTACCTTCCTTGTTTATAACCTGCACTTGTTTATAACTGCACTACTTCACAATCATTTTAATTTAAACAGACATCTTTGATATTACTAAAAAAATTAAATTAATTGTAATGTAACTATAAATATATATAATAAATAAAATGTTAAATTAAATTAATACTAGTTGTTTTATAACTATGCTTATAACCTTTCACAACCATGCTTATAACCTACCAACAACATACCATAATCTTCACAACATCCTAATTTTGTTCATATTCTGGTTAGATCTGATCATGTATTACACGATTACAGAAAAAAATTAATATTACACTCGTGAAAAAAGTAGAATTTACAACTCTCGTGAAATTACCACACGAGCGAAGCGAGTGTGGGTAAACGTTTCACTCGAGTTGTAAAATGATCTACTTTCGTCACTTGTATAATAAATAACTATATTTCAATTATAATTTACCATTATAACATCAAATATCATTTGAGTGTGACAGATTTAAAAAATATATAAACCAAGGGATTAATAAATCGAAAGACTATGGTTCCAACAAGAGTCTGACTACCCCCCTGAATTAATCAAGAAAAAAATAATGACTTTACTTTATAGTCAAATTGTCATTTAGAGATGCCTAAGAATGTATATTCACAGATGAGCTTATAGTAATAAATCAGGGAGAATAATACATAAAAAAATATATTTAATGAGATGCAGATGAATACTCCTACATCTCTTGATCAGAACTCCCACGCACAAAGGTAATGACTAAATAATAATGTTGTTGACCTGAAAAACATGATTGGAACACTTATTTTGAAATTGGGAGTCAAATTTGAAGGCCTATTTAAAATTTCTTACGTACGAAACGAACGGCTTTCTCTGCGTTCTCTTAATTTTTGAGGAATTAACATTACAGTCAGTTATTATTAGTTTTGAAAGAAGACCTATTAAACTATAAATTAATTGGTATGTATATAAGTAAATCTATTTCTAAAATAGGAGAAAGTTTAGTTAAATAAAAAAAAATAAAGCTCAAGAAAAATAAGTAATTTAATATCAATAATTATAATAAACTGAAGTTACTTTTAGATATTAAATAATGATTGGTATCCTATAGAATTATTTGGGTTATTAGTTGGCATTTCATGTTCAAGTTCTAAAATTACCTCCTGTTCAGGGAAAAATAAAACCATTTGTCTCAAACTCAGTTGGTGCTAAGAAATATTTAGATAGAATATCTCAGAAATATATGTATATATATATATATATATATATATATATATATATATATATATATACATTTATAAAATACTTAAATTATATCATTACGATTACAGAAAAAAATTAATATTACACTCGTGAAAAAAGTAGAATTTACAACTCTCGTGAAATTACCACACGAGCGAAGCGAGTGTGGGTAAACGTTTCACTCGAGTTGTAAAATGATCTACTTTCGTCACTTGTATAATAAATAACTATATTTCAATTATAATTTACCATTATAACATCAAATATCATTTGAGTGTGACAGATTTAAAAAATATATAAACCAAGGGATTAATAAATCGAAAGACTATGGTTCCAACAAGAGTCTGACTACCCCCCTGAATTAATCAAGAAAAAAATAATGACTTTACTTTATAGTCAAATTGTCATTTAGAGATGCCTAAGAATGTATATTCACAGATGAGCTTATAGTAATAAATCAGGGAGAATAATACATAAAAAAATATATTTAATGAGATGCAGATGAATACTCCTACATCTCTTGATCAGAACTCCCACGCACAAAGGTAATGACTAAATAATAATGTTGTTGACCTGAAAAACATGATTGGAACACTTATTTTGAAATTGGGAGTCAAATTTGAAGGCCTATTTAAAATTTCTTACGTACGAAACGAACGGCTTTCTCTGCGTTCTCTTAATTTTTGAGGAATTAACATTACAGTCAGTTATTATTAGTTTTGAAAGAAGACCTATTAAACTATAAATTAATTGGTATGTATATAAGTAAATCTATTTCTAAAATAGGAGAAAGTTTAGTTAAATAAAAAAAAATAAAGCTCAAGAAAAATAAGTAATTTAATATCAATAATTATAATAAACTGAAGTTACTTTTAGATATTAAATAATGATTGGTATCCTATAGAATTATTTGGGTTATTAGTTGGCATTTCATGTTCAAGTTCTAAAATTACCTCCTGTTCAGGGAAAAATAAAACCATTTGTCTCAAACTCAGTTGGTGCTAAGAAATATTTAGATAGAATATCTCAGAAATATATGTATATATATATATATATATATATATATATATATATATATATATATATATATATATATATATATATACATTTATAAAATACTTAAATTATATCAGGTATAGTCAATTTGAATTAAGCCCAGTTTTCATTTTTAAACATGAAAGATAATTGTATTTATATTGTAATTTTATACATCCATATTCATTAGAGGTCGCACAGTGGGAAAATTTTGTCCTTTAGCGGCCAAAAATCTATAACTCCTGACCGAATGACGATAATCGAATAATTCTTTTTTCATTAATGAGCTTGGGATTCCCTTTATCAGTGAAAATAAAAAAAATAAGAATATCATCGCTCAAAGTATTATATATATATATATATATATATATATATATATATATATATACATTTATAAAATACTTAAATTATATCAGGTATAGTCTATTTGAATTAAGCCCAGTTTTCATTTTTAAACATGAAAGATAATTGTATTTATATTGTAATTTTATACATCCATATTCATTAGAGGTCGCACAGTGGGAAAATTTTGTCCTTTAGCGGCCAAAAATCTATAATTCCTGACCGAATGACGATAATCGAATAATTCTTTTTTCATTAATGAGCTTGGGATTCCCTTTATCAGTGAAAATAAAAAAAATAAGAATAACATCGCTCAAAGTATTATATATATATATATATATATATATATATATATATATATATATATATAAAGTTACCTTGTTTATTGTACTTTTTTATCAATAGAATCAACCATGAATTACTTGAAGCAAAATAATTACAGAAGTATTCCATATCTATAGCTGACACCTTTACACAACAGTGTCCTTAAAGGAAGCAGATCAAGATGGATGTTGATCGATGACTACGTAGTACAGAGCCAGAAGAAATATGTATCATCGAAAATATTTTTTATTCGAAGATAATCCTAGACATATCTGCAGTAATTTGGATTCAGATGGCTAGACAAGGATCTTGATCCATATATTTTTGAAGGAAAAAAAAAAGAAATACAATATTAATAAATAAAAAAATATTAATATTTCATACAAAACGAAAAACCGATTTTTTTATTCTGGTCTGTCTCAGATGAAAAATTATAATCTTATTAATAGCAGGAGAAACTAAAAAAAAAAAAAAAAAAAAAAAAAAAAAAAAAAAAAAAAAAAAAAAAAAAAAAAAAAAAAAAAAAAAAAAAAAAAAAACCCTTGACGATAATTATATTTCCAATAAAGAAATTAGAGTCAAGTTGTTCAATAACTAAACCAACTAAAATTTAGTCCAATTATTTAATTTAAATACACGATAAGTAAACTATTTTGGGCTCGAAAATTGGTTGTAATCAATTCCTTTTTCCATTGATTGCTATAATACGTGACCTCACTGTCGGATAACGATACCTGAGAGTAATTACGTTATTTATATCTTGAAGTCTGCATAACTACAAATCACAGGTAATTATAGAGATTATCGCCGGTATAAAAAAAAAAAAAAAAGAGTTAATAACATGCAATCAGATAACTGCATACTATATACGTTGCATTACAAGGAAAGGAATCGCATGAATGAGTATTTACTATCCGTCCTGCACGTTGGAACTTTAATTGTTATGTGCGATCTTTTGAATATAACCGCTACCGTCATTGCCTAACTAAACTGCTTTGCATATTATTACAAGATTTAAATTTATTTTCCAACGATTCTTTTTTTCATGTAAAGTAATTTAGATTAGCATCAAAATCACCGTCGGTTTTATGTACGTGCTTCTTCACTAATAACTTGTTTTAATTGGAATAATTATTTGATAATTCTGAGTTATTTTTGAACTAAAGTATTTAAATTATTAAAACCATAAATATTTAGCTAAGTAGAAACCATTCTCAAGGTTGAAAATTTAAAAGGTAAAAGTGTAAAACTTGGAAATTTGTTATCAACCATATTTTTTTCCAAAATCATTTTGGAATATAGGTTTTAGTTACTCATCCGTTTTATTTTTTATTGGAGAGACTCCAGCAAGTATTAAGTTATACTTCCATTACTTTATAATTATTTAATTAATAACAACAAATACGTGAGCGGCAGACTTTCATTATCTACAATATGAGGAAATAGAAGAGCATAATTTAAAATCAAATGAACTGCCAATTTTTTTGCTTATGTTTTGTATTTGAAAATATTGTAATTTGCTTCTGAATTTAAGGATTTTTGGAAAGGATGTAACGTATTTAAAACAGCTAATGATGTAGATAAGTAAAGTTTTAAAAACTGTGGAAATCACAGTTGGACCAGCAGAAACTTTTAGGTATACTTTTTAACGATGATGGACACAAGTAATGGTATATAATTTTCGGGAAAATAAAATGGGAAAAAGAGTTTCAAACAATGGTTGCGGATGCTTTGAAACTCCTATGATTAAGTTAAAGGCGGAAAAAAATGGAATAGAGAGCTAAAAAAAAATCTTAACATGACCTAGGGTGGACTGAACTTATCTTTTTTGTTATTTTTATAACAAGGGAAAAACAACAACAAAAGGTATTTGGTGCAACATAGCATGGGAGTGATATTGATTTTCAAGGGTAATCCGGCAATTTATCTTTTATCCATGATCTAGACAAGGTTACAGGATGTTGTAGGTTGTTAAGTCTTCATTAGCATATACTAACTATATTCGTGATATAATGTATGACTTTTATTTTAGGCCAATATAACAGCAGTTTATATCACATTTACTGATTGTCGCTTTGTTGCGACAGGTGAAAATAAAAGATAGAAGATAAAAAAATTTCATTGAATTTTTTCTTTATAATTCACAACAAAAACCCAAATCGAAAAATGTAAATCTATATGGTGCACAATTTACTTATTTGCAATGAATTCATATTTAAAACAAATTAGAAAATTAAATTCATTAGGGATATCTAGAAAAAAAAATAACAATAAAAAGAAAACAAAACTCTTTTTAGTCTTCTTGAGGTATAAAATCTTTTTAATATTTTCGAGCAGGATAAAATAAGGAGGAGAATAAAATAACAATTAGATGATCGCTAAAATCTAGAAAATTAGCTATTTTTAAACTATAATCTGAAGTTATAGTTTTTGGCAGGCTAATACTACACTAAATAGTGTAGTTAACCGAGGCAATAAATAAAAAAATAGGAGATTACAGTAACTGATTATGCTAGGAATATTTAGAAAAATAAAAGTAAACTAAAAACTGTGTGCGTAAGTGGTGATTATCGTTAGATAGTTCGACCTCGATACAGTGAGTATCCATCCATTACCTAAGGATAAAAAACAGTTTAAAATGTCATTAGTGCTAACCATTCCTTGCCTGCTTTATGAACTCTCTCGATCTGATGTGTGTACATTCTCTACCAAGAACAAAAAGTCGACCGATATTAGACATTTTAATGTCAAATGCTTTCACACCGTGAGTGGAAAATGAAGTGGGGGTCCTATATATATATATATATATGTATATATATGTGTATATATATGTATGTATGTATATATATATATGTATATGTATGTATATATATATGTATATATATATATATGTATATAATATATATGTATATATATATATATATATATATGTATATATATATATATATACATACATATATATACATATATACATACATATATATACATATATACATACATATATATACATATATATATACCGATCTAATAAAATGAATTAGCTTTCTCCATGTTAAAAAGGCGGGAAAACTCGCTATTAAAAATATTCTTTAGATGCAAGAACAATATAGCCAGACCTCATGCGCATGAAATATGTACGTTTTGTATAATGATAATATACAATTGTATATATCATAATAAAACGAACATATAATGAAATCGGCTCGTTATAATTTTTTATTGATCACTAATAACCGAAAAAAGAGATAAACATCTTTTACAATGATCATGAGAAAGGAGAACTTTTGCTGGTGGGATGGATTCAGCGGATTGTTAGATTTGTATTTTCATGTTTGGACAAGGTAAAAAAGTTAAATAGTTTAAGCAATACCTAAAGCCACGCATAGTGTAGGTAGGTATACGTACAACTAACTAACTAACATTCAAACCATACCAGGATCGTATTATATTTTCCTAATCAACCAGGTTCCGAGAGGTTGTGTTTTTCACTGAATAACTTACCTATGTTTAGATTTTAGTCAATACACTGATACAAGTCAAAGTAAAAAGTTATTATTATCCCCTTAATTACCTGACCTGCATATACTCCTACTTGAACTATGAACGACTAGTGTTTCTAATTTGTATGTTGAAACCGGATAAACCGATATACGTTTTATAAAAATAAGCCAAACACATAGAGAAGGTATTATAGGTATCGGTAAAAGCACTTCTAGCCTCATATGATATGATATGAATGAACAATATATGTTTTGAAACCGAATAATTGCATGCGCATTGGTTCGACTGTTTGCAGAACGTGATAAATATTGTTTTAATAGTCCTTAGAAAACCAATGAAGGCGCGCACGCACAAAAGGAAGGATTTGGGGGGTGGGGGGGGATAGAATTGTGTTCCGAGGCGCGCCAATAGATTTTTCACATAAAAAAAAACTCCTATAACAGAAAAACAAATTTTACAGCTATATTCATCCATTTGCATTTTAATATTTAGTTAAAGGAAAAGGGCTCTCAGTTTTATATTACAATATATTAATACAATTAATTAATACGTGAATCCAACAAAAAAGAAAGTACATAGATATCGTCATATATACGGAGATACTTATATATGGAGAGAGTAATTACAAATTAATAACAAAAATTCGCTAACGAGGAAGCTCTTTGGTTAATGAGTCTCGGGGAGACACACAGACAACCCTCAGGGACGCCGCTGACGATTACAGATTTCTTCCTCTCCACCCACTAGTAACACTTAAACTAAATGAAGATATTTCAGCTAGGGTAGAATGAATCAACTTAATAGGATTGCGGTTTAGATTTACGAGTAGGGTGGATTTGTAAAACTGTAGGTATGGGGTGGAGGAAAGGTTGGTAGCGGAAAGTTTTCAATTCACCGCTAGCCACTTGAGCAGTCATTTAGCTTTCCCATTAACTATGTTCCCTGTTCAATTTCCTCATGAACATTCTATGCTTTCCGGTGGAGTTGTTGCGCAATACTCGATACGGATGAAACAGTGAAAATTAAAATAATAGATAAAAATATGGTTTGCAATTACCGTTTTCGAGAGCAAAAAATAACATTATTTTATGCTTAACCCTGATTTGTAGATTGCTTGATTTAGGGTAAGAAGCTGTAACCACAATTATTTATTTCCTTATTGAACCAAGAGTTTCAAACATTTTAAGCAATATAGAAAAAATAAAAACATGTATTTTTTTAAGTCGTTCAAATAATACCACTAGGTTAAATTATTAAAATAAAATTAAAAGGCTCTTGATAAATAATGGTCCGATTTTCATGGTTCTTTCTTCTCATGATATGGAATCGAAAGAGCTAACAATTCCTTTCTTTCTCTAAATAACTCTTCTTCTTCTTCTTCTTCTTCTTCTTCTTCTTCTTCGACGGCGCTACAACTTATGAAGAGTCGTGGCCTCCCGCAGTCGTACCTGCCAGTCTTCTCTTTTGTGCAGCAGCCCTCCAATTTCTAATGCCAAGTATTTTTTGGGCATCTACCGCCTCACAATCTACCCAGCGCAGACGAGGGCTTTCTTCGTTCAAAGATCTAAATAATTAACAAATAAAAAATGCTTAGTTATGTGTTAAACACGCTCCATAGAGGATAGGAAATATTCTTTCCAATGGAAATTTAAGCATCATCCAGGCAATGTTTTTTTTTCGTATAAACATATTTCGGAGTGTTACGAACAGTTATATTGAATCGTAAAATTGTGTATCGTTCCGGCCGCACTTATTTCGTCCGATTTCCAACGATTTTTTTATAATAAAAGATTTTTTTTGTTGATTTTTTCGGCGTTTTTGTCCTTAATTACAGACGCCTCTAAAAAATCGAGGGAGGGACGAATTAGAAAAAATCTTAATTTTTAACGCTGGAGAGCAGTCAAGACAGTCTTCCACCGATCTCACTGGTATTGATCACAATAGATGCTTTTATAAAATTAAGTTTTTCGAATTGCGGCAGTCTGCTTCCAAACGAGCTAAATATGCATAAATTAATCCTTCTTAAATTTTCTTCTATTGACCCTAGTCAGAATTGGTTGCACCTTTATTTTTTTTAAATACATAACTACAATGGTTGTATAAAAATAAAACGATGTTAACTTGAAATATTAAATCGAGATATTGCTATTTTAAATATTAGAAACGCTCTCTTGAGGTACCATAGGGAGCAGAACGACCGCATACGATTCAGAATTCGTAGCAGAAGGGATAAAAGCAGACAGAACAATAATAATTTTCTATTAGTCGATTAAAGGAGCTGTGAGGTCGGTGGAAAAATAACCTTGAGATCCTATTTCGCACCATTACTGAAAGCTCGTTGAAAAGACATAAGACTCCATTTTTCTTCTCATTTTTGTTTGGGAGGGGAAGGGATTAAACCAATCATTCGCTTGAGCGAGCTATTTAATTTTATCAGGTTATCCAATTAAAACTGTAGTAAATAATATCCTCATTATTGTGACGTTCCATTGTGAAAAATTACAGCAGGAGTTATTAGTCCAGTCAAATGTCGAAACAAATATCGTTACTCTAGCAGAATGTAGAAGATTTTATTGAATACGTTTAAGTAAGATGGGAAAAACAAGTTTTGCCGACAAAATTTACTATGGCTAAATTTTGTGTAGCCTTAAAACAAAAAAACACTGTCTAGTCAAATTTCATTTTTTCACGTTCCTAACTAGCACAGAATTTATTGTTATAGCTGGTTGCTATTATATATATTATTATATATATGTAAAAAAAAATAAAACATGAGCAACTTCTGTAGCTTCTTCAATAGGTTAAAGAGTAATGAAAGTAAAACGAATTACGTTTATAGGACTTGGGTGGAAAGTCTTGAAGCCAACAAAAAAAAAAAAATTACTGTCAGAAAAATAAATTTATTACATAAATAATGTCAAGTAAATCTAGTAAATCCAACATTTATTTTCTACCTTTTTTTGAAGGACAGGTTTGTTTGGAATTGTTTTTAGTAGCTGTACCAGCTGGAATACATATGGAAAGTCAATTTATTAACAAAGTCAATTCTTGAACACAGAGAGAGACATTCCACAATTATATTTTTCACAAATATCAAGCGCTCTGTGGAGTGAGTGGGGTTACTTCAGAGCAACATGTGGATGCATAGATCGAGATGAAGCAGATTCAAAAACAAGTCAAAATTAATTGTTAGTGAATTACCCTTTCCCCAAAAATGATGTTATTCAGTCTATTAGCAGAGGTATCATTGGGAGTTGGGATATTAACTGTCATAAGGTTGAAAAAGTAGAGGAAGCAGAAATTAAAAGAATAATCGGAGGCAACTTCCATAAGAATAAGTGAGTCTAACTACAAATGAAAAGTTAAGTTCATAATAAAAGTTGCTGATCATATCAATGTTGATCAGGTAAAATTGGAGTAGATTAACAAAAAGAGGTCATTATAATAGTTTTTTTATCTTTCATATAATCTAAGCCTGTAAATACAAGAATATTAAAAATCATCTCTTATTAAAGGAATTTCAGAAACCGAAAAAAAATTAATAAATAAATAATGGCCATAGAGTAACCAAATATTTCCCTAATTATCCTTCCCTTTCATTTTTAGCATACGCTAAACGTTCATTCAGCGAATTGCTTCTGTCTTCATGAGGTATTTAGCAAAAAGCATTCTGTACATTGTTCCACTTATTAAGATGCTTTAACTACCAAGCAGGATTAATTATTTTAATATAGGATTAGTAATTTTAATTCTTAAAAAAATATGCATTTCAATATCGACAGAAATATTTAACATAATTAAATATTACAATATTTTTTTTTATAAAATTATTCAATAATATTTTTTGAAGGAATGTATTTATTCTGTTCAACACTTTTTATTAGAGCCTAAGGTTAAAACCTCGAAAAATGGTTTAGGAATGAGCATAAAAGGTTACTTAAAGTTCACTGGAGAATATTTTAAGTTACTAATTAGCATTTATGATGATATGAATTTTGTTCTATGGTTAGTCATATTTAAATTTGAACACATTAGTCACGCTAAAATGGAAGTAAAAATATATCTGACGATAAATCCACACCTTGGTGATTCAACGGCAACCTTTAGATATTAATTCGGACTTTGCTAAGGAACCCGGGAATCTGGTCACGCCTGCCCCTAAATGTCAATGTAAGCACCGGGGATAGGAGATTAGTTCCAGACGGAAGCTAATTGCTATTTATGCCGGGAGATAAGAATGGGACCCGGTGTGGGCAGCTTGCCCACGCATCAATGGACCTCCTCACTCTAAATTATATTAAGCTTAATCACGAGGAATCTTAATTTATTCCAATGCTTACGAATACCTTCTCGAGTATCGTAGCCCAATACATCGGAATGTGGAACGTGCCACAAAAAAGGCCAGGCTAAAAAAGCGGAAATTCAAGGACCATGGAAAAAAAAAGGGGATACTGAAATGTGGGAAGTTGGTGCTGAACTCTAGCTGAAATTGTAAAATTCGATAACAAATACAAATAAATTAATTAGTTCAGATAGATAATGGAATTAGTTTAATTAGAAATTAAGTAATTAATTCTGGGAAAGGAACAAAATGAAATACATATATTATTCACTCGATTAGTTTATAGAAACGACTCGAATTATAATTATTGGTAATTGATTAATTATCATTGCCTCGTACTATATTTTTGGGCCTGATAAGGCAAGGCATCTAAGTAGCATTTTAGAAAAAAATCGGGTTAGATCCGGGAAAAGTAGCGTGAGTGATCTTAAAGAGATAGTGCCAACCTTTTGATTGGTAAAGTGATGGAAGCTTTAATGGCTATGACCACTTTAAATAACAGTTAAAATAAGTTAAAAGTTAAATTAATAATTTCTAATATTATTGGCGATGAGTAACAAAGCAAGAAAAACGAACATAAAGCGACCGTTCACTATAAGTAAACAACCAGGACACAAGATGTTTTAATAAACTCAAGTCATCATGCCATAATGACTACTATTATGCACTTTTATTACGTTACTTGAGTTCTTAAAGAAATTAAATTAACTATTATATAGCACATAAAAGTATTGTCCTAAACGTTCAATGGGAGAATAAAAGGGTGCTTAGAAATAAGGATAGGCCTGACAGTTAAGTAATTTATAAGTTTTTTTTTTTTCTTCTTTAATGGAATCATCTCCTGAATAGGATAAAAGGAAGGCCGATGAATATACCTATGAAAATAATATATTGCTTTATTTAATTTATTTGATCTAAACAACGAGGTTGGAGCAATCACCAGGAAGACTATATCTTTAATTTCATTAATTAAAACATTGACGTTTTGGCCACACGGTCATTTTCCAATCAAAATCTGACAATGCTAGTACATATTCATCATTCTTATTTATCCAGAAATCGTAACAAATTGATTGCTTTCATTATATAGAAAAAACCTATTATAGGAGGGTTCCGTCTAAACGGTAAACTATAGTTATAAAAATTAAAATTGTGTATAATAATAAGGTAAATATATGTTGCTGATTTCATCCTAATTGTAAATAATTAACAAAAAGAACATTTAATTCAATTTTTTTTATTATATAATTTATTCCAGAAAAATTATATATCGGCTAAACGTGAATATTAAACATTTTAAACTATTTGGGAGAGGATTCCTGACCTAGGACTAACTAGTGGAAGGAGGACGGAGATGCGGGCAGGGCGGTATCTAAAGGTTAAATTCCAGGGGCAGTGGAACACCACAAAAGACAGGTAATATTTAAAAGCAAGAATTTCGTAATAAGACAGTGGAGGTTTGCAGCATTATTTAAATTTACACAAAAATAACTTTTAAAAAAATCGAAAGTTTTCTCTATTATTTCTCAAGATAAATCATTAATTGATTATAAAAATGAATATTCAAATATTCAGAATTTAATTTACGTAATCATAATTGTTTTCGAGATACTAGTGAAAAATTGAAAAAAAAGTTCGAAAATTTTGATTTTGTTTGCCTATTAAATTTGATTGCAATCGATCTGTGGTGGCTGACGTTCACATTTGTTGTCTAAGAGATCAGTACTTTATAAGATGAAAAGCTCTCTTCAAATCAGACCCTTTTTTTCGCCCTGTGCTCCAGGACTGTAAGCCCCGATCAATAATTACCAAATTCAGTTGATCTTTATAAATGAAACGAAGTTTTAATAAATACAAATAGAAAAGTTGTAGGCAATTTCATAGTAAGTGAGGAGGAAATAAATAAATAAAAAAAAAAAAAAATAAAAAAAAAGGCCCAAGAGAAACTAAGAAAAAAACTTTCTTAATTTAAAAAACTTTTTATTCATATTAGGGAAGGTTGAGAAAGGTTACACTTTTTTTTTTTTTAATTTGTTTAATACTTTAAATCTACAGATTTAAAATGGTAAACAATTCATAAAATAACAGCTAATTGATGCATAACAAGAAATTCAATTTATTTTGAACACATTTGGTTCTAATTTTAAATCTAACTCCTGAAAAATCTTATTTTTTTTATATTTAATGTTGTTGGAAGAAGTTGGTGATTTTTTGTGAGGAAAGTCCCCGATTAAATGTTTTCCAAGAATAAAATAAATTTGTACAAATTTTAATAAGTTTGGAATAATTGATATGTGTACACAGTCGTTATCGCTGTGATTTACATTGATTACCATTAAAATCAATAAAAAAAAAAAATAAAAAAACCGTCTCTAAATAAATAATGGTATTAGCAAGTTTAGCAGACAGGAGAAAAAAAAAAGAGATGAATGAGAAAGACATGGACGGTTATGATTAATGAGAATCATTAAGACGTAAGAAATAAATCAAAAGAAAAGTAATTTGAAATCCTGATGAAAGAGAGGCCCATTTAATGCCGAAACATACAATAACCGCTGTTTAATATGCAAATATAATCAGAGATAGGATGAGCTCGCAGAAGCCCAAAGCCTTAGTTTGAAATTTAAATTAGTACTTAATATTCATCAATTAACATCTTAAGATTTATCTAACGGAATTGGAAGGTAACTACTGTAAGTGCTAACGATTGGGTCAAATTGAAATGAAGCGAGGTATTCGTCAGTGGACCGATCTCTAAACATAAGAAAACAAGTGAAAAGTGTAGGAATTTTTAAATTAAAAAAAACATCATTAAGATCCAATTTGGGCTGTGCAATACATGTTATCCAATGAGGATCTACCTTTTATTTTACTGAAGTGAAATAAGACTTATATCTTGAGATTCACAATTTTAAATTTTCAAATGCTTTTATAATTTGTTTCAAAATTATTTCAAATGTTTTCTAATACATTCGAATTAGACAATTTGAAAAAAATTGAAATAAGTTTGAAACAACATTATGATTTATAAGAATGCCTACCTAATTGTTATAATACATCTTCTGCATGTTAATTTTATTAACATTTATTTTAGTGTTAATTAATTAACTAGAGTACATTATAAATATCCTTGTAAGATGATATCTTTCAAAAAGATATCGGATATAACTGTTAATTAAATGAAAAATTTCAATCTGTTGATTAAAGGCAACATTTCAATCTAGTATAACTTTGCGAGGGGATTTATGTTGAACAGTTTTCCTAAATATGCGATATTTAATTTAACAGAATGTCAATATACTGGTGTAAAATTTAACATATAGGTACTGTAGCTATGGTCCTCGCTACTAGCAGTCCTAGTCTAGGACATAGTCCTGTTCTTAATTATTTATTAACATAAATTTCATATAAGGTAAAATTTTTGAAATGCCAAATAAACTTTTTTTATTAATTCTGTAGCTCAATTCTTTTCGAGTGATAGTCGTTTCCACAAACATCCTAAAGGACCTACTATTGGGTTGATGCGAAAATAAAACAGGTTTCCACTAAATCTCTGTTTTAATACCAAATTCATAACCAATGGAAACCCTCAATATTCATGGTTTATATATCATGATAAACCAATAAATTAAACCACTTTATGTTTTTTTATCGAATATTATGTTTTTGAATTGAAAATTCCAGAAGCAATTTTCTTTTCATGAATTTAAATAAGGGTGGAGGGTTGCGCAACCTCAAGGGCTGCAACATCAGGATCTTGCAATCGCGTCTTTGGCCAGGATTGATTAATCGAAAGGGTAATTCACACTTGCTTAACCAATGCTAGGACGAATGCACGAGATGGGGAATGGAATCGTCTTACACTCACCTTATTCACCTGACCACTTTTTCCTACTTAATCCCATTATTTCAGACACCCGCACAACTTTTTGATCAAGAAAATAATTCATAACTTTGATGAGAATTAAAAGTTAATTTCGTGAGGGAATCCATTTTTTTTTTTTTTTTCTGAAGGGATAAAAAGTCTTGTTGAATGTTGACAAAAGTATGTACATTGATTCTGATGGAAGTTATTTCGTTTGTTTAACGTCCCTTGATGCTAATAATGCAAATCGGACGATGCTACAGAGGGAATCCTAAATTTTGCCAATCCATATATAATTAGGATAGGGATCCTTAACGAGTACCTTACATCGCACAGGCTCAGGACCTCTATTTTACGTCCAATCCGAGGGACGGTATCCTCGTGGATTTTTACTCCATATAAAATATCCTAGGGCCAACGCGGGACGCGAAACCACGATCTTTAGTTTAGTATGTTGCTATGGAAATTATTATGATTGATAATATATAATTGAATTGTAGACGTAGCGTATAATCCATGAATATAAATACCTGCTCTAATTTTTCATCAAGCCAATAAATGGCAGAGCCTTCCCACTGTTACTAAAGTATCAATGACTCTTCTGGAATTGCGTTATTTCAGTTTTTATTTTTTTATTGCATCTCACACAAAATTTGAATAAGATTCTTTTTTTAGTCAACAATCATTATTTTAAACTTTAAAAAATGTATCAGGAAGTAGTATCTACTATCAACTCTGTAGCAACGTAATAGGTAAAAGAGAAGTAGAGAAAAACCCTAAAATACACTGGTCGAACAAGGAGTGATCGTATCAGAAATGAGAGTACAAGAGAAGATCTCGATGTTGCTCTCCTGAAAAAAAGTCAAATTCGATGGTTTGGACACCTCTGCCGGATGGACGAGAACCGTGGTCCCCAGAGGGAAACGACTAAGAGGTCGACCAAGAAGGCAGTGGATTAACCAAATTTCTAGAATTGGCCATAAGCGACACAAACCACTAAATGCGATGAAGGCTATGACACAAGATCGAGAGGACCGAGGCACCTCCATGCTGAAAGGCACTACGGATGAGAGAAGAAGAAGAAGAAGAAATAATGTAGGTATCACTGCTGGTTTATGAGTTGGCACTTCTTAGTAAGGCAGTTCTGCTTATGTGTCACATTGTAAAGGTAGGAGTGATTTGACTAAATCACTCTCAACCTCCAGGATTTCGTCTATTATTAACTATTTATAATATGGTAGCAATTTTATAGGCTAGGTATGCCGATCCCAGGGTTGTCACCCGTTTTGGAACCAGAACACAAAAGTACTCTTCCTAAGCCTTGGGACATGAGGATATTTCGAAACTATGACTCCCAAAAAATCATATATATCAAACTCGTATATATATATATATTTCTAAATTTTACAGATTCTATGTCTTTAGGCATCTACCTGCATAGATATTAATATTTTGGTTTTCACAATAGTAATAGTAAACAATTTGAATGTTAAAGTTTTCTAACTAAAAAAAAAAACGAGTAAGACAAAAAAACAAAACAAAAAACCAACAAAAGCAAAAGTTCAAAACACCACTAGGTGTGGT
The DNA here is from genome assembly GCA_911387785.2 of Aelia acuminata. NCBI lineage: Eukaryota > Metazoa > Arthropoda > Insecta > Hemiptera > Pentatomidae > Aelia > Aelia acuminata. Next base: position 99,684,431 of record OU426978.1, read on the forward strand.
GGGATTTATTTAGAAATACACGACCCTCCTATAGTGTTACTATGGAAGGGGGATATATATATATATATATATATATATATATATATATACATATATATAAATACTAAATCACAAATTCTTTTTCTTGCAATAAAAAAAAAAGTCCCAATATGCAACATGCCAGGGAAGAAAATACGATTTGAGGCAAAGGCGACGTTGATATCAGTGTCACACTGTCACCTTTGCATTGTCCTGCGGTTTCCTGTCTGTTCATCGAGAACGCAGAAGTTCCTACTCAAATGATCTCGCCAAAACAATCACGAAACAAACACTTTGCTAACGATCTTCCCCGTGATGAAGCCTTGAAAAAGTTTCAAAGAATAAGTTTACAGTTTCATTATATTTCCTCCACCTTTTTGTCTGGTTTAAAATAAATAATGATTTCAACAAAATTAAATAGAAAGATAGAAGTAATGTGTTCAAAATAATGCCACCTAGTTCTTATTGATAAAACGCAGTCAGTTAAGTACATTATTACATAAATACCTTGGTAGATGAATGGTTATAAAATGAAATCAATAACAGTGACTCACCTGGAACAGAGAATATTTAAATTAGAATAATGATATAAGGAAATTAATTCATGTAGTAAATAGAAAATGAATTAGAAATTATTAATTTTTAGTAGTAATCTAACTACTTAAAGCACTTCTTGATTCTGGCAGAAGTATGAACTGATGTTTGAACAGAAATTCGTACTCCAAATATATGAGATCTAAGGACTAGTGCAATCTCTCTAATATCAACAATCTCCAATAAAAAAAAAAAAAACTCCACTATTTTCAATCATCGCTTAAAAATCTAAATTATCAATAATGCACCTTAAGAGTTGGACCATATGGTTGACTAGTCCTTAACAAGTTAAGCACCACGATGATGTCAGAAAAATTTTCACATGGGCCATGGTAACTTTATTAGATAATTTAGTTAAAAATTTGAGTTGGACTTCTGTGATTGACGTGGCCTTCTACCAAATCGCGTACGTCAGACATATATGTTTGACATGGCTCATGTAGAACTTCTTAGCGTCAGACACATATGACTGACATGGCGATTAACGTGTTAAAGAAAGGGGGGAAAAGTCGATAATTGTTTACATCAAACTCGTAACGTTCTAGACATAAAGAAAAAATTGGGTTCTTAGTTTACTCACTCAAATTTTGAAGTTTACTCAAATCCAAGACATATCACCAGTTCATTGACTTTTTTTTTCAGGAATCGTGCAGTTTATTCCATATGTAGGGTATATTTTACATTAGTACGTTAGGGCATATCAGTCGAAATTCGGTATGGACGGGGGTCAGTGTAAAGAGGTGTGTAGGGAACGAATAGTGGTTGACGGCATCGAACCTTCGGAAGCGAATAGTGGTGTCGGCATCGAACCTTCGGGTTCGATAAAACTTTACTATTTTAATTATTATATAATATATAAATAATATGTACGATATAAACTATCAAAATTGAGAAAGGTATGCTAACCCTACGAAACAGAAGAAAAAGAGTACCTTGACCCAATATGGTTGATGCATTTGTAAAATAAATAAAAGTGGTTTTAAGTTCTTTTTGTAAATAAATAATTCCGGTTTTATTTTTCTATTTTTTTATTTTATTGTAAGGAATAAGGATGCAAGGTATCCTTCCATTGAAAAAGGGCGGAGAGGCAGAAAGAGGATTATCCCTTGCTGGGAAGGTAGGCAGGTGGCACCTCCGCCATAGCGGCTCAGCCATCCATTAGGGACTTCTAGCTCATCCTTTGAGTTCTACCTCTAAGGGAACACAACAAGAAGCTTCTAAAGTTGGGGGGGCACATAAAGAAATCTAGCCAATTTTCGAAAATTAGATTAGGAATAAATAAATCCAAACAGCAGATTCGACGAGGTCTAGCTAACGAGGACCTCAATAAACAAATGTATAACCTGAGTTGTTAACCACTTACCTGCGCCATAATGCCATTTATTTAAAATTCGAATATAAGAATTTAAAATTGATGAATGAGACTTACTTATTAAAGAAATAAAATTTCATATTGGAATTCCTTTCCCATATGTTCAAATACAACTGTTTCATGCAAATATAGTTTTATACAGAATTATCCCATACACCTTCGTTTTATAAAAGTAGTAAGATACCCTCAAAATCTACTAGAAAAAAAAAAAGTAAAAGTGACTAGAATAAAAAAAAAAAAATACAGGTTAGTATAGTTTATTACTTTCACTTACCTATATATGTAATATATAGTAAGTTGAAGTATTGCGATCGTGAAAAATTTCGACTTCCGGTTTTCAACGGAAATACTCGTACACGTTTTGGGGTCCCCTGAGTCGAAATGACCAAGTCCCGCGAAATGGTCTGTGTGTGTGTGTGTGTGTGTGTGTGTGTGTGTGTGTGTGTGTGTGTGTGTGTGTGTATGTGAACAGACTAGCTCAAGAACTATAAACCGTGCGAACCTGAAATTGGGTATTTAGTGTAGGTATATGCCCGCGATGTGTCAGCAAAAATTTCTTCAAAATTGCTCAAAGGGAGGGGGTACTTTATTTAATAACTTTTTAGGTTTTTTTCGATTTTCTCAAAAACGGCTCAAACGATTTTGATTAAACTGAGTATTTGATGTATTAATATGCCCGAGATATGACTGTAAAAATTTCATCAAAATTGATCAACCGGAGGGGGGACTTTACTTAATAAATTTTGTATCATTTTCATGTGTTTTTTTTATTTACTCAAAAACGGCTTTAAAGATTTTGATCAAACTGGGTATTTGTTATATGTGTATGCCAAAGATGTGACAGCAAACATTTCATCAAAATTGGTCAAACGGAGGGGGCACTTTATTTCTTAACTTTTTTCCAATTTTTACCTTTTTTTCGATTATCTCAAAAACGGCTTTAATGATTTTGATCAAATTTGTCATGTTTAATGAAAATTAGGTGTTCAATAATATCTGGTAAGTTTTATCAGTATTAAAATTTCTGAGGGGGCTTAAATGGGCAAGGGGCCTTTTTTGTTTTCCTATAAAGTACCTTTGTTTTAGTTTATATTGAGAAATTAACTGTCTCTAATCACGCCTAAAAATAGGAAATGGCTAAATATGATATATGAAAAAATCAAGTAAACAAATACAGGAGAAAAAAAGAAAAGCATTCCGTCAACTCATACTCGTAAAACACGTCGAGCTCACGCATGCACCGTACGCCTTTAATGACAAACCAATGCGTTATAATAAAAGATGTTCTGTTCATTTAATGAGAATTATTTGTTTCATGGGAACTAAATGAAATATTCAACAAGTACATAGAGAATTATAAAATCAGAAGACTTGGAGTATTGGTTGGTAAGTGAAAGTTGTGTGTTGCGCGCACGCCCCAGATTTTTTTTAATCTCATACATAAAGATGAAAGGGACGCAATACGTTACCTCAAAACTCGAAAAGTAGCGGACGGATAAATCTGGGACTTTTACAGAATGTTGCTGTTTAGTCAATAACATCCACATGTACTATTCTGTCTCAATATATTATTCAAATCAAAATCAACCAACTGAACTTCGCGCCAATAGCACCCGCCTTTCAAACATGTGAGTATATGTAAGTAATTTAGTATATAGCGACATGGGGAGGCACTGGAACAGATGAAGCAGCGCCAACGGCCACCTCACCCTCACTTCTCGCCATTCCAACTCTGAAGCTTGAACACGCACATGGTTTTCGTCGTTATCGGCCCTCATCGCCTGCACCCTTCTGGCAAGAGTGATAATTGTCTTCCAATCAACGTATCTTTCCCCATCGTGGTGCAGTACTACTCTAATAAAGGACAGTTTGGTATTATTCGCCGCAGTACTGTGAGAACAATCAAACTTAATTTTCACGCTCTCGGGTGGAGCGATTTCCGAGTATTGCCCATTAAAGACTATTAATTTAAGATTCAGCCTAGTAGAGCTTTAGAGGTCACAGTGTTAAGTTCGTCGTATATGATTCAGAGTGTCAGTTCGCCGAAAATATGCAAATACTAATCAGTTCGACGGTCATAATCAAAATGGTTGTAATCAAAGCAATTGCTATTCATTCTTTTTATTATCATTCAGCAACTTGTTAATTCATATTACTGTAATTGATGTTTTGTTGCTATTAAATATATCTGTAATCAATAGGCCCGCAATTGTTCTTAGATTAAGCTTAAATGTATTGAAGTACTATTTCTTTGTTGTCATTCCTAGAAATTTAAGAGGTATTACTGTCCTTTATTCTTCCATTCATTAATTCTATTCTATTACATTTCATTTGTATTTTTGTTCATGATTATAACAGTGTATTTATTTCATAATTAAACATAATTTTGTCAGCACTCGTTGTTTGGTTATTAATTTCTTTTTATTTCTTTATTCTCCTCTTTTTCTTTTCATTTAAATCCATTCACAGCTAAACATGTACTATTTTTCGTAATATCTTCAATGGAAAAATATTATAAAGCAGAGAACAATATTTGTTTCCTTTTCTTTCCCATTTATTTTATTTATTTTTCAAACTTTCTTCGCAAAAAAATCACGGAAATAGGATAATTATTAAGAATGCTTTAATTTTTATTATTGATCCCACGATTTTCTAACGTTATATCCGTCAATATCCCTAATAGAAAAAATTAATCCTAACGTACAGGACAGAAAGTTACTCGTAGTTCCTTCCATTCAGTTGAGTAGTGTAATTATCTGTATATATAAAATTTCACAAATGTCAGCGAAGATTTGTAATCCTTATTTATTCGATATTAATTTAAGGTAGGCTATTAATGAATTTTTTGGATAAATTTGACCAGAATATATTTATTTACTTCCTTAAAAGTTAAAATAAGAGTAAGTCATAGCAAAGCGTGGCCGGATTTAGCTAGTACAATATAATACATCTGCTCAAGAAATATAGTTACACAACTGCAAAAATTAAAATTAACAAAAAAAAAATCTGGTGCGTGCGCGCAACACACAACTTTCACTTACCAACTTATTTAGATTAGAAATTGACGTGTTTTGTTAATGGCCACTTCAAAAAGTCACAAATCTTTCCACATTCATTTCTTATTTTTTCCTTTTATGAGTAATTTAAAACATACGTGAAAATGATACAAAATTTATTAAGTAAAGTACCCCTCCATTTGATCAATGTTGATGAAATTTTTACAGTCATATCTCTGGCATATTAGTACGTCAAATACTCAGTTTGATCAAAATCGTGAAAACCGTTTTCGAGTAAATAAAAAAAACACGTGAAAATGAGACAACATTTATTCAGTAAAGTGCCCCCTCCAATTGATCAATTTTGATGAAATTTTTACTGTGACATCGCGGGCACATACATATACTAAATACCATGTTTGATCGAAATCATTAAAGCCGTTTTTGGGTAAATGAAAAAAACAGATAAAAGTGGGACACGATTTATTAAGTAAAGTACCCCCTCCGGTTGATCAATTTTGATGAAATTTTTACAGTCGTGTCTCGGGCATATAAATAGATCAAATACTTAGTTTAATCAAAATCGTTAGAGCCGTTTTTGAGAAAATTGAAAAAAACGTAAAAAGTTATTAAATAAAGTACCCCCTCCCTTTGAGCAATTTTGATGAAATTTTTGCTGTCACATCGCGGGCATATACCTACACTAAATACCCAATTTCAGGTTCCCACGGTTTATAGTTTTTGAGCTAGTCTGTTCACACACACACACACACACACACAGACACACACACACACAGACCATTTCGTGGGACTTGGTCATTTGGACTAAGGGGACCCCAAAACGTGTATTTCCATTGAAAACCGGAAGTCGAAATTTTTCACGATCGCAATACTTCCACTTACTATATATTACATATATAGGTAAGTGAAAGTAAAAAAATCAAGAAACAGAAAAATAAATACAATTCACTTCTTCAGTGGCGACACACTTAAGCTGATTTATGAAAATCAAGTAAATGCATTTTTGTGCCAATCAACAAATTAAAATTAATTTTTGCAGTTGTGTCATTATACTTCCGGATCAGTGATATGGTGCTTTTAATACCGTAAATCAAACGTAAATTTAGTTAGTAGTAAATGAGTTTAATCTGTTTGAGTTTAAAAACATTTCCATACATAAAATAATCATATTGTTTCATTATACATTTTTGTCTCAAGATATTTATTTGGTATTAAAAATAATTGTTAATTTAAACCTAATTTTACAATAAAAAATCTGGTGCGTGCGCGCAACACACAACTTTCACTTACCAACTTTCTTAGATTAGAAATTGACGTGTTTTGCTAATTATCATTTCCTAAAGTCACACATTTTTCTACATTCATATCTATTTTTTGTTAATCGTTAAAGCCGTTAAATAAAAAAAACCCGTGAAAATGATACAAAATTTATTAAGCAAAGTCTCCCCTCCTGTAGATCAATTTTAATGAAATTTTTACAGTCATATCTCGGGCATATAAATACGTCAAATACCAAGTTTGATCAAAATCGTTAAAACCGTTTTTGAGTAAATAAAAAAAACATGTGAAAATGATACAAAATTTATTAAGTAAAGTCCCCCCTCCCGTAGATCAATTTTGATGAAATTTTTACAGTCATATCTCGGGCATATAAATACATCAAATACCAAGTTTGATCAAAATCGTTAAAGCCGATTTAGAGTAAATAAAAAAAACACGTGAAAATGTTACAAAATTTATTAAGTAAAGTCCCCCCTCCGGTTAATCAATTTTAATGAAATTTTTACAGTCATATTTCGGGCATATAAATAGATGAAATACTCAGTTTAATCAAAATCGTTAGAGCCGTTTTTGAGAAAATCGAAAAAAACGTAAAAAGTTATTAAATAAAGTACCCCCTCCCTTTGAGCAATTTTGATGAAATTTTTGCTGTCACATCGCGGGCATATACCTACACTAAATACCCAATTTCAGGTTCCCACGGCTTATAGTTTTTGAGCTAGTCTGTTCACACACACACACACACACACACAGACACACACACACACACACACACACACAGACCATTTCGCGGGACTTGGTTAATTGGACTCAGGGGACCCCAAAACGTGTATTTCCGTTGAAAACCGGAAGTCGAAATTTTTCACGATCGCAATACTTCCACTTACTATATATTTCATATATAGGTAAGTGAAAGTAAAAATTTTACTAATAAACTATTATATGTTCTATTCGTCTTCGACAAATGATTCTTAGCTAACTTTTCCTCGCTACGCTCTGTTCATTCACCTAGTAACTTGACTAACCAAACGTTTTCTTGCTCATTTGATTGCTATCTTGCCAGTTTATTGAAAGAGGTATGGGTTTCCTGATTCGAATGGACTTTACTAAACCTAAACTCACTAAACCTCCACCTTTAAACATTTCTTATTATTTCATTTAAAGTATCACGTTCATGATCCATTGAATATTACTCAAGTTCTATATAAACAAGGAATAAGGATTACTTGTAAGATTGCAGATGGCACATTATACAGATTTTGCCTATTAATTTAATAATAATTGACCACATTCTTTCTTTCGCCCGTAATTTTCATGAAATCAGAAAACAGTTCAATAAACAACAATAATGCTATTTTTATTTTTAGAAAACTTTTAACTGCCTGAGTTTCATGGATATCATCATATAAATTAAACAGCCATAAGATCCATTTTTACAATTACACGTTTTTTTAACACAAGAATAAACTAATTGAAATGATTTCAAGAATTCAAATATCCATGCCTTTTGGACGTTATCGTGCCCCAACTGTGTTATTCGCTACAACACTAACTCATTATTAACAAACATAAACCTATTTATGTAAAAGGATGTGTTCTACTAAATATTTTCTGTGTTCTGTACCAATAGCAACTAATAAAAATCCGTTTTTTTTTAATAATAGCTACTTGAGAGCACGGGTCAAAGAACACTAGCTGTGGAAACACCCATCAATAGTATTATTTAGAAAAACGTTTTTGAAATATTTTGAAACTACTACTGTTAGGATTTTTAAATTTTTTAAAAAATTATTATTATTGTTTAATTTATTTAAATAAAACATATTAAATATTGTAACACTAATGTGGTTAAATAATTTTAAAATAGTAAGTATACAAAATTGGCAAACAATTAAAACTGCTACTTAAACTGTTGTACTAATACTGTTACAAACAGTAATAGACCCAGAAGTGACTCGAAAGTAACCTTTTGCTTCGATGTTCAAGGCAAGACCAAGCCCTTGATCCGTCGCTTCCTATATTTAGTCCGAATGGAACATCCAAGAAATGCCCAGATCATTCAAAAAAATCTGGTCACGTACTAGTGAATGGATGTAACGGTTCCAACAAAACTCTAAAACTCTTTCATAATGGAACAAATTTAAGTATATCATTTTGTTTCACGTTAGAATAATAAAAGCAATAAATAATAAAAATAATGTCAGGGACTGGCATGGAGAAAAACTCTCCATCTGTAACAATCAACTAATATTTCTATATTAGGGATGATAGGAGGAAGCACGGTTGGAATCAGTGAATGAAGATTAAATGAGAGAGGAAGATAATTGATCTGGAGTCCCGAATCAACAAATTCCTCCATACGCATCAAACCTCAATTCAGTGAATCTCAACTAGTTCTTATCACTGTCATATAAACGAGCCATTTAAATTAGTTTAGAACTTTTGGTGTTTGACTTAATGAGTTGCTGAAAGGGTCGGTGCCATATAGAAGTTTCTTTAAATTTAATTTTAACTATTAATAAGTCGAATGATTAGTAAGGCAGACAGGCATAGGTTCCTAAACTAGTTATAGTTGAGAACAAAAGGCCGGTACTATCCTGAGTAATTAACGTGGGCCAGCAAGCGGTAGCGACTGATCCAGCCTACCTATCCCTTAGCCCGGCACCTTCTCAATTACTTAATTATCTTTCATCGCCATCACTCTTGATTATTTCGTCTAGGCCTCTTTAATTACCTGTGCTTTGTTTGACGTGTAGAACAATCCAAGATAGATTAATGAAATTATACCAAAAAGTTATAAAATGGAGTTCACTCAGATAAGATGCTTAATTTAAGCAGACAACCAAAATAAACAGACAAGGCGTGCAAAACAACCATTGTAGGTATCAAATGACTCGGCAAGATTTATTTTTAAACAGCCGTTTTGCTTTTTTATTTGTTTTAAACAACGGTGCTGTGTAACCAATTAGCAGCATAATTTACTTTTTATGTTAATATCCCCAATGGGAAAATGTTATAAAGAATAGGAAGATTTTGTTTTGTTTTAGTTTTTGACCATTATTTTGTACAAAACAATACTACGATAGTATTCTCTCTTCACTACAAAATGAAAAAGAAAGCACGGAAAAAGGAGAATTAGTAACGGAATTTCGGTCTGTAGTACCACCCTCCCCATCCCGCTTATTTGTAACCTTAAAAGTCTAAATGGAGAGGATAGATAAATTTGAAACTTATAAACAACACTGCTGTTTAGTCAAATAATGGCATTTATTTATTTGTTTTAAACAACGGTGCTGTTTAACAAATTAGCAGCATAATTTATTTTTTATATGTTAATATCCCCAATGGGAAAATGTTATAAAGAATAGGAAGATTTTGTTTTGTTTTAGTTTTTGACCATTATTTTGTACAAAACAATACTACGATAGTATTCTCTCTTCACTACAAAATGAAAAAGAAAGCACGGAAAAAGGAGAATTAGTAACGGAATTTCGGTCTGTAGTACCACCCTCCCCATCCCGCTTATTTGTAACCTTAAAAGTCTAAATGGAGAGGAGAGCATGTAGATGTTTTTAGGGTATAAATAAGATCGTGGTTAATAAAGTCTTTCAGATTCTACTTCACTTATGGCCTTTTAACAGTTATAACTCACCCTTTGTCTAAACATTGGTATGGGAATAATTCAGTGTTATAACATAAACCAGTTAAATATAATCTAAAGATATTTCTTATGAAATCAGTCATTTCTATTCAATCATTTGCTTTCAATTATGATTTGAGTTTGGTATTCTTCTGAGTCGTTTTACATATAATTAATTTTTTTTAGCCTCTAATAACGGGATGCATTTATTTATTTCCTTAAAAGTAAATATTACAGGAATCCTCGCCGGGTTTTCCCATTTCCATCCTTTGGTACGCCTATAAATATGTAATAACGTCCAAGAAAGTTAAATTAAATATGCTTTATTTGCGTTGATAAGTAAAATAAACCGTAGAAGAAGGCTGTTGGAGGTTTAGAAAAAAATATGAAAATATTTCTGGTCACTAGAAATCAGCTATTTAAGTTTTGAATCTTCCAACTTAAACTCTGAGAACTTTCTACCTTTGCTAAATATACGATTTGCTCCACTATGCCTGCGTTGGAATGCACCTGGCCTGAAGGCCATGTCTTCACAATTATTTTATATTATGACCATAAAAAAAAACCTTATTTGTTATGACACATTTTTTGAACAGACCAGATCCACAAATAAACCGGTGAGATGATATCAGAGCAGGGTATAAGATAACATCATACCTAAATTCAAGTTTCGTCAAAATGTTACAACCCTCATAATAAAAATAATTTAATAGTACTGGACTAAAAAAGAAAAAATGCAATAACGCACAAATGTCAGTTATAAACAAAATTATTCTATATACTTACCTTCTATTAAAAAGATATAAAAGGAACACATGAAAGATGAGTAATTCTGCTGGTAAGAATAAAATTAATTATTCTAAAATGTCGGTGAAAAGTTGCCGACCTAGCTTATGAAGATTAAATGGCATACTGGTGTCAGGCGCTTGGAATTACAGGAAGTTATTTCTCTTATTGTTAAACTGACTAAAAATTATTTCCAAACCAATAAATCCACAACCCCCTTTATTAAACATTTTGCATATTTTTAATTTTTTACATTCACTTACCTGCCTATTTATGAAATATATGGTAAGGAAAAATATTGCGAACGTAAAAAATGTCGACTTACGGTTTTCAACGGAAATACATTCAGGGTCCCCTGAATCCAAATAACCAAGTCCCGCGAAATGGTGTTTGTGTAGGTCAGACTAGTTCACTACAGACTAACTCAAAAATGATAAACCGACGGAAACTGAAATTAGGTAGATTGATATATTCCCGTGATGTGACAGCAAAATTGAGTAAACGGAGGTGGAACTTTATTTCATACATTTAATCTCCTTACTACTTTTTTGCGATTTTCTCATCAAATTGTGATTTTGATTTAACTAGTCGTGTTTAATGAGAATCAAGTAATCTTTAATATCTAGAAGGTTTTATCATCATAGAAATGTTCTGGTTCTTAAATGCAGAAGGAAAATTTTCTTATAATTTTCTTTAATTTACCTTTGATTTTGTTAATATGAATAAATTAACTGCTTCCCCATTAATGCAATGTTACAAATGGGAAATTATATGCAAAAATAAAAATAAAAACCATTTTAATAGATCTTTGAGAGTAATGTTCAAAATATTAAGTTTTTTTTTTTTTTTTAAATATGGTAAAATATAATCTTAGTAATTAATTATATTTATGTTTAAAACTTAGTTCAACAATAGATTTCTAAATGAAATATAAGATGGTATTTGCTGGAGTAACCGCCGAAAATCATCTTCGTCTGTTCCTGGAAAGACATTAGAGACTAAAATTAGAAAACTAAGTTCCAATTTTCTAAGAACCGCAATCGATTTAGATTCAAGATATATTTACAAAATCCGTTAAAAAAAAGAAATCGATTATTAAAGAAACTAGGATTTTTTGCACTTAAAAAAAATTAAATAAGAATGAATTGAAAATTACTGAAGATTTTCAAGTTTTGCAATAATTATAATAGTCTATACCTAACAAACAAAAATAAGTAAATTAATGTGTACAAAACTATTTTCTGTGAATTTTCTAAATTGCGCTTACACAATTATCAAAACACGTCGGTTTTGATTGGACAACTAAGTTGGTAAGTGAAAGTTGTGTGTTGCGCAGATTGCACCAGATTTTTTTTACAAGTTTTGAGGCCAGTTGACTCTTTTTTAACTTATTTCTTAACATAACTTATCTTTTTACACTACGTATTATTTCCCATAAGTGGAAAAGCAGTTTATGTTAAAAGATTAAGCAAAATAAAAGAATCTAAAATATTTTATTTTCACACAACCCACAAATGTTAGGAAAAAAAATCTCATGGAAGCTAATTAGATCAAAATATGCACTTTTAAAAATTGCATAAGGAGATTTAAAGGAAATAAATTAAATTACTTTTCACTATAAATTGATTCACGTTATTTGGATATATATCTAAGGCGGATGACTGTTCAATAATCTATAAAACTTTAAATATAAATTTATACAATGAAATATTTCAAGTCAAATTAAAGTAATTAACGAATTGTCAAATTGTAAGTGAAATTGAATAATGAATAAAAAAAAAAATTAATTTATATTTATTATAGTTATACTTAAACGGATTTTACATATTTCTTTGTGAGCTTAAAATTTTCGAATTTGTATTGCTTTCTTTAGAAAGCTCAATTTCATAGTCCTAATGATGATAAATGAATCGAAAAGTACTGAGAACAATAAAGTTTTGCATTTATTAAATTATAATACTCTATAACATATGGAGACAAACAAAAATAAGTAAATAAATATGGAAAAATAAGTGAAGTTGAGGAATAGCGTTTACAATTTTTATTAAAACATCTATTTCTGCTCAAAGTAGGTTAGTACGTGAAAGTTGTGTGTTGAGCGCATCGTACCAGATTTTTGTTACATATTACTTAAAAAATAGTTACATATCTTTGTACATATTTGGCTTTTTTATTTACACAAAAATCCATAGTTGTAGTTGATAATATCTGAACATCACACCCTCGTAGAATAATGGTACAACTAAAAAAATGCCAAGTTTTGAGTTAACAACAGTTTTTCAATGAGTTAGTCGACTATTTTGAACATAAAATAGAAGAGTATCTTTACTAGGTCCCCCTACCACCTAAGCGATGACGTTTTTTCTTGGTTCGAGTTGAACAAGAACTTCACCTACGATTCAATGCAATTTTTGAGCTGAACCTTTGTTCTATGACGGCGATATGTGGCGTCTATTTTTATAATGTGATATCTAACACCATATAATTTTTTGTCATATTTTTTAAAATTCTTGTATAATTAACATATTTAGTAAAAAGGTTAATCACTCAGCAAAATACAAAGCTACAAAGAAGGCTGAATGGCATTTCAAAAATATAGAACATGAATGACAACATTTTTACAGTTTTTAATTTTTTGCAAAATTTAAGATTTATCTCATTTCGATAATAGATACCTCATATGAAATCCAGGTAAATTTTGTATAAATTAACATTAAATTTTCTTGGAGATGGTAGAAAGAGTGAGTAGGGTGAAAGATAAATTGAGCGAGCTAGTGTCCTACCTTCTAACCACTCCTATCTTCTACACCTTATCAGGCAGTCAATTTCTAAACCGGAGTCCATAAAGTTTTTTAAAGGCTTTTCTTTTCAGGTTTTATTATGTCGCTTTTTTCAAATTCACATTTTGTATTTTCTAATAGCGCATCTCTTTTTATGAAAAATCTGAGCGGTGTAATGGCTTTCAAACAAGCTATTTCATTTTCTATTCATAGGAGACCTTTGGCTGTTGGAGTCCCCTACCAAAAGAGGGAAAGTAATTGGAGTTGAACCACAAGACCTATTGGTATCATACTCAGGGAGTGGCATTCTCGATGCAACGCAGACCGCTGTTTTAATCACCAATCGGTGCCTAACTGTCACCAAGCAAAATGATCTCGAAAACAAGTATATATCCGTTGCAAACATAGACTCCCCTCTTAAAAATTTCTACATAATAAGTGTTTATGCGAAGTTTGCCATCCCACTCGATGATATACTGTCTCAATTGCAAGCCATCATTGGAAAGATAGGAAAAAACACGATCGTCCTTGGTGACTTTAATGCTCATTCAGTTTTGTGGGGTAACCGAAGAACTGACAACAAGGGTATCCAACTCGAAGATTTTGCTTCCAGAAATGGTTTTATAATTATTAATGAACCCTCTGCACTTCCTACGTTTTCGAGCCCCAGTGGAGAGTCTTACATTGGTGTGAGACTATGGCCTCACCTGGTATCGCGCAGTTTATAAATTCATGGAATGTGGTAGACTGGACTTGCAGCGATCATCGCGTAGTTACCTTTCAAATCAGTATATGCGGACAGGACAGACAATATCGAAGGGAACGCTTCTTCACAAAAGGCGCCGATTGGCGAAGCGTCTCTAATCATATCCAATGGCATACATCTGAAACGGAACCTCGACAATATGTGCAATTAGATGATGAGGCAGCTGAACTCTCATCAAAAATTTTCACAGCAGTGCGTGAGGTATTGCCCATTGTTAAGGAGTCAACAAGGAAAGGAAAAACCTGGTGGAACGAACAACTGAAATCCCTGAAGCGAGAAACGTATAGGGCAAGACGGCGTTTTCAGAGAGAAAGTGACCAGAGAGCGATTAAAACAAACATACTATGCAATGAATAGAGACTTACACAAGACAATCGTGAAGACAAAAAAGGAAAACTGGGAAGCATACCTAGAGGATTGCTCGAACCCATGGGGATTCGCGTACTGAAGAACCCTTGGCAAAACCTGGAATAGGAATGTATTCATGTCATTTACGCATAATAGCGACGTGGCCAGGACGGCGGAACAAGCAGTAGAAGCCATAATGGAGAGATCCTTCCCTGAAGATGATTTAACGTCCGACGCCGAGATACACACATATATGAGGCAAACTATGAGAGTACTTCCACAAACTGATGATGTACCCCCATGGGAAGAAGCGGACATTGAAATGATTTTAGACGAGCTCCGTCCTGGCAAAGCACCGGGGCCAGACATGATTGGAGGCGACATACTGAAAAATACGAAGCTAGCGCTGATTGACCCTCTAACTCGTCTGTTCAACAGATGCCTGAGCGAAGGAGTCTTCCCAAGTATCTGGAATGAAGCTGAAATGATTGCGATTCTGAAACCAGGTACAACAGAAATATCCGCGAAGTCTTACCGTCCAATATGCCTCCTCAACGTAATGGGTAAGTAATAATAAAGCCACCTCAGGAAGTAAAGTTTTTGGGGGTGCTCATTGGAGAAAGATGCAACTTTTCTGGCCACCTGAATGAAGTCAGAAGTAAAACCATCTCCAGTTTCAGCTGCCTCAGAAGCATAGCCGGAACCACTTGGGGACTCAAATACGGCTGTAGAGAAACTGTACAAAGCTTCTTTCTTGCCTGTGGCGATGTATACGGTGCCAGCCTGGGATCAATACTTAAGGTATACCGACCTAAAACTACTAGAGCAAGCACATAGGAGGGCTCTCTTACTGGTTACTGGGGCTTACCGCACGGCTCCGACTTCAGCCCTGTAGGTTATTGCTGGTCAACTACCAATAGACCTAAGATTAAAAGTTGCAGCAGCCAAGTACAGAATTAAGAGGGGACTGCGGGCGAGAGTAGGGGACAGCTGCTTTACATGCATAGATATGAGAAGGTCGCCGATAGAATAGAAGAAATAGTAATTACTGAATGGCAAAGGAGGTGGGACACATGCGAGAATGGGAGACTAACTCACGAATTCCTACCGGATGTTCTTAAAAGAATCAAGAACGACTGGTTCCAAACTGATTTTTGGACTGTGCAGCTCCTCACCGGTCGTGGGGACATAAACTCGAAGCTGTTCGACATTCAAAGGAAGGAAAACCCTAACTGCAGATGCGGCTCCCTAGAGGATGTCAAGCACATCATTTTCGACTGTCCAATGCATACTAGCGCTCGCCTGTCCTTGGCTGGGGAATATTCAATTTTAGAGTGGCCACCTCAGTCACTGGAACAATTAGTAGCGACTCCTGAAGTTTTTGGTGCCTTCAAGAAATTCGCGAGGAAGATCTTCCAAGCAAAGAAGGGTAGCACATAACAATATAGAAACTAGAACAATAGGTGTGAATAGGTGTTCATTATATTATTATATTATGTTCATTCATTATCATCATTACATTCACTATGTTATTATATTATTATATTATATTTTATATTATGTTAATATTACATTATGTTCATTATATTACTATATTATAATAGGCGTTCATTATATCATTAGTGAATAAGTTAAAAGTAAATTATATTTTATCATCTATTTAGGCCCACTACAAATAGATAGAAACTACTGGAGCCCTGTTTGGTGGGAACAGATCTCCAGTTGCAAGGAGCCCTTTAGTTTAGTTTTATCGCAGATTTATGCTCACTTATAATGAGAAACTGTATTAAGCCTCACTTTGGTTCATATATTTGGAACAACTTGGGAGCAGGCCTTTCCGCTCGGATACCAACCTGGTAACCGAGCCTTTAACTTCGGCACTTTACTTGCTTATAGGAAATTGGAAAGAACCGCTGGTATAGGGTTGCCCTAAGGTACAGCGGGGGGAAAGAAGGACAAAAAAAAAAAAAAAAAAACAGAGAGAGAGAGAGAGAGAGAGAGAGAAAGAGAGAGAGAGAGAGCAATTCTAGAAACTGGAGCTATTTTGTCTTCCCGCGCTCATCCTACGTAATACAGTAAAAAAAAAATTAATAAAAATTCTAGCAGTTCGTTGTAACAGAATATTATAATTCTCAGGCATCAAATTTAGTTCGTAGGTCGCACTAACCGAGGGATTTCGCTATAACGCCATTTCGTAGGTCGCCATTCGCGAGGGGTTCAGCAGAAATATAATGGTAATTTTGGGGGGATAGTATTTTGGTTCGCTATATCGAGGTGTTCGTTATATCCGAGTTCGTAATAATGAGGGTTTACTGTAGTAGCACTAAATTACATAACACAGGTGAAAGGGAATCCCCTTGTTTTAAACGCGAAAGAACGTTTGCAAATCCGGTTATTCCATGCAATATTTCCAGACTAAGTTACAATTTTAACATGGTTCGAGCTTACTTGAACAAGGTTCTGACTGTCTCAACCGAATCTTCCATGACTTCCACAAGCACTTCTCGTTCATTTAGGACAATGAATAAGCACAAAATGAACCAAGTCACCGGTGAATGAATAAATTTCAGTCGTGTCACCGCGCCATGTATTGGGATATATTTACATAGAAAGGTGGAGGTAGCAAAGGGATTTGTTGTTTTTTTCCATCAAGATGTGTACGAGGGTACTTGGCAACGGAAGATTTTCTCTTCATTTCTGATGTAATAGAATGACGTCGGCAGTTTTTCTCATGAATATTCACAGATTAATGTAAATTTTACTCTTGGAAAAAACAACACGAACTGAAACAAGACTGGGTATGGTGAGATTTACTGAAAATATAATTTTCCACAACTCCCCCTTTGACCTGATGACAGCAAAATGACAAATTCCATTTATAATGATGAAACCCCAAGTCACTCAAAAAGGCCATAAAACCTAATTATATAAAAACTTTAATCATCTCAATTTAAATAACTTATCCTAAATAATGTCAAGTATTTTAAGAGATAGGCATATAATCAATAAAATTCTTTTCTATTAGGAAAATTAATATCGACAAGCATGTTAGAAAATTGGGAGATGTCAAGGATCTATTTAGTTCTTGACGGATCCGTCGATAATCATCGAAAGGCTATCCAGGTCATATTTCTTGCTTGAATGATTTTCTAATTTTAAGATATGTATATTTGAAAATCACGATTATTATTTTATTTAATTTTCATTATTCTGTTGCTTCTATTTATTTTACATTTTAAAAAAGCGAAACCCTTTTACTTTTAGAGGTGAGAGATAGTCAACTGTTCTTCAATTACGATAGGTTAAATGATGGTCAGGATTTTCAGTTTATTCTAAACTGAAAATCCTGACCATCATTTAACCTACCTTTTACTTTTATGTGTATTGTATATTTTGTACATTAAATTATTTTCAAAAACCAAAAGCTTTATTTGGTTTAACACAAGGAAGGGTGTTTGAGAATAATATAAAGAATATAATTTATGGTTTATTTTAAAAATAAATTATAATAACATTTACAATTTTATATTACATTTAAAAATATTTAAATAATACTTTTCGATGTTTTCAAAACTTAAACCTCTAATGATGTGATATCCAAAACTGAAAAAAAAAAAAAAGTAATCAGTCGCCAATGAACATTATAATCTCATGACTAATAATAAACAAGTTCCTTGACTATCATAAGGTAGAACGAAGAAAAGATGATTCACCAGCCACAGTAATAGTAATCAGAATAAAACCATTGATAAATTAGCAAGCGTATAGATAACGCTGAGATGTACACAACACTTTCCTTGAGATGAAGGTCATTTACACAAAATATAAAAGAAAGGGTCATTCAGAGTTTAGCACTTTAGCCTCAGTTTTGTCCGAAAGTGGAACACAATTCATTGATACAACTTATCTTCTCAGGTAAGCGGATTTTGGACGAAGACGGCAAGAGAAACATTGCTGCTATGTTTTATTGTTTATTACTAACTGACCCGTGGGAAGGATTTCGCCCAAAGATTTTTAGCGCATTATCACACAGATTTTTACTTCTCGGTTTAATAAAATTTTGGAAACAACTATTGTTTGGCCCCTGGCAACCACCCTGCCTTACGGGTAATTTATTTTCAACAGTAATTTATTTTTAGAGTTATTTTCCTCAACACATTTCCTTGTAATCTTTCTGATACTAGTCAATTAAACTATTACATTTTTCAAAATTAAACCACCACGGGTGCTTTTAAAAAAAAATATCGGGACACCTTGTTTTATGCGGACCCGGAAAGTGACACCTTAGACATCTTTGGTAGTAGCTGCCATATTATCATTTCACTCCCTCCAGATAACCTAATTTATTATTAGATTCAGAACAACGAAGTGCATGAAGTATGTTTTTTATTGGAATTAATATTTCAGTGAAGAAGCCATCATATCAAAGAATCAAAAGTTTGCCTAGTTGCACCAAGATTCTTTGAGAGACCTGATTGAGGTAAAACGGTTCAAAAAAGACAATAAAAAATATCAATATACTATAAGTAGAGTCGACTATATTGCTTTTTATGTGGAAATTCTGAGAAGATCCTTCGCTCTTCTAACCTCTATGGGGCAGAGCCACCAACAAAGGGACCTACTGCTACAATAATAACAGGTTGCCCATCAGCACAAAAACTAATTCCAGTTTCAAGAATACCTGGCTATTGTAGGAAGCCAAGCCCGTTATATGACCCAAGCCAGGTATTTTTCTTATCTATATTAGATAGTCCTGAGATTGCTATCCCAAAAGAAATATATATATATATATATATATATATATATATATATATATATATTTATATATATATATATACATATATATATATATATTTATATATATATATATATATATATATATACACACACACACACGTGTAGTATCTATGGTCATTGTTAAAAAAAGATTGTCTTTTAATAAGGAGGATAATATTTATTTCAATTTTGGATTATGGAGGTAATTAGTGTGAATATTGGCTATCAGTCCATCAATATTGCTAATCGATTAACAATAACTGAACTTTCCAGATAGAAAATTTTTTGTATTTTTTGCTAGGAATATGATTTGGATTTTGTAAAATACCTAATCATATTCCTACCGATAAACATCAAACTAAAAAGTATTCACACGAGATGAAAATTGTGCTTTGTTTGATTTCTGCCGAGTTTTACATAAATTTATGAAAAACGTATTTACACATCTCCGATCTTCAAGAATAGTAACACAAGTCTGCTTTAAAATATATCAAAAGAAAACTTTAAATTTTCATTGTTACAATATTTACCTATCTAGATGGTAAACTGTAAACTGGTAGTGAATAGTACAATATAAAAAATAATAAACTTACACTAGACACTTTCCTTGCTTAAAGTTTCTAGATTTCATTAATATTAGAACATGAATAGGAAAAACTAAAATTTCTTAAATTTTTCCCGGCTGCGATGTAGCTAAATAACAACGTGTTAGCACGCGCCGTCCACATATACCTGATTTAGAGGCCAGCTGGAGGCTGGCCTGGAGCCGGTGCTGGATTATTTCGGTGCACCATCAAGAACACTTCCATCCGAAACAGAAGAATGTCCGTTTCCTTCATTCCTACTATTTATAGTACCTAATCGGGCAAAGACCAGCTTGTGTAGTCGTTTCGATGAGAACGCATCCAGGTTAGAAGTGTTCCTATATCAGTTGGTTTATTTATAGAATATCTATCGCATGTCCTTAGACACGTTTTCCACGCTCTGCTTGGTTTAACAACTATTTTTTAAATTTATTTTTTATGTACACCTTACCTTTCCTCTCGACATGTACATAAGAACACAAACTGCATATGAACAAAAAAACACTTCCTTTGCTCCAAACCACTATGTTTCCTGATTCCACTTTAAATTTTCCACTTGTATGCTGTTCCTCCCTTTATTCTTCCCTCTCTTCACAGGCCTGTCAGGTGGTCTCCCATGCTGGGGTCTTCCGAGGTTGAAAACAGCTGGTTCGACAATGCTTTTCCAACTGCACATATATGGTTTGTAATAAGGGTAGTTTCGTTCTGCCATTAACTCAGGGAACTCGTTCTCCGTAATACTAATTTATAATCTTTCAACAAAGGTATAAGGACTGGAATGGACTTGGAAACAGTCTAACAAAGCTCGAAGGCTACTTTATTAAACCGGAATGAAATCAGGAAGAGTAAAAAAGTATTGAATTTCGTGCTTTATCACAGCTCCAAGGGTAGATGCACAATATAGTCAGTAAAATTTGTAAAATCCAACAATAGAGGTGTAGGTGCGGTGCCCTCCCCCAACCTCGACCACCTCCACCCTTTTGATTGACTCGTATATCATACCAGAAAGGCTACTAATACATCGGGAATGAACCTAAAAGTAATCTAAAAATTGCTAATTCTAAATGGGCTATCTTAGATTGGAGTCTGCTTTATTAAACGGGAAAGAAATCGGAAAGAGAAAAATAAAAGTCAATTACGTGCAGAATCATAGCTCGAATGCACACTATTGTCGATTAAAATTGGTAAATCCAAAAACAGAGATGTAGACGGAACTGAAAAACATTATATATTTTTAGCTAATTGCATTGCTATTTTATAAAATACTAGCATTCCCCGTCGCGGCTTTGCCCGCGAGCCTTTAAAATCAATTCTGTGATCATTATCTTGGCATTGATTTAATATAATATGTTTTTTATATATTGACAACATATGCTATACATTAACAACATAACAGGGATCGGAGCTTCCGGAAGGTGGAATGTTGGAGGGGGTACGGTAGAAGAGAGGGAGACGCGCATTGGAGAGATTTCACTAAAACCGCCGAAAAAAAAATTGCTTACTCGTCGTGAACGGTTCATTTTCCGGCTTTAAAGCATAGTTTTCGACGCCCCGTAGGGGCTTTCGAGTTAAACTCGTCCTATTAAGATCTTTAAAATGAGTCCAAATTAGATATTTTTTCTCGAAGTGCAAAAATAGGTGTCCGTTGGAGTTAAACGACAATTTCGCTATTTAAACCCCTTGGGGTTACATTTTTGAAATTCCTTTCTTAGTGGTTACCTACATCGCGTTTAAAATCTAAATTCCGAACTTCAAGTTTATATCATTAGTAGTTTTAGCTCTGCGTTGATTCTGTCAGTCAGGACAAAGCCTCTTATATATAGAGAGATTGAATAAATAAAGAACAGTATGGGCAGCAAGGGAGTTTCTCAATCAACCTTAATCTCAATGTTTTTCATTTTAATTTATAATTTTAATAAGTTTGGTTAAGTAAAAGCAAAAAATATTAGGAAAGGTCTATTATCATTAATCCAAAATTATTGAAAGATTGGCTTGGCGATAAATCCTCAAAAGAGTGTGGGCATAGTCTTAAATAAGGGAGAGCTGGAGGTGGCAGTGCTCTCTCTCGAGAATGGAGACGGCATTCAGACATTAAAACAAGGCGAAATTATTAAGTATTTAGGATGCACCTTCTCGGGAGAGCTACTGTTTGCAGAGGATTCGGTGACAAAATTAAACAAAAACCTCGATAAGCTGGTTACCTCTTGCTTGTTGAAGCCCGAACAAAAGCTCAACATTGTCAACCAATATCTGTTCCCGGGTCTCACTTACCCTCTCCAAACTGCGCCTTTAACAAAGCTGCGTCCGGAAGTGTTGGAAGGAATCGACACCATGATCCGTAGGAGCGTGAAGGCCATAATTGGTCTTCCTGCTAACACCTCCACGGCGATGTTGTACGCTCCCAGGAGGTACCGAGGATTGGGTTTGATCCGCTGCCAATGGGAAGCTCCTCTTCAGCACTGGTCCATTGCTCAGCGACTGTCCAATGTGCCGGATGCCCTGTTCCAATCTACATTTGATTACTCGGCGGAGATATCAGAGTGTGCCGAGAGATTGGGAGTTGAACAGGGGCACCGGAATATGAGAGCTCTACGGCAGTCGCTAAGAGAGAACTCGTTTGAGGAATGGGCCAACTGCAGGTGGCAGGGCATCGGAGTACGACACTTTAAAGACACCCCGAAAGCTAACAGGTACATGTACGAGAAGCAGATACTTTCGGGGTCTGAATGGTCCAATGCCCTGAAACTGAACATCAATTATGCACCCCTGCGCGGAGTCCCAGGTGTCAGCGGACAGGTAAGAGAAGTTGGGTCCCTCTGTCGCAAATGTAACAGAGAGCCTGAAACACCAGCACACGTGCTGGGGAAATGCCCCAACAACTCGCTCCTGATAACTCGCCGTCACCACAGAGTCAAACATGCATTGATGAGGCTCCTGAAGGAAAGGGATTTCGCCTGCTTCGAGGAAGTGTATTGTGTGGATACGGATGGATCCACGAGATATGCCGATATAGTGGCATTCCCGAAGACCGGAAAGTCGGCTGTCATTCTGGATCCCACCGTGAGGTACGAGTCCAATGACCTCGATCAGGCAAGTAAAGTTGATGAGGAAAAAAAATATATATATGAAAAATGTATCCCTTTTCTCAAAGAGAGGTTCCGCGAGAGAGAGTTCCACGTGAGAGGCCTTTGGTTCGGAGCCCGCGGAACCATACCTAGGTCGACCAGGAGCTTCATGGAGGATCTTGGAGTGGAGATAAAGGACGTAGCAAACTTGGCGGAGAGTATAGTGCTGGACTCCCTTGGTATAATACATCACCACATTTACAGTGGTGGCTGAATTCGAGACTGGTGAGGGGACATGTATGTATGTAAGTTATTTATTTATTTATTTACATGTGTATCTATTTATTTATATGTGTATTTATTTATTTTATTATAAGTAGTTATGTAATGATTTGTTGAATTTTAATTTTTTTTTTTTTATTGTCGATTTAATACATCTGGCAGTGAGTTGATTTGATTTTATTCTTAATTCTATTGTTGCATGATATATATATTTTATTCGAAATTTCTAATTTTTTATATGTATATTTTCGTATTCAATAGAGCACTCAAGGTTTGAGTAAAAGAGAGAAAAAATGAAAATTAAAAAAAAAAATAATAAAAAAAAAATTATATAAAAAAATATAGATATAACCATGTAGGTACAAATATATATATAAGCATGGATGTTATTATTTTTATATATTATTAAATAAAGTGATAAAAATAGTCTAAGATGAGATGTACAGTATGCTGTGTATTAGCAACCCAATGTAGTTGGGCAGCATCACTTTTATAATGAATAAAGTGTTTCTCTCTCTCTATTTTCAATACAACTTTTAGGAAAAAAAATATGAACAATGTCAAAACAAAACATATCTTGTCAATACCATCATTACACAGCCTTCTAAATCTAAAACTATAAATCTGACCTAGAGAAACCCTTATATTTTCTCCTCATCATTTGAGCTATTAATTGTGGTCATAAAACAACGTAGTTATTCGTTCCTTACCTCGAAAGAAATTTCATTGCGCTTCTCATCATAAAACAGTCCATTAGACAATAAAAAGATTACATGTAATAACGATAAGATTGTATAAAATTCCTATTTATGTGTTTCTCCCTGGTTCCCTGGTCTAAAAATTCATTATTCATTACTTAATTATGGGAAAATATGGTGATCCTAAAGGTGACAATCACATAATTTTTACTGGCGACTCTCATGTCATGCAAACCCCGTCCACGCGCTCATTTCAATCACCACCATGCTCTCACTTTTACTTGTTTTCATGTTACTAGTAAATGTTAGGTTTAATTTTAAACATTTAAGCATATTGTTTAGATATAGATGTCCCCACGAATGCTGAGAAAAGATGTGAATCACTACTCAATATGGAATAAGGTAGGATAAGTGATGGATAAATCAGATACCTAGTTTAGTC
Organism: Aelia acuminata; assembly: GCA_911387785.2. Lineage (NCBI taxonomy): Eukaryota > Metazoa > Arthropoda > Insecta > Hemiptera > Pentatomidae > Aelia > Aelia acuminata. The sequence continues at coordinate 99,708,880 of OU426978.1, forward strand.
CGAGCGCACATTGAGACGCAGAGCAGTTTTTGTGAAACGTGAATTAGATAGGAACTGCGCACACTGGGACGCAGAGCAGGGCAGCGCAGTTTCTTACGTACCTCACGTATTGCAAAAACAGCTCTGCTCTGCTCTGCGTCGCCTGTGTCTCAATGTGCGCCTTATCCAATAGTCGGGGGATGGCCACGTTGAATCTCGACAACCTGAAGTTTAAGAGTAAATTCCTTAGTCCCATGGGGCTTTTATCAACTCGATATTTATCACCCCTCCTCTGTAAAGCGGGGGATGTGAATTAACCGAACACAAACATAAGGGGTAAATAGCTATGGCAAAAAATGTTTCAGAAGTTCCTTCGGACAACAACAAAATTATGGGACACTTATAGTCTGCTCATCAGATGATCTGAATCAGAAATGATTCAGATTAATTGTAGGAGTTAAACTGAAGAAGTATATATATATATATATATAAAATTTACATATTTGAATGTGTATGCTTATAGAAATTTCTTCTATAAACGTCTTTTCACGCAAGCAATAGTTAGGTGCGGAATATACAGTATTTTTACTCTACACATGCATACATAAATAATAAATACATATTTAATAATGTATGACATTACACTTTAAATAAGACCCCCAAAAGTATTAATATAAATACAAAGCAGAACTCTAGTATATTCCTTTGTGAACTTCAGGAAATAGAACATATTTGCGATCATGATTCAACCAACTGCCACATTAAATCACTTACCCCTATCCACGATACGTGGTCAGATACTCCGCGAAGACTACCGTAAATGCCAACAAGTAAAATTAGAAGATGGATAATGAACGACCTAGAATAGTCGCCGCGGGTTGGAAGGGTTAGGCTGCGGACCGGAGCCATCTGCTACCACAGGCCATCTATACCAGTCAACACATATCTGTATCCTCCTTATCCTTTTCTTGGTGACGTCTCGCTCCAGAGGAAATAAAGCGACCTGTCGAGCATCTATATCTAAAAAAGATAAATAAGCATTGCTCCCTAGACCTTGTAGACGGGGAAAATAAACGATTCCGTTAGGAATAGATCAAAGGACCAGAAATGAAAAAGAAAAAAAAAAGAAAGAGTAAAATAAGAATATTTTAGGTTCCTATTTTTACTTTCACTTACCTATATATCAAATATATAAGAAAAAGTATTGCGATCGTGAAAAATTTCGACTTCCGGTTTTCAACGGAATTACACTTTTTGGAGTCCCCTGAGTCCAAATCATTAAGTCCCGCGAAATGGTCAGTGTGTGTTTTTAAGTGTGAGTGAACAGACTAGCTCAAAAACTATAAACCGCACGAACCTGAAATAGGGTATTGGTATATATATATGCCCGTGATGTGATAGCAAAATTTTTATCAAAATTGGTCAAATGGAGGGGGTACTTTATTTAATAACTTTTATGTTTTTTCGATTTTCTCAAATACACGAAATGAAACGATTTTGATAAAATTAGGTATTTGATGTATTTATATGCCCGCAATATGACAGCAAACATTTCTTCAAAATTGATCAACCTGAGAGGGCACTTCATTTCATAACTTTTTTAAGACCTAAGACGATGTGGATCATCTGGAAGAACTCGATTCGAGAACTGAGAAAATAGAAAAGGTGGTTAAATATAATTTAGGAAAATCGTAAATAATAGATGCATAAAATTAAATTGCCTAGAGAGAATAAATGAATTAGTCGAACGGAGAACATACGTTAGTAATATAGATATAATAGGGAATATTTAAGATAACTCATTGTGTAAGACTCCTGATCCCAACTTCGAATTCGTCTGTAACAGTTACTTTACTAATCTGTAATCACAGCCGTGGTGTAACCCTTAGTTCGGGAGAGTTACAAGGTCCAATACTCATAAAAGGGTGACTCACAGTTGAGTAATTAATTAAGGAGAAGGTTAGAGTAATTTCTCACTAGGGGCAAATAGAGACGCAGAGCAGATCAGTTTTTGTGAAAAGTGTATTAGATAGAGACCGTGCACATTGGGAGGCAGAGTAGGGTAGCGCAATTTCCTTCCCACCACACGTATTACAAAAACTGTGTTGCGTCGCCTGCGTCCCAATATGCGCCTTACCATGGGGAAGGGATGGTTAGGGAAGCCTAAATGAGTAAGTGTTCGTAAACAGTAAAATGAAGCGCGAGTGTCAATGTGTGCCCTTCCCATTATCCAGATTACCCGAACGCTCTTGAGTGTCAATCAGTTCTAATCGGGCCCCGGCATTTTGACATTACTGGACTGCCTGAAATATTACAAAAATGGTGAATTTGTTAAAAAACTAATACATCTTCTGAAAGGTCATAAACTTGAATATTTGATATTGTTAAAAATACCCTCTTATTTTGATAAATTTACTATTTGCTTACTAATAATAAATTTACTATTGATAAATATACTATTTGCTAAAAAAATAAATAAATAAAAACAACCATGTATTATCTTATATTTTTGAGATTATAATTCCTTAAGTATGAAATATGCTCTTGTGCAGAGCAGGTAAGGCAAAACGAGTAAATACCCTGCTTAAATTTTATACTTAGTTTTAGTGTAATTGCAATGTAAATAATAAATAAGAAATACAACGTAGATAAAAACATGCCGTCGCAGCAATTTAGTCCTCTCATCAGTGTAATTTCTTCTTTTGTTGCTTGCTACTATAATATACATATTTTTGAAATTTCTACCTCAGTTACCTGCTTTGCACAAACCGCTAAACCCTAAAGGTGCCTTTACCGACGTGAAGCGAACAGCCATTTATACTTCACGTGACGTTAAGCGAACCAATATGGCTGACGCACCCCAAGCTAGCTTATGATAAAGAAAAAACCTCCTTTATCAATCTATTTTATATTATCTGTAAAATAAAAAAATAGGAGACGAATTGCAATGTATCAAAAATTACACTAGTATCACAAACAACTCCTGTCACTTAAAAAAACCCAAATCAAAAGTGACACTAGCGCTACCCCCGAACCCAGGCGAACAGATGAAGTACCTAGAACAGCCGAACAGTCGACGTGAAGGCTTCACGAAGGTTGTTCGAGGGTGGTGTTCGAAGGTAAAGTTCGTAAGGTATAAAGGCACCTTAATAGGGCGTGTTATTTAATAGTCCTTAATTTAAGATCATATATTTAGATACAACCTGGCACTATTAAGTAGTCATATAAATTTATTTTATTTCTATATGTTTTTAATTATATTTTTAAGCCCGATAACTTTTCTATCGAATTCTGTTATAGTAACCAAACAGAAATGTTCGGCCTTCAACGTTAGCTCATAGGTCAAGGCAACCTATCACTATGTATATAGGGATCATTTCAGACGAAGTTCGTAACTACCGACCACCTAAACATGGGTGTTCAGAAAAGGGTAGCTGCTTTATTTATTATATATTAGCAGACCCAGCCACGCGTTGCTGTGGCTCAGTAGTTATATCCTAATATTTTTAAACAAATACAGTGATACCAATATTCATTAATAAAGATGAAAACCTTTCAGCTAATCAAAATCCAACGTGATTGAGAATAGAGCATTACACCATCTAAAAGTATTTGGTAAAGAATATAGGAAAGTTAAAGTTTTTATTTTTTACATCTCATATTTCAATGTAGTTTGATTAAAAAGGAGCTGATTGTGTTTACGACTCACAGAGCTGCCAACACTATCGCCTTTTTTTTTATGTATCGGTATAAACTAACTCGAAATGGCTATATGTTTCCGCTAATTTTAGAAAGGATGACTGAAGTAAGTTTTGATAACCTCAGCCATTGATCTATTGATTATTGGCCTAACACTACTTCAACTTGGTATTGTTAGTTTAACAACGAGTTTAATTTTGCTCTTCTTAAACAGGTTTTTACATAATACAATTAAGAATTTTTATTTATTCAAGTACTAATTTGTTCAAAATGTTTTGGGTTAACCTGTTTTTTTTTTTAACACAAACCAAAGATTTGATGGTTTCCACACAAGTGAGCAGGCGATGCTCGTTTCCCACGTGAGTTATGCCATTGCCCATGGGAAAAAACGCGGATTTTCAAAGTCCAAGTGGACGTTGTTTGCCCTTGGGATTTGTTTATGGTCATGGCAAAAGCCAAACGAATAGGATATTGAAGCCTTTTAAATTTTATTGAAAATTCTGACGGTTCCAGGGGAATAGTTGGCAACAGGACGATATCTCCTGTAAACATTCCAGGCAACATTTTTGCTTCAATAACATTTCCTGTGATCCTTTTAAGGACCAAACGTGTACCGTTGCACAATTGAGGTGGATTTAAGTTACGAAGAAGAATGATCGGTGAGCCAATCTTCAGCTGGAGATTGTTTGGGTGTATATCCAGGGAATTAAAAAATTCAGCTTCGTTTACATCTAGAACATTGTCAACTGATTTTGGAAGTTTATTTCATCGAAATCAACATTTTTTGCTGCCAAAATAGCACGACTACCCAGCCAATTATAGTCCAAATAATTGTTCAAAATATCAGGAAAGACACTTTATATTAGTTCATTTTTCGTCTCTACAACAGTTCAGAAATTTTCTGGTAATTTGATAAATTTTGAATTTCGATGCAGCTCTATTTCACCGTTTCCAATATAGAGCAATTGTTTAGAAAATATATCTGCCGATAGATCATTTTGCAGTAGTACTCTCATATTTATGGTGGATTAATCTGAAACTTGTGGTTTATCCAAATAACAATTATTTCTGTTCAGTTGAGGTGTAATAATCATTATATGTAAAATTTAAAAAATGCCGCAATTTGCAATCCTTTCTTAATCAACAATAATTTAAAGATAAGTAAAAAAATGTATTCTCGTGAAATTAACACCGAAATATCATTTCCAATAATAGCCTACTTTAAATTAAAGAAAGGATTAAAATCTTCGCTGAGATTTCTTAAATTTTGCCTATAAAGATAATTACAACTCTGCTGAACAGGAAGTAACAGCATCTATTCGATTGGGATTAAATTTTCTCAACTTTAAATTATTGTTGATAAAGGAGGAATTACAAATCTTCGCTGACATTTTTTAAATTTTACATTTTAGAGCACGGGATAAAAATAATAAAAAGGTTTGATCAAAAAAAAAAAATGTATTTAAAAAATAATAACAAAACGAATAATGAAAATAAAGAAACTTCTGTTAAATAAATAAATAAATCAACTGAAAATATAATATTAAAGTCTTAATTATCCAGTTCTTCAGCAAATCACAAAGTATCCCAAAACACCTAATCAAAACACTCAGGGAGTTTTTATGACTGGTTACTCGCAGTGTAGCCACTAATTTTCACAACTTTTTGGCAACACTGACTCTCCAAGTCAGGTTTCTATTAGGTTACACCTGTGGCAGTAGGTGCTGTTACAACATATATAGAATATTATTATATAATATTTAAATTATTAGAATGTATTTACTTTACTAAAAGTTGATCAGGGTGGGCCACAGCAAACCGTTTAAGCGCTTAGTAGCACTTAATTTAATTGAAACACAAATTAAAAAAAAGGAAGAAAAATTACTTGAGAATTTATTGTAACCTTTTCTTGATTTATTTATTCTTTAATGAAAATTAACAATAAATACAAAGATTTGTATTACTAATTGTCTGTGGAAAATAATAATATAGGAACAAATAACTGCACTCACTTAACGGAATACAAAATTATAATAATGATAACCTGTATTACAATAGCATGCTTATAAACAAAAACGTTATGAAATCGACATATGACGCCATGATAATAAATCGAAACACGGCCTACTGTATTTGCAATAATTCGCTATATAAGAATTATTTTGATCACTAATCAAGTTAAAAACTATCCTGTCTATTAAGTTGGCCAAAACTATATACATTGAGCCAAATTTCATTAAAATCGGTTGAGTAGTTTCTGAGAAATAGAAAGACAACCAGGATATTCGTAATCATTTCGTACCAGGATATTCGTAATCATTTACTATATTTATTAAGTATTAAATAAAAATGTATTTTAATTTTCAAATGGCAATAGAATTTATTTGAATAATTAATTGAGCCTTATAGTAGTAAGAATACCCCCCTGATTGGAAGGTAAAATTTTTATGAACTGGGACATTATGAAATGTTCCATTCTGGACAGAATATAAGAAGCAAAGGACTAGTGACTTCGTATTGCCATCGAAGCATCTGGTTACTTCTGTGTCACTGTATTTTCATTAGTAGTTACTTTTTGAAACGTTTTTAAAAATCTGAGCTTTTAAAAACAATTTTAATAATTTTTCGTAAATAAAAATTATTTTGAACCCACATTAGAATTACTTACACATTAGAGTCGATTATGATGATGATTTTTTAAGGTTTTTTTCCGTTGACAGTGTTAGGCGAATGCACTTTAATCGGTTAAAAAATGTGAAACAAATATTCAGCTCAACGTGAAAATTAAAATCTGGATACACTGTCAATAGGTACATCGTTGATGTTTATGCTGGAATATTCTTCCATTCTATCCAAATCTTTGATGCATTCCTTTGACTTCAGTTGATTCGAGACAAGAATGGCCATACCACGAACATACGAGGCCCAACATTTGATGCTTGAAGATACGATAAAAGGCTGCAAGATGGGTCGAACCATCAAACATCCAAATTTGGTGGGTATTTGTTTGTAACATGGCGTAGAGTCGGTTAAAGACTAAAATCAATCAGCTGGGGCAGTGTACGTGAGTTCCACGGCCATATTTGTTGCATTGTATACAGATTGGTCAAGGTGTTCCATTCAGAAAATACTGATAGGCGAGTCGTCAGCTTCTGAATCGAAATCTAAACATGATATGAGTTCTTCCCCTGTTTGATTTTTTATTTATGATATGCTGGTCCAATCAGGTGGCCATTTTTTTCTTATCTTGTAAAATTATCAGTACATAGTTGTCATAATGAAGAACAACCAGATATTTGGATTAATACTTAAACTTTCATCGCGTCATCAGCTATACAAATACTGTATGTATTTTGTTTTGTCCTAGAATCCAGACAGATTATAGCACGATATGTCAAATTCAGTCTGAAAAGGAGATATATTCGATATGAATTAAAACTTTATAATTACCGATTATTTAAATACCTATGTTATAAAATGTAAGAAAAGCACATCCAAGAATCTTTTTGGAAAATTATGAATATGAATATCTTTATTAAAGACCTTCCTCTATGTCTAGGAAAAGTCGGTAGTACCTTATATAATAGTCCGTAATGATAATACGCTCTGAATAGAACTTTAGGGATTATTTCACTTGGGCATTTCCTTAAATTTCATTTCTAAAATGTTTTAAAAATGCTACGGCGTTACACATTTAAAAAATCTAGGTCACATTGATCCTTAAATTATAGCTATCTGCGTGGGCCGAAAAAACCAGCCACTCCTTTGTTCTTTCTCCTTTATAGGATGTTGCAGCAGAAGGTAATTTATTTTTCAGGCTTTTCAGAGAGACGCTTCTTTTTGAACCTTTTGAAACACTTTTCTTATTCGAAGCATCCAAATTAAAATCTAAATGTAAAAAAAAAATGAAAAAAAAAAAATATATATATACATATATATAAAGAAAGTAGCAACTAATATTTGGGACAAATCAAACTAAAATTCAATGAATCTACAACTAATTATAAGTACCATTTTTTTTAAGTGAGAAAAATAGTATAAGTTATGGGAAGCGTGTCAAGTATTAATTACTAAACATTAGTTCGCTTTTATGTATTTTCACACTATTGAAAATAATTAAAGCGATTACCGGGGAGGGGGGGATGTTAAATTAGGTATTGCTATTTCTTCTGTATTTGGAGTTTCTAATGCTAAGTTTCTGAAGTAAAAACTTTCTCCTCAAACGTAGTGTTTCTTCCAAGAACTTACTGATGGTTCATTATTGGATCGGAATGCAGCAATTCCAAGAGGGCTTCAATACCGACTAAAAATATTACTTTATTTTTACTCTCTTCTCTTAAGCAACACAGTACAATTTTGTAACAATATAAATAAAATTAGAAACGTATAAGTTTTAAGAATTTTATTCCGTGTACAGGAATGATAATAAGGTATAATAAGTGTACAGGCATATAACCTCGAAGGTATTGGTATGGTTTGGAAGAGAATTAAATCAGATATCAAACGGACGTATTAACTTTGAATTCGGAGGAAATCCTGGAGAGTTCTGTTTTTACAAATGACAGGAAAAAAATCCTGCAAGGGATCCATTCCAAAAATTTGAATTCTTTGATTTCTAATTAAATATTTTAATTTATGGAGTTTGTGGATATTCTTAAAACTAACGTGTTAAGCTTTTTAGGTAAAGGTACTGCTTTGGTCCCTATGAGTTAAAATTCAGCTAACACACAAATTTCACTAACTTATTTAGATTAGAATATGTTCTGATAAATATGTAAACGCCATTCCTCACCTTCACACATTTTCTTACTTATTTTAGTTTGTCTCAATAAGTTATAGAGTATTGCAAAACTTGAAAGTTCTCAGTCTCTTTGATTCATTATGGTTTATTTCTTTAATTTTTTTCTTTTAAATTATTTCTTCCACCCTCGTCACAACCACCTCCGATCACATTTATACCACCCAAAATATTTCGCTTTTCTTCCGTTCTTCTTCATGGTTAAGAAGCCCATTTTTGACAAAAAAATATATATATAGTTTTAAAGTAGATACAATTTGAGACCAAAATATAAATAATAATAAAATTTTCGATGAGCTATATTTAATACTATAGCTATATTTAATAGGCAGAATTTCTTAACATGCTGAAATGTATACATAACCAAATAAATAAATGAAAATCTGGTCCTTAGATTTAAGAATAGAAATGTTGCGACTCGAATGTAATTTAATATCTTGACAGGTTTCAATTTTCATCATTAGAGAGCTGGTGCTCCACTTCATATCCCAAATTCTTCTTTTTTTCCCTCAAATTAAATTATACACAAGATATTTATCAGTGAAAATATAAGAAAAATCAATGATTTTAAATGTTTATAATTATAACAATAATGGATATAAAGCTCACTCCTTTTAACAACATCATATCTCAAATATTTTAATGGTGGAAGATAGTAGACCGTAGATATAATGGACAGGAATTGGTTGAGGGTGCGGTAAAAATAATAAGTACAAATATATGATATTTACACATTTTATTCTAGCCAACGATTCGACCCAAATTTTAGGTTATCATCAGGGATAAATGAGAAAAAAAAAACAAGAAAAAAAAAACAGCCAATCAGATAATTTATATAAACAGATGAAAATGTGTGTGAAATGTTAAACAAAATATATAAAACATAGGTGAACATCTAATGAGGTAACAACGGTTTGTAGTAACGAAGCCTAAGTAAATAATATGAAATTTAGTACACAAAATTTATCTTTTTTAAATTTTCGATTTACACACCGCTTTGTATTTTGTGTACTACATTTCATCTTATTTACTTAAGCTTCGTTACAACGGACCATTGTAACCTCACCTATGTTTTATATATTTCTCTACATTACCTAAGATATCCCATTTTAAGTTTTGTCTCGTTTTCATTTATTACTTTCATCATGGCCTTACTTTAAGAGTTTTTTAAATTCTACAAAAATATGTTTATGTTTATTTTATCTAACTTGTTTAATGTTGTTTAATGCTTCACACACATTTATATCTGTTTATATAAATTATCTGATTGGTTGTTATTTTTTGACCTATGATGATGACCTAAAATTTGGGTCGAAACGTTGGCTAGAATAAAATATGTAAATATCACATATTTGTACTTATTATTTTGACCGCACCCCCAACCAATTCCTGTTCACCTGAATATTTTAGATATGAATGTTTAGTGTTTAATGAATTAATGCACTGAAAGATTAGAAAATCATAGAAAGATATTCAAATTATGAAAAAAAAAATCTACATTTCTGTGCTACAGACTAATAAGTTAATATCTATTTTGAGCCCATTTTATTCGACTGTTGAATTTGAATTCACTGTTTTGAAAAATCATGATTTTGCGATATGAAGTTGAGAGGAGTATGAAAGGTATGTTAATAACTATTTTTACGGGTATAATTTAAAACTGATACCTACTATTACTAAAAGAAAAATTTTGCGCGATGCGGGCAACAGATAACTTTCACTTACCAACCTACTAGGAGAAGAATAAATATGTTTTGATGATTGTTAATATGGTATTGTTTATGTTTAAAAATCAAAAAGCTCAAAAATAAGGTATTTTACGTTAAGAGACCGCGAGAGAAAATTCTTTAACTGTAGCGCGTCGAACATAAATAAGATAATGACTTAGTTTAGTTTGAAGACATTTAAATGCAGGCGGTTTCCAACCACGAAGGTCGAGTTACACAATAAGTATTGATTTAATTAAATGAAAATTAAAGCCACTTCCTTATTGAGAAACTAGCTTACGGAGACCCTAGGGACAACTTTATACATCCGTTTTCACTAGATTTTCTTTGATTGTTCGCTACATCCTGTTAGATAATAAACTTCATTTGTGGAACATCGTAATGTGCCCATAGAATAAGAATTCTATTCGTTTCATTTTATTAGAGAACCGAAGGTATTGTTTCATTTCCTTAAGATAACCATTTGAAACCATATGAATACTGTTTATATGAATACTTAGTGATGATATTTCGTTTTCAGTTGTAACTTTACAAAGTAAATAATTTTAGAGGTGAGAAATAGTCAACTGTCATTTTTTATGATAGGTTCAGTTAAAAAGTTTGTTTAACTAAAATTCTGACTATGAATCCACCTAAAATAAATAATTAAATAAAAAAACAACGAAACTGAATTAAAATTAGTTTTATGCTATTAATAATAAGTATGAGAGGGTTAAAATGAAACAATGAGGCCGTAAGCGTTCTAAACTTTGAAAGCAAACATATTAAACATGTAGCTTACGTGACTTTCTGCCAATTTTGAAACAATGATCGGAAATCTGAAATCAAATCTACAAACAAAATTACCTAATGCATCGAAAGCATTTTATACCGTAAATTCTTCTACAATTCTATTTCCCTTTTCTTTGAAATTGTTGAAATGAACATAAATATTCTATCCGACGTAATAATCAATGATCATTCTCTTAAGTTTTTCTTCTTTTTTTTTTTCAATTTTGTTAAGCAAAATTTCTACGAATAGTGAATTATAATATATATAATTAAATTCATTCTTCTGAATTTCATTGTTGGATATTCATTTAAACAAAAGTGAAAATAAGTATTATATATTCACTGATTACTGAAACAATGTTAAATCATTTCATTGTTCGTATCCCGCGGTGGCCCTTGGATATTTTAAAGGGAATTAATAATCCTTGGCTATGCCTACTTCCGTCCATTCCATTTTAGGCCTTAAGTCGGATAAGATGTATAACGGAGGTCCCGAGACTGTGCAATGTCAGGTAGTCGGTAAAGATCCCTATTCTAATTGCACATAGATAGGCATATTTTGGACTCCCACTGTAGCATCATCCGATTAGCCTAAGTGGTTTAAAGTGATGTTAATTAAACAAACAAATCTATTTTATTTGAACAGAAAAGATTGTGCATAGCACGGATTCGAACCCAGTCTCCACGATACAGTCTCGGTGCGTTAAGAGTTTAACGGATAACCATTGAAGCCAAATGGTTCATATATTTAAACAAATGAAAGTAGAAGCAATATTGCAAATTCACAGAATGTAGCTTCAACCTCAGTTATTTACTTATTTTTGTTTATTCTTCTCCGTAAGGAATAGAGTATTATAACTATTGCACAACTTGAAATATCAAAAACTTTCATTTAAATATACAAATCATAAAGTTTTTTAAAATTTTATGAAGAAAAAACATCACTGTGTCCAAAATTTTTATACACATTTAATAATGTAATTATAGATTAAAATTAACGTAAAATCGATATGATCATGCTAGACATTTAGATGAAACCGCAAAGTATGTCGGAACTTGTCGAAAACTTGGGGCCAATAAACCGAACAGACCTTTCGATATCATGCTTCGGAGATCAAAAGAAGAGAACGCCTACATCCTCAGTCAAATCCAGAGCAGCGCTGCCTTATCAATTTTTGAAAATAATTGGGATGAAGGCCTTTCACTACCCATAATATCAATCCATGGTTAACATAATATTTAATAAAATGTTATCGAATTTAAAATTGAGCATAGAAATTATTTTACGGAAATTGGTAAAGAAAAAATTCGCATGATTTAGAGTTGGATAATTGATTGTCCTAGATATTCGAGGGTGATGTTTGGCACAGTTATTCTATAATTTCTTTATCAATAATATCAACGTTTCAAGCCCAGCATGTTGGTCACCATCTTGTGATTTTGTGATACCCTAAGGGCTGCAAATTGTAAACAGATAATATAAAAATTCAAGAAAATCATCCTGTAAATATAGAAATAAAGATTTTAATATTGTTATACAGTTCAGGATATCAGTTCCAGTTGCAGATATAATTATTCAAAGTGCACACACTGCATTTTGAAAATCTTTACCTATATGTGTTCATATACCTACATCGTCATATGCAAGGTCTCAAAACCTCAAAATTCAGGACACGACCCAATGTACCACTTCCTTCTTCTCAGTCCCAAGAATAAAATATGTAGACATCAATTCCTGCACCTTATACTGTACTTAATATGTTACAGTGAATCAAGGAAAACTCCAGAAATCTAAAAAACATATTTTTAAAAGGTCTCGAATCCACCGACGTTTACCTTACACCTTCCCAACCTTACAACTTACCAGGATTCGGATGATAGTAAGGTTCTGATAAATTTTAAATTAAGATGAAGTCTTGAAAGTACTAAGTGATAATTTTGATTCATGCTTCATACATCATATTTCGCCTTCATCTTTTCCTTATATTTTCTTTTCATTGTGCTTCCCTCGAGCTTTTTCCTCAGAAAACAGTTTTGAAAAGGGGTTCTTTCCATTGTTAATTGGAATGGAATTGAAATGAATCCTTCGACGATAGATTCGAAAGTATTTTTATGGAAATCTCTCATTCCATTCTTTATTTTTTACTTGAACTCTTGATGGCCATAACATTTTTAGGGTAATTCGATACCTGTATTGACTTATTTCTTATGAATATAAATAGCCGTTTGTAATTAAAAAAAAAAGTCGCAAATTTATCACATCAAAAAGTTTTGATAAGAAAAATCAAAATCGATATACATTATTTTTTCGTATCAATCCACATGAAATGTTCCTATCATTTAACAGGATAAAGTTCCAAATCAAAGAAATCGTTTAAAAATGCAGTATTTAACTAAATATATCAACAGTTTGAAGAATAAAACCAGAATTCAATATATGATGCACAGAACCTGAATTAATAATAATAATTTTTTCCTACTTTTTTTTTCTTTATCTTCGCCTCTACCCTAGAGGGTCATTGGCGGTGTAATCAATTATATTTTGTTGCAGTACGTTATTTCTTTTAAGTATTTGAACAAAGTATCTATATTTTCTTCATCGTCATTTGATAGTTCTCTTATTGTTTGTTCTATTTTCAGTTTTTTTGGGACATCACATTCTTGGCATGTGGGTGATTCAAGTCCTCGGAGAAAATATTCGTGTGTGAACTGGCAATGCCCAATTCTGATACAACATAATATAACTTCTTCTCTTCTCAAGATTCTCGAGCTTGTGGTCCACTTTTTGCATTATAGTTTTATTTCAGATAGTTTGGACCACCTCGACTCCCAAATTTTTTTTTTATTTTTCTTCAATTGGTGCTCTTTTGTGACTTCTTTTAGTATTGTCATATTCCCTAATTCTCTCAGTCTAGCTATATTTGCTGCTTGATCGGCCTCATTCCCCTTTATTTCTAAGTGGGATGGTACCCAAATGAATATTAACTTTTTTGCCATCGATTCCAGTTCCAACCATTTGTTGATTATCACTCGAATAAGAGAGCTACTGGGGTTCCGATTGCCGATCGTCGCTGAGACGCTTAGGGAGCCCGTAATGATCGCTGATCTGTTTATTTCTGATTCTGCTATTCAATTCAGGGCTTTCATAATTTCCCTGGTAAGCTATACAAGAATCGATTTTGGGGAGTGTAAACCGCGCAGCCTACACTGTTTTCTATTTTGGAGGCGTCAATGTACACTACTTCTAATTCACTATATTTCTCTAGGAGCTGGAGAAATGACTTTTGGATGATTAAAGGGCATACCTTTGAGCAGTGTTTCATTGATTTATCAATAGTTGGTCTCTTTTCTTCCCACCCTGGTATTTTTAAATATGGTATTGGTCTAATGTTCAGATCTACGTTTGCGTGTTGTTAATCATTGCTTTGGAAGTGTTGCCGCTGATATCTCTAAGTCGTAGCATTTCCGATTCCTCTTCAAATAGGAATCGATTTAAGGGGTGCTGGGGATGCGTTTTCAATTTTGAGATATATTTCAATGAAAGATACTCTCTTACAGGGATGATTCAACTGACTCAACATACAAACTTTCAGCTGGTGATGTTCGGTAACCTCCGGGACATATTATTAGAGCCTCAGTGTGTATGGAATCCAACATCTTTAATGTCGTTTTTTTCGCAGTACCATATTTTGGAACGCTATACTCAATTTTGCTTCTTATGGTACAGTTGTATAGCTTTAATAGAGTACTTCTGTCTGCACCCATTCTGAGTGTGAGTTACATTTTAGAATTCCTATTCTTTTCATGCATTCTTCTGTTGAATGCATGAAAGCCTCTATCCAGTACCATCCCCAGGTAAACATATTTTTCGATGTACTCAATATTGGATCCTTCTAAAATGATTTGGGGGTTATGTTGGCAGGCCCTTTTTCGGCAATAATAATTGCTTGTTCAGATCAGAATCTTTTAAGTAAATATAGAGAGAGTAAATTAATTAGAAGAAGAAATCACTAAACAACAGAATTTATGATCGTCGCCCGCATTTGAGGCGTTATAAATCACATAGCTAAAAACTGCATGGATTTCCATCATTAATGGAGAGTTTAATCATATAATAATTGAAGTTTTGCACGTTTCGAATTTTTTCCTAAATATTACATGGCTATTAACTTTAATGAAGAACCATACTTTTGTGGGGGTTTAATTCAGGGCAAATTTTCATACCAAGAAAAAACAAATTATCAAACGGATGGAAATCATTGAAAATCTAAAGTAAAAGAAACCTAAATATTTTATAATTCTATTTTCATTAGCACCGTTTCTAAGAAGAGAATATGAAAGTGAAGATGAAAACATAAAGAGATAATTAGAAAGTATGTTACGATTTGATTTAAAAAAATATTTTTGAGGAAAAAAAAGCAATGAAACTAAATATTCTTCAAATTGTTAAGTATAAAACCTTATATGTAAATTAGTTTTGGCCAAAGCATTAAGAAAAGAATTGAAAAGGTTAACGACGACGGCAATAAAAACTTGTCGAATGGATACAGAGATTTGGTCAATCTCTTATTTATGGTTTGGAAGACACCGATTTTATATCCCCCTAAATTCAAGAAATGGAGCATCTAACGGGGGTCAAAGCGTGGGCTAAACAATTTTCTTTCGGTCATAAGTATATAAATAAAATAACAAAGAAAACAAATAAAGGCTAGCCTAATTTTTCTTCGCCCAGATTAGAAAATTTCTATACAGATAAAACCTACCTGATACTATAGAATACTTGACTCTCATTAAGTATGATGAGCTATATCAAAATGGTTAGAGCCATTTTTTGAGAAAATAATTAAACGTAAAAGTGTGATCAAGTTTATGGAATGAAGAGCCCTTCCGTTTACTCAATGTTAATGAAATCTTTACTGTCACACCACGTACATATATGTACTTACATCAAATAGCTACTAATTTCATGTTTGTCCGGTTTATTGTTTTTGAGCTAGTCTGTTCACACACAGACTATACTTTACAATACTTTAACATGACGATTAAACTTAAACTTGAGCTTTACAGTCAAGACTGTTCACTCAATCGCTGCTTATATATAGTTGTAAGGAGGGTTTAGAACGTTGTAGAATCTCGTGGAACACCGTAGATGGGGCTCGAAAAATCTAGGCCCAAACAGTTCGCTCTAATCGCTTAGTTTGTTCCAACAAACAGTCTGGGATTTCAAATCATATGTTTTTTTATTTTTTATTTATTTATAAATCAAATTAAGTAATTAATAATAAATAAATTCATTATTCGTCATTATCGCTGGTACGATAAAATAAATAAAATAAAATAAAATTTTAAATCATTTATTTCCCTGAGTTATGCATACATGTTGAAATATGTTGCCAGAAAATATAGATCTGAATTGGAATCGAGGGGGCACTTCTAAAACCAGGTTTCATTCCGTTGGAATTTCAATATACAGAAACTATTCCAATGGCGGATCCCGAGATCGCCAATTAGAATCCAAGGATTAAACTTCACTCAACAGTCAAGCCAAAATCGATGCGGACCAACGGAAATTGTTGAATAAATATATCATACATAACGTTCTCATTGTTAGGTGCTTAAAAAGTAAACTTAATCTGGCTTTAATATTTTATTTGTTGATTTATTTCGATGGAGGGTGACTCTTGAAATACTGAAAATTGCCAATTGAAAACGCAGAATATATATACTCTCAGGTGTAGATGCGAAATAAATAAATTTAGCAGAAAGTTATCTCCGGTGACGTTTGGGGTATGATGGCTTCATATCACTAGTCATCAGATGCCGCTGAAAACTATTCAAGCTGGGAAGACAAGTAGTCAATCTCCAATAATCTTTATGAAACATTATATTTACAAATACAGTGGATATCGTTTATAACGACATCGGTTATAACGACGGAAATCTTAAGTCCCTGGTCCCTAAGGTCATAGTTGAACGAATTTTTATCCGGCTATTACGACCACGGCTATTGCGACTGATCGGCTTTAGCGACCCATTTTGAGTCCCCCAGGGAACAAAAAGATCGGTTATAACGTCCGGCTTTCGGAAAGAACCCTTCAATGCCGGCTTGCGGGATATTTCTTTGGTGACAGGAAGACACATCTATCACCTTTTCTAGGAAACTCCCTCCCTTGATTGTTTGTGTTTTTATTCCTTCAAACGAATTCGAATCAGTAGCGGCCTAGTTCTCAAATAAGACAATTTTGCGTAGTGATATTTCGCGACGATGGATTTTAAGGGGGAGAAATTTTCCAATGGAAAATTGTCCAAGGATAGAATAACAGTTTTGGTGGCAGCCAAGATGACTGGAATTGAAACATATACTTTTTATAATAGGAAATTTGTAGTTGTAAGAAAGCTATTATAACAATCAGCTCTTAAAAATGGCCTAGACCTGATATAAGCGACGGCCTGACCGACGTCGTTATAAGCGATATGTCGGATGTAATGACGATCACCTATAACAACGATGTTTTTACGGTCCCTTCAATGTCGTTATAAACGATATCCACTGTAGTATGGTAGCACGCCCACCTGATGCAATCTCACTAATTTCCTTCTCATTTTTCTCCTTGTTCTAATGGATGCCCCAACTAGAGAGGTTTACTTTGGGATTAACTCAACAGTATAAATAATTCTATAACACATTTTTTTCGTATTTATACCGGTATTCTTGTCAGCATGCGATTAATTTATTCTGATTAAACTAAAATATGTTTATTATATAACTATAAATATAAATATAAAAAAATATATATAAAATAACTAAAAATATGTTAGTTATGTAAAAGCTAATTAGGATATTAATTTCAAAAGAGTTTTATTTTAAACGCGGGTAATGTATACATCTAACTTACATACAAGGCTTTCAAACACTCTCAATATCGAATATATTATTTACACTTGCCATTAAAATACAACATTTAAATAAGATAATTTAAATGAAATGCTAATTGAATATATTGGGCAAGCTCCATCCACGTAATCGATACCTCATCAGAATTAAAAGGCATCTCA
Organism: Aelia acuminata; assembly: GCA_911387785.2. NCBI lineage: Eukaryota > Metazoa > Arthropoda > Insecta > Hemiptera > Pentatomidae > Aelia > Aelia acuminata. Next base: position 99,726,910 of record OU426978.1, read on the forward strand.
TTACTAAATAGATAAAAGTAAAAAAAAAAAAGGAAAAATTTAAACACCCAAATCAATTGCGGGAAATATTTAAGACATATGATATTAAGGTGGAACTTGGAAGTGAGTCAGACTTACTTTATCAGAAACTTAACTTAGGTATCCTAGGACGTATAATTATATATTATTTATTCAAGTAGCAACTCATTTATATTCACGAGGCAGAGTTTCAGAGCTCAGCTCCTTAAAAAAATTTCTCGGATAACTCTGAAACCCATTTCGTGACTCGAGGTTCGACTTAACGGCAATAACCTATCGAAAATTTGAATGGGAATTATTAAGTTTGGTAGAGTGTTTATCACTGGTGGATCCACGGGAGAGGCGACCCCTCCCCCCGGAAAAGTGAGAACACCAATCAACTATTACTATTTCTGTATAAACAGGACTATCTTCAGAATTTTTTTTAACTCCTTAAATGAAAAAAGGATTATATTTAAACATTTAATAGAAATTTACAACTATTTTTACTTTTAATTAAATCTACAACTTAATATTTTTAATTAATTCATAACTTAAAATTAATGATTTAGGATGTCACAATACTTTCAATAACATTCTAATTCAAAGATGTACATTATATTTAATAATCTGCCGTATTCATAGGTATACTAATGTGAGGTATTAAAATGGGCGGATGGTAGTATATATTACAAAAAGCAGTGAAATAAATGCTACAAAAAAAGTGCGTCGGACTTTCGTACGAAGTTTTTGGCTTTCATCATGTTTAAAAAATATTTATATAATATTAAATATATGTATATTTTATGAAAATAACAAAATCAATTGGCAGTAGTATCAAACGGTTAGTAGAGAGTGAAATTTACTCCTTTCGCATGAACCAAAAATATTTCTGAAAGCTGTTTTTTTGTAATCCCGAATAGCTATCCCATGAATCTGGAATCCCGATGCGGCTTTCACCAAACGGTAATCTTTGTATTTTTTTATTCCGAGCTGGAAAGGCACGTTCTTTGTTATGTAAGAACTGAATAACGGCACTTTGTTCACGGTTTGAGCTGCAATAAAAAAATTGTAAGTTTCAAGAAATGTTGGACTTCTTTAAGAATTGGGGATAGCAATGACTTGCAAAAAATAATATTAACAATCTGAATCCAACATCTATATCAGTAGAAGCGATTACTTTTAGATCACAATAAATTTACGGAGTGACTTAAAAATTATAACCAACTTAATAATGTGTCTCATTTAATCTATAACAATATCAGTTCCCTTCCCTAATTCTTCTAAAAGGATGAAATTAGTTTAATAATCAATTTCAGTTTTATAGTAATTGATTTAAAAATAAATTATTCTTGAAATTTATTAAAGTGGTTAATAATAAATTAAAGAAAATACGAATTAAAATATTCATGTTTGTTTTAACTTGATTCTAGCGAAAAATTGCGACCTATACATAATGAAGGTAATTAGTTGACTGTAGAGGTATATGTGATGAAAATGGTTGGGAGTGCGGTCAAATGAAACACTGTATGTGCAATAACATATATTGTAATATTGCACATATATTGCAATAAAGTAATTTGCAGTCTAAAAGTATTAACCTGTAACCTGTTAAATTAAAATCGGGCAATGAACTGAAATTGAACCGAAAATGTTTGGGCTTATTTTTTCCATTTTAACCGTCTTAACGGTCCAAATCCTCACTAAATCCTCTTACCAAGATACACTTCACATTGAATTTCTGTTCACAGAAATATCCTCTGCCACCTTTTCCCTTCTTTACATCGTTGTATACCGACCTCCTCAAGCCAAATTCGATTCAACCTTTGAATCATCTCTCCTCCATTATGTTCCATTCTGTTTAATAATATAATCATTGCTGGTGATTTTAACGTGAATCTCCTTTTGTATTCACCAGAAAAAGCATATCTCATAGATGAGATTGATTTTATTTTCGTTGACTCCCGTCGAAATTTATTATTATCCTCACAAAGCCCCATACCTTTCTTGTCATGCCACGATTTAATCCAAATCTCCTATGACGTTCCCACCCCCACTTCCGTTCCTAAACAGGTATCCTGGAGGAATATGGATTCTCTCACATCAGAAAAAATCAATCCTTATTTAGAACCACTATCCCTATCCATTGAACCAATCCATTCCTCTCATTCTCTCGACGAGATGGTTGATTGTCTTTCATCCAACCTGCTAACACTCCTAAACCAACTTGCACCTCTCAAAACTGGCACCTTTAGACGCACCCCGGCTCCTTGGATTAATCAAGAAATTAGGGAACTTATGAAGAAAAGAGATGCTGCTAGAAGGCGTTTCAGGCGCACACGAATTCCGGATGATTTTTTGAAATTTAAAAGAATCCGCAACCTCACGCAATCTACGTTACGCCGAGCCAAGGCGCAGTATTTCCGTAATGTTCTTTCCCAATCACCTGATCCCAAGTCTAAGTGTAAAATTCTTAGAAAATTCGCCATCGCCAACTCCACGCCCATTACGCATTATCCAATATCTCCCAATGATTTGAACACTTATTTTGTTGAATCCCTCCCGAGCCGCTCTCATTCCAACTTCCAACCTCCAGAAGCTCCGTTTAACGATGAAAATTTTTACTTTCAACACATCAATCCGGATGATTTAATTGCTTCCATAATAAAATCCCGAACCAGTGTCTACGGTCATGACCAAATTCCAGTAAAACTGATAAAACTCTGTCTCCCGGTCATACTTCCAGCACTCCTACATATATATAACTTTTCTCTACAGAACTCCATTTTTCCCTCTACCTGGAAAAAGATTCTAGTACGTTCACTCAACTAGGTCCCTCATCCCTCAACAGCTGCTGATTTCAGGCCAATTGCAATCCTATCAAACCTATCAAAACCATTAGAAAGACTGGTCCATACTCAACTCACCACCTTCCTTGATCAAAAAGGCTTAATTAATCCTCTCCAATCCGGTTTCTGCTCTGGTTATTCGACTCAATCAGCCCTGATAAAAATAAGTCAAGACCTTTACTCCTCAATAGATCAACAGAAAATAACTATACTTGTTCATTTTTGATTTATCAAAAGCTTTTGATTCTGTTGATCACACAGTTCTACTCACCAAATTATATAACTTAAATATAACCAATAGTTCTCTGGGCTGGTTTCAATCCTTTCTTTCCTTCCGGTCTCAATCAGTTACTATCCCTAACAAACCACCGTCATCATCCCTGTTTCATTCCAGAGGCGTACCTCAGGGTTCATCCCTTTCTCCTACCCTATTCTCCATCTATATAAATGATCTCACAAACGTTATCCATTACTCCCAATATCACCTATATGCAGATGATCTACAAATCTATATATCCTTCCATCCTTCGGACTTGCTAGAGGCGTCACGCAAACTTCAGGAGGACATTGATCGAATTAACCTCTGGGCAATAAAAAACAAACTATCCCTGAACCCAGCGAAAACCAAGGCAACGCTCATAGGCACAAAACCCTACATCAATTCCCTTCCCTACTATCCATTACTGTTTATCAATAACACTCCTATCCAGTTTAAAGAATCCATAAAGAACCTTGGTATAACCTTCGATCAACACCTCATCTGGAATCATCACATTTCCCAAATTACCCGCAAATCCATCACAATCCTCAAGCAGCTACATAGGTTCAGAGACTCATTTCCTCAAAGTACCCGTCGTCTTTTAGTATCCTCCCTTATCCTTCCACACTTCGATTACGGATGCCTGGTGTATGGTGGTCTGTCTGGTGAGCTTGAGATAAGACTTAAAAGATTGATGAACCGTTTTATGAGATTTATCCTTGGTCTCCCGAGACACTCTCACATCTCCGAATATTATTCCCAGCAAAGTTTCCTTTTTCCTAATTTTCGAAGACAGTACCTGCTCGGCTCCTTCCTCTTCCAAATCCTAAGAGCAAAGAAACCCACATACGTTCTTGACCTACTTACCCCACGTTCATCCATCCATCAGCTAAATACTAGATCTCAACCTACAGACTTGTATATCCCCACTCATAGAACCGCCTATTTCGATAAATCCTTCGTTATTCGTGCCACCCAGTTTTGGAATTCCTTACCCGGGTCTATTCGTCAAGCTTCCTCCCTACCCTCGTTCAAATATCTCCTGTTTCTCCACCTCCTGGAACATCAATCTTCCGTGCAGATGTAAAATTATTATTCTTCTTGATTTAGTTTTGAAGGTTTTGTACAAATATGTAAACTGGAGTTTTATCATTTATTTATTCCAATAATGATACTCTTCTTTTTTGCTATTTTTATTTTTTTTTTCCCCACAAATGTGGTGTCTAATGAAGTTAAGATTTATTTTCATTTGTTGTTAAAGTGTGTATTTTTAGTTATAATTTACATAATTGTATATAGTACAGCCAGACAAACGCTCCATAAAAATTGTCAATAATGTTATTCTTAGGGGACTAAATGTCCCAGAATAAAGTAAAATTTTTCATTTCATTTCCAAGGTACAGATTTGATACTTAAACATGTGTCTTAAGAATTTTGATCCTGTTTGTCATTTCCTACGTCTTAATGACATCCCATGGAAGCTTAAAAATTATTTATAACTGAACAAAATAAATAAAAATCATTATAAATTAAATATAAGTTTCTTTATATTGATACATATATATTGGAAAGATTACCTGGAAAGTTATAACACTATTATTATAAGTGTTTAAATCTCCAAAACATACCTGAAAAAAAAAAATTAAAACAGAATTAATTTTTTTAATTACTACCATTTTTATTTGAGAAAATGTTATTTTATATTATATTTGGTGACAAAGACATGTCGTAAAATTGATATTTATGGACTGTAAATTATACTGCAACGAGGCCAATAAATTGGAATCAACGTAAGAATCGTGTATTTTGGAATGGTGTTACTGAATCGCACTCTCCTTTTTCAATTCAAGACTGAAATAATAACATTGCTGATTAAAATTTGATCTTCTTGTTTTGTTTTTTGCTCCCTACTTTAATTCGCGTTGGTCAAATAAGGGCATGTTAGGCATAGGGTAGGATGTAGGCATGCGACATCAATGTCGTATCAATGTTTTTGATTAAAACATCTATCGATGTTTTTACATCGATGTTATACAGCCGATCTTTTGAGAAATCGATGTGTTTGTGTCGATGTTAACATCGATATTTTTAAGTTGACTTTTTTTTTTGTTAATTGAAAAAGTACTCCAATTAAAAATATAACACTTAAAGATTGACCCTGTAGCATAGTTATATGTAGAAAGCTTGAAAGGTATAAATATAAAAGAGAGTACTTGACAATAGGGCGATAACCAAAAACCAATCAGAGGTTTCGGAATCTTGGCGAACATGAACCTTTCTTCGGTTTTCAAATATATATATATATATATATATATATATATATATATATATATATATATATATATAATAAAAAGTGGCGGGTTTAAACGTGAATCACACGTTATTCGTCCTTTCTGTTTTTTTTTCAGTTTGTATACTAAAGTGATATTTTTTCTAAAATCTCTAACAAAAGTGCAATATTTGCCTCAAGCATTTCAAATTTTCTGGCAATACCACTAATTTACTTGATAATATTAATAAATGAAGATTAAACATAGTGAATTATTGTTTTGTAATAAACAAAGATGTTTAGATGTCCATGTTTTCACATGGATGTTTAGACATAAGCAAAGATTGTTTAAACATAGATGTTATGCAAAAATAGATTAGACAAAAGAACAGAGATTTTGAAATCGATGTATTGACAAACAAAATTGTAATATTGGTGTTTTGACAAAAACATAGAATTTAGATTTTACTATCGATATTTTGACATAAACAAAGATTTTTTTTTTTAACATCGATGTTTTGAAAAAAACTAGAGATATATTTTAACATTTATGTTTAAATGAAAACAAACATGTTGAATATCGATGAGGGAGATTTCGATATTTTGACAAAAACACAGATATATTTAACATCCAATTTTTTACTAAAACATAGATATTTTACTACCGATATATTATTCAAGAACATATCTATGTTGAATATCGATGTTTTCATAAAAACTAATATATTTTTAATAATATTGTTTTGGAAATACCTACATTTATGTCGTATCCCAACCATAGAATATTTCTAATACTTACATACATACATAAGAGACAATATTTTCTCAGTGGTACAAAATCTCCTGTCATATTGTCTTCTTTGTGTAAAATGGAAAATATTCATCTTCTAACACGACTAATCATACAAAAATTCATAAAGCAGGAACTAGCAGAAAATGCTCACCTTAGCTCCCAGCGTCCTACTTGAAATGCCTCAAAAGTTATTGGAGGATTTTAGGAAAACGATATTACATAATCTTTATTTAGGTTATGTAGCCGCTAATTTCATTTTTGTTTTATTAATCAACAGAAATACGTTTCTATGTCTTAAACTAGGGGAGCGATATTGATGTTTAAATAAGCTCGGGCCCTAAGAGGGCCTAATATTCGAAAAATATATATTAAAAAACATCGAAGTTTTCATGTCGATGTCACATCACTAGTAGGATGACACTACCTACCTAAGTACCACTTCCCCATTCTTTTTCCAGTTGATCTGGTTTGTCAACGAAGGAGATCTCTCATGTTACGCCTTTTTAATCTCCTATTTATAGCTGTTGTCATGTCTCTCATAAGTCGGTTAAATGTCCCTGTAAGTAGGTATGGAAATTTCTGTAAATGGTTTTTACATGTTGATCAACTTTTTGCATATTCAAAACCGGTTACATCCATTTTTTCCAAACAATTTTTTTTTTTTCCATTTTGTTTTAAAAGTTTTAATGATATGTTTTAATGATAATGAATTGAAACAAGACTGGCGATTCAGTAATACCAAAATTAAAAGTAATGTTATGTTAATGTTAAAAAAAAAATGTTTAAGACGCGTTTATTTCAAAAACGTCTAGATCCTCAAAATCAATATTAAAAGATTCCATTTCTTATCAAAAGCGATTCCAATTGATCCTTTTTTGATCAGTCCTGAAAAATTGTTGAAAATGGATGTAGCCGGTTTTGAAACCAAACGCCTCATATGTAAGTCTGCATGTTTTGTAGTTATAGTATGAGTTTTGTTAGTCACGTACTCTAGTGCTTTAGCAATGAGTCTTAACATTTTTGACTGAAAGGTTTGAGGTCATTGTAATTGGGTCTTTTTTAAATCTAGTTTAAAAGTTTTAGACAAAAAGTGAGTAAAGCAAGTTTAAATTAATTATCCGTTTCTTGAAAAATATGTTTTTATTGTAGGTTATAAAAAATAAAAAATACTCAAACCTGTTTTAAGATTAAAATAAAATGATAAAAACAGAATTAAGTAGAGGAGGAGTAAAAGCATCTATTTTATATTATTTTTTATATCTAGCATCTATTTTAGTTGAGTTAAATGTCAACATGTTATCCATAAAATATTTCTAAATGTTTATATCATTTAATAATGATATAGTTAAATAAATGTATGTCAGCTTATTTTATGTCAAAACCTTTGCATACCGTCTCATAGGATTTTAGACATTATTTGACCTGAAGTATAAGGTAAAGTAAGCAGTTAAAAGTAGGGAAAGTGTAGCAGTCACAAACAGTCGCAAGTTTGATCGATTTGAGACAATGATTTGAGTTACTTACGATCTCAATGCAAGAATTACCAAATCACAATATTCCAAATAAATCAGTTGTCAATTTATCTTAACAAAAATGAATCATTAATCTTAAAATTGTTGATCGTCTACTGGTGCAACAATGAATGGACAGACCTTCAGAGGCCATTCATAGTACCGTGAGGAAAAGCGGTACGTCGAACGACCTTCGTAACTATTAGCTCAATGGGAAGATTTTTATCAATTGAATATAAGAGGAACTTTCAGGTATAATGAGGAGCTGATAACCATCGGTGACAGTACTTCATTACAATAAAAGATATGAATTGTGGTATATATTAAAATATTACATAACACACATAATAAATATAAGTCTTTGACTTTTCTCTAGGTCATTTCATAAATTATTACATTAGCTAATTGAAAATATATAAAATTTAGTTTTATTTCGCACCACCAACACGATAGTCGTTCTAATCACTCCTAGGTTATTTAGAAACTATATGGGAAGACACACACACACATACAAAGTTCTATCTGCTTTTTAAATCGTATACCAGTTTTGTTTTAATACCAGTCAGTTTTTTCACACATTCTTCTGCATTACTCTTGATTCCTCAATTGTTATTATTCCTCGTACCACTAGGTAAAGTTGTAAGCCCTCATCTCAATTCTACAAGGAATCCTTTAATAAAAAAGATTCAAAACAAGAAATCCAAGGTCCCACGAAACACTTCTATGAAAACGATATATAAACCTACAATCAGAAATTCTACCAAAAATCCTACCTTGGTTTATTTTAAATCACACTTTACACAGCGACAGGAACGTAACGGTAAAATCTAACATACGTGACAAAATTCTAATACAACAGAGTAACATTTCACTTTTCAACCGTATATGACCCTAATCCATTTTTTTTTTAGCCTTTTCGCCAAGGAAATCAGCTTTACTACTTTCACAAAAAATATTCTACTCCATTATCAAACAAATGAAAGAATAAGTCATCCGCTTGCTGCGTTACAATACAGCCAGGAGCCGTCTCAGAGGAGGATATGGGGATAGATAACCACCCCACACGAGTCGTGAACAAAAGGTTGGTGTAATAAATATACACATCTATTTCTTACTAATTTTCTAAAGAGGATTATTTATTTAAGAGCATTTAATGACGTTCTTATACTTTTTGTAAAATAGTAATTATGCTGTTTTTCATTTTTGTTTTTTATACAGATCATCACCCTCAATTTTTTTTCGGGCTTCGCCATAGAATACAGAAACAAATACAATGTGTCATAATAAATAAATATTTTAAAACAATCAAATAATTTTTTGTGTCATTAAATCAAATTTACTTAAATAAAGTTTTAGTACATAAATTAATAAGCCCCTCTAAAATTATATCCACCCATTAACGAAGATAATACTTAAAAATTCACCACATTCCCTCTGAGACCGATTAAAAACAGTTACTCATTTAGATTATAAACGGAACCTAGAAGAAACGCTTATTTAGGTACATGGACGGTCCAATATTAAACGTGGAAGCCGACATTAGATTTATTAACTTTTATTTTATACTGTTTCGTGATTATTCCTAAATATCCTTATCCTTCGGATTTAAATGTTGCAAATTCTTGCATAATATAATTTCAAATAAAATAAAATGACTATTCAGTTTATTAGAAAACTAGGAACGTAATACATATATGACATTAACAATCAATTGAAGTCTATGATAATAGATATTTAAACGAAGGCCGTTTCAGAAGTAATAGCACATGAAAGTCAAGAGAATGGCAAATCGAACAAGAAATTACTCGGCCGCGGTATATGAATTATAGTATCCACCTAGGGTAATATAAGTGCATTACTTTTTTGGTTCTTAAGAGGAAAATTTGAGTTTTGGATGAAGGTGATACCTTCGGAGCGGAATTGCAAACTTGATATCCTAAAATACGGTTAATTCATAGAGGTATTTAAATCTAAACATCACTTTACAAAGATAATTTCTTTAGAAAGATTCAAGAACATTCACATTTTTCTGAGGCATTTTAAAAAATAAGCAAAAAAGGAAAATATAGATGTTGAAAAACGTCTCCAACATATTAAGACGTCAAACGATTTCCCCAAGTGGAAGTCCACTACTTATGTGCCAATCGAAACATCAACGTTACGGTTATCCTTAGTGCTTTCTTATCGATTTGTTTTATGTCCTGATATAAATAGAAATGCTGAATATAAATTTCCTGCAGATGTCCGATCACTGAGCTTGGGAATAATTTATCTAGTTACGAACAGTAAGTTCCCGACGTTACAACATTGGAATCATGTTGAATGCCTCACAAATCATAAATTAAAAATATAAGTCCTTTTTACATGCGGGAAATGGTTGATTCGTCTTAATCTTACGTAGTCATATTAGTAATTATGAACCGTATAAATAACCAAAATCTATTATTACATTATGGAATGCTTATTACATGATTTCGATTTGCCATGTGCGAAATTTTGCAATATGCAAATGTGTCCGCCACACAAATGTGTGATCGATTCCGATTGAATATTGTATTACGTCTCTAGGCCGCCGGATCTAAAGTGATTGGGGTGAAGGAATGTGTGGTGGATTTAAGTGTTTGTGCGAATGTGTCCATGGTGAAAGTTAGTCTTTCTTGAAAGTTTTTGCAGTATTATGAGGTTGTTTCGATGTATGTTTGAATTTTGAGGTCCTTGTTTAGTAAATTATTAGTCACGTGGTATGGTGCAATAACTATGTTTCTTAATACTTATGATTGAGAAGGTTGGATTCTTTGTTATTTGAGGTGTTTTGCAGTGCCCCATAATTCTATCCCATTGATAATTTAATATATTAAAAATATAATATACAAATATAATAATAAGTTTATTTGACAAAATTGTACAATTTATATATAGATACAATAAACAATTAAGGCATGGGGAACCGTCTGCCGGAGTTAAGTTACAAAAAGATTGATAATTTTGAAACAACAAACAATAAAATTAAACAAAATTGATTAATTAAAAGAAACATATTGCTTAGTATTGAAAATAAAATTCATATACCTAAATTACATAAATACCTTAATACCTTTTTTTTTTTTTTTTTGAAACCGACTTACATAAAAATACAACACTTCTAGCGTATGCTGACGACTTGTTATTACTTATAAAAAGAAGAGATTTTGATGAATTACAGACCATAGTGAACATAACACTATCAAGGCTTAGACTTTGGACAAAACGCAACAAACTTGAATTTAATGTAGGAAAGACTAAATGTTATTTTTACCAAAAAAAGAACAGTACCAGAACTAGATATTCGACTAAATTCAACTAGACTTACAAAATGTGACACATCACCATATTTAGGCGTACTTTTCGATAGAAAACTAAATTTTAACAGACATTTAGACAATGTTTATAACGAAACTTTAGGCATCATAAATGGACTATCAATAGCTGCTAGAGTAACATGGGGCCTCAAATCGGAAGTGCTGAGAGAAATCTATAAAGTCGCTGTACTTCCTAAGATTCTCTACGCTGTACACGTTTGGCATACAGCTGTACAACGTAAGAAAAATTTGATGAAGTTAAAGAGGCTTCAAAGGTTGATTACTATTAAGATATGTAAGGAATATCGAACATTTTCGTTTGAGGCCGCAATTCTATTGACAGGACTATTACCAATACAAATGAAAATTGATGAACGCTCAACCTTATTCAAAATCTTTAAAATGGACAAAATAGAAAGAAATACTGACTGTAAATTTTGGATACACCCAGCTGCAAATTTGTGGACCAGGACCTTTGAAAATACTGATGTTTTTACCGACGGCAGTAAGGACAGCGAGAATGTAGGGTGTGCATGGTTATTCAGATCTCCAGAAGGTAGGGATATTGAAAAGCAATACAAATTAGAATCATATTGCTCGAATAACCGGCGGAGAAATTTGCTGTGGTAAAGGTGACAGATTACATCATTAACTATCCGCTACAGACATACACACATGTGACCATAAATACAGACAACAAAGTTTTACTTGACTCTGTTAACAACTTAGATATTCACGATTACTTGACGGAACAAATTAGACATAACTTAATAAAACTAAAAACGATAGGGAAAACAATAACAATAAAATGGGTAAAGGGACATTCTGGTATCGAGGGCAACGAACGAGCCGATTACCTTGCTAAAGAAGCGGCTAAAAGCGAAATGATGCCCTCGTAAGATAAAGCCCCTTTATCCTACATTAAGAGAGATCTCACAATTGATTTCGTCTTAAGGTGAGATCAATTGTGAGTGATCTCAACTAAATCACCAAGTTTACACAGGTACATACCACGCATTACACTTCAAAATTAAAAACTTATACACAGTGATGATTACAAACTAACGCAATTATTAACAGAGCATGGTAACACGAAACAATATTTTAAGAGATTTAACATCATACAAACAGACATATGTGACGAAGACGAACAAATCCAAAATTTCCAACACATACTTTATGACTGTAAATTATTTGACAAACAACGATTCGCACTAATAAAAAATGAAATTCTTAAAAATGGAAATTGGCCAGAGACGGAACATAACTTATTATTCAAATTTAAGACAGACTTCCTAAAATTTATTAGAAGTATTGACTTTGACTCACTGACAAACCAGCGACGCACACAGGGTATTTGACCCCAAAAGCTGGCCAAAACTATTTCCTTCCATTTTATTAATTCAAACGTCCTCAAAATGGCTTCTAAATTTCTAATAGACATTAAAAATATGTTTTTAGCAGTTAAAAAAATATTCATAGGTGAAAAATTTCATAAAATAAATTTTTACGTTAATCCACTGACTGCGAAATCGGCATCCATGGGTTTACAATTTATGTTCATATTATTTTTTCTTTATGCATTCCACCTATGAAATATGCTTTTGTATAAATAAAGATTTATTATAAATTTATTTATTACTATAATTTTTGAAAAATCGGAATAGTGGAAAATAGGTAAAAATAAAATTATGAGGTGATAAAGTTTTACTTAAAGTTTATCCGTATCATTAGCAAATATAGAAAGCATTTCTAAACTTATGAAATGACCACTTGATGGAACCTTCAATATTAAATATATATAAATAAAGCTTCCAGTGCAAATAGGCAGTTTTTCTGAGAAATTGAAATTTTTAAATGCTTTCCTATATTTTATGGCACGAGATAGAGTTTTTGTTAGATCCTTCAGAACATGGGTGACATTGGTGTCACCAGAATCTCTTAGTTTTATAGAGTGGCGTACGTCAGCATATCAGTGCTAGTTGATGATCTGATTTTTTCAGTTTTACGCCTCTTGCTTCTTTCTCTTAAGCAATCAAATGATTTTTCAGGGCGTACACACCTACACCAAATCTTGAGCTTTTAATTGATATCGTCCCACTTAGCCATTCCTTGTTGCTGCTTTAAAAACTTTTCTTCTCCTTGAAGAAGCATTCAATCTTACTTGGAAATCATGCCTCAAAATTGATAATTTATGTTTTAGCTCTTTCCCCTTGTCTAGGCTATTACAATACTTTCCAATTAGAAAAGACTTTTAAACCTTATATTTTCGACTTTAAAAATACGTATTATTATCCCCTTCGGGTTATTATTATTATTCCAGAAGATCCTAAAATATAAATGAATGAAAATATGACAAAACTAATTTATTTTATTATTTCATGAAACTGACATTTTATAAATAAAAAATTATAAGTTTCCCATTCGCAGCTATTCGCAGAATTTTTTTCATGAAACATAAACTATGATAATTACACATTATCATAAAAAATATTTCGTTGCCCAGAAATGACCAGAAGTATAACTTTCTAACCTTCCAATTTAATTTTTAGCTCTAAAATCTACCTACCAAAAAACAAAAAAATATTGATACTAGTATTGAATACAAAAAATTAATAACTGTCTGGATAACAAGTACAAACCTGGTCTCGAACTATCCATCATATGATAACGCCGATAATTCAGTAAAAACAAAGAAAATTAATATATTTTGTAGACCAATATTTATGAGCAGAGACGAGGTAAAGGATAAGATCAGATTGGAATTAGAATAGCCACCGGATTAAGGGCCTGAAAGAGATAAGAATCTTCTTGCATGATCCAACAGGTCCTCTACTTGAACTTCGAGTCATTATTTACCAGAAATTTCAAATTTCAAAAAATGGGTTTTGGCCAGCTTTTAGGGCCTAATACCCCTGTGTGCGACGGGCAGCGTAGGTAACTTCTTGTTGGCTTTATTTCTTTTTACTTTCACTTACCTATATATGAAATATATAGTAAGTGGAAGTATTGCGATCGTGAAAATTTTCGACTTCCGGTTTTCAACGGAAATACACGTTTTGGGGTCCCCTGAGTCAAAATAACCAAGTCCCGCGAAATGGTCTGTGTGTGTGTGTGTCTGTGTGTGTGTGTGTGTGTGTGTGTGTGTGTGTATATGTGAACAGACTAGCTCAAAAACTATAAACCGTGCGATCCTGAAATTGGGTATTTAGTGTAGGTATATGCCTGCGATGTGACAGCATAAATTTCATCAAAATTACTTAAAGGGAGGGGGTACTTTACTTAATAACTTTTAAGGTTTTTTTCGATTTTCTCAAAAACGGCTCTAACGATTTTGATTAAACTGAGTATTTCATCTATTTATATGCTCGAGATATGACTGTAAAAATTTCATCAAAATTGATTAACCGGAGGGGCGACTTTACTTAATAAATTTCGTAACAGTTTCACGTGTTTTTTTGATTTTCTCAAAAACGGCTGTAACGATTTTGATTAAACTTAGTATTTGACCTATTTATATGCCCGAGATACGACTGTAAAAATTTCATCAAAATTGATTAACCGGAGGGGGGACTTTACTTAATAAATTTTGTAACATTTTCACGTGTTTTTTTTTTTTACTCTAAATCGGCTTTCACGATTGTGACCAAACTGGGTATTTGATGTATGTATATGCCAAATATGTGATAGCCAACATTTCATCAAAATTGATCAACCGAAGGGGGGACTTTACTTAATAAATTTTGTATCATTTTCACGGGGTTTTTTTATTTACTCAAAAACGGTTTTAACGATTCCCAGATTCCTGGCCTGTCGGAGATCTTTGCCTCTTCCTCTGCAAAGTCTATCAATATATTCGAGATAGGACATTCTTGGGCGTCCTCTAGGTCTTCTTCCATCCGGAACATAGTCCATCGTCTTTAGTGGGTCCCTATGTTCCTCCATCCTAACTACATGGCCGAACCATTTCAATTGGCGGGTTTGCAGAAACTCTTTCAATGGGGCGATCTCGAGTTCCTGTCGTATTCTTTCATTTCGAACATGGTCCCTTTTAGTCCTACCGGCGATTCAAAATTGATCAACCGAAGGGGGGACTTTACTTAATAAATTTTGTATCATTTTCACGGGGTTTTTTATTTACTCAAAAACGGCTTTAACGAATAATAAAAATAAGATATGAATGTAGAAAAATGTGTGACTTTGGGAAATGATATTTAACAAAACACGTCAATTTCTTATCTAAGTAAGTTGGTAAGTGAAAGTTGTGTGTTGCGCGCACGCACCAGATTTTTACTTTCACTTACCTATATATGAAATATATAGTAAGTGGAAGTATTGCGATCGTGAAAATTTTCGACTTTGGGACCTTTGGATTTTGGGACCCCCTGAGTCGAAATGACCAAGTCCCGCGAAATGGTCTGTGTGTGTGTGTGTGTGTGTGTGTGTGTATGTGAACAGACTAGCTCAAAAACTATAAACCGTGGGAACCTGAAATTGGGTATTTGGTGTAGGTATATGCCCGCGATGTGACAGCAAAAATTTCATCAAAATTGCTCAACGGGAGGGGGTACTTTATTTAATAACTTTTTACGTTTTTTTCGATTTTCTCAAAAACGGCTCTAACGATTTTGATTAAACTGAGTATTTGATCTATTTATATGCCCGAAATATGACTGTAAAAATTTCATCAAAATTGATTAACCGGAAGGGGGACTTTACTTAATAAATTTTGTATCATTTTCACGTGTTTTTTTTATTTACTCAAAAACGGTTTTAACGATTTTGATCAAACTTGGTATTTGATGTATTTATATGCCCGAGATATGACTGTAAAAATTTCATCAAAATTGATCAACGGGAGGGGGGACTTTACTTAATAAATTTTGTATCATTTTCACGTGTTTTTTTTATTTACTCAAAAACGGTTTTAACGATTTTGATCAAACTTGGTATTTGATGTATTTATATGCCCGAGATATGACTGTAAAAATTTCATCAAAATTGATCTACGGGAGGGGGGACTTTACTTAATAAATTTTGTATCATTTTCACGTGTTTTTTTTATTTACTCAAAAACGGTTTTAACGATTTTGACAAACTTAGTATTTGATGTATTTATATGCCCGAGATATGACTGTAAAAATTTCATCAAAATTGATCTACGGGAGGGGGGACTTTACTTAATAAATTTTGTATCATTTTCACGGGTTTTTTTTATTTACTCAAAAACGGCTTTAACGATTTTGACAAACTTAGTATTTGATGTATTTATATGCCCGAGATATGACTGTAAAAATTTCATCAAAATTGATCTACGGGAGGGGGGACTTTACTTAATAAATTTTGTATCATTTTCACGGTTTTTTTTTATTTACTCAAAAACGGCTTTAACGATTAACAAAAATAAGATATGAATGTAGAAAAATGTGTGACTTTAGGAAATGATAATTAGCAAAACACGTCAATTTCTAATCTAAGTAAGTTGGTAAGTGAAAGTTGTGTGTTGCGCGCACGCACCAGATTTTTTAATTTTTATTACTTTCTTCTTCTTCTTTTGCTTATCCCTTTCGTGCCTTTCAGCGTTGGGGAGTGCATAGCCAGGAATTCCACTCATCTCTGTTCCTTGCCAGATTCCTGGCCTGTCGGAGATCTTTGCCTCTTCCTCTGCAAAGTCTATCAATATATTCGAGATAGGACATTCTTGGGCGTCCTCTAGGTCTTCTTCCATCCGGAACATAGTCCATCGTCTTTAGTGGGTCCCTATGTTCCTCCATCCTAACTACATGGCCGAACCATTTCAATTGGCGGGTTTGCAGAAACTCTTTCAATGGGGCGATCTCGAGTTCCTGTCGTATTCTTTCATTTCGAACATGGTCCCTTTTAGTCCTACCGGCGATTCTGCGTAAAAATTTCATTTCAGCAGCAGTGACTCTGCTCTCCTGCTTGTCTGTCAATACCCAGCTTTCTGCGCCGTACAAAAGTATTGGAAGGTACACTGATTTAAATACATGGAGCTTGACGTCCTTAGTCACCTCTCGCTTTCCTACAACAGTGTTGCAGATCTGGTAGAAGACATCATTAGCTTTACTTATTCTGTTCGATATCTCTGAGTCCACTTTCCCAGATCTTTCTATGACTGTTCCTAAGTAGTTGAAGTCCGTGACCACTTCCAGCTCTTCTCCATTGCAATGTACATGTATGTCTTCGATCCGTCTTCCAACTTGTAGCACCTTGCTTTTGCTGGTATTGATCTCCATCCCCTTTCGGCGAAGTTCTTCGTACCATTCATTCACTGCTTGCTGTAACTTTTCAACCGAATCAGTGATAAGAACAACGTCATCAGCATAGATTAGAAGCTGTATCACTACTGGACGAAGGTTTCTTCTCCCAAGGAACGTCCTTTCTGTCCTTCTTTTACATATAGCCGCCACCTCATCAATATAGATTAGAAATAACAATGGGCTCAAACTATCTCCTTGTTTGACCCCCCTTGTTATGTTGAAGTGACCAGATTCCACCCCGTTCAACCGAACAACTCCCTTTGGGTGTTGGTAAGTGGATTTAATAGCTTCCACTAGGTTCTTTGGGACGTTCTTTGCTCTAAGAGCCTCCCATATTTCATGTCTGGGAACCGTGTCGAATGCTGCTTTAAGGTCTAGGAAAGCGAGGTATAAACTTTTATCTCGGTCCCACGATTTCTGGATAACATTTCTTAGGGAAAATATGTGGTCCTGGGTCTGCCGCCCTGGTCTAAACCCAGCTTGCTCTTCCCCAATAAGATGTTCAACTAGGGGCCTTAGTCTTCCTTCCAGGACAGTTGTATATAGTTTGTAAACAATAGGTGAAAGGCATATGGGTCGATAGTTGGAGCATTCTGCCTGGGATCCTTTCTTGTGGATTAGGATTATGACATTATATTCCCACTCAGTTGGGATCCTCTTTTCGTCCCAGGCTCTTTGAAAGAGAACTTGTAATGCCTTCTCTATCTCGGGGCCACCATACTTCACAAACTCTGCCATTATATTATCTCGACCTGGCGCTTTTCCATTCTTCATTTTCAAGATGGCTCTATATATTTCGTCTTCTTCAATCACCTCATCAAACTCATCCTCATTCCACTGTCCTTCGGAGTTCACTGGATAATTATAATCCCTGCCGAATTGTTTGTTATAATACAGCCGCCAAACTTCTAAAATGGCTTTGTCTTCTGTGACGACCTTCCCTCGCTCATTTTTCACATTTCTCATAGGTTTGCTTTTGTATCCTCTTAAAGCCTTAATTTTCCTCCAAAATTTTTTAATGTTCTCTGCATGGTCTTGTTTCAGTTTCTCTCCGAATTCGATCCATGATTTTTTCTTCGCTCTTTTGACAGCTTCCTTTGCCCTATTTCGTGCCATCACATACATCCGCCATTTATCTGGTGATTTGTCTTGATAGTAGTCCTTCCACGCAATTTTCTTTTCCTTGATCTGAGCCCTCAGCTCTTCATTCCACCATGAAGTTCGTTTGTCTTTAGTGGATATCCTCTTCACACCACAAACTTGAGAAGCTGAGTCCAGGATACTATCTTTTATAAACAACCATAGATCATTTAGGTTTTTGTCTGCATCGAGTTCTTGGAGCCTTTCCTTCAGGACTTGTTCATATTCTGCTCTCTTCTGGGGGTCCTCTAACTTCTTAACCTCTATCCTGTTGTACGCTTTTGCTTTAACCTTGCGTTCCTTTAGCACCCGGGTGTCAGCCACTAGTAGCATGTGGTCGCTACCTATCTCCGCACCTCGAATTACCTTCACATCTGTGAAATGCCTCCTGATGTCACGGCTATAAATAAAATAGTCTATGACGCTATTGGCGTTTCTCTCAGTGGCTGAGAAAGTAATTTTATGGACCCGTTTGTGCGGGTAAAAGGAGTTTCCCAGAAGCAGATCGTTCTCAATACAGAACTCGATAAGGCGCTCTCCACTTTCATTTTTAATGCGCTCTCCACCATGAGGACCCATTGCACCACATGCCCTCAAGTGGTCACTGCCTGTTCTCGCATTGAGGTCTCCCATTATTAAAATACTCCTGTGGCTGTTCCTTGCTTTAACTACAGTTCGCTCCAGGTCACTGTAGAAGTGTTCTTTCTCAAGGACGTCAGAGTCGTTTGTTGGCGCATACACTTGTATTAGAGCCCAGTCTCCTATTCGCAAATTTAAGCTTGCCATGATTATGCGAGGGCTTATTGGTTCCCATTCTACCACTTTCTTAAATAGTTCATCCTTCATGATGATGCCAACACCTTCCACTGCTCTGCGCTCAGGGAGGACTCCTGAATAAATAAGCGTGTGCCCTCTATCCATCTTAACTTCACCAGAGCCTTTCTTTTTCATTTCACTTAACCCAAGATTATCTAGCCTGTATGTCATCATTTCATCGATTATTTCAACTTCTTTGCCGGTGAGTGATCTCACGTTCCAGGTTCCAATTCTATATCCTTATCCATGCCAGGTCGTTTCCTTCTAGACTGTCCAAATCCGAGGCTATTCACTAAGTTACTTTGAATCAGGTGTAGTTACTCCTAGGCGGGTGATTGGCCCAGCCTAAAAGGCCCCGTTACCTCGGGACAACAGGTTCCTAGCTTCAATCAGGAGCCAGGGTCCCTAGATAGGTTGCCTTCGCTACGGCTAAGGAGCCCCATCTGCCCTCGCAGTTCACCAGCCTTTCTGCTGGTCTCCAGCTCCGCCTGGTGATGTCTAGTCATGGACCCAACCGACTCCTACCGCCTTCGGCTCCATGCCAGTACTGGTGCTACTGCTGCCTCACACCAGGGATGTTTATTGACCTCCCAGTCTAGATCCGCCGTGTTCTGTTAAAGCAGGGCCACCTCGAGCAGGATGTGGTTCTTCACCACGCACGGACGGTCTTGGGTTTATAGCGTCCTTAAGACCTCCCCATTATGGTTCGCAGGCCTCTAAGCTACTCCCCTGGTGCAGAAGTGCACGCACCAGAGTTTTTACTTTCACTTACCTATATATGAAATATATAGTAAGTGGAAGTATTGCGATCGTGAAAATTTTCGACTTCCGGTTTTCAACGGAAATACACGTTTTGGGGTCCCCTGAGTCAAAATAACCAAGTCCCGCGAAATGGTCTGTGTGTGTGTGTGTGTGTGTGTGTGTGTGTGTGTGTGTGTGTCTGTGTGTCTGTGTGTCTGTGTGTGTGTGAACAGACTAGCTCAAAAACTATAAACCGTGCGAACCTGAAATTGGGTATTTAGAGTATGGATATGCCCGCGATGTGACAGCAAAATTTTTATCAAATTTGCTCAAAGGGAGGGGGTACTTTATTTAATAACTTTTTAAGTTTTTTTTATTGACTCAAAAACGGTTTTAACGATTTTGATCAAACTTGGTATTTGATGTATTTATATGCCCGAGATATGACTGTAAAAATTTCATCAAAATTGATCTACAGGAGGGGGGACTTTACTTAATAAATTTTGTATCATTTTCACGTGTTTTTTTATTAACTCTAAAACGGTTTTAACGATTTTGATCAAACTGGGTATTTGATGTATGTATATGCCAAAGATGTGATAGCCAATATTTCATCGAAAATGGTCAAACGGATGTGGCACTTTATTTCATAATTTTATTTCAATTTTTACCTTTTTTATCGATTATCTCAAAAACGGCTTTAACGATTTTTATCAAATTCGTCATGTTTAATGAAAATTAGTTGTTCTTTAATATCAGGTAAGCTTTATCATTATTAAAATATTCTGAGGGGGCTTAAATGGGGCAGGGGCTTTTTTTGTTTGTTTGTTTTTTTGTTTCCTATAAAGTACCTTTGTTTTTGTTTATATGGAGAAATTAACTATCTCTCGTTCCGCCTAAAAATAAGGAATGTCTAAATATGAGATATGATAAAAATAAAGGAAACATATAGAGGAGAAAAAAAGAAAAATATTCAGTCAACTTATAAAACTCATGCGGAGGACGCCTTTAATGACAGACCATTGTTCATAATTTAAGCCGTTCTGTTCAATTCAGAAGTGGCAATTAACAAAACGCATTAATTTCTAATCTAAGTAAGTTGGTAAGTGAAAGTTGTGTGTTGCGAGCACGCACCAGATTTTTTTTTTTTGTTTTCTTTTTATATTTTTATTTTCTTATGTTTAATGTTTTATAAATTTTCTTGTCTATTAATACCATAGTTTTGTTGAAATATTTTGTTAAATTCTTATGTTTAATGTAATAATCTATATACTCTTGTAATGTATATAATGTAATGTATATCATGTATTGTAATAATGTTTTGTAATGTATATAATGCAATGTAATAATGTAATGTCATGTAGTATGCCATTAAGGCATGGAGCATGACATAATTTCAATTAAACGCTTCTTACGTAGGGTTACGACGTAAGGAAAATAAAAAAATATATACCTAAATTACATTTTTACTATTAATAAATAGGAAATTAAATAAAAATTAAAATTAAATTAAGCTCCTAGGCGAACTCATTACTGATTAGTTTTCTATAATTCCAAGCAGTTTTTGTGTACTAAATTAGAAAAGACCAATTTTGACCAATAAGTAGTTCAATAATGTATACAAATGATAAAATTCTTCCTCCCAAAACTGCAAGGGGATGCGGGGCAAGTATTGGGCACAATGCTAAGAAATGAAAAATGTTCATTACTGATGTCTTAATATATTTGTATATTGTAAGTTTATTGATTAAGGCTAATTTAGCACGTATGTCATAATATAAACAAATCGTTCAATCAATTCGCTTTGAATACAAAAATAAAAATTATCCATTACTTTTATGTTATTAATTTTTAATTATTTAATTATAAATTATTCATTACTACATTTGTATATACGCACCTATCAACAATATGCATACATACATACAAAAAATGTTACTGATCCTTATGAGTAACTTCAACCTTCAAGTCTTAAAAGAAACACTGACCCGATAGTTGACAAGGAACTCAAGAGGCCTGGATTATGGCCAGAAGTCTGGTAGTTATATTTAGACCTCGGACTGCATGTCTGCTTTAAGGTTACTAAGCTGTATTAGGGATATTTACGTTTAAATGCCCGCTGATACATTTAAGTGCACAGAAAAAAAATGTATAAATCGTTATACACATGTTTTTTTTTCAAATATACAAAATTTGGCTACATTAATCTTATCAGCCAATATATACTATGATTATAGATATAATTCAAACTTTAAATTAAGCTATTCATAGCTTGGTTAGAAACAGCGTTTCAGCGCAGTATCCGCTAACAAAAGTGACCTAGAGTAATCCAATCCACGTCTTAAAGACTCGGATTTCCACCCAGCTAACTTGCTTCAGAAGGGATAGATCCGGATTAAATATAATCAGCATAATTAAGCTTACACGATCTTTATTTTATTTTCCTTCCTTTATTTATTTTAATTTTATAAATACCAGTTGGATTTACCCCAATTTTTGACATTGGCGGTTACAAACATTTTCTAAGGGGGCACGCTATTTTTCTTTTACTGAGTTTTATCCTTTTGAAACTTGAAGCCCCTTATAAAAAAAGTAGTTATTCTATGGTAGGATTTAACTTATCTTAGAGTCATGAAGTAGCTTGCTGTCTTCAGGGTATATTAAAGAATTGGCGTAATGGCAATTTTTGAAAATGTAAAAAGTATCAGCGATATTAGTAGATTCTGTAATGTACTCTGAAGTCTGTACAATGCATCAACCGAAAGAAAAATCAAGTAATAAGGTGAAATAATATTTATTGAGGCCTATTATTATTGTTATTGTATATATATATTTTTTTATAGTAGAAGATAGTGTAAATTTGCAACCACAAAATGTGAAACCTCTCTCAAACACTTTTACAAATGATTATTTCTTTAGAAGTATATAACTAATTTCCATAGATTGGGCTTTAACAACTGAGTACTGTGTAATAAAATAAAAATGCGAATCAATAAAATTCCATAATCAATTTTTGACAAAATGCTTACAACCCTCGAATAAAGTTTCACTACATTTTCAAGGATGTAATGCTTACTAAGAGTAAGAGTGTTTCTGAAAGCTAAGAATATGAAGCCTATTAGGGGGCTGAGAAAATAATTCGCGAAAAACCTCTGATGTTTCGAGAAGCACAACTTTGTGTTTCTCAATTAAATACTTGCAGTTACATAGGCTCGATTATACATTCAAAATAATATCCTAAGCCCGCTGTAATTATATCATGTCTGAGAATAGAATGATGTGGCAGAGGACTGGATGTGCCCGAGTCACTCGCGCCTTTTCTATTGATTTTTATTAAATTATTTTAAGTAAAAAAAATATTATACTAATCGCATTTGGAAGGACGGTAATCCAATTGAGTGGGAAGAGAAGCGAGAAGAGAGTTTATACGAAGCAACAGATGAGGGATCATCGATTCCCTACAGCCCCGTAGCTCTGGCCTTGGCAGGGCATAATTTCGACCACCTCAAGGGCCCAACAACCCCTACAACAAAGTCACCCGCCGAATTTATAAAGCCATATTTAACACTTGGCTCCGTTAAAAAACTTATATATATTTGCCTTGAATTAAATAATAATAAAATTTAAGATTTAATTTAAGAAGATAACATTTTAAGAATTTTAATAAAGTTTTACGTCATAGAATAACACATCACAACGACATGAAGTTGAATGGGAGTTGGAGAAACCTCCCCAGTAAAGTCGCTGATAAAGATTGTGTGATATATATTATGAACATAAAATACTTTCAGAACAGAATCGCTCAATTAAGCATGATTAATGAAACAGAATCTTCCAAAAAGATTTGTTCACTCAGCTACCGTATCTCTTTCAAACCAATTTCTCTGCTAGTATTTTAATATAAAAACAATTTTATCCGTAAGTAATTGACTTACCAGTAAACAAAGAGGAACTTAATTTTAAAGCTACCCAATTAAAGAAATAAAATGATAATTTAAAAGTAAATTATTGAAAACTATTTTGTCGTAGTCAAAAAAGGTAGACGTAATAGCAATAATTTAGACAAATGGAAATGAGGTATTTACCTCTCGACTTTTAAAAATTCCTTGTTGTCATTGAGGAATGAGATGAATGAATTTTGGAGCAAGAAGTAAATTCGGAACAATCTTGTTTGCGTATTTCATATTGTTATTAAACAAAATATGGAATATTTATGTAAATTTAAAAACGTCATCTTGTAGTTAGAGAGTAATATTTCTTCATAGGATGAAATTGCATTTGCAATTATACATGGGAAAGAAAAGATCTGTAATGTTTGCTAATAAATGGAAATGGGTTTTAGGCTTGTGAGTCTAGTCGATAAATCATATCATTGTGAGAAAGATCCGACATTTTACAGGGAAGGTTAACGTTGCAAAAATTTTGACGATTCCGAGTTAAGTGTTTCATATCATTGCGGTCATTTAGATAAAAGGAACAAAACTCAAAACATAACTAAAAATGCTTAAGCCACTACCTAAATTAATATCTACTTACCAGAAAATGACAATTAAACTAAGCTAATGATCGGAAAAGAAGTCAGTAAAATGTAGGACGGAGTTAAGTATGTATGATATTGATGGATCCCAACTAAACGGAAAGCCAGTGAGAAACAAAATCGACATGTGATCGAGGTGTGAATTTTGATAAAGAATTTTTAAAAGCATATAGTTTTAAAATTAACAGAATTAGAGTTGTCAGTCAGATCACGTCAGCTATAAAAATGGCGGCCCCTTAGCTCGGAGAAATTACGCCTCAAAAAAAATCCATTACACATGAAAATGCATTATCTTTGAAATAAAAGCACATAAAATTTTGAGTTATTTAAAGCTAAAATACGGTAAGTCGGTTAGCAAAAAATATTATCAAAAATTAGTAAATTGTACCTCTTTAGCGAATAAATGAATAACCCCATGTATCAGCACCTGCATCAAAAAGAGAAGCTCCAAATTAACATTGTCACAAATAAATATTTTACAACATCCATTTGTGAAACAGGAACTCCTTAATATTAAAATTAGCTCACTCCAGCCCAGGGAAACTAATTAAAATGCGAAAGTATTCCTAGCAAGTAAGGCTTAAATCCGCGAAATGTTTCGGTTTCATGCATATTACTCTAAAACTATAGATCATACAGTATTGTTTCCACTCTACCATAAAGGAGTATACTATTCTCAGTAGAATGGCATGTTTCAACTTAAAATCGGTTGTCATTTAACCAAAATCGAACAATGAAGATCTGTAATTTTTTTCCTTTTTACTGGAAACTCATGTGTAATGCCTGTAAACCGAAAATGTTTACTCTAAATGAACACTGTTAGAGAGAGAGAGAAACACTTTATTCATTATAAAAGTGATGCTGCCCAACTACATAGGGTTGCTAATACACAGCATACTATACATCTTATCTTAGACTATTTGTTAGATCTTATTGTAATAATATATAATAATAATAATATCATCCATGCATATATTTATATAAATATGTATACCTACAGGGTTATATATATTTTTTTTTATATATAACTTTTTATTTTATTTATTTATTTTTTTTCCATTTTTATTCTTTCTGTCTTTTACTCAAACCCTTGAATAACGGAAAATAGCTGTAGAGCATCAATTTTTCATTAAAAAAAGGTCCTTAATTATTAAATTAGCTTTCTTTGACGTAGAAATACAATTTTTTTTTTCTTTTTTTTTTTTGTGAAGTGGATATAAACCAGGTGGATTTAATCAGGTACGTGCTTAACAAAATTTATCTTAAATTCAAAGAAATTGAAGCAAGTAGATAATTTTTGGTTGAAAATTTTAATATTTAATATTTAACTTTAATTCGCAAAAATGAATTTATTTTTTTATCTGATTGCAGGACTGATCTAGATTTATAATTAAAAATTTAATTATATGAAAGGTAAAAATATGAAGCACTAAAACTTTTATACGTAAAATTTTTGTTTTGGACTAGTTCTTTAAGAGTATCAGGCGTTGGAACTCTTAGAGGCTGTTGGAGCAACAGCGTAAATAATGTTTTGCAAAATAAGGTTAAATCTACTGATCATTGGTTAACAATAGGTTTTCGCGAAACGACTTATCCGATTTAAAGTTTAAGTAACTCTTTGGAAGCGAAGTTTAATGCTATTCTATTTTTAAGATAATTTAATTTTTCTATGCGATGAATTTTATTAGAGAAATAAGCAAAGTTTGAAATGAGGCCAACATTTTCCGTTTTAAGGTATCGGCATTTTTACAGGTAGCGAGATTTGACTAGACGTAATTTTTTTAATACTAATACTCGCTATTATATAATAATATAATATAATGAAATCTCTATCAAAATTTTCATTAGATAAAGTAGATTTTTCTCACAGGCCCTCAGTCTAAACCAACTAGGGTGGAGAACACAGGGTTTGGTGCGACCTTGAGTGCACCAATCAATTTAGGTAAGGCGGGGCTCATGACTATGCTGTACGGTACGGTCGCCTAGGCCTGCCCTAACGTTAACGAAGTTGGATCTACTTAAGGTAGTTGTGCAGACCATAGGAGTGCGTGTTTCCGACGGCCGGAGAACGATTTGGAGGGGTCAAATCGTATACAATACACTAAAGAATTAAGTAATGTAATATTTTGGTGTCCTTAAGCACGTGACCAACTGAAGAGTTTCTAAACTGCTGACTTTAGGAATCTGTTGGAAGATGAAGGTTCAGTAATAAAATCCATTAAAGCAGGTTCAAGACAGACGGTTCCAAAGTTTTCTAATCATTTCTTTGCCCCATAAGTAAAGATCAGCATGTCAATTTTTTTATTGAATTAGATTTTCCAATTTGGATTTAAAAATATAACAAGATAAATAATTTGTTAAATTTCTTTTTTAGATACTTATTGTACCTTAGCATTTAAATCCAATGTTAAATTTAATTCAATAAAAAAAAAAATTGACATGATGTTTACCCCCGGGGTACGGATTTATAATATTCAGCCTCTTAAAATTAAAACTCGTCGTTATTATCAAGTGCAACTACAATGAAGACACAAGATATTAAGATTGTGAAAAAAGTAATCATCAATTAACATATGCCTGTAATCGATGTAAATAAATTAATGTAACACTGGACAGATAATGACTACGCCTGCTATGAAATAGCATGGATCTTCGAAAAAAAAATGAAATATTTAGATTAACATTTAAACCTTTAAGTACCTTTGTTTTCTAATAAACACGAACACTTAACTTTTCATTCAGTTTTATTTTGCAAAACCATATCTAATTACAGCAACTAAAGGTGCCCTTAGAGTTCGGTTTTTCATCCTTCCGAACCATCGGTTTGCACAAGGAAAAATGGTGGGGGGAAACTGTCGGTTTGGAACGATACCCCCTTAAACCATCGTTTTTTTTCATCCATCCACCCCATGATTATTACTATTTAATAATATTTTAATTTAAAAAAATGTTCCAATTATGACTCATTTATGTTTTTTAATGCCTATTTTCCCTGAATAGTTTTTCTTATTAATATATATATATATATATATATATATATATATATATATATATATATATATATATATATATATATATATATAAACAATATAAAATCCCATTTGTTGATATTTGTCGATTGACCATATGGTTAGTAAAACAATATTCAATATTTAATTTATGTAATTATTGGTGAGTGATCTTAAATGACGAATAAAAGAGTGTTATCTAGAGTTCGAACTATAATTATTCCTAGAACGTTTTCCCTCTGATAACCTAGATTTATCTAAATCATTTTTAACGAGTAGTTAGCAAATTGTTACTAGAAGTCACTTCAGAAAAGTAAGACTATATCTGTCAACAAATAGTCAGACACAAGAAATTCAAACCCATCAGTTAACGCGTCCACCAACCAACCAAAACAGATTTAGTGCAAATAAACAAGTGATTATTGTTTATTTTGTTACTTTGATCTATTAATTGTTAATCCTTTCCATCATTTATATTTATCCTCTGCATTCAAGAGTTTAAAACATTTCCTGTTAACGTTCTAATAATTACTAGACCTAAACTGAATAGCACTTTAGAAGACAGATTAAAACTGATTTATTTGTTTAGTAGAAGGACATAAATTGAGTAAAAGGACCTACTAACAACAAAAATACGTATATAAGTAATATTGATATATTGGAAAACTTTCGCTGCATTAAAAGTGTAGAATTTCTATTAACGTTTATAAAAAATATATATTTATTTTCTATAAATATATATAAATTAATAACAGTTTAATTGAGCAGTATTCAACTTATATATATATATATATATATATATGTATATATATATATATATATATATATATATATATGTTTTAAAGAAAAGAAAAATATTGGAAACATTGCAAAGAGATATGGATG
Organism: Aelia acuminata; assembly: GCA_911387785.2. Lineage (NCBI taxonomy): Eukaryota > Metazoa > Arthropoda > Insecta > Hemiptera > Pentatomidae > Aelia > Aelia acuminata. The sequence continues at coordinate 99,755,334 of OU426978.1, forward strand.
CTTCAACGATATGTTTCTGCACCGAGTAAGGTTTTCTGGAACAAGTACATTAATCTCCCTTTTTGCGGAAGAACAAGTCAATTAAAAATTAACGATCGAGATTTTCACAAGACTGTAATACCAGATAGACTTGAAAAAATATTAAAAATAATGATTCAAATACCATTATTATTTTCAATAAAAATTTTCTACCTTTTAAAAAGAGTTGGCGGATAATGGTCTGGAACAGTACGATATTAAAATATGACATAATGTAACTGATAAGTGTTCAGATCGTCCAATTAAAAAAAAAGTATAAAAATACAATCATTATTTAGGAGAGAGCAATTGCAGCACGAAAGCCTAAATATATCCCTTGAAAGTGATTCGTGCCGATTTAAGATCTGCAGTTGAACGGGGAACATCACAATCAGGAAATCATAAACCAGAAAGTTGAGGTAAAAGCTTCTATTTGAACGACCGATATTTTTTTCCATATGGATAAAATGTTGTTGTATAAACCATAAATTATTAAATACCAGGTTCGCAAACAATTACAAAAATTACTGCTATGAACAGCTTACCCTCAAAACCCAGGAATGGACGACCGTTACTTCAACATTTCCCGGCGATAAAAGAAACTTCTAAGAGACTAAAAAAACTCCGGCCCTTTCCCCTGCAACTGATGCATTTATACATTCCTTAAGTGATTTTTTTTTCTCTTAAACTTAAAACACTGTCACAGGCAGGAAGCCATGCCATTGTCTTCAAATAAGGACAGTGACTCGAAAAAGAAATGAAAATAATTCTTTCTGATGGATGTCCCTCTAACTGAAACACGTGATTAGAAGCATTTGGTTTCGAGAACATTCACCCTTATGATTGATTTCGCCATAACTGGTCTTTTATTAAAGCTAGATAGTTCTAGATTCAGAATAAATAAACAAACGTTCTAAAATAATTAGTCTTGACAACATAAAATACCTTTAAAGTCAATTTTTTCAAGTCACTCGCGTAAAAGTTAAAATTCCAAGTTAATTTGTGATTAAACGACCATCGTTAACGAAAAACGCCCTGAAATAAAACATCTGGAGCGATTATTCTTCTTTAAAAATCAGTGGTCAAATTTCAAAGTATATCAAATAGTTTTATAGAAAACGGACCTTAGCGATGAAAAGGCATCAGTGACTCGGGCGCATCAAGTCCTCTTCCACATCGTTCAGTCCTCATACACGATATAATTACAGCGGTTTTAGGATATTATTTTGAATGTATAATTGAGCCTATGTAACTTCAAGTTTTTAATTGACAGAAATAATTAATTTAACCTTTTTTTTTATATATATAAATCTGATAAATAAAAGATATAAAACTGATAAATAATAATGAATTAGTCGCAGATTGCACATTATCTAAACGTCACTTATATTGACATAAACTGGTTATCTTGAAATGAAATAATAATGTTCTCATAGTAGTAGTTGGGTTACAGACACTGGCTTCTGATCATTCGTGAAATTTGAAATAAATGCATTATTGATTATTTACAGATTTAAAAACCATCAAAATAAAAAAGATAAATAAAAAGTTCTTTTTGTTCGTTGATATGAAACGTGAAGACGTGAGAATCTGACATTTATTGCTACACTATTACTAAAACGTTCTTTACCATATCAAAATATTCGAAGGAATCAAAACGCAATTATAAATAGTATTATAAATCAATGTTCCAATTTTTCTGTAAAATATAAATTAATATTGTAAATACTTCAATAATGGTGCCTCCGTATTATGAAAATAATGTATTATGTATTATGTTGTAACCTTAAAATATTAACTACTAGATCCAATAACATGATAATTTATGGAAACATCGGATTTTTTAGAATTATTTTGAGAAAATATTATTACTTGTTAACAACAAATATATAATTCATAAATACATTTATGAAGAAGTCAAATTAGTTATAATTAAATTTCTGTGCATTTAGCAGTTTTTGTCGACGGCTGCATCGACTAGCAAACTGCATCCTTTTCATCAATTCAAAACTAAAATCTTATGAGATCTCTTTGCTAGTGCAGGTAAAATGGACCAATATTGAACTTGGACAGAGCAAAATTTTTACCTTCGTGAAACTTTGGTTTAAACTTCCTACCACTGCTAAAATTCAAGATCTCCGGAGTACGCCCAAATTTAAGGGGTGGCAAGCATAAAAACAGTCAAAACGGGACATCATTTAACCTACTAGCAGCAAAATTAATAAGGAGCCCTCCAACCCCCCCCCCTCTCAACCTTATAAAACAGAAGATTTATTGTCTGTTAAAAAAAAAAAGTTATTCCTAGGTTGATGCTTATTCCATTTCTTCATGACGCCTTCAGGCCACAGGAAAGACTTATGTACAAACTCCAATTCAAGGTAATATGTCACCATCAATGCGATTTGTCCGCTATTTTATCAGAAAAACTAAATTGGGTGGCAGTTTTCGATACAAAGAGTAAATGCTGTATAGGTGGATTAGTCAAAGCCAAATCCAATTTTCCCATGATTTGCATGGTCATAGAGAGCTTGTGAAACGAGGATAGCATGTGTGGGATGCTATAGGATAGAAATGATTGTTGCATTGTTTACATAAAAGGTCATCAGGGTGTCATTCACATGCTTATTAGTCAAGTATTCATTCATCAATCGAGGAAAAATTCCAAGCCTCGTCAAAAACCTTAGCATTTAGAACCACGTCAAAATTATAATGATTTTATTACCTAATAGTATTTTCTATAAGTTTAATGTAGTTAATAATTACTTAATAAGTAAATAGTGGTAATAAGTAAATCCGAATCTACCCAAGCATCTACCATAGTAATCACAGAATTAGATTTGCACTGTATGAAGCAGATGTTATTTATGTACGTGTCAATCATTATGTCAATTATACAATATTAGATCCATGAATTCAATTAAATTTACAATTTTTAAGGATTTTAGGTATTTCAATACTTTGTGAACTTTTTATTCGTCGTCTAAAAATGCTTCAGCCATAGTAGCACTGCGCTGTGAGTACTGTACAATACAGTATACCTCATCAGATTTTTATTTTATGCACTATACCTACTTAGTAATTAACGAATGACTCATGAATTGGTAACCTTTGTAATTTCCTCCAAAATATTAGATCATTTTGTTCAAATATTTTTTCTTATGGTCTAGGTCCAAGGATAATGGCTGCCCAGAGTCAGCATGATGCCCTGAGGACCTACATTTCTTTCCCTGAAGCATACCGCCCTTCTACCAAACCTCCGGGCGGTTACTGATATCCCGGAAAACCACTCCACGATTCTCGATGAGATACACGGGGAAGGTACATCACTCCTACGCTCGGTCGGTGTGGGTCGCCTCCAGTAGGCTGACGTGCCTCACATACCGGGAGGTGGGGTAGGCTTGGACTGCGTGGCGTTCATTGGCGGGTGGTCACCCGAATGAAGCGGTCACCCATCCAAGTACTAAACACGCTCGACCTTGCTTAACTTTGATTACCTATTGCAAGCGCCTTTGTCCACTCGGCCATCCCGGCCCCTTCATTTGATAATCCTATCAAAACAAATTTCATAGAGGTCATCTTTCTCGTTTTAGAAGTAAACAAAAATAAACCTTGTCGTTGTCTTATTTGTTTAAATTTTCACATTAACAAAACAGTGAGTTAAGCTAGTTAATTATCTTGATTTTATCTAAGATGCATAAGTGTATCCTTGTCCGAATTATTAAGTAGTTCATCAAAGATCTACAACCAAAAAAAAAAAGATATAAATTAAAAAACGAAAATAAGAAACTTTAATAGAAAATTGCGTTATATATCGTCCCTGGTACTGCAAAAACTCGTAACAACTGATATTCAGGAAAACAAAAAATTATTCTATAGTTTCGTTTTATTGTTTACATTTTTCCTATTGGCTGCTTTCAAGTATTAATTGATCAAGCCGATTCTGAAATTCCAATAATTTTCATGGAGAATAATTCTTCTTTTTTGATGACTGGTGACATAAGTCATCATCACCCTGAGGTGGCCCTAGGATTTTTCAATAGGAGTAAAAAATCCTTATCCATGCGGTCACTCGGATAGGACTTAAAATAGAGGTCCCGATATACATTTATGTAGTTTCTATATTTTACAATCACCATTCATTTAAAAAGTAAAAGTGGCTGGCATTTCATCCGCGAGTAAGCATTGATTTTTTAATTGATATACAATACAACAACTATATATAATATAACAACATATATATATATAAAATTTTAATAAAAGGCAATTTATTCTTCAACATTAACGCAGGAATATTCTCCGGTGACCCGATTAGAAATAAATAATGAGAATTTTGTCATCGGCCTCCCATCTGACATCTGAGGTTTGTCAAGGATCTTTTATTGTTTGCTTAATGTATTGCACTGCCCAAGGACCCTCCCATAGGAATCGTAACATATAGATTGTTCCCTTCAACTATTTTACCATTCATCACTGTTTCAAAGAACTTTTTTGTTTTCCTTAACTGAGGACAGTCCATTAAATGAGATTGTAAAAAAAACGGATATGTACTTCATTCAAATATTATATCTAAAACGCAGAGTGATGACACGCAACAAAGGAAAACATATCAATTTTTTTGGTTTTATTTTGTGTATGGTTTAATGTTTATAAAATTATTTTACAAAATTTCATCATAGTAGAATATTCATCAAGGAGAACAGAAATTATCATAATTTGATATTTATAACTTAGTAGTTTCAATTATTGTCGGCTATATTTTCTTTAAGTTCTTGAATTGAATTAAATATTCTGTTGAATTGAAAAATATTAATAATAAGTAATTTACGTGTGCGAGAGCGGGGACAGAGCAGGGGCAGAGCTAGTCCGGGGGGGGGGGGGGGTTGGAAATCTCCCCGCGAGCGCTAGTTAGCTCTCGCACACGTAAATTACATGTATTTTTCAATTCAACAAAATATTTACTAATATAATGTAAAACATCAATATTATTTTTTAAAAATTACTTTAAATAATTAAATAAATGAAGCTAAGAAGAATCTGACTACCGTTCAAAAGAAGTTGGAATATCAATCTTCCAAGATAACTTAATATTCAGGTGACTGAATACTAAGAGGCCAAACTACGGCGACATATTAGTTCAAAGATTTTTTTAGGTTAAAAAATTTAGTAAGTTGTCCTAGAAAATTGGAAAATAAACCTATAATAAAGTAAGAAGAAAGCTGTCTTAAAACCAATTTTAAGACAAAATTTGTGAATTAGTTTTGAAATAATTTTTTTATTATAATTTATTTTTGTAATTTTTATAGATAATAATTGAACAAGAAAAAATAAAAGTTACCCCCTAAAACTTAGATGTCATAAGGACTTAAGATACCTGGAATAAGAAAATAGAATTTTTAAAATTGGTACGTCCGCTTTCCAGTGAATGACGGTCACCACAGGATGAAACATTGCGAAGGAAGTAAGCACATGTCCGTTCTATTTATGAAGACGGAAGAAACATTTGTAAGGGTCTACGAATCGTTCTAAAGCCCCCCAAAAAATATATATATATAAAAAAAAATTTTTACAGCAACTAACTAGTTAAGGACGTAGTATCTTTCATAAAACGTTTTTATAAATATATGAAAAGAAATGGTGTTTTGAGTAATTACCTCGAAAAATGCAATGGTGTATTAGTCGTGAATGTGCATGTCTTTGTGAATGGTGTGTTGTTCGTCATGTAACATGGAACCTTAAAAATTTTCCGAAGTATTTGAAGACATGCTAATTTAAATATTATGTTGTATATTTAAAATGAACTGTTATTGGAGAACTATTAATAGTAATTAAATGTTAATTTAATGGTACCAATTGGCTGCATCATGGAAGGCTGGCAGTTGACCTCAGCACTGTCATTACAAGCGATAGTTATTTACATGTGGTGGCAGCAATTTGTGTAATCGTAAAACTAACAAGACGCCACAGGTAGGATTGCTTTTGCTATCTCTTCTTTACACAGAGCCCCACCGGCCTTGCTCTGAATGTGGTCATTCTCTTGTCTACGAAGCTGTGTCCCTCTTTGAATGAAAAAAATCATCCTACATGTTAGCGATTTCTGTTTCAGTCATCATAAAAAATAAAGGTTTTCCAAAAAAATAAACTAACGTGACTTTATATTAAAAAAAAAAATGCTCATCTAACAAACGATTTTCAAGTAACACTTAATTATACTTATATTTAAGGAACCGCTGAATATATTAATTAAAAATATAGTAAGGAAAATCTTATAATTTTAAAAATGTAAAAATGTATCCCGGTAAAAAGTCAATAATTAACCTCAACCCCCCCCCCCAAAAAAAAACCTATTATTTGTAAAAATATGAGGAATTGGTATTGTTATACTTCTATTTGACCTATGAGCAATCATTGTTTCATATTTCGCGGCAATCGGATATGGCGCTAAAAATTTAATATTTTCTCCACCCCAAAAACTATGCATAAAAAAAATTTATGTGAAATTATCTCATTACACATCTATTTAGACAATCAACAGCCAGTGAGACAAAATTTGTTGAAATCGATTGAATAAGTATGAAGTTAATAATTGCGCCCCCCCCCCCCCAATAAAAACAACATCAAGCTGAAAGAAATGTACCAGCTCAATTTTCAGGGGTGAGAGCTCTGGTGCAAAGGACCACCCCACACTATAACGACAACAGTTTAACTTCAAACAACCTACTTAAGTTGTGGTTTATTTGATTATTTAAAATACAAAATAAAACACTTTTTATTTTATTTTAGTATTTTAGAATTAAAATAAAATAACATGTGATTTATTTTATTTTAATTCTAAAATATCAAAATTTAAAAAAATTATTTTAATTCCTACCCTAAAGGGTCATTGGCGTCTAATGGTGGTTTATATCCGTCTATGGAATCCCGAGTATTTGAGGAACTTAAACTCTCTCTTCACTGTTTTTCATAATTTCTTTTAGAATCAAAAAGTCCAACTTTTTTCCTGAGCTTTTCAAATTGTGGGCACTCAAACAGGTGTTGTACTGATAAAGGAACATTGTCACATTTATCACGTTGGAGCTTCTAGCCTCCTAAGTACGAGCCTCGTAGGTAACTGTGTGAAATGTATTAACGTCCAATTCTTAGACGGCACAGCATTACTTCTTCCCTCCTTGATATTCTGTAGCTTGTATTCCTTCTCCTACAGTCAGTTTTTACCTTTGTATTTATTTGTATTTAAAATACTTTTATTTTAAGTACAAAGGTCTGTTCTAAATTGTAGGGCCAGAGCAATGATTATGAATACATAAGCAGTTCCACAAATAAATTTAATATGAAATTCGATTCATGGGCAGACAAGTAAAGTCAATTCATAAATGTAATTGCATTTTAGAAGAACAATACTTAGAATGTTTGATAAAAACAAACAAACAAATGGAAAAAATACATGGATTCGTTCTTTTCTATTGAATCTATTGTAATAAATCCAATGAGCAAACAATTGATCTCATTTTCAATGTCACTGCCAGGTCAGGTCTTTACATAAACATTATTCATTTAAAATGTTATACTGATCATATGATATATTTTTCGTGCGATTTTCAATGAGTTTTTCAGAAGAAAAAAAAAAATGAAATATATTAGATAAAATGATAAAAATGAAATTTTAAACAAAATTGTTTAAAAATTATGAATTAATTATTTAAAAATAAAAATAGATCTTGGAAGGTCTGGGATTCGGTCAGCTTATGCGGACTTATATTAAAAATTTTTAAACGACAGAGAATTTTGTGTAAGGGTAGGCAACACATTTTCTTCCAACTATTTATTTCAAAATGGTACTCCACAGAGTTCTCTAAGCGTAACACTTTTTCTTTTAGTCATTGACGGAGCAATGTCCACTATAGAGGCTCCCGTCAAGTGTTTTCTGTTTGCGGACGACATAGCCATAACAGCTCGGAGCAAGTCAATTCCCTATATCCAATGGCAGTTAAAAAAAACGATGGAAAAAGTAGAGAGTTGGACAAAGAGATCAGGATTTAAGTTATCCGTTTCGAAATCGAAATGTATACATACCTGTAGAGGACGAAAATGCCATCTGCAAAATCCTAGAATTGAAATAGAAGGGTCTCCCATTGAATATGTTGAAAAGCATAGGTACCTGGGAATGGTACTTGATAAGAAACTTAGCTGGGTCCACCATATCAGGGAGCTGAGAGATTAATGCACGAAAAGGCTTGGGATTCTCATATGCGTCTCTCATTCTAGCTGGGGTGCAGACAGACGGTCTCTAATTACTATGTACCAAGCATTAGTAAGAAGTAAAATCGACTACGGAGCCCAGATCTACAAAACTGCCAGCAAAACCTTATTACGGAGCTTAGACTCTATTCATAATGCAGCCCTTAGAATTTGCACTGGAGCCTTCAGAACCTCTCCAGTCGATAGCATACATGCAGAATTTGGGGGAACCGTCATTATATTTAAGAAGAGTCTTCTTAGCTCTTAAATATGTTGCTAAATTGAAAGCTTGTCCACACCATCTTCTAACCGAACACTTATTTGCCGAAGGATTGGATAATCGCGGTCTCAAGAAAGAACAACCTCTATCTAAAGGACATATACGAAACATTAACAAAAATTGGCATGAGCCTAAGTAATATTAGACCCTTAGCGAATCTAAAAATACCAAGATGGAGTGAAGTTAGACCAAAAGTGGATAGATCAATGGCTGAGGTCACCAAAACATACCCGATAGAAGTTCGGTCATCGTTTTTAAGATTAATGGAAAAATATAATCACTGGGATATACTTTATACAGATGCGTCAAAAGTGGGCGATACAGTTGGCTGCGCTGTGAGTAGTAAACATATTCAGCTCCTATTTAACTTACCAGGGGGAAGTACAATATTCACTGGGGAAGCGACAGCCATCCTAAATGCTCTCTACTTGATAGCGAAATCCAGGGAAAAGAACTGGGCTGTTATAACGGATTCTTGGAACGTTTTGGCTGCCATAGATAGTCCATACCCACGAAATTCGCTAATTATAGAAATCCTCAATGAACGGTGGGATATAAAAAGCAAAAGCCAAGAACATTAACTTCGTCTGGGTTCCTGCCCATTGCGGCATTCCAGGCAACGAAAGAGCTGACCAGGCAGCCCATTTAGCAAGACTAGAAGAAGGAACAGGAATTAGTAAACTTAATAAGATTACCCTAGAAGACTGGACGCTACAAACAAAGAAAATGCAATTAACAGAATGGGAGAAGATTTGGGCGAGAGAAAAAAAGAAAAGAAAAACAAAAACTCGAGAATTAACTAAGGTAAAAACTGATTGTAGGAGATGGAATACAAGCTACAGAACATCAAGGAGGGAAGAAGAAATGCTGTGCCGTCTAAGAATTGGACATTGTCATTTCACACACAGTTACCTACTTAGGAGGCTAGAAGCTCCAACCTGTAAAAAATGTGACAATGTTCTTTTTTCAGTACACCTTCTGTTAGAGTACCCACAATTTGAAAAGCTAAGGAAAAAAGTTGGACTTTCTGATTCCCTAAAAGAAATTATGAAAGACAGTGAAGAGAGAGTCACCACTCTATTTAAGTTCTTTAAATACTCGGGATTACATAGATAGGTATAAACCACCATTAGACGCCAATGGTGACCCTTAGGGTATAGGCGAAAACACAAAATAAAATAAAATAAATAAATAAAAATAAAAATGATTAAATTTCAACACATAATGTATAACTGTGACGATACGTCAAGTAGACATTTTCCAGATATTTGTTTAGCCCACCGGTTACTACGCTGCATTGTGGCCAGAACTGGTGGGTAAGAAAGGCCCTACGGTGTGCTAAATGGTAAAAGCGCTGCATCGGAGATGCAGAAAACCTCGATTCGATTCAAGGCCGTGGTCGAATCTTATCTCTTCTTATAAAATTGTTTGCAAATTATAAATTAAACAAAATAAGCTTGATTATTTGTTTTACTTCATTCCAACTTCTGTTCACTATCCCTTTAACGATCAAAAAACTATAAAATTTATAAGTGACAAGCATTACTTGTGCTTCATGGAACACCCACGTAGACATACTACAAAACAAACTCATAAAACTAATAAATTCCCTTTCCATAGCGGCAAGAGCGACCTGGGGGTTAAGAACGGAGGCTCTGGATATTTTGTATAGGGGCGCAATTTTACCCATCCTCGCCTATGGCATCGAAATTTGGTACCCTGCGTTAAAGAAAATTTACAACATTAGAAAGTTGGAAAGGGTCCAAAGGCTGATGGCACTTAAAATCGCTAAAGGCTTTCGAACCCTCTTCGATGAAGCCGCCTTCGTCTTAGCCAAAATTGTTCCCATAAGTATATTAGCTGACTTTTATGTAAGTAAATTCCATTTATTATCCACAAAGACTGATACTGAAACCTTCAAATCGGATGACGTGGAACACATTACTGACTACAAAGACTGGCCACATCCTGCAGATTACCCAAGAATTATCCTGAATTCCAAAAACACGACAGACTTTCAAATATACACTGATGGTAGCAAGGATGGCGAACATGTAGGGTGTGCTAGCCTAATATTTGAAAATGGGATTTTGATGAAAATTATAAAGTTTAGACTAGGTCCGTATTGCACTAATAACCAAGGCGAACAGTTCGCCATCCTCAAAGCCCTCGAATACATTAACAACTTAAAAAATCTGGTGCGTGCGCGCAACACACAACTTTCACTTACCAACTTACTTAGATTAGAAATTAATGCGTTTTTTTAATTGCCACTTCTCAAATGAACAGAACAGCTTTAATTATGAACAATGATCTGTCATTAAAGGGGTACTCCGCATGCGTGGGCTCCACGAGTTTTATGAGTTGACCGAATATTTTTCTTTTTTTCTCCTCTTTATATTTTCTTTATTTTTATCATATCTCATATTGAGCCATTTCTTATTATTAGGCGTAATAAGAGACAGTCAATTTTTCCATATAAACAAAAACAAGTGTACTTTACAGGAAAACAAAAAAGACCCATTCCCCATTTAAGCCCCCTCAGAACATTTTAATAACAATAAAGCTTACCTGATATTAAAGAACACCTTATTTTTATTAAACATGGCGAATTTGATCAAAATCATAAAAGCCGTTTTTGAGATAGACGAAAGAAAGGTATAAATTGGAAAACAAGTTATGAAATAAAGTGCCCCCTCCGGTTGATCAATTTTGATGAAATGTTGGCTATCACATCTTTGACATATACATACATCAAATACCCAGTTTGATCAAAATCGTTAAAACCGTTTTTGAGTAAATAAAAAAAACACGTGAAAATGATATAAGATTTATCAAGTAAAGTCCCCCCTCCGGTTGATCAATTTTGATGAAATTTTTACAGTCATATCTCGGGCATACAGGTACATCAAATACCCAGTTTGATCAAAATCGTTAAAACCGTTTTTGAGTAAATACAAAAAACACGTGAAAATGATATAAGATTTATCAAGTAAAGTCCCCCCTCCGGTTGATCAATTTTGATGAAATTTTTACAGTCATATCTCGGGCATACAGGTACATCAAATACCCAGTTTGATCAAAATTGTTAAATCCGTTTTTGAGTAAATAAAAAAAAACACGTGAAAATGATACAAAATTTATTAAGTAAAGTCCCCCTTCCGGTTAATCAATTTTGATGAAATTTTTACAGTCATATCTCGGGCATACAGGTACATCAAATACCCAGTTTGATCAAAATTGTTAAAACCGTTTTTGAGTAAATAAAAAAAACACGTGAAAATGATATAAGATTTATCAAGTAAAGTCCCCCCTCCGGTTGATCAATTTTGATGAAATTTTTACAGTCATATCTCGGGCATACAGGTACATCAAATACCCAGTTTGATCAAAATCGTTAAAACCGTTTTTGAGTAAATACAAAAAACACGTGAAAATGATATAAGATTTATCAAGTAAAGTCCCCCCTCCGGTTGATCAATTTTGATGAAATTTTTACAGTCATATCTCGGGCATACAGGTACATCAAATACCCAGTTTGATCAAAATTGTTAAATCCGTTTTTGAGTAAATAAAAAAAAACACGTGAAAATGATACAAAATTTATTAAGTAAAGTCCCCCTTCCGGTTAATCAATTTTGATGAAATTTTTACAGTCATATTTCGGGCATATAAATAGATCAAATACTCAGTTTAATCAAAATCGTTAGAGCCGTTTTTGAGAAAATCGAAAAAAACATAAAAAGTTATTAAATAAAGTACCCCCTCCCGTTGAGCAATTTTGATGAAATTTTTGCTGTCACATCGCGGGCATATACCTACACCAAATACCCAATTTCAGGTTCGCACGGATTATAGTTTTTGAGCTAGTCTGTTCACACACACACACACACAGACCATTTCGCGGGACTTGGTTATTTTGACTCAGGGGACCCCAAAACGTGTATTTCCGTTGAAAACCGGAAGTCGAAAATTTTCACGATCGCAATACTTCCACTTACTATATATTTCATATATAGGTAAGTGAAAGTAAAAACACTAACAAAACTATTAATGTGCTGACCGACAGCCAATGTTCGTGGACATGGACAGATTTCTATACAACACAAGGAGTCACAGGACACGCAGCTGTGAACAGTTACCTTCATAGGTTTAAAATCAGGGACTCGCCATTGTGTCCCTGTGACTTCACACATGAACAAACCATTGACCACCTAATACATGAATGTAGACTACTTACTGACTACAGAAATTCGCTAATAACAAAAACTATAGAGAAACTGGGACGATGGCCTGTAGAAAATCACTTATTATTTGAAAAAATATTTGTAGACGTGAGACTATTTTTTAAAAACGCACTAATTAAAATTAAAGAAGTTAATGAAAACTATTTTTGATTGATAACTTCTTTCTGGCTTTCAAAAAAAAAAAAAAAAAAAAAAAAAAAAAAAAAAAAAAAAAAAAAAAAAAAAAAAAAATCAATATATATATATATATATATATATTTGTTCTATTTTGCTGCTGAACGCTATTAATCTAAGTTATAATAATTTCTCTATTTTATGTTTTCAAGTTTCATTCATTTATTATTTCGTTTGTGGTTACTGTAAGTTTGGTATCTGATTATATGCTCTGTTTAAATGTTCTGTTTATGTTATATGTTTAAATGTAGTTATGAATTTAAGTGCTTATCTATGTTTTTATGTTTTAATATGTCCATATGTGTTTATATGGTGTTTATATGTTTCAGTATATGTAAGTATGATTGTATGTAAGTTCGTCAATATGAATGTAAAAGGTATTTATTGTGTAGTTGCTGAACGCTACTATTTTTCTAATCTTTTTTTCTTCACTTAATCATTAGCTTCTTATTGTCATGTTTCATTAGGCTTTGTTTTTTTTTATTGAAGTTTGTTTATTATTTTTAAAAAAATCTTATTGTTTGTATAAAACTATAATATAAGTACGTATCGTAGTTGATGCTGCAAAGGTCTATGCACCAGTATCGCTGGAGGCGGGTCCCTGGAGTACCACCGGCGACACAACTAACATGTACATTGTATACAGAAATGTATGGTATGTACAGTATACAAAATAAACTCCCTTCTGGCAGGATTACTGTTAGAAGGAAATATTAAAAAAAGCAATACTTGTGCATAAGCAAAGAGCATAAAATTCATTAATTTGATTTTTTATTTATTTTTTAATAATTCAAACACTATAAACCATTTTTGATTAATAAGTAAACACATTTAATTTACGCTATACTTACATAAGATACATTTTTACAAACATCGAATAAACCTAAGTTAACATTTAATAAATATTCTACGCTTCAAACGTAATTCTCTCACAGAACTACTCACTCAGAAAAAACAAAAAAACATTTGGTTTCAAATTTAGTAGCAAGTTTAACTTCTCCAACCGGAGTTAGATATATTTTCAATAAACCAAAAAATAACTAGCAGTATTACTTTACTTTGAAATTGCCTCCCATAAGATTTTAAAATAATCAGTAAGCACTCCAGAACTAATAGGAACTGAAAAGTTAATACTATGCGCAAGACAAATTAAGCCCAAGCGCTATTAGCAGAACTGATTGGGAACGAGGAAGGCAGTTACTTAACTGTAACTAACGACTCCACTAACCGGTTCCTGATTATTTCATTACTTTGGAATATTCAATCATTGATAATAAAATGACCCTCCATTAGCACTTCCGTCGGACACGAATTTATTTGAGAAATATTTTAGCGTTAATACCTGGAAGTGGTGTAATAAAATACCGATAAAATTAGGAACTCAATAAACTTCATTTATCACCAGGCTACGAATAATAAAGAGAGGATTTAAAACGCTGATATATAAATAGACACATCTTTACATTGCTTGGATATGAATAAACCTTTTTATTTCAATGAAAGTTATTTTTGGATTATTAATTAGGGAATGCAGTGGTCGAATCTGGTAATTAATCAATACTTATTTATGGGAAAACTGTAGCTGAAAGCCATATTAATATTTAACGAATTTTCAAAAGTTAAAATAATTCAATAGGAAAGCTTCGGTTCATGATCAATTTGAGAAAGGAGTGGTTCTTTTTAATTCCAATAGTTAAATAACAAGCTTAGAACAGGACCTAAAATAGGTTTATTTGGGTGCAACTATATTATATTGATTCACTAGCTAGGGTGCCCGGCTTCGCTTCGGTAGTTGTGTGGTAGTATAACAGAAAAAATTAGCAACTTCTTAAAACTTCGGTTTTAACTTGGTATTAATATTAAGATTCGAGATTTGCAGAGTCCGCCCAAATAAGGAACCCTATATACTTTATGAGGGATTGAAAATGGTAAAAGAAAAATTAATTTTACGCAAATCAAGGCTCAATTTCTTTACCATATTCCTTTTTATCCTGAACTATAAGGAGTGATAAAATCTTATTAATGTAATACCTAGCCTAATAATAAACATATGACGCAAAAGATGTCACAATCTGACATTATTAAAAACCGATATACTTCTATGGTTCCGAAAATGTTTTAAAATAATAAAAACAAAATTATAAATAACATTCAGATTACAACAAATTATTTCCATATCGAAGATCTATTTTAGAATGACATCACAAACATGCCTGCACCTGACACAGGCTGCCCTCCGCCTTTATTCCCTCTATGGCCAACATCGTCGCCGCTCTTGAGTGTTCTCTCTACGTCACCATATACTGTGGCCTGATTTCTAGTCAAAGTCCTTTTTTCATATTTTTTCCACTTTGAGTAGTTGAAAGTAGCTACAAGGTGTGGATCAGATATGGCCTTGATGTTAAATTATATAATTTGTAGAACACCATTTTGTAAATTTGTATGTGGATACATTAAATCATAATTCGATTCTATCACTTAAGTGAGCATAGGACATATTTGACTGCTTAAAAAAAATCCATTCGAGAAAAGTCCATCAAGTATTAAATGGGTATAAAAACCACACTACCAAAAAATTAAATCGTTTAAGGTGTATTTATGGCTCACAGTGAATTAAAACTTAATTTTAAAATGTTTGTCTCTCATGCCTTTCCGGAAACCGAGAACGATTACTGTTTCTCTAAAACCACTTAATATTGCATTCAGAAATCTATTCTGGTATTAAAGTTAGTAAACCGTTAGTTGTACCGAATATACAAGCATATTTTTTTCACACCGTAAACTCCTTTAAATAATTTGAGTATCATGTATTTACTCTTTAAAGTACGCTAAAAATTTGTATTGTTAAATAAAAGTTTTTATTTGTGATAATACAGTATTGCAAGCATAGGACTCCATCGCATCGGATTTTATTGTTTTTGGAATTGCTTCTATCCGACGATGATTTCCATTAAATATGAGTTTAATCAAAATCGTTGGGACCGTTCTTTAGAAAATCTAAAAAAAAACCTGTAAAAATGAGACAAAGTTTAGTAAATGATGTGGCCCCTCCGTTTGATCAATTTTAATGAAATTTTTCCTATCAAATCGCGGCCATATACATGTACCAAATACCCAATTTCAGGTTCCTACGATTTATTGGTTTAGACTTAGTCTGTTCACACACACAAAACCATTTCGCTGGACTTGGTTATTTGGACTCAGAGGACTCTAAAATGTATATTTCCCTTGAAAATCGAAAGTCAAAATTTTTCACGATAGAATTTCATGTATAGGTTAATGAAAAAAAAAATCATTAAAACTGATAATAATTTTATCTTGGATGATGTGCTCGGGTGTTTTTTCATTAAGTGAGAAAATAAAAGAAATAAAAATATAGGTTCCAATTAAATACGAAATACATGGAATAGATTTATTGACATTAAACTTCGGACTGTTGTTTTTTTATTTTTGTGTGTAGAAAACAAATATACCTCGACTTGGGCAACACAACCCACCACTAAAATCAATGTAAATGCCAATTATTTCGCATATGCTTTACTCAAATAATGGTATTTCTGTTTAAAATTTCATATTTTACCTTCAGTTCCGTAGCGTAGGTCCTAAATTTCTTGTGTTTTTTTAATTACTTGTTTTTTATTTACTCACTTACTTATATATGAAATATATAGTAAGGGAAAGTATTGCGGCGCGCGCGCGCGCGTGTGTGTGTGTGATCTTGCGTGCGCGTGTGTGTGTGCAAGCTTGCGTGCGCGCGTTGGTGCGTGCGTGAGTGCGTGCGTGCGTGCGTGTTTGACCAACCGACCTTGGCATTTGATGTATATTTATGCCCGCGATGCGTCAGCCGAAATTTCATCAAAATTGGTCAAACGGAGAGGGCACTTTTTTAGTAAATTTTGTCTCATTTTCAGGAGATTTTTTATTTTCTCAAAAACGGATGCAACGATGTTGATCAAACTGGGTATTTGAGGTATGTGTATGCCAAAGATGTGAAAGCCAAAATTTCATATCCCGTATTATCACTGATGAAAACAAAAACTATTATTTAAGAATAAAAAAATTCATTCTACATTAGAGAGTGAATACGTGATGCTCAAATTATTTAAAGCATTTAAGGTGCGAAAAAATAAGGTATAAGATAACCTTTAATTAATTATATTTTAGTTTAGAAACTTTAGTTCCATAATCAATTTCTGAAGGCTATATAAAGTGATTTTAGAGGAACAGTCATCGTTCTTGAATTCCAGAAAGGCATAAGAGAGAAACATTACAACGAGTCGTAAATACACCTCCTACTGATTCACCTTCAAGATATATTTATAAAATGCAAATCGCTGTAAAAACAACCAAGCAGTAAAAAAAAAATCCACAGCAGATGAAATTAGGTACCTTAAAAGAAATAAGCAACAATGAATCGCAAAATACAGAGAACTTTCAAGTTTTGCATTACAGATACATTATAACTTATGGAGATATACTAATATAAGCATATAAATGTGGAAAAGTGTGGCGTTTACATATTATCAAAACACGTCGATTTCTAATCTAAGTACGTTCGTAAGTGAAAGTTGTGTGTTGCGCGCATCGCTCCAGATTTTTTAAAATTTAGTTTATGGGAGGTAATAATGGTTTTACAAAAGATTTGCATTATTACTATTGAATTTAAAATGTTCGACTATCTTTCATACCATAAACTTTAAAAAATTTGTTTAGAAGATAGCATATATGTTGTCTCTTCCCCCTGATCTACGTATTTTAATAAACAAAATATTAACATTCGCCGCTATACAATCTGTATCGATATAGCACAAACATATCTCCATAATTCTTACTGAACCTTCCTAAAATAGGTAGTGCCTACCTGCCCATCATTACATTATATAGATACACACTTGACAGGAATAAAACATGGCCAAGAGATGCCAAATGGGGAAAGATAGAGCAGATATGAAGGCAATTCGGTACTGATAGCAATCGTTGGCGAGCCCCATTCCCCTCCTTATTGCATCCCTGAAAAAGATCCAGGGGGTGACTTGAATGTCGTTGGTTTGAATTCTACTGACGAGAATTCCACAAGCCGTGTCTAAGCTTCGCGTTTTCTCTCCCAGTTCGTCTCGCTGCTTCCTTTAACTACCGGCGAATTCCTTCATATCCTAGACCGCTTTGAACTTGTAGGAACGACAAATCATTAGACCGACCAAGAAGGGATAATTACAACTGGCAGCTTGTTCAGACTTTCCAAGCGTCATCGGAGTAATAGGCGTGATAAAATAAAAAAGCGTAAAGTAGAACAATGCGATTTCACAGTTCAAGTTTGACTTGATTTACAACTCCAAGGGGAAAAAATGTTTGGAGCTCCTGATAAAAATATGAGTAAATGTAACAAACTAATTTAAGAAAATATAAGTTAATGCAAGAAAGAGGTCCTAACAGCAGTCAACCTATTGCCCATTCAAAGAAATCATCAAAATGGAATATACTGAATTGTTGAAACATCAAATGATACATTGTTTAGCAGTATTTGATAAAATGAAGATTTTTTCTTCCATTTAAATCACTTCAATTTTTACCGGTATTGTAATAATTGTTTAATTAAAACCAGATATAAATTTCTATTAATTACTTATGAATCAACATTCCATATTAAAGCTAATTTAGGAAATGGGTAAAATAAAAAAAGGTTAGTTAGGAGATGAATATATTTGACATTTACGACATTATTATCAATAAACTTTTTTTTTTTTTTTTTTTTTTTTTTATCTATTACATTTTAATCTACACCTGTCGCTCAGCCTGCGACAATAAGCAGATGAGCTAACAATCGAGACAGTGGGCATGTCAGGCATGAGGGAGGTTAATACCCATTGGCATCTACTCCTAACTTGGACCTTTACAACAGGTTATTCCAGGAGATCCCTTAGCCAGCTCCTTTTTAGCCTTCTTCGGGTGTTTTCTGGCATGTGTGTTGTGGCCATGTCTTGTATAAGTCTGTTGGGATGTCCATGAAGTTTGTCATGAAATTTCTTATATGATGTCCGAATGCTGTCTTGAACCATAGGTATGCGTAAGTCTGTATGTAATGTTTTGTTACTAACATACCACGGAGCACGAGTAATAAGTCGTAGCGTTTTTGATTGGAATGTTTGTATTTTTTGGATCTGAGTCTTTTTTGCTATCCCGAAGATTTGTGAAGCGTAAGTCCATATAGGTTTTAGTAAGTAAGTGTAAGTGTTTAGTCTTTGTCTTATTTTTAGAGCCGAACGTTTGTGTAAAAGAGAATACAGAAGCCTTAGTCGATTGTTTAGGGTTAGACGTTTCTGCTTTATGTGTGGCCCCCAGGTCATCCTTCTGTCGAATGTGAGTCCTAAGTAGTGAACTGTGTTAGTTTGTTGAATTGGAATATTGTTCAAGTATACTGGAGCACAGGTGTCATGTCGAAGTGTGAAAGTGATATGTTTCGATTTCTCACCGTTTACCTTAATTTTCCATTTTTTAAACCAGTCCTGTAATTGTTGTAAATAATGTTGGAGGATTGATGACGCCTGGGTGAGGTTTACATGTCTGGTGATGATCGCTGTGTCGTCAGCGTAGGTTGCTATTAATGTGTTGGGGTATGTTGGTATGTCGTGAGTGTAAATGATGTATAGCAGTGGTGCAAGAATTGATCCCTGCGGCACTCCGGCCCTTAGCGGTCGTATAGAGGAGGTTTCTGAGCCCTGGCGGACAGAGAAAAACCTGTTGGAGAGAAAAGATAATAGAATAAGGAAGTAGGTTGAAGGGAGGAACGATTTAAGTTTGTAAAGCAGTCCATTGTGCCAAACACGATCAAATGCTTGAGCTACATCCAGGAATACGCCAGTAGCGTATAATCTATCCTCTAGAGCAACTGAAATGTAGTCCGTGACTCTGTGTAGTTGGTGTATTGTAGAGTGTAGTGAACGAAATCCGAATTGATGTTCAGGTAGTATTTGGTTGTCGGTCAGTATGTCAAGAATACGTTTGTAGAGTAATTTTTCAAAAATTTTGGAACAAACCGGAAGTAAGCTTATGGGTCTATATGAAGCAGGGCTATTGGAATTTTTGTTTGGTTTTTGTATCATTAGTATATGTGAATATTTCCATTGGAGTGGAAAGTTTGTAGTCCTAAGTATTGCGTTGAATAGGGTTGTGAGGAAGACTGTCGCTTTTCTGGGCATATTTTGGAGTATCTCAGCTGTTATTAGATCATGTCCCGGGGCTTTTCTTTTGGGCAATTTTCGGATTTCCTGTTTAACCTCTGTTGGAGTAAAAGAAGAAGGAGGCAATGTCATAGGTAGAGGAATATCGAGAGAATCTTGTATATAATTTTCGTGCTCATTGTCTGAGTAGTCTGTATGTGGTGTAAAAACAGTCGATAGGTGGTCAGCGAAGAGTTCGGCTTTTTCAATGTCTGACACGGCCCAGGAACCATCCTCTTTTCGGAGTGGCGCTGACACCTCGCGACGCTTTAGCAGCTTTTTAGTTTGCCTCCATAAGCTTCCATCGTCGGTAGTGAGATTACTTAAAAATGTATCATAGTTAGTCTGTTTAAATTTCTGTATTTGTCTTTTTAGTTCATTATTTGTTCTGTTATAAGTCTGTTTGTCCGATGGTAGTCTGTTTGTCTGCCATACCTTACGAGCTCTTCTCTTGGCTCTGATCAGATCCCTTATGTATTGTGGATAGTTGGGATGGCTAGATGTTCGTTTGCGTTGAGGAAGTGATGAAGACCAAGCTGCTTCCTGAATGCTCTTTGTGAAGATGTCAACAGCCTCCTCAATTTCATTTTCTGTTTTTAGAGATAAGGGAACTGTGAGCATCTGGTTTAGTCGTTGTTGGTAGCTCTCCCAATCTATAATTCTTCGAGATAGCGTTGGAAGCTCTTCTTTATGACTTGGTTCTTCTAAAAGGTCCAAATGTATAAGGGAGTGATCAGAGCAAAGATCAGAACTTGATCTCACTTCGTGAGATATGGCTTGTAGTCCCTTAGTAACAAAAAAATCCAATAAGTCTGGTGTCTTATGCCTCGATGTGGGCCAGTATGTCGGTGAATTTGGAAAAATAGTGTTTAACGAAAGCTTATGGATAGCAGAGTGAAGATGCCTCCCTCTAGGAGAACACAGTCGTGAACCCCATGACTGGTGCTTTGCATTGTAGTCGCCTCCGGCGATGAAGCACCTGCCTAATTTTTCAAAGAAACTACAAAACATGGCAGATGTCAGCTTATAGCGAGGGGGGCAGTATACTGCTGCTAAAGTTATCGTGTGCTGTGTTGTGTGTAGTATAATGGCAGTGGATTGTATATCTGGTGTGTGTGGCAAATTGATGAGGTTGTGCTTGAGAGTTGTTTTAATAATAATGGCAGTTCCACCGTGTGAAGTATTGTCCGGGTGATCTGTTCTGTATATAGTGTAATCCGGTATGTATACTTTGTTACGTGATGTGAGGTGTGTTTCTGTAATTAAGGCAACGTCAGTTCGTTTTTCATGTAAGTAAATATCAAGTTCAGTTTTATTTTTGAGTAGTCCGTTTGTGTTCCACAGAAGGATGGACAGAGAACCCACAGTTAAGCGTTTATGGTCCATAAACAGGACATAAGGCTTGTGTAACTTGTGATAATTGTTGGAGAAGGGTGAAGAGGGGCTGGATAAGATTGTTCAACCCATTTAATAAATTAAAAATTTGTGGAGTGACATGATCAGCAGGCTGCGCTGGTTGAGCAACGCCCTGCCTCATACCTGACATGCTTACATTCTGATGATGTCTTCCTTCAGATGGCGGGGGTCCATGCTGCTGCAGTCCAGTCACCGGTCCTCTTTGAGTGGGCTGAGGTTGTGGCAGTGCAGGGAAGTCTTCCGGTCCCATAGGAGGCGCAGATGGTTGGGGCCTAAGATTCGGTTGATTTCGTAACCTTTTAAGTGTTCTTAGCTGCATTAAGGTCTGACATCCCCTGTAGTTTGCCGGGTGGTCTCCTTGACAATTGGCACACTTAGCAGGTGTATCTCGTGGCTTCTGACATGTGGCACTTTCGTGGTTTTGCCCACACCTTACACATCTAGGAGCATGATTGCAGTAGGTCTTAGTATGGCCATACTGCTGGCACCTATTGCATTGAGGAATCATTTTCTTCTTTCTTGGTTCTTCAATAGTCACCCGGGTATAGAATATCGCTCTTATATTAAAGATATGTTCGTTATATGTTTGTTGAGTGATATCTACAAAAAACATTGGTAGAGGTTCTTTATATCTCGATAACACATTTGTGACATTTACTACCTCATAGCCATGCTCTTTGAATGCCTCAATGATGACTGATTTTGGTGTTGAATAGTGCAAGTTTTTAATCACTACTCGTGGGCATCTGTCTTCCGGTAGCTGATATGTATGAAAGTCAGCACCTTGTATTCTTAAAGCACTAACAATTTGGCGATAAGAGCTTGAGTTATCAGGGTATATACAGATATTTCTGTTGGTTGATTTTAATTTAAATGTGGAGGAACCACATATATTTTGTAAAAACTCTACCAATGCTTTGTAATTTTCGACTCCATTAACATATATAGGTGGAGGCTTATCGTTATCATTAGTATTTACCTGTTTGTCTTTTTGTTTTGATGGCGCTTCTTCATCATTAGATAACAGTTGATATCTGTTATGAGTTGAAATGTTAGGAGCTGAGGTAGTGGCCCTTTTTTGCTGCCGCGGATCTCTTTCTACATCGGATTGTCTCTTGCGACCCGTTACTTTTTCCCAGATACCTGTTTCATTGTGGGAATTATTGTCTGCAATGGAATCTGTCGCATCCATAACAGTAGGGGTGTCTTTGGTGGAGGTCATTTTTAAATGTTCCTTGACACACTTCGACACTGTCAGTGTCAGTTCTTTCGGTTAAGAAGTTCTTTTTTTTAAACAAAATACACAAAATACCGTTATTTAATCATTATAAATAAACAAAAAAGCACATTTAAATAAACATAACCTTTTTTAGCAATGTTAATCACAACACGATCACCATATCTCAATAAACTAGTTAGAAAAGTAAGTTCTTAGAGATTGACAACGCAATAGCCAATAACTAAATTATGTAAAAAATGAAAAACAGATCAGTGAAGAAGGGGTATCAAAGCATTGTGGCATAATCAATTTCTAAGGATTCAAGAGAAAACATACAAGAGATCAGTAAAAAACTGCAGAATGCTTTTTAACTAAATCTAGATCCCGTTTTCACCCTTCCTTTGAAAAATAAAATCCACTGATAAACTACAAAAAAAGTATAATTGTTTTAAAGTCCATTCGAACATCCAATTTTACGAGAAACATACTCGTAGAAACATCTGTATTGTATTTGAAGAGTTGTCTAAAATAATAGAATTTTGAAGTAGGTTGGTTACGGTCCTATTTTCCTTTCTTTTGATTTTTAATTTTTACTTTCACTTATCTATATATGAAATATATAGTAAGTGGAAGTATTGCGATCGTGAAAAATTTCGACTTCCGGTTTTCAACGGAAATACACGTTTTGGGGTCCCCTGAGTCGAAATGACCAAGTCCCGCGAAATGGTCTGTGTGTGTGTGTGTCTGTGTGTGTGTGTGTGTGTGTGTGAACAGACTAGCTCAAAAACTATAAACCGTGCGATCCTGAAATTGGGTATTTAGTGTAAGTATATGCCCGCGATGTGACAGCATAAATTTCATCAAAATTACTCAAAGGGAGGGGGTACTTTATTTAATAACTTTTTATGTTTTTTTCGATTTTCTCAAAAACGGCTCTAACGATTTTGATTAAACTCAGTATTTGATCTATTTATATGCCCGAGATATGACTGTAAAAATTTCATCAAAATTGATTAACCGGAGGAGGGACTTTACTTAATAAATTTTGTATCATTTTCACGTGTTTTTTTTATTTACTCAAAAACGGCTTTAACGATTTTGATTAAACTGAGTATTTGATGTAATAATATGCCCGAGATATGACTGTAAAAATTTCATCAAAATTGATTAACCGGAGGGGGGACTTTACTTAATAAATGTTGTCTCATTATCACGTGTTTTTTTTATTTACTCAAAAACGGCTTTAACGATTTTGATTAAACTGAGTATTTGATGTAATAATATGCCCGAGATATGACTGTAAAAATTTCATCAAAATTGATTAACCGGAGGGGGGACTTTACTTAATAAATGTTGTCTCATTATCACGTGTTTTTTTTATTTACTCAAAAACGGCTTTAACGATTTTGACAAAACTCAGTATTTGGTGTTGGTATATGCCCGCGATGTGACAGCACAGATTTCATCAAAATTGGTCAAAGGGAGGGGGCACTTTATTTCATAACTTTTTTTCCGATTTTTACCTTTTTTTCGATTATCTCAAAAACGGTTTTAACGATTTTCATCAAATTCGCCATGTTTAATGAAAATTAGGTGTTCTTTAATATCAGGTAAGAAATGAATGTGGAAAAATGTGTAACTTTGAGAAGTGGCATTAACACAACGCATTCATTTCTAATCTAATGTAAGTAAGTGGGTAAGTGAAAGTTGTGTGTTGCGCGCACGCACCAGATTTTTTAATATTTATTAAAAAAAAAAAAACAACCACCTATCGACCAACACATATGATCTCTTTATTAATGCTTAACGTTTCACAGACAAATTATCGACATGGCCATTAGTGACATGCATATTGAAGGCGGATTATAAGAAACTGGATGAGAGAACTCCTCTCATGAAGTAGGTAGTGTTAACAATAATAATTATAAAAAAAATTAAATGGTGATGATATTATAAATCAATAATAATATGCAATATGGGTCACGAACATAGAATTAATTTCCTGGGGGGGGGAGGGGGTATTATTTTAACGATAGGATAAAAAATTTTAAGTATAAACACCCCTCTCCTCTGAAGTGAGTGAGGAGAAATCTAGAAAACAATTATTACATGAAGAGATTTCTTCAATTTTAAATGTTTTGTTTACCATAGTTTAAATTAAGTTCTTCCATAGCTCCTCAACCGTTGACACTATATTGTTAAGCAGCGTCCACACTATGCCGGAGTATGCCGGGCGAGGCCGGGCGGGCTGACCCGGGTGGCCTAAGCCGGGCGGGTTCGTTCGGGCCGGCACGACGTCCACACCGAAAACGAGGCCGCCCGGGTTATATCTACCTATATTAGTTTCAATTCGACACCAAGACTGGTGACTTCGTTGACTACTTTCAAGAAGTTTTTTTAAAGTGTGTTTTTTTAAATAGTTAAATCCACTTTCGCTCAATTTCTAATCTTTCTATTCCAAAAGACACAGCGATCTCCATGAGACTGTCGTGTCTTTTGTTTTTTAATTTATAATTTGGATCCGAACTGTCCCATAGATGACGTCGTTCTCTGAATAAGTCAATTAACACCAACACTTGTTCGTCGTTCCACTCCATTAATAAATAATATTTATTATTTAAATAATATTAATAATTAAATAATATTAATAAATTAATATTTAAATAATATTAATTTTTAGAGAACCCAGAGAACGTCTAGTTCGTTCGGAGGCTCAATTGTAACTAAAGCCGCCCGGTGCCGCTCGGCACGTCCCCACTACATATTTTCGTTCGGCTCGGGCCGGCATCCTTTGATCTGTACCTACTTTCTGCGGGTTGGGATCGGCTCGGCTCGGGCCGGCTTTTTAAGCCGCCCGGGGCGTCCACACTAACCCGGCTTAGGCCGCCCGGGTCAGCCCGCTCGGCCTCGCCCGGCATAGTGTGGACGCTGCTTTATTCGTCGTCTTATGAGTAACATTATTGGCATTATATGATGCGATAACCTTTCATAGAATAAACTCGTTTCTCATAATTAATAATATGATCGGAGTTTCAAGGTTCCAACTGTATGGAATTCAAGTGGTTCAGAAACAAAATAACATATAATTTCTGCAAAAAACTTTAATATTATAATAAACATATGTAAAATATCTCCGTTAAGTTAATCGAAATTTGATTAATACTTATTTTCCATCTTTATATATATATAATTTTTTTTTTTTTTTTTTTTTTT
Source organism: Aelia acuminata (assembly GCA_911387785.2). NCBI lineage: Eukaryota > Metazoa > Arthropoda > Insecta > Hemiptera > Pentatomidae > Aelia > Aelia acuminata. The sequence continues at coordinate 99,781,353 of OU426978.1, forward strand.
AAATATATATATTTTTTAATATATATATATATATATTTAATATATATATATATATATAGATTTATATATATATATATATATATATATATATATATATATATATATATATATATATATATATATATATATATATATATATAAATCTCGTGTCCCGATGTTTGTGGGAGGTAAACTCAGCTCAACCGATTTTGATTAAATTTGGCTCATTGTGTGTAGTTTTCTCCAACTTAAAAGATAGTTTTTATCTCGATTATTGGCCTCGATATTTCTTTTGTTGCAAATTAAATGCTTATTATACTACGACTGAGAGTGATTATTTGTAAGTTCTACAAATTGCCAACAGATGGCAGTGTAGGTTGATTTATTGACACAACACTTATTTCTCTGTCGATAATTAGGGTAGGTAAGCATCCAGTCGCCAAATCTAATTTTCTGGCTTGGACTAGGAAAATCCCTGTTTTTCCCATGGGCAATTATGTGTCACCTTTTCAACTGTGGGGAAAAGATCGAATCTATTTGTTTTAGCAAAAGACAGGTTAACCAAAATCATTGTGCACCTATTAGAACTACAATAAATAGAAACATAAAATTGTGAACTCCAATAATAAAAAAATGCACATTATTGTTAGAAAAGTTATAAATTAACGTCTATCTATCTACAACTAAATCTATCTAATCCATAAAATTAAATTTTTATATTAGGATAGGTAGCATATAGAACCTTCTGATAGGATATCTCATATCATCATGTGTTATATTCCGAATTTAATTACTATGTATTAGGGCAAAATATTAATTTGGTACATTTTAGGTGCATAGTGTTTGAACTAAACCCTATTCCGTTTGTATTCTTTATTAGTTCCTACTACGTGTGTGTTATGTACATTTAATCACGCCTCTGCTGAAATAATCTAATAAGTGCCAAATTAATGGATCATTAATACTTACTATAGTCAAATATGAGATGTAAAAAATAAAAACTTTAACCCTTCTAAATTCTTTACCAAACAATTTTAAATTTGGCGTAAAGTTCTATTGTTGGTTTTTAGGTTAGCTGATACGTTTTTATCTTTATCAGTGAATTTTGATTTGACTGTATTAAAAATAATAGGATATAATTAATTCAACGCATTATAGCTACTGAGCCTATAAAGCGTGGCAGGGACTGCTCGTTATCTATAAATTTCAACATTTTTAACCGCGCCAGGATTATCCTTACTAATAATAAATATTCATAGGTCGGTCATCGACAGGGGTGCCCCCCTCCCCTAACCCCAATAAATTTTTAACTAAATAATAAGGTCTTTGTTAAACCATAGTTTTGATGACATAACATGTGCCGTGCATCTCCACTCAGAGATCCCCTGAATATCGATACATCCCAATTACTATACCATAAAGGTATAGTTATTACTATACCATACTATACTATAAAGGTTGATTCTAACAAAATGGAAGGTCTGATTCATGACCTCGCTTTTTACGGCACATTTATACTTAGTGAACTAAACGCAATGACCCGATTGGGTTGCAAACAAAGGTGGAGGGTCTATTATTAAAGGGCATAGAAGATAACGAACATTGGACAAAATTTAAGACTGAACTGGTTCTAAATAAACCCTGGTTATAGCATAGTCGAAAATACATTTAAGATAATTTTCTAGAATATTAGATAATTTTTTCTTTCTAGAATATTAGAGTCTTAACAAGCTATACAAACAGTTAAATTAAATTGGTTTTTCAACCGCAAAACATAAATAAAAAAACGTACTAAGGATAACAAGACTTTTTTTGCTTTTCTTTTTGTAAATAATAATAATAATATTTAGGTGATTTAAAATGTTATAAAAAGAATAAAAAAGGAATTTTCTAATGAGTTTTACTTATTTCTATTTCAAGAGTATCTACATATCTATACCATTTTTCAAAAACTAGGTAAGTAGATTTCTTATCAAAATGAGATATGTCGAAATTGAACTACACCATATTAGATTAGTTATATGAAGCCCAAGGGAGGGGGGATTGGAGTTGGGATATAGGTGATTTTACTCTCGTTCCTTCTTTTTCAATATTGAGTTTCTTTGGTGAGAGGGTGGGTCAGAATAAATGCAGGAAAACACTACCAGATCAAAAACGAAAAAAAGAATGGCTGAGTCGCTAACAGAAATTGATTATAAAAACAAAGGGGGTTAATCAGGACATTAAATTTCATATTTATCTCTGTTTTTTAGAAGCTTGTTATCTCTAGACAGTGCAAACAATATTGTCCAATTTAGCTTAAAATGATAATTAGACTTTCATGATGAATCCTAAATAATAGGAATATTTTTACAACTGTAACACTCGTGGTCACCTGTGGTGTAGTGGCTAGCATACCAGCCTACAGTACTAAAGGTCGCGGGTTCGCATCCCGCGATGGCCCTAGGGTGTTTTTTAAAAGATAAAAAAATCTTAGCTATCCGTCCCTCGGATAGGACATGAAATAGAAGCCCCGAGCCTGTACATCAGTTACTCGTTAAAGATCTCCCTATACTAATTACACCTGGATAGACAAAATTTAGGAGTCCCACTGAAACATCGTCCAATGAGCCTTTGAGTCATAAGGTGACGTTAATTAAACAAACAAACAGCTATAACACCACAACGCGGAACAAAATAGTGGACGTTGTTTGGAAAATATTGGGGGGGGGGGGAGGGGGGCAGAAGAGATATTGTAAACCTTATAGTTCGATACTGGGGAGAATTCTATATTTGTATCGGTCCTTGTTTGTTTCTATATAAACAGAATTCGAAAACAAAACGTAGTAAATAATTTTAAATTTAAAAACAATCACAACGCAGATTAATCATTTGTTATGCTTGTTCTTCAAAACAAATACTGGATTATTCCAATTTTATTAAATGGTTGATGAATTTGCTATAGTCTGATTATTAAAACTCCTTCCTTTTACGCGCTTTGGATATGCTTTTTTGAAATTTTATTTAGCTTAGAACATGAAGATAGAAGTTTCGATAAATTACGATATAATCCTAATGGAATATATATATTTCATACATGATACAACAGAGGTAGCAATGAAAGATCATTATAAAAAATAAAAATAAAATGAACGAAATAATTTAAAATGTGAAATGATTTGCTATATCTTATATCATATTCAATCAGGGGCGGATTTACCACCAAATTTGAAATGGACTCATGACCTCCCTCCCGGTCTCTTGTTGTCTTTGGCATGATAGCACTTATTTTTTAATTTTTCATGATATTTCCTATCATGTTATGTTAACATATAAAAATGGACTGCCATCTAAACAACCAAAATTATAACTTGTAGGGTTTAGTAGCTAGGTATTATTCCTTTAGAAGTACAAAACAAGATACCCAACAAAATTTGGGGGGGTCATGACCCCTAAGACATCCCTTCTGGATCAGCCCCTGAATTCATTTTATGAAATAGAAATTTTATGAATATTCGTTGATTTGTCTGTGTACCGGCATAGATCAATAAAATTCGGGGCATTTCAAACACAAGTTACACTTCATTAATTTAATAAGTGAATAAGTTATGCTTCAGAAATAAGTAATTTATTCATGCAAAGCTACAACATCAGAAAATGTTGTCTTTAATTTAAACTTAAAATGTCTATTTGAATTGAGTGCTTTTTTTTTTTTCTTTTGGGTCAACTGAAAAATTTGAAGATACGCACCTCTTCCTTGTTTTGTCATCACTATCATCCTGGAGTGGCGGAGGGAGTTCCTTGTTGGAGCGTGGCGGCCTTCTATCTTGGGGGCGGCGATGTTCTGGGGTACGGTGGTCACCATAGCCGAAGCCTGCGAAGGTCGAGGGTCCTGGGGCAGGTTGTCATAGAGGGACACCGGACGATCCGCCGGCTCCCTGATCCGAACCCGGCCCTCCATCCGACAAGGTCCTTCGCCGGGACAAAGGGCCTACCGGACCGTGAATCGGACCACCGGACCAAGCAGGTATTGAGTTCCACCGATGAGGACAACGTCACTGTTAAACACTAACTGAATTAATTCTCAATTTACGTTATTTACATAACTGTATCTGGCGTTTGAAGGGATTACACTAGAGAACGGTATAGATGTCAACACTTTTTTTAGAGTGATCACCGAAGTTTTTACGTATACGTCAAAACCCAAGAAGACCGCGAGTGCAGAAGAGAAAAGGTGTAAAACACCTCCAGCATCAGAGAGCGCACTGAGCCGAGGAAATGATGTGACGTCATATCCCCACCTTTACGTTTCACGCTCTTCTATAGACTTCTACTCTTTACCTGGGTTACACAAAAATCTTTTCTAATATTTTTTTTTGACAAATTAATAAATAGTGATTATGATCTTATCCTATTAAATTTCTGTTACATAAACTAAAGTTAATAATGATTGTAATTTTATAACGTAAACGTTAATAATTTATGAATTAAATAGATGAAATATAAAAATTTGATTTCATTTATAAGCAGTAACAAGTTTTTCTTTCATAGTTTAAATGTAATTCTTTTTTTATTTATAGGCTTAACTTAACCAATATATGTATTACTGTTTAAGAAATACATGTTCTAACACATATTATATATTGCTACCAGCAAGTTTAGCAATGCGATATATTTGGATAGCAATGCCTTGATAAGAAAGTGTATCTATCTTTATCATTACTTATATTTATTAATATCACTTTGTGTGTGTTAAGTGTGTCTCAATCATTGAAGGCAAATATCTAGAAGATATTTAGAAATTTCAATCAAAACCTCAAAAAGGAGATATCTTTATAATGCACTTCAAATAAATTTTTAAAAGGACTCCAATTTATGGATATAATAATGCAGTTGGTCTTCCTAATTCAAATATGATCTGCAGAACATATTAAACTGTATGCCTAAGCTCTGCTTGCATCATGCTTTATTTATATTATTTACTATCCGGTCATTGCTAACTTAAAATAAAATATTTTACGTTTTTCACTTTGATAACACAGAAATTATTATTGATGGATAGAACTTTGCGATTCTTTAATACATAACTTTCAAAACATTGCACCTGAACTCCAAAGGTTCTATAATCCACGAATAGGGGTCACCTGTGGTGTAGTCGTTAGCATGGCAACCTACAATACTAAAGGTCACAGGTTCGCGCCCAGCAGTGGCCCTAGGATGTTTTTAATGGGAGTAAAAAATCCTTAGTCATGACGTCCCTCGGATAGGACGTAAAATGGAGGTCCCAAGCCTGTACGATGTTAGGTACTCGTTAAAGATCCCTATCCTAATACTACTAATACTAATATAATACCCCTATACTAATATCCCTATCCTACCTGGATAGGCAAAATTTAGGACTCCCACTGTAGTATTGTCCGATTAGCCTTAGTGGCATAAAGTGACGTTAAACAAACAATCCATGAATAGACAACCTGTTAACATGTTAGCTCCATAACATTTTTCTGAAAATTATTTTAAAAATTTAAATAAATTTTAATTTTAAATATTTACTCCATCTGTTTGTGGTACCTAAGGCAGCATTAATCCGCCGTAAGAGATTTTTTTTTTATTCTTAAAAAAAAACTTAAATCATTTGCAGCAATCTTTTTGCAATATAACAAAGTTGTTGCAACAACAAGGATCTTTCCTATAATTCAGTTAGAGGGTATTATAAAAAACATAGCACAATGACCATGAGTAGTCAGTCATGACGAGCAAAAAAAAAGACCTCCTAGTGAAAATAGCCCTTCAAAGTCTCCTTTACACTCTGATTAAAATTAATAATGAACTAGATAAAAACTGGCAAAGGCATTATTTAATAAAATAATATAACGTTATTATAAAACAAAATAATTAGTAATACAATTGAAAAAAAAAATCCAAGGCCCAAGAGAATTATGCTATTATATCAGGATCAATTTAAATAGCAATGGAAATGTGATATGCTGGGCAAGAAAGAAGGCAAAAGTGGAAAAGACTAAGAGATCCCTTGGCCTGCAGTATTCTCTAGTGCAAGTAAACTTGCTGGGTTGTGGGAGACTGATTCATAGGAAAGTAGATAGGAAATCAAGGATAGTAAAATTAAAAAAACATATTGACAAAAATTTATTTTAATATAAAAAATATTATATTAATATAAGAAAATAATACTATTTATAATGGCTTAGAAATTGCTTGTATGCTTCAGTCTCTTTTGCATGTACTATGAAAGAGGGTGTGTTCCCATCAACTCTGAAACTAATCACAGTTCCTTAATATTCAAGTAATACAAGAGTTATTTTGAAAAAGAAATAGCAACAAAATATTTTTGAAAGCTTCTAACATACAAGATGTGAGGACTAAAAATAAAAATAATACTTTTATACTAACTAATCTAGTTAATATTAGATTCTAAAATATTTATTTTAAATAAAATAATAACAAATATTAATTTTAAAAAAATAATATAGAAATTTATAACAATTGAAGAATTGAGAGATCATAAATTATTTTTATTGTAACAGATATTAACATTATTCCTTTGAGATTTTAGCCACTTATACAACTAAAAGTGGTACATGACTGCTTAGTTCACTTACCACTAATATCAGATCTACTTTTTTGATTAGGTAGGTTTTGATGCATTTCTGGTATTACTGAAATTTAATACTACTTCTACAACTACAAATAAAAATAGTAGCTTAAAAATTCATGTTTCTTATGTTTTAGATACCATACAGATGAAATTATTTTTAAAAACAACATAATAATTCAGAGGTGGGAAATGGGTGACTGTTTTCTTTAAGTTTTATGATGATTTATTACTACGAATTTCAGTCATTATTTATACTTCATTACTACTACTACTACTAGTACAGCCTTCCTTTCGACAAAAACATTGGACTACATCAGGACTCTGATGAATACCCACCTGTTTAGGTTAGAACATAAGATGTAAAAGAAAAAGAAAAAAAATTTAATGAAAATTCAGGATTTGACACTAAGCCATTGCTATGTACATGTCTCAGTTTGGTTATACATTTATAACCTTGAATGATAGATTTATGATTAACTTATTATAGGAAATAATAAAATGGAAACTTACTGTGGCTCCTTCAAGACAGAACCTAATGTAGAACCTTTGTTTACCCTATGTATTTTCCCATCAGTATCTTCATAATGCACCACAATAGATGCAGGGGTATATTTATGTTCAGCATCCCATTCTGGAGGTTTCTTGAATATTACATCTAACTGCTCTTGAAATCTTGAAAATAAATATACATTTATATAAATTTAATAATAGGTTCATTAATTTAATTTATTATTAAATTATTTAATTTAAACCTCTAATGGTTTATGTACTACAAAATATTAAATTAACACCTTTGATTTACTTACTTATTATTCTCATGGAAGTTTTCAATGAAATCAGATGTTTTATATTCTGGGTATAAAATAATTACTGGCCACACAAGATGATCACCATCTATTTGAACTGTCTGATTAAGAACAGTTTCATCTTGCTCCCAACAGGCTATTCAAGAAAAATTTAAATTTTGTTGATTTTACAATACAATTTAACATGTTGTTCATTTTAAATAACAATAATATAAGAATAGTTGAGTTTAATAATAGTTAAAATAAAGCTTACAATAACAAACCCAGAAAAATTTAGGTTTCATGGCGTCATGAATAGTTTGATAATTCATTAAGCTTTGTTTGAATTGTTCTAATCTATGTAAGCAGATTAATAACTAGAAAAAATATGCAAGTTTCATATATATATATTCACAGCCTGGGTCTTAAATTAAATAACACTTTCATGAATCTCATCACTAAATAACACTTAAAATTTTTGCAGAATAACAAATAGGACAATAAAAAAATAAATATAAAAGGTGTATTGGGTATATTATTCATGATATATTATTCAATTTTACTGATACTACTGATTTTACTTTTTACTTTTACTGATTTACTGATACTTTTACTAATTACTTTTACTGATACTAAATGATACTTAAAAAGTATAAATTGTTTTCATTGGTTATTTTATAACATTTTTAAAATCTGGGGTTTTGTTTCAAATAAGCCCACACACTAACAGTGATTTTTTTAATAAGTAAAATATGGCTCAATTACAAAGAAAGACCTATAACCTTTATTTAAAAAAAATCTAAATTAATAAATGAAATATTTACAAGGTCAAACCAGAACACATCCTTTAAAAAAAAAAAATCGGGTAAAGCTATCTCTATGTAAGATCTGGGAATGGCATATTTTGAGAGATTAATTGACCTTTATAATATAAAATTCCCGCTACATCCAAAAAGGGCTTTGATTAGCTTTATTAGATACGATCTTTCGACTCCTAATTGATACACTGGCTCTTCAAAGGATAAGAAACCTCTAATGGGTCCTTTTCAGTTGAGATCGGGGACAAATTAAATGGCCCATAAAGCTAGATGTAACATAGGGAAATATAAGTATAATATAATATAAGTAACATAGCACCTAAACTTCCTTTAATTTAATCAGATATCACATAAATCAACTGAATCAAACCCATTTCTACCATGAAAGGAATAAAATATATAAATGATGATTAGAATATACCATATATTTTGAAAAATAATTAGAGTTACCATGCGGCCTTTTTCGAAATCCTGTATCAAGAATTTTAATTTGAACAATTAAAATGTAATTAAAACAATTTCATTTAATTCGAACAAACAATTAAAATATGATACAAGATAATCTTTAATAATTATGTTTACAAACATTAGTTTCATAATGGATTTCTGAATGAAATATAAAGAGGTTTTAGAGGAACAGTAATCGTTCTCGGATTTCGGAAAGGCATAAGAGACAAACATTGGAAAATCAAGTTTTAATTTACTATGAGCCGTAAACACACCTTCTATCGATTCACCTTCATGACATATTTACAACAAGCAACTGGCAGTAAAAAACAAGCAAACAGTAAAAAAAAAAAAACTCGACTATTGATGAAATCAGGATTATTTATGACCTTAAAAAAATAAAAATGTACCTAAAAAGAAATTGAGTTATAAAGAAATTGAGGACTTTAAAGTTTTTTAATAATTATAATACTCTTTAACTGACGGAGAATAATAAACATATGTGGAAAAAGCTATTTTATGGGAATTTGCTAAATGGTGTTTGCAAATTTATCAAAACACATTGATTTCTACTCTCAGTAGGTTGGTGAGTAAAAGTTGTGTGTTACGCGCACCGCACCAAATTTTTAACATTGTTATGACTCCTATGTTTACATGCTATCTTAAGATATGGGTAATTCCCTGAAACGGGTTTATTTATGGCTGACTATTGCAACTAAATAAATATTAAAAAAAACATCCTGATCTAATTTTAACCAGAAAGAAATATAACAGTAATAAATAAATATAAGTAAAAAGATTTGTGTAAAAAAAAAAAAAAAAAATAGATGAATGAGATTAGAATAAGGTGTTTATGACTATCACGGTTTTATGCCATTCAACTAAAACAAACAAATAAAAATGCACAAAATTGATTAATGTTGTAGGGAGAGAAAATATGCTTCTTCTATGAATAGCAATACTGAACCTTCAAATTAAATTGAATTCAGTAATAAAGAGATTGGATTCATGCATAAAAAGCAATATCTTTTATGATCCACTGAATTAGCAAACTTGAGACAAGATAAAATAACTTATAAGTACATTAAAATAAGCTGTACAGTTGCCTATAACTTAGCTAATGATGTCTGTAACATACATACGCTTATCAAAAAACTGTATGCCTCTCTCCTCTATCATTTTCTTCAAAGTTGCTTTCCTTAATTCTTCTTTTTTTTTCTTCACCTGCTCTTTACGTAAATTCCTATCTCTAACATTCTAATAAAACAAAAAAAAAAAAATAAAAAAAATTACATAGGAAAATATACAATATATGTAAAGTTGAATACAATATATTATGCACAATAAATGAAATTATCATTTTTTCATTTATGAAAGAATTTTTCGGCAAAAAAATACTTAAAACAGCTCATTTTACAATGATACTAGCAACTGTGTCTTGTGAATTTTTAAAACCTTATTATTTGAAATTGTTTCTTTTTAAATACCTTTTCTTTCAAAGCTCTAAATTTCACAGCAGATAGTTTTTCATCAACAGCACCATTAAGTATTTTATCACACAATTCAACACATTCATCAAAAAGACCCAATTCACAACACACTTGAGCAAGTCTTCTCTCTGCCTTCACATAGAATGGTGATGCTTTAAGAGCAGCTTTGCAGTCATTATAACAAGATCTATAAACAAAGTTACCCCTATTTTGTACTAAAGAAAGTGAAATACATATTTAATACCATAAAATATATAAACAATTATATTAACACAAGGAAAATATTCGCACCGAAAATTTTTTAACTCCCAATGGGCTGCAGCACGATTATTGAACAACTGAGCCTGCAATTCTGGATTAGAAAATTTCTGATTGAGACCTTCTGTATAACTGATTATTGCCATTCTGTAGTTCTTACATTTGAAATTGAAATTACCATCTTCTTTGTAAGAAACAGCAAGTTCTGTAGAAATGAATGAAATAAGTAGGGCATGTCATTGTACTATTGTCATATTTTACAAACACTATAGAAAACATATTTAAATGAAATCTATTTTTAAAAAACATTTTAATTAATTAATTTAAAAAAATTTATTTAAAAAAAATTATATCATTAACAGTCAAAGAACAACTTTTTCTTTTCTAAAAAAACATATTTTTTTATTGTATTTCCCATCCATTTAAGGAAATAAAATGAAATTATAAGCCATCACTGTTCTAGATATAGTTACACAGAAAATGTCAGTACATTCAGTGTTAATAATAAAAAATCTGGTGAGATGCGCGTAACACACAACTTTCACTTACTAACCTACTTTGAGCAGAAATAGACGTGTTTTGATACATGTGTAAAGCAATTTCACAGAAAACAGCTTTTCCCACATTTATTTACTTCTTTCTATTTTCTTGGAATGTTAGTACCTAATTTTAAAGTAGAAAGTATGAATTTTTCGTGCAAATATGTATATACATTTTATGACTTTATAAACTAAATATTATTCTTTCTGAAGTTTTCAGCTTTCCAAAGATATATTATACATATATATTACTGCAATCATAAACGGACATTGAAATTTCAATCTTGGCAAAACTTTTATTTTTTTCTCCTGTATATGTTAATCGATTTTTTTTTTTTTTTTCATTTTTTAAGTAATTTCTTATTCCTAGGTATAATGAGAAACAGTTAATTTATCCATATAAACTAAAAGCCTGTCCCCGCACATAGTTAGCTCTCGTACACTTAAATTTTCCATAATTTTACTTTACCATTTGAGCCCCATCAGAACATTTCTATGATGTTTAATCAAAATTGTTAGAACCGTTTTTGAAGAAAATAGAAAAAATGTGACAAATTTATGAAATAAGTGCTCCCTCTGCCGGACTGAGGAGTTGAAGAGGATTAGACCATTACATCAGCGAACTCGATACAAACTTGACATAAGAAAAACTTGATGATGTTATAGCCCTTATAGGGATGGAGTTAAACTTTGCAAAAATACATATTGCCTAATCAGGCAAGGTAGGAAGAATAAATAAATAAAGGTTAAAATAAAATCAAAAAGGGCCACAATTGAGCTGTAAAGAGGAACATTTCCTTTGGAAAGCGATACAACTCATTTGGAATGGGATAAATTTGACTTGAATAGGGTTGCTTGTGACTTGGAAAGGGTAAAATTTGATTTACAAATGGTTACAGTTGAATTGATAAGGATCAAATTATAAAATCAGACACAATATTTTAAAATCACAACTATTTTAATTATTTTTTTAATATCTTTATAAAAAGAGAAAAGATTGGCATTGGCCAGGATTTGAACCCGGATTTCCTTATGACCAATAAGGGGTTCGAATCCGATCTTTTCTCTTCTTATAAAAAATATTTAAACATTATAATAATAAATTTCGTGTTATGACAGAGAAATAATTGAACAAATATTGTTAGCACACTTGAAATTATTTATCATATTTATACATATTTATTATGCTATAGATTATTTTTAATATTTTTAGTATACTTAAGAGAGTAAATTGAAGTTTATTTATTAAAAGCATTTTTCTGTGCGAAAAAAAAATGGTACAAGGTAATCTTTAATTAATTATATTTTAGTTTACAAACTGCAGTTTCACAATAGATTTCTGAATGCATTATAAAGTGGTTTTAGAAAAACAGTAATCATTCTCGGTTTCCGGAAAGGCATAAGAAACTAACAATTCAAAATTATGTTTTACAGTGAGTTTACTTTTTAATTTACTATGGGTCGTAAATACACCTTAAATCGATTCACCTTCAGAATATATTTAGAAAAAGCAACTCACAGTAAACAACAAGCAAGCAGTAAAAAAAACTCGACTGTTGATGAAATTAGAACTTATTTAGGTCCTTAAAAAAGAAATAAACAATAATGAATCGAAAAGTACTTAGCACTTTCAAGTTTTTAAATACTAATTATAATATTTTATAACTCATGGAGACAAAAGAAGTAAACAAATGCGGAAAATGTGTGAAGTTAATAAATGGCATTTGAATATTTATCAAAAAACGTTGATTTTTAATCTAAGTAGGTTGGTAAGTAAAAGTTATGAGTTGCACGCATCACAACTGATTTTTTTTTTGTTTGTTGAAGACAAAGATAATACATATCAGATAAAATTATGGTATTCCAATTCCAAGTCGCAATTTGTCCAGCTTTAACAGCCAACAATAAAAAGCATTGCTCACGTAATCATCTAAACAAAACTGACAAATATTTTCTGTGGGTAACAGATTTCTGATTATTGGATGATTAATCATGATTCTTTTTTCTTTTTAAAGAAAAGAATATTGAGTAAAACAAACTTCTGATAATACAATGTGTGATCTTGTGTATGTGAAAAAATTGTAGCCTTTTTATAAGGTAAGAATAAAATTAAGGATACAAGATATATTTAACTTGAAGAAAGGCATTTTATTAACCTTCTGGTGAGTTTTCTTCAGTACTATACTTCAACTGCTGCAAACCTTCAACAAGAGGGGATACTTCACCATCATTAGGTAATGTTTTCATAAAAAATGGATGGTTTTCCATTTCCTAAGATGAATACATAGTATGAGTGTAACATGAAAATCCTTCTAAATTATGTAAAAAAATACTTCTTACCTTATGCCATTCAGCACCTTCTTTCCATTTATCAGCTTTTTTTTCTAATCCTGAAATGAAGTCATCTAGTTCTTTATCAAGTTTTGTTGCGAGCTCAATTCTTTCTTCATCTGTCATTGGTTTTGATTCTTTGACTAGTTCAGACATTTCAATTGCTCTTTAGGTTAACGAAATCCTGAGGACAAAACCATTTGACAGATTGCAATTGAGTAGGTGCAATATTAGCTTTAGAATAACAAAATGAAAAATCACAGTTGGGAGGGCACATACTTCTAATAAGAGGGCCATAAAATAGAAATTTACTTCCTTTTAGAATCAACATTAGATTCATAAAGAAAAGCCACATTCTTCAATTAAATAAGAATATGAAAAAATAACAACCATAAGATTTCATTGAATTTGTTTTTACTATTCTGCCAAACTAGAAGATTGCAGCCTTTCTTTTTGAAATACATTGACAGAAATAAATCAATTTAAAAATAATGGTGAGAGATAGGTAAAAGTATATATTATGAAGTGGAAACAGTTGAGAGTTGGGGTGTAATAAGAATAAATAAAACATCTATGTAACATGTGTCTGTCGACGTTTGATTAGATCCCAATTTCAGGTTTTTATCAAGGCTCTACAGCTGTTGGTGTAAGTAAAATTGACATAGACAAAGGTTGGATCATAATGTCAGCACCATTACATGTGTAATACCTACATATGTGTGTTATTTATTTTGACCGCACTCCATAACCATTCCCAATTCCTTAAATTAAAAATAAAAAATTAACTGGTTTTTCCTAGATTTTTCAATTCATTAAGTAGAAAAAAAAATTAGATATCTTTACCAAAATGAATTAAAATCATAAATAGTTATTAAATTTCACTAAATATTCCATTGACCTCAATTTTTACTTTCACTTACCTATATATGAAATATATAGTAAGTGGAAGTATTGCGATCGTGAAAATTTTCGACTTCCGGTTTTCAACGGAAATACACGTTTTGGGGTCCCCTGAGTCAAAATAACCAAGTCCCGCGAAATGGTCTGTGTGTGTGTGTGTGTGTGTGTGTGTGTGTCTGTGTGTGTGTGTGTGTGTGAACAGACTAGCTCAAAAACTATAAACCGTGCGAACCTGAAATTGGGTAATTAGAGTATGTATATGCCCGCGATGTGACAGCAAAAATTTCATCAAATTTGCTCAAAGGGAGGGGGTACTTTATTTAATAACTTTTTGAGTTTTTTCCGATTTTCTCAAAAACAGCTCTAACGATTTTGATTAAACTGAGTATTTGATCTATTTATATGCCCGAGATATGACTGTAAAAATTTCATCAAAATTGATCAACCGGAGGGGGGACTTTACTTAATAAATTTTGTATCATTTTCACGTGTTTTTTTTATTTACTCAATAACGGTTTTAACGATTTTGACCAAACTTGGTATTTGATGTATTTATATGCCCGAGATATGACTGTAAAAATTTCATAAAAATTGATCAACATGAGGGGGGACTTTACTTAATAAATTTTGTCCAATTTTTACCTTTTTGATCGATTATCTCAAAAACGGCTTTAACGATTTTTATCAAATTCGTTATGTTTAATGAAAATTAGTTGTTATTTAATATCAGGTAAGCTTTATCATTATTAAAATGTTCTGAGGGGGCTTAAATGGGGAAGGGGCTTTTGTTGTTTTTCTATAAAGTACCTTTGTTTTAGTTTATATTGAGAAATTAACTGTCTCTCATCCCGCTTAAAAATAAGAAATGCCTAAATATGATATATGAAGAAAATCAAGTGAACATATACAGGAGAAAAAAAGAAAAATATTCCGTCAACTCATAAAACACCTTGAGTTCACGCATGCGCCGTACGCCTTTAATGACAAACCAATGCGTTATAATTAAACTGTTCTGTTCATTTGAGAAGTGGCAATTAACAAAACGCATTAATTTCTAATCTAAGTAAGTTGGTAAGTGAAAGTTGTGTGTTGCGCGCACGCACCAGATTTTTTTTTGTAAGAAATAAGAATGCTAATTTTTCATTTATGAAAACCAAATACAAAGATGACGTCAAAAATTTTGTATGTTTTTGAAAAAAAAATATTATCAAATTCTTCTATCGTCTTTTAAATAAATAAAGTAAAGAATAATATGAATGTCCAAAGATTGCTTCATTCTAATGAAATCACAATAATAAATGTTTATTTGTCTTGACTACAGGATTTGATACTGCAGAGAGATCTTTGTTCCTAATGGATGTTTACACATACTTTAGAAGTTCTCATGATTTCTTGAGGTAGACATCTAATAAATGGGTTCAAAAATGTATAGATAAGCTAGAATAGAATAAATTAGAAGAGCGCTATTAATTTCGTCAGCATGCTATAGTCCAATTAAATACTTCTAAAGTAAGCACTTTATTCACTAGCAGCAGGTGTATTTTCATGTGCAAAATAATCTTATCATGGGAATCTAAAATTATTTCTAATGTTCTTCCATACTCTTCACGGTAACATAAGAGCAGATGGAATAAATGTTTTATCACTCATAATTTTTATTTAGTTCAACCAAAAACAGAAAATAAAATTACTCTGTAACAAATCTTCATTGTGTCTATATTCAAATTCTATATATTTTAAGTTTAGGTAACAAAAATTGATGAAAACCAAATTTAACTGATTTAAACATAACAAGGCACAATAAAACACTCTAGATTAGGAAATGAAGTTCAGTTTAATTTATACTATTTTCTATAACACTTCACTTCCCAAGCTGTCGTAAAAATAAAAAATGTCGGTAATAGATGGGTGTAATAACAGGCTATCGAATTTCGTTCTACTTCGTATATATCCACATTTATTCGTTTTAATATAAAAAATATTTGAAACAATAGAAGAAATATGATTCTAAAAATACACACTAAATTACTAGATTCACTTAGCATGAACTGGAGGTTGGAGCTATCACTGTCACTAAGTAAGTGATGTGGGTTGCACAAAGGCCCCTTCTAGGAAATCCAGTACAATCCGCAGTTATAATGAGATCACGGCAAAGCCCCAAAGTTTGATGGTGATTGTAAACTATTGATATCATATGTATGAAACTAGTAACAATGTGACTTCATAATAAAACATTGTGAGGATCAGGTTTAACATATGAATAATTAAGAAATTGTAAAAAACTTTATTTTTAAAAAGTAAAAGTTGAAATAATATTTAATGCACCTTTTTACTTTCTTCGTTTTTTCTTGGAAGAAGTCCTTTCTTCGCACATATGATCAGATAAGCAACACCTCTGACACTTAATACAATGATTCCAAGTTTGTTTAAAACACTTTTTACAAACAAAGCAATGATTGTACATATCCCCATTCTTTGAAGGGCAAGTATTACAAAAGGTACAATGGACATTGGTATTACTTCTCCATGCTTCACAATCATTACAAAAATAGTAACCATTCTTAGGAAATATAAAATTCTTCGGAGGGATGCTGGTAAAAATGCGAATGGGACTGGATTTCTTGGATGCATTGCATTGCTTATTTTTGAATTTATTATGATTCAAATACTCAATAGGGATATCAAGCATTTTAAAATCAGGAAAACTTGAAAGAACTTGAGGCTCCATAAAATATGGTAGAATAAGAATAATCTGAATTCTGCTTGCAGTTAAACTTTGCAATGTTTCAATAGTTTTTGTGAGAGGTTCTATACGTGCACCAAATGGAGGATCAATCACAGCAACAATTTTAGAAAACTGTAAATTCTTAATTAATAACACTCTAGATGATTCTTCATTTCCGAAAAAATGGCAATTGAACATATTGAACCAACAAAACTCTTCAGAATTATAGAACCAGTGATATCTATAATCAAAATCCAACAGTAAAGTATTGATTTCTCTATTTCTTAACAATTCGAAAATTGTTGGAGTGCCAATGCATAAAACACTTTCAATATTTTGATTAATAATGTTCTTAACAATAAATTTTTTACTGTCATCAGAAAACCAAAATTGGGCTTCTTTCTTATTCTTTGTGTATGGGAGTATAAGCTTAGAAGGATAAAGTATCAAATCGTTTGTGATGTTACTTCTTTTAATGTGTAATGCATGCATGTTTTTTTCATTTGGTAGAATGAAATCAAAACAAGACAAACAAAACTGGCGGTTAGGACAATTTAAACTTTCAAAGATCTTGAGCCGCTTTTGTAATTTATTATGATCAATTGAAGGAATCAATTTATTTTTTATTTCTACCCAGCTTAAGAGCTTCGCCTCACTAATTGCTTCATTTTCCCATAAAAAGAATGGGCAATCTTTTCGGTCTCTGCAAGCAGAACAGGCATAAAATTTTTTGACTTTACCTTTGACCAGTCTAGAAAATTTTAAAGTAGGCCCATGTGCACATCTGGGGTTACTTTCAAGATTTTCACAATTTACTTCTATTATGGACATGGTAATAATTATGAGAAACTATGTATTAATATAAATCAAAATTCGCTTAAGTCTATCATATTGAAAGAAATCATACTTTTTCTTAAGTTAAAGTAAATAACGTCTAAGAAATAAAAACATTAAAGCAGTCACTAGACATTACTAGTTATATAAACATAAAGCTACACTCTGTTGACAAAGAGGTAAAATTATTGAAGTCAAAGCACATATTGGCGATTCTCATTTACACTCCTCGACAAAATTATAGGCCACCCCATTCATTTTTAAATTTCATAAGAAATCTTCAACTTTTTATCTTTTTCATTGTATGTAAGAATCATAATAGAAGTTTGACAAATAAATATAGGCTAATAATCCAATAATTAAAAATATTTACATGAAAACAAGAAAATAAACGAAAATTGATTGCGACAAAATTATAGGCCACTTTTAAAATTATGTCTATTTTTATCATTATTAATATGTATTGAGCCCCCTTATTTTTCTAAAACGTTAATTATTCTATTTTGAAGGGATTTAAA
Source organism: Aelia acuminata (assembly GCA_911387785.2). Taxonomy (NCBI): domain Eukaryota; kingdom Metazoa; phylum Arthropoda; class Insecta; order Hemiptera; family Pentatomidae; genus Aelia; species Aelia acuminata. Next base: position 99,799,572 of record OU426978.1, read on the forward strand.
GAGGTTTGTATATATCTTTGCCTAAATTAAACTACTAAGTTAGAATGCTGAGCTCTGAGTTCGTCCAGAGAAGTGAATTGGCTTCCTGCAGCGAATACTGCCCTTCTCAATTGTACCAAACAGTTTTCGATGCAGTTGAGATCAAAAGAACAAGCTTTCCGAGGCAAAAGTGAAATATTATTCTATTCAAAATATTTTTTTACCAACCAAGCCGTGTGGGCTGGAGCGTTGTCTTGTCGGGAAACGGACCTTTCTTTGATGAACTCGTTTAAATGCTCCATTACTGGCTCTCTTATGTTTCCCAATACTTTTTAGCATTAGTTTCTAAAGTAAAAATTTTATCTGACTTCACCACGATAATTATTACTGACCCAAATCATGACGCCACCATCACCCATTTGCCAGCGACTTAAAATGCTTTGGTTTCTTGGTGGTCATGAAAATAGTATTTGAGGTCATCTATAAACAATCTAAATTTACCGGTTTTTGGTAGTTAATATAACTTTTCTCAAACTTTTCTAACAACCAATATGATCCTGCACAAACTTTTTTATACTCGACTTAGCGTTGTTGTGAAACTGATGTTTTTTTTCGGAATCCTCTGCCGTTTCAAGTGTTCTGCACTCAGAAGGATTTTTTGCACGTTTAGGATGTTAGTAATCACTGCAGCTAACAAAGCGATGTGTCTTGAAGCTCCTGCAGAGTTGGATGCTTCGCAAAATATTCTCCTTTTTTCTAGCATAGGGTAACCCCTTAGACTGTCAGGGCATTTCTTTGTGTCATCTTTACCTCCCATATTTAAATAATTTGTAATCACGTGCCTGCACCGGTATTGAGCTCTAATAATTATTGAAATTGTTCAATTTTTCCGCGTAAGGATTTAATTTCACCTATTTCACAGCACATTATCTCTAGGAATTTCGATTGTTTTAAATTTATTTCTAAACGCTTCAGTAATTAAAAAACAAAAAATTAATTCAATAGCACGAATAGTTTGACTGGGGATTTAAGAAAACACTGAGTGGCCTATATTTTTGTCGCACATGAAAAAGCCTTATAAGAAGATAAAGGATTAAAATGATAACTTAGGAGGAATTTATACATTGATATAATAATCTACTTGCCAAAGACGTAAAATAAGTATAATTACATTCTTTTCAATTATTTACTAGTTCTTGTAACTGAAAAATTGTGGGGTGGCCTATAATTTTGTCGCGTAGTATAATTTGACCATTTGACTTTTTTTTAGACATTGAATTTTGGGTTTAAAAAATTCAGCTTCGTGAATAAAATTTTTATGTGAATATCATCAATAAGATGTTCAAGAATACAAAGTTTGCCAGTTCGTTCAGTATTAGTATTTTATAGGATTTTTTGTACTAGTACTGAAACGTGGCTTATGCGCCGTTCACTAAGGCGCCCTTCAAAGTAAGGCCCGATCTCCATTTGGGGGTTTATTTAACTCTGAAGAGCGAACGGGAGTCGAAAGCTGGAATCTATTAAAGCCAATCAAGGCACTTTTTAACTGAAAAAAAGGCGATGGGAGTTCGATAACATCACGGTCACATAATCTCTCAATTCAGGACACGCCCAGCAGCCGCTCTTCAGTACCCTTACCGTATTTTTTAAACTCAAATATGAGTTTAGTGACAAGCGTTTCTGTAGTTTTATTTATTTGTTTTTTGTAATGTTTTTTTTTTTTTTAATTCTTGCCCACTCTCGACACTCCATATCAAAGTGTAATAACTCATTTTTAAGGCATCGAATCTTGTTTTCATTTTGGTCTTCAATAAATAATAAAAAATAAATAAAAATACAGAAACGCTTGTCCCTGGGATGGCTTCTAGTCATACTCCTTTACTAGCCAAGCTTAGTAGTAGCCTATTCTTTTCGATAGTTTACCTAAGAATAAGCCATTCTGTCAAGGCTTAGGTTTTTCTGATATGATTTTACTGCAGAGTTTTTACTTGGTTTTTGAAATGAAGTTGGTGTCAACGATTCACCGATAATTAATTCGTTCTCTCTTTTGCTGTCAAAGTTAAAGACCGATCAATATTTTCACGAGCTGAGTAGATTGAATAGTTCTAGTTTAACAATCTATCATTTTGTTTATTTTCTTTCTCTTGGCCAACATCTCTTATTTATAAAGAATATGTTTCGCATTATATCCTTCGTCTATTTTTCTTTTCTCTATTGCTCCATTCTACATCTTAAAGTGGCTATACAAAAGAAATGAATCATATAGGCTTTAACCCTTTAACCGGGGAGTTCCCTTTTAAATTACGCAGCCTATAACGGGCGCGAGCTCTTTCACCAGGACGTGTATATGCGTCACGCCCGGAGAAATGTAACTTCATATTATTATTTTTTTTATTTATGCTTAAAATAAATTGAAAGGCTATAAAATATATTTGTTTTCGCTTATTTATATATAAAGCACAAAGGAAAACACAAAATGACAAACAAATAGAAAAGAATACCAACAAAAATATAGAATCATCGAATTAAGAAATTATAAATTTTACAGTCTTAACCAATTATAAAGAGTACAATATATATATATATATATATATATATATATATATATATATATATATATATATATATATATTTATAGGTTGCTCTGTTTATGTGTGACACTTATACGATCCTAAATAATTTGTACCAAATAAGGTCCATGTACCAACTCTACGAGAGTGAGTGATTTGATTTTAGCTAGTACTCTGATTCTGTCGATGCTCTAGCGATTAAAGCTCTCTCCAGTCAAAATTTTCAACAGGGCAATAATATATTATTACGTCATTAGCAAAGGAGTTAGCGTTAATCAGAGGATAAGAGAAACAGAAAACAGAAAAACTGTAATTCGGGACAAGACTCGAATTGTCTAGTGTATATTTAATTTTCATGAAAATGTTTATATTTACATGGAGATAGATGTTGTGTTTACTATATCGAATGTCCAAGAAATAATTATTTTATAAATGTTTTACTTCATAACAATAATGATGGCTACACCACTATTCGTGACCTACACTCCATCCCCTGGACAGTGTGGGCGATTTCCAAACTACCTTGAAAAAAATTTAAAAAGCTCTATAAACATCTTTTTCATTTTTAATAATAAACATTCATTAGAAAAAATATTCTATTATACTACTTTATTTAATTTTTGTGTTTATCCTTAAGAGTCATCGGGAACATATTTATTTTATACTCTATTGTTAAACTTTATTCAACTTAAAATCAACGGTCAATGTAACAATGTAAAATAAATTTATAATAAGAGTACTGCGACGGAGATGAAGGGGACCTGGGTCCGATTCCCGGCCGTGATCAGTGTTTTCTCTTTCAATAAATTCTTTTCTTTCAAGTGGCTCTATAACCCGCGGGGGTCAAGGCCTCCTGCAACAGACACCACTAGTCATCCCTGTTCAGATCAGCATTTGAACGGGTGGGTGACTTTGTCTACCTCGGTACACTGGTAAATGCAAACAATGATAGTACGTGGGTCAGAACCCCCTACCGTGCATCCCCGTGGTCAAGTGGCCTTAGGATTTTTTTAAGGGAGAGAAAATACTCTTTTTCTGAATAGAATATTTTATTTATTTATACCAGACCAAGATCGAAACGGGAGCGGATCCATAGTGGTAATCGGGCGTTAACCAAATAGTAACCCACAACTGTTCTCCTCTTGGGTCCAATTACGTCACAGGCCGGGCAGCCATATTGCCCCTTAGAAACCAAGCCCACTTTCTCTGTATTCTTCTTTCTCTTGGTAAACCCATGCACACCCATTGGCGGATCCAGAGGGAGGACGGTGGGGGCTGCAGCCTCCTCCTTTGGAAAATGATTTGTCATTTAAAGATAGAATTTAATTCGGCTAAAAGTTAGGATAAAGGCAAATAAAAAATAATATCCAGAACAAATAGAATTTTAGTTGTGATTGTTAAGGAACATAAAAGTAAAAAAGCTGATAGACAGATCCAGGGGATCCGTGGGGGCTACAGCCCCCCTCCTTTACAGACGGCTGGATCTGCCACTGTGCACACCCTCAGATACAATACCAAGAAGAACCCAACCTTCTGCACTTTATTTTCGATGAAGTTCATAGCCTTAACATGGAGCAAGATCCTGCAGAACTATTAACTTATAGAACTCTATTGACTTGTAAAATACTCTGTTCATTTACAACTTTACTATGTACTAGTAAATTCGGTGTAATTCATCGTTAATGAATGTTTCTGAAAATAACGCTATTTAGGTATGTTTGTTTAACGACTCATTTGTGAACGACACAAGAAGGCTGAAGAGCAACCAAACTTTTGAATTATAACTTTGTCCATAAATATCCAAGTTGGGATTTAATTTTTGATAATTCGTTATTAACCTTCTTTTAAAAGTTATAAAATTTGTAAATCGGCAAACTCATACCATGGGTTTAATTTGAAAGTCAAGGAAAAAGTTTATAAGTCAAATTAAATGAATTGTTACCTAGATTTAAACTAAATTTGAAAGCTAATGTGTGATGGTTTGGTGGTCAGAAAAATATTTTTTTATATCGGCATGTTTTTTAGATCTTTCAGACAGTGTTTTCGTTACAAAATTAATATATATGCTCTCTCAAGAAGACGGTTTTACTTAACTAATATATTTTTCGAAAATACTGATAAGAAATGCAATGAATATCAGAGTAGAAATTTTAAAACCAAAGACATGGGTATTTCAATGAATGATTCTGTGCTTGATTCAAATACTTTAGAGAGTGCTATAGCTTTTGTGCCTATTTCATCTATTAAGCAGTATTTACTGAGGTATGATATTGTATTCACCGAAGGCCATTCCTGTATATCAATTAGATGTCCAATCTGTAAAAATGACGAATCGTTTATGTTTATTAATAAAGTATCAGGTAGTTTTATTTAAGAATTATTTTATGCAGTTTATTTTATTTTTAATATTGGCCTAAATGTTCATTCATTTTAGGTTTTTTCCTCTGTAGTAATTGCCAAAAATCTGGAAATTGGAACCTTTTAGAATTATTTCTTTCAAATCCTAAAAATTATCTTACTGAATTACCAGTTGACCAGACAATGGAATATGGTAAGCATTGTTGGGAATCACTGGGGGATAACTTGCAACCTGTTGATGAAGATGTATTTGATTTACCTCAATTTAAAGATTGGAGGGTATGTTCAATGTTTTTTGTCAAATGTTGATGTTGATGTTGTTTTGTCAAATGTCAAATGTTGATGGTCAATATATATATATATATATATATATATATATATATATATATATATATATATATATAATTATTTTTTATTTTTTGCCGACTTTATATTTGGTTTGTTTTTCTTCTAGAGATTACAGTTGGAAAATCTTAAAAAACTTAATGTTCAACTGGACCCAAATGAAAAAAATCTTTATTTTCCTCTCAGTCATGGAGATAATGTGGTAGGCTTCAAAAAATTTAACTCTGATCTTACAGAAGAAACATTTCCTGACAAGTCAGCTAAAGGCATAATCGAATTCCGAAGAAAATATGATACAGCTGTTATTGTTGCAAACATAAAAGATTTTTTGACCCTTTTAACATATCCGCTAAAGTGTGATGTAATATGTTTACCAAATGGTATGTCAATATATTTCATCTTCTTTGTTGATTTTTTAATTGTCTTGATTGACAAAATTTTATTTTAGGTCAGCAGAGTTTACCTCAAGAAATTTTGCCATTATTTGAACCTTACCAAAAATTAATATTATGGTTTGATAATGATGTGGTTTCTTGGGGAAATGTCAAAATGTTTGCAAAAAAATTATCCGACTCAAGATGTTATTTTATTAGGTAGGCTGATTAAAGATTTGAAATGTTTTTTTATGTGAATATTTATGAAATTATTATAATAATTATTATTATAGCGACTTTGCAGGCCTTTGGATAATCAGCCTGCTGCTTATGAAAGCATGATGTATGGATATGACATTGTTTCAATAATTGACAATGCTCAACGTATTTCTCATAGTTCTATTGTCACATTTTCTACCCTCCGAGAAGATGTTTTAGCTGAGATATGTAATGCTGACAAGGTATATTGGTTTTTAATTTACTGAAATTCAAATTCATGGTGTTTGAATTTATGACTCTCATGAAAAAGATAATTTATTTGATATTTTAAATTAGTGGAATAAATAAGATTTGCACATTCATTCAGTTATATGTTCTTATTCAGTGTTTAGATGAAAAAAAAAATAAAATTTAAATCGTCATCTTTCTTACTATAACATTTTGTTTGTTCTCTTTATCCCATAATTACAATTGATATTATATATTATTGTCAAGGCCTGGATTTTTATGCAATTGCATATTTTGTATGCATGCTTCTTTAAAATAGTGGACCAGATATGATTACGAATTAGAGTATGCTGGTCTAATTGCCCAAGTTTTATTTTGCATATATTTGCATACTTTTATCATCTAATAAAATAAACAATACATTTAAAAATATAAAACTAATCCAACGTGGAAGCTAAGATTCCCAATTTCGATCGGGGTTATTCGCCATAAATAAGTCCTTATTCTTCTTCTTCGAATTAATGATTACTGAGATTCCGACTTTTCACCTCCCTTTTTATTAATTTAAATCGCATCCCAGGCCAGGTTGGAGAAGTTTTGAAAAAAAAATCGAAGACGTTTTTATGAAAAATTCAGGGCTTAATATCCTGGAAAATATAAATAAAAATTTTAATGAGGATTATTCAATAGTTCTCAGCAACATGGGCAATGACCCAATAATTTTAGCTTAAGAATTTGCTCCAATCACATCAGTTGATGTTGAACGATCATTTTCAAATTATAAAAATAGAAGGTTAGGATCAACAGAAATAAATTTAGAAATGCATTTAATAATTAATTCACTTGTTTTATATATTTTTAATTTAGTTTTCTTTATTAATGTTATTCGTATATTTTTCTTGTTATCTAGTAAGTTTGAATTATTTTTATATTTTATTTTTAAATGCGTTTAATGTTATTATCGGAAATACGTGTTTGTTTAAGATTCAACAGAATTTAAAATCATTTTGGTTTCATTTCTTAATAGTCTTCTCCACTTTCTTTCCTGTGAAGTATTTTATACATATTATTATCTTTGAATATTACAGTTGTTTAATAGCATATTTTTAGTTTTTATGCTGCATATTTTACTACATATTTTATAATTTTTTACTGCATATTATATGGCATATTTCGACACTTTTAACATACATAAAAATCCTGGATCTGGTTTTTTTATACGTAATAAATTATGGTGGGAGTAGTTGAGGAGGGGCTTAGGCTATTAAACACAAATGAGAAAATAAAGCCTTTAGCAGGGTGGAAAATAAAGGAGAAAACCTGGATTTGATTGCCAAAAAGGTCAAATCTTTTATCTTCTAATTAAATTGTGTAAAATTATAAATTAATTATTTAAAAAAAATCTGGTGCGTGCGCGCAACACACAACTTCCAACTTACTTAGCTTAGAAATTTTGTGTTTTTTTAATTGCCACTTCTCAAAGTCACACATTTTTCCACATTCATTTCTTATTTTGTTTTTATTTGCTCTATAAAAAACACTAATTTTTTTTATACTAATTATTATTAAATAAAAGTTTTTACTTGTGATAATTCGGCAATGCGAGCATAATACTCCAAGTCGTCTGATTTAATAATTCTCTATGTAGTTGTTGAAAACTTCATTTAGTTACCATGAAGCAAATAATTTCCATTAAATGAACAGAACGGCTTTAATTATGAACAATGGTCTGTCATTAAAGGCGTACTCCGCATGCGTGGGCTTAACGTGTTTTATGAGTTGACGGAATATTTTTCTTTTTTTTCTCCTCTTGATCTTTTTCATATTTCATATTCAGCCATTTCTTATTTTTAGGGGTAACGAGAGACAGTTAATTTCTCTATATAAACAAAACAAAGGTACTTCATAGGAAAACAAAAAAGACCCTTTCCCCTCCCCCCCCCCCCCCCCCCCCAGAACATTTTAATAATGATAAAGCTTACCTGATACTACTAACTATAAAACTAATTTTACTGATTATATTGCATTCTTATTAGGTATCAGGAGTCAAATGGGAACGATTTCCTGTGCTTAATACAATATTAAAAGGTCATCGTCGTGGTGAATTAACCATATTAACAGGTCCGACAGGTTCAGGCAAGACTACTTTGATGAGTGAATATTCATTAGACTTGGCAATGAATAAGGTAAAAAGTATAATTAATAACAATGATTGTTTTTATAAATTATATATGATAAGTGAACATTGCTCACTGATTGTTTCCCTGAGTATTCAATGATGCCCCTCTGCCCTTAATGTATATTGCCCACCTGAAACGTTGCCCACCTTCTGTGGATATAGTGGAACTTCCCCTAACAGGCACTTCTAATAAACTTATCTATTATAAGCAAACAGTTTTAATTTCCCCGTCTTCGTTTCTTTTACTTTACATTGAATTTAACTTCTAATAACCTGATCTTCTTATAATCGGACACGGAAACAGACTTAGTCCTTTTTGTTTTGAGAAATCTCTCTTAGGGTAAGTTCCACTACCCCAAGTATCATTTTTTGGGCTCTAACCCAAAATAAATTCTTTTTTTTTTATACTGGAGGTAAACCTTTGCAGCTTCCTTGTCATTCCTCCCCCCTCCCCTCCGTCATCCAAAATCAAAGCTGTTGTCTAAAACTAGATATTTTCTTTTTCTTTCAACATTTCTCTAGCTCAGTTGATTTATTAAAAGGCAAAAACTAATCACCAACTTGTAACAGATGCCCAGCCTTTAAGGTGGCACTTCCTAGCATAGGGAACATGTTCTTGAGTAGGACCATTGTTTTGAATATTATGTGCTTTTACTATTCCACAAATCAAATGGTTAGTGCCTTTAGTTATAAAGTGAAAATATGGAGCAGATGATGTTTAAAGAATAAAGAGCTGTTGATATATTGAAGATGACTAGTGTTTGAAGAAAAAGTATTGTTGTTGATTTTTTATGGGATTTGCCTACTTTAGACTGGCTTATCCTTCAAGCAAATGTAGCTTTTTTCACTGTGATCTAATTACACAGTTTTTAGCTAAAAATGAAAAGCCTTAGCACCATATCTTACTGCAAATGTCAATAAATTAAGAACTTTACTGAATTAACCAATTTAGTATAGATTACTCTGGATTTATCTAAGCAAAACTACCTTAATGAATAAACATAGATCATATCCTTCAATTGGAATATTTTCTTATTTATGTTCATTATAAACTATGTATTTATATTGTGACATTAAATCGTCAAATAAAAACATACGGTTTAAAATCCCAAACCTTTTGTTGGAACGAACTATCGGTCGGAACGAACCGTTGGAGCACATGGATGGGCCTAGATCTTTTTGACGGAAACTTGGAACATCCCAGGAGGACCTCAAACCTTCTGGAAGGTTCCTTTTACGACTATATATAAGGAGCGAGTGACTGGGCCAGTTAGTCTTAGTCTGTGTCCTGACTATGAAGCTCAAGCCATATGATTTGTGTTCTATAAAGTTATAATTTTTGTAACCTGCTCGAATATTTGAGTTGTATTAATTCGATGGCATTGATAATTTTATATTATTGTTGAATAAATATTAGTTAACCCACAGAAGTATGCAATATAATAAAAAGTATGTAATGAAATAAACATAAAAAATAATGAAAAACAATATTTTTTCTACTTTTTTATTTTTTATCATGTTTAATGACTCTCAGGAATATTTTTACCTGTTGTCTCTTTTAGGTCACAACTTTGTGGGGAAGCTTTGAAATAAGAAATCAAAGATTAGCTAAAACCATGTTAACTCAGATGTTTTTGGCACCTTTGGAAAAAAATATTAATAAGTTCAATGAGTGGGCTGATAAATTTGAGAGGTTGCCAATTTATTTTATGACTTTCCATGGTCAGCAGCCATTAGATATTGTTATGGAGGTAAGAAATCAATTGCTTTTATTAGTTTATCACTTTTAATTTAAGTAAGATGGTCGACCATAGATGTAATGATGAGGAAATGGTTGGGGATGCGGGTCAAAATAAGTAGCACGAATATGTGAGAATTATATATTTTTTCGTAGCCGATGTTTCGATTTTTCAATTGTAGCCTACATATTCCTTTAGTAATGATGGTGTAGTCAAATAATGGAGAAGAATTTTAATAGCATATAAACCATGAATACTTTGGGTAATGACTGTGACTGTTTAAAATGCTATGACTCAAAATGGACAAATTATCAAAATTACTCAAATTACTAATTTTTCTCTTGAAAAGTACTAGAATTCTACTATTTTTATATGTAAGCTTAGAATGCTGTAAGCATCCTATAAATCCTATCCTACACTCCAGTAGAAAGAATTTTATCTTTTTCTCAATATTAGTATTTTTTTTTTACCATTAAATAACTTATTTCTGTTTTATTAAACTAAAAGTTGTTAATTTCAATTTTTTTTTTTTTTTTTGGAGTTTTTAGTTATAGAAGTGCAGCTATATTTATGTTGTTAGATACATTGTTTATAATATTGTTCCGATGTACCGAAATTTGATTTTCCTCAATTATCTTCGCAAGTTATTTCATAAACTATATTAGACTGTAATTCTAATTTATTTGTATATTTTGGTTTGCTGCATAATTTTCCTATGGTGGACATATAACTGAATGTGACAGTGTAATCAGTTTTATTTGTGAGTTTTTTAGCAAGTCTTTCAGATAGTGTTTGTATGTAAGGATAGTATTATCTTTTATTTCTATAATAAGATCTATGCAGCTATGGATAGATCCCTCGGTGTGGGTCAATCCATTTGAAGTGGTCCAGTCTAGTTGCTTCAACATTTTTATTTTTTTAAAATATTTTTACCATTGAAAGAACAATTCATCAGAAGTACAAAAGTGCAATTAGTTTATTTTTTGAATTTTTATTTTTCCAATGGCGGCCATATCATTTTCGAAAAACCTTATTTAAAAAAAATCTGGTGCGCGCGCACAACACACAACTTTCACTTACCAACTTACTTAGCTTAGAAATTTTGTATTTTTTTAATTGCCACTTTTCAAAGTCAAACATTTTTCCACATTCATTTCTTATTTTGTTTTTATTTGCTCTTTACAAACACTAATTTTTTTTATACTAATTATTATTAAATAAAAGTTTTTACTTTTGATAATTCGGCAATGCAAGCATAATACTCCAAGTCGTCTGATTTAATAATTCTCTCTGTAGTTGTTGAAAACTTCATTTAGTTACCAAGAAACAAATAATTTCCATTAAATGAACAGAACGGCTTTAATTATGAACAATGGTCTGTCATTAAAGGCATACGCCGCATGCGTGGGCTTAACGGGCGGTGTTTTATGAGTTGACGGAATATTTTTCTTTTTTTCTCCTCTTTTTTTTTGCATATTTCATAGTTAGCCATTTCTTCTTTTTAGGCGTAACGAGAGACAGTTAATTTCTCTATATAAACAAAACAAAGGTACTTTATAGGAAAACAAACAAGACCTCTTCCCCATTTAAGCCCCCTCAGAACATTTTAATAATGATGAAGCTTACCTGATATCAAAGAACACCTAATTTTAATTAAACATGACGAATTTGATCAAAATCATTACAACTGTTTTTGAGTAAATAAAAAAAAACACGTGTACATAAGGCAATGTTTATTAAATAAAGTACCCCCTCCGTTTCACCAATTTTGATGAAATTTCGGCTGTCGTATCGCGGGCATATACATACATCAAATACCCAGTTTGATCAAAATCTTTAAAGCCGTTTTTGAGTAAATAAAAAAAAACACGGGAAGATGATACAAAATATATTAAGTAAAGTGCCCCCTCCGGTTGATCAATTTATATAAAGTTTTTGCAGTCATATCTAGGGCATATTACTACATCAAATACTTAGTTTAATCAAAATCGTTGGAGCCGTTTTTGAGAAAATCGAATAAAACGTAAAAAAAAGTACCTCCTACTTTTGATCAATTTTGATAAAAGTTTTGCTGTCACATCGCGGGCATATACATACACTAAATACCCAATGTCAGGTTCGCACGGTTTATAGTTTTTGAGCTAGTCTGTTCACACACACACACACACAGACCATTTCGCGGGACTTGGTTATTTGGACTCAGGGGACCCCAAAGCGTGTATTACCGTTGAAAACCGGAATCGAAATTTTTCACGATCGCAATACTTTCCCTTACAATATATTTCATATATAGTAAAAAGCATCCTGACCTAATTTTAAACAAAAAGAAATATAACAAGTAAAAAGATTTATGTATACAAAAAATAATAAATGATTGAGATTAGAATAAGGTGTTTATGACTATCACAGTTTTATGCCATTCAACAAAAACAAACAAATAAAAATGCACAAAATTGATTAATGTTGTAGGGAGAGAAAATATGCTTCTTCTATGAATAGCAATACTGAACCTTCAGATTAAATTGAATTCTGTAATAAAGAGATTGGATTCATGCATAAAAAGCAATATCTTTTATGATCCACTGAATTAGCGAACTTGAGACAAGATAAAAAAACTTATAAGTCCGTTTATAATTATTTATAATTTATATTATTCTTAACTTTAATATAATTTTAACTATGTAACTCATACGATTGTATTCCAACCTGTTCGTTCATTGTAGGGCATGATTGTGAGAAAAACATAGTCTTGAAACGTCTGATTGACTGAAACTCAAGAAGCCTATTATAACACACACATATATGTATATATATATATATATATATATATATATATATATATATATACACACACAAATATAGAATTATTTAAACAAATCTATAATCTTTTTCTAGGCTGTGGAACATGCTACTTATGTCCATGATGTTGCTCATGTGATCATAGACAATGTGCAGTTTATGCTTGGAATGTCCTCATCTGAATCAGGTTTTCTGGACAGGTAATACAAATGACTATTGACCTAACATTTCATTTAACTTCAGAATGATTGCATGCACACTTAACTTTTTTGAAATGAGTTAGGAGCCATTGGATGCAAAAATCAGTATAATTTGTTTTCATAATAAATAATTAATTTTCTAGTTACACTTTACATCTTTGGGGTCACAATAAAATATCTTATGATTATGGCTTGGATCTGAACCATACTTCTGATAAATTTACTATAAAGACATCATGTTTTTAAATAGCTGGAAATGCTTGAGACCGAATGTTTTTATATAGAGAAATTATGTTGTTATTTCTAAGAAGATATACTTATTAATTATATTACACTTATTAATTATATTGAACAAATATTTCCCCAATATACAGCCCAATAGGGACACCCCTGCAACCTAGCGGCCCCTAGATGTACTTATTAAGTCTCCGAGGATCCACTAATATGTGCCGCAGTCAGGAAAAGTTATCTCGTGTGAAGCTGGGGACGTTAAATAAGTGAGAAACCGGTTGCGAGATATACTGTCTTCCGCTACTGGGGACCGGCGGCCCGCGACGAGTAATCTCGTCGTCTGCTGGTGGGGACAGTCTTTTTTTTCCGATATATATCGTCCAGAACCATTGAAGGGTTAAAAATTAAATAGATACATTTTTTGAAGATAGTGAACTTGTAAGGGTAATATGCATAAATAAGTTCAATTATTTATATTTATCATGTTTTAATCTGAATATTGATGTTTTCCAAACTAAAAAATAATTTAGTATTTACAAAATATTAAAATAAAAATCTGGTATTTTCTTACTTTATCCTTATATTCAAAGGTTTTACCGACAAGATGCATTAATTGCAAGATTTAGAAATTTCGCTACTACACATGACTGTCATGTGACCCTGGTAATACATCCAAGGAAAGAAAGGGAGGCAGAAGAACTTACAGCTAATTCTATTTTTGGTGGAGCTAAAGCAGCTCAAGAAGCAGATAATATTTTAATTATTCAACATCGTAAAAGCCACACTACATTAAGAATTAAAAAGTTTCTACAGGTTAGTAAAAACATTGATTCCTTCATTTTTTTTTGTATTTAAATTAAGTATATGATTCAAATTAGTTTCCAATTTGTAATCAAACATGTGCTTAATAATTTATAAGTTTTATTTCAGGTTGCCAAGAATAGATTCAGTGGTGATTTGGGTATAATGCCCCTGGACTTTGACAAGGAATCTTTGAGTTTTAGAAGCAAAAAAGGATAATATTGTACTTAAAGTTATGGTTTTAGGTTTTATTACTATTATGTGTAACAAAAATGCTACAAGTTGTGATATTAGGATATTTCATAAATTATTGTACAAAAATTAGTGTTACAACTTTTTTGTCTAGTGTAAATAATTTTTATATCATTGTGAATATAAAACTTTGTCTTATGGAATTTGGTCTGTTTTTCTTCTAAGAAATGAATCCCTTGGATGATCGAGGCTTATTATTTGTCTTTAGTATTTATGATTTATTTAGTTATGATTTTGGACATGTTATAACTAGAAATATGCTTAAGGAAATTAATAAATATACCAAAAAAAGGAAATACATTTTTTTCCCCGAATGTGTTGAATTGAAGAATTTTTTGAATATTCATTAGGGCATGAACACAATTTTGAAAGACCCTAAGATGAGTCAGTTAGCTTTAGTTGATGGAAGACTGTGTCTCAACATTTATTTAACAATTTTGAAAAAAACATTTGAAAATTAACTGATTTTTTAATTTTTTTCAGAAGCACTTTATATAATGGCATTTTAATGATTTAAGAACAAAATGAAAATAAAGCAGGATATCTTTAATATTCTTTCACAGATCATTACAGTGGCCCAGAGACCCTTCTGGGGCAAACCCAGCCTATAAAATGTGGATATTCTCAATTGAAAAATTAATGGGAAAAAACCTGATGGTCGAGTGTGATCACGCTCAAATCACGTCCTTGCACGACCGCAGACCTAGAAACAGTGCTTTCATACACAGTACTGAACCCAAGACCCTTCATGGGTTGTAGTGGTACAGGCTATATTATTTTATTTTTTAAGATTTAAGAAAAGTGAAAAAAATAAATGTCTGCCAATTAGGTTTAATATAGCTTTTTTAACATGTATATCAGACAAACAACAACAAAAATATCTGTAGTTTTTACGTTGATATGATAATTCAGCAAATCTTTACTGTCGTTTAACATAACTATTTCAGGAACTCCTTTAGTAAAATAAATAATCTGGTGTGATGCGCACAACACCCACCTTTCACTTACCAACCTATTTTAGAGAAGAAATCAACTTATTTTGATAAAATGTAAACATCATTTAGCAACTTTTTTTTTTTTGTAAATATATAGTGAGTGGGAATCAATAAAAAAAGTGTTTCCGGCTCATAGTAAATTTAAACCTAATGTTCGAATTTTGTACCAAGCCTTTCCAGAAATTGAGAATGATTACTGTTCTACATTGCCATATATTTCATTTAAAAATCTATTATGGATCTAAAGTTTGTAAACCATTATTATTTTTAAAGATTATCTTGCACCTTATGTTTTTCACCCCAAAGAACTTTAAACTTTAAATCTTTAAGCTTAATGTGTTTTTCTAATCATTCACTCATTCAAGAACTATAAAATAGTTTTTATTTTTGATGTTATAAAAACTTTATTTAGTAACTCAGGAATCATATATTGCTGATAAAAGTATAAATTATTTATTGTTTGGGCATATATAAATTTTAAAACTAGGGGGATAATTGCTTTCAAAATTAAAATAATTTTCTTTTAAAGAAAATACTAATAAAGTGATAACATTTATGGAATATAGTACCACCTCTGTTCACACAATTTTGACGAAACTTTGGCTGTCGCATCGCAGACATTTATACCGTTTTTGTCTGTTCACATAAAAACGCAGACCATTTTGCAGGGCTTAGTTAACTGGATAGAGGGGATCCCAAAAAGTGTATTTCCTTTTAAAACTCATAACTGTGTACATAAAATACGTTTTTTTTTTAATTTTGTTATAAGTCTGAATTTAGCTATTTAAATGAGAAAAAAAACAAAAACAGAAAATCTTTAATTTTGCAATTTAGGAAAGTTAAGAATATTTGAGGTAAATAGATTTAATAAAAGTAAAGACCTGATGTAGACCCACATGCCTGGAATGAAACATAGGCTATTAAATAAAAAATAAATAGGTAACAAATTCCTGGCTATATATCATCTCAGGAGCACTGATAAATAATAATAATTAATAGAAAATTATTAATAAACTAATTCATTTTAGTAAGCACTACAGAGTTAAAATGAAAAAAAAAAAGTAAATAATAGCTAAATAGTAGTATATATTTGTTTTTTCCACATTTATAAAGGTATAATAGTAATCTGATAATTACAATAACAATTGGTAAACTATCTTACTTATACAACTTATAATTTATGCTATACCACATACGTTCTTCGTATGCAATAAAATATATATCTGTAAAAAATGCTTATAAACAACAATTAAAGAACTTGTGTTCTCTCACAAGTTTATCCTCTTTTTTTATGATTTATTTTTACATTTTTTTTTTTTTTTTTTACAAATGTCAAAAATTTCTCTCTTAATATCAATCTTTCATTTATTAAAATACATCCTCATTTTGTTTATAAATTTTGGTTAAAAAATTATTATTTTGCACGTTTTTTTTTTAATTTTGTTATAAGTCTGAATTTAGCTATTTAAATGAAAAAAAAAAAATTGAATTCCTAGATTTGGCTTGTTTGTACAAATACATTGGCAATATATTTTAGAATATATTTAATAGTTTTCAAGATGATTGTTCAATACATAGAACTCTTAATATTTTTAACTTTTTTTTATTTAAAAAATTATACAATAAAAAAGATTGTGCAACATAATATCATGTTGTATATTAAATTTACAAAACTATATATACATTTTTAAAAAAGATATGTAAATCTATAAAAAAACTTTATATAGTTTTAATAATTATAAATACTAAGAAGTTTTGGCAGTGTGAAATGACATAAATACTAAATATTTATAATTAAACTGCCTTTTATCAAAAACCCTTAGCATTGTAAAATCAGACTTACAACTTTTAATAAGAAATATTATAAAACAACAGAAATATAAACAAAACAAACATTTTATAAATATATATACATATATATATATTTAATAATCATTACAAGAAATAACTTATATACTCTGATATATACAATATAATTTATAAAAACCGGTAAATTTTATGAAGAAACGTTAATGAGATTTAATCAATTACATAATTATTTTGTTATTTCATATTATAATTCTTTTCTTGAAAACGGAGATGAAGAGCTTGGGGTAAATTGTTCCTATGAGGCCTATACAGCTATAGAATAGTCAGACTGTTGTCCGTGTGGACTAGGGCGAGACCAGAGACTTGACCTGATCCCAAGTTTGAGCTTCTTTACTGTGTCTATGTCACACTCGGCTTCACTTAGCTCAGTGCTGCGCTCAGGTGTTGACCTGAATGCTGTCTCGGCTATTGATAGTGACTGCCGCATCGGCTTGCTCCCTGGTGCCAACCACCTGTTCAATTTAATTAATGATTCAATATTAATTTCAAAAGAAATAACTTGTCAATCTTCAGATTCTAAATCTGGGACCTTTTTCAATTGGGGCCTCAATCATGATTTTATGAATTTGAGGGCCAACCCATACTCCTTCCTGCCTCTAGACATAAAAATGTCAGTTCCCACCCTTGTTACCTCTTATATTTTCTATTCATATTAAAATATATGAAGAACTATAGTTACCTATGTATTTTTTTTTCCAGTTTATTAAATCATAGGAAATCATGATGAGAACAAGTTATTATTCAAAAAATTTTGCTATATGTGACTTTTATTTTATTTTCCTGCTGGACATGCTACCCTTCCCCTTCCCAGGAGCATATAATGACCTAATTTTTTTCAATATTCGAAAAAGTTTTTAATTTTTTTCAATGTATTACATTTTTAGAATTTCGTCCTATAGTATATCAAAAGAAAGAGTACAGGAAGCTGAAAAAGATGACACCTGTTTCAGCTTTCTAGTGCAGATAGTTTGAGATATAGCCATTGTTCATCCCTCAATGTCGCGTCCACGTTTCGCATCCGTAAAGGACCGTTGGAAAAATAATAGTTATGTAAATCCTAATTTTTAAGTTTCAGGACAGAAGATGCCAGCTAAGCAATTTCCCTACTGAAAAGTAGCCTGCATTACCAGCTTTTAATCTAGCCTTAATTTTTTCTAGTTACCGTCACCCCTATATATCTAAGCTTCTCTACCTGTTCAAAGGTATTCCCTTCTACATTAATATTAGCAAAATCATCACCATAGCTGTATTTATTTCCAACCCTAGTTCTTGACCCGCCTTCATCAACGTTAGTGTATTTAGTTCTATGGTTTTTGTTTGCTCACCAATCAAAACCAAATCATTCGCATATCCGAGAACGGTATATTCCAATGCTAAATTAAATTAAACTAGTGATAGAGAATCAAAATCCAAAACCTATAGATTTAATATTGTTTTCAAACTGGTTCGTTTGATATGTAATGACCTCCATCTTTTTGGAAGGATAAGCATTTATGAAAATTAAATCTAGTAACTAAGTGATCTATTCTAAAGAGCCAACGGTATCAACTGGTGAGCTGTAAGGAAGCTCTTAATTTTCTTTTAATATATTTTGAAAATATATTCTGAAAATTAAGGCATGTGCTCTTATTTTGCTGATACATTCAATTACTACTGGTTTTTAGAAAACGATAAAGTTAGCTCCTATACAAAAAGTTCTTCCTAGTAAATGATGCAATGGTATTTTAGAAGGATTATTTCAAATAGTTTTCTAATAGTGTAATGTAGCTTTTTTTCTTTTCTTTTCTTTTTTTTACTGACCATGGCAGGAGATCTATAAAAACAAACATTATTGCAGTTTTAATCAACTTAGATTCGAGCTGCAAATTAAAATCGCAAAAATCAAAAGGTGAGCTCACATCTCATGTTACTTATAGCCTGCATAATATATTTTGAGAAACTTTTTTAGTCCATTAGTTTAGAATATGTTGGCTTTCTTTCTGTATCTGGTATCTGTTTTGAAATGATTTTCAAGATGAGGATGGCTAATTAATTTTACTATTTACCTAGGCTCATTAATTTTCTTTTTTAACATTAATGTTTTGAACCTCAGAAATGAATTTTTCTTTATGTAATAAAAACTGATCTTCAAGTTCATTTTTTAAAAGTTTATTTTATAACAGAACTTTATATCTAATTTAGAATTAAATTATTTTTTCAATAAATTAATAAAATAGTTGAATAGATTTTGCTAAAAAAAAAAAAAAAGTATTAAGAGTATAAGTCTAAGAGAAGTGCATATAGAATAGTCAGAAACACTATTTAGTATTATTAATAAGTTGATTTATCATACCTGGTTCTACCTCCACGTCGTGGAAGTGATTTTGCTTCAGACATTGGAGAAATGTCTGAAGACGTACTGGAATGAGCTTGGTAAATATAAGCTGGAAAATAATTTCATAATCAGTATCATGAACTTCAATTGATTTGTGATGTTAAATGAACAAAAGTTTGATTCAAACCTTGTTTGGCTTTTGCTGCATCCAGTTGATTAGAAGATTCGGTCCGACTTGATGTGATCTGATCTGGATCTGAATCTGATTCATCAGATTCAGCATCTGTTTTTCTACTTCTTCTCCTTCTTCTTCCCTTTGAGGACTAAAATATTTATTTTAAATATACTTATATGTCTATTCTTTTAAAACTTTATTAACAATGTTATGTTTATGTTTGTCAAGCCATTAGAGCTAATTCTAAGCTTTAGTTTTAAAAAGTAATAAAATAGTTGTGCGTTATCAATAAATAACGAATAATTATAATTTGTCTGTCATCTATTATGCCTGATAACAATATGATTATAAGATTTTTGACTGATAAAAGTTAAGAGCATTTTTTATTAATCAATTAAGAATTTCTAGCATTGGAATATCAAATTGAACTTAGTTTCTCCCTCTCTATATTTTGAGTTCCCACCAATTACCTAATTGCTTTTATTTGGATCACATATAGACTTTGAGTTAACATTATATTTTATATTTAATTATTATGGCCTCTTAGGTTTTTGGTATCTGTTTTTTTTTTTTTTTTTTTTTTTTTTTTTTTTTTTTTTTTTTTTTTTTTTTTTTTTTCCACTGAAGCCCTATACTGCCCATACTAACACCCATGGCACTGGGTGATACTTCTCCTACGAAAGAGAAGCACCACCCAGGGCAGGACTCGAACTTTGTAATTGATAATAGTGGTGTTTTTTTCTATTTTTTAGGCTTGTCAAAGTTAGATTAATTTTTATAATTTATTACTATGGTATAATCTAATTTTAATTATGTATGGTCATAAGTTTTAAAGATATTTTTAATATTGTCATGAGAAATATTGTGCCAGTAGGATGTCAATTTAAAAAAAAAAAAAAAATGTTTTTTGTGGAGTAATTAAATGTCAAACAACATATTAAAGAGAGATCTAAAGCAAATAATATAGGCCGAAAAATCTGTAATATATAAAAGTTCCGAGGAAAAAACACACTTTGCAGCCGTTTTTATGGAAAATGAGTGAGCAGTGTTATCTTCAAGCTTTCGAGGAGTATATGTTTTAAAAATATCAAAGAAGTTTCAGAGAGTGCATGTAGAAAATTAGTTAAACAACTTTAAATTTTTTTTTTCTCAGAACAATGATTTGGGTGCAAAGTAGTTTTACTCCTCGACTTTTCAAATATTGAATTTTAAAAAATTTAAATTTGTCTAAGGTAATATGAGCTTAGAAAGAAAATATTACATGTATTTGTAGTTGTGGCCTCATTGGAGGGGCTGAGGTGCATCCCTCAGCAATCGCCTGCTCATGGTACATAAAACTGTGAAGTAATGTGTTGCTTGGCTCTGACAATTGAAAGGTTGCATATGGAGATATATCTTCTGATGTTTCTGCAATCCCAAACCCTTTCTTAATAACTTGAACAAATTTTGTTCTTTTTTGAAAAATCAAGTCTTAGCTTAATAATTAATGGGTAAGTAATCATCACTTCAATTTTAAATTAATTATAAGATAAAGATTAATTATAAGATAAAGAAGATTTTACCAGTAGAGGCAATAAAACATTTTTTTTTTAAAACAAAATATAACAAAAAAAAAAAAAAAAAAGACTGGTGTTTGTCAAATGCATGAATTCTTAGAAATACTATTACAATGCTCATCCTGTATATTGTTACCAAAAATGTATTCCCTCTTTAGAACACTAATCTAAGCTTATTTATTAACAATGGACTGGCTCAATAAAGCGTTAGTAACAATTTAATTAATATTTCATAAATATTCACTAATATAGAATGAATTTGAAAGTTATAATTTATTGCCAGCAATTTTATTGTAATAAAAATTGATCCAATGTTGCGTTTACTTGTGGTTCAACAGTTGATTTTCGAATGCTGTGTTACCACAACATGCTCTGCTCTTGTCATCTCCTGAAGAGCCATTAAGATGTGGGAAGATGAAGATGAAATTGCTGCTGTTGTAGTTGCCCTGGCTAAAGCACAGAGAATATGGAAGAGAAATATTTGGCAGGGAGCCTATTTTACTAGATTCACAACTTAGGATGGAAAACTGGCTGTTAGTAAAATTCTTCAATTTAAGCTATCTGCGCCTGCCACCTTTGACTTGTAAATCAGCCTATTTGTTGAAATTATAATTGGCATTACCATCAGGCTTTCCAGATGTTCAGTTGTTTCGGCTCTATCATCAATTTCTGATATTTTTGGAATTTCTCACCAACTATGGAGTTTATATTATAATCATTAGGGATTGCTTTACAATCAATAAATACTGCTTCATTCTTTCTCTGGTCTTAAAAGAGGATGTTAGATCTATTATGCCACAGTATGTGATCATTAATAAGATTCATCCCAATACAGCTTTGGGGACCTTTTGGAAGGAGCCTATTGGGGATGTACTTATAATATGAAAACTTTTCTCCTAATAGTTCAAACCTAATTTGACCTCATTCAAGGAAAATTTGATGTCTCAAAAGATAGAACTAGCAAGTGCTCAACATCCAGCTGTGAAAAGCTGGATTGATCCTAGTGTTAATGAGCACTGTCAGCGTTTATAATATTTTGTTGTATCATTTAGGACATGCCGTGTATGATCTAGTTGTAATCACTTGATCTTCAATGGAAACCACAAAAACATCTTTGCATGCCATTCGAGGTCGTCCATATACCATCTGCGACTGATTATGCTTGCTTCTTCTTTGACGTTGAGTTTATTTTAAGAGAACAGCATCTTAAAAATCAAAATGGGCTATGACAGTCTTCCTGGTCTACACATCTGAGGACTTCAATATAGCAACTGATACCTGTTGCTCCAATTATCAGCATGGTTCACAAGCCTGCTAACTTTTGGTTGAACCTTCTATATCTGCAATATTTTTCAGCCAGCTGTGTTGCATATAATTGAAGGCTTTCCAGTAAGCAATCTAAGGCATAGAAAGGTTTTGCTGACTTTTTAAAGGTTGTTGTGCAATGAAGGAATAAATCATCAAGAGTTCCTTGCAGCCCCTAGCTTTCTTTTTGGAAACTAGCAAATCAATCAGTATAATGTTAGAATCCAAGTATTCACATATCTTTTTTGTCAAAATTGATGTAAAAATCTTATAATGGCCATTGGAACAAGTAATTGGCCTAAAATATTCTGAACATAAGGTTAAGCGGTTTCTCTGAGAAAGTATATAAGTGATACCATCAGAGAAGCCAGCAATACATGAAAAATAACTAAATCTTTAATCCTGTAATTTTGAATAATTTGATAAATTTCTTGATGCAGGGAAAAATTTGCTGGCAATGTTTGATATGAAGCGACAACTCACTAAAATCGATCCTCTAAATGCGGCTTAGTAAAAAAACAAAATGAAAAACAGTTTTCTATACATTGAATGTTTTTTTAAAAATCACTTGTCTATTCAGCAATTTTCTTTTCAATTAATTTTTATTAACTAAAAACATATTCATTAAAATTTAGAACAAAAACAAATTTCAATAAAATTACTTAATTTTCAAATGTTATAAGAACAATTAAATATTCATGTAAATTAGCAATATAAAACCTATTAATGACTTACTATGCCTCCATGTTCTTCAATGAATAATTTATTGTAAAAAGTAACAGTAGCAATTATCAATAATGAGGTGATGACTAAATGAGATTTTAACATTTTCATTTATAACAGATTTTAAATTGATGATTTTTACAAGAGTGGAGTGTAAGATTAAAAATCTGGTGCGATGCGCGCAACACACAACTTTCACTTACGAACTTACTTAGATTAGAAATCTATGTGTTTCGATAATATGTAAACGCCATTCATCAACACATTTTTTTTTTTTTATTAATAAATAAAAGTTTTTATTTTCATAATACGGTTAATTAAATTTTGGCTGTCACATCGTGGGCATAAACATAAATCAAATATCCTGTTTGATCAAAATAGTTGCAGCAGTTTTGTGGAGAAAAAAAAAACACAATGAGAAAAAATTTACTACATAATGTGCCCCCTCCGTTTGACCAATTTTGATGAAATGAAATTTCGACTGTCACATCGCGGGCATAAACATACATCAAATATCAAGTTTGATCAAAATCGTTGAAGCCGTTTTTGAATAAATAAAAAAAAAAAACACATGAAAAGAGGACACCATTTATTAAGTAAAGTGCCCCCTCTAATTGGTCAATTTTAACTGTCACATCGTTGGCATACACATAGACCAAATACCGAATTTAATCAAAATCGTTAGAGCCGTTTTTGAGAAAATCGAGAAAAACATAATTAGACAAAAGTCTTTATTTAAAGTCCCCCCTCCGTTTGGCCAATTTTGATGAAATTTTTGCTGTCACATCGCGTGCATATACATACACCAAATACCCAATTTCAGTTTTGTACGGCTTATAGTTTTTGAGCTAGTATGTTCACACACACACACAGAGACCATTTTGCGGGACTTGGTTATTTTGACTCAGGGGACCCCAAAACGTGTATTTCCGTTGAAAATCGGAAGTCGAAATTTTTCACGATCGCAATATTTTCCTTTACTTATATATTTCATATATAGGTAAATGAAAGTAAAAATTGGGAAAACAAAAACATTTGATATATTATTACACATTTATAGTTAAATGTATGTTAATTAAGAAGTTCATTATTAAAAAGTTTCACTGAATGACATTAATAATTATTAATTTGGTTAATATTTATGAAGCAGATATATGTGAATAAATTTATTTTTATACAGTAATTAATGTAATTAAATTTAGTTTCTGGGCTATTAGGCCACATCTTATAATTAATGGAATGCTTACCTTCTATATTTTCCAACTGTTTTGACCTCATTGTTTGTATCATCTTCAGTTTTACATCTAGAACAGAAGGAAAGGGAAAAAAAAGGTTTCCTATTGAAAATTATAGTAGCCATATCCGTTCCTTAGTTATAAGAATTGGCCTGAATGCCCAGAAACTTACGTAAGGTGACTTTGAAAAAGAAGTAAAATATCTTATAATCTTCCATAAAGATAATATGCATCTGTACGTAAACAAATAAGCTATCACTTAAATATATTGATATTTTAGTGAAGTGGGATTATTGACAATTAAAAATATGATGGCTGTTAAGCATTTTAATCAAAATGGAAACATTTGATGCATAAATGTTCTTTGTTATCCTATGATTTTAACAGAATAAATTTTTTTGCAAGATGAAATAATAATAAGCATTTGAGGAATTAGGCTTTTTTGTTTTCATTAAAAATTAATACTTCTAATATTTTCTTACCAGGAATTTTATCTGTACTTGATTGTAAGCCTACTTTATGAATAGTAGCATAATATCTTTCTCTTTGGGCTTCAGCATTTTGCTGATTATCCAATGCTTCCTTCATATTTCTAGCTTGTCCTGAAATTTATGTCAAGTTGCATTGATTTGTCTATTTTAATTGAATTTTAATAATTCTTATTTTAATTCATACTTGTCCGTTGGCAGAACACAATAGTTGTTGCAGTTGCTATCAAGGAAATGATTGCTACAATCAAGGGTAAAATTATCCGTGGGTCTGTATAAAAAGCTCTGACGAAGTGTCCTCTTCTTACTAATTCAGGAGGTGGAACCTCTAATAAAAAGATGAAAATTCTAATTAATTATATTATGAAATGTAGGATTTTTAATTCCCCCCCCTCTCAAAATACACAAAAACACCCATATAAACATGCAGAGAAAAAAACAGACTAGAGAGAATAATTAAATTATAGGAACCTAAAACCAGGAAAATGGAAAGAGGTCTTCTTGAACAACATATACAGTGGCTCACAGTCAAAATGATACGCATATTTTTATTTCAAATGCTAATTACTTCTTCTTTGTTAAAATTTAAAAAACGATGCAAATGAGGACATAATGATTCATTGTAATACATTAAATTTATATAATCAAATCAACAGCAATTATAGAAATAGAAAAAAAATCTTCATTAAAACTCGTAGGGATTGAAGGTCACGGTGAAAAAGATGCAACGTTTACTTCCGTTTAGAAAAAAGTGAAAGTATGAAGTATTCTTCAATTATCGGGTAAATGAGTTTATTAAACTTTTAATTCCTTCAATGAAAACAAAAATAAACTATATGGATACAAGTAATCAGTCTAGTTTGAGCTTTTGGATAAAATGGGTGCGCATACAACTATTCGTGAACGAGAAATAGTGATTAACAATTTAAAAATGGACAAAATACGTTAAATCGCCTCTAGAATAGGAGTTATGCCACCGTTCAAAATATTATTGAAAGTTTTAAAAACGAAAATAGCATAATAAGTGCTAGTGTGAGTGCAAAACATTGTTTTACTGGTAATGATAAACGTTGGATTTTGCGCCAAATAACAAATATTCCAAAATTAGGTGCTCCAAAGTTGACTACATTAGTTAAAAAACATATAAATAAAATGGTATGTGCTGAAACCATTCAAAGGGTCTTAAGAAAAAACCAATACAATGGTAGAATTGCATGGCAAAAACCATATATCAGTGACAAAAATAAAAAACTTCGAATCAATTTTGCTAAGGATTGTTTAACAAAAGACATGTACTTCCGGAAGTGTTCTGTATTCGAATGAGTCAAAATTTAATTTGTTTGGCTCTGATGGAAGAGGTTTCGTCTGGAGAAAGTCAAATAAAGAGCACCATAAAAAAAATCTTCGCCCATCCATTAAACCTGGAGGTGGTCATGTTGTGGTTTGGGGGTGTATTGCTGCCTCGGGGGTAGAAAATCTTCATTTTATTGAGGGAACAATGGATAGACATTTATGTATACTGTCACATCCCGAAAGAAAAGTTTTAAAGCGAGTGCAACCAAGCATAGAATAATAAATAATTTTGTTTTTATAGTGATAACGAGCCCAAGCATTCTTCTTATCTTTCAAGAGAATGGTGTTTATATAATTGCCCCAATCAACAGACATAAACGTCATAGAGAATTCATGGAGTAAATTAGAAACAACACTGGGGTTCCATGAGATATCAAATAGAAAAGATATCAAAAAGGTTCTTCAAGAAAAATGGGACAAGATAAGCCCACCTTAAACAGAAAAACTTGTCCAATCCTTGCCCAATTGTTTGAAAGAGATAATAAAAAATAAAGGCTTACCTACAAATTACTCAAATTCAAAATATTTTTGATTTTTTGGATGTTTTTAATTTTGCATTCTTTTCACTATGACCTTAGAAGTGTATATTTATTCGTGAAGTTTTAGTTTAATTTTAGGATTTGATCTCAAATAAACTTTTAACTATTGTCAGTTCTAGTCTAATGTCTGTACTTTATATTTGTAAACAAAGATTGTTGAAAATAAATTTTGGCTTGGTATAAAATAGTTTTTTTTTTCAAAGTTAATTCCTTGCATCATTTTGACTGTGAGCCACTGTATATACCTACTTATAAGGTCAAACCTCTGTACCAAACTTTCATGAATTTTAAAATCTAAATTGGTTTTATTTTATTTTACAATTTTCATAAAAATATTTAAATTATTTCATAAAAAAAATTGTAAAATTATTACATAAATAGAAGAAATAATAAAAAGAAGAATAAATATGAAATATAATAAGTTCATGACCCTTAAGAATCCATAAAAAGATTCAAAAATGGCAATCTTTTACTATAAACAGTCCATTAGTTTTCAAATAGAGGTTTGAATATACATTGTAATAATTTTAGAAATAAACAAAAAATTAATAATTATTTTCATTTACATAAAATATTCCAGTTTTTATTTCCTCTTAGGTTTTTAATAATAGGTTATTTCAAGGTTAATGATATTTAAAAGTTTAATACTTTCTCAGGCCGTGAGACAATCAGGTACACATTAACAATTACTACTTATGACTAAACAATGAATAGATAAATAGGCAAGTAAACATATTAATAAATATCACCAGTATTATTTTTTCTTCATTATTTATTTGTACTATCCTTTAGCTTCTATGTAGTTGAAAAACTTATGTTCCAAAATATCCAGCAGAACTTGTGCATTTTCGAAATGTGAACCAGCAAAATCTTCACCGAAATAAACTGCAAAACACCCTCCCTCCTCAATATGTCCCACTTCTTAGCCACCAAACACACATTTTAACCTCCCCCTCTCAGTTTCCAAGCATACCTATGCCCTTCTGTTATTCTTTTCACTATATCTCCATTTTATGACAAATCCTGAGGATTCCCCCACAGTGGTCACAAGTTTACATTTAAAAACAACAAAAAAAAAAAATTTAAATTGCCGCTTATCCACTTATGTACATTTATCAGAATAAATAAGAACTAATGATATTAAAACAATGGAGAATTAAATAAATTCTTAATAAATTATGAAATATATAATATCTAGCATGCTACAGTGTAACCACAACAGGAGGAAGAATAAGTATATATATAAGAATAAGTATATCAAAAATAGAATGAGTTTCCTTCTTCATTAATTGTAACAACAATTAATAGAACTAAGTTTTAGGAGATAGAAGGTAAAGTCCAAACAGGAAAATTAATTGTTACATTGTTTCTTTACTTATTACTCTCAATGGCTCATATTTCATTCAAATTTCATAGTTATTGATAACATACTGAACCAAAAAAAAAGGTACTAATTCACTCTATTATTTTTGAAACCCTAGAATCATGAAATTTCCTTTCATATTTATAACAAACAACCGGAATCAGGTCAAAATAAATGGGTATGTACAATTAAATATCTTATTTAAATAGTGTAAAAAGGGATTTATAGAGAGACATTTTTATCATCTAGTTTTATATAATTAAATATATTTACGCCTGAGTAAATGTTTTTATATATTTCTGTTCTAGACTTCCTAATTTTACAAACTACATGCAGATATAATTTTTATATTAGTATATCCAATAGTTCAAATCAGTATTGATAACTCACCACCATCTTTAGTAAGCGTATAGAATTGAAACTCTCCTACTGAAGAGCCTGCAACATTGTAAGCTTCCACTTGAAGTATGTATTCTGTTGATGAAAGAAGTCCAGACACTGTAAATTTCTTCTGTGGCTGAACATTGTTTGAAACTAAAAGAAACAATAATCAGACGTTGTAATTATTGTACTAACAGTTTATGTATTACAAAGTGCTTTTATATGTTTTTTTAGTCTCTAACATCCTTATGAATTCAAACTTTGACTGAAAGGATGGGTTAATTTTTCAATAGGATGTCATTTCTTGATTAAACTTTGTTCTCTCTTTAAATTATGAGGGTAAAATGTGTCTTAAAGTATACATTTTTTTTATTATATTTAAAAAATATATTAAGTGGTAGCAAGTAAACCAAAAGAGTTTGAAAGAATATGTCTTAAGCGTTTTACGAAAATAATATAATTGCCCTTTCTTACCTAGTAACCATTCCTGTTCATTGACTGTTTTATATCTAACAACAAATGAAGTGATGGGACAGCCATTATCAGGCCAAACATGAAGTCTGAGAACTACTGAGGTTGAATTCGGAGCTAAGAAGTGAGCGGGGAGTGGCACACCTGGATATTGTCCCTGTGTTCTCACTGATAAAGGTCGACTAGGCTGAGATGTTCCTAGCTTGTTAAAGCAGTTCAGATAGATTTGATAAGTGCTACCACATGTTAGACCCTGTATACAGTAAAGGAGATTAATCATATACTTTTTCATTAAAGAACCTTTGTGAAATTTTTTAATATATTTGGACCACTAAAATGGAATTTCGATGCACTGAAAATCGCTAAATATCAGTTTTTATTTCTCTTTTTTTAATAACCATTGTCTGTCACAAGAAAAACATTTTCTTGGATGAAATAAAATTTTTTATATGTTATAGGAATTTTCATCAATAATACATAGGAAGTCATTTTTTACTGATGATTTTTAGCTTATTAACTATTCATCATTAAAAGTAATTTTTAGCAAAACCAAATAAATCTTGATTCCTATGAATTAGTATATATTTTTATCGATGATGTTGGAAAAAAAAGATGACAAAGGAAAGTAACAAATGAAAGGTAGAAGGACTTGGTTTCACTGGCTTGATAGGTTTTTATTTTTTTTTTTTTTTTTTTTTTTTAGAAAATTAGAAAGTATCTTGAAAAAATATCTTGTTCAGGATTCCTTTGACCATTGAATAGGTGAGGCTTACGATGTACTCCATATGTCAGTCAGCAAAAATACTACAAAAATACAGTACTAAAACATCTTAAGCTTTACAGTGTTGTGTATTTTTTTTTCCCAACAGGGAGTGTATTTGAATTAAATTTATTCTACTTTTGATATTATCCTTGACAAGCACCCAAGTTTACTACAAAATGATTTGTAACAAATTTATTATATAAAATAGTATTAGATTTATTCATAATAATTATTAGCTATTGGAATCATTATAATTTATTAAATGTATATTCATATAATTTATTTTTCCTACTTTAAGTTCATGACTGATTGTTCTTCTAGACAACTGTATCTCTTCAATATCCCCATGAGCTTTTTTATAATATAATGTGTAACCTAAAATTGGGGCTCCACCATTTTCTCCAGGTTTCCAATGAAGTAATATACTACTACTTGTAGCACTGCTCACGTACAATATAGGTGTCCCAGGAGCAACTAGAAACATACTCATATTAGATGATCTATAAAAATAAATCATAATCGATGAATTAATATTATAATGAAGTTAAATTATGATTATGTTATTGATTTAGCTTAGTACTAATAAAAACCAATATATGCTCAGATATCGGGATGAGCTAAACTGTCAATTTCAATTATCCTTTTAAACTGTTACTTCCGATTCGATATTACTGTATTTTATTAAATATAGCAAACATGTCGACAATTTGATCTTAGCTTCACACCTAGAAGGTTGTTCAGTAGAACAACCTTCTAGGTGTGAGGCTAAGTAAATATTAAGGTGCAATGCTTGGAAAGAACTCACCAAATAAAATAACACAACTGTATAAGTTTTATTATGAATGGTCATTGAAATGAAGGAAGCATTATAAATAATTGTTCAATGGATGCTAAGCAGCATGAAATAAGTAAACTCGCCATTAAGATAAAAAAACACATAGTAAAAAAAAAATTTATCAAAATCCTATACCTTGCACAATGAGGGAATAATGAATTCTGTCTGACCCAAGTGCATTCTCCACAAGACAGGTATAGTTGTCTGAATCACTTCTGCTCAAGCTAGACAACACCAACTCCCCTGATTCCAGCACCTTGAAAAAAAGGAGTTGAAATATAATTTTAAAAATGATGTTCACGATGTCTAATAGAATATTTTTAAATTATCTCAAACCTGTATGTTATGATTGGGCATTGAATGTAAAATGACATCATTTTTTAGCCATTCTCTTTTAGGAGTTGGATTTCCCACAGCCATACAAGCTAGTGT
The DNA here is from genome assembly GCA_911387785.2 of Aelia acuminata. NCBI lineage: Eukaryota > Metazoa > Arthropoda > Insecta > Hemiptera > Pentatomidae > Aelia > Aelia acuminata. Next base: position 99,830,643 of record OU426978.1, read on the forward strand.
TACAGTCTCATGCCAGGGTTTTCTAATTATTTGGCCAAATGATGATATTTTAGCTGGCACTGTTAGAAAATAAGAAAAATAAAAGTTATCTCTTTAAAGTAAGTCAAGTGATATACAATCATTATGAAATTGTGATAACCTCTGTTACTCGGCATCTGAGATACAACCCTGGAGCTTTGGCCTTCTCCAACTTTTGTCAAACTTGTGACCCAAAATTGATACTCAACATGTTGCTGAAGGTGCTTCGTTTCAAAACTGGTTTGACTATTTGGAATACTTCTCTTGCCATGATTCAATTCTGCCTGACCATCTACAATCCTTAAAATTATATCTATTAAACTAAATCAAACAAACTCGAGATTATAAATTACTAGAAATATTTTTTTAAATGAAGAAATTTTACCTAATATTATACAATAAACCATGTATACATACAATACAGCTAAATATGGTTCAATATTACCTGGTATAGAGTGTGTAGCCGATCAAGATACCATTAGGATGTGCTGGAGGTAGCCAAGAAACCAAGAGAGACTGTTGACTGCTCACAACTACTTTGATATCTTCTGGTGGGCCTGGTGCTGTGAATATTTTCAAAACAAAGAAAAATTTAATGACAAAAATATAGGAAAGTATTTATCCATTAATTTACTGTATTATTAATCGTAAAAACGCATAATTGCAACTAAAATTAATATAAATTTGGTACACATAATTCAAATTCTTCTTCTTCTTCTTTCAGCGGCGCAACAACTCATTGTTGAGTCAAGGCCTCCTGGATCAGCCTGCGCCATGTGTCACGATCTTTGCCGTTTGCATCCAATTGCGCGCTCCCAGCAGTACCCGGGCATCGTGGGTCACTCCATCTCGCCACCGCAGCTTAGGTCTTCCTCTACGCCTGGAGCCATGAATTTCTTCATAAAAAACCTTCTTTGGGATGGAATTTTCATCCATCCTCGCCAAATGCCCAGCCCACCTTAGCCTTCCGAGACGGATGAATTTTGCAATGTCGGGTTCATTGAACAGTGTGTACAGTTCCATATTAGTTCTCCGATGCCATTCATTGCCCTCCATGATTCCTCCGTAGATGGTTCGGAGGATCTTCCTTTCATGAATCAGTAAAGCAGATTCATCCGATTTGGTAATTGTCCATGACTCAGAACCGTAGCTCAGGACTGGATGGATCAATGTCTTATATAACATTATTTTTGTAGCTCTCGGAAGTAGGCTACTGCGTAAATGGTTACGTAGGCCATAGAAGCATCTATTGGACTTGCCTATGCGAGACCTAATCTCCCTGGAGATATCGTTTACAGAATTAACTTCACAGCCGAGGTACACAAATTCGTTTACCTTCTCAAATTTGTAGTCCCCAATTTTAACTTCCTCACCATGTAGTGCTTGTTCTCCGGAAACCATATATTTCGTTTTTTGCTCATTGACAACTAGACCCATTCTTGCAGCGGCCTCGGCAAGGGCAAGGAACGCATCAGAGACTGCCTGAAGTGATCTCCCCATGATATCAATATCATCAGCATACCCCAGCAGCTGTACCATGCGGTGAAATATTGTACCACCGATCTGAATCCTGGAACTCCTAATAATTCTCTCCAAGCCAATGTTAAATAGGAGGCAGGCTAGCGCATCACCTTGACGTACACCTTTACTTGTTGAAAATGGCTCGGTTATTCCAGCTTGAACCCTTACGTGACACTCCACACCCTCCATCGTTACCTGGCACATTCTCGAGAGCTTACCGGGTATTCCGAGTTCCTCTAGGGCAATGTACAGTTCCTTCCGATCAATACTATCATAGGCACTTTTAAAATCTATGAATAAGTGATGCGTTCGGATGTTGAATTCCCTGCCCTTCTCCAGCACTTGTCGCAGAGTGAAAACCTGGTCTACAGTTGATTTACCTTTGCGGAAGCCGCAAAGTATATAAGTAATTCAAATTCAATGATATTAAAATCATAGTAAATAATTTAATTTATGTGAGGTTCAAGAGTTTCGGAATAGATTAACAAACCGTCCCTTCACTATTAGTGCAAAGAAAATTGAAATAAATTAAAAGCAACAAATAGTTTTATTCCGCCAATTATAGAATTAGCAATTCAAGAGTTAATTAATAAAGGTTCACATAATTATATTTGAGCTATACAAAAGGATCATAAAGGTTTTTAGACTATAATGAAAATTAATTTCACTGATAATGGAATGGGAAATTTGCTAAATGATATTGGGTATAGTGTATGCAACACTAAATTTTCCTCCTGAAAATGCTTGAATTGAGCAAAACATTAATAAGTTAGCAACAACATTATATAACTTGTTTTAGGATCATCTAGAAATAACCTGATTATACTGCAGTGCTTCGCAAGAAGGCAGTATAATCAGGTTATATTATACCCTTACCTACTAAAAGCCTCTACTACTATGATAGTCTCAAATTTATGTTTTCCCATTTTATTTTCAAATAAAATTATTAAGTCACAGTTTGGAAAAAAAAAAAAAAAAAAAAAACTGTTTGGAAGAACAACTATAGCCCTTAGTCTCTTCTAAAACCAATATTTCAATTAATGATGTTGCCAAGTTCACATTCATTGAAATATATTCTGGGCATTAAGTATATCTGATATTATTACCATCTTCATCAGTATGGCAATAAGACGCCTTTGTATATGGCCCATCTCCTATTCTGGTAAATGCTAAAACTTGCAAGGAATAGTTGGTATATCTTTGTAAACCAGTCAATATTATCGTAAGTGCTGAGGTTTTTCTTGTTTCTAGGCCAATATCCATTTCTAAAAAAATTAAAATGAGAAAAATAAATAAATAAAAAATACAAATACAATAAAAAGAATAGGATGGTTTTATTTTACCAGGGTCTTGAGTATCGTAAAGTATCTTGTAGCCTTGTATTATTCCATTACAATGTTGTTCTGGAGGGGAATGCCAATTGATTTGAAGGGACTGTGAACCTAAGGCAGTGCACCTTATATTTTGAGGAGCTGCGCTTGGAGCTGTATCAAAAAGAGATAAAGTAAGCACTTTACTATAATAACCATTAATTGATTTAAAATTCTGGGAATGAACTGTAAATCAAAAGTTTTCAAACACCTATGGTGATCAACAACTTTTAGAACTTTTCATTTAAGAATATAAGATTAATTTTACTAAAAAGATTTTCTTAAAAACTGGTGTGATGCCCGCAACACACAACTTTCACCTACCAACCTACTTAGATTAAAAATCGATGTGTTTTTATGAATATGTAAACACCATTCAGCAACTTCACATTTTTTTTCCACATTTATTTACTTATTTTTGTTCGTCTCCATAAATTATATAGTATTATAATTTGTATTGGAAAACTTGAAAGTTCTCATTATTTTTTGACTCATTATTGTTTATTTCTTTTTTTTTAAGGGGCTTTTAAGAAAAAAAAATCCTAATCTCAACAGTTGAGATTTTTTTACTGCTTGCTTGGTTTTTACTGCGTTACTTTTTGTAAAAATATCGTGAACGGCAATTGATATTAGATGCATTTACAGCTCATAGTAAATTTAAACTTACTATTCGTCTAAGACAACTTTATATTGTATTCAGAATTCTCTCATGGAACTAAAGTTTATAAACTAAACTATTAATAATTAAATATTATCTTGTACTACACTGTAAACTCTTTAAATAATTTGATCATCACATATTTACTCTCTAAAGTACACTAAATTTCTTCATTGTAAAATAAAGGTTTTTATTTGATATAATACAGGCATGCAAGCATAATACTCCATCATATCTGTTTTTATTATTCTCTCTTTAGTTGTTAAACCTTCATTTAGTTACTATAGAAACAAATAATTTCCATTAAATTATTTGTTGTTCCAAAAAACGTTGACAACTCTTTTCCATGAGCAGAACGCCTTTACTTATAAACAATGGTCTGTCATGAAAGGCGTACTGCGCATGCGTGGGTTCAATTTTTTCTGAGTTGTCGGAATAGTTTTGTTTTTTTCTCCTGTACCTACATGTTTATTCGATTTTTTTTTTTTCATATGTCATAATTATCCATTTCTTATTTGTAGGCATAATGAGAGACAGATAATTTCTCCATATAAATAAAATCAAAGGTATTTTATAGGAAAACAAAAATTCTTTCACAATTTAAGCCCCCTCAGAACATTTCTATCATGATAAAACATATCTGATATTAAAGAATATATGATTCTCATTGAATTTGACGAGTTTAATCAAAATCTTTAGAGCTATTTTTGAGAAGAAAAATATCGAGTTTAAGGTTTTATAGTTTTTGAGCTAGTCTGTTCACTGACACTCAGACCATTTCACAGGACTTGGTTGTTTAGACTCAGTGGACCCAAAAACGTATATTTCTGTTGAAAACCAGAAGTCAAAAATTTTAAAAATGATCGCAATACTTTCCTTTCTATATATTTGATATGTAGGTAAGTGAATGTAAAAATCACAAAGAATGGAGATGAGGACGGCTTAATTAATCAAATTTCAATATGCTACACAAAATGTCAGTTAAATAAAACTTTACTTACCATCTTCTAACGTTTGAGCAGAAACAGGTTCAGACAGTGGACCATGACCGACTTGGTTAAATGCTTGAACTACTATTGTATACCTAGTGTACTTCTCAAGACCTCCGAGTAATAATTCCCCAGTACCATCTTCACCATCACCACTTACAGCAGTCATGTTGTAATTACTATTTACAGCACTGAAAATTTTTTTTTAATCTTTAATAAATTAGTAATTCAGTGTTCAAATAAAGAAATTCCGTAAGTAATTTTTTCAGTATTCTTTTAAAAAAAGTTTATTTTGGAGATATGCCTCATCTTCATAGGTTTGAAATTTTAGATCATTTTTAAGAAAAACATTTTATAAAAAAAAAAAATTAAACCGACTTCGATAACTAGAAACCAGTAAAAATAAATGCACTAAAAAGTATGAAATAATTACCTTTTGGTTTTTATGAATACGCAGCAAAATTGAAAATCTTATGAAAAGCGGAAAAATGCATTAAAACTGATAATTTTATTTTGATTAGTACGAATACATACCAACTGTAATAATAATAATTTAATAATATTAAATACCATGTTCAATACTTAACAATCTTTTCAGAGGCGGCGCAAAATAGAAAATCTATAGAGAATTTTAAGATTTTCCTAATTTTTAGTGTTAACAATTTTGAATTTCGCGCCGCCTCCGAAAAGATTGTTAAGTATTGAACATGGTATTAAATATTTTAATTTAATAATTTTTATTAACAGTTGGTATGTATTCGTACTAATCAAAATAAAATTATCCGTTTTAATGCATTTTTCCGCTTTTCATAAGATTTTCAATTTTGCTGCGTATTCATAAAAACCAGAAGGTAATTATTTCATACTTTTTAGTGCATTTATTTTTACTGGTTTCTAGTTATCGAAGTCGGTTTAATTTTTTTTTTTTATAAAATGTTTTTTATTTCATACTTTTTAGTGGCGGAAGATAATTTCTAATATAAGCCGGAAGGGAGCAATGCGTTGATTTCTAAAAAAAAATTGATATGCTTTTTTTTATACAGATTTTAAGTACATTTTGAACTGATTTCGGGTTTTCGAAGTCGTTTTTTTATTTATTTATTTATTTTTTTATTTGGTACCCCTCTTTAGACACAAGTGAGTTTAGTTCCTTAGTTTGTTGTTCTATCCATAGAGATCTATTGCGTGGGTCCCTCAAGAAAGAAAAGTCAGCCCACCCAGGTAGCGCTATACCACGTTCGTCTATCCCGTGTCTTTTTATTATAATTATATCAATTTTAATCAACTTTGTATTATAATAGTCACATTATCCATTTTATGAATATGCAGAGAAAATTGAAAATCGTTTGCGGTAGATGCAGTACACACCTTTCAACACCCTGTCTACTTTGATTTTTTGTAAAGACCAATTTTCCATCGGGAAGACATACACAACTTTTTTTCCACAATGACTTTTTTTTTTCCTTTGCGGAATATTGTCTTCGGTACTTGTTTATTTCATACATACATCTGCGTTCCGAGAGGAGGTGTACAGTTTTGCTCGGCTCTAACATTAATTCGGCAAATTCAAGATGTCGTAGGTATGGCACTGAGCAGTTGAGATTTTGGCCGTTTTTCGACCAGTTTTATTGTGAAATATAATACACAACATTTACGTTTGTTATTTCGGTATCTGAGAATATGGCTGCCTCGAAATGGAAACAATTCTTGACAAATGACTATCTTTAAGAATTTCGTCCCCAGACTCTCTTATCGAGTGCCAACCTAGAGACGTTATCGTAACTTAAAGAAAAAAAATTAAACAATTCACCATCATAGATGGAATTGGAGATGGAAGAAAACAATATTAAATTTTTTTAGCGGGACGTATTTATTTCATGACTGGAATTATAATAAGTCCATATTATAGTCTAATCCATAATATTTTCCTTAATTTTCAAATCAAATTTAAGCTTAGTTAATACTACTACTATTAATACTAGTTCGGCCCAACAACCCAGTGATGGGTCCTAGCCTCCACCAACAGCTTCCGCCATTCGTCGCGGTTTTGAGCAGCTGCCATCCAGTTGCTCACACCAAGGATGTTTCCCGCATCAGTCGTGACTCTGTCACTCCACCTTAGCCTGGGTCTTCCTCGTCTTCTTGTCCCATATAAAGGCTCTGTCAGCAACTTCCTGGGCAAATCCTCTTCACTCATAGGAGCCACATGCCCTGCCCACCGCAATCGGCCCAGTTTGATGACCTGGACATATTCAGCTCTCTGAATGCGTCATATACCTCTTGGTTCTTGCGTCTCCTCCAGTTTCCATCATTTGTTTTCACTCCTCCGAATATCCTGCGAAGAATTTTTCGTAGCACCGGTTGGCAGAGACAATTCTTCTTCTAACATCAACATCTACTTGGTTACCCTGGGTTACCGTAGAGCCCAAATATACGAAATCGGAGACCTGTTCAAACATGTACTCCACCTGGGTGTCTCTTCAGTCACCAAGTACTTTGTCTTTGCCTGGTTCACGCTGAGCCCCAGTCTCCTTGCAGGACCCACCAGCGCCCAGAACGCCTCCCTAACAGCTTGTAGAGAGCGGCCAATGATATCCACATCATCCGCGTATGCTAAGAGTTGTACGATCAGGTTAAAGATCGTCCTTCCAACTTGCACGCCAGAATTTCCAACTTCCAACTCACAGCCTTCTCTAGGGCAATATTGAAAAGGCATCTCCTTGACGCAGCCCCTTAGCCGCAAGGAATTCCGCAGACATATCTCCACCGACGCAAACCGAGCACATTACCTCATTCATCGTCAGTCTTACCAGGCATATGAGCTTCTGTGGGATTCGGAGTTCCTCCATTGCACGGTAAAGCTCTTCGCGGTCGATGAAATCATATGCTGCTTTGAAATCGATGAAGAGGTGGTGCGTCTTCAGTTTATATTCGTATCCTCTCTCCAATAGGGTCCTCAAGCTGAAGATCTGGTCGGTAGTTGATTTCCCGCTTAGTTAATAGTTATTTATCTCAAAATCAATAATTTGGCACTCACAGCAATTTTCATCTAAACACCTTAATAGTTGCAGAAACATATTTAAAAACCGATAATAGTAATCTGGATAACATAACAAAAGTGTCACTCCAGAGTGAAGAATCCGCACAAGATTTTATGATTACATTGTATATTAATATCCGACAGTGATCGAGTGTATCCGGGAGCAGACAGCTTTGTTAAGGCCTCTAAATCAACTGAAAAAAAGCTTTTCCAGGAAGTATTGAATTCCTTTTTAATGTGCATAGGGAGTAGAAGTCGGAAATCAAAATCTAATTTAAAACAATAATGGCTACGATTTTACGATTTTTTTTTAAAAAGGGTTATTAATGCTCGGCCTTTCTTTAAATTCTATGAATTTTGTCGTTTTATGATTATACTGTCCATCCGTCGTTTAGACATTCATTTAGGATTTTTTACTGTTATCGGTGTTTAATGTGCTTTAATCTTCTTAAATCTATAAAAAAAATCTTTTAAGCAACCTAAAAAAAGTTTTATTTCTTGGCAAAATTTTCCAGGAACATGATTATACTGTCCATCCGTCGTTTAGACATTCATTTAGGATTTTTTACTGTTATCGGTGTTTAATGTGCTTTAATCTTCTTAAATCTATAAAAAAAATCTTTTAAGCAACCTAAAAAAAGTTTTATTTCTTGGCAAAATTTTCCAGGAACAGGGTCAAAACAACAATAACTTTGCCGGAACCATAAGGAAGTGTTTCATTTTTCAGAAAACGACAGCGATATTCCAGTGATATTATATATCTTTATCAAAATCTATTGTTGAAAATTTATTTAAGGTTATGTATAAGGTTTGTTCCAACAAGCAATTAAACCACGTCAATAACTAACACATTTCACATGTTCTCCCCCAATCTTTTAATTCTGACTTTGATTGGTTTGTTTTCCCAACCGATTCATCGACCATTAAAACATTATTGAGCATTGCTTGAAATCAACCAATCAAATTTAGAATAAACAAAGCGGGGATAGTACATGATCAGTTTGTTATTTATCAACGTGTTTTAATAGTTTGTTGGAGCATACCTTATGATATATATGCCATATGTTTTTCAAATAAGTAAATATTATGAGCGATAATTGAATAATTATTTTCATGTTTTTTTCCAATAACTTCTTTAATAAATTAAGAACCCAAAAAAGGTTTTAATGGGACCACATTGGGAAAATACTCTACAAGATGCAAAAGGTTTCGTTCGAATTGGTCCACCCATCTCGGAGTAATCGGTGGACATACATAGAAAAAAAAAAAAAAAAAAAAAAAAAAAAAAAAGTCACATACGTATCGAATTGAGTAACCTCCTCTTTCGAAGTCGGTTAAATAAACTATACTAAAATAGACTTTATAAAACAATTTATTATACTTATTAACTTAAATATTTTACTAATGCTTCTAATTTCTTTAATTTTTTTTAATTTATATAGTATTTTATTCTATCAAATTTCGGTCATTTATGGCTTAGTTGATTATATGATTTTTCAGAAGGTTTGTCAATTTTATGTAAAAGAATACAAGAAAGAGTATTCATGAAATTTCTTAATTGTTTCTCTGATTAAATGCAATGCAGCATACTTTTATAAATGCTTGTAATCATTTTTATTTTATTAAAAGCTATATAGATAAAAAATAATAAATACAAATTTGAGAGAAATAATCCAATTCCTACTAGACCACCAGGTGCTAGATGTATGACAGGTCACAAAATTTTAATTTATTTATTTTTTTGTTCACTGTACTTTGAACAGCTTAGGTTTCCTTTTACTCTCTCCTTGTAAAAGACAAATAACCGATAGAATAATTGTACTCAAATAGGTCAACAGACATTTCTATTTCCAAATAATAACAACAGTACCTGACTGCTGCCCGAGGGACAGCATAGCACCTGGCAAAGGATTAATAATAATTCATTAATCTGAAACATGGATTTTTTATTATTAAGAAACATTTATGGTTTTCTCAGCTTTTGCAAGGGTACTGAAAATTTGACAGTTGGAAACTAGATAATTATATTTTATTTTCTAAATGTTATAACTAGATTTTATATTAGCATACACTTACTAACTAAAGTCTCTGCATTTCTTGTAATTATCAAGTGGGAAAATTAAACAAATACTTAAGCAGTAAAAATTGAGTGCAGGAAAAGTATAAGCTATATTTCCAACAATTACAAAGCAGGTGTTACAACAACAATGGTCACAATCCAATTAATTTTATAATAAACAAAAAATGTGACTATATTTATCTATTTCCCTATTAATTTCATATTGTCTTTAAAACATTTCTGAACATCCTCCCACCTTGAGGAGTTTTTAACTACTCAATAATAAAATAAAGAAATATTACGAACAGCACATTGTCCTAAATTTCCATTTTTCCTTTTTTCTAAACAAATATTTTCTATCTGTGTTCAAAGGAACCGTAAAGGTATCCGAACACCCCTTCCGCATCGTGTTCTCAACAAAGGGCCACTTTCTTCCTCCAAATCTTCTTCTTCTTTGTTTGGGACTCGTTCTTCTGAGGAACCGTCATCTTCGCCAATATCTGGAATTATTTTAGGTTCATCGCTAAATACCTCTAGAGGAAAGAGACGTTGAATGGGTCGATTAATTCTGCCATCAGCCGTCTTCACCGTAACCAATCTGCACTTCCCATCTTTTCCAGGAATAAGTCGTTCTACCACACCTAACGGCCAATCGATTCTTTTCAAATTATCATATCCAATTAAAACCACTTCTCCAACAGCTGGCTCTCTAGTTTTTTTATTCTTTTTAGAAGATTGCAGGAGACACCCCAAATATTCCGCTCTGAATCGTTGGCGTAGTTCTTCTTTTAGTTTGTTTCGATATCTTAGTCTTCTGCTAAATTTTGATGACTCTATTTGATCCATGTCTGGAACTCCACTCTCTTCAATATCTTGTAAAAACATTTTAGGTGAGATAGGGATAGGATCCATTGCAACATCGGATACATAAGTGATAGGTCTTGAATTCACAACACTTTCACATTCACAGACTACTGTATATAACTCTTCAGCAGTCAAACATGCTTTTCCCAATACCTTCCTCAATAGAACTTTAACCAGGCCGATTAAACGTTCCCAAAATCCTCCCCACCATGGAGCACCAGGTGGGTTAAAACGCCATTCTATTTTTCTAATAGAACTCCAATTAGTAATCTGTTTCCAGTCAATCTTCTTTAACAGTGCATCCATACCTCGAAAATTGTTTCCGTTGTCACTGTATATGATGGTTGGTCTTCCACGGCGTGCAATAAATCTCCTAAAACACATCATAAATTGTTCAGTTGATAACGACGAAACTAATTCTAGATGTAACGCTCGATAAACTGCACATGTAAATAAACAAATCCAAACTTTCTCCCCGTTCCTAAGGTATAAGGGACCAGCATAATCCGTACCAGTCACTTCAAAAACTCTTGCATCTCGTACCCTGTTTTCGGGCAAAGGTGGGGAATCCTCTTCAAAATTTTGAGAGTCAAAACGTTGGCAGATGACACAGCTTTTCAACACTCTTCTGATTGTTTGTCTTCCACGTAATATCCAATATGTTTCTCTCAAGCGATTCAATAGCCCAAGCCCCCTGAGATGACAGTTACGATTATGTTCTTCTAAAATCAGTTTTTCAATTAAATGATGATTGCCAGGGAGGATAATAGGTGCTCGAAAATCTTCTGCATCTCTTCTTGCCCACAGTTTGGTTGTTAATCTCTTTAAGCCAAGGGAGTCTTCAAAGGTCTTCAATTTAGAAAGCCGCTTCATTCCTTCACCGGAAAATGATTCTTTTTGTACTAGTCGTAGTAATCTGGTCTCAGCTTCTCCCAACTCCTTCGTTGTTAAAAGGTTGCTCTCTTCACCTAGTCTTCTGCTTTTGTTAGCAAAGCGCAACATCCACGCAACAACCTTTACTATCTGTGAATAGGTGCTGTATCTTTTACATAGTTCTTTAGTCCATAAATTGTCACTAATAGCACAATTTGCTTTAAGTAGAGTCACCTTCTTGCGTTCTCCTGATATTTCAACCTCATCTGGTGTAACAATATCTTGAGGCCATTTATCATCAGGTAGTTTTAGCCAAGGTGGCCCCTCCCACCATTTGGATAGGGCCAATTCTCGTGGACTGCATCCTCGGCTCAGTAAATCTGCAGGGTTCGATTTACCAGGAACATGATGCCATTCTTCTTCCGTACTTAATCTCCTGATTTCCTGAACTCGATTCCAAACAAACACTCCCCATGGTTCTTTTCGTTTAATCCAGGCAAGAACTGTAGATGAATCACTCCAGTAAAAACAAGGAATTTCTCCAAGTTCAGTTCTAATATTATGAGCCAATCTAGCACCGATCAAAGCAGCAAGTAGCTCTAGTCTTGGTATTGTGCAGCTGCTAACTGGTGCAACACGTACTTTAGCTTCAACCAAACTTACAACCACTTTCTGTAAACTTTCACAGCGTAAAAAACAAGTTGCAGCATATGCTGTCTGACTGGCATCACAGAAGGTATGTAAAGTGATGGAAGCATCTATTGCAGGGGTTCTTAAAGCCCATCGAGGAATTTCAATATTTTTCAAGAATTGAACTTCATTTAACCATTTTGAAAATTCTTCCCAAATTTCTTCACTTACTTCATCATCCCAGCCGCCTCCAGTTGACCAAGTCTTCTGAATTAATAGTTTTGGTATAATTGTGGATGGCGAAATGATTCCGAGTGGGTCAAATATTTTTTGAATAACTGACAAAAGTGTTCTTCTTGTCATACTTTTAGTAGGTCGCAGATCAGGAACCTTTACTCTAATAGTATCATTTTTTCTATCCCATATAATTCCTACTACTGGAGTGTTCGTGGAATCAGAGAGATTGGGATCATTCCACTCCCACCCTCTAAGCTCAAATTTAGCCATTGAAAAAATGGCTATACTTTCTTCAATAAAAAGGTTAAGTTCATCTTCGTTAGCAACGCTAGTAACACTATTGTCAACATAGAAACATTTCTTCAATCGTGTTATGGTTGCTTCAGTATAGTTAAGAATACCTTTATTACTTAGTTCTTCTGTTCTATTCAGTAGATGTTCAAAAACAGCTCCTAATAAAAACGGGCTGCAGGTGATACCAAAAACCACACGAGCATGTTGAAAAGTTTTCAGATTGTTATGTTTGTCTCTCCATAAAAATTTCAAAAATGGTCTATCATCTGGATGAATTCCTATTTGAAGAAATGCCTTTTTAACATCCGATATAACTGCTAAGCGTTCCATACGAAATCGGAGTAAAAGTCTTGGTATCAGTTCAATGAGGTTAGGGCCTTTTTCTAAGCAGTGGTTCAATGAAGGATGGCCTATTTCTTTAGCAGAGGCATCAAAAACTGGCCTAATTCGGGTTGTGCTTTCTTCTTTTATTACAGGTCTGTGGGGCAAGAAATGACTACCCTGGTCGTCAATAGAAGTCTCCTCTATTATGCCAGAAGACAACCACTCTGCGAAAATGTTTTCATAATCACCGGTTAATTTAGCATTGTTTAACTTCTTGAGAACAGAGTCTAATCTTTTCCTGGCAATCTGAAAATTATTTGGTAAAGGTGGGTGGTCTTTCAACCATGGTAGTCTTACCTCGTACCGACCATCCTCTTTAATTCTCACCGTTTCTTCAAAATGACGTACTGCATCATGTCTTTGCTCTTCTCTTGTTTTTACAGTAACAGGGTCTTCTATTCCTATGAGATCTAATCGCCAAAGGTCCGAAGCAGAAACGTCTAGGGAGGTAATACTAACATTTTCTGAAATACAGCTATTTCCTTCTATAGTCTTTCCCATCAAAGTCCATCCAAGATATGTTTCCACTGCAACTAGGCCACATTTTAGGATTTTTCTATTACCTGTCAACAGCTTCCCCGAAATATCTGCACCAACTAAAATATCAATCTCACCATAATCTCTGTCTGTTAGAGTGATCTTAAGATCTTTTAATTCTTTCACCCAGGGTCCAGAACTGTCAATTACAGGTAATTTTTGACAAATCACATCCTTGTCAAGGGCTTCAAAATTACAAGCATAATCATTAGTAATGCTTGAAACTCTTACCTGGTAAATTTTATGATCTTCAGGATTCGATCTCGTGCCACCAAACAATCCATGCACAATTGTTTGAGAACCAATTGGTTTGTATCCCAGAAGAGAAGCCATTCTCTTACTAATATATGATCTTTGAGACCCATCATCAAAGAACAAACGACAAGGGTATTCCTCTACATTATTTCTCAGCATTACCTTCAATGTTTTTAAATACACCTCATTGCTAAATGTATTAGTCAAACTTTGTTCAGTCTTTGGGCCAGATATATGTGTGCTACCTGGGTTAAGTGCACCTCGTTTAGAGCACAACAACGTTACATGTTTACCTTTGCAAATGAAACATCTAACCACAGCTTTACAATTTTTCTTAATATGACCATTCTTGAGACAAAGAAAGCAACAGCCTTTGTTCCTCAAAACAACTCTTATGGTATCTAAATCCATATCTTGTGCCTTGAAACAATTAAGAGAATCATGGCCCTTTTCACAAAAAATACAATTTTCATTAATCGACTTATTGACATTTAACAACTCCGATGATGTGGGTATCATGTTTACCTTCACGGGTTTCCTTGTCTCTCTTGCAGTGTTCTTCTTTTCTTCATTGTCCATAAAAACAGATTTGGTGAGCATGATTCTCTCCTCACTCTCTACTTCTCCTCGTAAAAATTTTAAGAGGTCATCCAAACCCCTTTCAATATCAATTTTATTTGTTATTCTATGCCTCTCCCACAGCCTAAGAGTTGATTCTGGAAGAGCTGACTCAACTAAAGGTATGAGCATACATGATCACTTATCAGTTGTTACACCTAGAGTGTCCAGCGATCTCAGTTGGCATTCTAATCTATCATACAGAGAAGTTAAGGTCATACCTCCTTTTTTTGTAGCCTGATTTAGAACCAAACCCAATAAATCTCTTACATACAGCTGAATCAGTAATCCTTCACGCCCAAATCTATTTTTTAGCTGTTCAATTACCTTTGGGTAATTTTTAGAAGATGGAGGGAAGCTTTCTACAAGCTCTCTAGCAGGAGATTTTTCCACAGTGGCCTGAAATAGGTACTGGAACTTCTCTTCATTATCTAATTCTTCACTGTCGTGAACCTTTTTAAAACTAGCCCAAAAACTTATCCACTCGCGTAGACTTCCATCGTACTTTTTCAATTCAAGTTTTGGTAGTCTGTAATTTTTCTTACATGCAATTCCAGGTTCAAATGTGGAGCTTGAGGTATGCTTATATTTTTCGGTAACCATCCTTTCTTTAATTGAGACAGCCGAAAACCATTTGTCCCTGTAACTTTCAATTTCTTCAAATTCTTTTTCAATTATACTCTCATCTTCTACATGGACAAATAAAAGTTCTTTTACTTGATTGTCAAGACTAAAAAGTCTCTCTACTTTGTCCGATAATTTCTTAAATGTTGTTGAAATATCATTGGTGTTGGGGGTTTCTTCACTACATAATCGGGTGAATTCATTGTACCCCATTGAGAAAATTCTTCGGATCTGAGTCCTCTCCCTTCTTAAATTTTCTAATGCACTCATCATGAATATACTACTTATCAATCAATTCCCCACAAGGGATGCCACTATTTCTTGTAATTATCAAGTGGGAAAATTAAACAAATACTTAAGCAGTAAAAATTGAGTGCAGGAAAAGTATAAGCTATATTTCCAACAATTACAAAGCAGGTGTTACAACAACAATGGTCACAATCCAATTAATTTTATAATAAACAAAAAATGTGACTATATTTATCTATTTCCCTATTAATTTCATATTGTCTTTAAAACATTTCTGAACTAGATAATTATATTTTATTTTCTAAATGTTATAACTAGATTTTATATTAGCATACACTTACTAACTAAAGTCTCTGCACACCCTCCAGCTTTTTTTTTATTTTACCTAAAGATAGGTTATGAGCCAGATATTGGCAATGAAACTCACACATTTTTTACATAATTTAATCTATTTTAATTAACAATAATCAAATTTAGTAAAATTTATTTAAATTATAATTTATGAGGAAAATTACATAAAATGTCAGAATATTGATGCGCCAAAAGTCCCTGCACACATCATTTTTCTTCAAATTGAAGCTTAATTATTGATGCCAAATCAACTTTAATTGGTAGTCATTCCTACCTTATTTCTTATCACTTCTCATAATCTATTTGGCATGGTGTGAACTAGTTTTTTGTAGTTTCTGGAGTAATTTTACCCCACAATTCCTTTAGTACTCTTTTTAAGTGGTCTTTGTTCTTTATTTTAATTTTTACTTTCTGACGGCCTAGCTGATCCCACAGATGATGTATTGGATTAAGATTAGGAGATTAGGGAGGTATTTTAAGTTGCTGTGGGGCATTGTAGAGCAACTATTCTTGAAGTTTCCGCGCTGTCGTTATCTTGTTAAAAATTAATTTTTCCTGGAGATCAAACTTCATTAAACTTTCCGGTAAATTACTCCTCAAAATATTTATATAAACGTGTTGGTCCATTATTCCGTCGATAAATTTCAAATTACCAACTCCAGCAGTACCCATACACCCCCAAACCAAAACACTCCCTCCACCACGTTTCACAGTACCAACTATGTTTTTTTCCAGGGGCTCTTTGTTAGGTTTTCTCAAAACTTTCCCCCTTCCATCTGATCCATGAATGTTAAATTTACTCTCGTCAATAAATAAAACACATTCCCAGAAATATAAGGGCTTGTTTACATGTTCCTTTGTGAACTGCAGTTTCAATATCCGGTTCGTTTACTAATGAATGGCTTACACCTAGGCTTACGCACATTATAGCCAGCTTTCTTTAGGGTCCTTCTAATCGTTTGTGCAGATACCCCAATCTTGTAATTTTCTTACACCATACCTGCTAAATTTAGAGCACTTGTGTGGGGTTCTTCGGCCAAAGTCCTTATGATAGCCCTCTTGTGGTGAGCTTAGAGTACGGGGGCTGCCTGAGCGGTATCTACTTTCCATTGTACCCAGTTTTTCATATCGTTGTGACATACCTTACCATATTATAGCCCCTGTTGACGATTTGTCCTATTTACCTGTATGAGTTATATGAGTTTCCTCAAATTTACAATTTGGTCGGGAATCGGTGTTGGAACCTCCATTTTTTATCACAGTCTTAACTATTTGGGCCCAAATTAACACTGGCAAGATAGGATTAGCCAGAGGATGAATGGGATAATGTGCAAACTGTATACATATCAATATCTTGGCTATTTCCACTGCATGCAGAGACTTTTGGGGCATCAATATTTTGACATTTTATGTAATTTTCCTCATAATTTGTAAGTTAAATAAATTATATTAAATGTAATTGTTGGTCATTAAAATAGATTAAATTATGTAAAAAATATGTGAATTTCGTTGCCCATATCTGGCTCATAAGGTATCTTTAGGTAAAATAAAAAAAAAGCTTGAGGGTGTGCAGAGACTTTTGTTAGTAAGTGTATGTATATGGAAGTTGATGTTTCCCTATTGATCAAAAGCTTAACATTAACAAGTAACATACAATAGGGCTTAACATAACTTAAGTAACATTACAATGGGGATGAGGTTCAGGGGGATAAGAGAGTGTGACGACAAATGGCTATTTAGCTGGACGAAGGTCCGAAAATTCAGACCTCTTAGGAACATTAAGGATTGAGTTAATTGCTGGAGGTTTTAAGAGGTAGTCAGTGATGGAGTCAATTTATTAATATATAAACTCATAATATTCTGTGTTATATACACAATTCTAAGTTTTTGGTTAATATGAAAGTAACAAAACAGAAAATGTATTTTATGTTACTCAGCATCAAACTGAATATTATAATTTAACTGGTAAAATAAAAATAAAAATGTAATAGTTATGTTATTATTGAAATGTAGAACTTTTTGTTACCTAATTTCTTTATATCCTACATTGTATCCCTGTATATCTCCATGTCTTAAATCAGGAAGAGGTGGTGACCAGGTGACATGAAGTTGTGTTGAAGAGACAGGACGAACAGCCAATCCGAGCGGAGGCCCAGCTGGTCGCTGAGGCTCAGTCCGAACCCACAATTCAGCAGATGGAGAGCTTCTTCCAGCGGGGCCTTCTGCAATGACCCTCATTAAATACTTAGTAGCAGGCTTCAGATTCTCAATCAGGGCTCCTCGTACTTGACCACTCAATTCATTTTGCCGCCAGGAACCTGTTTAAAGTAGTTACTAAACTTGTTGATTCAAATCAGTACTTCTAAACTAGTACAAACATTTTCAAACAATGTTGAATTACAAGTTCAGCTTTTTGGCCGTCTAATATAGGTGAATATTTAAAATAATTAATCTAATCTTAGTTCGTGGCTGACCACCATTTTAAATTATTTTTAAATAATTTATTTTTTGAAGAGAAAAGATTTGGCTCCGCCGGGAGTCGAACCCGGGTCTCCTGCGTTACATGCGAGGATGCTAACCACTACACCACAGAGCTCGGCTCAAGGCAGAGCAAATCCTCATCAGTGAAGAGGAAGGATTTGCTCTGCCTTGAGCCGAGCTCTGTGGTGTAGTGGTTAGCATCCTCGCATGTAACGCAGGAGACCCGGGTTCGACTCCCGGCGGAGCCAAATCTTTTCTCTTCAAAAAATAAAATATTTAAAATAGTTCACTTAGTATTTACACAAAATAAAATTGAAAATCACTGAATTTATCAAGTAGTGTGTATTTATGTCAAACTGAAGTTAAAAAACTATGCTCGAATAAATCAATCATGAACCGAGACACGTAGATCCATTGGGACTTTATAGTAGTCTTCTACTTTTGAAGTAAATGAATAATATTAAATAATTTATTTTTGAAGAGAACAGATTTGGCTCTGCCGGGAGTCGAACCCGGGTCTTCCAGGTGACATGCGCGGTATGCTAACCACTGCACCACGGAGCTCGCTTCCAAATGGCGCCAAATTAAAACAATTAATTTAAAAACAAGGTGGATATCCACAATAAAAATACTTCTCGGTGGAGGGATGGCCGAGTGGGCAAATGCGTTAAAAAATACGCGTTGCCCATGGCAACGTATGATTGAGAACCGAAACATAGCAAGTTCAAAACCCGGAGCCAGGGGAAAATTTAATAATACTTGGCATCAATCCCCCACCCTCTCCCCTGGCCCGGGAAACCCCGTATAGCCTACAAGGCGAGGAAGGGGAGGACCAATAAAAAAAAAAAAAGAAGTAAAATACTTCTAAAGATATATTACTTCTATATTATCAATTTCAATATTTCTGAAGACAATACCTTAGAGAGATCCTCCATGACAATGAAAATAAAATTAAAGTCGTCTTTGCCTTTCTTATGATAAGCAAATATTACAAATATTTTCTTAAGAATAATAAATTGGCTCTCGCTGTTTGCATGTTTATACTTGTCTAAGCAGAAATACCAACAGCCTTTGATTTCCCCTTGAGATTGCTCTCTTTAAAGCAGTCTTTAAAATAGCGGACCAGATATGATTACGAATTAGAATAAGCAGGTCTAATTGGTCAAGTTTTATTTTGCATATTCGATGATAAATGCATAAATTTGCATATTTTGATGATCTAATAAATTATTAATTTATTTATGTAAAATTTTCGGATTTTTCGACCATCTGGGTCATTTTCACCCTATATCTACTAAAGTAAACAATACATTAAGAAATATAAAAGTAATATCCAACATAGGGGGGGGGGGTAAATGGGTGGGGTAACGGGAGAGCTGAAGCGATAGATGAGTGCGGGAGTCTTTTTCACTTCATGAGAGAGGTCTCTGCTGTCTCAATCCCCACCAACCCCTACTGTCACCTTCTCATGGTTTCCCCTTGGGGAGTTTTTAACTCGCAAACAACAGAGGCAGGGTTTCTTCGAGCTGAATCAATCATGAGGAATCTTTCAGGAAAGTTTTGAACATAATATGAAGCATGAACCGCTTCACAGAATTACACGGCTAGTCTGGACAAAACAATGCACTGTGTTCCACAACACCAACACAGAACAATATAACATCAGAACAAGAGCCTGTGAAGTGACATGGATGGGGATGGGAAGGCTGTGGCTTCCATCCTACATGTGTCGTGGAGCATCCTGCCTGGCAAGCACATGTATGGTGCCATGTATAGGAGCAGGGGAGGTCCGAGGTGGAAGTAGTAGGATCCAGGAATGCTATAAAAGCGGGTTGAGAACTTCCCCGTGAAGAGAGCATATATCCCGGCTCCTGGACGGAACTCCAGGACTCTCAACGTTAGCAGCGTTGAGATGGGGGTATGCCCCTGCGGATAGCCATGCATGGAATGGGGAATAGACAATGAGCAACTTTTCAAACCTCTTTTACATGGATGAAAATCCAATGTAAAAGAGACTCGTCCCCATCAGAGCCACAAAACACATCAGAGCTGTGTACCAATACTCTGGACGAATCGGCAGTTGGATCACTATTACAGGCACTGGTGGACGAAGTATAGGGACTACAGATAGACGCGTACAGTTTAGGGGTGCTGGAGGAGCATGCAGCTAGTGTATCCTCTGCTTACAGGCTCCAAAAACAAAAATGACAGAATCTAGCCTTACACATTCTAATGTGGACCAGTTGGAGGCCTTGGCCATGACGGGGTCCTCAAAGAATGTAAAAAGGCGCAACAGGAGCAAGGTGAAAGCCCTAATCCTGCAAAATTTACCAGCGGCTACAGGGTCGTTCCAAGGAAGGGTAGCTGAGGATGCAAGGGCCCAACCAGGCCCGAAAGCTGGGCCAATATACAGACAAAAGGGAACCATCCCTGAAGTGCCAGGATAAGGATGCAAGGACCCGACAAACTAAGCCACTGTGCCTAAGGCGGGACCCTCACGTTACTTCCAAAAGGACAGACAGGGTAAGGGAGGACAGCTAACAAGGCCAGCAGCTAACACTGCGAGGCCCCCAAAGCCCCAGACAACTGTCAAGAGACCAAGGTCTTCTCCGGGCACATCAGCAACAGTTGCTAAAAAGCCCAGGGAAAACATTGGATAGATAAACTAGGCCCTTGCAGCAAGAGGACAGTTGGTTAACTAAACTGACTCGGGAGCACTGTGAGGAGCTGCAAGAGCTAATTACTAATAAGGTCGATGAGATAGACGAACAGGGGGAGGATCAGCCACTCTTAATCTAGCTAGCTTCAGTAGCTACAGGCGGGTGTATCAATTCCTGCATGAATGAGCACACCAGGCAATGGCTGGAAAAAATAATCCCAGAAATCAAGATGGGAGAGGATTTGCTCCTCCGAGCTGACTAAGATGTTGAAAATTGAAGCCTTCTTTCCAGGAAAGGCTCCATCAGATGAAATACTTCTCAAAAGGCTGAGAGTACAAAATAAAACAGTTTTAGACATCAAAAACTGGCATCTGCACTACTTAAAAGAGATGGAGAAGGGCTACTTCTGCATACTCAAAATCTACGAGCCAAGCCTAGATGTCTCAAAGCCATTTGAGACAGACCTTGTGTTTGAAGTGAGAAAATGTTGACTTAATTGGTTCAAAAGCAGACATGGTATTAGAGCTCTCAGCATTTGCAGGGAAAAGCTTTCAGCGGATACTGAATCTTCATCCAAATTTATTAATTATTTTGAATCATTAATAAAAACTCTAAATCTATGCGCTAAGCAAATTTACAACGGGTTGAGACCGGCTTGTGGTACAAAGACTTGCCTCAAAAAACGTTCGCGGCAAATACGGAAACAACCACGAGTGGTTCAAAGGAATTAAAGATAGAGTCACTGTTTTGGTTTGTGCTAATGCAAGTGGGGAGGATAAGTTGAAGTTAGTTTTAATTGGAAAATCGGCCAAACTCAGAGCCCTCAAACCTATCAGTATTAATAACCTGCCGGTTATTTATAAAAATCAAAATTCTGCATAGATGAGTGCAAAAATATTTGAACACTGGTTTAAGTACAATGTTATGTACAAAATGTATGTATGTACCACATGTCAAACAGTATCTGGACGAAAAAAATTACCTCATCGACCCTACTCCTTGTTGATAATGCATCATCACATGAAAAACTTCCAACAAATCAGGAGTTGTGCAATTCGCTAAGAGACCTCAACTCACCGCATTAAACAGTTCGGCAGTCCTTACGGAAGAAGAAATCATTAATGAGGTAATGAAGTCACATCCCAAAGAAGATTTTGAAAAAAACATAGAAACCATCCCCCCAAATGTAAACCATGAAGAGGGTTTCAATCTGCTTGACAGATTGCTTCTCTCTTTAGAAAGCAGAGACAATATGTCTCCATATGAACTGATGATTCTGAGAAAATGGAGGGACATAGCTGCTGCTGATAGAAGAAGTACATTTAAACAATCTACAATAAAAGATTTCTTTTTAAAAAAATAGTTTCATAATTTCTGTTACTATTATAGTTATTATGCACTATTATTATTATTAAATATTTATTAGGTTTTTAAGCATATGTGTAGTTTTTATTTAAAAATAACCTACATTTTCAGTTGGTATTGGTATGGTTCCGATTAACCGATGTAACCGTGGTCCCCACCAACTCGGTTAATCGGAGCCCTACTGTACTTGGAAAAATCTAAAATGATCTGTTGCTTTCTATGCACTCTGGTCTACAAATTCGTGAATTCCAGGAAATCAAATACCAAACCAAATTAACATAATGGAACAACATAAACTTTATAAGGGCATTAATTGTTACACAGATGGCTCGCTTACGAAAACAGGATCTGGTGCAGGAATCTGGAGAAAGGACATACCCAAAGAGGGCAATTCAATTCCATTGGGAAAATATGCAATGGTCTTCCAATCGGAAGTACTAGCCATACCAGAGTCAGTGCGCATACCATCTTCACTGATAATCAAGCAGCAGCCATAGGAGCAATCAAAAATTATGTAACTAAATCTAAGGTTGTGAAAACCTGCAACAGCATGCTCAACAAATTAGCTGAGAATAATAAGGTTAGAGTGCAATGGGTACCAGGACATTCTGATATCCAAGGAAACGAGAAAGCAGATGAACTGGACAGGAAAGGATCAGCCAAAAAAACCCATAACCCCAGAACCAGTAATTGGAATCAGCATTAGCTATGCCAAAAGAAGGATTGGGGAAATTTATGGAGCCTAAAAAAAACAGTACTGGAATGATAAAACCCAATATCACTCCAAACACTTTTTAAATGGCTTTTCTGTCAAAGAAGCAATATATTACTAAACTATGACAGGAAAGCACTCAAAAAAATTACAGCAATCTACACTGGACACTGTAAGCTGAATGAACATATGCATCTCAAGCAACTCAAGCTAGCAGAGTCACCCATCTGCAGATTCTTCAAAAAGATGAAACAGCTTATCACATCATCTGTTGGTGTGAACGACTTGCACGACAAAGATTTAGAATCTTTGGCCAGGCAAACATACCTGAACTAAGTACACATGAGCTAGTCAACCCTGCAAGCTTACTAAAATTCACCGATGCTCTAAATATAGCAATTTAAGACTCGGGCACTAATATAGGCGCACAATAGACCCTTGGTGGTCGAAGTGTACAAGGCTGCGGGAAGAAAAAAAAATATCCAACGTGGATGCTAAGATTCCCAATTTCGATTGGGGTTATTCATCGTAAATAAGTCTTCTATTTCTTCTAATTAATGATTACTGGGATTCCCGCTTTTCAACCTCCGTTTTTAGTCAATAAAAATATAAATCGCATCCCCGGCCATGTTGGAGAAGCTTTGAAAATAAAATAAAATAAGGAAGATGTTTTATGAAAAATTCCTGTAAAATATAAATAAAATTTTAGACGGGGATAATACATTTATTTTCAGTGACTTGGACAACGACCCAATAATTTTAGGTGCTTATATATTTGCTACAATCACATCAGTTCATCTCGAAAGATCATTTTTGAATTATAAAAATGTTTCAAATGATAGAAGGTTAGGATCTACAGAAATAAATTTAGAAATAAAAAAAAAAACCTGTACCACTACAACCTTGGGTCTTAAAGCACTTCAGTGTTGGGTGCAGTAATGTGTTAGAAAGTACTGTATCTTGGTCAACGGTCATGTAAGGAGGTGATTTGACCATGATCACGCTCAACCGTCTGCTTTTTTCCCCTTAATTTTTCAATTAAATGAATCTAAATGAAAATTTAGAAATGCAGAGTAGAATACCCAAATGGAAGTGAAATGCATTCAACAATTAATTTTATTGATTACTTTACTTTTTTTAAATATTTTTTAATTTATTATTAATTTAGTAATCTTTATTCATGTTATTCGTGTATTCTTCTTGTTAACTAATAGTTTTAAATGCCTTTAATTTATTATCGGAAATACTTTATGTTTAAGATTAAAAAAAAATTTAAAATCATTTTGGTTTCATTTCTAAATAGTCTACTCCACTCCCTTTCCTATGAAATATTTTATACACATTAGCATGTTTGAATATTACAGTTGTTTAATAGCATTTTTTTAGTTTTTTACTGCATATGATATTGCATATTTTGACGCTTTTTAGTGCATAAAAATCTGGGCTCTGGTGATATGATGTGAGGGAAAAAAAAGAGGTAATAATTTTCCTAGTAATGCCTTTAATACTATTGTCATTAAGATATTAAGATAAATTTAAATAATATAACGATAATCCTTAAATGGTGCTATGGAACATTAAAGAAAAATTGTATTAATTAAAATATAAAATCAAAAGACCTGATGCTTCTTTATATTGAACTATGTATTTAGTGACATCAGTTGGATCGCCAGTTTGATGTGCCCATTGTAAATTAACTGATCGGCTATTAACCATCACAGCTTTTAATTCAGTTGGTTTTTCAGGAGGTTCTGTAACAATGTTTTCTATCACTCAGTAAAAATCAAATCATCCAACTATTGGATATTAAATGATTATTTCAATAACTATCTAATTTTTACTTCCTGCAACCATTATTTTACAAATTAGTTAACCTTGGACAGTTAGCTGTACAAGTTGTTGATCTCTTCCATAAAGATTTATGGCTTGGCAGAAATAAGAACCACTATCTGCAGACTCAGCACCAGCAATATGCAGTTCTCCTAAGATCACACCACCTGGAACTGCTTCTTGTTTAACATTTACCCTGCAATATAGAATATTTAGATTGTATTTGGACTTAAAATTGTCTTTAAACTGTTCATTTTTTAAATAATATTTGCATTTCATTTTCCATATTCACATTTTTTTTTATTTTTTATTTTATTTTTATTTTTAATTTTCGATTATAATAAAACTTGAAAGAAAACTATAAGTAATACCTAATCAACATGCTTTCGACATGTATTGTTAATTTTGTGAATTATTTGGAATTCAACATGAAGATGCAAAAATGGATATTGTAATAAACTTAAGATTTAAAAAAGGGCTTTAATAAAATATTTGCCGTTATATTATAGTTGTATACTGATTATATGTGTATTCTGAAGAATTGCCAATCATATTTAAATTTGAATTAGAGTTCAAAAGCTTGGTAAAAAGAAGACTCTCTGTAAAAAAACAAAACAAGGACAATGTAACAATATAATACTGTTGCGGGTTACGGGTACAGCAAAATAAACAACTAACACTAAAATTAAAATTTATTAGTCTAATATTTACAATCGTGTCTACTGCCTTATTATTAAATACAGAATAAAATGATTAATTATTATGTAGACAGATAAATTACGATGGTTAAAAATTAGAGTCCTCTACAACATACACTCTTATCACAATGAAACTTATCAGTTAGAACTGTAATCGACTGGTGTTTACATATGTCTGTCTGAGGCTTGTCAAAGCTGCTATTTACAAGTCTTTGGGAAGAACAATCTAGAACAATCCAGTGTTGCAGGTTCGGGAATCCTCGCGAAGTACTGGAACTAAGGCTTTGATCTCAGCTGGTCATGCGACCCTTGACACTTGAACCCTTGACCCAGCAGCAGTCATGCACCAAACAATGAGCGGATTGTTCTCAATGGGCGCATTATTCTTCTCCACTGGCCGCAACAATACAATTAGAACAATCAGAGAGAATGTGTAAATGATTTGAATAAGAAATCTTGCTATCAACAATGATGTGTATATATCGTACGTCAGCTAGAAAATGGTTAAAACTCAAGATCAATAAAGTTTGAGTAATGCATACTGTTGGAATCAGAATGAAAAAATCTACAATGTCAGAATAAAGGTTACAAAATACCATATCTTTTATCTAGGGAATGATCGTTTTAACTCAGGTTGAGGGCTACTATTGAGCTACTAACTGCCCCTGTGATAAACTATTTGTGATCAAAGACTACTTTCCCTCATTGATGTTTGTAGGTACATAGTAAAATTGAGAATGCAGTTGAAACTTTACATGTGATTATCAAAAAAACAAAAAAAAAAAACAGTTTTTTTGGGTTGTAACCATCTTTCTTTTTGCTGATGTGCGATATGATATTATTTTTTCAATTCATTCTTTTATGATTATTTTCCAATTAATTGTTTCTTTTTCAGTTTTATTTTTATTTTTTTAATTCAATTTGTTTCTGTTGAAGGAGAATAACTTCTTCTGTTTGGTTATAAGCAAGATGAGAAAAAATTGGAGCATTCAATAAATGAAGAACAAGAGGATTTTGTGGGAATTACATTGATTATGGAATCAAATAATATGTCCCAAAGAAATATTTCTTTTTTCCTTCTCTACTCTTGTTTGCTGATGTCTTGCATAGGGTGATGGGTGGGTTAAGCTGGAGGTGTAACTAAGACTTCTAATAAAGTAACACACTATTGAAAGTTATAAGGGAGCAACACTCTAGCATGTTCAGTAATCATGACCCCAATATGACGTATCCTTAATTTCAATAGCTATGCTTTTACTTACTTCACCACAACTTCTGTTCAGGTTAATGAGGATTGTATAAAATCATACTCCTGCTCAAGATCTATTGTATTCCATCCAGACTATGTGGGCTCTAATAAATCATAAGTATTGTTGTGAACTGGGTGGTCAATGGACTAGCACGTTGCCCCTGACAACCACATGATAACCATAAGTTCATGTTTTGAATCTGGAGTGCTGGCAGACTATTGAGGACACGGCATCAACTCCCCTTTCCTCCCCTCCCCTTGTCCTGGAAAAAACATATAGTCTAAAATGTGAGAGAAGTGAAAAAAAAGGGGTTCACTGCTCTCTGTTAACTAGACTAGCACTTGTAGGAATTAATATTAATTAATTTTATTAAGAATGTTGTATCATATATATATATATTGTACCCAGCAGCAAGCATATTGAGTAGGCCGCATAGGTATACATCCATATATTAAACTCTTCGCCGCTCTTGCGTATACTGACCGATTATAACTCTAAGTCCTTTGTAAATATACTATTATTAGGGAAGATTTTTATGTTTTTCATCCGAACGAACGTTAGTTCTCTATTATGTCCATTATCCTCATATTATACAGGCCTCATAGCAGATGGGCACACAGTTCTGTAGAGATAATTCTCTTCCTGCTTGACTAAGGCTCAAGGTCCAATAATAGTTATGGGACTTATAGCTAATCTGGAGTAAATATTAAATCTGAATCACTCAGTATACTTATAAATATATGGACATCAGAAATGTATTTATCAAACGCATAAGTAAAAAAAAAAATTATGCTTTTTAGCCAGTGCAAACCTGTAATTATTAGCTGGTGTTAGAGGCACTTTTCCTTGACGTGTCCATTTGATATTTATTGGTGTATCTCCATGTACCCTGCAGGTTAAAACTGCTGTATCTCCTTTTTTAACAGTCACACTTCTTGGAGGTCCAGAAAAATATGGAGAAGCTTTCATCAAACAGATATACCAAACATTAAGTTAAGTTCTAACAGATTTTTTTTTTTAAAATGTTATGATTTGGAAATGATTTACTGGTTTCTGAAATACTTACAGTTGACTTTAAGTTGTAAAACTTTTCCAATGCCATTACCAATACCGTTTTGAGCTTGACAAAGGTAATAACCTTCTCGATCTTCTTTAACATTTTGAAGTAGTAATGAACCGTTATTCAGAATCTTTGTGTACATCCTGTCCCTTATTTCTTCATAGTCACCTGATTTTAGTCCTATCAAATAAAAAATTCATAAATGATAATATTAGTAATAAGAAGTACTTACAGAGTGTTAATACAATAGATTCCCACTAATCCAAATTAATTATATGACCTTGTTCGGATTACCGCTTTGTTTGAATTAGCTGGAATTACAGTTACCAGTTTCCAGAATGAAGTGTACTCCATTTGAATATAATATAATTACATGTACATATTTTATAATATATGTATTTCATATTTTTCTTTCTTATTTTTATCTTTTGAAATTGGCACTTTTATCACAAGTAAAAGGCATATATATATATATATATATATATATATATATATATATATATATATATATACCGTAAAACGAGGTGACTTTGTGACTAATGGGGTGACATTGTGACAAGCCTAGGTTTCTAAAGTTTTTGAATTTCCCTCCTTAAAAAGTATCAGGTTAGGCAATTCAGTGTGCTTGTCAGTTGGTCAGTAATGTGCCGCAACCTACTGGCCACAAATGGACCTCTATAACTTCTTTCATTCCATTTATCATGGTGCTTTATTTCAAATTTTCAAGTAAATGAAAACAATCAAGCATATATGAAATAAAGCACCATGGTAAATGGAATGAAAGAAGTTATATGTGGCCAGTAGGTTGCAGCACATTAGTGACCAACTGACAAGTACACTGAATTGCCTAACCTGATTCTTTTTAAGGAGGGAAATTCAAAAACTGTAGAAAAATAGGCTTGTCATGAAGTCACCCCATTAGTCACAAAGTCACCTCGTTTTACGGTATATATATATATATATATATATATATATATATGATGGCATATACATAGATGTAGGTACAAATAAATAAGTACCAAGCAGGTAAGTAGGAAAACAAGGGTAACAGATGGGAAGCACATAGTAAAGTGACAGTGAATCATTCTCACCCTCCTCGCTTTTGTTTTATAGTGACGAGACATTTAAACTATTCACCGTCAGTGCATTGCCAGCCGGCTCGCAAATTATTTGGTTAATGTAACCAATTCAAATCGCTATCATGCTTGAAAGTTGTATTGTATTTATTTGGGTTTATTGTTGTCATGAGTAAATGGAAACCTACAATGTTTATTATAAAAGAAAAAGTGGGTGCTTTAAAGCAGTTAGACAAAGGTGAGAATGTATCTAAGTTTGCCACAGACAGGATGATCAGATATAATTTATGAAATGAAGGAGATTTCTTTTGAAAAAGGAGGATGTTGCTAAATAGAGGAGGACAAATATAAAACTCAGCAGATTTTATTGATATATACCTATATAAACTAAGTAAATCAAAGGGACAAATAATGTAATATAGAATTTTTACACTTCCAAGCTAGAAAGAAAAAGGAACTTAAAGAAAAAAAGTTGTTAATGAAGAAAAAGTCAGGAATTTCTAATAGTTCAGAAAACATTGGTTAAACTAAACAATGTTGTCTTTATTTAAGTAGCTAATTCTCATTGAATATGACAAAATAAATTTATAATAAAATATAAAATTTTATTTATAATAAAATTTTATTTATTTATAATAAATTTATTTATAATTTTATTTATAATAAATTTATTTATAATTTATTTATAAAAAATAAATTTATTTATTTATAATAAAATTCGTATTGAGATAAATGCCAGACATTTTGCCATATTTCCCAAATGCCAAGAGGACAGGAGGACAAAGCTTAAAAAGGAGGACATGTCCTCCAAAAGCCGAATGTCTGGTCATCCTGACCACAGAACTGGGTGTTGGTAAAGCAACCATTTGTGATGGGAACAAGAACTGAGTGAAGCTTGAATAGTCCTGTGCAACATTTTCGGGAAAATGTTGCATATTTTCAATGAATTCAATTGAAATTCGGCTTTGAAACAGTCCCAGTATGATAAAGTAGATGAAGCACTTTTTCTTTGGTTTAATCAGGAATGAGAAAGAGGAAATCCTTTGAGTGGATCATTGTTTCAGGAAAAGGTTTTTTTTTTTTTTTTCTTAGCCTCTTCTTCGTTTTTGTTGAATAGCTGGTGGACATGTTGAACTTCTATATTCTTATAGAAAACTCTTTTACTGCAAAGAGTGTTATGTGTCAGTTTAATTAATTAAAGTGTTATGTGTCATAAAAAGGCTGTTTACTTAAAGAAGTTAATGAATGGTAATGAATCTTTTAGTGCGAGAGTGGGTTGATTGGACAGATTTAAAAAAAACGTGATGGAATTCATCATCTAACAATTACTAGAGAGAAACTTTCTTCTGACCATTATGCCGCAAAGTTGACTTGAATGATGACGCAATGAAGCCGAAAGAGTTTGAAAAATTGATAAGTGAAGGAAATTATTCTCCCCAACAAATTTTTACTGCTGACGAAACAGGCCCTAACATTAAGGGCATCGCCCACAAAAAGCCTAGAATCAAAAAGCAGAAGACCTTGATCTTGGTTTTAAAATAACCAAAGATGACTTTATTAAGGTGCCTTTACACTCTACAAACCTCACCCTCGAACAGGTTCTCCCCCGAACCTTGCCGTACCGGCTTTAAACGAACAGCCATTTATACTTAACGTGAAGTTAAGTGAACCAATATGGCTGACGCACCCAACGCTAGCTTATGATGAAGAAAAAATCTCCATTATCTATATATTTTATATAAACTTAAAAATAAAAAAAATAGGAGAAGAATTAGAACAGTAACTAATATCAAAAACAACTCCTTTCACTTGGGAAAAACCCAAATCAAAAGTGACACTAGCGCTACCCCCGAACACGGGGGAACAGATGAAGTACCTAGAACACCCGAACAGTCAATGTGAAGTCTGTTTGAGGGTGGTGTTCGAAGGTAAAGTTCGTAGAGTGTAAAGGCACCTTTAGGGTGCAGCGACACTGCTGGTAATCACAAGCTGCCTTTAATGATGATAGGCAAATCTGTTAGGGGCACAGCTTTTAATAACTGCCCTAAGTCTCTGCCCTTATATTATATTATAATACAAAAAAAAAAAAAAAAAAAAAAAAAGCATAGATGGATGGTAAGCTGTTCAAAGAATGGTTTTACAACCAGTCCGTTCCCCCGGTCTGATGGTTTTGTAAAGAAAATCATTAGTCTTCTTGTGATTTTCATTTCCGACATTTTCATTGAAAACGCACTATCTCACCCCAGCACTGAAGAATTATGTGATGGAGAAATCGTGGCGAAGTTTTTACTGCCAATTGTTACACCAATCTTACAAGTGATGGACCAGGGTATTCTGCAAACATTAAAACTGATTCCCAGAAAAAAAATCTTTTTAAGAATGCCGAATCAAGACGATAGCATTCCTTTAATTAAAAAAAAAAAAAAAGGAATTTTGTTTAGTAGGTCGCTTAGGCATGCCAGAATATTTCAGAAAACACTTTAAAAAATTCTTTGAGTAAACTGTGGACATATCTTTGATTTCAGGACAACCCATTTGAAAATGAACAGGAACATCTCTTCGAATTGGTGGTACACACAATCCCTGGATATGAAGATGCCAGTCAAACAGACATAGATGAATGGATGGCAGAAGATATTGCAATTTTGTATCTGGCATAGATTTAGTGGCTGCTGTTAAGAAAGACCAGTGATGGAGTTACAATGAGCCTGAATGTGACAGAAGAGAATTGGTGCAACACAGTGATGCCGCAGAAGCCCTTATCTTGCACTAGGTTTTCTTTGGAGCAACAGGCTACTGCCACACCAGTATGCTAAAACTTTTCCAAAAAAGCAAACACAATTACAGATTTTTTTCTTTTCTAAAAAGGAGGAATAAAATGGACATTAGTAAGTATGTAAGCATTGTAACTGTAGTTTCGTAAGTATAACCATTTTCTTTTTCACTTTCATGCACTGCTAATGTTTTCTTTTTGATGGTTTCCAGACATATGTACTGTACTATTTTAATTAAAATTGTAAATGTAACCAATTTTTTGCCATGTTCGGATGAACCGAACATTTGGTTAATAACTACCAGGGTTCGGATTAGTGGGACTCTACTGCAGGTCAATTACCTGTAGCCTTTTTCCAAATAATAGTTGGTTGAGGAACTCCTTGGGCTTGGCAATCTAAAACAACATTTCTATTGCGTTCTACACTAACATCCATTGGTTCAACAATCCATCTCGGAGGAACTGTAGGAATATTGACACTGGCATCAGTAAATTATGATATTCAAATAATATATGCATGCTGATTAATAGAAAATGATAAGATAAGTACCATATTAAAATCAGTAAAAGAGAAGAAAAAGGTGAAAAAATGATATTTAAAAAAATATATAAAATAATGTTAAAAATATGAAAAATGTGTAAAATTTAAAATATTTTTAAAAAATGTTGAGGTTAAAATTAAAGTAAAAAAATGATATTTAAAAAAATAATTAAAAATTAAAATCACAATAATTGATCATCATGCATTGAGTTTTTTGTGAAAATAAAATGTTTTAAAAGATGATATAAATAACTTTTATTTAATTTATTATATGAAATTAATAACATGAAATATAAATTGGAGGTTGTATCACATGATAATTTGGGTTTAGAGGATGATGTTAACGAAAGATTACATATTATTAAACTAATTCTAACCAAAATTTAAATTCCAAAGCAATTCGCACCATAAAAGCATTTTAAGATCAATCTTGCAAAATCTCTAAGGCTGAAAACTCCACTTTCCCTAGTAGTAACTATCAAATTAGCAATCAATAGAATTTCCAGACCTGAATTCATGACTTGAAAAAGTCAAGTAATGGAAGTTGGTATGGTATAGAGTGTGCTTTTAAATAATTTATTTCCTTTCTAACATCTAGTTTTCATAAAGGAGGTATTAAAAAACATTTTCCAATAATTCCATATTTCATCCAAACCAAGCAGCATATTTTTAATAAATAAGATACGTAGATTATATTTATTGGTGATTTATCTGGAAAAATTGGCATTTCATCTAATACAACCTCAAGATAATCATAGTTTGATAGATTAAACGAATACTAATAATACTATATATTATCAGCTAGCAGTATGCACATACTGTATTTAGTATGTACATCCTGTTACCTCATAATGATATAGAACCTTCAATAATAATATAAAATCATATTATTATTGATAAATATAAAGTTATTTATATTATTAAATATAATGTACTATTTAAATTAAAAATAACACATGAGTAGAGTGCAATTTGCAGTGGAAGCTTTAAGCGGGATAAATTGTAATATTAAAATGTTATAGTGCATTGTGCTAATAATTATCAACAAATTTTAAAAATTGAGCTCATGGAAAGGGTCAAATGAAATATTAATGACAATGCAATTACATCAAACAAAAGTGATTTATCTTTATGTGAGGTGTGTATATTTTAAAGTTGCAGGATGAAAATGCAGAATAAACAATCAAGGTGAACTTCATTACCTACATAAACCGAATAACATTTATTAAATCTAAAATATTAAATGATAAATGCAAAGCTTAAACGATTGTAAGTGGGTGTACTCTACTAGTGCTTTATATATAAATATAATAATGATTAAAAAAATTATCTACTCTAATTAATACATATTAATATTAAAAATGTAAAAAAGTCTAATAAAAGAGAGAAAAAAAACATGCATAAGCAAAAGAGTAAAAGATATTTCTTAAAAACCAAAAAGAGTTTTCAAAAAAGGAGAAAAAAAAAATAAACAGTGCAAATTTACCTCAAGAACAAACCTTAGAAGGGAGGAATCGATGTCCGCAGGTGAGCATTCCCAATGTGCCAAAGCAACGTATATCAAAATTGTGATTTATTATTTTTTCCCCAATATATGTCATTACCTTTAACCTGTAGCTTTGAGGAATACCTAGCCTCAGCAGCAGGATTAGAAGCAACGCAAGTGTATTCACCAGTATGACTAGAATCAAGGCTAGGTATGCTGAGAAGGCTTGAGTACATGTCCAGTTTGGTGAGGTTGATGGCCAAGTGTGGCGGAAGGGGAGAATTATCCTTGAGCCACGTGATAGAGAGCGGGGGGTCACCTCTGGACACCCCGCACACAACACGGGTCCGTGTACCCTCTGCAACTCCTCCTTCAGGGAATGAAAATGCTTCGATTGCCGGAGGCACTTGACATGTTTAATTGGACAAAAAAGAGAAAAATATATTTTTAGATAGAGAGAAAAAATTGAAAAAAAAGAGAAGAGAAAAAAAGAGAGAAAAAAAAGAGAGAAAAAAATTAGAAAAGAGCTAGATCACTCTTTTGAAATACCGTTGACAACCAAGCGCTGAGTGTAGACAACTTCGGCGGCTGGATTCCTTGCCACACAGGAATAGTTGCCATTGTGCTCTGGTGAAAGGCTGTGTATGATGAGCATGCTATTGTACTGGTCAACTTGCTGCACCGCTAGCCTATGTTTGGGATCAAGAGGTCTTCCATCTTTTAACCAGCTCACTGTTAGAGGAGGGTCACCTTTGTTCACACTACATGTAAATGACGTACGCTCGCCCAGGTGCAGGGTCTGTTCAGCACTAAGGCTTATCTTGGGAGGGACTGGAAAATAACATTACTATAATCCACTCCATCCTTCTCTCTTTCATAAAATCGCCAATACTCTTTATCACCTCATGGAATTTTTGTCTCTAAAGTTAAATGCTCAATCAAGAGAGATTCATTGAGATGAAAGACGGTCTATTGAAATAAATATATTGTTTGTTTTTTAAATCATAATAAACAAATTAAATTTTAAACTAAAAAAAAAACACTATAAGACAAGATAACAGTCAATACAACTGTTTGTTAGATGTTATATGAATCAAGATAGGTAAAATACTGTTACGATTTTTACTTTAAAATATGTTTAAGCAAAGATAACAGTAATATGGACATTTCACTCTGATAGAGAAATCTAAAAGTAATTCTTTATAAGCTAAGAAATTTCTTATTTAATTATCTTTATGCTATTTATTATTTAAAAATCATTATATGTTAGTACATATTGTTTATTATGGTATAAAATGGTACAATAAAGATTAAAATAAATGAAGATAGATATGATGAAGTGTAGGACCAACCACTTATGAGTCTATAAAGTTGAGGATCATTCTTATGACCTAACAAACAACAATTTTTGAAACAATCTCATATTTAAGGGTAGTGATATAAACAAACTAAATTGCATATTTAGCAAACTCAAGAAATATTTTTTAAAATAGAATAAAATTTGTTTACAAAACAATGGATACATTTTTGAAATCTCTAACTCAACTTCTAAAAAGTCTGGTGCGATCCGCGTAAGACACAACTTTCACTTACCAACCTACTTAGATTAGAAATTGTGTAGAAATATTATATTTATCAAAGTGTTTTGATAATAATATAAACACAGCAACTTCAAACATTTTCCACATTTATTTACTTATTTTTGTAGGTCTCCATTAGTTATAGAGAATTATAATTTGTATTTGCAAAACTTGAACTTCTCAGTACTTTTCGATTCATTATTGTTTATTTCTTTTTTAAGGGGCCTAAAATAATCCTAATTTCAT
Organism: Aelia acuminata; assembly: GCA_911387785.2. NCBI lineage: Eukaryota > Metazoa > Arthropoda > Insecta > Hemiptera > Pentatomidae > Aelia > Aelia acuminata. The sequence goes on from OU426978.1 coordinate 99,865,972, forward strand.
CAATAGTAGAGTTTTTTCATTGCTTGCTTGTTTTTTACTGAGTTGCTAATTTGTAAATATTTCTTGAAGGTGAATCAGAAGAAGGGGTATTTAACAGCTGGTAGCAAAACTTAATTTTCAAATGTTTGTCTCTTACTACGTCTTTCCGGAAACCAAAAACGATTACTGTTCCCCTAAACCAAGCTTATATTTCATTCAGAAATCTATTACGTTTCTAAAATTTGTAAACTAAAATATTATTAAACATTATCTTGTACCATATTATAAAAGTTTTATTTGTAATAATAAAGAAATACAAGGGTAATACTTCATTTCGTTCGATTTTATAATTCTCTATTTGTAGAAAACTTGATTTAGTTACCATGTAAACAAAATCAAAGGTACTTTATAGGAAAACAATAATTTTTCCTTCGCCATTTAAGCCCCAGAACATTTCTTTAATTCATTGATATTAAAGAATACTTTATTCTTATTTAACATTTCGACTTTAGCCAAAATCTTTAGAGCCATTTTTGAGAAAATTGAAAAAACCGTTAATTGAGACAACATGTATAAAATAAAGTAGTACCTCTGTTTGATCAATTTTGATGAAATTTTTGCTGTCAAATTGCGGGCATACATATTCATCAAATATCCAATATCAAGTTTGTACGTTTAATAGTTTTTGAGCTAGTCTGTTCACACACAGACCATTTCGCAGGACCTGGTAATTTGGATTCAGGTGACCCCAGAACGTGTATTTCCGTTGCAAAACGGAAGTCAACATTTTTCATAAACACAATACTTTTCCTTAATAGATATTTCATGAATAGGTAAGTGAAAGTAAAAAAATAGCTTATAACTTGGCAGATTTCATATTAAAATTATTCATTGACTAATTAAAAACCATTCAATCTATATTCATACTTCCCTATTCTTAAGATAATTGCATTACTTAATGAGGAATAAAGAAAACTCAAATTCCATCAACATTCAAAGTTGCACGAGTTAGTAAGCATAAATATTTTTTATCTATATAATTATTAATTAAATATTGCAACATGAGATGACAAATATGTAACTTCCATATCCAAGTAATATTGTAGTTAACATACTGTCTTCTTTTCAGAAGGTCTGCATGTTGAGAAATGGGAAACATTGTTTTGGTTCAATAGGGCTTCCATGGTAAGAGATATGGTTTTGCCAGTCTTTAAATTACAAGAGCTTTAAGATGCATTAGAATCAATCAAAACCTGGATATTGTCATTTTGGAAGGTAAAACACTTGTCATCTCACAAAGTGATATTATAAATGAAGAAATAGATAATTAAGATAAGGAAAATGTAAATCATTTTATAAAAGATTAGAAGTAAAAAAATCATTATGTAAATTGGATCTAATAGAATTTTGGTGAGCTATTACTTCTACGATGCTCAAAAATATTCAGAAGTGTGTTAGTTCAGAAATCTTGTAAATGTGAGAGATTTCGTGAAGCTTCAGATGTAAAAAAAAAAAAAAAAAAAAAAAAAAAATAAATAGAAGTAATTGATAGAGAACTGCCCTTACATCATACAATTCAGAAGATGATTCGAAATCTCAAATGAACATTGAATATGTATAGCATAGAAGAAGGAATATGAAACAAGAAAGGTATCAGCTGTATATTATAATTAACTGACAGGTTAATCATTGGAGTTTACACATTTTGAAACAAACTTATTTTTAATTATTGACCCCTCCTCTTCTAAATTTTTTAAAGAGCTCGTTATACCCTTAGAATCATTATAATTAATGATTTGAAGGTAATAAACATCTCATTAGCCATAAAAAATTAATTTCTTAAGCTCTTATATTTTTATTTATATTTGACTCATATTTCATTCAATTTGTTTTAATTTTGGTCTATTAATAGGCTAAACAATATATCTTATGTGCTTATTAATTTATAATAATTTTTAAAGTATGTCGACCAAAGATATGGACCCTATTTTAAGTAAATAGTACAAAATGGCTGTTCTTAGAGTACCTGTACAGCTAAGTTCCAACGATTGATTATTTGTTCCTCTCCTGGTTCGACGAGTGGAAAGCCACCTTATTTAGATAGACGGATCCCTTTTAGATGACAGATAGTCTTGTCTAAGTCTAATCTAAACCCGAATCGTAGCATAATACAATAATGGTGGTAGAAGTACGAGAGTTTTCGGAGTAACGAAATAAAATTGAGTACGAAGTTCTGTTTGGTCGATTAACTAAAACTCACCATTAAGCAATGTAAAATCCAAATGAGCTCACCTATGACACTGATCTCGCCACTCCTCTTGGCAGTCTGCCCCTGCTTGTTCTTGGCCCAACAGGTGTAGAGCCCAGCGTCGGTGCCCTTCTGGACTGGATCTATCACCAGCACTCCGGTTGTTGGGTTTACCTTCTGTCGCAGGTCCTCTGGTAGTTCCCTTCCTCCTATAAACGATTGTAGATTAATATCAGAAATTGATGGCAATATTAAAATACAAAACTTGATATTATTTTATAGCACGATTTTTGAAAGAGTTTCATTATGAGATATCGGGACACCGTAGAATCCTTTCCTAAGGTAGGAGTATTATTTTTTCCTTATAAAATCCGAAGTCACGAACCTAACGATATTCATGTGAATCACAAAATTTTTATAGGCCGTGATAGCCGAACGTAGAGGCGTTACCTGATCTACACTGAGGATAGCGGCCCCAGTTCTATTCCAGAATAGGCTGGCTTTATAATTTATTTCTCAGGGAATGGATTTTGAACTTCTCACTCTTGTGAACCTAAATTATTTACCTATAGGATTCCTTCTTAATGGGAAGTTGGATGAATGAGAGGTATTAGAAAGTAGTATTAAGAGGAGTATTTTTGGACCTGGAGGAGAGTAGGAATTTATTTCCTCTAAAAATCTTTCATTTCGCATTGAAAAAGAATTGTTTCATCACCTAAATACTTATACATCATAAAGTTTTTGTATATGATTATTAGTTAATTAATTAATCAGCTTAATATAATTATGAAATTGATGCATTATAGAAAATAAACCGTGTTAGTAATAAGCGGCAATAGTGGTGAATCAGCACTATTACTTCGTTTAGAACTGAAGTTTCACTGGTCTTTTGCAAAACAGGATTTAATCTCAAGTGGGGGGTTGGGTAGGATTAAATCATATGGTTGGGGCAAATAAAGACTTGATCCATGAACGCCTACACAATGATCGACCTGACATCACTGCGGTGATTTTTTTTTAAAAATTACTGGGTTCTGCTTCATAAAAGCCTTACATTAACATACCAATGAAAGGATAAAAAATGTTAGATACATTCAAGATAAAGAAACCAATAGGAAATTAAAATAAAATATTAAAGAAACAATCAGTAACGATTAAACGCATTTTGTTTCTCACCATTTAATTTAATAGAAAGGAGAAAGAAAAGCAAACTTAAAAAAAAATTATTAGCAACTTAATTAGGCGTTTTTTTTCGGTTGGCTCACAGACCTTGAAGATCTTTAGCCGCCTCAACTAGCCTGTTCCACCTCTGTCTATCTTGGGCGATGTCTTTCCAATTCACCATTCGATGTTCGGTGGCTTCCTTCTTGATTATATCAGCCCATCTCGTTCTGGGTCTCCCTCGCGGTCGGTTACCGACCACTGTTGCATCGTCATGTTGAGGGAGCCTGATGGGTTGCTTCTTGCCACGTGTCCCGCCCATTTTAATCTCTTAGTTTTCATATCGTGCGCTATCGGGTTTCCCCTATAATCTCTTCTTTAGTCTTTCTTCTCCAGAGTCCCAGCTCATTATCCCACTTCGGGCCTACAATTGTCCTTAGCATCTTCCTTTCGATTCTTGATTGTAAGATGCAGGTCAATGTCCAAGTTTCGCACCCATACATTAGCACGGGTTTGATTATTGTGTTGTAGACCCTGATTTTCAGTGGGCAGCAGATTTTCTTAGATCTGAAGACTCGAGAAACCGAGAAGAACGCACGATTGGCACTGGCTATTCGTTGATCGACCTCTGTTAGTTGGTCGTTTATTGAGGTTGCTGGAGATCCGAGAATTTGTCGGTTACCTTGTGTGTTTTTTCGTCTTCTTCCACTACCCCTTCAATATGTTGAAATAATGAAAATATATTATAATCATATTACACTACACGTATAGTAAATATTGGCGTTATTAAAGGTTGGGGGAAGATGAATATGTCGGGCGGCCTATTTTCTGTTTTAATAAATATGTTTTTTAATATTTTGGATAGAATAAAATCAGTTTCTTGTTAAAATGAAAAATAGTTTTAAATTTATTTCAAGTGCGAATTATGAAATGAGAATATGAAGCTAGTAGAAGCAGATAACCTGAAATCGTGAAAGTGGTAGAAATCGTGAAAATATCGAATTTTATTTAACCCTTCTTCCAAATGACCACACAGCTACATAAACAGATGCGAAAAGAGATTCGAATATATTCTAAATTATTGAACAATAGCTGTACATCCCGGTTTCTCCCGGGGAATTTTAAATCTATAAACTGAGACTATTATCGACTCAAACGGTCGATTTTGTAAAAACCAATGTAAAGCGAGATCAAAACGATTATTATAACAATAAAGAATATACCCAGAGATCGGCTGAAGTTATGCAATTTGAATACATATGGACAAGTGTTCGCACCTTGTCTCAAAGAACCACTGAGCGAAATTTGGAGAATTTAGGACAAACGGTATGGATTTCTATAAAGAACAAACAGAATTTCATCTTTATATACATAGATTATAGCTGTATATCTCGGTTTCACAAGTGGAATTTAATTTTTCTAAAGAAACGGTCGATTTCGTAAAAAAAAACATTGTAAAGTGAGATCATTATGATTTTTATAACAATAAAGAATATCAGCTGAAGATCGGCTGAAGTTATGCAATTTTAATATGATCAGGTGTTCACACCTGGTCTGAAAGAACCACTGAGCGAAATTTGGAGAATAAAGAATATCAGCTGAAGATCGGCTGAAGTTATGCAATTTTAATATGATCAGGTGTTCGCACCTGGTCTGAAAGAACCACTGAGCGAAATTTGGAGAATAAAGAATATCAGCTGAAGATCGGCTGAAGTTATGCAATTTTAATATGATCAGGTATTCACACCTGGTCTGAAAGAACCACTGAGCGAAATTTGGAGAATAAAGAATATCAGCTGAAGATCGGCTGAAGTTATGCAATTTTAATATGATCAGGTGTTCGCACCTGGTCTGAAAGAACCACTGAGCGAAATTTGGAGAATAAAGAATATCAGCTGAAGATCGGCTGAAGTTATGGAATTTTAATATGATCAGGTGTTCACACCTGGTCTGAAAGAACCACTGAGCGAAATTTGGAGAATAAAGAATATCAGCTGAAGATCGGCTGAAGTTATGCAATTTTAATATGATCAGGTGTTCACACCTGGTCTGAAAGAACCACTGAGCGAAATTTGGAGAATAAAGAATATCAGCTGAAGATCGGCTGAAGTTATGCAATTTTAATATGGACAGGTGTTCGCACCTGGTATGAAAGAACCACTGAGCGAAATTTGGAGAATTTAGGACAAACGGTATGGATTTCTATAAAGAACAAATAAACAAACAAACAAACAGAATTTCAACTTTATTTATATAGATATCGAGATTTGAATATCGAGTGTCTCACTTTCACATGTTTTTTTTATTTACTCAAAAACATTGTTCAAAGGGAGGGAGTACTTTATTTAATAACTTTTTACGTTTTTTTCGATTTTCTCAAAAACTGCTCTAACGATTTCATCAAAATTGATCAACCGGAGGGGGGACTTTACTTAATAAATTTTGTACCAATTTCACGTGTACATATTATTTATTTACTCAAAAACGGCTTTAACGATTTTGATCAAACTGGGTATTTGATGTATGTATATGTCCGCGACGCGAAAGCCGAAATTTCATCATAATATGTGAAACGGAGGGAGTACTTTATTTAATAAACTTTGTCTTATGTTCACCTGTTTTTTTTATATACTCAAAAACGGCTTTATTGATTTTGATCAGACTGGGTATTTGATGTATTTATATGGCCATGATGTGACAGAAAAAATGTCATCAAAATTGGTCTAATGCAGGGGGCACTTTATTTATATGTTTTTTTTATTTACTAAAAAACATCTATAACGATTTTGATCGAACTGGCTATTAAATATATGTATCTGCCAAAGATGTGATAGCCAAAATTTCATATCCATTATTTAACATTTATACTCTAGAGAGTAAATACGTGATGCTTAAATTATTTAAAGCATTTAAGATGTGAAAAAATATGGTATAAGATAATCATTAATTAATTACATTTTAGTTTAGAAACTTTAGTTCCATAATTAATTTCTGAAGGAAATATAAAGTGATTTTTGAGGATCACTAATCGTTATCGATTTCCAGAAACGCATAAGAGACATACTTTACTTCGAGTCGTAACATCTATCGATTCATCTTCACGATATATTTACTGAAATCGCTGTAAAAACAATCATGCAGTAAAAAAAAAAACTCGACTGTTGATGAAATTTGGTTCCTTAAAAAAAAGAAATAAGCAATATTGAATAGTAAAGTACTGAGAATTTTCAAGTTTTGCATTACTGATACATTATAACTTAATGACGAAAAGTGTGGCGTTTACATGTTATCGAAATCCGTCGATTTTTAATCTATGTAAGTTCCTAAGTGAAAGATGTGTGCATCGCACCAGATTTTTTTTTTTTTATAAGGATGTCATAACTCTCGCATTCATTATGAGATAAAAATATAGGGAAAAATAAAATGTAGTAGCAATAAAAACGTTATTTTGTGTTACTGTATCGTTACAAGTAGTTTTTACTTTTTGTACTTTGTTAATAATTTGAGCTTTTATTGTTGGTTTACCGTTGTAAATTATTATTATCTACTAATACAAATTATTTAAACCCGCAATAGTAATACAATGTATTACTTTCACTTACCTATATATGAAATATATACTAAGGAAAAGTATTGCAATCGTGAAAAATTTCAACTTACGGTTTTCAATGAAAATACACGTTTTGGTGTCCCCTGAGTCATTAAAAGTCAACTTTTGTTCTTCTAAAAACTTTTCATATTCAATTGCGTTTACTCTTGATGAAATAAATACCAAATTTCCTTTCTTTTTGTAACCAATTGATGCCCAAACCATAACTTTTCCACCTCCCATTTGACGCCTTGATAAAATTGTTTCTTCTTTTCTTAAATCATGAAAATAATACGAAAATACATCTGGTCCATCCAGATTGAATTTATTTTCATCACTAAAGATGACTTTCTTCCACTCCTCAGTCCATGACATCACATTACGAGCAAATGCCATGCGGGCTAATTTGTGACTGGTACTCAAAACTGGCTTTCTTTTCAACTTTTTTCTAACTATTCTTTTTTGACTTTTTTCACAATCTTTGGACATTCCTTGCTTTTGTTTGAACTCCAGCTTCCTCAGCAATTGCTCTTGCTGTTTTACAAGAGTTGGATGCGATTCGGAGAATATTTCGTTTCCCTCGTATTGTCAAAGAAGGGGGCCGACCACTTGAACGGTGGGTTCCATAAGTATCCCCATGCCGAATAAACTTCCCGACGGATGAAAAACTCCGTTTTATTCGGCGGGCTATTTCCCTACAGCTCATCCCGTCCTTGTGTACTGAAAAAATCAAACGGCGCTCTTCTTCGGGGAAACACTTATTTTTTTTCCATAACTCACGTTTTTTTTTTTTTTTTTTTTTTTTTGTCTATTTTCAACAAATGCAACACAGCACTGAAGAAGAAATGGTATTTTAACTATTTCAACTATAGAGGATTACGAAAATAGTAAACATCAACAAGTGTGTCTATCATTTTGACGCATATAAAGTGTCCATATTTACTGATGTTGAATTTAAATAATCCTCAAGGTCTGAGAAGATTGTCCCCATTTCAATATCATAATAGGTATATATTTTAAACTGTGCTTAAAAAAATAATATCAATCAAAAATAAAGAAAACTTGAAAAGTTTTTTTAATTTCAATGGGTGTGTCTAACATTTTGACGCTGAGTGTGTATGTCCGCGAAGTGACAGCAAAAATGTCATCAAAATTGGTAGAACGGAGGGGGCACTTAATTTAATAAATTTTGTCTCATTTTTAATTTCTTTCGATTTTCTCAAAAAAGGCTCCAACGATTTTGATCAAACTCGTCATATTTAATGAGAATCAAGCATTCCTTAATATCAGGTAAGTTTTATCATAAAAAATGTTCTGATAGGGTATTTTTTTTTTCTCCTATATATGTTTTTTGATTTAGTTTTACATTTCATATTTAGCATTTCTTATTTTTAGGCATAACGAGAGACAGTTAATTACTCCATATGAACAAATTCCTATAAAAATTCCATTCCTATAAAAAGTACCATAATCCATATAGGGAAACTTTGTTGTTTTCCTATAAAGTACCTTTGTTTTTGTTCATATGAAGTGTATGAACTGTCTCTCGTTATGCCTAGAAAAAAAGCAAATTTTTCCGACAACTGATAAAACACGTTGAGCCCACGCATAGGTGTTTCAGTACGCCTGTAATGACGGACCATTGTTTATAATTAAAGTCGTTCTGTTCACGGGAAAGAGTTTTCAACGTGTTTTAAAACATTCATATTTAATGGAAATGATTTTTTTCCATGTTAACTAAATGAAGTTTTCAACAACTAAGTTGAGAATTAAAAAATCAGAACCGATGGAGTATCATGCTTGCATTGCCGAATTCAAGTGTACTTCAGAGAGTAAATACGTGATGCTCAAATTATTTTAAGCAGTTTAGGGTAAGAAAACAATATGGTACAAGATAAATTTTAATAAATTCAATTTTAGTTTACAAACTTTAGTTCTATATTAGATTTCTTAATGCTACAGGATAATTATGAGTAGCAGAGGATAAAACCGAGGTTTTAGCGGGGCAGTTCTCGGTTCTCTTGTTCTCGGTTCCGGAATGCCATTATAGACAAACCTTTTAAAATTGTTTTAATTTACTACGAGCCATAAATACACCTTTCAATTCACCTTCACGATATATTTACAAAAAAACAATTCGCAGTTAAAAACTCGGCTGTTAATGAAATTGGGATTTTTTTAGGTCCCTTAAAAAATAAATAAACAATAAAGAATCCAAAATGACTGAGTAATAATACTCAAACAAACAAAAATAAGTAAATGAATGTGGGAAATGTGTGAATTTGAGGAATGGCGTTTACATATTTATCAAAACACGTCGATTTCTAATCTAAGTAAGGTGGCAAGTAAAATTTGCGTGTTGCGCATATCGCACCAAATTTTTTGGTAATTTTTAAATTACCTTACTGTAATGTTCATGGGCGTACCCAGCCCCAGTTGCACGTACCCAGGGGGGGGGCAGCTGCCCCCCCTGGAAGGCTGGAAGCAATAATTTTTTAGGCTTTTAAGACTGGAAGCAATAATAGAATACATTTTTTTCAAGCAAATAATTGTAATAACTTAGTTGATAAAGCACTGCTATAATTATACATAATTTTGGTTTCATTCACCTTTTCCGCTGTAAGGTGTTACAACCTGAACGACCATAGCTTGCCCCCCCCCCTAGTTTTTAGCTTGCCCCCCCCCCCCTAGTTTTGATAGGGTAGGTAATGTTGGATAAATTATATCGTCGTACTTTAAAATTTTTATCAGGAAAAATGAAGTGACGAAAGTAGGATGTATTTGGGAAAAAAAAGGTTATTTAAGAAATGTCACTCCATTTTTGAAGAGTAAAGGGACCCCTTTGTAGAGATCAAAAGATAATCTTGCAAGGCATCCTTCCCTCTTTCACGTTATTTAATTTGACCTTTTACTCATCAAAAACTTCGAATCCTTTGAAAGAATTTCCCAATTCCTACTGCTTGGTCTTTGTTAATTTTTTTTTCACTATAAAAGAAAAAATAAATAATTTCCTTTCCGAATGCTATATAAACCTTCACGAAAAAAAAAAAATAAATAAAAATAATAATAAAAAATATATACATAACATAGGAATTACGTAATCAACGTTAAGTAACTTTTAGCGTGGTAAGTACTTGGATGGGTGACCGCCTAGGGAAAGTCACATGACTGCTTACGAGACCCGTCAGGATTTGGGCGACGTACACCGACAAAGAAGTATCGATAGATCATCCTGCGGCTGCCGACTTCTAGCACCTGTAATGTATGTTCCGTTAAATTCCGTTATTGGGAATCGGTTAGGAAGCTATGGATGTCCTACCGAAACACCAAAGAGAACACGATCTAAGTGAAATTGGTCTCCGCTCAATAGGTTTTATGTGCTCCCGCAAGCAACCTATCAGCAACATGTGTAACCGATGTAGTGTGTAGACCGCATTAGTGACCAAAAATCTACCTAGCCTAGAGCAATTGCCGAGAAGAAAATTAGCGATAGTGATCGTGATAATACCTAATAAGAATTGAAAATTTAGTTAAATACTGAGTTATTATATAATTTAATAGGGTTATTTTACACTTGTCGAAAAAAGAGATAATAAAAAATAATAGCCAATCGCAAAATTCATAAAAAATTAATTTTCACATAAGAAGGGTAAAGGGGTAGAATATTAATAATATATAAGTAAATTTAATGCAATATGAGTGAACACTTCTTAGTAGTACAGTGAGCAAAAAAAAAGTACAGAAAAAAAGAGATAACTTGACTGAATATAAATCGAAAAGAAAAAGTGTTCTTAGTGTAGTTATGAAAAAGAGTTGGTTTGATTAATAGGTATGCATATGAGCCTTCCAGTTGACAAAATGACTAATTCTAATTTCAGCATTTTTCAGGAAAGCATTTTTAACAATATTTCTCTTTTGATTTCGTAATAGTGTGAAAAAAATATCAAAACAACAGCTTGCTAAAATATAAATACAAAATAAAAAGGTATAAATTTCCCAAAGAAAAATATTATTTAAAGTTCTTTCAAAGTGTTCAATTACAATTTAAAATGCCTGTCAATTGGAAGGCTCGTATTATAGATTATCCAAATGAAAATCGAATAATTTATACTAATACACTCCGGATAAAAAAATTAAAACATTTGTTTATTAAGAAGCATTTGAAATAGTTAGAAATGTTTTCAATAAGACTGCATCACCCCAGGATAAATAAAAGAAATATGGTAAAAAAAATTGTGCCTTCATGAAACTTTTGACTTCGTATTGGTAGTAACATTCGAGATCTGCAGAGTCCACCCAAATTAGGGGGGGATCTCTTAAGGGAGTTTGAAATAGAAGAAAGGTCTTAAAAAATAAAGTTTCGATGAATCTTTGATAGTTTCTATGCTTCTGGATCTAATAGGACCATTTCTATGAACTTACATTCAACAGATCAAAACAGTATAGTGTAGCAGATTATCATATCTTGCTAACACAATGATTATTAGTACGTCGGCTAGAAGATGGTTAAAACCTGAAAGACTATTATTTTTTTTTTTTTTTTTTTGATATCTATTAGATACAGGAATAAATGCTTGTAACTTAATAATTCATGTTTTAATTCTCAACAGCAAGCTTTATATTAATCGTATAAAACCGTATGATTGATTCAACAATAGCATTAACATTTTGTAATTGAAAATATAATAATCGATATGTCACATCTCCTTCCCTTCCTCTTGAGCTTCGAATATCTCCCTGAGTTCGTCTGGATGCTTTCTCTGCGCCTTCCCATTAACAATCACCTAGTAAAATGTGTTTCCTTCTTTCTTATTTATTAGACCTTTTAATTAACCTTTACAAGATGGGTTTAACACCCAGCTGCGTCTCCCCCTTCAAGCTGCTTTCATTCCTTTCCTTTGTCAAACAAGATCTTGTGCTTCGTGTTTTTTTTTTTCTTTTTAAAGTGCCAAGGCCTGGTATGACAACTGACTTGTAATTTCTTTGTAAGTCTCTTAGTATTTTCCCTATCAAGCATTCTTCCCCTTTGACCGTGCACAACTTAGCCCCAGGAGGTAAAGGGAGGTTGAACTGTAAGACCCAATCAAGCCCAAATAATGGAAAATCATTGTTTTTAACCACTGTCACTGGCAATACAATACAACAAAGCAAAAATAACATGGGAAAGACAACGGCGCCGGGCAAACCAAGTAGGTGAAATAAGTGACTGTGCATCTTCTCGCAGCTGCAGCTCTAAGAGTGGATCGATCAACAACATTTCTGGACCATCGAGGGCAATGATTAAACTAAAAATTAACGGGATCAAATTAGACATGTTATACGATCCAGGCGCGTCCTTATCCGTAATCAGTGAAACTATATGGCTTAAAATAGGCTCACCGTCCCTGATGCCTGCTCATAAGTTGGTCGCTTATACAGGGGTTAACATTGATACACTTGGCCAAACAAGGGTGAAAGTCACAGCTTTTGGACAAACTAAGGTATTGCATGTAGAAGTCCCACGGTTCCGGTCAGCTATTGATTACCTTTCCGAGTTGTCTTCAGTGTCTGAATGTTGATTCTCGCGTAAGGAATCTTCATTACCGTACGGACATGTTATTGTCCGTACATGTTGCATTACTGACCTTCTTCTTCTGTCTTCTGTTGCCCATTTGTCCAGCAGCGCCAATATTAGATACAGGAATAAATGCTTGTAACTTTATAATTCATGTTTTATTTCTCAACAGCAAGCTTTTTTATTAATCGTATAAAACCGTATGATTGATTCAACAATAGCATTAACATTTTGTAATTGAAAATATAATAATCGATATGTCACAATATCACATGGATAATTTTAACTGCTTTCTCAATGTTATCACGTATCTACAAACAGCGACTAGGGAAAATAGTAGTTGATCACAAATAGTCTACCATTGGGGCGTTAGTACAAGTGGTACTACTCAAAAGTAGCGCTCTACTTGCGTTAACACGATTATGGCCTCTGTAAAAGAATATGGTAAATTGCGCCTTGAGCGAACGAAATTATTAATACTAATGTGATTATATGATGGCATCGTAGGTAGATTCCAACGGTATGTATCTATAACTCAAAAATTGATATATTTCGAGTTGTAACCATCCGACGTGCTATAAACAGAAATATATAAGTCGATTAATTAGAAATAAGTCGAATGCGGATTTTTCTGTTAAATGTCGGTCTAATATCTACGTAACTATTATTTTAAAAAAAACTTTAGCTAAATATGAGTTAAATTTAATAAGATATTCAAAAAAGGTACACGAAAGTTAACAAACATTACGTTGTTATTTTTTTTAAAAACTTCATATATACATCAATGAATAAATACTATCAGAGAAAAATGATCAATTTGAAATTATGGCCCACATTGGGTGTCCAGGGATTTGTAAAGTAATCTGTTGAACGAATTGTTTAAAAATAGTCGTGTAAGGTACAATACTGATATGTACAGTGATATGCAGTTTTTACATCACTAAATCGAATGAAAAATTCAAATAGCATTGCAGTCGTTCGATAGAAAGTTATCACAGATTATAACTGCAGCATTGGAGGGGAGAGTCGAGCCCCCAGTACTCGGCGCCTAAGTTGTACTCGAAATATAATTTTGTTAACTGAGACATCAGATATTTCAACTATAATCTAATAACTTATTATCAGTCGACTCCAAGGAATGGGCCTATAGGATTAAGAACCACAGAAACCATCAAAAACGTACATACATAACTCGATAAATTTGCAGCAAAATTAATTTTTCATTTACCCCTTTCAACCCCCATAAGTATATAGGATTCCTTATTGGGGCGGTCTTCCTTTAATATTGTATTTTAAAGTTTTCTGTTATTAAAACTATCACACAACTCCCGGAGCCAAACCGGGTACCACAGAGCTAGTTCTTTATATAAGAAACGAATAAAAAATAAATATGATAATAAAATTGAATATATTGAACACCTGAAATTATACCGAGTTTATTTCATTGATAAATTATTAAAGAAAGCATTAGCTTTTAATCGAATTATACATGCCAATCAATCTAAACAAAAACTCAGTTTCAGAGCATCGGAGCAAAAACGCTTCAGCCATTAGCATCAACAATTCATAAACTCTAAGCGAAATTGTCGGAAACTAATTTATTTAAACCTTTCCTGGAGTAAACCTGAAATTCTAAATGATTATGATTTTGTTAGAAAATCATACAATGATTTATTCTTATAATGGATTATTTATGTATAAAATGTATCGGTGCTAATTACTTTTTTGAGGCCTCTTAAAATTAAATACAAATTAAAAACCGACTACTTTTTAATTTCACTGACACACCTCTGGATACCTGTACACGACGTACCTATATATTAAGGGAAAGTATAGCGATCGTCAAAAATTTCGACTTCCGGTTTTAAACGGAAGTACACGTTTTGAGGTCTTCTGATTCCAAATAACCAAGTCCCGCGAAATGGTCTGTGGGTTTGGATGGACAGCTAAAAACCGATACACTGTACGAACCTAAAATTAGGTAATTGATGTATGTAATAGTGTAAGTCCCGCAAATTGGTGGGCGTGTTTATAGTACACTAGCGATTTGCTCGCTGTGTGACAGCAAAGATTTCGTCCAGATCGAATTAAGGTCCCCTGCGTTAATTCGATCTGGACGAAATCTGTCCCCTACACTTGATCCCAACGTCTATTTTTCTTTTTAACGGTTTCTCAAAAACGATTTCGATTAAACTTATCATGTTTAATCCTGATGAAGCATTGTTAAATATGATGTAGGTTTTATTGTTACAGAAAAGATATGGTATCTACTTCTGTTCTATTCTACTTTCAGATTATTTAAATATTGGTTTGCATGGTACTAATCGCAACTGTCTTAAATATAAATCAAAACTAAAAGAAACAAAGAGAAACAAAACTAAAACAATCAAAAATAAAGAGAACTGTTTAGAGAGAATATAAGAGGGAGCATTATGACAGAAGGCGTAATACGTGCTGCTTAAAATGTTACCGATCAGAAAAAACAACATATATCGATTCCTAATGAATGAAAGTTATGTTCCAAAAAGCACTTAAAACAGGATGGCAACTCTCGCATGCGCAATACACTTTTACTGACCGCTAATTTATAACAAGGAAAAGCGAACTGCGCATGCGAAAAGAGTCGACGACGTGATTTAAAAGCTCGTTCAAATATACGTAAACTAATGATTTTTAATAAAGCAATGATAAATACCCCTGTCTGAGGAGAATAAAATATTGCCGTCATTTTCAAAAAAATATGGAAGTTCTCAAAAATGAAAATTTAGTTCCGATTTATTATCGGCCGTTGTTATGAACCCTTTCTATCGATTCTTATTTACAATGCATCATCGAAAAACATGACCGTTTAGTCTAAAATTCGATTATTATTTCTATAATCATCTAAAAAAATACTTATATTAACAAATTTTCTAGGAATTACGGAGTCTCATGAGTAAATATACCTAAACAGGTCGGTTTCTACTCTAAGTAGGTTGGTAAGTGAAAGTTGTGTGTTGCGCGCATCGCACACATTTTTTGGTTTTTATATCATTTTAAAGGGTATTAGGTATACCAAACTTATCAGAGAAATTTGTTACCAAACCTAGAAATCTCATGACATACCGTCACCGTTTACATCACCAAAACTGGTAAAGCGTAATACATACAGTGAAATCTGTCTAAAACGGAACCTGTATTAAACGGAATTCTGTCAAAACGGAAAAATGATCACGGAACGGACCGAATTTATACCTGAAACCACCTTGCATAAGCCGGAAATCTGTCTAACCCGGAAACGGAAGGCTTTTTTCGATAGGAAAATTTTCATAAAACGGAAAATAGTTGTTAGTCGCATTAATGAACTATCAGGTAGGAGACAGATTTCAAAGAATCATTCTCTGTTTAATCCAATATATACTCTGCTCTTATGAGCGCTTTAGTTTGAAAGTCAGGAAATCGAATTTTCGAAGAACCGCGTCCTGTAATCCTATGGTTACAGACCTATGGACTATGGCTGTACCGGTAATCCTCCTTCTATTTCTTAGCTTTTCTATTTAGCCCTTTTAAAGCTTTTGAAATATACACTTGTGAGTAGTGCCTTTATCAAAATTAATTTTTCTTATTCGAGATGTCAGTTCGTAAAAGCAAAACTTTATCTCTCAATGAAAAAGTGAAACTGATTGAGGAGCACAAAATGAAAAAAACATCGGTTAAAATTTTAGCTGAAAAATATCAAATCGGGTAAAGACAAGTTTATGAAGCTATTAAAAATAAGAATAAAATTAAAGATCAGTGGATAAGTGGAACAGCAGGCCAGTCAAAACGGGCCAAAAAAGTTGGGACAAATGAAGAAATTAATGAAGCTGTTTGAGAATGGTTCGTAAGTGCCCGAGCGAGAGGAATGCCGATTTCTGGACCCATGATTCAAGCAGAAGCTTTGGAAGTAGCCCAAAAAGTAGGTAATGTGGATTTTAAAGCATCATCTGTAAGGCTTGACAGCTTCAGAAAAAGGCACAATATAGTGTTAAACATAATTTCTGGAGAATCAAAAGGTCCTAATATGACGTTATCCTAATATGTATAAAAAAATCACCACGTAATTAAGTATATTCTATTTTTAATAAACGCTTACATTAAAAACGTTATTTTTAAAAAATGTATTTATGTATTTTTTATTTTTAATTAATGCTTATCTTAAAAATGTTATTTTTTTATAATTATTTTTTAACGTATTTATGTATTTTTTAATTTAATAAATGCTTATCTTGCTGCTGGAGATTTATTAAATTGCTTAAACAAAAAAATAGTTACAGATGCTTATTTTTCATACTTTCCAGCCTAAAACGGAAACCTGTCAAAACGGAAAAATAAGGACGGACCCTTGGCATTCCATTTTAGACAGATTTTACTGTATAACCAGTATACTTGCTGTTACTATTATACGATTATTATCGTTTATCATTATTACTACTATTACCATCAATCATTATTTTCTATCATTATTAGTACTATTATATTTTTATAACTATTGCTCAGTAAAAGTGAGTAAATCATGAAAAACAATTAAGATCAAAACGAGAACTTCAACAAGCCATTTCGATCCCTGTGTTCACAGGATCATCATTAACCCCTCAGGGCTCATACAACGAATTTGATTCACTTTTACAAATATAAATATTTGTTATTTACTACGACAAGGTATAGGCCACTGGAAAATGGTAGCAAATAATGAATTTTAAAAACATCCTGATAATTAGGATTTTGGATGGGTTGGATTAGGAAAGCCTACGTTCTATTTGTAGAAAAAATCTAATAGTTTTAAGATGATGTCTGATTCCAATATCAACGGCCCCTAAGTCACCTAAATTATAAAGAGGCTCAAGTGAATTCGAAAGTGTGTACACTGCTTTGTCCGCCATTAAAGATACCTTCAAGTTATTTAATTATTCATAAACGTCTGCAAAGGGGTAAAAGAAGAAGAGAAAAAAAAAAAAAAAGTGAATGCATTCCTCTAAAAATTGAGGCCACCTCTAGTACAAATTTTATGTAAAGTTTTTGAGAAGATGTTTACATATTCAAGAATAATTTCCCTTTCAAAACATGTCTTGCATTCTTACCCTTTCTTTTAATATAGGTGTCTTAATTTTGTATTGGTATATGGTTGTTTTATTGTAAAGGTATATGGTTATTTTAGGATGAGATGTTTATTTTAAGAATTAGAACATTTGTAGCAACATAATTTGTTTTTACTAAAATCAAGCACTTATTATGTTAAATATGAACGGAAAGAGAGTGAAATGACTTAAAAAATTAATTCAAGGGCTTTACCTCTTTCCCATCTGATTTCTTCGATTGGGTATCCAGCCACTGGACACTTGATTCGAAATTCTTCTCCTGCTACAGCTGTAACTTTCGGTATCAGTCGTATGTATGGCAATCCTGTAACCAAAATAAACTATCATGAAACTATATAGATTTTGAAAATGTGAGTTTGGATTTAAATATGAATATTGATTTTTTGGTGGAATTGATAAGTACAATTCCAAAAGTAGGCAAGTTCAATTTCAAGTTTTTAGTTTTATTACTTTTTTTCAGTCTTGCTTCTAGATTATAATTTGGTAGATGAATTTCTTCTGAACGTTAAATAGTTAAATAACATCGATAATGCCCCTATAAAAATAAGATTTTTGCTTTTTTTAACGCTTATAAATCTTATCATCTTCCAGCTGTGAAAATGTTTCAAAAACGGCTTTGGCTTATTTTAGAATTTACGCCTCAATCAAAACTGATTAGATCAATTTTTGAAAATGGTTTCCCTACACGTTCTATACGATGGACTATTTCCCATATGATATGAATTTTTTTCCAGTCTAGTGTAAACTTCTTTTTATTAATAATTGTATCTATTGAGAAAAACATGAAAAGACCGGGTATATATTCAAATAGGTGAACATAGATGCGTTAGTGAACGACTTTTTTGTTATGCCATTTTTAATTTTTGGAGTTTTTACATTACAATTAAATGCCATTTCCAATCGGTGGAATAATATAACGATAGCCCGATCTTCAACACTATCGGCAAAAATCGTCCTTTTTCGACCACCGCTTTTGACGAGACCTAAAAGATTAATTATTACGGCGTGGTATTCATTCAAGGAAAAATTTAAGGATAATTAATTTTTAAAGTTCAGAGTAAAAAAAAAAAATAATAAAATTTGTATCATTTGTGTTTTATCAACAATGTTGGTCAAAATCGTATTTCTACAACCGTGGCTTTTGCCCAGTAAAAACCAAATTACATATTACATTTTGGTATCCATTCAAAGAACTTAAGGATAATTCATTTATAAAGTTAAGAGTAAAAAAATAAAAATAATAATGTTTCATGGCCTTTTTTGACCTTTGATGTTTTGATGTTTATGTCGCATCCCTAGTATACAATTTCCATGTTTATACTTATATACTCGTATGTACATAACATAAAATATTTTCGCAATAAAACCTAATCCTCCTAACCTATGTTCATGTCCTAGTAAAATGGAAAATATGAGAGAAAAACGTCACTCTAGTGCCCAACGTCCTATCTGATGTATCTCAAAATGTATTGGAGGATTTTAGGAAAACGCTATTATATTAACAACAGCTAGTGCTAAAAAATATATTAAAAAAAAAATCACCAGAAATAGGGCTCTAGGTTCCACCACCTATTAGGTAAGTGACGTCGATGTGGTAATATGTTGGGCCATAACAGGTTATGTTTAAAAAATGGATACTAAAAAACATCGATGTTTTACTGTCGATAAAGCTTCCCTAGGAAAGGCAGAGCGTCCAGTGGAGCTGATTCCAACCTTGATTTTTGGTAAAGCAATTGAATTATGTCATACTCGGCTTCTTTATCCGACCTTGACTTCAAACCTAAGAATTCCTACATATTGACATAGAATAAAGAATGCTGCCGAAGAATGCTATGAAGAAAGCTATGAAAGAAGAATAAATGAATGCTGCAGTAAAACAGATCTCTAGTATGTGCGGATAATTGTGTTAAGCAGTTTTGTTTTAGTTCTGCCCTCTTCTGCCTCTACTGCGTGACATAGTTTAATATACAGCTTGGCTAAATGTTTTTGATTACGTTAGCTAAAAATTAATTAATTTTTAATAACCATTTTGTGTATTTTTTAGTGAATTATTATTTTATGGGATGGATCATTACTGAAAAAAAAATCATATTGAGTATTCTTGATATTTCTTCTTTAATGTTCACAACCCGATATTGTTAAACTGATCCAGCGAAGCTAAAGAGAAGTAATTCCGAATATAGAGCCTTTTCTCAGCTAACTCGAGAATAACGATAAAATATTGAGTACGATAGTAATAATAAAAACGAGGCCGCCGGCTATACTAATATTGATCGAATACCGTTCAACCAATCCTGGAACTGGAGGCAGTTGGGGTTTATAAAAATAAAGGTGTCGAGGGCAGGCTATTAAAAGGTTCGTGCTTATGCATATTCATAAAGGAAAGTGATTACAAGCGTGAAAGCTTTCTTCCTTTAATTAATTTACAGAGTCATCGATCGGTAGCGATCAGCCCCTGTACGAGAATCCTAACAAAAGATGATTCCACACCACAATGCAACCACACTTTTTGCTTCAACAAATGCTTCATCATTGGGAAATATTGTATACTATTTTAATAATTCTTAGATTTCATTAGAATATGAATCTAATGATCAGGTCTGTATTATTTTGTACTTTATGATAAGCTTGGGTATTATTTACTAAGCTTCAGCTCTTCATTGACTTTATAGTATCTTCCACGTTGTTATTAAAAAAAAAGTCTGTAGAATTGTATAGAAGTAATTAAATGGGTACGGGGTTGCAGTTTCTAGCCAGTGGGACACGATTACGAATGTATTGGAGATGTCTAATACATATATACCTCCAAGATATACCCAAAGGTGTATTTAGCACGAAATTTGAGACAGACTGTATTATAATCACGTGGCTGACAGCACCATTTTTGAATGAGGATTAAAACCTTGTATTAACAATGACTGCAATCTAAATAACCAAAAGTATTATGTTTAGGGCACAACAAGTGCCTCATTGCATTATTCGTTTAAAAATATTGAAAAGCCAAAATATTTGAGGGGAGGTCATGACCCCTGTGACCCCCCCCCCCCCTCTGAAAATGCCCTAGAATATACCATCACCTTTTTAGATATATGCCAACTAACAAAAAGGTTTTCTTGTATTGATTCTAATTGCTACCTTTTTGATAGAGCTATGAAAACCATTTTTCGAGCTAGGAGGAATGTGTAGAACCATACATGTTGGCAAAAGGATAATAATAATATTTTCTTTATTTAAAATATTTTTGTATACAAACGAAATCAGATAAAATATTGCAATTTTTCACTCGGAAACAATAAATACTGATAAAGCACTTTCCTAGGGTTCATATTACTAGGCTGGAGTTATAATTCCAACTAGAGACATTCAATTTTATTACTCGGAGTCCCGTTGAAATGAGTTTCCCTTACAATTGCTCTGGAAATAGGCAGTCAACAGAAACTAACTATGCCGCATGCAATATAATACAATTCTGGCTGTCTCGATTGTTATTAAAAAACAAACAGTTATATGTAAAGATTAAAAAAAAATATGTTTAGGATTTTATATTTTCAACTTTTTCTCACCGACAGTTAGATTTTCTACAAACTGTTGTTATTATTAGTAATGAGTGAATAAGTCGATCAATTGGGGCTAAGAGAAATTATTTTATTTTTTCATCAAATAGTTCATTAATTAAGATAAACAGATACTAAAATGTATTGAATCATAAGGATACCTTCGGAATACAATTAAAAAGGCTTATGACATTCATAACAATCACGAGGCATATAATCAGCAGTCAGATAACATATAATTAATATTGGAAAAATGTGTCTATGCAATTATAGTGAGCCAAAATAAATAAATAGGAGCTTTAGTACCAGAAAAATAGATCAAATAAGGAACAAAACTTAAACCTTCTTCAAACAATGGAAATTTATATTTTGTAGTAATGTTCGAGATGGCCAGATCAAAGGGGCAACTAGGCTTTAGAGAAGATTAAATTCATCGACGGGGAGGTCAATTTTTGCAAGTGGACCAAGAAATAGAACATATGCTTCTGAATCCAATGAGACCATTTGTGATAAATAATTTATAATAATATTTTAAATAAATTGTTTCTTAAAACTTTTCATGTTTTATATGTTTATATGTTTTATATATTTTCATGTTTCATGTTTTATATATTTCATAATATATAAAACATAAAACGACTTCCTAGTTGTTCTTAGTGATTCATTTCCCCCATAACGTCTTTATATTGGCTTTCGAGTTATTAGCGAAGCAGGAGGCCTCGGGTATTTCTGTTTAATGACCCCATTTCCCAGGCTTTGCCTGTAAATTTGGCCTAATGTTCCGTACTAACTAAGATACTTATCGGCGTTTTATTGGACTGACGCTTGCCAAGCGGGATCCACCGCTATTTTTCCACAGGGGAAACCACATATTCATGACTATCCTCAATGTTCCTTGTAATACCCATAAAATGAATGTTTTAAAACTCGAAGGAAAAATGAATGTACCCAAAAACGTTATAAATAAACCACAAAGGAAATGAATAAATTCCCATCAATGGAACCGAAGATCAGTTCTGAATGTATAACAAGACTGGATGTGGAATCTTGATCAGTTTGAGAGTATTGGAAGGAAGTGTCTCTTAGAAGTCTCATTACTTGGGCCACCGGTAACTAACTTGACTTTCTAAAGTTTGGAAGTCAATTGCCTAAACTTCACGCACAGTAATGGCGAGGGATTGTCCTTTCCAAGTCATCAAGATAAATAATGCATCCCATGATTTCTTGAATGTTAGGTTAGTTCAAATAATATTCATATTCACATTTCTTTTTTTATTTTTATTTTTTTTTTATTCTTGGATAAAGTTAATGTAAGTAATTTATATTAACATTTAAATTGGCAATGGTTTGTCATATAGTTAAACATATATTAGATAAAGAGATGAAAACTTCACAATCATAAAATTTTGAATAAAATCATTGACCATCTCGCGGGTCAGCTCGAATAGAGGGGGGGTAGTCACATTGGCAAAATGGGTGGGGGGTTCATCTAATTAATTCAGCTGCAAGTGGGTTGAGGAATCATATCTACCGAATCATATGAGACCGTTCCCGAGCCGATAAAGCCAACAGGTTATGTCATTTCAACAAACGTTATCATTGTCAACATTTTTGTGTCATTTTCGGTGGCTGAAAAATGTCAAAGCTAAAATAATTATTATCTAAATACATATATAATCAGAAATAAGTGGATAACAGATTTTCATGTTAAATAATAGTCAAATTTGTTCGTTTGCATTTTAGAATGAATTCGGAAATCTGTAACTAAAATGTTTAATATTTAAAAAAAATAATCGGGGCCCGGTGTGGCTGTGCGGTAAAGCGAGTCCTGCCCTGGGTGGTGCCATGGGTGTTAGTATGGGCAGTATAGGGCTTCAGTGGAAGCCTTAAAGTCAAAAAAAAAAAAAAAAAAAAAACACAATTTACAAGAAGATTTACAAATATAATGATTTAAGAAAGCGAGTTTTTGCTCAAACTCACAGAATTTTAAAGGGACCTGTTTATTTGGACTCAGGGGACCCCAAATGTCTTTTTTATATGTCCTTAAAAACCCTAAAACTTGATTTTTGCAAATATTTTTTGTTTAAACCTTATTAAATTTCCCATTTTTCTATAGCAAATACTATATGCTTCTATAGTACTTACTATATGCTTCTATTAAATGCAAGGAACATAAAGAAAAGACACTACAGGAAAAAAACTAATTTTTCTTCGGTTTTATTTAATTAACTTTAGGTTTTATTTAAACATAAATAAAAAATCATCCGCAGCAACTGGTAGTCCATTCTCTGGCTTATATAAAATAAGAGAATTTGGAGAGAATAATCCTACGAACGACGACCGGAGCGATCTGGGGTCAAAGTTCCTATGAATGGAGGAGTAGGATCTATGAAGAACAGCTGACGGATACTGTTCAGTCGATGGATTAAATGAGGGCAAGGAAGTTAAGCTGGAATTTGAATTAAAATTAAATTCATTGCTGCAATATGACTTAAACCTTTAGGGAATTAAATAGTTTAAAAACTTCAGTTTCAAATTTTTAATACATATTGACCTATGTTTATTCAGTTTAAAAAATCAAATTCATTCGAATATACACCTTTAAGAGGTGTGCTCTTTTGATTTTTGCATGATTCTTATTTGAAAATAACGTCTTGAAGAAATGATATATCTCATCTGAAGTTATATTATATCATTCATCCCTAAATGGGACGAGTTAGATTTCTTTTCCCAACCAAAAAAAAAAAAAAAAAAAAAAAAAAAAAAAAAAAAAAAAAAAAAAAAAAAAAAATGGTAATTCAATATCAAAAGTAAATAGAAACATCAATAAAAATATGTAAAAAAATAAAATAAATTACTCATTACCGTAGATGTTGAGCCTCGCTGAATGGGAAACCTTTCCCGCCCTGTTCTCAGCAGTGCACGTGTACTCACCACCGTCTTCCACTGTCACGTGGCTAATATTTACGTGACTGATGACGTCACCATGGATCGTGACGTATTGGCCGATTTCAAACCTGAAAAGATAAATCAAAATAAATATACAGCTTTCCTTATGACCCCTTCAATAATTTATTAAATTTTAGATCTATCCATGCATTCGTAAATTAAATCAGTTCATATTCAGAACAACACTTATCTCATTAATTCTTGAAAAATAAATTACAATATGATCGGGTACACTATAATCACTAATGGTAATCCCTAAATATGCCCTTAACTACTAAAAAATCATTCGCTTAACGCAAATTACACATAAAAAAAAATACCATATATGAAAAATAAAAAGAGATGAACGCCAGTTGTACGCCCTCTCAAATCAAACAAACAACCAACGCTAGTTGAGAACAATTATTTTGAAATATACGTCGAATTAGAATAAAAAACGCAATGTAAACCTTTCCCTTTTCTGTGCTGTACAATCATTAAAGTAAAGCGATACTATTTCCATTATGGTTCAAGAGGATATAAGTACAGCTATTTTCAAGTTTCTAACCCCTGATTCTGCCAAGGCGTGTACAGTGGGCTTAGATACAGTAAACTTATATGAACTTGAAACTTGTATGAAGGAGTTTCTACTTTGATTAGAGTAGTCTCATCGGTTTGGCTTTGGACAGAAAGCAGCCTGAAAATCAAGTTTTACAACAAAGTTTAGTTGTTTGTAAAGGAAAAAAATACGCAAATGATTACTCATCAGATTATTATTCCTTAATTAATTATAAGGTTTTTTGGAATAATTCAAACCAAGTCTGAAAACATAATATAGATGGAGTTATTCGTTTATTTTTTAATATTGTCGTATGTTAGGCAGCAATTCCATCGAAGGAAAAGTTATAAGTTCTTATTGCGAATGGCAGCTCATACAGCTTTCCCTTACTTTGATTAGAAATTGGCACCTCGCGCAAGCACCATTTGAAAGGGAACACGTAAAAGTTTTATACTCAATAACAATCGTTTTCCCTTTGGGAAGTACTGTTGTCATTTACATTCAACCAGCGGCACACCAAGACAGAGTGGAGTTCGCCTTGCTTACTTATGAGACTCCATTATCGGGGATTCGTCCGCGGGGTTTACAAATGTTTTTTAACTGAGGTCACATAAATCCAGTCCACCCCTGAACAGTCGATTTTTTTAAAGTGTATTTCGACAATGTATCGTGAATGGGAGTAAAAAAAAGGTATATTTCTGGCCTATAATAAATTGGAACTTAATTTTCGAAGGAAGGCGATATTATTTAATGTTAACATCACATTAAGCTACAAAGGCTAATCGAACGATTCTACCGTTGGAATTCTAAATTTTGCTTAAACAGGTATACTTTCAATTACGATAGAGATTTTTGTAACGAGCACCTGAAAAACATAGGCTTGGGATCCATTTCACGTACATTTTTTACTTCCTTTAAAAATTTAAACGCCCCCTGCTGTCTTGTGAACCCAAAACCTTGGCTGTTGCATCACCATAGACGCCCCTTCGATATTATATTCACCTCTATAAGAAAAGTTAATGATTCTTTATTTACATCTATTGTAGGTTTATTTATATCTATTGTTTGGTTTTTAGGTTGTAGGTTAGAAAGCGGTGATTAAGCTAAATTGTATTCATTCAAGGCTACAGATTTCCATATTTTTTTCCAATAGGCAAATATTTCAGGCATAACCCACTTCTTGTCTTCTCTGACAAAAGTACTACACATTGGTTTTTCATTGTAATATAAAATTAAAATGAAATTTTCGTTGGGCTGAAATTTCAAAAGTTTATGACTATTGCAATAAGTTGCTTAGTAAACATGTAGTTTCCTTTAAAAAAAATGACAATACAAATTATCATTTTTTGTGCATCTCAATTCCCTCCAACGAAATTATGTACTATTTCAGAAGAACTAAATATTCCTTATATTCCTGAGGAAATAATTTCTTTTTTCTCCTTTATTTGATTGACAAATTCTTTCATTTTTGAAATTTAACCATTTCGTAGTACTAGGAATAATGAGAGGCTTTTTATTACTATAATAAACAAAATCAAAAGTATTTTATAGGAAGACATTTTTTCTTCGCCATTTTAACCCTAATATAACATTTATATGATAATATATGAAAAAACCTAATTCATATTACTGAATGCTTGATCTTCATTAAACATTAATGTGTTAACCTAAATCTTTTGAGCTTTTTTTGAGGAAATGGTAAAAATTAAAAAAAAAAAATTGATTGAATAATGTGCCTAAAAAAAATCCTAATTTCATTAACACCTGAGGTTTTTTTTGCTGCTTGCTTATTGGCTCATAGTAAATTAAAAATTAATTTTAAAATATTTGTCTCTTATGCCTTTCCGGAAACAGAACGATCACTGTTGCTTTAAAACCACTTTGTATTGCAATCAGAATTCTATTATGAAACTAAAGTTTGTAAACTGAAATATAAATAACTGAAAATTATGTTGCACCATATTTTTTCACACTCTAAACTGCTTTAAACAATTTGAGCATCACGTATTTATTCTTAAAGTACACTAAAATAAAAGTTTTCAGTTCTGATAACACTGGTCGACAAGGTTTTTTTCACAAGAGATCTGAATAGTGAATCTAGTGGCATTTTCCATCCTGAATTCAGATATGTAGTCAGAATTTTCCCATCAGGCATAGTTTTTCTGTAAAAGCTACTTTTCAAAATATGATTTTAGCGTTTTCTTTGACCTGTCATAGGAACCGTTACCTCATATGTAGCTATTTTACTCAAGCTGTATTATAGAAATTATTTGCAATGTCATGCTGAAGCGCAATAAAATATGACTGTGCAGGTTCATTGTTGTTGTTTAGACACGTTCTTTGGCCTGTTGTTTAGCCAGACCTCTTTGGCATTGTGATGTGTCAGTATTGAGCTGACTGTGAGATTGTTGAGTAGTGAAATATTTCCTTCCTTTCTGTTTAGAAGTGTATTGTGTATGTTGTGCATGTTGTATTTCTGTGCTTTATTTTTTCATCATGCCAAGAAATTGTGTAAATCATGCAGATAATTTCTGCTATATTTGTGGTGAGCTGACCTTCAAGTCTCAGAGGCGAAATTTGACCCCACTTGTAAAGAAGTGTTATAAACTTTACTTTGGCTGTCAAGTTGGTGATTTTGATAAGAGCTGGGCCCCAAATACATGCTGTGTTTCGTGTGTTAGACTGCTGACTGGGTGGAAAAATGGTACACATCATATGCCATTTGCAATTCCCATGATTTGGAGGGAACCGAAGGATCATTTAACTGACTGTTATTTTTGTTTGACAAATATTAAAGGAATCACATCTAAAACAAAATATTCAGTTAAGTATCCGAATTTGCAATCTGCAATGAGACCTGTCTTACACAGTGAAGAGTTCCCCGTACCAGTATATGCAGATACAACCTTAAGTGATAACTCTGGTTCTGACCTGACTGAAACTCCAAATGATTCAGATGAAAATAAAAATGATCTTAGATATGAAGCCAGTATACCATACTTTCCCAATCAGCAAGACCTTAGTGACCTGATTCGCGATTTAAATCTGTCTAAACAGCAAGCGGAAGTTTTAGCTTCCAGACTCAAAGGGTGGAATCTACTCCAAAAAGATGTAAGAATTAGTAGATATCGTAGCCGCCATAGTGTTTTCAAAGTATACTTCTCTGAAGAAAATGGTATTGTGTTTTGTAATAATATTTGTTCAGTTATGGAAACTCTTGGGCTTCAACACCGGCCAGATGAGTGGCAATTGTTCATAGACTCCTCTAAAGTAAGTTTGAAGGCTGTGCTGCTACATATTGGCAATAAACTTCCATCAATACCGGTAGCGCATGCCGCTGATATGAAAGAGACATATGAAAATATGAAACTAGTTTTATGGTTATTATATAAAATATGAATGGAATATCTGTGGTGATTTAAAGGTCATTGCTTTATTGCTTGGTTTGCAACTTGGGTTCACCAAATTTTGCTGTTTTTTGTGCGAGTGGGACAACAGAGATAAGAAGTCTCACTACGTTAGAAAGTCATGGCCAAAACGTGAATCTCTTATCCCTGGCCAGAAAAATGTGGCCTGTGTCCCTTTAGTGAAGCCTGAAAAAATATTTTTACCTCCATTGCATATTAAGTTAGGAGTTATGAAAAATTTCGTCTAAGCTATGGATAAACTTTCTGATGGATTCTTGTACTTGAAATCGAAATTCCGTAAAGTCAGTGATGCTAAATTGAAAGAAGTAGTTTTTATAAGACCACAAATCCGATCATTAATGGCTGATGAACATTTCGAGGGACTGTTAAATCCACTGGAGAAAGCAGCCTGGCAGTCTTTCAAAAGTTTGTGTTGCAATTTTCTTGGAAACCATAAAGCAGAAAACTATCGTGACATAGTGGCTGATCTTCTGCATTCTTATAAAGCTATGGGATGCAACAAGTCTTTAAAAATTCACTTCTTGGACTCTCACTTGGACTTCTTCCCCGAAAACCTTGGAGCTGTCAGCGATGAACACGGTGAGCGTTTTCATCTGCAAATCTCTACAATAGAGAAGAGGTACCAAGGCAAGTGGAGTTCCAATATGCTGGCTGACTACTGTTGGACTAAAATGAGAGACGTTCCAGATGCAAAATATATCCGAAAATCACTATCTACCACTTTCTAGGTAAGTCAGAATCAGTAGTTATAATTTTGTGTTAGATAGCTAGTTACGGATTTTTTGGAATATTATAAAAAATTCAAATGAATATCACACAAAACTCCTGCCCGATGGGGAAAAATTGTAATTATATTTGAATTCAGCACGAAAAATACTTTTAGAATCTGTTATTTTAATTCTTGTGAAAGAAAAAATGTTAAATTTTGTCGACCAGTGTAATTGATTTTCCAATGGCCCCAACAAGCTGAAAGACGTTGATAATCTGCTGAAAAAGCATTTGGTGACGAGTGGAGAGCAGAAGAGGGAAACAACGAACAACAGGATGATGAAGTCCCTATTATTGAAGGAGACGATGGCCTTAGGATCAAGTCTTTTTATAGCTTTTTTGTTGTCGGATGTTTTATATCCGTTCGTTGATATTTTTGAAAAATTCATGAACAAAAAAAAAAGTTTGGTCAAATGTTTTAAGTCAGTCAGTTTATTATTATATTATATATTTTATAATACAGGTATATTATTTTGTAAAATTATACCGAATTTATTAATAAAATTTATGGTTGTGAACCTAAATAAATATTACTTATTAAAAAAAAAACTTAGCTTTGTTTTCTTCACCTTCTTATTGGAAGAGCAACTTACGCTGTATGAATACTACTCGTAAAGACCAGAGATCCTAAAAGGGGGGTTAAGAAATTTAATTGTAACATTAATGTGTATATAATTAATTTCTTTAGATTCTTGACTTTTCCTCATTCTATATTGTATAACCCTCAGGTAAATATTGTACAGTACAATATTCACTTGAGGGTTATAATTATACATCATATAAGTACCATATATACCGCGGATGTAAAAAACACCATACTAATTTTTTATTGCATTAAATTTTCCACTATGGATTTAAATACCATGATGAATACTTCGACTAACTTATTAAAAAAAATTGTAATTTTTTAAATAATAAAACAATGCAGACTATTGTATTAAATGCTAATTGAAAAAAATTAATAACTGATAAGGGTCAAATAATTGTAGCAACTTTAAAAATGAGTTAAATAGATGGATAATTTGTTCTTATAGATCAGATTAGATTAAGAATTTATTTGGACGGTCAATGGCGGGGTTTTTATTCTTATAAAATTAGGAAAATTGATTGAAAAAACAAATAAAAGATGAAAACAGGAAAAAAAATGATGTTTGCAATGAAATGAATAATATTTATCGTCCCCATTAAACAGGTCTGATTCCGCAGGATGGCCAATACCACTCTAAGTAACGATTACAGAGCAATTTACTCAACTACGAGCACTTACATGGGAATTTAATTACTATTCCAGTTAATGATAACCGATCAAGTGAAGTAGTGAGTAAATTCCTAACATTGATTAAATTTAAATAAAATCTGTGGGGCTTACCGAATATTCGCTAAATACTAACCAAACATTGTACCTTAACGTAATTGTGTTATTGTATATTACTCATGGTATAGTGAAGAACATTATTAAATTCGAAAACAAAAAATTACTTCAACCTTTGGAAATATATGTTAGATGATGGTAAGAGAGGCAGAAGAAGAACAAGAGCCCATGGGATACAAGTGTCATCCATACTTTTTAGTGGGGAACTTATTGGAACAAGTGGAATGAGTTGATATTAGAGCCACTTGGAAGCAGTTCCACATAATGAAACCTTAATAGGCAAAGCGGCAAAGAGAGCTGGGCTTTAGCTGAGAAAAAAAATTAGAAAATGGAACAGAAGAAAGAAAATGGAAGATGGATACATTTTTTTTTACTCCTTCAAGCTTGTCATGAGGAGAGCTCATGGAGGAGAACTCATGAGCTTTCAAATGACGTACATATAAGAATCCCAAGTTTTAAAGTTAATTATTCCTTAATCATGCCTAAAATAGGGAGCGTGGTAGCTCATTGGAAAGGCAATGAGTTGCAGTGCTCAAGGTCCTGAGCAAGGTATCTTTAATATTCTGCCACAGTTCGTCTCCTGGGCTGAGAGACCCTCCTGGGGTAAACCCAGTCTCTATAAATTGGGTAACTTAATTATTTATTTACATCCCTACCTGGCCTAATGGCCATACGGGTTTCGGCAACAGTGGCACTAAGCTAAAACGCTTAGCGTCGCTGATGCCATGGTTCTCTTTTGCTTCTTTTTCTTCACTCCTTCCTCTATCACCCCATCACCACCTTTCCAGGGCGGACTTCATCTTCCGGTGTTCTTCCCGATGGCTGCCCTCGTCTTCTTCCTCGGGCTCCTATGTTAAAGTGTGCAGGCCCCACGATTGTTTTCCATTCATTAATGAAACGTTTAAACTGAGGAAAATTTTCCTCAGTAACCAATTGAGGAAATTCTTCTTCAGTGAGGCTGTAGATCCCTAAGGATCGCATCAGTTTGGCCCTTATCGCCTCAAACGTGGTGCAGGACGTGATCACGTGTTCTACAGTTTCGAGAACAGCACAGAGGCTCGACATCCAAGCCAAGACTGTGGAGTTTAGCTCGAAATACTCCATGACCAGTGAGGAATTGGGAAACCCAATAGTCCGGGGGGAGCCACCTAGCGAATAGCCGCGATTTTACACTACTACACCACATAATAAAGGCTACCTTAATTGCAAAATAAAGGAGGAAAAATGGCTGCTGAGCGTAATAAAAGTCAAATAAACTTTGACGACCGCTAACCAAGAAACAGTACTCTTTCTACTTTCCTTCCTTACACAGTATTGTCACCTTTTCTTCTGCAAAGTCTATGTATGTATATTGAAGTAGATTAACAATGTATTCGAGGTAAGACATTGATGAGCGTCCTCTAGGTCTTCCGCCATCCGGAACATAGTCCATCGTCTAGGGTCCTGGGTCCCTATGTTCCTCCATCCCAACTACATGATCGAACCATTTCAATTGGCGCGTTTACAGAACCATTTTCAATGGGGCGATCTCGAGCACACGTGCTTTAAGTTACAGAACTTCCATCAAATCCACTTCCTGTCTATATTTTTTATTAATATTTAATTTTTGTTATTATTTTTTTAATGTTCTTACGTCGAAATGTCGTTCCCTTCCACATGAAAGAATAGAGGGATATTTCCGTTATAAAGCATGCCATCGATAAGGAAATAGGGAGGATGGCCTAGAGGAGGAGATCCAATCAGTACGGGGGGTGGGGGATCTCAAAGCGGGAGGCATCTGGCGGAGATCAAAGGGGCCCACCAATCCAACTCCCACTGTTGGCGCCCCAACAATCCCTTTACCTCCTCTTGGCTACTACGGCCATCACCTGCGGTGGATAGCTGCTTCAACGCTTGTCAATATGTACTCTGTACTTCAAACCACTACGAAATATAATTGATGTTCATACAAATAAAAAAATGTGAGAAAATTAAAATGATATTCAAGGCTAACTAGTGTAACCATGCTAGAACACATTAGATACATCCATAGCATTTACTGTATTATTTAGTATTTGCTTCCTAATATGTTCGAAGTATCTGAATTCGAAGTATTTGAATTAACTCTTAAATCCCATTATGCTATTCATCAATTTGTTTCTTTTGTTCAGCATATTTATATTATATATCACATATAAAATTTGCTTTATGTTGTCTGAAAAGTTCACAGATAATCTAGGTATTTAGTTATCGCGCATAAGATATTCTAATTTTACAATGGGCTGGAGGTCAAGATTTATTCTGCGGTTATACTATAAAACAAGTCAAAACCAAGGGATCAACTGTCTGCCTTGGGACTGCACACATATTTATATGAAATTCGAGGGTATGAATAAGCCACCATTCGAAGACGTGATTCTAATTGAAACACCAGACTTGCTTCAGAGAATATTCTATGGCCATTCATTGATGGGAAGAGTTGGGGTCATGTTTTACGTATAAGCTTCCAACTGCCCACTGCTCTTTCCTTATTAGACGATAAAGGATTGATGTGAAAAAGTAAAAATCTCCCGTTTAAGATATTGAAACCTATTTCAGTGGGATACCCTATGTAATTAAGCTTTAATAATTAATTAAACATTATATTAAGGAAGAAACCAAAAACATATGTTTCTTTCTGTTAAATTTTATAATGTTCCAGAACTGCCAGGAACGGTTAGATCATTATTACTTGATCAAATATTTGGATCTTTCTAGCCCCTTCTGGCTAGTACTTACATACTAGGCCATATGTAAGTAACCCCTTCACGAGCATGCCAGTCTCAGCCTGGATAGCGATGAATGTGGTTACTTTTTAGTCACTGTTAAGGCTTGTTACTGTTTCGTACCGCTGTTATTATTTGAGGTCTAATCATTTGTTTGAAATTATTGTAATTTTAAGTCAGTATTGTAATTTTGAGCCAAGGAATACTTTAAATCCTACAGCAGTTTTACAATACTCTATTAGTAATTTTTTGTTATTTAACTTTAAAACCCAACGGTAAAATCAGCCTCTACCAAGTTCAATTTTCCAAATATTAATCAAGTCTATTAAACTATTTAACTCGATCAAAAAATATCTGACCTTTTAACTAATGATTGCATCTGAGGAGCCAGCTCACTTTTGAGCCCGGGAGCTACCTGCACTTGTAACAATAAATAATGGACGATACAAGGACAAATTATATTTTTCCCTTACTGTTAACATTTTACAAAATGACATCGAGAGAAATGCATATTAATGGTGATACCACTGAACAATAGATTGAAAACCGGCATTTAGTGCTTACTGCTGAACGTAAACAAAAATGTTTATACTGTATATAATAAGGTAGATCTAAGAGGTATAGATCTGTTTTCCTGATACCAGGAATGAAGAACTATTAAATATTGATTTTTAATTAAATTAAAATTAAAAGTAATGACTTAAGGGGTCAGATGTAATTTAACGGATATCATCATTATGAAAAACGATTATTGTAGAACATTTAATAGTCTGAAAAATATATGTACCTACATGTCAGTTATCTATTTTAGTTACAAATAGATATTCACTGTAACTATGTTTTGTTTCCAACTATTAAGACATGACATAAAAAAAAAGACAATCAGAATTTTTTTATTTATTTTTTATTTTTATTGAAAGAATTAATACATTCTGCCAGGGCATTAACATTAGAGCTGTAAGAACACATTCACTCAATAAATATATACAAATGTACATAAAAAAAGAAAAAAGTAATAATAATAAATTAAATATAAACCTAGAAATGAGAAAGAAAAAATAAAATATCACAAAAATTAAAGAATACACATTCATACCTATTTACAATATATACATTCAGTCTGGAAAACTCCGACTCGTGCTTTGCAGCCCACAATTCAGAAAATTAAAATCTTGTCTTGTTTACATTTTTCTGATTGATGCGAAAGAGGAACCGAACCGCCCTCTGTCAATTCAAACGCCGAATGATCATTAGCATGTTTTGGCGTTCATTAGGTTTTGCTTGTTAATTTGGGGAGCTTAATCGAACAAGAGTGCCCGATATTAGCTTGCAGATTAAGTACAGATTAGCCTTCGAACTGGTAAATATTTGAATCTCAGGAAGCATCTGAGCCAGTCGACCCATGACCAGACAGTCGACCCATCCCTATCTTATATGGTTTGATCTGTGTTTTATAGTAAAACACAGAATAAATCTTGAACTTGAGTCCATTCTATAGTTACATTATCTTATGCAAGACAACTAAATGCGCAGATAATCCCTGATACCTGTTCTTGTCAGACAACTAAATAAAAATTGCTAAATAAAAACAATCAAATTCGTGAACATAATAATGAAATTAAAGAGTTAATTTAAGAGTTTTCAAAAATATCATAAAACTGAGTTTTCAAAAATATCATAAAACTAACAAGTAGTTGCATCATCCCACTTCGTAGTTTTTAACAATGTGGTAGAAACTTTGTAGCTTGGTATTGTAGTAGCTTGTAGCTTTGGCACTTTCTTCCTGCTAAGACTTCTTTTAGTAAAGTATGTAATAAGATATAAAAAGATTTCCAATCCACAGAAGTAACATATGTGCACCTATATTATTCTTAAGGCATTAGCCTTAATAAAGAATAAATGCCTGTTTTCTACTTATCTATAGTTATACCCAAGGAATATGCCTCCTGCAGACTCCCAGCTGACTCCGCATTCCTACAGTACATAAACCCCGGCAACTAGAGCCGATTGTTCCCAGTCTGTTAGATTTAGTTCTGTTATCCAGTGTTTTGTAATCTAGTTCAATAAATCTCTTTTTAAAAAGACTTTTAGTCCATTAGACCATCTAACTGGCGCCCAAACACAGGGGACTTCAGGAGTTCTTCAACAGTAAGTCCATTTGACTTTCCTACGTGCGATCAATTTCTCACAATCTGAAGAACTTTGGATTTAATCCTTAACTGTTGGAACCTGAACATTTCTAAACTGGATTCAAGAACAGGATACAGGACGAGGAGAGATTCTTCATCATCAGAAGCATCTTTATCAGACGAGAACCCAGAGGAATCACAAGATCAATTTCCTGTGAGTAACCCCTGTATTTCTAATACCAATTTTTCTTTAAAACCTTCCCAATTTGTAACTAAAATGGCAATTTCCAAACCTATTCCACATGAAATATTAAGATATATTCCTAACTATGATGGTAACTGTTATAAATTGCCTCAATTTATTAGCATGTGTGAAGAACTAGTAACTACTTATTGTACCGAAGATATAAGCGAAAGAATACATAACCACTGGCTAATTTTTAGAGCTGCTATTAGTCGTTTAGAAGGGCCAGCAGAAGCGGTAGTGTATAATAATAGTTGTAATAGCGTCGCGGAATTAATTGATGCGCTTAGAAAAAACTTTGCGGATAATAGATCAGTATCGGATTTAATCGCGGAAGTAGCAATTATGAAATCAAACAATCGCGAACATCCAATAGAATTTTTAAATAAATTAGATGAAAAAAGAACTGTGATAGTTACCAAATATAAATTAGACGAAGTAACCGGAGAACTGTTAACACAATTAATTCAGCAATTAGATGCAACACTAGTCCGAACTTTTATACACGGTGTGCATCCGGTATTAGGATCCCATTTACAAGTTCTACAAATTAAAAATTTAAATGACGCAAGGTCAAAATTAATAAACGACTGTAGTATTATATTATCGCAATTAAAATACAATAGCACGATTGAAACAATAAATAAAATAGAAATTCCTAAATTCAAACCAAATTTCCAAATCCCAAATTTTAAACCTAACTTTAATCAAAACCAACCACCGAGATTCCAAGAACAGCCTAAGCCGTTTCAAAATTTTAATAATTTCAATCAATATAGACCTCAATTCCCACAATTTAACCAACGAAATCAGTTTCAACCTAACTTTTCAAAACACAACTCCCAAAATACTGTTTCAATGAAAAGCGTACAGCCACCACGTCAACAACACTTTCCAAAATGGAATTCTCAAAACACAGTTTCCATGAAAACTAGACCAACAAGACCTTTTATGTCTCCATATGAGGTAACATATTTAGATTCAAACTCACAGCAACATTACGAACAGCCCCCAACTCATGACTTCCAAAAATTGCAGGACCAAATTAATTCTTTAGCGGAATCCGTTAATAAATTAACTAATCATTTTTTAGAACCAGGACAGAGCCCTCACGAGCCTCCAGACATCAATTTGAATTAAAAACAATTGACAGATCGCTGCCGTACTTTTGAGACAAAAGGAATAGAAAATGGCTTATAGACACGGGATCTTTAAAAAATTATATCAACCCCGAAATAATACCATCAGATTGGCCCCGATATAAGGAGAACTTTCGTGTTAAAACACCTGTTGGTGAGACCGAAGGTTCCGAATATATTATGTTCCCTTCTGATGATATTTTTCCCAAAACTAAATTTATAAAAATGTATATTTTTAAATTTTCCGAACGATATGATATATTACTTGGCCACGAAACGATGAGTTCAATCAAAGCCAAAGTAAATTTTGACATAAATAAATTAGAATATGAAGATGGTTATAAACATTTAAATTTTACTATAAATAATAATAACGAATTTAATAAAATTACTTTGAAACCAGGTTATAATATTATAACTGTCCCTATTAGGTCAATTCCCAATAGTGGATCAGGAATAATAAAACCGGTAAATATTGATGATAAAATATTTATAGACGAAAGTCTAGTAAAAATAGAAAACAACAGAGCTAAATGCTTAGCTTATGCCACAGAGTTGATGACCATTTGTCCTCAACCTATGGATATAGATGAAGTCGAATCAATTTATTCAGCGAATCCAGTGACCAATTGTCCCACGGATTCGGCCGAAGTAATAAAAGAAATTCCCAATTTATTGAGAACTAATCACATGAATGTGGAAGAAAAATATAAAATAATAAATTTAGTTTCCCAATACCCGGAAATAATTAAAAGAAATCAAGACATGTTAAGTAGTACAAATTTATTAAAACATAAAATAAATACCAAAGATGAACTGCCAGTGTATACTAGAAATTATCGTTATCCTGAATGTTTTAGAAAAGACGTCCAGATCGAGATAGATAAACTATTAGAAAATAAAATTATCCGTCCTAGTAATTCTCCCTATAATTCCCCGATATGGGTGGTTCCCAAAAAAATGGATGCCTCAGGCAAAAGGAAAATTCGAATGGTTATAGACTATCGAAAACTCAATGAAAAAACTATTGAAGACAAGTTCCCATTACCTAACATAGAGGACTTGTTTGGAAAAATAGGTAGAGCTACATACTTCTCTACTATAGATCTGGCCTCGGGTTTTCATCAAATCGAGATGGATCCGGATTCAGTGCCAAAAACAGCCTTTAGTACTGAAAATGGCCATTATGAGTTTTTGAGGATGCCATTCGGCCTGAAAAATGCTCCCCCAACATTCCAAAGGGCGATGAATATCATTTTCGCCAAAATGCCCAACGTCCTTGTTTACATGGACGACATCATAATATTTTCCGATAATTTGGAAGAACACCTAAAGCATCTTAAAAGTGTTTTTGAAAAGCTGAAAGAGCATAATCTAAAGATTCAGCTTGATAAGACGGAGTTCTTCAAAAGGGAACTTCTGTATTTAGGCCACATAATTTCCGAAAAAGGAATTCAACCAAACCCAGCAAAATTAGAAGCAATTAGAAATTTCCCATTGCCTAAAAACCAAAAAGAAATTAAACAATTTCTTGGTTTAACTGGTTATTACAGGAAAATGATTAGAAATTACGCCAAAATAGCCAAACCTTTAACTATAAACTTAAAGAAAGATATTAAGATTGATTTAAAAAACGAAGAATATATAAATGCTTTTGAAACTCTAAAGAAGTTATTGCAAAATAACCCCATCCTTCAACTCCCCGATTTTTCGAAACAATTTATACTCACGACTGACGCCTCAAAGTACGCACTAGGTTCAGTCCTATCTCAGAATTTTGATGGAAAAGACCTCCCCATTGCCTTTGCTTCAAGAACTTTAAATAAGCATGAAGAAAGGTTAAGCACAATAGAGAAAGAGCTGCTTGCAATAGTATGGGCATGCAAATATTTCCGACCCTACTTGTATGGCAGAAAATTCCTTATTCAAACTGATCATAAACCTCTTCAATGGCTTCATAGTCTTAAAGAACCAAATTCAAAATTATTAAGATGGAAATGTCTTTTATCCGATTTCGAATTTGATATAAAATATGTAACCGGTAAAACTAATGTTGTTGCGGATTCTCTTTCCCGAATTCAGTTATGTAATGCAATAGAGGATGAAATTAATCCACAAGAAGTTCTCGATGAGTTTATTCGAGACTATGCCACCAACGAGAACGATATAGCCAATAACGATAACGACAGTATTATGACAGTTCATTCACAAGAAAGTTCTAACGATCAAGTTGTAATTTGTGACGAAAATAAAATTATAAATGTAGAACAAAATCAAATATTACTTGAAATAGGTAATAGAGAACCAAATGTTCAAAAAAATTTCAATAAAAACCGTCTAACATTTTTCTTTCAAAATCCCAATGATTTAATTCAAATGAAAACGTATTGCATTCAGTTTTTAAAACCCAAAACAACATACGGTATATTTTGCAAAAGAAACGGGATATTAGAAAGCAAATATAAATCAATGCTCATAAATTTCATTAATATAATAACTAATGACTTTCAGAGTATAAAATTAAAACAATACAGTAAATTAATTTAGATATTGTTACCGAAGCCGAACAAAAAGAAATTATTTCAAATTATCATGTAGGAAAAACGTATCATAGAGGTATCACTGAATCATATGAGCACATTCGCAGAAGGTATTACTGGCCTGGTATGTTCAAAGATATTAACGATTATATTAACAAATGCTCCATTTGTTTAAAAGTTAAATATGAGAGAAACCCGATCAGAGTCGAATATAAATTAGTTCCAACTCCGGATAGACCATTCGAAAAAATTCAGCTTGACGTTTTTCACTATAATAATCATAATTTTTTAACTTTAATAGACTCTTTTTCGAAGAAATTAATTGCTTATCCTCTTAAAAGTCTAAACCAAATAGAAATACAGGAAATTTTAAGCAACTACTTCGCTTTGTTTCCTATTCCTAAGATTATACAAATGGACAATGGTCGTGAATTTAATAACAACAGTCTTCAAAATTTTTTAAAATTGTATGAAGTCGAGCCATATTACGTTACCCCAGGTCATTCCGATTCTCTCAAGGTCTTTTAGAGAGATCACATTCTACTCTCATTAAACTCCTTAACGCAATACAACTCGAACATAAAAATATATCCTTAGAGCATAGCCTAAAACTTGCCCTTATTGCCTATAACAACTCAATTAATTCAAATTTAAAGATGACTCCAATGGAAATAACTTTTGGTACTTTCAAAAATCCGTATTCAAATGAGCTCAAAGAAACATTAATAACGGAAGAATTGGCAAATAATTATTTTAGAGATTTAGAAATAATTCACAAAGTTGTTAAAGATAAAATTGAAAAAGAAAAACAAAAGCGAACCGACCGGCTTAACGAAAACCGTGAACCTGAACCTCCGATTCCAGAAGAACCTTATCTTAAAACAACTTATAATAAAAAGCATAAACCGAAATATTTTAAAACTAAATATAACCCAACTAATAAAATGATCACCTATAATAAAGGAAAAGTTAAAAGGTATTCTAAATTTCATCCAAATAGAATGAAACGCCCAAGAAAACAAATTAAAAATTCGTCTGTTCCAGGTCACAATGAATTGCCTCCTTGTAATAACGATGTGGCTAATACCAGTAACGCCCTACAAGATGACAGACCTAAGTAAAACCGCAGGAGTTACCCCAATTAAAATTCAGGACTCTTTTGTGATAACAAACTTTTACACATACATGCACAATTTAAATATAAGATTATTACAAAATGAATTAAATTCAATTGCAAAAACTATAAATAGCGTATCCATTAAAAGTAAAAATCTAAATCACATCAATATCATAAAAGCCCACCTAAAGTATACTCAGTCAAAATTTGAACACCTTAATCTAAATCAACGTAGAATTAAACGTGGCATAATCAACGGGCTTGGTTCAGCGATTTCGTGGGTCACAGGCATGATGGACGATGATGACCGTTCTAAGTATGACCAAATTTTAAGTAAAGTCCAATCAAATGAATACACCTTAGAACATAATGTAGAAAAACAAATGTCAATAAATAAAAAACTAATCAATGATTTCAATAACGATATTAAAATTATTCAAAATAATAATGAAAAGATAAAATACTATTTTCAGAACCTTTCAAATCGAATAGAAACTAATGAAATAGAAATCAACCAACAATATTCATTTTTACTGAATAATCTCCTGTTACTCTATAATAAAATTAATGATATAGACACCAGCCTTGAATTCTGTAAACTTAATATTATACACTCCAGCATTCTGTCCCTTGTGGAACTTGAAGAAGTTGTAAGTAACGCCAAAATAAAACTTATATCTGAAGTACCAGAAATTTTATGGCAACTAGGCAAGGTACACTGTTCCCTTCATAGTGATTATATCTCATATTTTGTCCAACTCCCTTTATCTTCTCCTACTTATGAAACGTTCTTCCTTTTATCTTATCCCGTTATAAAAGATAATGAATTTATAACAGCTCATGTACATCCCTCATTGGTATTACGATATCAGGAATTATTTACAGGTGATTGCTCTTTAATTAATGAAAACTATTATTGTAAAAATGTATCAAAAATAGAAAATAGATGTATTAATGAATTGTTAGACGATAAGGAATTAAATAATTGTAAGTCTCTAGTAATTAGTGACCCTAAACCTTTTGTAAAGTATATCCCCTTAGCAAATAAGTATCTTATATTTAATACTGATAATTTAGTCCTAAGTACTAACAATAGCAATAAGACTATACATCCTAAGTTAACTGCATTATTATATTTAGACAGATCAGAAACTCTCATAAATGTACCTCAACCTTATACATATTGGGAAAGCACGATTTTATTACCATCAGAAATTCCTTATATAAAACGTTATATAAATTTTTCATTTGCAGACATCCATAAAGCTAATATCAATGTAGAACCTCTAGACTTTATTGATGAAACCTATGTAGATCATGTGACTATTTTATATTCCCTACTAACAATTATTGTAATATCCCTTTTATGTTATTTTTTGTATCACAATCGGCTAAAAATTCAAAAGATTTGTACTGTATGGAATAGAAACGACAAGTCTACACCTCCGGATCCTCAATTTCAGAATTATCCTCAACTTCCAATTATTTCGCCGTGGACGGCTTCATCTTAAGGAGGGGCGAGTTATACCCAAGGAATATGCCTCCTGCAGACTCCCAGCTGACTCCGCATTCCTACAGTACATAAACCCCGGCAACTAGAGCCGATTGTTCCCAGTCTGTTAGATTTAGTTCTGTTATCCAGTGTTTTGTAATCTAGTTCAATAAATCTCTTTTTAAAAAGACTTTTAGTCCATTAGACCATCTAACTTATGACCCTTGCCATTGTCAACCAAAATATTCAGTATTCCGAGTAAGTATATCGAGACTACTTTAAGCTATTTTTATAACATCATTCATCTATAATATTCTATAAACGTCCTCAAAATTTGAATATTTAGATTGAATTAGTATTCAGGCTAACAACGTTTAAACAAAAAAGTTACTAAGATATTGCGGAAATGTTTACAGTCATTAAAATATTAGGCGCTGTATTTTGGTAACTTTATGTTGTGGAACGATCTATCAAAACTGGGAATGTGGATAGTAAGCAGGGAGATATCAGATTTATCTCTGGAAATAGAAATGTTCTGAACCGCTGTACCAACATCAGATTTATCTCTGGAGGATTTTATGAAATTAGTATCCGACTTTGACAATTATTGGACGAAATAAAACGAACGCAAGCTCTCAGTACAAACAAATCAATGACAGTGTCCGACTCCGATACTCAGCGGCTCGCTGTTAAGGAATTCATAGTTCGGCGGATGGGGTTTGGGGAGTGTAAATGGTACAACCGAGCGTTCCTCGCCCAGCCTGGTTATTACACTGCATTCCACATAGCCTTACTCCTTAATTAAGATGTGGGGGCTCTCTCGTTGCCTAAACAAAATGTCACATATGTACCGAATCAGCAACTAACCCTAACTAACATGATCCTCCTTGATATTAGTTACATAAAATTTCTGGACGGAATTTCTCGATTCAGGAATAGTGTAGTAGTTATTTTTATTTCTCACTTCTTTAATAAAATAGGATATTCAGTATTAAAAGCAGATACATATATGAAACTGAACGATACCACAAATTTTTAATTTGGTTTTATATGTGTGCTTTATACATGTGCTTTCTCTTATAACATCGAAAGAGTAGGGAATGGAGTCTATAACTACATCAACTTCCTA
This sequence comes from Aelia acuminata, assembly GCA_911387785.2. NCBI lineage: Eukaryota > Metazoa > Arthropoda > Insecta > Hemiptera > Pentatomidae > Aelia > Aelia acuminata. The sequence continues at coordinate 99,908,763 of OU426978.1, forward strand.
GATTAATTATAACACCATTTTTTTTTATGAAATCATTGATCACCCACTGATTGAAATCACCTTTTTTAATCAGTTAGAGGAAAGACCAGCTTCTCTCTGACTGTAAAATTGTTGTATTTGAACTATTGATTGACCTTTGTTGTAAATAGCTATGGTAACTTGATTCTGAGCTATAGCTGGTTTTAGTTAAGATTGTTCATATGAGAGAAAGCTTCTTAGTAAAGGCTACTCATTGCATTTATTATAAACCATCCAGCTTAATACTGTCGTTCATTTCAAGTCTCCAAGTTTAGATGTATCGTCAAATGATACCACAGTTCCAGCTCAACCGCCGAATATTTCCCTAGTCCAGAGGTGGTTGCTTCAACATTTTTATTTGCTTAAATATTTTTAATATAGAAAGAATAATGCATCTGAGGTACAAAAGTGCAATTAGTTTATTTTTATTTTTCCAATGGTGGCCATATTACTTTCGAACAACCGCGTATTGTTAGCTATTTCAGTGCTCTGCTTCAAATCAAATATCTCCTCTTTTACTCATTCTAGAACATTCAAATAAAGCCCATCTCTTTAGAAAGGTCTGACCTTTAATGAAGGTTATTACAACTATGAACTTAAAACTAAGTATCATGGTCCATGTAAACCTTCAAATTTCCAAGTGGTAATTTTAAAAAACTGATTTAAAAAAAAAAAAACGTTTTCACATGAAGGCAAATGACTAAGTATTGGTTATTTTTTTATATGATAGATGAAGGTAGGCACTATAAATTCACAAAGTTTCAAGCTGTGTACTTGCACGGTTTTTTAAGAACTAACCACAGCAAAGAGTGGGGGAGCAGGAGCGCAAAAGATTAGGTGCAAAAAAAAACCGTGCAAGTCCACAGCTAGAAACTTTGTGAATTTATAGTACCTACCTTCATTTATCAAATAAAAAAATAATAAATACCTTGTCATCTGCTTTCTTGTAAAAAGTTTTTTTTTTTTTTTTTAAATCCGCTTTTTAAAATTACCACTTGGAAATTTGAAGGGGTACGTGGAGCGTAATAGTTAGTTTTAAGTTCATAGTTGTAATAACCTTCATTAATGGTCAGACCTTTCTAAAGAGATTGGTCTTTATTTAAATGTTCTAGGATGAGTAAAACAGGAGATATTTGATTTGAAGCAGATCACTGAAATAGCTAAAAATACCCGTTTGCTATTAAAACTAATTGCACTTTTGTACTGCAGATGCATTGTTATTTCTATTTTAAAAATATTTAAAAAAATAAAAATGATGAAGCAACCAATTAATTTATTTTTGGAGCACTTCATATGGATTCACCCTGATTTAATATTTTAATTAAAAATGCGTACAAATATGTTTCATTATTACGGGGTCAATCGCACAAAAAATTACGGCACACCAATAGAACAGGAGAAAAAAAATCATAGAATTAAATTATTTATTATTTTATAATATTTTTTAAATTTTATCTTAAGAAAAAAGATAAATACAATTGCCGGAGTTTAAACCAAGGTCTCCTGCCATAACCTTGGGGTGCGATAATGCAATGGTTTTAGAGATTATATGCAGGACATGCCTAATCGGGCGATGCTACAGTGGGATTCCTAAATTTTGCCTATTCAGGTATAATTGGGATAGGGACCTTTTAACGAGTACAGGCTTGGGACCTCCATTTTACTTCATAGCCAGGGATTTATTACTTCCTTTAAAAAATCATAGGGCCACCTCGGGACGCAAACCCTCGACATTTAGTATTGTAGGTTGATATGCTAATCACTAAAACACTGGTGACCTACCACGGCTTGCAAAGTGTAATCAACCCATTAGATTAATAATATTTGGATGTTTTTTTTATAAGGGCGTCAACCACTAGGGTCATCATCGCCCTTTATTCAAAATTTCTGTTTATATCTTATGATAAGCAAGACTGTTCTATTTGGATTTTTGTAATTTCAATAACCACTGTTTTAGACCATCTTAAATTTACGTTATCGGAATTTCGTTGCATACCTACCTGTAATTTTTACAATTTCAATTTGTATCTTCAAGTCAAATCGAAATTATATACAAAACATAAAAATAAAATAAAAATCATTAATTTGAAATGTATTCTGTCTTCCCCTTTTGGAGAGAAGACGAAACTGTGAAAGCGGATGTTACTTGATCTGTCGTAAAGTATGAAAAACAAAAATCTAAGTTCTTAGATAACAAAAACATTTGACTCTTAATTGCTAACTGAAGTAAAGGATAAAAATCTGGTGCGTGCGCGCAACACACAACTTTCACTTACCAACTTACTTAGATTAGAAATTAATGCGTTTTGTTAATTGCCACTTCTCAAATGAACAGAACAGTTTAATTATAACGCATTGGTTTGTCATTAAAGGCGTACGGCGCATGCGTGAGCTCAAGGTGTTTTATGAGTTGACGGAATATTTTTCTTTTTTTCTCCTGTATATGTTTACTTGATTTTCTTCATATATCATATTTAGCCATTTCTTATTTTTAAGCGTGATGAGAGGCAGTTAATTTCTCAATATAAACTAAAACAAAGGTACTTTATAGAAAAACAAAAAAAGCCCCTTCCCCATTTAAGCCCCCTCAGAACATTTTAATAATGATAAAGCTTACCTGATATTAAATAACAACTAATTTTCATTAAACATAACGAATTTGATAAAAATCATTAAAGCCGTTTTTGAGATAATCGATCAAAAACGTAAAAATTGGACAAAATTTATTAAGTAAAGTCCCCCCTCCTGTTGATCAATTTTGATGAAATTTTTACAGTCATATCTCGGGCATATAAATACATCAAATACCAAGTTTGATCAAAATCGTTGAAACCGTTATTGAGTAAATAAAAAAAACACGTGAAAATGATACAAAATTTATTAAGTAAAGTCCCCCCTCCGGTTAATCAATTTTGATGAAATTTTTACAGTCATATCTCGGGCATATCAATAGATCAAATACTCAGTTTAATCAAAATCGTTAGAGCCGTTTTTGAGAAAATCGAAAAAAACTTAAAAAGTTATTAAATAAAGTACCCCCTCCCTTTGAGCAAATTTGATGAAATTTTTGCTGTCACATCGCGGGCATATACATACTCTAAATACCCAATTTCAGGTTCGCACGGTTTATAGTTTTTGAGCTAGTCTGTTCACACACACACACACAGACACACAGACACACAGACACACAGACACACACACACACAGACCATTTCGCGGGACTTGGTTATTTTGACTCAGGGGACTCCAAAACGTGTATTTCCGTTGAAAACCGGAAGTCGAAAATTTTCACGATCGCAATACTTCCACTTACTATATATTTCATATATAGGTAAGTGAAAGTAAAAAAAAGTATTAAGCTGGCGTTGGTCCAAATGCTGAGATAATCCTGCGGGTCGTATCTATCTATTTCTCCCAAATCAAGAAACATAAAGTTCTTTTTATAACCGTCTTCCTTTTATTGATTCGTTTACAAATTTATACGGTATTTCATAGGCCGGGAAGTTAGATAAAGCACCCGTATGTTATATCACCTCTTCGCATTTTTACGATATATATTCTACCCTAAGCGAATTAAATTTACATTTTCACTTTTCCCGGTAATACCGACCGTTCCAGCGTATCGGAGGCGGTGAGTTATAAAGTGGATCCTTTATGGGCGGCGAAAAGAGACCAGCTGAAGGAATAAAGCATGTAATGGGTATTGAGATGAATTCATGCGAGTGTAAACGGGAAAATGTTTTTTTTTTTTTTATCCTTAGCAGCAAAAAATAAAAAATAAATAATAAATATAGAAGAGATCACTGTTGCTAGTGGTGGTACAGTAATTGATGGGGTGGAACTAGCCGGACAAGTGGGCCTTTGACCCTTTTTGCCAGCCCCAGCGGATAACTAGAGGTTGCAGCCGAGTCCTAATCAGAGTCCCAGTGTCAACATTCATTGCTCCGGATTGCAACGAAATAATTATTAACTGAACTCAGTAGAACTTGAACCAACACTGCTCAAAGCCAGGTGCAGCGGTAATCATCTCTGGACAAGCAAGGTGAAAACAGCTTTTGGATTTATGTTATCTCAGAGAAAATGATTTCTTTCCCATACCAAAATAATAAATTCTGTATAAAGTATTTTATTTACAGAGGAATGGGGTTTTCGACCATCTGGGCCATTTTCGCCCTGCGATCCAAATTTAGTAATTTCAATTAGACTATTGACGGTATAGTTGGATTCTTTAGAAAATATTAGTGACTGAGAAAATCCATTAACTTATTTACTGTGTCATGTTTTTTTAAGCAACTCCTCAAAACTCCTTTTGAAGAGGCGTTGCCGATGAGATTGCTATGAGTAGCATTTAGTATGGATGTGGACAACCGTTAAAGGAATCCTGCAGGGAATACATTATGTTTGAGTATAGTAGTATAATATCACCAGACGATAAGAATAGTGGCAGAACTCAATTTTTTTTTTTTTTAATTTATGTTCCAATATAACTGAAATATGAAAAGGAAAGCTAAAATTTCAAACAAGGAAAATGTCATTGTTATGTAAGCAATATTGTTAACTACGTTTTTACAGTTTCCTATTTAGAAATAAAAATTGAAATCTTTCTTTTGATAAACTTTAATTTTTACAATTTCAACATGTTTCCAATTTCTTGCCGACACGATTCTTCACTTCTTGCCCATCCGTAATATAAAAAAGTATAATCTCGTATTGTGGCTAATTTTCCCATAATATACATAATAAAACGGCGGCCGCGTTACAAAATACCCTATGGGTAGAAATTAGTAAAGGTGACACTATTTAGTAATGACCTACCGAAGTTTCGCTTTCGGCCGAAAAACCTGGTTTCGGCCAAACTAGCTTTTGTGTGTGATATCTCCGATAAGGAAGTAGGACTACACGATTTCAGCCAATATGCTCAATCTCTTTCATGGCCTTGTATTTAATGGTGCGAAGTATCTGTTATTTTAAATAATAACATTTTTTGTATTTCGATGAAACAGAATTTTCTTATTTGTTTGGTGTATTTAATTGATCGAAAACTTTAAGTTGGATATGGAGACAAAAATTTGATAGTGAGAAACGCAAATATGCCTCGTAAATTACATCAAGTCTTAACACATTCGGTGCGGATCCAGTAGATCTACTGGGCCAGTACGGTGAGTAGACAGGCACCCCTGCTGCGTAGTTTATGACCAATAGAAACGCTCGTGAAAGGGGGATTCTAGACAATTCTTCGCTTAATCCGGTATATTTCGCTTCAGTTACGTATTTGAACACTATTTCTTCTGCGGTAAATCGTTTTCGAGTTATTAGCGAAAAATTAAAAAAATGTTCGAAAATGTCGATTTTGTTCGCCTATAAAATTTGATGGAAACCGATCTGAGGTGGCAGACGTTCACATTTGTTGTCTATGAGATGAGTAATTTCAGCCTATATGATCAAAAACTTTCTTCAAATCAGGCACCTTTTTGGCAATTTGGACAAAATTCAACCTAACCACAAATTCATCATGATGAAAGATATATACTAAAAATATTTAGTTACAGACAAGTTGCTATACCGTAACGATTGATCTTGCTATATGAGAAACTAAGATAAATAACCAAATTACAGCACAGATCAGGTGCCGCTGGGTATTCCCATTCCCAATGATTTACATGTCATGACTTCCTTATTGTGTATGTGTCGCTAATCGCGAATAATCTCATGAGAAAAGGGTGGTATGGATGCAACATTTAAAAAAAAAAAAGAATATTGATGAGGTGAAAGGGAAAGGTGTATACCTCCAAAGGCACATCATAAATGTTGAAAAGGAGCTGCTATATTTTAAAGTATAGTAAAATAAATCACTTGCTGTAAATTCCTCGAGCCTTTGTTTCAGTTATTGACGTAAATAGTTAAACATAATATTCGGAACTTTATCCATTATTCGGAGTTGTTTTTAGGAGCGGCAGTTTCCCCGGAGTGTAGAGTGGCTTTGGCAACTTTACACGGACTCTCTGCTGAAAGTGTTTTTGAAGGAAAATGGCTGGCGGCGAATGGGAACTTTTATAAAATCCATTCCCTAACAGGCAGCCTTCCCTCACCTCCATCAATTAAAAACTTTCACCTCATTAGCCTTAATAACCCGTCTCAAAAAAAAAAAAAGTGGATTGCTCCGAAGAAGTCGCTTGAAGAAAAAGTTATAGCTGACTACAATTCGCCGTCTCTCAGAACAATCATTAATCATTAAATTGAAAATAAAAGTTGTAGTTTTCGAGGTGCTGTAAGCTGGTTTCGAAATGGTATAATACTGAAAAATAACTTCGATATTCCATATAGAGTCATAAATATTAAAGTTCTTCAGCCACTATATACCTCTGCGCCCTGATTCTAATAATTAAGAATTTCATCTTCGTCCATCAGTAAAACTCTTCAACATTGAAACCGTGAGCAAGGTCTTCTCACGTAAGTACAATTAATTTTACTTTTATTCGAAACTATCATGTTAAAGTAATTTAACATCAAGGTCGAAATTGGATCCTGAATTAACTAAGACTATTAGCGACATATTTGATGATTTGGACCAAAACTTCTTTTTGGCCCACACAAGTACAAAACTAGAACATACCTACCGGTTGTGGACAGCATATTAATCAGCAATAATCCAATAGAAAAGTTACAAGAGCGATTTGATGTGGATTTAACTCCGATGGACATAGCATCTATCAAATTTGGCCCACTTTTCTCTGGAAGGAATTTTCAGCCGATATTAAGCCATTTTTCGATTGAATATGCGACACTTCTCATTTTAAAATTTAAAAATGGTTTAATATGTAGGTAATAATTTTAAATTTTTGTAAATTTTATGATTTTTATTTATATACATGTATATATAACCCAAAATATATACATGTGAATATTCTAATTAATTTAATGATATTTGTTCTTACATATTTACAGTTTTTTTTACATCTCTAAAATATAGTTACATATATAAGTACATAATTGGCTTTTTTAGACTGACTCTTTTTGGAGTATGGCTTTCTTAGTACTGCCTCAACCGCCTTGCTTCTGACCAATCCACTGCTTAAGGACTGTATTTATAATTTTAATTGTATTTATATATTAGAAATGATTAAAATAGGGTTCCGATTAACAGAGGTCCGGTCAACCGAGGTCCCGATTAACCGAGGTGCCTAGTCTGAGGGGGGGGGGGGTATGTGTATGTATATGAAGATAAGCCCTTGGCCATGACGGGAACTTCAATCCCAACTCTCAGAAGAAAATCAACTCACAAAACATAGGATGGAAGCTAGTGTTGTGAAAAGAATCCTATGGTTAATTTCTTTCCAAGAATTAGTTCCCTACGCTTCCTCTTTGGAAACTTAAGTTAATGTTTGGTCGCGCTATGGCTAACATCGTGTTGAAAACACGTGAACGAGTGACTGTGTCGCTTAAAAAAAAAAAAAAAAAATAGAAGCGATTCATCGCTTAGACAAAGGTGAGTCTTTAGAAAAAGTAGCTCAGGATTACAGAATTAGAGAACACTTTGGGTGACTGGAGAAGGAATAAGAAGCAAATTGAAGATTACGTTTATCAATCTGCATCCAAGGAGGCTTCAACTTGTAGATCTACATTAAAGAAACCATCATCCGAGCTTTTTAAAGAGGCCCTTTATTGTGGCTTTTCCAGGCAAGACCTTAAGGAATCCCGGTAAGTGGTCCATTGTTAGAAGAAAAAGCATAATCTCTTAATTCAAAATTGAACAATCTTATTGAGAAATTCGAATTGAGTAAAGGTTGGCTTAATCGGTTCAAAATCAGACATGGTATTAGAGCTCTCAGCATTTGCGGGGAAAAATACCGCATGCAGTGGATACCGAATCTTAATCCAAATTAATTATTGATTTTGAATCATTAATAAAAACTCTAAATCTATGCGCTGACCAAATTTACAACACGGATGAGACTTGTGGTACAAAGTCTTGCCTCAAAAAAAAAAAAAAAAAAAAAACTACAATTAAATAAAAGATTTCTTTTTAAAAAAATCTGGTGCGATGCGCACAACACACAACTTTCACTAACCAACTTACTTAGGTTAGAAATCGACGTGTTTCGATATGTAAACGCCATTCCTCAGCTTCACACATTTTTCCACATTTAAGTATATACTTATATTTGTATATCTCCATAAGTTATAGAGTATCTGTATATGAAAATTTGGTAGTTCTCAGCACTTTTCGATTCTTTATTGCTAATTTATTTATGAAGGGACTAATTTCATCAACAGTCGAGTTTTTTTTACTACTGCTTTCTTGTTTTTTACTACTAGTTGCTTTTTGCAAATACATCGTGAAGGTGAATCGATAGGTGTATTTACGTCTCTTAGGCCTTTCTGGAAATCAAGAACGATTACTGTTCCTCTAAAATCGCTTTATACTGTCTTCAAAAATTTATTATGGAACAACAAAGTTTCTAGACTAAAATATACCTATATTAATTATAGACTATTATCTTATACCATACTTTTACACACCTGCGATGGTGCTTCAAAAATTTGAGCATCACTTATTTACTCTCTAAAATAACATTAATCTTTTTATTAATAAATAAAGGTTTTTATTTTCATAATACGGTTAATAAAATTTTGGCTGTCATATATACATACATCAAATATACAGTTTAATCAAAATCGTTAAAGCCGTTTTTGAGTAAAAAAAAAAAAACACGTGAAAATGTGACAAAATTTATTAAGGATTGATTAATTTATTAAGTGCCCCCTCCGTTTGACCAATTTTGATAAACTTTGCGCTGTCGCATCACGGTCATATACATACATTGTTGGGGACCCAGAGCCCAACATAAATTTTATGACAAACCCCCCCTCACTTGTACGGGTGTGCGGGGCCAAACTGCCGTGGCAACACTGCGGGCTTGCACTTTACCCAGAGCAAGAAAATTCCGGTACAAGTGTGACAGGGGTGAGAAGAAAAAAAGGTAAAAGAAAATCGTCGCTGATATGCAGGAGTAGAAGAAAGAAGGCGGCGACGGAGGCCCCTCAAAATTCCGGGCGGAGGCATCCAAAATGCAGGAAGACACAACCCCCCCCCTTTTTTTTTTTGCCAGGAACTCATCTCTAGTGAGTTAACAAATGCTAAAATTGTAATAAATATGCTCATTAAAGTAATTTACTTTCATTTTATAAACCAATACAGTCCACTCATATTTCATTTATCATATAAAAAAGTATGGTCTCCATATATCCATATATGGACACATAGATATACCAAATACCGAGTTTAATCAAAATCGTTAGAGCCGTTTTTGAGAAAATCGAAAACCTCCGTTTGACCAATTTTGATGAAATTTTTGCTGTCACATCGCGGGCATATACATATACTAAATACCCAATTTCAGGTCTGTGCGGTTTATAGGTTTTGAGCTTGTCTGTTCACATACACACATACACACAGACCATTTCGCGGGACTTGGTTAATTGGACTCAGGGGACCCCAAAACGTGTATTTCCGTTGAAAACCGGAAGTCGAAATTTTTCACGATCGCAATACTTCCACTTACTATATATTTCATATATAGGTAAGTGAAAGTAATAACCGATTATTTCCCATTAACCGATTATTTCGATTAACCGAGGTAACCTTGGTCTCTATCGACTCGGTTAATCGGAACCCTACGTATATGAATCTGTTTGTATGTAATATTCAAAAACATAAAGACGTTTACACATCCAAATATGCGCAATTATTGTTATATTCTAATAGTTAATGTTAAACTATCCACGGTCATTTTCCAAATTCTATTGTTATAATAATTAGGAATATAAAAAAAATTATCTGTATTTTTGATTTTACTTTACAATGATGGACTGCTTCCTAAATGTGGCAGTGTAATCAGTTTCATTATTGTTATTTGTAAGTTTTTTCTAACCAGTGTATCATTAGTATACCTTTTTTATAATATACCTTTACTGTCCTGAACTTGCCGATATATAGTAGAGTAATATGGTTAGTCTCTATACACCTATTTGTTTTGTATAGCATCAGCAACATTGTCAGTACATTAATACAAATCGTACGTGTGCATATATATTTTGAATTCGGTATATACTGTCATATTACCTATTTATTTTATATATTTATATTTTATCTAATGAGCTCATATAATTTTATCCCAAGTCGTTTGTTCATTATAGGGCAAGATTATGACAACAATATAGTCGCGAAACGTCACCATGATACGTTTATCATTCACTGAACCTCAAGAACCCTATTATTATATTTAAAATCAACGGTAAAGAAACCATACGCAATATATATTGGGGATGAGACACGATTAATTACATGAATTATCATTGAAATTAGAATTAAATTTTCTCCAGGAAAAAAGATATCCTGGTGAAGTTGAAATATTTAAAGTAAACGATTTAATTTGCTAAAGAATAAGTTCATTCACATTATGTCCTTGTGGCATAGACCCCTAAAATCTTGTCGCTAAGGAAGATGTAATCGGACTTCTTTGAACTTGCTACGGGGCTAACTGAACAGAGTTAGCACAACAGAGAGACAAGGAAAGTTCGTTGACTCTATCAAATCAACCCTTTGTTCCAGAATATGATGCCAGTAAAGGCCACCGCGCGTTGACTACAGTGTGACCACATTGTGACATTGTTTAATCACTGTTTCAGTTCAAAATGTAAACACAGTTTTAGCAATCAAGAGAGCAGTAGTAATCTGTACCTAGGACGTATAATAGCCTGGTAAACAAAGAAAGGAGGGCCATCATTTAAAATGAAGGGCGAGTAATTGAAGTTTGGGGGATTAGTCATCATTTTGTAATAAGTTTATATCCCAATATTGAAATTGTTGAGATATCCGGCCGGCCGGCCGTCTAAAAATATTTAAGCCGTTTTATATGCGTATCGTAAGATACCAAGGGTGCATCTAAAAACATTAAGATTCATCTAAAAATTAAGAACTGAGTTTATGTGAGGGAACTGATTGCATGGGTTAAGTTTGGAATTGCACTAAACCATAAAACATTAAATTTGTTGGTTCAGAGTGGAATTCAGATAATGCAAGAAATAAGGAAAGGTTTCGTTATTGAATGATAAAGCTAGCAAACGAATGTTGAATATTAATTACTTACTATATACTGAATAGAACAGAAGCCTGGATTAGGCTGCACCTATGTACCATCTGATGTACCATCATATTACAGATTATCTGACTAAATTATCAGATTATTTTAAATTGTGCTAATACCTTCCTCATCATAATATCCTAGTGAATTCCTTAAAAATAATTCGATTTAATCATACGTTAATTTAAAAATATTAACACCCCTTGTCAAATGACCGAGTTAATCCAAAAGCCCTAGAGATGAGTGGGATTATAGGTGAGTCAAGTGAAATTGTTCTCTAAATCCCGGGACGGATAAGCCCCTACGAGGAAAAATGATGAATAAAGAAAAAAAAAAGAGCTCGAATATATTTAAGGACAAAATTTATTTTAGGCGGACGTTGTATATTAGACTTAGTTATGTCGCCTGGCATTATAAGAGAACTTTCTGTGACAAATCACTTTCTGTTTTGACTTTGATTTATGATTACATCATTTTAACTTTATGAAAAATGTTGGAATCGTTAGGTTTACAGCATTGCGTTTATGAGCATGCTTTTAGGCGGCAAACTATTCCAAAAACTCGATTATATAATTTTATATGTTTCTAAGACCCCTATTCTTTACTATTAAAAGTTACGAGCGATAGATAATGAACTAGGAAAAGGAGCATTATAAGATATTCATACAATCGTTAGTTATCAGTAACTGCTTCTTGTTTATAACGAAGGATTCTACATTGTGCGGATTTTGGTAGGGGAGAATCTGTATAATAGAGTGAGATCTAATTGGACCAGATTATCCATCCAATTAGAGTTGTGTGGATGAATTTTTAATGATTGGAGGGTTTGTGAGGGTTGATATGGAGGGTTTGTGAAGTAAATATCGGGAAGAGCTTTCTCTTTTAATGTTTTATGAGGATTGCATACGGTTTGGCAAATTGAAGAGAATGTTACCGAAATAACCATTACCAACTAAAAGGGTGAACGCGTCAGTGATTTTCTGCTTGTACTTCAGCTAGTGCACTCACTATGTGGTAATTATATTGGTTCATGCCATAAGTTTACTTTTTAACTGGATTTAGAATTCAATAATAATAAGAAAATCAGTACTATATTAGTTGTTATAGTGTTACTAAAATATAATGAGGCTATTTACAAAAAGGTTATTGATCTTTTACATATTTAACCTCACTTAATACTTCCATGGCTAACCGGACAATGATGCAGTGGGTGTTGAATTTAATCCGAAAAGATGGAAGAAAAAGAGGTATCTTCATATCATAATAACTTTTAATATTAACACTGAACACACATACAATAGAGAAGGATGACTAATAACATCTGCTCATTTAATTAACAAAATAACAATTGCTATAGGAATCTTTCAATGAAACATATGACATATGAAATCATTCATAAATTATTTCATATCTCAACAGTGGGAACCCTCAATTTCGCTTATTCAGGAATAATTACGATAGAGATTTTGTATGATGATTACTCGGTATTGGCGTAACTAAGGATTTTTTACTCCCTCAAAAAAATCCTAACACCAAGGATAAGGATGCAACCCGACATCTTTTGCTTTGTAGGTCGTTATAATGGCACACTTTGAGAGCCTCACCAACTCAAAACAAATGTAATCTTCATGATCATTCCTTGACACAACAATCCTTTTGTTTGGGCAATATTTACCATCATCCCCTTACGTAGGAGCTCCTCATTCCATTCCACGAAGGCTTTCCACAACTTCTCCTAAAAGTCTGGTAGAAAACGATGTCATCAGCGTAGAGAAGGCACAGGAATAAGGCATGACGCATATCCCATATTTCAATTAATGTCTCATATTTTATGGATCTCATCCAGAAAAAATAGGAATAAAAGAGGCCTATCTATTTTCCTAACTACTTTAACCATTTCGAATGTAGCTGTTTTTCTCCCTTTTCCATCCACACTTTGTGTTGCATCTTTGTGCACATTTTATTGCAATGAGAAGATCCTCCAGGACGTTTTATTCGGAAACGCATTCCATATCTCTTTATGTAGGACGCATTCGAAAGCCGCTGTCAGTTCTAGAAAGGCTTCAGGATTACGTAATGATCCCTAGCCCATGCACCCTCAATTACTTTTCTAAGAACATATATGTGTCCTATTTCAGTTTAACGGGTCTAAATTTAGCTTGTACTGATTCGAGCTGCCCCTAAAAAATACGTCTTAATCTACTTTCCAGACTGCGTGTGTAGATATTATATACCGCAGAAAATAGACTGATCGGCGCATAATTGGTACATTCTGGGTGCTGTGTGCTTCTTCTGTATGATCCTTCTTAAGTATTGTAATAATTAAAACGAACTTCCAATCCTCTAGTACTCTCCTGACAACTCCTCTTGGTTACTTTTGACAGCAATGCCTATAACAGCTTTCCTCAGTCCACTCTATCAGTAGTCGATAAAGAGATGGTGTAAATAAATAGTATACTCATAAGACTTCTCCATCCTTTTCTTATCGAGAATAGGTGATCTATAGTTGACCGTCCCGGGCGGAAACCGCTCTCGTACTCGCCCAATAGTCGTCCACTCCTCACCACTATAGTCCGGCCGATGAAAGAAGCGACACGGAATTGCCCCCACCCTCAGCAGCCCTTCCCCTTCCCTGCCATCTCTCTCACCTTAGTTAGGCTTAGTGAACGGCTCATAAGCCGCGCTTCAGTACTAGTACCGTTCATTTTTTGTAAAATAAAAACAAAAAAATAAATTATCAAGATTATTAAAAACATAATATATTATTATGTTTTATAAAACATATGTTTAAACTTTTGTATGTTGTATGTTGGAAATCAATTATGTTTCGTTTGTTTTTGTTGTTCTCGCTTTTAGAATAAGAACAATAAAAATATTTTTTTTAATTTTGTAAATAAACTAAATTTCATTTTAGTTCATTTTTTATTAAACAAAAACACAAAAAATAAATTAACAAGATCAACAACAATATAATATATTGTTATGTTTTATAAAACATATTATGTTTTAACTGTTGTAAATTGTATTTTAAAAATTGTCTTTCGTTTGTTTTTGTTGTTCTCGCTTTTAGATTAAGATCAATAAAAATATATTTTTTTTAAATAAATTAACTTTCGTTTTAGTTGTGTTTGTTCATTGTTTATAAATTAAAAATGATTTATTATTTATTGTTGTTGTAGTTGCCTCTACCCAACGGGGTCATTGGCAATGTTCTTTTTTTTTTTTTATATCCTATTATAGTATCCTATATCTTTAAGGAAACGCATAAGCTTTTCCACACTTTCCTCCGAATCTTGCAGAATTTCCGGTAGTGACTCGTTCAATTTTAATTTTCTCCTCATTACTTGAAAATAATTACAGTCCACTAATATATGTGAAACGATCATGGGGGCGCCTTATTTAACGCAGGTAGGCTGTACTAAGTTGTGCAGAACGTATGCGTGGAAGAATTCGCAGTGACCAATTCTTAGGCAACCATTTTTTACATTCCTTTTTTACTTGCAGTAGTTTAGACGGGCTCCTTCTCCAGGCTTCCTTCCACTGATCCATCAGTTTTGACTATACATGTCTCACCCAATCCTCTCGGGGAATGAGGTCTATGGATTTGACCTGACTATGATCCCCTGTTCGGGCCAGTTTCGATGCACCATCTGCTTTTTCATTTCCACCAATGCCACAATGGGATGGGGCCCAAAAAACAATTGTTCTGCCTACCCTCTGGACGTCATAAATCAGATTAAGTATTTCGAGGATAGTGGCCTGTTCTGGTCTTTGGCTTCTTATTGCCAGTAGGACACTCATCGAGTCAGTGATGATAGCTGATTTTTGATGATTAGCTACTTTACAATGGAACAGAGCTTCCCTTATAGCAGTTGCCTCATGTGCTCTTTTCTTATCTCTCATTATTCTTTTGGCACTTCTTTTTTCGGAATATGACTTATATGTACTGCGGGTTTTCCTTGGAGCATCTTCATTCGGGTTTCATTCCTTTCTTATATGACCTTTTGGCAATCCCCATCTAGCTATGTGTTCCTTCTTCTAGTCTCTCCCAGAACATCCTGTGCCGTATTCTTGATAGATTATTTTAATCTTTTCTATCTTTCGTCCGCGCAAAATTCTTCCATAATCCATACCTGACACCGATGTTGGACCGGTCTCTTTCTATACCTCTGTCTAATAGATTCTTCCATCAGCCCTTCCATCTAAAACGAATATGCTTTTTCCTCCAATATCCTCTTCCTCTGGGCCAAGCTTTATACTTTGCCAGTACCAGTAAATCATCCGAGCAGTAGTCCACTCCCCTGAAACTTCGCGCATCTGTTATGTGCGAGCGGTGTCTTGTGTCCACCAGTATGTGGTCCAACTGGCTTTTCGTTCGGTCACCTGGGCTTATCCATGTTTCCTTATGGATATTTTTGTGGGGGAACATTGTGGTCATTACCTTCAAATCTTTCGAGGTAGGAAACTCAACAATTCGGAAGCCATTGTCATTTGTAGTCTCGTGTCTGCTGTGTTGTCCGATAGATAGCATTGAAATCGCCAAGTACAATCTTTGTGTCGTATTGTTGTATTTTATTGGTCAGTTGGGCACAGAATGCTTCCTTGTGTACCTTTTCTGCATCTTCACATGGAGCATGTGCGCTAATCATTGATACATTGCAGAATCATCACTTCAATCTGGTTTTGCAGCTTCAGTCATCAACGCAGTTGTATCTCAAAGACCTAGGCATTATTTTGAATAAAAGTATTTTAAATACAAATGAAAATACTTTTTATTTTATTTTAGTATTTTAGAATGGAATTATAATTAAAACGAAAATGTATTTCTAATGGACGTTCGACCTCCGTTATCGTTCTGATTTGGATCTTGGAACAGAAATTTGATTTTAGTTGAATATATATTGAAGGTTATATTATTTTTTAATTCCAACGAAACTTTTAAATGATCCCCGTCCAATTCATTCTCTTAGTATTCCTTGATGAAAACCTTAACATATCCCCTGAGCTGAAATAGACAGTTGATGTATTTTACTGTTCATTTGAGTCATGATCAAAACGAAGAACTGGGCAGAGAAAAAGATCCTCTCTACAGATGATTAATGAACTCGCTTTGGCAGAAAGCGACCTGCTCAACAAGTGTGTGGCACCCTCCTGGATAAGTTCCAGTGGAAAAGTTGCTCTTTTTCTCCAGTGTTTATATCCTACTCTTATTTATGTGTTATTCAGTATATCCAGTTATGTAGAACAAAACGGGTATTTTATTTTTTCACTTCATTGCTACTGCAATACATGACTTCAGAGATACTACTGCTGCATATTGAATAAAGTATGTAGATGAGTAATGAGCTCTCCTGAACATGGGTTTCTTACGATTTAGTTTTCTAACTTGTTTTTATCCCAGAGGGGTATGATAATTAGTTGGGTCTCAGCAAGTAACTGATACTGTTTTTTTTTAGATTAGGGTGAATATAATCTTACAGAACAAATTGTAATTTTTTTTTTTTATTTGTATTTTAGGCCATATCAGTAAAAATTTAATTTTGAACTTAGGCTATTGTTTATCGAAAAATATTAAAATTACAAATAATTAAATGATTGAAAGAATTATTATTCTATACAAATTACAAATAATTCATTCAATAACTGTTGGTTGGACCTTCGCTTATTAATGGTTAAGGGTAATAAGGCTTATTAATTTATAAATGAAAATTATTTAAACTGATATGTTCCCATTCAAAATTATGGTTGAAGTAAATCTATAAGAATTGTGAATAAGGGATAAATAGAATTTATTGTAAAATTCATAAAATTGCTATGTTCATGTTGGAGGTGCCGGGATTGCAGCCCACAAGTGCTGAACTCATTTGAATGCAAAATGTTATTGCTATGGCTTGCAGGCCATACGTTTCGACTTAAAAATATGAGAATAATTTTTTCGTAATATGTTGCAATTATAACTTATCATTACATGACAAATGCTGATCGGAACCTGCAGATATTGTTAAACATTATATGTTAGGGTTATCTAATACTATGGTCTTAAATACTTTAAATTACTTATCAATAGCAATAACAATTTGAAAAATGTATATTAAGATGTTTTTAGAAGTAGCGAAGACACAAGTTTTAATATCACAAAGTTATATCATTGGCTCTACTGCACAAATACAAAAATGTGACATGATGAGTTTTACGACCGTAGTGCAGATATGTTCCCCCATTCCCAACTCTTTGCAACTGAGATAAAAGCGTGGCAGAAACATATTTTCACCAGGAACGAAAAGTAAAGCCAAAACGTCAAGCTGTCAAAAGTGGCAGCCCTGGTCCTGACAGAGTCGGATCAAACTGTCCTAGCGCACTGTCATACGCCCTTTGCCTCCTCATACTACTTTGTCAGATGATTCTTCATTGGCAGTAACTTCCTTATCAGTTTTCCCCCCTCTGTAGTAACCAGGTTTTGTTATTTCTATGGTTTAGATAAATACAAACATAAAATGTAAATTAATGAACCAGACAATATATCTGAAATTTATTCTCTTCCGAAAAAATAAATTTCTATTGCTTAAAAACTTTATGTTTAGTAAGAATATCCCTCATAAAACATTTTATCTTTATTTTCCTCTTTCCTTGTCTCCTCGGCAATAAGGAAAAAGTATAAGTTGTGCCTTCCACTTCTACCCCTTGTTTTCTCTTCTTTTCACATCAAGTTTACTTTTTTTTATCATGAGGGTTTTATCTCCAAGAGACCTCTTATTACAATAGATTAAAAAATGCATCAAGAAAGTCAAAGTCAAAAACAACAGTGACCAAATTTGCTTGCTGCGCCACAGCACAGGTATAAATCACGGTATAATAAAATGGGTTGGATTTGCTGATTATTACCACCCGTGTGGTATTTCTCTTTATTAGCTGAGGGAGATCACCCTCCGTGATGACTAGGGTAAACCAGACAGTTATTGACCATCAGAAAAGTTATTGACACCCCAAAATTTAAATTAAAGATATAAGTAAACAAGTGCTAATTTTATGTCAAGATATACATGAATCTAATGTTTGAAGGGTCCTGTAAGTCATCTATGAAGTGAGTGTTTAGAAAACTAACCATAGGGAGGTTTCACAATGAAATCCACAGGGTGTCAATAGCCAGTTTTTGCACTTTTTACAATAAATATTGCCATATGGTAAAATTTATTGAACTTTTGACCCAAAAAAAACCTCTTGAGTCTTTATAAGGATAGATGAAGAGGAGCTACAGGAAGTTTCAATTTGATCACTTTATAAAAAGTATTTTTTTTTTACATTCACCATAGAAATGTAGTCCTAAGGGTGTCAATAACTGTACGGTTTACCCTACATGAATTATGAAAGATTATAATTGTCCCATGAAATCACTCTTCAACTTATCATTAAATTCAGACGATTCTGCATCATTTGGATATGAGAAAGGTTTTTAGTTTTTTCTAAAAAAATTGCAAGACACAAAAATAAATTCAGATTGTTTAACAAGCCAGGGATGCCTATTCCATCGCATTAAAAATGGTGCTTTTAGGAGAAGATTTAATACAGTTGTTTAAAAAAAGATAAAGCTGCAATCTGTTTCACGTTTCCCGTTGTTCCGTAATTCGAAAGTTTCTAATTTCTATAACGTGTCCCTACTTTTATTTATTCATTTAGTAAAGATATCCCTAGGTCACTTCTGGGCCTATTTAGGGTATTAGCTTACTGTGATTTAACGGGACTCTCATCGCGTCCTTTTCAGTTAGCTTACAAGATCCCAGCTTTCGTTTCCCGTTCGCTTCGTTAGCTTTTCAGAGATTAAAAAAAAACCCCAAAAGGGTCCTTTTCTTACTAAACGGTGCTATGTTGACTTTGCCCAGAAGTACCACAGGGAAACGAAGAACAGAAGAGGCATGTCAAGTCAGATGACAATTTTAACATTAATGCTGATTTCACAATATATGACAATGCGATTTCTGGATCGCTGTTTGAGAAACAATGCCTAGTCTACAATTCAACTATTCCTATACTAACTATGCCTATATAATAAGTGTTTCATTCACTTGTTATTCGTTAGTAGAGTGATTAAAGTTGTAGTAAGTATAGGAGCGGTCTCATTTCCATCAAGTTCTTTACCGACTACTCCTCTATGGTTACTAGCTGAGAACTGAAAAGGAGAAAGAAGAGACAAATAGAGTTGACTTCATTCTGGGTGTATTTTATTACAGTGCCCGGTGAGGAGTAGAGCTCCTTGCCCCCAAAGCCAGGCTAACAAGTTAGGCCTTTAGCCCTACAAAGCCAGTTACTACCTTTTCTTTTTTCTATCTACAAAAGCTCCCTTCCTAATATACTTTTTTTTTTTGTAACTAATACCCTTCCACCGCAGACTTTCATTATTTTTTGTAGATTAAATTACCGAGATAAGAGTTTAACAGTTCTGGTTTTTCTCTGATTTAAAAACTGACACGAAATTTATTTGGTATCATCAAACGCCTGAAAATATGCTATGCGGTCAGGTCTAGTTGACTATTTTTTGCTTTTGTGATAATTATTGATTGCTTGATGTTTACGATAATTACCTCTGTATGAAATATATAGTAAGGGAAAGTATTGCGATCTTGAAACTTCAAAATACATGTTTTGGGGACCTCTGAGTCCAAATAACTAAGCCCCCCGAAATCTTCAACTAGACTGCAATAAAAAGTACGAAATTGAAATTAGCGTACTAAGGATTAGGATTTAGGATAAGGATTTATAAAGAAGTAAGTTTAGTTGTAAATCGTTTGTTAACTTACGTCATTATAAAAATAAAGGTGGCATTATTGACATGATTTTAAAATGGGAATTTCAAAGCAATGTTGGGCATATTTCTATTTATAAATACGAATAAGAATTTATTTTTATCTTGATATGAATAGACATTTATTTAGATAACAAAATTTGTACATAAATTCGTATTCAAAACATTGAATACAAATAAATTCGTATTGACAGGTGTGAATACGAAAAAGGTCGCATTCACAAATTCTTCTGTAAATACAAATAAGTGTATAGGGAAAATTGTGAATATTCACAAACAATGTGAATATTCATAATTAAATCGTTATGCACAAATAAAGGTGTGAGTAAGGAAAAATTCACTAAATGAGTTGAGAATTTTTTAAAAAATGAAATATTTCAGAAAAAAATTATAAATTATGCTTCGGATTTCTCCATATTGGCATCAATTGTTGGCCTAACTCATTTTATGGAAATGATATCAGCACCTGATAAATTACCTGATATCGATTAAGTTTGATTATTAGGTTATTTGGAATGCTGATTATGAAAATAATATAGATTTTAAGGTTACTCACTCAGGTATCGATTTATTATACCTTATGCGATCTAATCGATATTGGGGTAGGCTATTGGTTTATCGAAGGTGCTGAATACCATTATGAAAATGGTATATCAATTATAAATTATTAATTTATAATTTATAATTAACAAAATCAATTATAAATTTTGAGATCTCTTGCTCATGTATCGATTTATTTCAACATTCGCGATATAATCGATATTAGGGTCGGCTTTCGGGTTATCGGAGGTGCAATTACGAAATTAAAGTAGCTATAGAAATAAAATATTTTTTTGGAATAAACCAAATGCGCGACTTTAAAATAATAATAAAATAATAACCTTTTTGTTATAACCTCATATGTAAATCTATAAAACAGCTTTCTCTTCTGATTCTGCTTATACCCTCATTATGGACTCTGATATTATTTCCAGAAAAAGAGAAGCTAATGAATGGTGTAAACATGATATACTAGAAGGTCTTTGATAATTATTTTTAGCGCATGCGCACGGCTTTTTACTTTCACTTACCTATATATGGAATATATAGTAAGTGGAAGTATTGCGATCGTGAAAATTTTCGACTTCCGGTTTTCAACGGAAATACACGTTTTGGGACCCCCTGAGTCGAAATGACCAAGTCCCGCGAAATGGTCTGTGTGTGTGTGTGTCTGTGTGTGTGTGTCTGTGTGTGTGTGTGTGTGTGAACAGACTAGCTCAAAAACTATAAACCGTGCGATCCTGAAATTGGGTATTTAGTGTAGGTGTGGCGATGTGACAGCATAAATTTCATCAAAATTACTTAAAAGGAGGGGGTACTTTACTTAATAACTTTTTAGGTTTTTTTGGATTTTCTCAAAAACGGCTCTAACGATTTTGATTAAACTTAGTATTTAATCGATTTATATGCCCGACATATGACTGTAAAAATTTCATCAAAATTGATTAACCGGAGGGGGGACTTAACTTAATAAATTTTGTATCATTTTCACGTGTTTTTCTTATTTACTCAAAAACGGTTTTAACGATTTTGATCAAACTTGGTATTTGATGTATTTATATGCCCGAGATGTGACTGTAAAAATTTCATCAAAATTGATCTACGGGAGGGGGGACTTTACTTAATAAATTTTGTACCATTTTCACATGTTTTTTTTATTTACTCAAAAACGGTTTTAACGATTTTGATCAAACTTGGTATTTGATGTATTTATATGCCCGAGATATGACTGTAAAAATTTCATCAAAATTGGTCAAAGGGAGGGGGGACTTTACTTAATAAATTTTGTATCATCTTCACGGTTTTTTTTTATTTACTCAAAAACGGCTTTAACGATTAACAAAAATAAGATATGAATTTAGAAAAATGTGTTACTTTGGGAAATGAATTTTAGCAAAACACGTCAATTTCTAATCTAAGTAAGTTGGTAAGTGAAAGTTGTGTGTTGCGCGCACGCACAAGATTTTTTACTTTCACTTACCTATATATGAAATATATAGTAAGTGGAAGTATTGCGATCGTGAAAAATTTCGACTTCCGGTTTTCAACGGAAATACACGTTTTGGGGTCCCCTGAGTCCAATTAACCAAGTCCCGCGAAATTGTCTGTGTGTGTGTCTGTGTGTCTGTGTGTGTGTGTGTGTGTGTGTGTGTGAACAGACTAGCTCAAAAACTATAAACCGTACGAACCTGAGATTGGGTATTTAGTGTATGTACATGCCCGCGATGTGACAGCAAAAATTTCATCAAAATTGCTAAAAGGGAGGGGGTACTTTATTTATTAACTTTTTAAGTTTCTTTCGTTTTTCTCAAAAACGGCTCTAACGATTTTGATTAAACTGAGAATTTGATCTATTTATATGCCCGAGATATGACTGTAAAAATTCCATCAAAATTGATCAACCGGAGGGGGGACTTTACTTAATAAATTTTGTATCATTTTCACGTGTTTTTTTTATTTACTCAAAAACGGTTTTCACGATATTGATCAAACTGGGTATTTGATGTATGTATATGCCAAAGATGTGATAGCCAACATTTCATCAAAATTGATCAACCGGAGGGGGGACTTTACTTGATAAATTTTGTATCATTTTCACGTGTTTTTTTTATTTACTCAAAAACGGTTTTCACGATTTTGATCAAACTGGGTATTTGATGTATGTATATGCCAAAAATGTGATAGCCAACTTTTCATCAAAATTGATCAACCGAAGGGGACACTTTATTTCATAACTTTTTTTCTAATTTTTAGATTATCTCAAAAACGGCTTTAACGATTTTCTTCATATTCGTCATGTTTAATGAAAATTGAGTGTTATTTAATATCAGGTAAGCGTTATCATTATTAAAATGTTCTGAGGGGTTTATAGAGCAAATGAAAACAAAAATAAGATATGAATGTGGAAAATGCGTAACTTTGAGAAGTGGCATTAACAAAACGCATTAATTTCTTATCTAAGTAAGTTGGTAAGTGAAAGTTGTGTGTTGCGCGCACGCACCAGATTTTTTAATTCGGAATAAGTATCATTTTTCTTTGAAACCTGTTTTTTCACCGAGTTGAAGGAATGGTAGAATATTAATTTTTAAAATTGATTGAAAGATTCATGGAAGAAAGATGCTGTCCTGGCTGGAAAATATTCCGTAATTTTAACAAGTAATATAATTTTAAATAGAGTACCGGATATGCGGTATTGTCCTGGGAATACCGCCTTGGGGATTATTGGGGCCAGGGGGGAGTAGGAGTGGTAAACCTTCCCCTTGTATCTTATAGAGAATCGTGTGGTTTTCCAGGATTTCAGTAACCGTCCGGAGGTTTGTTACAAGGAAAGAAATATAGATCCTCAGCGCCTGCTGACTCTGAGCTACCATAATCCTTGGACCTAGACCCATTTCTCATTGTCATTGAACCCGTGAGAGCTCACGCCATCGGTGGGAAGGACACTGCCAAATTGGCCCCAATGGGATTGGTTATGGAGCTATAGGCAGTCTGCTACTGCACCATGGTGACCATGGCTTGCAGCAACGTGAGATTTGGGCCACCCCCTCCAGGCTGTCTGTGCTCCCGCAAGGAACACAAATGTCTGTAAGAAGACCACACCGCGCGGCCAAAGGTCCGCGTGTTGCCCGCGTCCTCATTCGGGCTAATGCGCCAACAGAAAAAAAACCTGAATTATTCATACGAAAAGAAGAAGTGACCTCTGCAAATGAATCCAATATTTATTGTTCCAAATTAAATATATAATAATATAGTTTTATAAATCGGGTTTTCTTCTGAAATCAATAAAAGTAATATTTTCCATAAATTAATATCACAAGTTCCTTCCAAAGAGAACCGTTCCTATATAACCTGACGAATAACTTTTTTTTTTTATTTACATGGTTTCACAGTTTATTTAACTTCTGTCTGAAGAGCTTATATGTCGTCTTTTTATTTAGTACAGCTACTTACTTCATTGATATTGAATATTGTTGATTTCATTGAATATATTGATATTATCATTTTTAAACTATTGATGTAGTTTTGATGCAATGAATTGTATGTATTTAGTGCCCAGTAAAATTGTTTTATTTCTAATTGTAAACAATCATTTGCCAATTTATTGAACAAATTATTTGTCTTCTTTAGGTTATTTGTCAAAAAGGTGGTGTTAAAGAGATTTTTAAAGGTAAATCTTGTCAAGTAAATGGTGGGGAATTATTTTTAAAGTTTTACACTTCTTAAGATAAAAATTTTTGTTGTTAATGCTTAAAATTTTTGAAAACAGTAATCCCGATCTACTTGTTATAAAATTGGACAAAAAAAAAAAAACTCTTTTCATTACTAAGTCAGAACATCATTCAAAAATGCTTAATCTCCTCAATGACCGGCAAAACTATCGCAGTATCCGTAAGGACCCCTCTACAGACCTCCAAGAAAGAATTTTAACATACATCGATAAGCTTATAAAAAATAAATTCATAGAAGAAAAACAAAAAGATAATTTAATAAATAGGCATTACACCACACCAAGGATACACGGACTAAGCAAATTGCAAAAACCGGACAAACCACTTAGACCAATTAACAATAATATTCAAGGCATCACTGAAAAACTAGCAAAATTTCTGAACCCATCCCTCAACAGCTTAAACAGTCAAAACCCTTTTGACGTCAAAAATTCAAATGAAGTTAGACAAAAGAAAATAGATAAAGATGAATGTTTGGTTAGTTACGATGCAGAATCTCTTTATACAAACATACCGTTAAATGAGGTTTACAAGATAATCGAAAGTAATTGAAATGAAATCGAACCACACCCGCCAATAATAAACAAATCAATGTTCCTTAAAGGAATAAAACTTGTATGTGTTAATGGTTATTTCATATACAATGGTGTTTTTTACCGTATAATCAATGGACTCCCCATGGGAGGATGCGTTTCAACAAATTTAAGCGGCATTTATTTGAATGAAGTTTTAAAAACAGCAATAAGCAAATTAAATAAACCACCGAAACTCATCTTAAAATACGTTGATGATATCCTCGCCATTATAGAAAAAATGAAATAGATACGTTTTTAAATATTTTAAACGACAGTTCTGAAAAATTAAAATTTACTGTTGAGTTAGAACTTAATAGGGATATTCCACGTCAATTCAACACATGCTTGAGCCTCACCATTACAGATTTTCTTGAAATTTGGTACAAGTGTACTAATTGTATCTACTAGAACAATTGTGAAATATTACTGAGATATGTCTACCCGTTTTTGAATTATTGGTCTCTAAAGCCCTCAAAAATAGATCCAGAAACAGAAAAAATTATGATTAAAAATGTAGATGTCTTCCTAATTTGACTAGGATTATGAGATTGGTGTTGTTCAACAGCGCATTCCATGTTGGGTATACAACAATGTATAGGTTGATACTAAAAAAATTTTCTTAAAACTAAATGTAAAATTTTAATTTCAATTTTCTCAAAAAGCGCATTTTTTAAAAATTTTATATTTTTTTGAAAAATAGGTAGTATTATATCTATTCATACAGCAAAATATAAAAGTGGGATGAAAATTTCTTCATCACTAAAAAAATTGAAAATTAGATATCAAATTTCCTAAATCTAGTATTTTATGATTAAAAATCTGGTGTGATGTGCTCAACACACAACTTTCACTTACCAATTATAGTATTCTATTACCAAGAATAGAAATCGACGTGTTTCGATAATTTTTAAAGGCCATTCACACATTATTCCACATTTATATGCTTTTTATTTGTATAGCTCCATAAATTATAGAGTATCTGTATAGCAAAATTTGGAAGTTCTCAGTACTTTTTGATTCATTATTGCTTATATATCTTTTTAAGGGAACTAATTTCACCATTTTTTTTAACTGCCTGCTTGTCTTTTACTAAAAGTTGCTTTTTGTAAATATATCGTGAAGGTGTAAAATAAATGTTTTTATTAATAAATAAAAGTTTTTATGTTCATAATAAGGTTGGTTGTCACATCGCGGGAATATACATACATTAAATATCGAGTTTAATCAAAATAATTACAGCCGTTTTTGAGTAAATAAAAAAAAACACGTGGAAATAAGAAAACATTTAAAAAGTAAAGTGCCCCCTGCAATTGATCAATTTTGATGAAATTTTGACTGTCACTTCCCGGGCATATACATACACCAAATACCCAGTTTGATCAAAATTGTTAAAACCGTTTTTGAGTAAATATAAAAAAACACGTGATAATGAGAAAACATTTATTAAGTAAAGTGCCCCCTCCGTTTGATCAATTTTGATGAAATTTGTGGAACGTGAAAAACGTGGAATTGCCCAATAATAAAATCAGGTTTTTGGATATAGATATACACAGAAACAAGATAAACCTTTTGACTACATCCTGGTGTAAAAATCCTTAACTAGTAATAGAATATTAAATTGGCACAGTAATAAAAAAATTAACACCGCAAAAAACCTAATAGAAAAAGCAAAATCAATAACTGATGACAGCCATATTACAGAAGTGAAAACAAAAATATATGAAATTCTAATAGAAAATTGATATCCCATCAGGCTTATAAATAGGTTATGGTACAAGCAAAAAAAGACAATAGATAACGAGAAAATCAAAGAAAATAGTAATGACTTAACATTTACTCACGGGGAAAGTACTACTAATTGAAATAGATACTAAAAAGTGCAATAGAAACTTAATCACCAATTATTTTAATGTTCAAAATAATATATCAAAAACTAATAAGTAGAAAATGGGAACTAAACATACAAATGATGTTAACAAATAAACCAACCCCAGGTCACACCTATACAAATATTTTGGAGTAACCTATATCGAAGGCCTAACCAGTAAAGTAGAAAACACTTTTAGAAAATATGATTTAAGCGACATAAAATTTGGAACCACAACAGTGAATAAGATCAATAAAGTATATTCAAACACTAAAGACAAGATTCCAAACGAAAAATTGAGGAACATAATATATAAAATAAACTGTAAACAATGTCCTGAAAAATCATATTACGGCACATCGCGATGGTTCGAAAGAAGATTACAGCAGCATAAGCAAAATTGTATCGCTAAAACGACAAAATCAAAATTAGCAACCGGTTTATCACAACATGCCGTGAACCACAAACATGTTTTGATTTCGAGAATGCACAAATTGAGCATCATGAAAAGAACACTAACAAAAGAAGAATAATAGAATCTATTTATATAACCAAAAACCTTCCAACAAACTGATGTTGATAATTTAAACATTTTCTACGCCAACACCATACACAAACTTAAAATAAACGTCAAATAAAACAGACACAATTTTTATTTTTTCCCCGTTGTATGTGAGCTACGATGAAAAGCTTTATAAAAGATACTTTAAATTATTCATAACCAATCAGCGAACGCCTATAATCATTCCTATTTAGCATCCCCACCCCTCTCTTAGAATACAATAGTAATCCGATCAGTTGCTCGGAGTTAGTGGTGGCAGTTATTACAATGAATGACAGATGGGTAAATATAATTTTTTATCAATCTATAGCAAATAACCTCTCTAAACATAACATAATATAATTTTATCTACCAGTTTTTTAGATCTTAAAATGACGCCTCCAGCAACAAGTTTTTTATTTACACCCTTAAAAATATTTTTATTCTAAATCACCGTAAGACCAATCCCAAAGTATGATGCATGGTAGGAACAAAATACAAAAAAGCTGAATGTTATAAAAGAAAGAATTCTATGTATTGTTATAAAATTATAAATTAACAATTTATGTAAATGTACTTACAGGCTTGAAAATGGCTCTAGAAGCCGAAACGTTGCCAAAATAAATTTTACTATTGTTTTTTGGTGAATATTGGCCTTTTTTATTTATCTAAAGATCGTTTTATTTTTCCATTTTTTAAAAACTTTCAATGACATATAGTTTGGGCATAGAGGCTCTGTTGAAAAAAATATAACCCATATTTATTACATGGCCCAGTACATTATCACCATTAGGTGTTAATTTTTTTTTTAATAGCTAAAATTTGAAGAAGATTAAATATTAGCATCAGTGTCAATAAGAAAACTTAATAGTAATAGCAGTAAGCATTACTAATCGTAATATTCTAAAATATATAGGCAAATGCTTTCAAATACTGACAAGTAAATATAAATTTCTACACCTTTACGATCATGCTTTGTATTTGTTTATTTATTAAAATGGATTGGAAAATTATGTAAGTTTTCACCGGTTAGATGGCAAGAGATGAATGTTCAAAATCTAATTTCAATTTATATTTAGATTAGAGTTGACTGGAAGTGTATTTTTGTTTTTTTAAATAAAAGAAAGTGATCCCTAAGGTTTTGAGACCATCCAACACGAGAAATTTTCAGGTACTTCATAATTTAATTCACTTACGGAGAACAGTAAAGCTATAATTTATACTGTCATTATGTAAGTTATTTAGTTAATCTCTTCATCTCCAACTGCATAGCTGGGTGAGGATCATTCCTTCGACAGACCTTGATCCAGGAATCTCTATCCCGAATCTTCCCTTTGGTCTCTGCCCTTCCACTTTCATTTTATATATCCCCTACTCCTTTCACCATCTCCTAAATAGGATATTAATAGTTATTAATGTTTTCTGAATTGTTGTTGAATGTTTAACTCAATTCAAATAAAAATTATGATTTTTTTTTTAACAAGAACACTATAAATCAAAAGGTTCACGTATTACGATTTTATATCTTGTTGCTGTTCTTACAGAAGAAAAAAGTCAGTTATAGTCTTAAACTATCTGCAGCAAATTAAAAAGTTAAATCACATGCTTAATTCACTCTCTTGAAAAATCACATATTATTAAAAATATGATGTTATCGAAAGTAGTGAGGGATATGTCCTTTATCGTTTAAACAACATGGCCAAACGTTCTTATTTATGCTATTTGTTTGTCATTGTAAGAAAAATATATTCTATACCAGTATGTTCATACTTGAATTGCTTGGATGCTTACGTATATAAGTACTATGCATACTATTATTTTACGTTACGTTACGTTACGTTAAACATTTTTAATAAGGACAACATGAAAGTTATTTAGTGCTTCCATTAGTGGACTAAAATGTCGAAGGAAGGGAGTATCGTGGTAGGTCTTTTCTTGTAAATGAGGCTTTCGCTTGGGTTCTTGTGGGCGTGAGTTAATTTTGTCGAGTTTCTATAGCGCACTTTCGCTGTGATCATTGAATGATTTTCGCTTTAAGGAAGAAAATCTTAATTACACTTTCTTTAAAACACCTTTGATACCTACCTAATATAAGACGCTGGCATTAGGATTACTTAAGATCTGCACAATTTTTCTTAGTTTAGTGCTATTTTTTTTTTTAGGAATTTAATATATTTTTTTTCTTTTTATCTTCATGCTTTTATCCACACCTGTTAGCAAGCAGCGGCAATCAGCGATCAGCGAATCCGTGGTGCGATAAATAAATTAGTTTGTTAAGCATTTTAGACATGAGGAAGGAAAGTGCCCAAGAGCACCTCTGTCCGGGCTTGATTCTTATTCAGCTTCTTTTTAGGGGCTTTCTAATGGGCATATCAGCCATCAGTTTTTGTGTCCTAATAAATAATTTGAAATAAAAACGTGAATAAAGAATTAGTATGTGTTGATTGAAAGCTGATTGTTTTAAGTTTGTGTGTTTGAGTTTTGTTACTTACGTACCAGGGAGCGTCTGATATAAAGTTTTAAACTTTTGGATGAAAACTTAGTAAATGTGTCATTTATGTTGAGCCGAATATCTATAACGCTGATGATATCTATAACGCCCTGTCCAAGAGGGCTTAAGAAAGTAGTTATATGTATTCTTTTTCTGCCTAATTTTTAATTTAAAAGATTTGGAAAATAGAGAGTAGAGAATTTTTAGTCTTTTATTAAATGTCTTTCTTTTTATTTTGACGATGAAAGTACACTCGCAGTAAAAAAAACCGGCGCATCTAGATTTTTCAAATATCTTTTTGTTGGACCAAGATAAACTTCCCAATTTTTTTCTTAGCAAAGATGCTTCTAAGAGGCACAAGGAAAATGAAGAAAAAACGACATATAAAAAATAAATAAAATTTAATATAAAAAACAAAATATCTCTAAAAATAAATATTGACTTCTTTACATTTTTAACTTTAATTAAACAAAAACAAAACGTCCTCAGTGCCGGGTATTCCCTCCTCTGGCTCTGATGACTGCTTTAATCCTCCTCGGCATACTTTGGATGAGGATAGGTACCCGTTCCTGGGGTACAGCCTCCCACTCTTTCACTAGCGCTGTCCTGAGGTCCTGTAGAATAATGGGAGGGTTTTGCCGCTATCATACACACCTCCTATACCTGTTCTATAGGGTTCAGATCTGGGCTTCGAGCTAGCCATGGCAGAGTACGAAAGCCGACCTCATCCAGGTACGCTTGAACGACTTGTGCGGTGTATGGCCGGGCATTATCTTGCATTAGGCGAACATTATTGCCAAAGAAAGACTTAAAATGCATCACATATTCTTCTAGAACCTCCGTGATATACGAGGTTGCATTGAGGGAGGGTCTGTTGAACAAGTGGAGGTCTGTCCTCGCTTCTGATGTGATGCATCCCCACACCTTAACAGACCTACCTTCGAAATTCACCGTTTCAGCGATGTTGCACTGGCTATATCTCTCCCCTTCTTCTCCATACTCTTACTCCGCCATCCT
Source organism: Aelia acuminata (assembly GCA_911387785.2). Lineage (NCBI taxonomy): Eukaryota > Metazoa > Arthropoda > Insecta > Hemiptera > Pentatomidae > Aelia > Aelia acuminata. The sequence goes on from OU426978.1 coordinate 99,939,481, forward strand.
GAGTATACAGATTAAACCTTGACTCGTCGCTGAACATAACGGAGGCCCAATCAGGCTCATTCCAGTTAGCATGTTCTCGGCAAAATTGAAGACATGCATTTTAGTGAGCTGCCGTCAACTGAGGACCTGTTACTGGGGGCCCTGGAGTGCAAGTTCACTTCGGCGAGCCTTCTACTTATTGTTCGTACACTCACATTCACCTGTCGAGCGATTCTCAGCAGACAAGCGGTTTCTACTGCAGTATGTGTGCGGTTTCTTAACGTTTGCATCATGATGGAACGGTCATCTGCTGGCTCAGTCGTTCTGGGGCTCCCTGATCCTGGCCTCCGCGTATAGAGTCCCGTCTCCAGCGATCTCTGAACCGCCCTTTGAACCGTTATTTCTGGTTGGGCCAACGTCCTGGCCACCTAACGTTGATTCCTACTATCTTCCACCAACGCAATTATTCTCGCAACTGTCATAGCTTCTAAAACCATTTTGTTAAAAGAGAAAGATTAAGTAACAACCACAAACACAAAAAAACGAAAGAAAATTGAAAAGAAAAGAACTTTAAGCAAGAAAACGTATAACATTGAAGTCGCATATACGTACTGATGCAGTTTTGTTTCGAATTCTAATCTGTTGATTGTTTACTATGGAGGATTATTGACATAATATTGAAGGGACATGTGCTAATTTTAGATAAGAAATAAAAAATCGATGCTAGGACAAGTTATACCTACGTTAAGATACATTAATTACTAAAAATGAAGGTGCGCCGGTTTTTTTGGCCGCGAGTGTATGATATTTTGAAAAATTGTCTATTTTTAGTCAAAGAAGGATGGGTGATAATTAAAAGTTGGGTGATGTGCGCACTGCACCAGATTTTTAAAATTATGAAATAAATTTTATTTAGTAAATTTTTCGAAACGAATCATCAATCGCTTTTCAATTTGTCCCTGCCAGAAAAACACCATTTGAGAGTGGATTTTCCTCTAGTGCTCCAGCATTGTAGTCGGTAACTCAGTGTAGTTGTGTTGTTGAGTGTGAAGTACGGAAGCCGAATTGATGGGTTGGTGTTATATTGTTGGGAATGTAATTATCATTATGTTGTTGATAATCTAAATTTCAATTTATTCTTCACTTAAAACTAGAATGTTGATCGACTTTGAATATTTATTAGAAATAAATAATAATTGTTTTGAAGAGTATTATCATTAATCGTATTGTATAATGCATTATATTAATATGCAATTAAATGGAATGTAAAGACACAGAAAAAGGGAATACTTAAATAGTCATTTAAAAATGAATTTTATTGATTTATAACTGATATTTATTTTTGCATATCAGTCGACAAAATGGTAAATATTAACAAATAACGACTTCTGTATATATTTATTCATACGATAATAATAATAATAAATTATCTTGACCACTCCATTGACTAATCTTCGAGAATAATTTAACATTTTAGTCTGCTATCAACCAAATATGGTATGATTTGGTTAAAATATGTTATCACCGATTATATAAATATTTTTTATAAATTGGTTAATTCTAAATGACTCCTTGGTTAAATAAATTTCGGTGCAGGATAAAATAAACCTTTTTTACTTAAACATGGAAATCAAACAAGAGAAGATGCTGTATATTCACTCGAAGTAATCTGTAGAACCTTTTCATCAACATTTATATTTTTTGTGCTTAAACCTGAAGATATATTTAAGGACTTGATCTGCTTCGTATGAAGTATAAGGTTCAATGGGATCTTTTGACGACCGCGAAGCATCTCACAAAAGATCCATGAAGGCGAGGTAAAGGCAGGATTTCCCATTGTTCCTTATATAAAAAAAAAGTAAATGATGAAGTGTTTACTATTGCAGACTAAAACATTCTTTTAGGATACCATTATTCGTCAAATTATAACTTACGTAGGTTTAAGATGACAGGAGTATGTTTAAAATTTGAACAAACATTAATTGAAAAAGGAACATAGCATTTTATTAACCGATTTCGAAAGAGGAGGTTACTCAATTGGATACGCATATGCCTTTGTTTTTTTGTTTTTGCTATATATATATATATATATATATATATATTCACCAATTACTCCGAGATAGATAGACGAATTGGAACGAAACAGTGAGTGAAACTTTTGTTATGTTATCCAGGGTCCAAATTTTGTTTGTGAAACTATTGAGACGTAAAACGAAAAAGGCTGTAAGTGCCAAATTATTGATATTGAAAAAACAAAAAACTATTACCTAAGCTCAAATGTGGTTCTAAAATTAACAATAATTTAATAATTACCTTCTGATTTTCATAAATACACAGCAAAGTTTAAAATGCAATAAAACGAATAATTTTATTTTTATTTGTACGAATACAGCCTAACTGTTAATAAAAAATATTAAATACCATGTTCAATACAACACAATCTTTTCGTAGCCTGCATAAAATTAAAATCTTCCAAATGAAATATTACTGATTACGATATCTTTAGAAAACGGTAGACATTGAAACAATATGTAGAATGATAAGATCCATACAGAAGATTTTCATGATTTCTAGTGTTAAAAATTTTAAATTTTGGGCCACCTCACAGTGCTTCGATCAATGGACAAAAATCGAAAAATCAAGGTTTTATTTTTTTCTTGAATTTGCATTTAAAATGTTCCTAAAGATGTAAATGGTGATTAATTATAATATTTACATGTATTTGTTAACTCAATTGCTATTAAAATTAAGAAATGTTTCGATAAAAACAGTATTAGTGACCAGTTACTTACTCGTATTAGTCGAGAAGGGATTTTAGATCGAAGTTAAATACTAGATGTAAACATTGGCTTTGTCGTAATCTTTTCATTTAGTCTTCTTTCTGTATAGAAGAGGTATACTGTGAATTCTATTTTAAGTGAAAGTCGAAATTATTGTGGAAAATATGGCCAAGGGAAAGAAAATTGTTTGACTCTCTCGATGTTCTACTAACTTTAAAGTGAAATATTACAAAATGTCAGCAAAACACCTCTTTGATTTTTTTAATATTTGTAGTCTAACTAATTTAGAATAAAAATCTATAAAGATAATCTGCGATAACCTGCGACTCTGACTTTGACAACTTTTTTTCAAATGAAATAAGGCACTCAGCGCTTGCTTGAAAATCAATTCGCATCTACAACAATTAGATGAGCCGTTCTAATTAGATACATTTTTACACTCAATCCCATAAAAAATATTAGTTTTTACTACAGTGAATTGACAATATCAATAATTTTAGGCAGTGTCAGTGAAAATAATGCCCTAATTAAAAAAATATATTTATAAAATTAATGTAGCTACTATTTTGTCTTTACATATATTTAATTTGTATTTGAAAATTGTGTTTACTGCACTCTCCTATAATATTTGACTTTTCAATTAAAAATAAAACTCTCATTTAATTTTGAAACTGAATTTGTATTAAATTTGCCCAATAGTCATGAGTATCCTCTTTAAGTCTTAAAAATCGAAAACTCTTTGAAAAGTGGATTTTTGCGGCTCCCAGCTGTAAGAAAGTAGGGAAAAAATTGGAACCTGATTTAATTACCGATTTGGAAGATAAAGTTAGATTGTTTTGTTAGAAGTTGGCCCGAAATTGGAGTGAGTGCAGTCTTAGAAAATATCTTTTTGAAAAACGTTACGAAGAATGGTCGAACATGGACTGCACATTTACAGAAGACAACAAAAAATTTTTGAACATTGATGATAAAGCAGGAACAAGTCGCGGTAGACCTTTAATTTAATAATCTTTTCAGAATGTTCAGTCAAAACAAAAAAAAAAGACGAGTAGAGAAGCTAATTTCAACGAGGAAGTCAGATGAATTGATGTTTATATTTCTCTTATGTACATACTTTCAAAAATTATTTTATAATGTAAAATATTATTTATATAAGTAGTATTATTTGTACAAATACAAAAGTATCTTTTGTCTCAGGTTAATTATCTTATTAAAGATAAATTGTGATCAACTAACCGATAATGAGTCTCTAATTTCCCTTAAATTTAAGATAATTTGCCAAAACCATGATTTTCCTTTTTTTTGGATCTAACTTGGTCAAATATTATTTCCGACCCCGCATATGAGGTATATTCTCATCTCAGCATTCCCTATAATATTCCATGGTCAAAAGATTTCTGTCCAAAAACTCCATATAATCGAAGCACTGTGCGCCTATGAAACTATTGTGTTGCATTGGTAATTTTATTTAATGTTTTAATTTCATAATTTTTATTAAGTGTATTAACTGTATTCTCACAAAACATAATACAATTATTCGATTTATTGCATTTCTCAGATTTTCACACAATTCATAAACATCAGAAGGTGATTATTTCATACTTTTTAATGTCTTAATGTTTACTGGTTCCTAGTTTTCGAAGTCGGTTTAATTTTTTTTTTTATTATTTATTTTTGTTTTGTCTTGAATATAATCCCCCAATATCTTCTTGGGCTAAAGTACGATAGGTTTCTATAAAGGACGGAAAACTTAAAGAAAACCGATTTACCAATAAAATAAAATTTCTTTTTATTATCATGTTTTTTCAAACACGTCTTTCTCCTAATTTTGATATCTTTTCTACTTTCAATTTTTGCATAAAACACTTATACAATTCTAAAATTAAGAGATGTCAAAAACCTGGAATTGCTTGGAAGATTGAAGCCATCTAACTGCCAGCTGATGTGAGGTGTTGGATTTCCACTGGCCGTGCACTTGAGGGAAACAGGCGGTCCAGGTTGGAGCGTTTGTTCTATGAAACTATACAATAGTATTGGAGCTGCATCTGAAAACGAGCAAGATTGTTATGCTAATTATATTATTATAGAACTTGAATAAAAAGATAACAAGAAAATTTTATAATAAACTGAAGAAAAATACAATACACAATGGTTTTTTGTGTTTTATTAATATTTTTAACTATTTTAAGACTGTAAGCTTAGTGAAATATGAGTAACCCATTAAACTATTTAACCTCAATCCATTTGTACCAAAGCATATTTTTGGAACAAGCAAATCTATAAGATACCATCCGACTGATTACATAATCATAAACACTTATCATATGTATCATTTATGTGATACGTCACAGGCCGATTATCATCTTTCATCATGATAATACATAACATGCTTTCGAGCATAGTCTTATTTTTTTCCTTTTAATCAGCCTCATATTCATGTAGGAATCATCAACTCAACATAGGTAAATTTTACCTTTATACTGCCGAAAAAAATTTATATATATATATATATATATATATATATATATATATATATATATATATATATATCACTACAAATTTTGAATAGATTGGAGAAAATAACACGACGATCTCTCCTCGAAGTTCATTGATCCGGAGTCACCTGTGGGGTAGTGGCTAGCATAGCAAACTTCAGCCCTAAAGGTCACGGGTTCGCATTCCACGGTGGCCCTAGAAATTTATAAAAGAAGTAAAAAATCTTTGGCTATGCCGTCCTTCGGAAGGGACGTAAAAAGAGGTCCCGAGCCTGTACGATGTCAGGTACTCGTTAAAGATCCCTAAACTAATTCTACCTAGATAGGCAAACTTTCGGACTCCCACTGTACCATCGTCCGATAGCCTTAGTGGAATAAAGTGTCGATAAAGGAAGAAATACGAGTAAACAGTTCTTTGATCCACATTCATACTGATGGTTCGGCAAAAGCTACGCGTTTCTACAAATAAATAAAAAAGTGAGCAACTGATGATCAAATTTTAATCAGAAATGCATGCTATTATCCTGGCTTGAGAAGCATTCAGGAAAATGGAAGAAATTATTGGGAATCACGAGCAATGCTGTCCTTATAAAGATTTCTTTCTCATTGGTTCTTGGATATTCTATCTTGTCAACGACTTTTCCAAGAACTAAATTAAAAGAGTATGGTTATTATCATCCTTTATTTTATATCCTCATGTAACTCCTGATAACATAATTCTTTCAAACGAATGCGCATGAAAGAATAGAAAGATGTATCACTTGAAAAATCATTAAATTATATCAGTGTTCGGATATGACGAAAATTTGACTTTGGACGGGGAAACTATAGGACTAAATACAAAAGCGTTGATGAAACCGATCAAGAAGCTGGAAATAAATAAGGATAAGACAAAATATATGATTAGCCGTAGAAGTGGTAAAGATTTTCCTGATATTCATGTAGAAGAGAATACGTTTGAACACGTAGAGTCATTCAAATATTTAGGGACGATGGTAACTAGAAAAAACGAAATCGATGAGGAAATTGAGGCTTGATTAAAAGCCGGAAATGCTTGCTACTTTACAGTAGCGAAATTGCTTAGTTCAAGCCTTCTTCCCCAACACTTACAAATTAGGATTGAGAAAACTAATATTCATCCAACGGTCTTTTATGGATGCGAGACGTGACCGCTAACATTGTGGGATGAGCAAAGGCTGAGAGTTTTTCAAAATAAGGTATTGTTTAGAATACCTGGACCGAAGAGGGACGAATCAACAGGAGAATTCAGACGTTTACACAAAGCCGAACTGAGTGAACTGTATCCGGTAAATGCAATAGATGTGATTGCACTGGGGCGAATAAATTGGGCCTGTAAAATTGCAAAACTGGGTTGTGAGCGAATTCCTAAAAGATTAATGGGGCCGACTGGGAAACGTCCGAGATGTTGGCCGAGACGGAGATGGGAGGATTGCGTGAAAGCAGATCTGTCGAAGTTGGGTCTGGATTGCGGTCGGTGGATAGAGGTTTTGTGCAGGAAGTGCAGGCGAGTTGGAGTGCCGTTTTCGTTATGGCTTCATTATAATTATTATTATCACTGGAGACAAGAATCAATCCTTATTGCAAAAACAAAATCCATAAAATCTGACAGGAAAAACAATCGTTACCTTCACTTCAGAATTATTACTCGGCAGGAATACTTGCAAAAATAGAAATCAAGGAATTTCATTAATGCATACTCAATCAACATAGAAGCAACAGGGAGGCCACCAGGAAACATTTTGTGCCTAGGAAGAGATAAGACTTGGATTAACTGATCATAATAAAAGTGTATAAAGGGTGATCCGTACTTTATTGAACACTAAGAAATAAAAAATAATAATAAAAATGAAATAGTGACATTTAATAAACTCAGAATATTTCATCAACGAAATCATTTCATAAGAATTTTTTTCAGAGTTGGGACCGAAATGAAACCACTCGTGACGTTTTCAATGGGCGCTGGGTTGCCAAGTACCCTCTCCACGCCTACTTTCTCGTGATTATCGCTTTACTCGTTACAGTTTCCCTTGGCCCTCTTGTCTTTCTCTACAACTTTAAAACAAAATTAGGATTGAATGTTCAGTCATCAAAAGAACATAAAAGTTACAACTTCGAAATTAAAAATATTGCATTGAAATTATAAGAAAGGAATATATTAACATAAAACTTATTAATTGTTTTGTTTAATACTATTTATAGGTATATTTTTTGTATTCATAAGTAGGTTTTTATTGATCTCGGTTTAAACTTATGTTTTAACAGCTATTACTGGAATGCGTACATTGCTTTATCTATGTAATCTTCAAAATAAATTACATATTTGAACTTAGTTCGTTAAGTGAAACTGGCTCATTTTTGTTCAATACCCCTTCGTCACATTAACATTAAAAACGTGTTGGTGACATTAATATATTAATGAGCATCATACATTCTTCTATTTATTTTACAGACAATCGATCATTTTCCCGATATAATGTAACGTTTGTCAATTCTTCTTTTTCTGCAAATTTTGTATTTCGGAATAGAACGGAAATTAGCCGTTCCCAAAATCATGGACCACGATGAGGATCTTGAAAAGATCCATCCAAGAAATTCAGTAAAAAACATATTACTTTTTAAGTGTTTTTCGAAAAGCTAGATTAATTAGATTTTTCTTATATAAAATTTATTTGACATGCTTTAGTTGAGGCCTAACGAAAAAAAAATGCTCACACATCCATTCAGAGCAAGGGATGAAATTTTTTTTTTTAAATTACATTTCGTTTGCTTTAAAGCAGTTTTACAGTGATAATTCCAAATTCGAAAAATTACATAAAATATTTATTTCCTCGCTTCTTATTGCAATTTGGACGGAACCGTCGGGTGTGGACCAAATATTGTTCGATCTGGAGTGAACAAATGATATAATAAGAGGTTTGGTAGGAATCTGTCACTATTCGCTTCCCATTTCAGTTAAAATATCAATACCTTCGCCTGAAATACCTTCTGACGAAGTTATTGTGCTCTACTACACACTAAGCATTGTATAGGGTACACTTAGTATTACAGCTACACCAGAAAATCTGAAAATAGAATATGTAGGGCGATATAGCCGTGTATGCATTGTTTGCAGATAGGGAAGCGCAGGCGGGTAAACGAGATGACCGTTGGATATTGGCCGACGCGATATCTAGACCGAGGGCGGACTAATATGGGCCTAGTCACCTCCCCCCCCCCACCCCCCGGGATAATGATGAATCGATCCTTGACAATCGAGTCGGGACCGAGCTATTTAATAAACCGTCCATTCGCTGTCTCCCTGTCGCAGATATTCTCTCATCGACTTCTTTTATTGGGAGGACAATTGCATCATTGGTTTTTTACGCCCTTAGGCTCCTATAATACCAAGTGAATGTGAAGCTGTGGATACAGGAGTATTATTCCCTCAAAAACAATTTTTTTTGAAAAATCCGACAAAGCAAATACCTTTAATTATATGATTAAGATTTCTATCATAAGTACCGGTACATACATTACATTTTTTCTTAAAGTACAAGATAGCGAGGTTAAGGTTTTTGAAATATTAGAATTTTCTATAATAGTGGTCTGTATTCTAGTAAATTCATTTTTTTTTTTTTTTTTTTTTTGGAATAATACTCTTTATTTGATAGTATGTATTATATTCTGTGTTAGCCGAGACACTCGTAATAGTCAGTATGTAAATAGGTAGGTATGCATAATCATGACACATTTTATGAACAATATATGAAAGGATTTTTCCTTATTTTAGCTTTATTAATTTTTGTACTAAAGAGTAGTTTTAGGCTGTTATTGGGCTTTTCCTAGTGAACCTAAAATCTCATGTCGTATAATATGAAATCTACTGAAAATGGAGATTACTTACAATAAGTAATCGTGAATATATTAGTTGTTTCAAACACTCTCAGTAATTAAAGGAAGGGATAGACAGTCTTCAGCAGTAATCCCATTCAACAAATAAATATTCAATGTAAGTTAAATATTTATTTAAGTCTAAGCTGAACTTCCATCCGGAAACTATTGATCCATAAACAAACATCTACATCTAGAGGAAACTGTTGACTATTTCCTTCTTTTGCAGACACCTCTTATTCAAAACAGTTTTTCAGGGTCTTAAATAAATTTAACATTTTAAGCTTAGAAGACCAAATAGTCGGTTAAACAAAAAAAATCTGAAAAGTTTACCGTATATTTTTAGCGATCGGGTAGATATATTAAACTCCTTCCAACTCATTTATGGCTCAGAACTCCGATTATTTATAATTATTGAACTTGACAATTTTTTTTTCTGCCTACTAAACCTTTTTGCAATTATTCTGATATATAAATCAGATTTGCATAATAGAAGGTATCTATTAAAATAATAACTTGCTAATAAATAATAAATTGCTTGCGGATCCAAACCGCTCGTAACTCAGCGCTTGGTCATGGATCTGAGCAGTATAGTATATATGCTATAAATAACTTTAAGTGTATTTGTAACGTACGTACACTTAAACAAATCCGACGAAGGTTATTATAGAAAAAAAATTCATCATATCGCACGTCGCACCGTGGGAAAATTTTGTGATTCAGAGCCCAAAACTCTCCTGACCATTTTACGGTAATCGAATAATTCTTTGTTCATTAAATAGCATGAGCTTTTCTTTATTAGTGAAAAAAAAAATATTAGTACCATTACTCTGGATATTTCATATTAATTTTTCTATGGATCCTTTCTTCGCTTTAAATCAATAAAACCGCCGCGCGCTACGAGGGCCCTTACAAAGTCACAGCTAATCCGGAAAATAATTTGTTTACCATTAAGTCTGTTAATTACCCGTTTAGGTCGCGTACGGTTCACCTCGAAGAACTTCGCGTACCTCTCAGTAGGTCATAACCCGAGCCTGGCGGCTACGCTCATCAGAGGAAATCCTGACAAGAAGAACTCTAATTTACTTTAGTTTCTAAGGTTATTACATGTTGTTAATTGTTCAGTTTAAAAAGTTTAGTACATAATTTTATTTATTCGTTATCAGAGTTGGCAAAATTTGTTCGTAGTTACTTATAGAAGTTTAAGTCAAAGTAATTGTTAGTAGTCTAAGCGTTTCTCTTATTTTTTTAATTTAAAGTGATGTTTATTTTTGTTATCTTACGAAGGAACTGGAGGGAGGGAGTTAACTGTATATAAGACGTATTTAGTAAAAATCAAATTTGATTATAGAATAAGTTAATTATTATTAATAAACATATGTTGCTGATTTTAGATATACCAGGTGGAATGCAAAATAAAGTTAGTTGATTTCTGGATTTCTTGAAGTTCTGTTGTCACTTTGCTCTAGCCTCACATTCTTTAGTTTAACATTCAGTCTAATCGTAACTTTTATATATATATATATATATATATATATATATATATATATATATATATATATATATATATATATATATATATATATATATACGCTCTCCAAGGAATTTACAGTGCGATCGGGATTGAGACAGGGAGACCCCTAGGCGACAACCCTATGTAACCTCTCAATGGAAATGGCCGTAAGAGGAATACGAACCAACCCAGGAGGAACCATCTGCAACCGAATCACGCAGCATTTGGCATGCGCGGACGATGTGGCGCTGATGTCAAGAACCATCCCGGCACTTTCTGGTACCCTTGAGAAATTCGAAAGGGCTGCAGCAGCGCGGGGCCTTAAAATTAACGAGCGCAAGTCGGCATACATGCTTTCCTCTGCCGCTCAAAATGTGCAGCGAACGGAACTCAGATTGGGAGAGCATGTCTTTCCGGTATGTCACGATTTCAAGTATCTAGGATCGATACTGTCAGAGGACAATGACATGCTCACAGAAATCAAAGCGAGGATAGCAGCTGGAAACAGGCAATATTATGCTGCCCAAAAGGCACTGCGGTTCAAGATACTGTCTAGAAGGGCCCGAGAGTTAATTTACAAAACTATAATAAGGCCAATCGTTTCGTATGGTAGCGAAACATGGGTGTTATGCCGAGAAAATGAAAGGATGCTTGCCATATGGGAAAGGAAAATTCTCCGGAAGATCTACGGCCCAGTATACCAGAATGGACAATGGAGGATAAGGACGAATGCAGAACTTAAACAGCTCTACAACTCTCCAGGCCTGGTAGCTGTAATCAAAAGTGGGCGCATCAGATAGTTAGGACACGTCGAGAAAATGCCTCAAGAGCGTTTGCCTCGAAACCTAATGTATAGTCGACCAGGTGGAGCTAGAAGAAGAGGCAGACCACGACTGAGATGGCTGGACGACGTGGAGGACGACCTGCGGCGGCTTGGGGTGAGGCGATGGAGGAATATCTCCTAGGACCGAAACGAATGGAAAAGAATTGTTGAAGAGGCCAAGATCCTATCAGGACCGTAGCGCTGAGGAAGTAAGTAAGTAAATAATGTATATATATATATATATATATATATATTTGTAAGTCATGTTAAAATTTCTTTATTTTATTGTTTAATACTTGTAATGTCTTGTTTCATGATTCATTTCTGTAAGATAATAGGGGAATAAAAAAAATGTTGGAAGGTGATTTATTTAAAACATTTCTTTTCCCCACTAGAATAATTTTTTTTTACTTTATTAAAAATTTAAGTTACTTTATAAAAAGACCCTTTATAAATGAAAAATGGTGAGCATTATCAGTCACATTTAACAAGTGAAGTATAGCATCTTCTTCAGCTCCGATTAAACATGTAACACATTAGCATTTCCCATATGTATTATCTGCTTTAAGATTAATAATTAATCCGTAGCAGTTTCTGTACGATGATTAAAGCATTTAGATGAGGCTCAGATAATGCGGCTACAGCATGTAAATCCAGGCCCCTTTTGTATAATTTGCTCTTTGTGGTAGGTTTCCGTTGTGGTGCTATGACCAACCTCAGAGCCACAGAGGATTCAATAATCAGTTTCAATGCCTCAGCCTGTATCACATTCAACTATATGCAAATCTATTTCTAAATGTTTGTTCTTTGTAGCATGTTGTCAAATTTATAGATTAATATTAATTTCCCATATTTATTATCTTGATCATTTCTTCGCTTTATAACGTGAAATATCACCAACTAAATATCTCCAGCTCTATATACTCGTACATGTCAGTATACCCTTGGACTCTTGAGTTACCCTCTTCCATTTTTCTCTCTTCTTTACTCCTCTCTCCCCCATTGCAGATTCATCCCTAGCTTCCCTGGTTCTCTATCCACACATTTCCAATACCCCTTGGAGTGCATAACCGATTTTTTTTTTTTTCACTCCATTCTAACACTTATTCTCACTAACCATACAGAATTTTAATCAGAAAACCTCTGCTATGAGGAAAGCATAAATAATACAATTTTCTTGCCACTTTGAGTCCGAATTAGGTATTTCATCAGATTTGTTTTACTATAGATCTACAGTTTCGGTAATATTCAAGGGAAAGATCATTATGAAGGTTGTTCCAAGAAGTAATTATAAAACCAACTGCTTTTTACCCTTCATATAATTCTTAGAAATACATGAGTCAAAAGTTCATACTCCAGGTGATCCTTCGATGTGATAAGTCGCATTCGTGCTCATTATTTGCAAAGATATTTTACTTTATACTGTGTTTGTTACGTTGATATTTTGCTGTTTCTGTTATTATGACTATTGGAAATGTTTTAATTTGTGTATAGGTAAATAGTTGTGAAGGGACAGGTGAGGTTAGATTTCACTTAGTGGTTTGCTAGAGAGGACAATGTCGGCAATGTTTGCAATCGATTTTTGATTAGGTCTAAAGGCTACCTTTGGCTTTTCCTTTGCTTTCATCTATATGATTTTCTTTGCCTTCCTTCAGCTTCTTTTGCTTTTCGCTACTGTGATGGGAGCATTGGCTGGTAAGGAATCAGCTGGTGTGGTTACTTCGTCTAACTCGAATGTTTTTACGTAGGGTTCTGCTTTGCGACTTTGATTTGATGTAACATCCGCCGCTAAAAGACCCTTGGATCAGTTTTGGCATAGATTTATAAACAATTTGTGTTGTTATCACCTCTTGAAAACTTTGGGAAGATAAGGTATTTTCCACAGCGCGATGTATTATAGTACTGCAGATGTTTATTTTTTCTTTATAACTATTTGCCTCTTCATGGGGCAATTCTCAATGCTTATAATCTTACTTCTGATTTGTTCCATAAAATTTTTATTAAACTTTTTGTCCAAATTCAAAATATACTGTGTTAGATTCTCCAGGAAATTTTTTGCATTTCTGAGTAGGGCATTACTTTTTTCTAGGATAGGTAGTTTAGGCATAGAAGCTGCGTTACACAAAATAACCCATATTTTTATAAAACTCATGGCTCATTATCATACCTACATGATCAATACGATAGACAAAGTTATACAGCGACTTGATAAAAACACATAATGTCCTTAGATATATTTCTAGTTTGATTTGAATTAGAATCCTCCACAAAAAGAAACACAGACAGCTAGAAAAGAATTGAGGAGGGTGGGCCGGTGAGGTTGGCGCGGGTGGATGGTTCCGCTCCATTTCCTCGCCCACGTTTTCCACCTCACTGCTGAGCCGCCAGCTTATCCCGGCCCTCGGGTCTTTATCCTCTGTCACCTACGCCTCATCCGATTTAGTTTGCCCAGCTCATCTTTTCTTACTCTTATATATGCCTGTTCCACCTCAGGTGTCTGGCAAGAGCCCAAATCTGATTATGAGTCTAACCTAACGAGGTTTCCTTTACCAAATCTTTAATAATCAGTGATGTAAATTCTTGGCAAAAGGCATCTCCAAGGTAGAGAATAAGATAGTATTTAGTACTTACTCGGTTCATTAATGATACAGGCAACAAAAGTTATTATAGATTGGTGTAACGAGGCATAAAGACTAGTAAATCAATAATTTTAAGATGCCGCTAATAAATTCCGGTCCCAGGTTTTCTTTCGGAATTCAGTTACATATGTATCTTCCCTAATTTGCACAGGATATGGGGACCATTATTCAGTGCACACCCAGCCTCTATAATGTGAATACACTTAAATAAGTAATTAATTAGGGGTGCCTTGGTGTTTAAGTGTGGACCATGAAATATTCCTTTTTATTCCCAATTGAATATTCGCAAAAAAAAATTAAAACAACAGAAGGTTACTACAAATTCAAAAATTATAAACCTGCTATAAAAATTTGTAAAATTGAATTTATTATTAATGTTTGTTTTATAAAGTTTTGTAGGTCAGAAATTAAACTTTGGCTCAGATATAATATAATTTTCACTACTGACCGACCAGGATCGTAAAGGATCGCTTGGGCCCAAAACTTTTCGCAATAGATTGTAATCTATGGAAGTTTGCTAACAGATCTCTAGAGCATTGTCTGCTTGTTTGTTCCCTTTTCACGGTTTAATGTTTTAATCTATCTTTGTGGGAGTTCCTTGCGTGTAGATCTAACGGTATTACATATGCCTGATTTTATCAAAACAATGTATTTTTCATTATATTTTAATGTGTTTACTTAAAAATCAAAACAAAAAATATTTAATTAATTTCTATTTTAATATAACTACATATATTTTGGTAACAACGAAATGAACCCTTGCAAAAACAAAACGATTTGATTAAAAACCGATAAAAAGACTTGGTCTTCAGGTGATTGGCGTGAAAAGAAAAAAACCTTTAAAATTATATTTTATATATATGTGAAGAAGAGAAGAATAAAAAAAAAAAAAAAAAAAACTGAACACGAAAAAGATAAAAAATTGTTTTTTTTTTTTTTTTTTTTTTTTTAATGCCTACAATTTATTTATGAAGATAAATTTTATGTTTTATATCTAGCTATCGTTTTCCATTTTTTAGGGGCTCTGATGGGTTCCAATTAATTTTATTCAAATCTTACAGATATAATAATGTAGCTTATTCAGGGATCATTGTGTTTAGAATATAAAAAATAAATAAATAAATACAACAAACGCATCGATTTCCACTATTCTGTTTTATGGCATTATTCTATTTTATTTCCATTTTCCTGTCTTGATATGGAATCATCTACATTTTTCAAATGCAAATATTAAATTCTCTATTCTGAATATGATTCAATCACCAAGTGAACTATTTCCCATAATTGTCAATTGTGACCATACCTATTCGAATTTAAATAGAAGATTATATTGAGTTTGAACACGAATATATGGTTCGTTAAGGATGCTCCTCAAATAACATTTACATTTAATTTTTTAAACTTCCCTAGTAAACTCTGGCGGTTATTGGAAAAGTATTAAAAAAAAAGATATAAATAAAAAAAAATAGCGTTCCCCTGCCCCGCCTGGCATTCTTGTGTAGCAAACTTAATTTATTACTTAACTCCTTAATTAAAATATTAAAACTATTTTCAGTTTCTCAATACCTACATCGAACGAAGGTGATTGAACAGTGAATATTAATTGTTCTATAAATGTATGTCAGAAATTTTGAAAACTTTCTTAACCTCAATCGAACTTAAAAAAGAAGTATAAGCAATCAGTAATTGCAAAATTGTACGCTCTACAATTTACAAATGTTTTCCTATTAGCGTTTAAGGTAAAAATGAATTAAAGGAATTTTTAGTAGAAATTCACATTGCGCCAATTTTCACTATACGTAGTAAATAAATAAAAATTCTTCCAATGGTTGTAAGCAAGAAACTAAACAAACAGTATTTGGGGGTTTCTCCCATCACCCACCAAGTAGCCTCACTTAAAAAAGGGTATAATTTCCAGTCATCTAACATCCAGATTAAAACCATTTTCAAGCATTCCAGAACTTGAATCGAACCAGCGCACAGTGTCTCGAGCTGTGTTCAAAAATAAGAAAAATTAAGTTTGAAAATTTTTTTTTGAGGGCTATAATAAAATTTAGATTCTTAGAAAAGAAAGAAAACATCAATATTTCAATAAAAAAAACAAAAGGTCAAAGCTAAGTATAGAGTAAGTTGAAGTATGGATAAAAATACAAAGTATAAAACTAGTTCGGCAAGTATATATTTTCTTTGGCTATTACCATCTTATTACTTAAATATTTGTATTCTTCTTTTCACCTGTTTAAGTGCCAGTCTTAATTGAATTGCTCATTGACTAATCTTGACCAAATGTGCAAAAATGGGTGAGATCTATTGTTTAATATTATATAAGAAATTTTCAACAGTTTTTAAACTTTGAAAATGATTTTTTAAAAAACGTAAAATAACGGTTTTCCACACTTTAAACATAAATAATACATTTCTTCTTATTTATTTTGAGACTTAGTTTATCTGCTTCTGGCGGTGATGTTGTGGTTTTAGATTTTAAAACCAATTCTTTACAGTACGAAATCAAGTGAAGTACTGGACCAAGCAAGCGAAGTACAGAAACGATGGTTTATTCGATAGACTAGTGCAAGAAAATAATTGATCTGATTGTTCGGATGAAGTTAAGGAGAATATAAGTCAATTTTTTTTAGTCCATAATCAAAATTAGTGATCATTATTCTTGTCGGCCACTACCGTGCCGTTGCGTCTGATTGATGCAAATAACAAAGTTTTGAGAGGAAATAAAACTTCGTCTTTCATGTTATTTTGTCGGCTTCTAACTGCTATTTCCGCAAAGCAATCGTCATTAATAATTGAATCTCAGCACGGCAGTATGGACTAAGCAATTGCGAATCTGATCTCAAGTGAAATGCGAGTCAACCATGGTACTTGGGGAATAGCAAATGATTTTCACTATGATCGATGGTAGTGTGTACAACATTTCAAGTAACACGAATCCTGCATTACAATTGTGATGCAACTCCTAAGCTCATGAAAAAAGAGTTAGTATATAGTTTACCACATTAACCGAACATTAAAAATATTTGTAAATAATAATATATACTTAATGTAATGAGGAAATGGTAGTCGTTTTTACAATGTAGTGATTATGAGGAAGAATAAGTTTTGTTTATCAGTAATGTTCAGTTTTTATCTTCTTTAAGTTCGTAAATTTCATATGTATGTCTCTACATACATTTTATACCTCAATAAATTATTTTTTCTGTCATGTTTGTGTTGTTTAGTTACCTAAAAGTATAATGAACCTTGTTAAAAAAGATATACGATTTTTGATTTCTTACCCCATATACTCGTGACACTGTGCAGCGGCCCAGATTATTTGGGCTACTAAATATCTATTACAATATTTGAATATTAATTTAAGCTATTGATTCAACATAATTATCTGGGAACTAAAAAAAAATTTGTTATGGATATAAATTCAGGTAAAAATAGTTCTATAATTCGTTATAAAATGTTAAAATATTTTTAATATTTTTCAAAAAATATCCCAACCCCTCTGTTATTAGGAAGTTGGCTTGGGGTTTATTAGCGTTCAACAAAGAGAGCCAATCTCCGTTTCCCTGAGTGGTCGGGCCGAGTTAGATTTTAGACGGTTACAAATGTTTGTAAGGTAATACATTTCGTGCGGGCATATTGAATGCTGAAATTTCAAAATATTTTACTATCTATTAGAAGTATGAACCGTTCGCAGAAAAGAATATTAAGACGATTCATAAGAAGAATTCATACTTGACGTTTATAAAAGATTCATGTTGTTTATTATAAGGTTGAGTACTTGCTTTATCATCAAATAATTATAAATGAAATGACAAAGAAAATATTTTATTTATTAAGAAATATAGAAAGAAACAATTCAATTACTTAATGGCCTGAACTCCCTCATCCAACCCCTTTTTAGCCTCCTCCAACAGCTGGCACAGGGGACACAAGCCATGTATCGTCCAAATGGCCCCTAATCAGCTGACTGCGGGTTCTTTGTCCATCCTTCTTTGGAACGCCAACGGACTGACACAACACAAACCTGAACTGGACTTATATCTTCACCGAAAAAGAATCGACGTGGCCCTGATAACAGAAACTCACCTGACACCACGAACTAAATTTGGTATTTCTGGCTATATAATACACAGGACGGACCACCCCGACAGCACTGCCCATGGTGGTACAGCTATACTCATACGATCATCATTATCCCACAACCATATACACTTACCTAGTACACCTGACATTCAATCAACAGGCATAACATTGTACATGAAACACTACACAATGACACTAGCCTTGGTGTATTGCCCGCCTAGATATGTGCTGACATCTTCGATGTTTTGCAATTTTTTCTAAAGCTTAGGGCGGTGTTTTATAGCAGGAGGTGATTTCAACGCCAAGCACCAATTTTGGGGATCACGTTTAAGCACGCCAAGAGGTAGGAATCTGAGGGCTGCTATCCATGAGCTTTCATTAGACACGATAAATCCTGACACACCGACATACTGGCCAACATCACTACGTAAATCTCCGGACCTTTTAGATTTTTTTATTACAAAAGGACTGCGGACTGTTCCTCACACCATACATACGAGTTCTGATCTTTGCTCTGATCATTCCGCTGTACAACTCATTATTCTCGATGGGGCGGTCAACGTAGAAAGAAGACCGAAACGTATTAATGGCACAATAGACTGGGATGCTTACAGAGAACTATTAGATAAGTCGCTTTCCATCCCACTTTCTATAAAAGATGAAATTGAATTAGAAGAGGCTGTGGACAAGTTTACCTCAAATATTCAAGAAGCGGCATGGTCTTCATCAATGCCCAAAAAACCCAGTTCTGCGCAGTTACCGCAATACCCTCAGTTTATAAGGGACTTGATCAGGGCAAAGAGAAGGGCCCGTAAGGTATGGCAGACTGACAGACGCCCCTCAGATAGACAGACATACAAAAGACTTAATAATCAACTGAAAAGAGAGATTAAAAAATTCAATAGGACAAACTATGACGCGTACATTACTGGCCTCTCGACGGACGATGGAAGCTTATGGAAGCATACCAAAAAGCTGTTAAGGCATCGAGAGGTGTCAGCACCACTTCGAAAAGAGGATGGCTCCTGGGCCGTGTCGGATAAGGAAAAATACGAAATCTTCGCCAATCACCTTTCTTCTGTATTTACACCATTCACTGACTTCATAAATGCAGAACATGATACCATGGTACTTAACACTTTAGACATTCCACTACAGTTGACACTTCCACCACCTCCGTTCACTCCTTCTCAAGTCGCATTACAAATCAAACAGTTACCAAAAAGGAAAGCCCCTGGTTATGACTTAATTACAGCTGAGGTACTCCAACAAATGCCTAGAAAAGCTCTTGTATTTCTCAAGTCAATTTACAACTGTATACTAAGAACGTCCAAATTCCCAAAACAATGGAAATACTCACATATCAGAATGATCCACAAACCAGGTAAAGACGTATACAATCCTTCATCATACAGACCAATTAGCCTCCTCCCAATTTGTTCCAAATTATTTGAAAAATTAATACACAAAAGATTGGTTGACATACTAACGGAACAAAAAGTATTACCTGACCACCAATTCGGCTTTCGCACTTACCACTCAACGATACATCAATTACACAGAGTTACTGACTACATTGCAGGAGCTTTAGAACAAAAAATATATGCGACTGGAGTATTTTTGGACGTTGCTCAAGCATTTGACAAAGTCTGGCACCAGGGTCTTCTCTTTAAACTCAAGACCATATTACCGCACACTTATTACCTTATTCTTCAATCATCTACACTTACGACATACCCATTATTACGGAGACATTGACTGCAACTTATGCTGATGATACAGCAATTATCACTAAACATCAGGACGCAACACAGGCATCATTAACTTTACAACATCACTTATACATACTACACGACTGGTTCCAACTATGGAAAATTAAACTAAATCATGACAAATCAAAACACATCACATTTACACTTAGAAAACATACCTGTCCACCCGTTTATATTGACAATAACCAAATTCCTCAGACGGACACAGTACACTATCTGGGACTCACTTTCAACAGAAGGATGACATGGGGCCCGCATGTCAAAATGAAAAAAAGAACGCTTACCAAAAGACTTAAACTTCTGTATCCATTACTTTCTAAATCTTCAAAATTAAAACTGAAACAAAAATTAAATACGTACACTTACTTACTCAAACCCATATGGACATATTCCTCACAGATATTCGGCATAGCTAAAAAGACTCATTTATAAAAACTTCAAACATTTCAATCAAAATTGTCATCACAAAAGCACCTTGGTACGTGACTAACTACACTTTACATACTGACCTCCATCTGCCGACAGTCGACCAACACATAACGACACTTTACAACCGATTTTTTAGTAATTTGTACGGACATCCCAACAGTTTAATAAGCAATATGGTTGACATTCGCATGGATACGAGAAGACTAAAAAGGCGCTGGATGAGGGATCTGCTCTCTTAGACAGCCAAGGTAATTTACTCAAGCCAAGAAGGGGGTGCTGTTGGGTGCTTTCTTTCCTCATGCCTGACATGTCATTATTTCATCTTACCGCCATCACATTCGCTGATTGTCCGCACTTTGCAGACAGGTGCGAATTAATAATTAAAGTAAAAACAAAAAAAAAAATTATGTTATTCTTGTTTATAAATGTATGTAGCTTACACGTCGATGTATTTTGAATTTTCTTGTTTGGTAGAATTATTTTCTTGATAGGGATAAAAACGTATAAAGACAGTGGAAGTCGAAGAGTCTGGTGAAGTTCTGGGCAGCAGATTGTTTTGTTTTCCCCTTACTCCTCTCGACATACGTCTGTCTATATTGTTACGAACCCAATCGGCTTGTACAGCTTGAGCTCTTTTCCATTCTCATGAGGAGAAAAACATTGGAAATACAAACGATGTCTAATAGAGAAAAAGTGAGCTAAGCTGTAGTTTTTTTCTAATCTGTTTGTTTATGTATAACAGTATCTACGGTATTATTGTATTTTAATAAAAATACCTCTTAGGTTATACAAACTGAAATTTAGGAGACTTTTTACCGCGATTCATCAATATTTTCAATTCGGAGTTGCTACCTTATTTTTTTTAATATTGCCTCAAACTGCTTAAGAATAGATTTGAATATTCGCGCTAGGCAAATAATTAATTGTCCTTCTTCATTTGATTTTCTATTTCGTTTAAATCCACCCCAGACTGATTAAAATTTGTTTCATGGCGGACCCATTGATAGGCCAACACTAACATTTTTAGTACCAGGAAGCATGGTAAGGTAGGAGCATAGAAAATAACACAGCCTTGTAGGATTTGAAACTACGAGCAACGAATCTGCCAAGTTTGATTTATTTTTTATCCTCTCTTCCAATCTGGATTGGAACATCAAACTACTCTGTTTCTAACTTTATTTAATGTTTCGGCCAAACACATTTTTAATAAGTTTACTAATTTCTTTGCAATTCCCTGCTCGACAAGAATATTATACAACTTATGGCGGTTAATCGAATCATAGGCCTTTTTTGAAATCGATAAAAAGTTGATGTACGGCGGAGAGAAAATATTTGGGCGGTGGTTCAACGGTTCGTTCTAAAATCGTATTGGTGATCTCGGATAATTTCCTCGGCATATTCAGTGATTCGACTAGTCAGGAAAACATATATATTTTATAAAATTAAATAAATAAAAGGAGTGAGGTATTGCATCCTTTCTTTGTTCGTTTTCTATAAATCGGAATGAAAATAGAATCTTTCCTTTCGACGTGTATTTGCTCCTGTCCCAAGAAATAACAAAAAGAAGTATTTTAGATACACCAGGTTCTCCGCATGCCTTGATTATTTCACGAGAAATATTATTTTTTACAGCTGCCTTATGCGATTTTTATATTCTGAACAAGACCTAATTTTTCCCCCTCATTGATTGCTTTACTATAGTCACCATGCATACTTAATGATGTTTGTCATGTCGTATGTAATATATTATTTTCTCTTGGATCAAATTATATCTAAAAAAGAGAAAAATTAAATAGAGCTATTACCTAGATCAATTTAACTTCGATAAACATAATTTGTTCTTTATCGGATTTCGTTTTTCACCTATTCGAATATAACCTTCCAGCTGGAGAAATTATATATGGCATCAAAACAATTGGGTTTTCTTTTATAAGAAATGAAAATGTGAGGATGTACTGTCCTTGATTGGAGTCTTGGTCTTTTCTCTCTAGACCTAATAGCAAAATGTTGAATAGTATATAACATAATTATGATTTAGTGTGGTACAGAACTGAAAACAGGTAGAGTTAAAAAAAAAAAATGTAGATTTTGGATTCGAATGTTTACTGTTCAAAAACTTCTGTCTATAAAGCTGACGACCCATAGCATGTTCCCGCAAATCCTCTACATTAGGCTTGGACTGGAAAAAATAATTAGGTCTCGAGAGGCACAAAGAAAGGCCCTCATCAAATACGGGTCGGTGCCATGTTTTTCGCGTCAGTGGGTTCAGGCCCGGGGTGTGAATTTTTTTTCTCAACGTCCGTTGCAAAAACCCTCCTCCCAGTCTTCATTAGCTCTTCGATTACTGCAAAGAGACCTACGTACCTAAACCATTTTATATTCGTATAAAAATAGTTGCTAGTTTACTTTTCATTACAATAGTAAAAACAAATATTACTAAAAAATATATAACTATTACGCTGTTATTAAAAAAAAAAAAAAAAAAATGCATACTAATTTTGCGTTGCCTAATGTTGCATTAATAATAATTTTAATTTGATGACCTATCGAAGATCATAGGCCATAATTTTAAGAAAACTGGATCAAAAAAAGTTTTCCGAATGTATTCCGACACTTCAAAGATTCGTTTAATCTCGCCACTGAAACAAGACAATAAATTAAACAGAATTTATTCTAATTAAAGTATTGAAGGTACAAGAACCTTATTAGAAATGAGGCATGAACTGTTTTTTGAATAAATTATATAGT
This sequence comes from Aelia acuminata, assembly GCA_911387785.2. Taxonomy (NCBI): domain Eukaryota; kingdom Metazoa; phylum Arthropoda; class Insecta; order Hemiptera; family Pentatomidae; genus Aelia; species Aelia acuminata. The sequence goes on from OU426978.1 coordinate 99,962,639, forward strand.
CAAATTTAAAGTAATATATGATCTACACGATAGAACGTTACAATAAACGTATTGGACATACTTTTGTATACAAGTATTTTTACACACACACACACACACACACACAATCTATGCAATGAATAAAATCAAATAAACGTAATTTGAAAGAAAGCTATTTAAATACCTGGTATTTCAAATACTATATTTGAAAATAATAACTAGTACCAATAAGACTTTAACAGGTTAGCAATATGAAAAAAAGCTGGCAATCGTTTTTCATGGTCTCTAACAAAAAATTTAGAAAAAGCTCTTGAAAAAAGAAAAAAAAAAAAATTACCAAAAAAAAAAAGAAAGAAAAATTACTTATAACGGTATAATATTTGTGCATATATATATATATATCAAAGGATATCCTTGAGGGGCTCCTAACAAAAACTTACCATGCTAATAATGTTCCTGACAGAATTGGAACAGATGATTAATGTGCTGGTGTGACAGACTTGATTAGTGCTGTAGTGAATTAGGTTGGACAACGGCATGGCTCTGATAACTATATTAAACCTCATTCATAATCAGCATTGTCAAAGATTTATGATGGGCTAACGATTGGTATTGGTGGCCTGTAGACTGCATTGATTTTGTAAATCGAAGTTATTATTGACAGCTTCCGTCGGGATATTGTTACGACTATGTAGAATATCAGAACTAAAGTTGTTACCTCTTTAGTATACAATAGGTTAGTAATGGAGTCCGAATATAACGAGAAGTTATTTCGATCCGATGAAGGTTTGATAATTTAATTATTGCATAGCCCTACGAATATTATTTTTTAAATGCGTTGCTTGTAAAATTGAACGTAGTGTTGGTAAATCAAAACATTACTATAAGAAATAGGAAGGTGGGGAGTTGGCTTATCGATTCAAGAGAAATTTAGTTTCAAAATTATGGATGCGGACATAATGACCCAGTAAAATTCTACAATAACATTAGATCTAAAAATTCATAGCTCTAAAACTGTAGTTGTTGAAATACCACGCGAAGGAATATACCAGGCGACTTTTTATATCTCTCCGTGTTTATTTTCAAACAAACTAATATCGCTAAGTGTAAAATGAGAAACCTCTGGTTGTGTATTTTATTTTACAGCATTGAAACTACCTTTTAAGGGAGAGGCTATTCTATACAAGTAATGTTATATTTTTTCGCCTCATTCCCTATTTAGTATTTTGGGCATTATTAAATGGTCTATTCTATGAAGACAAAAGTGAAAATCTGTACGAATTACGTTTATAAACAAAATTATCACCACTAACCCATTGACTTTACGGTAGCTTTAATTATTAAAATTCATATATTTTTCTCGTAAATAATCATTTCGATGTTGCGAAAACCCTTCCATAAGGACTTACTGCGTTTTTGTAAGAATCTTCTTTTTGTGCAAGGTGTTTTAAAAATTACCTTCACTCATAAAACAAATTGATGTCTAATTGCATGTAATAGACAGCTTAACTTTGTTAAGTCCTTGATTTAGCTATTTAACAACTGAATATTAAAATACGAAACATATTATTATTTACAACACGCAGCCAGTCTGGATGCAAGATACAAATAAAATATTTCCCCTTCTCCCCATTGAATAATTTATAAGAAGGGGAGCGGTTTTGACAAGGTGGGGGGAATTACACGTGATTTAATATGATTATTTGAGCCGAAACGTATTTCTCAATAGAAGGCTAACTAGGTTCTCCTTCATCTCCCCAGCCCGTCTCCGAGCTCCAATCAGCCTTCTCAACCGTTTGTTAGCCGACTATTCTGTCCTTGACCAGATTACTCAGTCCTCTTTATAGCCACTCTCTAGAGGGTTTCATTGCCACAGATACTAACCACTAATCATTTGATAGGAACATGTAGAGATTTGTCGTAGAAGAAATTTATGTATATCGAATTAAAGTATAAATGTATACTACAAAATTCTATATAGCAATCCTTTCAAGAGTAGTCTGAACACACAACAATAATAAACTTTAAGGGAGTGTGGATAGAAAGTTTCGTTTTTAAGAAAGGAAGAAAGGAATGTAGGAAGGTTTTTTGTTTTTTTTTAACGTAACCCTATGTTCAATTTCGGTACCACTTACTGATATCTTTGAGAAATTTCGGAATTTTCATAGACCGTATGCATGTACGCACACGCACCCAATCTGCCCTTATTTCAGACAACCTTATATGTTTTAAAAAAATTGAGGATCTGTATGGAAAATAGACTTCAGTAAGTCAGATGTACTTTTTGCGGTTAAGGAACCTTTAGATTCCGTGTAATTTTCTTAATATGCGTACAATTTTCATTTCTGTATCTTGACTGCGTAGTCCTCTATATTACCTTTTGTTACACTCATACAATACAATTACACCCATACAATATTAAACTACGTAAATAAGAGAGCGTATACAATGTTCAAGAAGACACAGATATCAGACTGGTTCAGGTCTCTTTTAATTTGATTGATGGAGAAAATTCAATAAGAGAATTGAAGTATATCTTCGTCACCATTTTTCTAAAAAGAACATGAATCACCAATATATTCTCACTAATTACAGGCATGCTATAAAAGAGTGTATACAGAGTAAACATTAGATTCAATAAATATAAGGTGTTCTTATTTGCAAATCCATACAACTCCTGTAAGGAATGATGAAGAGTCATGAGGAAACAGTTTCTTATTTCAATAATTCATTCGATGAAACATAACATTCTCCCAGAATATGAAACGCTCTCGGAAAAGCTGGATGGACGTCCTATAGATAAAAAAGAAATACCTTCATTATTTTAACTTGTTACACAACAACGATTGAGAGACATCAGTTCATTATTCAGTATATGGTTGTTTGTAAGGAGGTGATTTGACCCAAATCATTCAATCGCCAGATTTCTTTTGTCATTAAATTAAGATCCAATTTATCTGTTGCAGGAGGGCTCATTGGATGCTGTAGCAGAGTACTTGCCACTCTGGAATACTCGTACTCTGGACCGAAGCATAGGAGCAAAGTTGCTTAGTCACTGAGCTACCATGATAATTCTTAGTGGGGATGGCTAATTCTTCGAATAAAGATGTTCTTTTTTATTAGAATATTTTCAAGTAATTTGAATATTTAGTTTATAAAGATACAAGTATTTACTAGGCTTAATGTTTATTTACATACTTAGTGTCTTTGATATTTTATTAAAACCGAAATTATAATGTTATTTATTTAATTTTTTTTTATACTTATCAGTTTTGAACATAGCTGCTGTATGTATGCATTTAAATATACACAGTAGCATAAACCATTTGAGTATAAAGGAACCATATTCAAACTAATTTATTTTTTTCCTTGTTTACTGTTACAACATAAATCTCCTTCTACTGAGTCCAAGATAAAGAAGTAATTCTCTTATATAAGTAAGGATTTATTTAAGAGATGAAAAGATAATGAAAGTATAATATCGCTAACTTTAACTAGCGTTTTCTTCTTTTTATAACTGTATTACGTCCAAAGTTTAAATTAAGTCTCTTAAATACCCAATTAGCTCGAATATCCTTGAATAAGAACATTAAGTCAAAACTTTCCTCATGGATTGTGAAGGGATTTTTAATACTTGTTTTTGGTTATTTAATAAATAGCGATTATGACAAGTTTGCTGAAAAAAATTACTTTTTTTTTCTTCTTTTTTTTGGAAAGACCAAAAGTGATATTTAATGTTAATGTCATTTTAAGATTATTAAAAATATGTGATATTTACTAATATATTGGTAGGATTTTTTTTAATAATTTATATTTTTCTCATATCTCACTCTCTCTCTCTCTTGATTTAGATGGGAGGAATACTTTAGTGAAAAATGATATAAATTTAAACTTTTTGGTTTAAAAATAAACTTTGAAATAATAAAATTTGATTAAAAAAAAATGAAATAATAAAAATTTTTTTTAAGGTAAATGCGGTAAATATAATGGAATGGGGTCTAACAGATTCTAATAGTGCAGTGCCCAATATTCTTATATATATGATATATGTGACTATTGGGCTATGTGCGATTAAGTGGATTTCCATTTATTATTCATCAAAACGGATCTTTTTATGTTTTGGAATGGGCGGTGGTTGACGACCCTGAATTGGTTTTCACAGATTCAAACGGGGCATTGGGTTTCAGAGCGAGAATTTTCAAGCATGGAAGAAACATCGATCACCTATGCCCCATGCTCATCTTGCTAACACCAGGTCGTATTGGGATTGTCTTTATAACTCCTAACATTTCTATTTCGGATGAACTTAAATGTATGGTTTGTTCCTGTGATAAATTGTTACGTACATTTTGAGTTATATCAAGGGGTATATCATCTCAACCGTCACTGGAATCAGACATTTTTGTTTCTATCTATTACAATAAATAATACTGTGTACAATTAAAACAAAACCCTATCAAATATTGGAATAATATAGCTTAACTAATTAAGTAACACTGTTATAAAATAAAAAATAATAAATAAATAAAAAATAATAAAAAAAAGAAAAGAAATGAATTGATAATGAATACCTTTTCTGACCTAAAGGTTTCTGATTCTAAGGAGATCCGCAGCATAAGAAGGTTAACCACAGACTGATAACATTATTTGTTCATATGTGTAATTAAGGATTGCATCTTAATCTTATTGGGTTGCCAAATGAAGGCATAAGATTATAACCAAAATCTAGTTTTGTTAAAAACCTTTCACATTGGCTTATGTCGTGAATCGGTGAAGTTCTTTTCATTCTGTCCAGTTAGGGTAAGTCTGATATTAACAGATATCTTGTAATAAAATGAGGAAAGCAATCGTAAAAAATATATATTTTTCTATATTAGTAATAATATTATCTAAAATAAAGCTCAAGATAAATTGTGCAATTTGAAGACTGATTTGTGCACCTAAAATATTTGAAGAAAATTAATTTTGCACAGCATGGTGTTGTGCTCGTAGGTTTACTGGACGTACGTATAAGCGAAGCGACCACCAAATCACTTTTGGAGCTGGGTTGATGGGCTATGCGATGTCGCCTCCAATACCCTGACCACATCAGCCTCCATCATTTCCCGAGCTATCTACCCCCCTCCCATCCCTCCCACTCATCTTACCTGCTTCCGTCATCTCAGTGTCAGGATATCGAGCGGTCGACCAACAGAAATGGTTTCCCTCAAGTCATATAGCCTACTATCGCCGATCACATTTTCTCCCTTCTATAGAATGGAAAGGAAATATAAATTCAGGTGCATTGAGCAAAAATAAATAAATAAAGGGAGGTAAGATTTTGTTATTTTGTTTAATACTGATATGGAAACTATTGTTTCAGAAAATGGGGGGAAAAAAATAGTGAAACCATAAATCATTTTTATTGCAAATGTTCAACCAAAAAAAAATTATCACAGAAAAAAATTATTTGAAATCAATTCAAAAATTTAAGAATTAATTTTAAAATTGATTAAAATGATAATTGTTCTGGAAAATGGCCAAATTAAGCCTCTGACCAAAATATATACGCCTTTCGCTTTATGGAAAAATTGAAATACCTACAATGTGTTGTCGTTCAAAATGAATTACATCAGAAACATTGGTATGCTGCTTTTCGATGCATTGTATATATAAATTATAGTCTCCTCTGACGATAATAAGTAGATATCTTTCTTTTTAATTTAGCTATTGTTATTATTGCCTAAGTTTCAGGAATATTAAAAATAATCTGGTACGATGAAGGCAACACACAACTTTCAATTTCCAACCTACACGGAGTGGAAATTGACATGTTTTGATAAATGTGTATAAAATGTATATAAATAAGTAAATGAATGTCTAAAAGTGTGTTACACAATTTAGAAAATTCACAGAAAATGGGTTTATCGGCATTTATTAAATATTTTTGTAATTTATTCCCATGAGGTATAGAGTGTGAGATATTTATTCCAAAACTTGAAAGTATTTAATAATTTTCGATTAATTATTAAACTTTGGCCTAAAAAAAAAAAAAAAATCCTAATCTCATGAATAACCATCTGTTGTAAATATATCTTGAATAGGAATTGATTGGAGGGTTATTTACGGTTCGTAGTAAATTGAAACTTAGTTTTCGAATTTTTATCTGTAAAGTAACCAAATCTCTGTAAAGTAACCGTATATCTTTAAAGCATCTGTAAAGAACCCGACAACGATATTGTTCCAGCCGTGAAGCTTTTAACTAAAATATAACTAGTAAGGGTGTGTTTTAAAAAAAAATGCTTTATATATTTTGAGCATGACGTGTCTTTTTATGCATCCACTTACTAAAGAACTATAAAATAGTTCAATTCTTAACTTTGACAGTTTGGCAATGAAAAACATAATACTCCATGGCGTATAATTTTGTAAGCCTCAATTTAGTTGTTATGAAAACTTAAATTAGTCTCCTTTTTATTTTATATTAGTGTTAACTGTTTAATGCATACTGTAGATATTAATATTTTATGTACGTATATCTATATAAATTAATCGTTTATCTTTATTATAAAAAAAGGCAATACAAATTTTAAAATTTATCTCATTTAATATTAAAGATAACTGAAATTGACGAGCTTTAGTTGATTATTTTGCCGTAGAGCACCAGTGAGACTCCATCTGATATTTATTTCCCATAATTATTTACCTTTCGAAAATTCGGTGCCAAAATTGAGTATGTTCAATGCATATTTGCATAATTGCAATGCACAATTGCATAATTGCATAGTTTATGAAAATGAAATAACATTATTTGCCTATTTTCGTTGTCGGAAAAGAGCTGGTATATTCATTAGATTGCAATTTTAATGGTCAAATTCTACTATTTCAGGAATCTTGAAATTCCCCAATATTACACTTTAAAATAAAGCAAAATAAATTTCTAATCCGCTGTTGATAGTCTATTCTTTTATTCTTGCAGAATCACTCCTTAAACATGCATGGCATAGGCATTCAGATATCGAGATTTAGAAGGATTAAAGTGAATTTCGGGAATATCATGTCCTTTTTTTAATAATTGTGGGGAGTGAATATATCATATATTTCAATGAAACATTAGCTATGTATCTTCCTTCTAAATTTCTTTTCTTTTCTTATAAAATTGAAAATACGTTTTAACGTTTTGGGGTTGTGTATTAGTTAATATATGAAAACGCATAATTGTGAATTTAAGAATGTGACATAGTTATAATTTTATTATCTATATAAATAAAGATGAAATTCTGTTTTTTTTGTTTGTTTGATTGTTCTTTATAGAAATCCATACCATTCGTCCTAAATTCTCCAAATTTCGCTCAGTGGTTCTTTCATACCAGGTGCGAACACCTGTCATTAAAACTGCGTAACTTCAGCCAATCTCAGGGTATATTTTTTATTGTTATAAAAATCGTTATGATCTCGCTTTACAATGGTTTTTTACGAAATCGACCGTTTAAGTCGAAAAATCCTTTGATTTTTCAAGAGTAAAATTCCCAGTTCGGGTTGCAGTTGCGATGACTATAAATAAATCTAAAGGACAATCACCGAGGATAGCTGGTATCAATTTGGAATCCCCATGTTTTTCTTATGGTCAGCTTTACGTTGCATGCTCTAGAGTAGGTTCACCTAAAGACCTAATTATATATGCCCCAGAGGGTAAAACTAAAAATATAGTATATCCGAAAGCTTTTTTTGTTGTATTTTTTGTTTATAGAATTGTTCAAGTTTAGAAAAATGAAATTCCCGGGTGACACCAGGATACACAGCTAGAATTACATAATAACATGGCATTCAATCATATGATTAAGAAATAAATGTAAGGTTTTTATTTTATTTTATTTATTTATTTATTTTTTTTTTTTTTTTTTTGGGGACTTTAAGGCTTCCACTGAAGCCCTATACTTCCCATATTAACACCCATGGCACTGGGTAATACGTCTCCTACGAAAGAAAAGCACCACCCAGGGCGGGACTCGAACCCGCAGCTCCGGCATGGGGGTACGGCTCTTTACCGCACAGCCACACCGGGCCCCAAATGTAAGTTATATTGATTTTATGAAATAACGATTAGATTATTAAATAATTAAAATATATACATTAAAAACATGATTTTTTAACTTGAATATTATGAAAGATATATAGTGCACATAAAATAAGTGAAAAATGAGTAATAATATTGTACAGGTTTTGAAAATGGGGACACAACCCCAAAACGTCAACGAAGTAATGTTATAAGATAATAAAGAAATATTAAAGGGAAGATACGGTGCTAATATTTCATTAATCATAGAGAATTAGAAGATAAAGAAAAAAAAAAAAAAAACATATCTTGTATAGCGGTTGTGAGTTTAGTGTAATTCTAAAATTCCATAAAAGCATTGGTCTGTCAACGGCAGATTTGTTATATAGTTAACTTCTAGTAAGAATCATTTCATTCAACGAGTTAGGGAGTCCGCAAATGGGTGGCAGCAGCACAATACAGAGAATTCCGGCAGCTGTAGATAGAAGAAGCCTAGATGGGCCAACGTATTGCGTCAATTAAACTAATAAAATTCATATCATACAATTTAAAGAGTCACACAGAAAAATTTCGATTCTATTGAAATTGGTATGTTTTGGACTCTAAAATTGCTATTTCTAAATATGAGTCTATAGCGGATTCCCCCTTTTTATTATTATCGGTATATATTTAGTGACATCACCATATAACGTTTTGTATTTGTGCTATAGCTTCTTTCAGAAATATACTAAGAAACTTTTTTCGATGTCTACATAAACATGATTCTTCCGTTCATGAAATACTGAGCTCTCCATTCATCTATATATTTTTTTATATTTCTAAAGTAAAAATAAAAAATAAGTTTAAAGTGTCTCTAGCTATGAAACTGCCCATAAAGGTTGAATCGATTGTAGCCTTTAATTCAGACAGTAAAACAATCGAAAGTTCTTATTTAGTTAGAGGGTTAGGTGGCCCCGAGGTGACAATTCGATGAGAGGAGCCTTCATTAGAACCTTCCGGTAAGTTTATTATCGGGCCATCCTCAAAGAGGGCGATAATCGCATTTACCGCCAGAGCTCTTGAGTGGTCCCCTAATAGTTCATTCTTATTACCATAAATTTAAATTATTATCAATAATATTGACAATTGATTCTTAATTTATTCATACCTTACTTTATTCACACTTAAAATCAAATATATTTACGAAAAACCGAATGGTATTTACGAAGGAGCAATGTGGCTTGGTAATTTACGAAGGAATAGTATTTATTAAAAACTGAAATTTCACCATCAAAACATCAAAATTAACGGGGAAGATAGACTACTCTGCTAATATTAAATATCTGGGTGTCACTTTAAATCGCTCTTTAATATGGACACCTAATATTAAAGATCTGAAATTTTAAAAACTGTAAGTAATCACAACTGGGGTGCGGATAGTTACTCATACTTATGTTGGAGTTCGCAGAGTTCCAACAAAACCAACCCGGCTGGGAATATGTTTATTTAATACATTTGAAATGGTTGGGTACTTGTTGCGGGGTGCCTCTGACGGTGTCACACATCCTCAAATAGTGATATGCTTACAAAGTAGAACGGAGAGAAGTAGGGCTTGGAACGGACTTAGGTGAGATTGCCGAAAAATTGTTCTTGTTTCTTCAAAAAATGAACTTTTATGCACAAATTTACTTTACTTTGCGCATTATCTTTTTCATTTTGTTTTTCGTTTTTCACTTAAATTCATATATAGTATTATTTTTATAGTATTTTCTCTTCTGGCTCTAATCATTAACTAATGTAATTTCATTAAGCCTTAAAATTAATATTAAGCCTTTTTTGTCATTGATTACTTTAATTTACACTTTTATTTAGTGGGGCAGTCTTATAAGGTGGCTAGTACAGAGCGTGTCAACAGATTTTACTTTCACTTAGGTACCTATATATGAAATATATAGTAAGTGGAAGTATTGCGATCGTGAAAAAATTCGACTTCCGTTTTTCAACGGAAATACACGTTTTGGGGTCCCCTGAGTCGAAATGACCAAGTCCTGCGAAATGGTCTGTGTGTGTGTGTGTCTGTGTGTGTGTGTGTGTGTGTGTGAACAGACTAGCTCAAAAACTATAAACCGTGCGATCCTGAAATTGGGTATTTAGTGTAGGTATATGCCCGCGATGTGACAGCATAAATTTCATCAAAATTACTTAAAGGGAGGGGGTACTTTACTTAATAACTTTTTAGGTTTTTTTTCGATTTTCTCAAAAACGGCGCTAACGATTTTGATTAAACTGAGTATTTTATCTATTTATATGCCCGAGATATGACTGTAAAAATTTCATCAAAATTGATTAACCGGAGGGGGGACTTTACTTAATAAATTTTGTAACATTTTCACGTGTTTTTTTTATTTACTCTAAATCGGCTTTAACGATTTTGATCAAAGTGGGTATTTGATGTATTTATATGCCCGAGATATGACTGTAAATTTTTTATCATAATTGATTAACCGGAGGGGAGACTTTACTTAGTAAATTTTGTAACATTTTCACGTGTTTTTTTGATTTTCTCAAAAACGGCTCTAACGATTTTGATTAAACTTAGTATTTAATCTATTTATATGCCCGAGATATGTCTGTAAAAATTTCATCAAAATTGATCAACCGCAGGGGGCACTTTACTTAATAAATTTTGTATCATTTTTACGTGCTTTTTTTATTTACTCAAAAACGGCTTTCACGATTGTGACCAAACTGGGTATTTGATGTATGTATATGCCAAATATGTGATAGCCAACATTTCATCAAAATTGATCAACCGAAGGGGGGACTCTACTTAATAAATTTTGTATCATTTTCACGGGGTTTTTTATTTACTCAAAAACGGCTTTAACGATTAATAAAAATAAGATATGAATGTAGAAAAATGTGTGACTTTGGGAAATGATATTTAACAAAACACGTCAATTTCTTATCTAAGTAAGTTGGTAAGTGAAAGTTGTGTGTTGCGCGCACGCACCAGATTTTTTTTTTTTTGTTTTGGATTCTATTCCTCTTGTAATTATTTTTTTGTCATCAAAAATAGCCTATACTGTACTTCAATTAAAGGTCTTATAAAATGTACATCTATGTCAAGCCCATCAAACAAGTCTATTCCTTTTCCTCCACCATTTTGTACATCTACTAGAGCACTTTATAGTCGATTGCGACCGCCGATCGTTGCTTGTTTACCATTGACTATGTACCAGCCGCTAACCTAACTAATTGCTAGTCCGTTTGTGCACTGATTCCGAAACTCAATCCGTTCTCTGCTTAGGGCCAGTTCAATCGAAGCTAACATTGATATTCTTTTTTTTACTTGCTCTTGCAGGACTCTCATTTACTTTTCAAACGAATCTCACAACAAAGTTGTATTAATAATGAAGTATCAGATCTGTTTGTATCACATACACATATCATATCAGCCTAGGAATTTTAAATACCAACAATGTGAACAACGTAGGTAAAACAATTTGATCTGCCTACTAAAGGCCGCACCCGCCTAAAGGAATCTGGTATGAGAGAAGAAGATACAAGCAGTCAAAAAGAAACTCAAGTTAGCATCTAACTAATATAAAATTATGTAAAATTATGTATCTGTGGTGGAACAAAACAAACTTTTTTGGCTCCAACTTTTAAACGACGTATTTCTGGACACTTGCATATTTTCCGAAGAAGGATAAATTTTTTTTCAAATTTGTTTCCATCACTATCAATAATATACCATGAAATTCACAATCACTTTACACAGATTTTGTTTGGAACAAAAATCATTGGAAAAAATATAAAGAACTTTTCCAAAAACAGTAACTATTAAAAATTCTAGCAATACTTGCAATCACCATTTGGCCATGAGTTCTATAACCAATATTGGCTTAGACGGACGCCCAACATGATCATAGTTCAATGATCGTGCAATCCCAGGCTGAAAGTATTTCCTTAATATTTATTGGAAGATTAGTTAATTAGTAAAATTATGTATCTGTGGTTTTTGTATTTGCGAAATTGTTAAAGACGTTAATTAAACTTAAAGTCGCATAAAACTAATTTCTTCCATTCGTAAAAATATATCCTCTGAGATGTATCTCCAATTTCTAAATTACTTGATCCCTTAGAAACTTAATTTGCTATTCATTTAAACCGAATCAATACTTATAACGAAAGCTTTCGAGTACTATTCGTTTAAACATTGACTCGAAAGTAACGTTCTGCTTCGATGTTACTTCGAAGATTAGTTAATTAGTAGACGAGCTGTTATTAATTTAATGCTTATTGGAATTGCTAAGTCAGCTTACCTCCTAACTGAAGCTCGGCTGCTGCTTGTGCCGTGTCTCCTTCAGCTCTTCGCGCTACGCACTGATACATCCCTTGGTCTTCTCTCGTCACACCATTCACCACCAAAAGCTCTCCGTTGTTTCGGCCTGGTATAGCTCTCCCATCTTTGAACCTTCAATAATAGTGGATAATTTAATAGTGGACGTTTAATCAGAACAATCCTAAATCTATCCTTATACTTTAAAAGAAAAATCATATCAATATGAACGTAGAAAATTATCTAACTATAGAGAAAGAACAGGAAAAAAAAAAGGAAGGAAGAAAGAATTAAAAAATAAGGGAAAGAAAAACATATAATAGAAAAGAACAGAATTATTTAAATAGTGAATATAGTTGTTTACATATTTAATCTTATAATAGAGCGGACATAAATAGAACAGAATGAAAGGAAAATATAATGTCACAAGAAAGGAACTCATGCGAAATCCGTTATAAAGTGATGTACAGGATTTACATTTTAGAAAACTTATGTTTGATAACCAAATTAAAAGAAATAATGTTCTTTCAACTCTACCATAGTATATGACACCATAACACTTTCCCTATAAAATAATATTTTTAAACAAGCCTATCCCACATATATGCCACAAAGGCAAGGGAATCCGCCGATCTAAAATAATTATTATTTCTTTTGTGGGACTTTATATTTTGTTTATGTATAAAAACTGATATATTCGTATACTTAAAAACCTCTTATCAAAATAAATTAATATTTATAGATTAATGATAATGAACATCATTGCTGTAATGTGGCTGCCTTGTCTAAAAGGATAGAGATAGATGTTTTTCTCCCTTTGTGGAAGTTAAAAGGATAGTGCTTACTAGAGACTGATGTTTTAAGTGGGTCGGAAACACTTTCGTGGGTGATGTCATTCATTACTTTCACGAAAGAGCTAAAGAAAAGATGGGACTCAGGAAAATCTAACCCTTGGGAAATTGCCTAAAGGAAACAGGCCCCAGTTGTTGGAAGCTGTTGGGCCTCCGGATTTATGATGTAAGTGGAGTAGTAACAGGAGGAGCGGAGCCATAAATAAAACAAAAAATCCAACTTCAAAGGAACAACTTCATTAGAAGAAACATGTCAAGTTACGGCCTCGTCGGATTACTCTTTCCAAGTGCTTTTGAGAATAATCTTCCTTGTTGAAACAATTTATTATCTTACTCAGTTTACAGTTCATTTTTTAAGCACACTCCGCTGGTTAAGTGAAATACAGTGCTTTAAAAATGACTAAACCCGATTAAATGCTGCCCATTGATAAATAGGACTCAAAATATTTGGTCATCAGTATCAATAGCACTTAACCCTCTACCTGTGACAACCTTAAATAAACCGGTCACAACATATTTCCTTTATATAATTATATTCTTTGAAACCTTTAGTAGCTTAACTAAATATATTGAGTAATCTATTATCTATATAATCACATTATTGTAATTAAGTAAAAGTATGAATAATTTTATTTTATTTTTTTTAATTGCACTTAATGAATACATACATGTAGCATAGAATTGTGGAAAAACTACCCATCGTTAAATCTCTGATTATAATTCTAAAATAAAAGGTCCCGAGGCCATATATATTTTTAGACGCCTCGCTTGATTGTCAGGAATAGAGGGGGAAGCAAGGATGATTAAGAGGGTTAGAACGATTAAGGTGTTCATTGTGAAAGAATTGGCATTTAGAATGACGACATAGTATAAATATATATACAGCTATGGATTACTAATGATAATGAATATAAATACATTATAATGAAAAAATAATAGTGTCAGTGTCTTTAAATATATCAAGAAAATATGGCTTCACATCAGTAGATTGGGTTACTTATAAATATGCAATATTTTTATTTGTTATTCAATATACGTATTTTATCCGTCCACTCCATGATAATATTAAAGATGTAGTAATGGATTGTAGTACTTACCAAGTGATGAGATGGGAGGAAGAAGCGTGGGACACGATGCACCTGAACTCGGCAGTGCCGCCCATCCTGACGACAGCCAGGGGAGGCTCGACCTCGACGACGAGCTGCCCGAGGACCGAGAGCCGCAGCTCAGCAGAAACCTCGCCTGCCGAGTTCTCGGCCGAGCACTTGTAGAGGCCCGAGTCCTGTTCGGTGACCGCCTCCACCGCCAGCACCGGGCCCAGCACTCGAGTCCTCGCACCGGCGGTCACCGTGCGCGGCTCGTATCCTGGCTGGATGTGGTACCACCTGGAAACACGTCAATCAGATTCATCAAGGGAGACACACGCTTAAAAAGAGCAACTGCACCAGGAGCTTGAAGTTATTTAATTGTGGAAAATGGGGATAGCCATCAATTTTTACATTAAAATTGTTTAAATAAAATATATTGAACTTTTTTTTTTTTTTTTTTTTTTTTTTTTTTTTTTTGTCTTCATAACTTTAATTTGCGCCTGTCAATAAACATCAACAATCAGCAAATGTGAGGTGTGCTAATTTGAATAAGGGCATGTTAGGCATGGGGAAGGATAGCACCGAGCGGTACCTCTTCCCTGGCTTGTTTCAGGTAACCTGGATTTTTAACGAAGGAGATCTCTCATCCAGCGCCTTTTTAATCTCCTAGTTGGGCATATCAGCTGTTGCCATGCCTCTAATCAGTTGATTGAAATGACCGTGTAAGTGTGTATGGAAACGTTTGTAGAGTGTCTTTATATGTTGGTCTACTGTTTGCATTTGTAAGTCAGTATATCTTGTAATGTTGTTCACGTACCATGGTGCTTTAACTAAGTCTTAATATTTTTGATTGAAAGGTCTGAATTCTTTGTAAGTGGGTCTTTTTGGCTGTACCGTATATCTGTGAAGAGTAAGTCCATATTGGTATATGGATTCAGTAAGTATAAATATGTATTTAATTTTTGTCGTTGTCCTAGTTTTGAGGTTTTAGAAAAAAGGGAGTATAGTAGGGCGAGTCGTTTGTTAAGTGTTTTTCGTTTCATCTTAACATGCGGGCCCCAGGTCATCCTTCTGTCAAGAGTAAGACCAAGGTAATGTACGGTGTCAGTTTGAGAAATTTGGACATTGTCGATATAAATTGGAGGGCAGGTATTTTTTCGAAGAGTGAACGTTATGTGTTTAGATTTTTCATGATTTACACCAGTCGTTTACTTTATGTAGATGTTGTAATTAAATGAAAAAAAAACTTGAAACTAAATTATAATCCAATTGATTGAAGATGAAAAAGCGTTCGTAGAGCCTCGTAAATCCGAATTTCAAATATCTAAGGCTTAGCAAATTCTAATCATGGACTTTATTATAGATTTTATTTTATGATCAGGCCATGGTTAAATAAATTAGTGAATTTATTATATAGATATATTATTATTATAGATTGATATGGGAAGATTATAGTATAATTAATATAGTTGATTTCTGTAAAACTTGCCTGCTCCTGGCCACCCACTCCTCAAACATCAGGCCTGCAATGGTGACTACAACCGTTCTATATAATATTTTTCTTTACTTCTAATATTCATAGAATAAATATATGATTTATTTCGATATGATATAGAATATATATATTTATATAATATGTGCATATTTATTATTTATTCAAAGGTTGTTCTAATCACTTCTACTGAATTATTCAATTTTAATTATATTCCAATATTATTTAAGTAAAAGATCTTCGGATATTTAAATACTATTATAATATTGTTTAATATGCAACATTATATAGGATGGTGAACGCGCGCCTATCATCCAGATCTGGTTACTATTATAATGACGGCCTAAAAAAGATAGCTAAAATCTCTTTTTTCTTGGTTATCCTTTTAATAACTATTAAACCGTACGTTCTACAGAAATTTTCAAACGCTATATTATAGTTATAGATTACGAAAAACAAACGAAAAAAGTGAATTGGTCCTAAAACTATTAATTATCTCGAAAAATAACAGACGGGAAATTGAAGATTGAGCAAATTTTCCTGATTTTTGTTCACCACCTCACCACACCCCCTTTCTAATTTTTTTCTCATCAAAAGCACATACCAGCCTTAATACTGATCCGACTATAGAATTTTTGAGTTAATAATCTAAATATTATTTTGGAAATATTCCTATTCAACTTACATCCTTCATACTTCTACAAATGTTCTACTTCAATATCCATAAATATGTTTAAACTGTATTCAGCCTCAATTTTGATTTAATGAAAATTAATGAATCCGGATGGGTCAAGGCACGATCTATTCCGACTAACGACGCTCCACTGTATTGAAAAATCAGATGAAATTTCTACTGGGGTAAATTCTAGAGAACAACAGGATCAATGGAACCGCAGCATTTGTCCACAACTTTTGATTTGAACAGATTATTAAAATACTCGCAAAAAAAATTACCTGGGAAGGGCTAAGAAAAAGTAAAGTAGTTAAAAGTCCCAAAAGCAGTAGAAAAATTAGACTTCTCAAACCCAACTTAATTTACATATGATTTTTCAAAACATTAATTTTCTTTGAAGGTTTTGTAAATGTGCTCTAATCTTTTTATTTTTTTTTAAATTATAATTTACTAGTGCAATGAATAAAGTAAATGTAAGTAATGTGAAATAAAAAAAATATAATGTTATGGACAGGCAAGTAGAAATGATTGATAGCATTCAACTAGTCGTATTTCGATCCTAGATGGTCCCAAGGCCATCATCTTTCAGAGACCAGAAAAGCAGAGAAGCAAGGTTCGAAACAAGTGGGTTCGGATGTTTCGGGAGATTATTATGAAAATTCAGGTACACAATGGCAACATATGGAACATTTAGATTTATGTGGATGATTGAAGCTTTATTGTGAAGGATTTGTGATACATGAGGAATTAGATGGTTTTGTGAAGCTACATAGCTCAATTCCGTAAATCCCAATTGGCCTCATTACCATCGTATAAATTAGCCTTTTGTAATAGATTGGGAGTTTTGAGAGATTTTTAAGTGCTGAAGTAATCGTTTACGTCGCGCTCTAAACATTTAAAACTGCGAAAAATCTGAAATTTTCAGATATTGATTAATTTACACTTTTATTATTACTGAGGAACAGTAATCGTTCTCGATTTCCAGAAAGGCATAGGAGACAAACTTTACAACGAGACCTAAATACACCTCCTATCGATTCACCTTCACGATATATTTACAAAAAGTAACTCGTAGTGAAAAACAGGCAAGCAGTAAAAAAAACCTCGACTGTTGATGAAATTAGTCCCTTAAAAAAATAAATAAGCAATAAAGAATCGAAAAGTGCTGAGAACTTCCAAATTTTGCTATACAGATACTCTATAACTTATGGAGATATTCAAATATAAGTATATAAATGTGGAAAAAGGTGTGAAGTTGAGGAATGGCGTTTACATATTATCGAAACACGTCGATTTCTAATCTAACCAAGTTCGTAAGTGAAAGTTGTGTGTTGCGCGCATCGCAACAGATTTTTTAAATAGTACAATCAAATAAATCTTCTTGAATCGTTTTTATTTTACATAGCTTACTTATTTTTCATTATTTTTCATATACAAATGTTTATTTTTAAATCTTTTTGGGACCCTGTAGATGATGTAGCGGCTGTGTTCTAATTAGTTACATTACATTGCTCGCTTCATAAAACTTCGGAGAGGGTGGGGCACAATGAAACACTCGGTGCACTTGGCAAACCAAAGATCTGGTGCAACCAAATTCAGACTTCAAGCGGTAACAGTGACTCCAAAGAGGGGCGTTCCGGTCACAATGAAATGTTTTATGGAGTCCCATGGGGGTTTCATCGTGCCCCATGTGTTTTTCATTGTGCAATAAGCAGTCATTTTTTTTTCATTTTCTTGCAGAATGATGCGGAACCGAGAGCGGAGTAGAGATGCGACATCGTAGGCAAAACATCG
The DNA here is from genome assembly GCA_911387785.2 of Aelia acuminata. NCBI lineage: Eukaryota > Metazoa > Arthropoda > Insecta > Hemiptera > Pentatomidae > Aelia > Aelia acuminata. Next base: position 99,980,875 of record OU426978.1, read on the forward strand.
ATGTTTTGAACATCGATGTTTTTACAATCAAAACATCGATGTCGATTAAACATCGACCACAAAACATCGATGTTTTTCGACATCGATGTTTTTTAATTTATACAGTCTTTAAACATTAACATATTAGTGCCCAAACGTATTTAAATCGATTTTTAAGTGTAAAACATTTTATTTTTCATCTTTAACGTATAAAAAAATATATTTTTTCGACATAGTTGGTTTTTAATATATGAATATAAATGCATTGATACATTGATGCCGTTTCCATAGCAAATACAGAGAATCGTATTTCTGGTGAATATTTTAAAAGATTTTGCGAGCAGCTTCTTTAAATAAGTAATTCAATTATGATACTATGGTTTTGTGTTTTCATATTTTATCAACTTATTTGAAGTTGAAATTTTCACAGAAACAAGAAAGGTTAGGAAGGACAGAGGAAATATTTCCAATATAATGTCAAACATCGATGTTAAAACATATTTGTTTTAACAGTAACCCGGCAGTATTTAACATCGGTGTTTTTGACGAAACAAATATGTTTAAACATCGATGTTTTAGCTAAGACAAAGATGATTTTAACAGCAACAAACTTGCTGTTAACATCAATGTTTTAGCTATAACAGAGATGTTTTTAACATCGGTGTTTTAACAATAACAAATTTGTTTTAAACATCCATACTTTGGACAGAAAGAAGTATATTTTAACATCAATGTTTTGGAGAAAAAAAATAGGTTTTAACATCGATGTTTTGAAGGAAAACAAGTACACTTCCACATTGATGTTTTGACAGTGACATTGATGTTTTGGATAAAAACAAATATGTTTTAACATCGATGTTTTGAACAAAAACAAGTGTATTTAAACATAATTGTTTTGATAATAACATCGATCTTTTGGATAAAAACAAGTATATTTTAACATCAATGTTTAGAAAATAACATCGATGTTTTGGTGAACAACAAATATTTTTTTAACATCGATGTATAGGACAAAAACAAGTATACTTCAACATAATTGTTTTGATAATAACATCGATCTTTTGGATAAAAACATATATGTTTTAACATCGATGTTTTGGACAAAAACAAATTTGTTGTAACAATGGTACCAAACAAATATGATTTGGTTTTGTATAAAACATCGATGTTTTAACTATAACAAACATCTTTTTAACAACGATGTTTTTGAAAAACCAAAGTTTTAACATCGATGTTAAAGTATACTTGTTTTTGTTCAAAAAATCGATGTTAAGACCATATATATTGTTGTTTTTTGTTATTTATTTTAACATCGATGTTTTGAACAAAAACAAGAATATTTTAACATCGATGTTTAGACAATGACAACGATGTTTTTGATAATAACAAATATGTTTTAACATCGAGGTTTGGGATAAAAACAAATATGTTTTAACATCAATGTTTTGAACAAAAACAAGTATATTTTAACATCGAAGTTTAGACAATTACATCGATGTTTTGGTGAACAAGATATATTTTTAACATCGATGTTTTGGATAAAAACAAATATGTTTTACCATCGATGTTTTGAACAAAAACAAGTGTATTTAAACATAATTGTTTTGATAATAACATTGATCTTATGGATAAAAACAAGTAAATTTTAACATCGATGTTTAGACTATAACATCGATGTTTTGGTGGACAACAAATATTTTTTTAACATCGATGTTTTGGACAAAAACAAATATGTTTTAACAATAAACCGGTAGTTTTTAACATAGATTTTTTGGACATAAGCAAATAAGTTGTAACATCGATGTTTTTGACAGAAACAAATAAGTTTTAACATCGATGTTTAGGATAAAACCAAATATGTTTTAACAAAAACATCGATGTTACAACTTATTAGTTTCTGTCAAAAACATCGATGTCACAACTTATTTGTTTCTGTCAAAAACATCGATGTTATAACTTATTTGTTTCTGTCAAAAACATCGACCTTATAAACAACTTTGTTATTATCAAAACATCGATGTGAAATACAAATTTGTTTTTGTTCAAAAACATCGATGTTAAAACATAAAACATCGATTCTAAATGAAAAAAAAAAAAAGGTTAACTATTAAAAACATCGATGTTAACATCGGCCCACAAACATCGATGGTCGGAAAACATCGGCTGCGTAACATCGATGTTAAAAACATCGATGTTTTGCGCAAAACATCGATGTTTCGAAAACATCGACATCGATGTTGCATCCCTAGAGCGGAGCACCAAAAACACTCTGTTAATTTATGATAACTTTCCACTCTGATAACCAAGTAAAACTTTCCTCTCTACTGAAGAATTTCGTGGCTATCCTATAGCATGGAGAACGAAAAACCGACTGGAAGCCGAATAAGGTTTTTTCGTTTATTATGTTGTTGCTTTTTTCAGTTGTTTCATAGTACCCCGGGCATGGGGCACAATGAAACAAAATTTATTTTTTGGAAAACCACTGCTCGCGGTCACTTAGGATGCATAAAATAATGTTTAACACATTTCTTACATAGATTAGATCCTAACGTAACATGGAGAAAATAAAAAAATTGATATGAAGTCTCAGATGGGGTGCTATGGGTAAAAGAAACTTTTTTGTTTCATTTTGCCCCACCTACCCCTATATAAACTGTTTGAAGAACTTAAAATTTTTAACATTTCTAATTCATTTAACAAGTATAATTTTGCTTTTCATTTCATCTAGATTGGTTTCATTTTTTATTGAGGATGAACAGCCAAATTAATTCCATAATTGTGCTGAAAGTTTGAACAATGTTAAAAATTCTTATATCTATTTCTTTAGCATAAAGAAATAGACTTTTCAATTGTGAAAAAATAAATTTCACTCGAAAACTAAAAATCACCTTCTTCAAACATCTTCTTCTCTTTTCAACTCACTATTGCCCTGGGACGAATGGTAAAAGTTCTACACAGTAACATGTTTGACAGTGATTTTCATTGGATTAAATGGCTTGAGATCTTTTTCAACCGTTTTTATTTTACTTAGTTTTCATTTCGTGTCATGCAAATCATGTTTTAAATCTAATATTTTTTTAAAATCCAATGATATAATTTACAAATATCTATTTATCATTTTATACTAAAAAAAAAAAAAATGATCAGAGAACATTCCATTTTAAGTTAAAAGACTAAATTATAAAAGTATCCTTTTTTTGCTCAAGTTATATTTTATTTGAATGTAAATGAATTCGACGGGGTATTAAGAGGATTAACGGAAGGAAGCCTAACGTTTTTAAGCCTCGACACTGCAGCTGCATCTATCGATCTACCTCCCTTATCTCAGCTGTCGACATCATTTCTGGAATATATTCACTTTAAGAGAAAAGTTAGTACCGCGAAAGGTGAAGCTGACAAAAGAGACCATTTAAATAAAATTTCTTTATCATTCTCTTCCAAATATAATTTATTTTCAGTAAACCCTCCTTAACTATCAAAATGCTATTAGATGATAAGAAAAACATTTCAAAGCTTTATGACCTTTTTAGGACTTCTGTAAATTTATACGTCGCATATTATGATAATCAAATAAATTCTTTAGTAATAATTTTTATATAACGTAATAACAGCTGATCCATGTTTTAACACATAAATTTACACACACACACACACACACACACACACACACACACACACACACACACACACACACACACACACTAGTATTATAAGAAATGAATAATAGGAATGAGTTCCAATATTTCCATACTATTCCTCATACTATTATACAATACATAATTTTTGACATACACAATGGTCCATTATGTTAACACCTTATTTGTAATACATTTCATCGGAGAAATATCGTCGTCACCAGGCTAAAGTAACGAATGTGCAACTAAAAACCTATGCATATTCGTTACTTTAGCAAGGTGATGACGATATAGTTAAGTAATTAGTAACAGCTAGTAAGCCTTGAACTCGTATATCGTAGAAATTCGTAATTTGTTAGTTATCGTCAAAACTACAAACGACCCAATCATCAAATGCGACAAACCCAATCATCATGACGAAATGCCTGTAAAACCTTGTTAGTCCAATTTATATTAAAATATAGGTTTATTTTTTATCTTCATACCAGCATACAATTTTTCAGATGAAACATACAAGATTTTGTTACGTTAAAAGCTTTGTTACTTGTCCATGACCAATTTAATTAACTTTTATTTTTAAAAGACAACGGAGTCTCTATTTTTTAAATAAAATTATTTTTTTTTCTCATGAAAAATTATTTTAGTTTTATTTATGAGTTTTTTTCAGGTCTACGATCAATATGAATATATGAATTGTTTGGCTAACTTAGGTTGTTTGTATATTATTTTGTGTTGACAGAAATATTTGTGTTTTTCATGGGTGAGGATTAATATAGGGGGTCCCTTTGAATATCTAATAATATCTAATAGGCATAATGTTGGGAAGGAAGGAAGGAAGGTCGGGTAAATGTATCTGAAATGTTCATGAACAACCGAAGAAGAGTGCAAAACAATGAAATCCGATGTCAGAAATGATATTTGTTTTATTCTGTGATATCGATTAGTATACATAAAGTTTATTATCGTCTATCATAAGGAATTAATAGCAGGAGGAATCTCTCTAGAACCATTTCAGAGTGCTTCTACATCCATTAATCATACAATACGATAAAAAGACTAAAGCCTTTCTAGCACTGGTGGATTCTGCCAGTAGACTTGGGCTAGAAGTTAACGAGTCCAAAACAAAGTATATTGTAACGGAAAAAACCACATGCCAGGTGAGACAGTTGGGCAGCACAAATTTGAAAAAGTTTCGGAGTTTACTTACCTGGGAACTGTGGTAAAACAGGACAATCATTCCGTCATTGAAATATGAAGAATCACAGCAACCAACAAATGTTACTTTGGGTTGACAGCTAAATATAATTTTCATTCCATGGAATTCCATTAAATTCCATGTAATTTCCAGACAGACCAAGCTCCACCTGTATAAGACGTTGGTGTGCCGCGTACTTTTTTATGGATCTGAATGCTGGACAACTTCAAAGGCCTTGGCGGAGAAACAAACGTTGTTTTAATAATTTTGTAAACGACATTTAGAAAATTCACAAAAAATAGCTTTATCCTCAGTTATTTATTTATTTTTGTTTATTATTCTCCAATAGGTATAGAGTATCAAAACTTTTACAAAAAGTCTTCAATGAATTACGATTCATTATTTATTTATTAAAGGAGAACAAATCCTAATTTCATCAATAGTCAAGTTTTTTCTTTTACTCTATTTTGCAAATAAGTATTTCGTGAATAGAAATCGATAGAAGTGGTGTTTACGTTTCGTTAAAATTCGAAACTTAGTCTTCAAATTTTAGTCTCTAATGCCTTTCCAGAAACTGACAGAGGTGATTATTGATGATTGTTCAAGCAAGAACTACCACATATTTCATTCAGAAACCGTGATGGAACTAAAGTTTTAAACTAAAAAATAATTATTAAGGGTTACATTGTTCTACATGTTTAAGAAAAACAGCTTTAAATATTTCAGCACGTAATTTTTTTTCTAAGCATTCACTCACTAAAGAACTAATAAAATAGTTTTAATTTTATCTCTGATAATATGACGATGCAAAACATAATAGAATATGGCGTATAGATTTATTTCTCAATTTAGTTGATTTGAAAAGTCGATTTAGTTTGATGGAAACAAATGATTTCCATTTAATAGTTTGTTCCAAAAAGCACATAATACACACAATACGTAGACAATCTTTCGCATGCGTATTACGCCTTATTTTTTAACAATGGGCTGTTAGTAAAGGACTGCGCATGCGAAAGAGTTGAGGTGTTTAAGTGTTTGTTGGAATAAATGTAATATTTTTTAATGTATAAAATGTTTTTATACCAAGTTTTTCGAGTATTTATATAATGATTATTCTTTCTGAGAATCTCGGCTTTCCAACGATATATTATGCATATTTATTTATATACATACCGCACTTTAAATTTAAAAACACACGGAAATTTAAATTTTCATCTTGTGGAAACACTTTTCTTCATTTCTTCATGTTTATCAAATTCTTTCATATTTCTTATTTAGAAATTTTTTAGCACTAGGTATAATGAGAAACACTTAATTTATCCATAAAAACAAAATCAAAGGTGCTTTATAGGAAGAAAAAGTTCCTATTATGATAAAAAATACCTGCTTTTAAAGAATACTCCATTCTCCTTGAATAGAACGAAATTAAATAAAATCGTTAAAGTCGTTTTTGAGAAAATCGAAAAAAAAAAAAAAAGAAAACGTAAACATGAGACAAAAAATGAAATAAAGTTCGATCTCGATCTCGAAGTTCACACACACACACACACGCACACAAACACACACACACACACACACACACACACACACGATCGCCATACTTTTCCCTTTCTACATATTTCATATATAATTAGGTGAAAGTAAAAAATAAATAAAAAGCCAATCGCGTTTCCAAGCAGCTAGAAAGTTTTGTAAGTTTATGCCACAGAAACTAATAAAAAGATTATCTTTGAATAATAATTCTTTGAATAATAATTTTTTTTTTTTCTTCCTCCCCTTCCTTGCCGTTTAGGCTATACGGGGTTTCACGGGCTAGGGTATTGAATGGGGGATTGATGCCGAGTATTATTAAATGTCCCCTGGCTCCAGGTTTCGAACTTGCTATCTTTGGGTTCCCGATCATACGTTGCCATTGATAACGCGTATTTCCCAACGCGTTTGCCCACTCGGCCATCCCGCCTCCCTGAAAAATAAAAAATCTGGTGCGTGCGCGCAACACACAACTTTCACTTACCAACTTACTTAGATTAGAAATTAATGCGTTGTTGTGGTCCCCTTCGTTAGACCAATTTTGATGAAATGTTGGCTATCACATCTTTGGCATATAAATACATCAAATACCCAGTTTGATCAAAATAGTTAAAGCCGTTTTTGAATAAAAAAAAACACACGTGAAAATGATACAAAATTTATTAAGTAAAGTCCCCCCTCCGGTTAGTCAATTTTGGTGAAATGTTGGCTATCACATCTTTGGCTTATGCATACATCAAATACCCAGTTTGATCAAAATCGTGAAAGCCTTCTTTGAGTAAATAAAAAAAACACTTGAAAATGTTACAAAATTTATTAAGTAAAGTCCCCCCTCCGGTTAATCAATTTTGATGAAATGTTGGCTATCACATCTTCACATCTTCACATCTTCACATCTTCACATCTCCACATCTCACATACATCAAATACCCAGTTTGATCAAAATCTTTAAAGCCGTTTTTGACTAAATAAAAAAAAACACGTGAAAATGATACAAAATTTATTAAGTAAAGTCCCCCCTCCGGTTGGTCAATTTTGGTGAAATGTTGGCTATCACATCTTTGGCTTATGCATACATCAAATACCCAGTTTGATCAAAATCTTTAAAGTCTTTTTTGAGTAAATAAAAAAAACACGTGAAAATGTTACAAAATTTATTAAGTAAAGTCCCCCCTCCGGTTAATCAATTTTGATGAAATTTTTAGAGTCATATCTCGGGCATATATATAGATCAAATATTCAGTTTAATCAAAATCATTAGAGCCGTTTTTGAGAAAATCGAAAAAAACACTTGAAAATGTTACAAAATTTATTAAGTAAAGTCCCCCCTCCGGTTAATCAATTTTGATGAAATGTTGGCTATCACATCTTTGGGATATACATACATCAAATACCCAGTTTGATCAAAATCTTTAAAGCCGTTTTTGACTAAATAAAAAAAAACACATGAAAATGATACAAAATTTATTAAGTAAAGTCCCCCCTCCGGTTAATCAATTTTGATGAAATTTTTAGAGTCATATCTCGGGCATATATATAGATCAAATATTCAGTTTAATCAAAATCGTTAGAGCCGTTTTTGAGAAAATCGAAAAAAACCACAAAAGTTATAAAGTAAAGTACCCCCTCCCTTTAAGGAATTTTGATGAAATTTATGCTGTCACATTGCGGGCATATACTTACTCTAAATACCCAATTTCAGGTTCGCACGGTTTATAGTTTTTGAGCTAGTCTGTTCACACACACACACACACACAGACACACAGACACACAGACACACACACAGACCATTTCGCGGGACTTGGTCATTTCGACTCAGGGGACCCCAAAACGTGTATTTCCGTTGAAAACCGGAAGTCGAAATTTTTCACGATCGCAATACTTCCACTTACTATATATTTCATATATAGGTAAGTGAAAGTAAAAATTAAAAACATAAATTTTACTTTCTTTTTTTATCATGTTGAAGTTTTTCTAGTTATCTACAGTAGTTAGGAATCCTAAACTAAACACCCTTAAATTAAAAAAATCTTATCTATTTATAATATTTTCGTTTCATATTTATTTCGGTAATTAGATAAACATCCCACCATCACACACTTACATTTTATTTATGATTTTTTTTTAATATTAGGTTTTTCACTTAGATTAGTCGGCTTTAAGGAAGATCTTAAGAACTTCTTAGGTTCAGAATAGGTTAGGAACTACTTGGGTTTTAAGATAACCCCCCTTAAAATTAAATATATATAAAGGCTTATATCACTTTATTGGAAGGTTAAATTATACGAGCAAAGTGTTTATCAATAAAATTACTCAATTCCTACAATAACTGATTCAGCTGTTCTTATCATTACATCTTAAAAGAACCATAGATCAGAAGAGTAGATGTCAGATTACTCAATAAAATTGAGTAGATATAAAACAAATGATAAATACAATAATTTGCAATATAAAGATAGAAACAAAGAAAAACTAGGGACATCACACAGTTTTTCGATTAGTACAAGCTAGGTGGACAAAAGTCATGATTAGAGTTCTAAAAATTGGTATTATAATAATGTAAACAATACATCAAAATGGGGCATTCTAATATTTGTTAATATCTCACACACTCCACCTCGCTAGTAAAAGGGTCAAAATGTATAAATCCGTGATGTAATAGAATAAATCAGTTGAATTCCTGGTATCAATTCAATCATACAAATTACAATGTTCCTAACTTTCTGTAAAATTATTGTTAAGGATTAATCTTATTATTATTATTACTTAGACTTGTGAGTGCTAATTTATTCTTAATAGGTAAATTTAGCTGTAAATCAAACTGCAAAAAAAAGATGTTTTTAACTCGATAGCAGGATTTTTTCCTCTTATCGATACCTTTAAATGTTGTTAATCACTTGTATCCATTTGTACTAATTTTTCTTTATATAATAGGGGCACCTTCCAACTTAATAATAAGATGTATTTATAGCCAGCACATTCCAGTAGAACATTATTTTTTTAGTATTTTCTTTCGGAAATGGACATTTTTTAATAATGGTTGACTATTATAGTTGGCTATGGAATAAAAATCCATTTTCTCTAAAACTTCCTTTCGTCCAAACATAATTTTAAAAACCTCACAGAGAACTCAGAAAATGAAAATCAGAATGAGGTTGCCTAACTTTGTTTTTCGTAATGAATATAGATGAACAGAAAAAATAACTTTATTCTGGGATTAATCCCTTAAGAATAATAGGTATGCACATATAACAAATATAAAAATTTATATCTGACCATCCTGCTATGATACTAAAAATATTTAAGTACATTTAAGGTGAATAAAATTTTATATAGAAAAAAAAAAAAAAAAAAAAAAAAAAAGATTTTCTAAGGAAAATAAATTCCTGTAAAAAGGATAAAAAAAAAAGAAAAGAGAAAATAATACAATATAAACTTCTTTATAGATAGGCTTTTACTTTTATTTTTTCTTCTTAATCTCCTGAAAAACGTATTAAATTCGATTTTTAATTAGTGAGAATGTTTTACTTTATAATTAAATTACTTAATTGGTCGAAGTAGATGAAATAATGAGGAAAAATAATTTTTTCCTCCTAGCCTGTTAGAATCGAAACACAGCGTCGTGAAGCAAGAGTACAATAAACAAAAATAGCTTAACTATTCAGTTTGACCTTGTACAATGTTGTACAAATCAGGCAGAATTATGTATGCCGAGTCACAAAAATCAGGAATTTGCCTATTCGATTTTAGTATTGTTATTCATGAACCTATATATATACAAATTTTTAATTATGAAAACATTCCATTACATTCAAATAGAGGAATATTTATTCCTTTAATTTATAAAAAATAGCAACTGAATAAGAAGGAAATCATTGTTATTCATAATATAGGAGGTGATTTTTTATTTCTGATTTTTAATTAATTGATTTTAGTTTGCTTATAAGTTTTCGAATTTATGATAATTTTTTACATCTAAAGTTTTCGGCACCTTTCTTGATTTATTTAATGATTAATTCACCAGTCCCAAATATAATAAGTAAATATATCTTTTTTTAATACTTTCTGATAAAAGGCCTAATAAAAATTAATTGTAAAAGAACAATTCTTTATTTAAAATTCTTTTGTAAACAAAAGATTACATTTAATCTAACCAATGTTTATCTCTGTAAACCTTGAACAGATCAGTTTACTATTTTTATTAACAAACTCTGACAAATATTGGTCTAATGCTTTTTGAATTTCAGCTTTGATTATATCCTTTAAATAGGTGGCTATGTAATTAGTAGCAGATTTCAGAAAGCTGGAAAAAGAACCTTGTAGATCGACCTTGATGTCTTCAAGGGTCTGCACCTCCACCCTCTGCAGGTTGATAGAGCAGTCGGCGGAGCCCAGCAGTTGAAGCCTTATCAAGAAACCATTCTTGCCGAAGGTGGCTTTGACGTTGCCTTCCAGATTGATACCCCAGGTCCTAAAGGAATAATGGTCGTACTCTATACTCAGTTCACCCAGCCTTACAGGAATTTCGATCGTCAAGGTAAGTCCTGATTTTTTCAGATTGACCTGTCCGTTGGAAATCAGAGTGGACAGATTTTTCAACTTTCCCCCCTTGGCCGTGAATCTACCAAATCCAAGTACAGAAGTGCTAATTTCGGGGAGTGCGATAGTTTCCTTTTTGGATGCTTTGAGGTAGGCATTAGCTCCATTCAAAAGAACATTGGCAGCGACAGTGGCTGGGATACTGGCTGCTTGAAGGACAGAGTCACGGACGGCTTGGGAAGTCTCCTGTACCAACGCAGGCAGCTGACTTATGATTTCTTTTTGATTTTTTATTCCCTGATTTAATATTTCAGACTGTTGCTGTATACCACTGGCTATAATTTTGACCGAATCGGTTAATAAGCTGATAAATCTCTTGTGGCGGATCAGATCACTTTTGTTTTCTTCCACTGAACCAAACACTATAAAAAAACACATCAATAACTTGATTGTAAAGGAACTCATGTTTTGCACTGAATCGGAGTTCCTGCCGCCAACTCTGCAACTCGTAAACTGGTAAGAAAGAGCTCTAAATGTTTAATTCAAGATTTTACCATGCAACGTTAGTTCTGTGCAACGCTCAATTAGTGGTTTCTAAACACGTAACTGAATAATTAGGCCCAATAAGGAAATATTTGAACATTTGTATCAACATTTCTTTTGATCTCATTAGTATTCCTAGCTGTCATTTTAATTTGATAATGCAGCATGAAAAAATTAACAAAAACAGTTATCTATCTATGGGAATAAATTTCTCGAAGATGGCAGAGTTAGATTAAAACCTGATTTTTTTACCGGCTGTTAGGCTTTTGGTATCGGTGTTGACTGATGGAAATATGAATGTGATTAAGATACTTCCTCTCTAGATATATATCTATTTATTCAGCAGAGGGGATATAAACATCGAACAAAGTTTCGAAAAACAGCAGTGAATTTTACCAGCGTCCTTATCAACCGCGCTAGAAATTAAATTAGAACAACTAGCAACATTACTCATGTCTGATTTGTTATGCCTCGGTTCACCGACTAATGTCTTTTCAAGATCCTGAGATTCTTTCGAATTACCAAACAGTATATAATTAGACGTGTTGCTTTTTTATTTTCAGCTTTAGCATACAATAGGTAATGGGTATTTATTCATAACATTTTTATAGTAGTTAAACAATGTTTATTCAAATCGTTTGACTAATATTCAAATTCATAGTTACGTCATACCTATTTACTAGTTTAATGCTAATAAGTACAGCAGAGTTTACTGAAGTAAAATATATATATTTAAAAGGAAATATAGCATTTGAATCGGAAAAAAACTACTTCAAAATGTAGGTTGTATGTGATAATTCAACACCTTTTTCATATTACTCTAATACATTTTTATATTAAAATTTCAACAACAACAAGTCAAAAACTTGTTTATAGTAAACTACTAATTTTTTATATGAGCATTTCGCCATGACTTATAATATTAAATACATAATTATATATATTTATAAATAAATCGGAAATAAGCTTGTACAGATTCGTTATTGGCAGTAATCACACTATAGTTAGCCTGGTACTAGAGCGCAGGGGACGCAAAATCAATAGCTGCAGCTGCTACTACACAATTTTAGGGCTGCAACAATGACCTGATCTAATCACTTAATAGATATTAACTTACCGCATATAGGTGGATCTTCCCTTTTATAGTTAAAAACTTGAAAAATCATTATATTCCTATATTTAAAAAAATCTGGTACGATGCGCGCAACACACAACTTTCACTTACGAACTTGCTTGGATTAGAAATAGACGTGTTTCGATAATATGTAAACGCCATTCCTCAACTTCACACATTTTTCCACATTTAAGTATATACTTATATTTGTAGATCTCCATAAGTTATAGAGTATTTTTATATCAAAATTTGGTAATTCTCAGCACTTCTCGATTCATTATTGCTAATTTATATATGAAGGGACTAATTTCATCAACAATCGAGTTTTTTTACTGCTTGCTAGTTTTTCCCTACGAGTTGCTTTTTGCAAATACATCGTGAATCGCTTTATATTGTTTTCAAAAAATTATTATGGAACAAAAGTTTCTAGACTAAAATATGCCTATATTAATTATAGACTATTATCTTATACCATCCCCCCCCCCTTTACATGTTTATTCGATTTTTTACACACCTGCGATACTTCAAAAATTTGAGCATCACGTATTAACTCTCTAAAGTAACATTAATCTTTTTATTAATAAATAAAAGTTTTTATTTTCATAATACGGTTAATAAAATTTTTGCTGTTATATATACAAACACAAAATACCGAGTTTGGTCAAAATCGTTAAAGCCGTTTTTGAGTAAACAAAAAAAAACACGTGATAATGAGACAACAGTTATTAAGTAAAGTGCCCCTCCATTTAACCAATTTTGATGGTATTCCTACTGTCGCATCGCGGGAATATAGATACACCAAATACCCAGTTTGATCAAAATCTTTAGAGCCGTTTTTGAGAAAATCGAGAAAAAAAACCTAAAAATTAGACAAGATTCTTTAAATAAAGTACCCCCTCCGTTTTACCAATTTTTATGAAATTTTTGCTGTTACATCGCGGGCATATACCTAGACTAAATACCCAGTTTGATCAAAATCGTGAAAGCCGTTTTTGAGTAAATAAAAAAAAACACGTGAAAATGGGACAACATTTATTAAGTAAAGTGCCCCCTCCAATTAATCAATTTTGATGAAATTTTTACTGTCGCATCGCGGGCATATAGATACACCAAATACCGAGTTTGATTAAAATCGTTAAATCCGTTTTTGAGTAAATAAAAAAAAAAACCCAGTGAAAATGTGACAATATTTATCAGGTAAAGTGCCCCCTCCAAATAATCAATTTTGATGAAATTTTTACTGTCGCATCGCGGGCATATAGATACACCAAATACCGAGTTTGATTAAAATCGTTAAATCCGTTTTTGAGTAAATAAAAAAAAAAAAACCTGTGAAAATGGGATAATATTTATCAGGTAAAGTCCCCCCTCCAATTAATAAATTTTGATGAAATTTTTACTGTCGCATAGCGGGCATATAGATACACAAAATACCGAGTTTAATCAAAATCGTTAGAGCCGTTTTTGAGAAAATCGAAAAAAAAACCTAAAAATTAGACAAAATTCTATAAATAAAGTACGCCCTCCGTTTAACCAATTTTGATGAAATTTTTGCTGTCACATCGCGGGCATATACGTACACTAAATACCCAATTTCAGGTTAGTGCGGTTTATAGTTTTTGAGCTAGTCTGTTCACATATACACCCACACCCACACACAAACACGGACACACACACAGACCATTTCGCGGGACTTGGTTAATTGGACTCAGGGGACCCCAAAACGTGTATATCCGTTGAAAACCGGAAGTCGAAATTTTTAATGATCGCAATACTTTCATTACTATATATTTCATATATAGGTAAGTGAAAGTAAAAATAGAATGTTAATGTTAACTTGTGAATGTTAAATTTCGAAATCAAAAATCAAAAAACAAGATTTAATAATATGCATGATAATTCATACCTTCTTTTTTTAATCTATTCATTTAAGTTTGAATTTTAGAAGTCTTTAGTTAAGGAAATGGGGTTGTTTGCGGTGAATTGCTGGTGATGTTCAATGGTATGAGCGCATTGTATTATGCGATTTAGGGAAAATCCAGTCGGAATGTCCCGTTTTTATAAGTAACAGTATATTGTTCTGTTACTTCTTTCATTTGAGGTATAGGTTCTTTCATTTGATTACGCAATTCATCAGACTTAATGGCAAAAAATAATAGCTAAAATAAATTAATTTTTGTTTTATTTTATTGAAAAAGAAATTATAACATTTGACACACTCAGGGATACCTAATATTAGTGATCTAAGTATCTATTGACACTGAAGGAACCAAAGAAACAACAGAAAAAATGTGGAAATATAAAAGAAAGAAAAAAATATGCAAAAGAAAAAAAAATAAAATAAATTAGTAGATTTAAATTTATGCCTAGATTTCCTAATCAAATAATGACCACTCGTTTTAGAAACGTTTTGGTTTGCTTTAATAGGCTCCCGTCGTCAGTCGAAAGGCAATCGTTGTAAGCTTTATAATTTTTCCTATTGAATTGTGTGATCTCTCTTTTAAGTTGATTTTTTCCTCCTCTATCGTGACTTTATTGAAACACAGGATTAGGTTAGGTACCTTTATCATAGGTTATTTGGGACAAGGAGTTAGCCCCTGCCTTCTCGATTACCCAACCCACTCTTTAATGTAAATTGTTTAGGCGGTTAAATATTTTCCGTCTGAAGGGCGTCTGTCTGATTGATTCCCCGAAAACAATTCTAAT
Organism: Aelia acuminata; assembly: GCA_911387785.2. NCBI lineage: Eukaryota > Metazoa > Arthropoda > Insecta > Hemiptera > Pentatomidae > Aelia > Aelia acuminata. The sequence goes on from OU426978.1 coordinate 99,996,116, forward strand.
TCTCCAATTATGTAATATCGAAAAAATCCGCATACCTCAAACAGACACAGCACAGTATCTTTTTTCTGCAATTCTAGGTCGAAAAATATTTTACCAATGTCTGAGTTACCCTCTGAATGTGCCATAGTAGTTTAGAAAAAAATAAAATTATATTTTGTATAATTTTAGAAATATTTTTTTCTTTCTGTGGTCTAAATTGACTTGGAGGTTACTTCCATTAGATATCAATGGGTTCGCTTTACTGTGTAAGAGCATAAAAAAAACATGCTGATTGTATTAAAGTAATTAACAGAAAGTAATTAAATAAATAAATTAATTAACAGAAGTATAATGAATCACGAAACCTTAAAGACTTTTATAATTTTTTTTTTGTACAAACCAATTTTAACAAGATGGATCCATTAAGGAGGTGAAAGTCTATTTCTTCACTTTTTTATAGCCCTTTTTGTTTACCTGTACTCGGGACTGGGGCAAGCATGAGCGAGGCAGACTAGAACAGCCCCTTCGTCTTGCTGTACGGTGATACTTGTTGCGTGGTCCATGATGGCCGGTGCTTCCACTGCCCGCCTTTCTGTAACAAGAAAGCAATTGATGAACTCATTGTTTATTATGCATATAAATAGTTGTATAAATTAATTTATTATCGTATCTTTTTAAAACCAATGAAATACTATAAAGCTATAAACGGCTTTTTTTTTTTTTATATATAAGTATAATTAAAATGAGTATGTTAAATATGTAATTGGTTTTGTTTTGAGACCAAGGCGTCCTTTATTTAGAGGAAAGTACGAATGTAAGTCGCAAATCTCTTTCCGTAAAAAGAGATAACATTACAAGTCATTAACCCGTCAAATTTAAGTAACAAATTTGTTTTCTTTTTTAACTAAACTGTGATACCGTAAGAGGGGTTCAAGCTTGTTAATTCAGAAAAAGAGTCAAAAATTGGTTTTAAAATTTTAGTTTCAGATGTTAGGGAGGTAATTGCAATTTTTTAATTATATTAAATATAATTTATTTTCCTCGTTTTGTACAAATAATGATCCTAATATATCGTCTTTCGGAGTTTTTCTTTGTATAAACACCATATGTCGCTATATTTATGAGCGAGTATGAAGAAAGTAAAACAAATGACCAGAAAAAATGTTTGCATCCATTTTTTGATTACAGCACAATAATGTTAAAATAACCAAAAGAAAGTACATACAATGAAAAATAATAGAGATTTTTTTCAATGAGAGCGGAAGTAAAATGAAATAATGATATAATGTTTTACAGTAGGGATACTGAGTCATCATTTCCTTGTTCTTTTGATGTTTTAGAAGGAAAATCAAAATGATATGCAGGATCTCTTTTTTCCGTAAGTTATACGGGCTCTCCTACGCCTAATCAATATCAGCATAATTGCAAAATAAGATGTAACAATGTGTTATATAAAAAAAAATATGGGCGAAGTAAGTATGATGGGGTGAAGGAAGCTCCTCGGACGATAGGAAAAAGTTTATGTTTATCTAACGACTTTCTGATAGCCCGGGGCGAGGCAGAATAAAGCTGTCACCGGCGAGTGTCACACAGCCATCTCGGGCCCCAGCGCCTCAGGCTCCCGCTTCTGACGGCCCTCTGATCTTAGAGGGTGTTGGCTCCTGTCATCCGAGTGTGATATTGAATCAAGAAAAACCATTGGATTTATATTAACAATAAATATTTATTTATTAAAATTAATGCGTTGTGTATAGTTAGTTATAAATATCCACCGTTCAAGGCATAATTTCAAAGCAGTTATTGATAAGTGACTTAATATCCATAAGAAATTAGTTATTAAATAGGTAAAAATAAGTAAAAAGTTTTAAAGCTATATTACATTTCCTATGGTTAACACAAATAAGGCCTGTTTACGTGTTTACGTTTTTGGAACGGAGTTTGGAAAAAAGCGTTATTTCGCTTTTTGACCGCCGGGCGATTAAAATAGACCAAATTGACCAATTTGTTTACAAGGTAAAGTTCACTTACTAACCTGAATCACAGATTGGACCTTGCGAAAAAAGAGTTAATCAGCATTTGATTCCGTGTGGTCAATTTGGTCAATTATAATCCCTCCTGTCGTTCAAAATGCGAACAATATTTTGTTCCAAACACATTACTTTGTAAAAATATCTTTTTTTTTTTTTTTTTTTTTTTTTTTTTTTTTTTTTTTTTTTTTTTTTTTTTTTTTTTTTTTTTTTTTTTTTTTTGGGACCTCAAGGCTTCCACTGAAGCCCTATACTGCCCATACTAACACCCATGGCACTGGGTGATACTTCTCCTACGAAAGAAAAGCACCACCCAGGGCGAGACTCGAACCCGCAGCTCCGGCATGGGAGTACGGTGCTTTACCGCACAGCCACACCGGGCCCTGTAAAAAATATCTTAACAACTTTCTAAAAACACATTTTAAATTGTAGTTGTGCATTGTAACAATTCTCAATCATTTTTAATCTCAAAACTTTCTCCTAATAATAAAGTTACTCTGCATAAATTCATAATTTCTATTTCCTTTTTTCTTTATATAAGTAAAAAATATATAAACTAAGGAAAACATAGAGTTAAGATAGACCAATAGATTTCATTGTTCATCAACCCAGTGCCAAATCACGAACATTAAATGTATTTTTTTTTTTACTTCAGACTCGACAAGTTGGGACCAACACTTATTGACATTCATAACCTGTTATATTTACTGGTCTTAACAGTTACATAAGGTTACTTGCATGAGGAACGATAAACTATAATTTTTCAATGAAGCCTTGTTTTCAACGATGGTCGCCACCACGTCACGACTGACTCAGTTATTACAGCAGACTTTGAGGATTATTCTCAGCGTGATTCTGGTACGTGTCAGCAAATATAAGTTGTTGATCCCTCCGGCTAATCTTCTAACCGCGTCCTCTTACTAATAAAGGAATTGCCTTAGCAGAAAAATACAATAAAATATCTTAACACAACTGTCTCGTACCTGAAAGATTACTCACGCATTGTCTGCCAGCTGACATATTTATGCGGTAGCCTGACATGCATATTTAAGTGAGGAAAGAAGTTTATATTTTAAAGACCTCCGTAATGTATGTAGCGTATGTTCAAAGGTAGCTGGCGTTTTCTTATGGATGCTTAAGAAAATCACTTCAAAAGTTCTGACAAAGAAAAGACATAAAAGACATATCCAGGTTCCAATAACCCTAGCTCCCTTCAGCTCTCTCCAGATGATCTCAATAACCATTTCTCATCCTTCGCTTCTAATTCATCCCAACCTGCTGATATTAATCAGCATCATTTTAACCCGGAAAATTTCTTTTTTGCTCACATAACCTACGAAGACCTACTTACTGCTATCCTAAAATCCCACGCTAACGATTATGGTCCCGATGATATCCCAGTAAAGCTAATAAAATCCTGTCTCCCAGCACTTATTCCTGTTCTTTATCACATCTACAACTTTTCCTTACAAAACTCCATATTCCCTTCTTCCTGGAAAACCGCTCTAGTAAACAAAACCGCAAACCCTTCCTCAATGAATGATTTCCGCCCAATCTCTCTCCTTTCTAACCTCTCAAAACCGTTAGAACGCCTCCTACAAAATCAACTATCAAACTTCCTAGAAGAACGTTCCCTCATTAACCCTCTCCAATCGGGCTTCCGATCGGGATACTCAACTCAATCTGCTCTCCTGAAAATTACCCATGACCTCCAAACGTCCATCGAACACCGAAATTTAACTATCCTCATCCTTCTTGATTTCTCCAAAGCATTTGATACCGTTGACCATAATATCCTTCTCACCAAATTACAAAAGCTCCATTTATCAAGCAGCGCCTTACATTGGTTCAAATCCTTTCTTTCAGACCGGTCACAGTTTGTAGTCGTCCCAGGCCAACCTCCATCCAAAACACTTCCTCTCTCCTGTGGTGTTCCGCAGGGTTCCTCTCTATCCCCCACTCTGTTCGCCATTTATATCAACGACCTTCCTCTTCTGATCCATCACTCCCAATATCACATCTATGCAGACGATTTCCAGATATACCTATCTTTCCCGCCTTCCGAGCTATCCTCTGCAACAACAAAGCTTCAGGATGATTTAAATCGAATCAGTCTCTGGGCAGAGGCTAACAAGTTGAAGCTGAACGCAGAAAAAACGAAAGCAATTTTAATCGGCTCCAATTACCTCCTTAAAACCGTCCCTAACATCCCTACCATGTTCCTAAATAATAATCCCATTAAATTTTACCCAATTGTCAAAAACCTCGGAGTGACCTTTGACCAAACCCTTTCCTGGAAAAACCACATCTCCAATATTTCCCGCCGTACCTTTTCTACCTTAAAGCAATTAAATCATCTCCGAAGCCTTTTACCACCTGAAACACGTAGGCTCCTGGTCACTTCCCTGGTATTTCCACACTTTGACTATTGTTGTGCGATGTATGGGGGTGTCCCTGGGGATCTCGAAGCAAAACTAAAACGTTTATTCAATTGTTTCGTACGATTTATCTTTGGGGTCCCAAGAGACGTCTCCGTTTCGCCTTTATACGAAAGGTTAAAGTGGTTATACCCATCCTACCGCCGCAAATATTTCCTGGCCTCTTTCCTTTTCCAAGTAATCCGATCCCGCCGTCCTTCATACATCACCGAACTTCTCCATTTCAAATCCTCTGTCCATTACCGCAATACCCGTTCCAGGTCTTCAGATCTATACACTCCGGCCCACCGAATGTCAGCCTTTGAAAGATCTATCATTATCCGGTCCTCATCCCTATGGAACTCTATCCCCCCTTTTATTCGTCATTCCAACACTCTCCCTACCTTTAAATCCCGCCTGTTCAATCACTTCCTCTCCACCCAGTTTCCCGAACAATTGTAAACAGTTTAACTGTAAATTGGTATAGGCCTTTATTATTTATTTATCTTTAAAATATATGATCCATTTAGTGTATGTGTAAATAAGTTATTTTTCATTTCAAGTCAATAAGGATTTACTTAGTTTTAATTTTTTTTTTATCACAAGAAGATTTCCCCAATGTTTATAATTTTTTCTCAGCTTTTTTTTATTTTTATTTTATTTTATTTTATTTTCATTTTAATTTGCTCTATTTGTTTTGTTTTTTATTAGTACTCTAAGGCACTGAAGCCTATTATATGTATCTGTATAATTTGTTCCTGAGGGACTAGTTCCCGGGACAATCAATAAAGAGTTTATTATTATTATTTTATCTAGGCGATAGTCTTAGTCCGGGAGCTGAGGTCCAAAACGGTGTCTGAAGTTGAAGAAAGTTTTTGATCTAATAGGCTGTAATTACAGAAAATTTAGTTCTCTATATAAAAAAAAAGGATATGAAATTTGGCGATGACCGAGTTACTACAAGTTAAAATAGTTTAGGTCGTTTCGCCAAAATCGATCGTCAATTAATTAATAATGATCATCAATATTTGCCATTTTAGCACCGCCATCATGCCCTAAGTAGGAGAATCCGTAGGACAGCCTTAGTCAAAAACTACCTGTCCGGCCCGCTATCCATTCGGGATTTAAGGCGGTGATGCCAAATGGTACCACGGGAATGACGCTCTCCCGGGCGTCATCGTTGGGTGGTGCCAGGACCCCTAGGGGTGCCTGGTGTGGACGTGGTGGTCGTGGTTACTGGGACCACCAAACGCCGACCTGTACAGGTCATGAGTGTTTGTTGGGGTCAGGCTGGTTAGCAGGTTCTGTCCCCTTCCTCTCTTTTCTTGCCTCCATGATAGGGAGGCGGTCGGTGTAGGTCGTTCGGCCAGGTACGACCGCCTTCGAAGTCGTGGGTGCGCAAAAGCCGGTTGCCATTTTAGCAGAAAAATGAATTACACTTGTGTTCCAAAGCCTGCGAATTGAAGAGGGTCACTCAAAATAAAAAAATGTTACCTATAATAATTGTAGACTATCAAATAATCTGTGAAACTAAGCATGTTTTCGATAAATGTGTAAAACTTGCGCTTAGTTCCTGCTAGGACTTGTGTTTGCTTCATGTTTATACATCATTAAAATTATTTGTTTCCATGGCAAATAATTAAAGATATCAAAAATCACCCATCTACTTCCCTGGCCCGGAAAACCCCGTATATCCTAAACGGCAAGGAAGGGGAGGAAAAAAAAAGATCTTTAACTTATGGAAAATATCAAACCATTGCAGAAAAAACTATTCTCTGTGATGTTTCTGTATGGGCGTTTACATATTTATCAAAGCACGTCGATTTGTACTCTCAGTGGGTTTGTAAGTGAACGTTGTGTGTTGCGTTCACCGCACCAGATTTTTCATTTTTTATTTTATAAAAAGTTATTGTTTAGATAAGATGAATTAAGAAAAAATATTTTATTCATATTTTAGGTCATTTATTAATGATTGTATGCTTTTTTTGCATCATTAATAATATACACCTGTATTGCTTATATGTCTTTTTTACTTTCACTTACCTATATATGAAATATATAGTAAGTGGAAGTATTGCGATCTTGAAAAATTTTGTTTTCCGGTTTTCAACGGAAATACACGTTGAAATACACGTCCCCTGAGTCGAAATAACCAAGTCCCGCGAAATGGTCTGTGTGTGTGTTTGTGAAGAGACTAGCTCAAAAACTATAAACCGTGCAAACCTGAAATTGGGTATTTAGTTTATGTATATGCCCGCGATGTGACAGCGAAAATTTCATCAAAATTGATCAAAGGGAGGGGGTACTTTATTTATTACCTTTTTTTCGATTATCTCTAAAACTGCTTTAACGATTTTCATCAAATTCGTCGTGTTTAAAGGCGGGTTCACACGGGGTCGTGAATTGGGCGAGAGCACTACCTGCGGGCTAGTCAGTCGGGATCACTACCTCGTGTGAACTATTGGTAGTGGGAATGTTGGTAGTGCACGACCTTGAAGTGACGGGTCATGAAATCTCCATTTAGTTGGAGTGAGCACGCCCGCTTCAGTCGTATATCGTCGCTGGAGTGCTTGAGAAATAGGGTAGCTCTGACTCTAAACTGCCTCAACCGAATAGGGGGCGCTTTCTGGGGCCTCAGACACCCGGCTACAATGACCATAAATAAGGGAGTAATGTTGGGTATTCTGAGGTATGCGTCCCTTAATAAACGTAGTAAATGAATATGAATTTATTTAATTGGTAGTTTTTATTTCTAAATTTCTAGGGGGGCAGCTGCCCTTCCCTGCCTCTCCCCCCTGAGGACCCATGAATATATATATATATATATATATATATATATATATATATATATATATATATATATATATATATATATATATATATAGGCGCCGAGTGAATTCGCGAACCCACACTTTTCTCTTCTTGTTTTGAACCTTTTTTAAGCGAATCCTCAACTCATATTCTGCCGTAACGAGAACAAGCGCGAGAGAAGCACGACCGGACAAAGGCACTTTACCGTGTGAACTAGATAAGGTCGTGAGCTCCTACTGGGAGAAAGCAAGTCGTGTGACATGCGCATTACTGGTCGTGTTCTCGCCCTCTTCACTACCTCGTGTGAACCCGCCTTAATGACAATTAGGTGTTCTTTAATATCAGGTAAGCTTTATTATTATTAAAATGTTCTGAGGGGGCTTAAATGAGGAAGGGGTCTTTTTTGTTTTCCTATAAAGTACCTTTGTATTTGTTTATATGGAGAAATTATCTGTCTCTCGTTTCACCTAAAAATAAGAAATGGTTAAATATGAGATATGATAAAAATCAAGTAAACATTTAGAGGAGAAAAAAAGAAAAATATTCAGTCAACTCATAGAACAAGTTGAGCCCTCACATGCAGAGTAGGCCTTTAAGGACAGACCATTGCTCATAATTAAAGCCAATCTGTTCATTTAATGGAAATTATTTGTTTCATGGTAAATGAAGTTTTCAACAACTACATAGAGAATTATAAAATCAGACGACTTGGAGTATTATGCTTGCATTGCCGAATTACCACAAGCTTTTATTTAATAATAAAAAAAACTAGTGTTTTTTGTAGAGCAAACAAAAAGAAAAAATAATAAATGAATGTGGAAAAATGTGTCTTTGAGAATTGGCAATTAACAAAACACACAAATTTCTACTTTAAGTAAGTTGGTAAGTGAAAGTTGTGTGTTGCGCGCACGCACCAGATTTTTATTAATAAAAATCATGATTACTTTAGGTTTGTTACAGCAAGCAGTTCAACTAAGTTCACGACCCTTTCGCCTCTCCTGGCGAAATTTTCCCTGATGGTTGTAAAAATAAAATTTGACTTGAAAATTCCTCAAATATAGTAGTAACTAATGTGAACCTTAGAATTTATTTTTTGAAAAATCCAGATTATAATTATATTATAGTTATTATCCAAATTATTAATTAATAAAACCATTAAAAATGCCCCTCTTTGACAAAGGGATAGAACGGGAAAATCTACCTACTAGGTATGAAGACAAAAGAATGGGAAAGGAACATGCAAAATGAACGGACTTTTGTAAAATGACAGTTAGTCCGAAACTACTTGCTGGAACAAATCTTTAAATTGTAATGAAACTAAAACAACGAAGCAGAAATTCATAAAATATGCCAATTGAAACTTAAAAGGAAAATACTTTAGCAAACGTAGACAGATCGCAGATGACCACCTGGATATGAGCCAATGTTTTTTCAATGAGGAAAGGAGAGGGAGAGAGTGGATTTGATATTCAGCAGGTAGCCGGGTGGGGTTTCCTTGAGATTGCAGTAAACAAGCCCCGAGGGGACCCCTAAATCTGATCACGTAGCCACCCCCACTTGTCTGACAAATGATAATGTCCAGCCGCCCCTGCCCACTCTCTCTTCGTCAGCTAGTTCGGGTTTCACTCTGCTCCAGTTTCGGGTAAATGACTGTCTATGAAAAATAACTTATATCGACCTTTAAAAAGTCTTTAATAGCGTTTTTTAGATTTATTCTGTATTTTAGAATTTCATAACATGTTATTTTCCTTTAGGCCTTTCATGGGTCACCAAGTCTCTTTGGTCACAAATAATTTTCTTTTTTTAAATGTCTTTTTTGACAGAAATAATACATTATGCCACAATCAAGGGTATTGATATTAGAGCTCTAAGGTCTCATTCACACATTAACTTTATACAAATATACAAGTAGTAAAATAATTAAAAAAACAATAATAAAATATAAAAATAATAGTAATAAATAAATAAAAAATTAAAATGCAAATTTCGAACCAGGAGAAAAATTAAATAAAAATAACAAAAATGAAATAAAATTCAATTCATACATATTTACAATATAGACATTCAGTCAACACGGACTCAAGCATTGCCACCCACTTTTGGGAGGCAAAGCAGGACTCAAGGTGATCCCAGTGCTTCAATCCAAGTCGCATCACTTCATTTCATTATCGTATTTTTAACGCGAAAGTATTGTTTCATGATTTCTACATTGTACTGATTTTTATCATGATTTTTTTCCTGCTATTTTTTATAGTTATTACCAGAGATAGGATTTTTATGTAATAAAAAATTTCAAAATATGGACGTATATTTGCAAATAAATGTAATAAAAGTTTTAGTAAAAAAAAAATTACCAAAAATAATTTATTGCGATTTTAAATTTGTTGTGTTTGATTTTTAGGATAGGCTGATAGAGAATCAAATGCTGCACATTATAGCATTTTTCCCGAAAAGATTGGACGAAGTTGAAATTAGTGGAAACGTCGCACGGAGGAATAAGGATAGAGCGAGCACGGCGCGTGCTAGAGAGAGACAGAACTCCCTGGGCAAAATCCAAACTGCTATCTCGAATGGAATGATAAATCTGAATAAATGACGGAGATAAAGGCATATGATGCTTTTCTTCGGCTACCATTTTGGAAGTAAATGGAGCATAGTAATATTCAGTTCTAGGTTCGCCTTAGTGTGACGATGGGTTCCTCTAATTTTTCCTACTGAGAAAACCCCACTAGAGAAAAAGAAAATCTAAAATTAATATACTTTTGTATACTTTACTTTATACATACTTTTTTGATGTGATAATCAGGGTTGAAATTTGAGGGTTTTATACTTAAAATGGTAAATCACACTAATTGTTTGGCTATCATTATGTTCATAAACATAATAAAAAAATACAAATATAAATGTTATGTTCATGCACTACATCAAATAGATGTTCATGTAAATTGTATCATTTTTTTTTTTTTTTTTAAATTCATAATAAAGACGCTGTCCGGGAAAATGGCAGAAAATCCAAGATAATCTCTCAAGCAAGTGGGATTCCTGGAATCGCGCGGATATTCTTTGATGTTCTTAAGGAAGGATTTTTGTGAACCGAAGCAACCCAAGTAAAGTTTTATCTCTATAGAAGTTACCGATAGGTTTTCCAGAAACATTCCTAAATCCTTTTTTCAAAGATATATTTTTACCTGGTTAGTATCGAATTTACTGGGAAACTGGCTTCAATGAGAAATACAAAAAAATTCTCGAGAGAGTAAAAAGAAATAAATAGGAAAGTTTATGGAGTTTGTCTGAGGCCCCCCTGTCACGGCGGCCGACAAAACGTGACCTCTTTTAGAAAGCCACTCCGTTGCTCACTGACCAAGCCGGACATAAAATATCAATTTCACACGGGAACATCCATTAAGACGACGTTGCATGGAATATCAATGTGTTTGTGATAAATAAAATAAATGAATATGGACCGAAACCAAATATTTTAGTATGAATGAATAATCCATGTTTGTATCCACAATTACTGAAGCAAAAATGAACAGAAGTGCAGTAAAAGTGGACCGAAATTATCCGTGTATAAAAAAAAAAATAGCATCTTCATGAAACATTGGTCATAAATCCATGCGTATTTGTAAAATTCGAGATCTGCAGAGTCCGACTAAAATAAAATTAGGGGGCTACCACCAATTGGGAAGGCTTAAAAAGGAGAGAGTAGTGCAAATTAGTCCAGAGATAAATATTATATTTTCAATGACTGTAATAGTTCATTAACACATGCACTTATAGGTATGTGCTTAGAAAAATAAATATTTGAAGTTCTATTACAAATGTATATCCGGTCCATTAAATCATTGTAGATTTTAACTTTCCTTTAAGGTTTGGGATTACTTTGTGACATATTTCTTTAATATATTTTACTATTTTTAGTTTTTGAACAATTTTATATGAATTTTTCCCACACTTTTTTGTTCCGGTATTTTCATTAATTTTTTACTCTTAATTTTATTTTTATTTTTGTACTTTCATGAATTTTTAATCCTCAATTTTTCTTTCATGGTCAACGTTTTGGTCTATACACCCACCCTCAGGACCCTGTTTTTAATATTATGATATAGTTATTTCTGCATATTTAACTGCATTCACATTATTAAACTTACATTTTGTTGATTTTTACTTGCATATTGGTACATCAATGCTAAAATAACTTTTGTCCACGCCTTTTACAATCCAAATCATTTCCTTAATTGCAACTTACAATTACTTTATAATTGAGTACTTTTACTTTAATTTTTTTCTCTCTTACCCCAATGTCTATTTCCAAAGTAGAATGTGTAGAATAACATACTTGGGTACATATATGACCAGGTGCGCATTGCACGGGGAGGGCAAAAAAAGCGTCTGATTTGAGAATGTTTATGATCTTAACGGCTCACTTCATCGACCACAAATATGAACGTCTGCCATCTCAGATCGGTTTTCATAAATCTTTAAAAGCAGACAAAATCGAAATTTTTAGTTTTTTGCTTATAACTCGAAAACAATTAATTGTGTTCTCTTTCAAAAAAAAGAACACTAAATTTTGCGTCAAATGAGTAACTCAACGGTAAAATCAGTCGTCACGCCTGAACAGATTATCTAGTATTGGATATTTTTGCTATTTTAGCGGATAATGACTTTTACACAAAAAAGTTGTATAACATCAAATTCTATGTGTAAAACGAGCTTCTTAATTTAAAATTAGTCCACTCTAGTCTAGAGAAACAAATTAAAACGTGAATGTATTCGTAGTGGCTAATATTTTATAGTTAAATCTATGTAATATTTTACAAAATATGGTATATTATATAAGTCCTATAAGGTAATAGAAGAAGAAAGACAGAAAGAAAGTAATTTCATTCTGGGACATCTAGTCCCCCAAGAATGGCAAACATGAACAGATAAAGAACCATTTGTCTGGCTAGTTGAAAAAAAAATGTAAAACAATTAACAGTTAAAATATAAAGTAAAACTAAAAAAAAAAAAAAAATAAAAAAAAATTTGGATATTCGGAAAAGAAATTTGATCAGAATAGGGGCTTAAAAGCTATAATAAAAATCAAGTAAATACGTACTCAATGATAGTTTCACTATTTTACATATTAATGGTTAAGGAGGTGGAGAAATATTTGTGTTTTAAAGGAAGTTAGAGATAAAGTTTTATAGATGGAGACAAGTATGGAATTCCAGAAGGTGGCGGTACCGATATTAAACGATTTTGTAAAGAAGGCAGTTCGGTAGAAAGGGATATACAGGCTAGAGGTTTGAATTATGGTATTTAGAGAATGTATTCAGGAGCATAATGTGAAAACATTAAGGATAAAGAGGCTTCTTGGTTTTAAACTTTCGGAAAAGATAAACGCAGAATAGTTGCCGTTGAAAAACTGGGTAGAGCCACTTAAATTCGGCAAACCAACTGTAGACGTGGGGGTGCCTGGGGACACCGAAGATGAATCTAATGAAGTAATTCATTAGTCTCTTCAACCTTATCTCATGCAAGCTAGAAAGTCCCCCTTATGCAAGGCAGCCAAAATCAAAGTGTTAAAAATGGGAGAGGCACCTAGGAGCTGACGGGTTTTTGAGAACAAGTAACGGGATTTTAGGATGTGTTTAAGGATAGTAATGGATTTTCTAGTGCTTTCGGAAATACGACAAGTGCTGGTCAAAGATCACTCCAAGGTGTCTGACATAGAAGTGGAAATTAATAGTTTGTTTATTAAGGTGGGAGGAGTAAGGAGTAGTGAGCCTTGGTGTTTCCTCTGTTCAGTAATACCACGTTCAGTGCGTAACTATCTCCCAATACTGGTGGGTTTTGAAGTAAACTGTAAAAAAACAAAAAAAAAAAAACACTTTGACTGTTTTTGCTTTATAATTTTAAATATACCTAGTCGATAAAAGTATGTTTATGCATTTCAAAGCCTATAAAAACGTCGTATATCATTGAAAATCGCACGGGGCTTTATGACCAGCGCAGGGGCCGGCCTGGAGAGTGATATTTGGGCTGCAGTCCGGCACAAAGTCATAAAGCCCCGTGTTATTCCCCATGTTTTATCTGTGAATCACATATTCCCAACCTCCTCCCTTTTCAGTTTACTTTCTGTCTGTTCTAATTAGTTTTTCTCAGTTTCCTGATTGATCTTGATAAAATAATAAATTTTGATTGTTATGTGTCGTAATTTAATGATAATTCATCTTTATTTATACTTATCAAAAATTCAAATCCTTCGCTGACCATCAAGATTATCGCATAAAGCAGAAAAAAGTTCCTAATAAGGTAAAAAGGGTAAGTTAAATATTCAATTCTAAGTCATGAATCAAAACACGGCCTGCGGCTGTCATATATTTCTTGATGTCCAAATAGTAAGAAAATATTCTATTATACCAATTTAGTTCATTTTCCGAGAGGTTATAGCGTTTTAAATGGAGACATAAGTACGGGGTCAATTAGCCCCGTGACGCACTTGTTGCACTACGGTTCAATGATATAGTGATTGGTAATACGTGCTACTAGTACTAACCCGTTTTTATTTATATCTCTACTCAGGAGTAAGGTATTTTATAACTAAGCAGATCTATATGCTGAATTCAATGTACGCCAGATTTAGTGCTCTATAACTTTTGCCTGAGAAATTTATCATTTGGGGTGGATGTTTTCGAGTTACTGCTGTTGGAACAAAAGTTTCCATCTACCCACTGAAACGATTTAATTTTATACATATTGCTCCGTTTGGAATGGAATACGCATGTGTGTACTTCGTACTTATGAAAGAAATTCATTTCCCCGCTAAAATGCTGAAACGCTAAAAATTGCCGATACTTGATAATCAGGTGAGGACAAACGACTTAACTGATTTTAACGTTGAGTAACTGATTCGACTGGAAATCTTATATCCATTCATTTTACAGAGAATACTATTTTCTCTGGGATGAATTGTTTTAGGGTTATGGCAAACAACTGAAAACACTTCAACAAGGTCGATTTTATATGAAAATTTTATGAAAACTGATCTGAGGTTGCAGACGTTCGTATTTGTGGTTTATGAATGAGTTCTTTCAGCCATTAAGATCGTACACTTTCTTCTAATCAGCACTTTTTGTCCCTCGGCTTCCGGACTATATAGCTCTGCATACATTCCTACTGTATCGCACCTGTCCGCACCTGAATACTTCACTGACGCTATCCTGTCGTTTGCAAATCTTTCCATAACTACTAATTAATTTATTACACTCAGATAATATGATTCTCCAGGAATTTCTCCGCTTTGGGATATATAAACCCTCCTCTACCCGCTCAAATTTCCAATAACAATTGTTACTCTGCGTGGCGATAATTTATGCATTTATCTGCCCTTAATCCAGCGGTTTTTAAAATTATAATTCGTTTCAATATAAAAATAAAGCATATCTGATATTTCGTGTCCCTTCCTAATTTTCCGCCGAGTCCTGGCACTAGCCCTATGAATTTCATCCCATTCCATTCCCAGCTACAAGTGGCAGATATATCTTAAGAGCAACAAGCCTCTGAAGAAACAACTACCAGTCATCTAAAAAAACAATTTTTCCTGACAATTTTAAAGCCGATTGAAGAAATAAAAAAAAAAAAATAGATAAAGGTTTTTGAGATCCAGTATCTAATAGCCATTTTTTCTACCTTTACGAATGAATGGATTTGTATTTATAGGCGTAGCTTGTAAAATGATAGGATGGCCAAATCACTTTGTACCTACTTTGATCTTCAGGTTTAATTTTAAATAGGATAGTTGTACTTCAGACTTTCTAATACATACAGGATACAGGATCCTGTATACCGTGTGACACAAAAGTAAAGAATAGTTTGACAAAAACAGTATTGACAGGCTTTCTCAGCGTCAAAACCTCGATTCAATTGAGCATATATTTACTAAATTAAAAATTGCTGTTGGCAAGTGTAACGCTAGAAAAATATACAAATTTTTTTCATTTTTAAAATACGATTGGAAAAAGAACTCTGTTGGAGACTTGTTATTATTACACTATAATAAACCCAATACTGCGGTTATAAATAACAAATGCTGGTTGACCAAAGTGTTAATTTGAAATCCTTTATGTTCGAACAAAACACTGTTAAAAAAATGGTGTTATTTTTTTAATAACGTCCTCCATTTTTTAAAATAAAATATATGGTTATATAATAATTTTAGTCGAGGCCTTACAGTGTAAAATGATATAAAAGTAGAAGAAATCTATATATGTATCTATGTATATCTATTTATAAATTATACAGATCCTATAAAATTGTTTTAATCCCCACATAACCTGTTAAATAATTAATGAATTTATGTAGAATTAGAGAACTCCATTCAGTAAAAAGACAAGCAAACAAAAACGATATTGATGTAATTATTTAGGAAGCTTTTAAATTGTATCAATCGCATTAGCTCTCTTTGTCTGTAAATTCGTTTAGAAAACGGCCCTCGAGGTTTTTTACTTAATTCATACTACGAATTCTTGAAAATGATTGATATTTTTTGAATATGAAAGCGAATTTGGGCTCAGTGGCTTTCCTTCAGCCTTATTTACAAATTTAATTATTCAACGGAGCATAATTATCTCAGAGCGTTGGCGCTGAAGAATAATATAACTATTAGTGAGATTGAATTTAAACATAATCCGCATTTTCCCACTAAGGGTTGTACTTATAAATTGTAAAGCTGCTTATAAACTTCATGCACTAACTTCAACTAAAATAGTCCTTCATTCCTCTTGAATATCTCTCTCTGTCAGTTATTATATTTTCTGTTAATTATAAAAGTTATGCCAAAATCTTAAAATATAATAGGCTAGATACCATTGAGTAAATTGAAATTTGTGTTTAATTTAGAATTAAAATAGAATAGGTTTAACCATTTTATCGATACGTTAAGGTTGTAAAGACTGACTTATTATTCGTTCGTAACTAGCTTACTGTTTGTACAGCTGATGTCTCAACCAATACTAAAATTATAATTACCACATATTCTGATGACACTTCTGTACTATCAGTTAATTAGTATCCATTTATTTCATTTAATGACCTCCAAGCTCATATCATCAAAAACATCAAAAACAGTGTCAAAAATGGAGAATCAAAATCATATCCAACAAATCTCATCAAATTAACTTTACTCTAATTCGTAAACCTACGACCTCCTGACCCACTGCATCCTTCAATAATTCTCCACTTGCCCCAGTTGAACATATCCGCTACACTCGATGCACATCCAAACGGGACAAACATCTAACTTGGAATCCACATAAAAAATTAAAACTCTAGACCCTTCCCAATCCGCTGGTATCCGCCCTCAATTCTAGGCATCTGACAAGAAGATGGTCTCAGGATTTTTTAAGTTAGTTAATTTTCATGATTGTTTTCAGTGAATAGTTTCTCTCTATGCTTATTCATGACATTATTTTTCTTTTGTTGTATCGCATTTACTTAATTTATTGTATATTTCAATAAATATATATTTAAAACACAAATATGATTATAAAACTGTTTTATAAATATACTAGCAGACCCGGCCACGCGTTGCTATGGCTCAGTAGTTATATCCTAATATTTTTAAACAAATACAGTCATACCAATATTCATTGATAAAGATGAAAACCTTTCAGCTAATCAAAATCCAACGTGATTGAGAATAGAGCATTACACCATTTAAAAGTATTTGTTAAGGAATATTTGAAAGTTAAAGTTTTTATTTTTTACATCTCATATTTCAATGTAGTTTGATTAAAAAGGAGCTAATTGTGTTTGCGACTCACAGCGCTGTCACCACTATCGCCCTTTTTTGATGCATCGGTATAAACTAACTCGAAATGGCTATAGTTTTCCACGAATTTTAAAAAGGATGACTGAACTTCTACCGGGTAAGTTTTGGTAACCTCAGCCATTGATCTATTGATTATTGGCCTAATACTACTTCAACTTGGTATTGTTAGTTTAGCAACGGGTTTAATATTACTCAGGGTCATGCCAATCTTGGTTAACGCGTCATATATGAACTTTTGATAGACGTTTTTATCAATTTCTTTGAGACCTTAATTTCCCGACCCCTTGGCAAATAAGTGTTCGGTGGAAGGGTAGCTTGTTGAAGCTTTTAATTTAGCAATATATTTGAGTGATAGTAAATCTCTTCTTAAAGAGGTTTTTACATAATACAATTAAAATTTTTTATTTATTCAAGTACTAATTTGGTCAAAATGGTTTGGCTTAACCTGTTTTTTTTTTTTTTTTTTTTTTTTTTTTTTTTTTTTTTTTTTTTTTTTTTTTTTTTTTTTTAACAAAAAACAAAGATTTGATTGTTTTCACACACGTGAGCAGGCGATGCCTATTGTCCACGTGATGTATGCCATTGCCCATGGGAAAAACAGGGATTTTTAAAGTCCAAGTGGACATTGTTTGCCCTTGGGATTTATTTATGGTCATGGCAAAAGCCAAACGAATAGGATATTGAAGCTTTTTAAATTTTATTGAAAATTCTGACGGTTCTAGGGAAATACGTGGCAACAGGACGATATCTCCTATAAACCTACCAGGCAACATTTTTGCTTTCATAACATTTCCTGTCCGTTGCACAATTGAGGTGGATTTAAGTTACGAAGAAGAATGATCGGTGAGCCAATCTTCAACTGGAGATTGTTTGGGTTTATATCCAGGTATATCTAGGGAATTCAAAAATTCAGATGGGAAATTTACGGCTTCCTTTACATCTAGAACACTGTCAATTGATTTTGGAAGTTTATTTCATCGAAATCAACATTTTTTGCTGCCAAAATAGCACGACTACCCAGCCAATTATAGTCCAAATAATTGTTCAAAATATCAGGAAAGACACTTTATATTAGTTCATTTTTCGTCTATACAACAGTGGAGAAAGTTTCTGGTAATTTGATAAATTTTGAATTTCGATGCAGCTCTATCTTTTCCAATATAGAGAAAGTGTTTAGAAAATATATCTGCCGATGGATCATTTTGCAGTAGTACTCTCATATTTATGGTGGATAAATCTGAAACTTGCGGTTTATCCAAATAACAGTTATTCCTGTTCAGTAGTGGTGTAATAATCATTAAATGTAAAATTTAAAAAATGCCGCGAAGATTTGTAATCCTTTCTTATTCAACAATAATTTGAAGATAAGATTAAAAAATGAAAATAACACCGAAATATCATTTCCAATAATAGCCTACTTTAAATTAAAGAAAGGATTAAAATCTTCGCTGATATTTCTTAAATTTTTCATATAAAGATAATTACAACTCTGCTGAACAGGAAGGAACAGCCTCTATTCGATTGGGATTAAATTTTCTCAACTTTAAATTATTGTTGATAAAGGAGGAATTACAAATCTTCACTGACATTTTTTAAATTTTACATTTTATAGCACGGGATAAAAATAATAAAAAGGTTTGGTAAAATAAAAAACACTCTATTCAAATAATAATAAAATAACGAATAATAACGAATAATGAAAATAAAGAAACCTTTGTTAAATAAATAAATAAATCAACTGAAAATATAATATTAAAGTCTTAATTATGCAGTTCTTTAGCAAATCACAAAGTATCCCACAACACCTAATCAAAACACACTCAGGGAGTTTTCATGTCTGGTTGCCGGCAGTGTAGCCAGCTCACTAATTTTCACTACTTTTTGGCAACACTGACTCCCCAAGTCAGGTTTCTATTAGGTTACACATATCACAATAGGTGCTGTTACAACATGTATAGAATATTATTTCAAATAATAGCCTAATTTAAATTATTAAAAAGTATTTACTTTACTAAAAGTTGATACCAGGGTGGGCCACAGCAAAGCGTTTCAGCTCTTAGCTAGTAATTTAATTTAAATACCAATAAAAAAGGAAAAGGAAGAAAAATTACCTACACTTTTGAGAATTTATTGTAACCTTTTCTTGATTTATTTATTCTTTAATGATAATTAACAATAAATAAAAAGATTTGTATTATTATTTGTTTGAGGAAAATAATAACACAAAACAAAATTATAATAATGATAACCTGTATTACAATAGCATGCTTATAAACAAAAACGTTATGAAATCGACATATGACGCCATGTTAATAAATCGAAACACGACCTACTGTATTCCCAATAATTCGCTATATAAGAATTATTTTGGTAACTGATCAAGTTAAAAACTATCCTATCTCTTAAGTTGGCCAAAACTATAAACATTGAGCCAAATTTCATTAAAATCAGTTGAGTAGTTTCTGAGTTATTGAAAGACAAACATTTTTATATATATTTTATATAGGGACACGAGATTTTTATATATATAAGGATATTAAGTGCTAGACATTCCAGATTTTTAAACATATATCTCCGTGTTTTTAAATAGATTAATATTTTTTCTGATTTCCATACGTACCAGTTAGCTTAAGACCTAGTCCAGAGTTTTCAAAAAAAACTTACACCACTCGACTCCAGTTTCAGTCATAAAAAATGAACTACGAAACTATGGTTACGAAGCCACCAATGTAGTAAATGTTACATCCCGTTTTATAGAACCATTACCTATGTTCTTCGTTAACACATATAAATCAACATATAATGAAAAAATATTTGATATTTAATTTAAGTAAAGAATTTATTTAACATATTCATGTACTAATCGAAGAACCAGGAAAAAGAAAATCATTATACAGTGCATACGATGCCAGCAATACGAACACACAAAAAGTTATTGCAATTGCGCACCAAAATGTGTAAAACGTATTCGAGGCCATCAGAGCACTAAATGCACCAAAGCCAAGAGAAACCGCAGCAAAGTGTGCCAATTGTGGTGGACCGAATCCTGCTAGCTACAGGGGATGTCCAGCTCTGAAACAATTGAAAGCAGTCAGAAATCCAAGAAGACACCCACAAATCAATGTCCCTCCGCCTCTCCCACAACAGCAGCAACTTCATTCAGGTTCTTCAAAACCTGAATTAAATGAATCAGCAGCACCCCACAAGACCAATTAGTAAAAGGAAACCACCCCAACAACATCAAGAATCTTCAGAAAAGAGGAAGAGAAACAATCAGCCGGCACAGCTTATTACATTATGAGATCAACTTACCAACTTGGTCAATGGCTCGAACAGCCTTATCCAGACTCTTTTTAGCCTTCTAAAACAATTATCAAAGGTCATTTAAGCATTATGCACTGGCATATCCACAAGCCCGATAACTCCGATAGAAGACTGAAAGGGAGTTGGTTTTCCCTGCCTGAGTCCAAATCACGACAGGAAGAGGTGCCACTGGGCACAACCCTTTCCCAAGACTATTATGCCAAAATGATCTCCTAATTTAACCAAACTTATTAATTGTCTTTCAGTTAAGACAGGCGGGAATATAGAAATGAAGTTAAACAAACAAAAAAAATGTTCTGAAAGAAATCAAGGCTTTATATTGTAAAGGACTGACTTCTAATGGATAACACAAGATAAGCTGGTTTCCCGGTTTTTAATTACCGAACTTAATTAACGTAAGAGGATGCCTTCATGGAGCAATGTAAATACACTCTAAACCGATGAGTAAGCTGTATTGACTTTAGACTTTGAGAATTTACTTTTCATTTGAATCCAATTCAATCCTAGTTGCTTGAGGTAGATGATTAAAAAAAAAAAGAGAATTTGTGAAAAAGCTCTTTCCATTGTCAAAGGAACCTTTCAAAGACTTCATGCTAAGACTTTTATTTCAAGTAATTAAAAACCTGGAAGTCGCCGAACTTTTTGAACCTTTAGTACAGACCTTCATTAAAAAAATGGAACCAGGGATTCCCAAAAAGCACACTGGCAAGGAAACAAAATTGTTTTCTGGCAACAATGAGGCAACTTGCTATGAAAAATTAATTTATAAATGTTAAAATGTTGGTAGGTAAGTATTTCAATACATACTTGAAAACAAATTAATTATGAAAAATTACTTTTTAAAATAAAAATACAATTTATTTTAATTAAATGCAGTTCGTTACGAATCATAGGTTTCCTATTTAGAACAAGACATGTCTTTGTTAATAGTCTATAGATAAAAGGTGATTTTTAGATAAATATGAACGCCGGCTAGTAAATCTTAGCTACCTATAGGTTGTTACTTGTACGTATCAGAGGTTAATATGTATCGAGGAGTAAGATGATGATATTAATACTAAGACTACGCCAGGAGTCTTGTTTAAGATTCTGCCTCCATTACAAGGACATTACTAAACTTTAGGAGCACTATAATAAATTAAACTTTCACATTTGCCAAAGTTGGAGTATCACGGGACTACAGTTTGGAGTATGAGGGGAACGTTCTGAGTTGATTAAATTTTAAGTGGAATCATTTTATAATTTATAATTATTCATGAATATTCATAAAATATAATGTATTTATTATTAATAGGCAAACATATACTTTTATGGGTATGTTTATGTATGAAAACTGATAAGGGCGGTAAAAGAAGATGGTCCTCAAGACATATGCAAATTCAGAACCTCAATAACTGCATTCAATTTCCTGAAACTCCTATATACAGTCGAATTAGTACAGAAAAAGAAACACCAGCAATTCAGCATTATAATTTTTAAAAAAATTTCTCACAAAAGTATGGTCTATTTTCCTCTCTTTAAGAAAAAACGCATTTTTTTTTATTCTGATGGGCTGTGAATTTTACTTTATTAGCATAAAAAAAAAAAATTAGCTTCTATTATAATTTAATGGGTAATTATTTATTTTAAATTATTGATTCGGTTATTTGGTCGATTAATTGTAACGTACGGGATTAAATTTAGAAATAATTAATCTTAAATCATTTAGAAATCGTTCATCTTAAAAAAAAAAATCTGGTGCGTGCGCGCAACACACAACTTTCACTTACCAACTTACTTAGATTAGAAATTAATGCGTTTCGTTAATTGCCACTTCTCAATTGAACAGAACAGCTTTAATTATAACGCATTGGTTTGTCATTAAAGGCGTACGGCGCATGCGTGAGCTCAAGGTGTTTTATGAGTTGACGGAATATTTTTCTTTTTTTCTCCTGTATATGTTTACTTGATTTTCTTCATATATAATATTTAGCCATTTCTTATTTTTAGGCGTGATGAGAGACAGTTAATTTCTCAATATAAACTAAAACAAAGGTACTTTATAGAAAAACAAAAAAGGCCACTTCCCTATTTAAGCCCCCTCAGAACATTTTAATAATGATAAAGCTTACCTGATATTAAATAACAACTAATTTTCATTAAACATAACGAATTTGATAAAAATCGTTAAAGCCGTTTTTGAGATAATCGATCAAAAAGGTAAAAATTGGACAAAATTTATTAAGTAAAGTCCCCCCTCCTGTTGATCAATTTTGATGAAATTTTTACAGTCATATCTCGGGCATATAAATACATCAAATACCAAGTTTGATCAAAATCGTTAAAACCGTTTTTGAGTAAATAAAAAAAACATGTGAAAATGATACAAAATTTATTAAGTAAAGTCCCCCCTCTGGTTGATCAATTTTGATGAAATTTTTACAGTCATATCTTGGGCATATCAATAGATCAAATACTCAGTTTAATCAAAATCGTTAGAGCCGTTTTTGAGAAAATCGAAAAAAACTTAAAAAGTTATTAAATAAAGTACCCCCTCCCTTTGAGCAAATTTGATGAAATTTTTGCTGTCACATCGCGGGCATATACATACTATAAATACCCAATTTCAGGTTCGCACGGTTTATAGTTTTTGAGCTAGTCTGTTCACACACAGACACACAGACACACAGACACACAGACACACAGACACACAGACACACAGACACACACACAGACCATTTCGCGGGACTTGGTTATTTTGACTCAGGGGACCCCAAAACGTGTATTTCCGTTGAAAACCGGAAGTCGAAAATTTTCACGATCGCAATACTTCCACTTACTATATATTTCATATATAGGTAAGTGAAAGTAAAAAATGATTTGTATTACATATATTGTTTGTAGATCTAGCTGAATTGTATTATTCAGGGCTATTGAACGAAATTTATTAAATCAATCCTTTGTTCATTACGTTATGTTTAAACAATATGTATTATGTTTAATCTAATAAAATAAATTAAAATCTACGGACCATGAGTAGTGTGCTCTTCGTGGGTGCCAATGCTACCCTCACTAGAGATATGAAAACGTAAATGCTATCCCTTGTGGTAGGAAGAAGGTAAATGTGGAGCCCGGGATCTGGTTTCGTGCAGGTCCTACTTGAGAATACTAAAACGGGCAACGTTCTAACCTACTCACCATCAACAATCTGACTCTGGTTATTAATTTGTGACAACCTTGACTGAGTTTTGCAGTACTTATGTTCCACTTTTATTGCCAATTTATTTTATAATGGTTAGCATAGCAGCCTACATAACCGAAGGTCACGAGTCCCAGGATGGGGGCCATGCCTTTTTAATTGTGAGTAAAACAAATTGGCTTTACCGTCCTTCGGAGAGGACATAAAATGGCGACCCGAGCCTGTGCGATTTCAGATTTAAGATTTTAAGGATAATTATCGTAAATATTTCTGGATAGGTGAAATTAAAGACTCCTATTGTAGCATAGTCCGATTAGCCCTAGTAGCATAAAGGCATGTTAAAAAAATGAACAAAAAAATTACAAATTTTCAACTTAAGCTTAAAAAACTCTCTTTGTTTTTACTAGTCAGTTGTCAATACTAACTATTTATTTCTGCTATATCGAATAAAGGTATTTTGTTTGTTTAATCGCTAAATGGATTGCTACTATTTATAATCATAAGTTTTTATGAATATTTCCTGAAAGAAAGATTAATACAGTAAGTAAAAATAAATCGAAATAAGAACATCAAAGGGAACCATAAAAACAGAAAAAACACGACTGCCATGAAATGTGTGTTTTGCGGCGGTTGGGAGAAGAGAAGCGGAGTGCGGCAAGGCGTTGAGACGAAGGTGTTACGTCAACAGAAGGGCTCGGGGATATGTTTGTCAAGGGCTCCTTAGGCAAACAGACTTGAAGCCAGCCAAAACAAATCTACTCTCTCTCACCTTCTCCTGCTAAATATATTCTCTGTCCCTTTCTTACCCTTCAATCTTTTTTTTTCTATTCTTAAGAGAAAAAAAAACAGAAATTTGTATTATTTTTTTTTTTTTATGCTAAGAACATTTTCTTTTTTTTATAGTTGTATTAGGTAAAGCAGTACATCTCCTGTATAAGATGAATATACAGATATCTTTTACATCTATTTTTTATGTCGGTTATGTTTATTATAATATTTAGAAATATTACAAGTAAAGAAATGTTTTTGTTTATTCTTTTTTTTTTTCATTTATCACTTCAATGTTATAATAAATTAAGTATGCAATATATATGTATCAGCCAGACGACTTAAAAAATGTTAAAAATATAAAAAACAGCAAATAAATAAATAGTAAGATTTCCATGATTCCATATTTTTTTTTAATTATTATTATTATTTTTTTTTGCTGATGTCTATTTCATTGATATTCTAATACTCACCTCTCATGAAGTACTATATATACGACTTCACCTGAACAAAATATTGACATGGAAAACGCACATTTGAATGATAACAGTAAATAAATTCTTTCCTGTCTATCTTCTAAATTTAAATCTTTCTTTTCTACTAAATACAAATGTTGATCGATTCCTTTTGTAGGCTATCATTACTCAATCAAAATTTCAACTCAATTTGTAATTATATTTTGAAATGATTCCTATTTCCTGAATTTCAATTGTGTTCATTCAAAATTAAATGATTTTTTTTTTTTTTGCTTCATATTTATATTCGCACCTGTCGCAGCTCAGCGACAATCAGCAAATGTGATATAAACTGCTTTCTTGTTGGCATTTTAGGCATGAGGGAATATGGTGCCCAGCAGCACATCATCCCGGACTTGTATCAGGAGAGGAGGTCCCTCATCCAACTCCTTTTCAGTCGCCTCATAAAAGGCATCTCAGTCATGGCCATGTCATTAATAAGTCTTTGTTATGCCCGTGTAATTTAATATGAAAGCCAGAATAGAGAGTCCTTATTTGTTCGTCGATAGTTGGTAGTTGTAAGTCGGTATATAGTGTTTTGTTACTAACGTACAAATGTGCGTTCGTTACTAGCCGTAAAATTTTGGATTGGAAGGTTTGTAGTTTATTATGTATTATCAGCAAATTTATTTAATTAATTATAAAATTAATTAATTAGTTAATTTATGGATCAGCAAAAAAGACACACTTACAAAAACTTAAATAAAAATTAATAAATTAAAAAAGTCCAGAGTAATACAGAGACTGAGGAAAATTAAAAGGTGAGTGGTGGTAGGGGTTAGCTTGCTGACTTCAAAAGGTTTATTTGGAGGAAACCCAAAGCTTCATACCTACCTATTTCATGTAAACATACCATCAGCTGGATTTTGTTACTCGTTAATGTTACAATCTGTAATTAAACTCATCTTCTAGCAATGATACTTTACATATTGCTCATATATTTGTCTTCATTTTAGCCCCGAAGGAGATCCACATGCTGGACCGAAACGAAGGCTCTCCAAATAACATTTTGACTAAAAATCATCCTATCTCAAAGAAAACAGTTGATCATTACGTACCTTTAAATTATTCTTATTCAATGTTTTAGTTATTAAATATTCGTTGGGCGATCAAGATTATGATAGATACTTCATGCTATATTATTTTAGGGATATTTAAAATAATGAGGACGCGATAAATGGTTACATGATATACCGAGGAAGGGATGAAGGTTGAGTACTACATGAAACTGACGGGTGTTTGGGAACGGTTAGGGGAATATGTGGCGCTAACGAGTTGCTAACCAGGTCTATATTAGATCTTGGCTAGGGAGGGATTTCCAATCAGCCGGGCCATCACCCATAACAGCCTCCTCTCCTCCAACTCCCAACATATCTAATATCCTCTATCATCTCCGATTTCTATCTCCACGCCGGCTTATATAAGAGTTCCCTCTTCGAAATCCCTGTATGATAAATGAAACAATAATAAAAATAAATCGGAATATTTAGTGAACTCCGTAACTTTATAGATTGCTTCGTAGCACTTTAAATTACTAAAGTGTTAAGTTGATGAATTTGCTGGCTATGTTGATTTGAACTCAACCGCATAGGTCCATATACGTTTGATATTTTTCATGTAAATGAGCCTTTTTTAATAATTGGAAGCTTTGAGCGTTTGTCTAGTAAATCCTTAATACGGCGGTAACTAAAGCACTGAAACGTGCTGAAATTTAATTTAAGTATCGGATTATCACACTATTCTTCGAGATTAGTGAAGTGTTACTGGAGAGATCGGGATGCAGCAAATGGGCCATAGAAAACTGATATCATACAATTACAATAGGGGTACGTACTCGTAGTGTTGACGTTGTTAAAATGTGCTGGGATGTCAGTTGCAAAAACCGTGTAGAGGAAAGGACTTAAGATATTACCATAACGAGTACCACCAAAAAAATAAAATTTATATTTAAACCAAAGATTAGGACTATTATCCACGTTACTTGGCATAAGCTCCAAATCATCCCTAACTGACAACTTTGGGGCACTTCAAAAAAATAGTGGAGCACCATCCCACTGACCAAAGACATGGACATCGCGTGACTCTCGGAGCCTACAACTGAATACTTAAAAAAAAAAAACCTTCATGCCAGAGTTCCTTACAACATAAATCCTTTAGCAAATAAACTAAAAGCACTCAAAAATCCCTATTTCCTCACCCCCGACGACTTTCAAGCTGGTGGCCGCGAGACCAGAATGTTTTAACCCTGATAAAGTCGCTGGTTTGAATAGTTTATTTTAATGTAACATAGATATTAAACAAATAATTCGGCATGAATTAATGGGGCTTTTTAAACTTATGATAAGATGACAATTTTCTAAATATATGTCTTTTTGTTTAAATATATGTTATAATGATCTTTTCTTTAATATTAATTATTTCTAATTATAATTTCGCACTTTCAGACGATTTGCATTGTTTTATGTTTCTCTGTGTATTCATGTTTAGTGATCTTTTGTTAATACTTATTAATTTGGATGGTCAGTTCTTTCAGCATGAATTAATGTGGCTTTTTAAACTTATGATAAGATGACAATTTTCTAAAAATATGTCTTTTTGTTTAAATATATGTTATAATGATCTTTTCTTTAATATTAATTATTTTTAATTATAATTTCGCACTTTCAGACGATTTGCTTTTTTTTATGTTTCTCTGTGTATTCATGTTTAGTGATCTTTTATTAATACTTATTAATTTGGATGGTCAGTTCTTTAATGGACTTGGTTTTAATGATTATATCAGTGGTTTTATAGTTTAATAGATTTTCTAATTTGTTTTTTCAGATTCCTTTTCATGACTAATCGAGGTTTACTTGTGTCAATTATTGCACTTTTAAAATGTTTGATTTCCTAGGCTTGTTGGATATTGTTGAAAGGGCTATTGTCTAATATTATAAGAGGAACTACCCTTTCTGGTCTGATGAATTATTATAACCTATTTTCTAATTATAAGAATCCATTTTTCCAGGAGTAGTACTATCGTCAGATAATTTGGTTCGCTTTAAGACTCCAATACTCCATGTGCAGTTTTGGGAATGTTCGTAATTACATTTTTCATGGAATGAATCTACGGTCCCTTAGAAAACTTAATTTAGCATAAACTTTACACTTTAAGATCACTAATGAAGAGAATAAAAAAAAAGAATAGGTTTTATTTTGTGAAACAATTTATCTATTGATTAGCCTATACCCTTTAGGGTCATTGGCGTTAGTTTTTCCTTTTTAGGAATTCGAATTTTTTTTTTTCCTCTTTTAAGAATCCGAACAAGATAAAGGCGGAAGCTTCTTCATCCTTTAATATTTCTTTTATAGTTTTTGCGAATTTTAACTTTTTCCGTAATCCTTCATATTGTGAACAGTCTAGTAGCAAATGTTTTCCACTAATATTGTACTTCTGATAGGTGGGTGAAATAATTATTTATACTCGTTGATATTTGCCTTAGGAATAGTTGGAAACCCAGAAGAAAATGAGTTGTTTTTCTGTCAACATATCAGATATATTATAAATCTGAATTAAATTTAACACCGTGGTGGATTTAATATGAACATTTATTTGATATATAAGGAATGCTTAGCTGAAATAAGAATGCCAGGAAAATGTGCATCACATTGTGATATAATAAACCCACAGATAGTGTGTCAAATTAGTATTACAAAGGTCAATAAGGCATTGTATCTCATCTTATTTGAATGCCCAATTTTCTTTTCCTTGAAAAACAAACAGAGGCAATGTGAATTATTAATACCAGAAAGGTTATGAGATGTGGTCACTTACATCTTCTCCTTAGGGATGGTAATTTACTGGAATACAGTGGGTTATTGTTTTATGATGATAGCATTATCGACGTATTTTGTTCTTTTTTTATTTTGTTCTGTTGATTTATTACCATATTTTGTCTTTGCATTTTAAACATTTTGTAAGGTTTTATTTTTTTAACATTCAAATTTATTAGAAAATAAATGCTTGCAAAAATCAATATCTAAAACTTAATTGTGGAATATTCTACATTAAAGAACCTGCTGACGAGGTTACGAATAGGCCATACGAATCTAACGCACGCTCAACTCATAACAAAGGACCCTCCACAAACATGTAACCTCTGTTTAGTTCCTCTAACAATCAAACATATCCTAGAAGAATGCAAAAAATACGATAGACAATTTAACAAACTAGGCATCAGGCGAATCGTTTCGGAGGCACTATAAAACTCTCCCGAATCATGCGATGATTTAATAAATCTAACAAAAGAAATAGGCATCTTCAATGAATTATAGTTATTTTCGAACCACATCTTGCAACATAAATATGTAATTGTATATATGCGTATCTATATTGTACTATGTATCTTACATCAAAATGTTAAATAGGTTGCTCTAATTTATGTTATTTATTATTGAAATATTATTAACTAAAATTAAAAAAAAAAAAATAAATAAAAATAAACGAATTAAAAAAAAAATGATCAAGTTAACAAAAAAGAAAAGAAAAAGTCTGTGTATATAAAATATAATTAAAAAAAATGGAAAAGTTAATAAAATAGTAATAAAAATAAATAAATATTTAAATAAAATATAAATAAAAAAAAATGAATAAAGGTAATCGCTAAGTAAATCGATAGTTTTATTTATATTCCTATTCATAAGTATAAACATCAGTTAAGCATAGAGAGAAAAACTAAATAATTCAGCCTCATAAAATGTAATCCCAATATAAAAGGGCATAATAACACTTTAGTTGATTGCCCTACCATAATAAATCTATCATATCCTTCTACATGAAATTTGAGGTTAGTTAAATATGGACGTTAATAACGAATTACATTAACACTATATTTACGGAACCCGACGAACTTTAATAAAAAAAAAAAAAAAAGATTTCTATAAAAAGATTTTAATTCAATGCCATTAAATCTTATAAATGTAAAATATGAGGAACCTTATGCTATTTGTAATCTTTCTTTTCTGAATCGTTCATGGGTTGAATAAAAAGGAAGGATATGGAAAAGCTTCAGGCTTGATTATTATCTCGGGAAATGGAATTCTGTCTAAACCGTGTCAATTTGCATACAGGGTAGAGTTTTCATGTTATAATAAAGGCAACAATATCGTCTAAAAATCTGGATTAAACGAGGCAGGAACTAATACAAGGAAATGGGCGACGCCATTAAGTGTAGCCCGTACCATTTCACATTACGCGGAAACAAAAAGTGAAATTTGGTAGAGGAAATAAAATTGTAAAGAACCTAAAATTAAAATGTTGGCAAGAATAAAAATTTAATATTTATTGTGCATGCGAGAGTGACCATGCGTGTTTTAACTGCTAGTTGGAACATATCTTTGATTAATTATGAATCACCGTATCTCTTTTCCGTTCGATAACATTAAGAAACTTATAAATCTTTGCCCTCACATCGCAGGAACATACCTACCTCAAATATCTAATTACCGTTTCGCACAAGAAATAGTTTCTGAGCTAGTCTGTTACACACACATACAGACAATTTTGTGGGACTTGGTTAATTTGACTCAGGGGACCCCAAAACGTGTATTTCCGTTGAATACTTACCCTTGCTATATATTTTATATATAGGTAAGTGAAAATAAAAAACAGCATAATAATAAAAGTAACTTTTCTGCCGGTACTTTTTACAATTATTTTGAATAATTACTTTAAACATTTTTTCAATTATGAGTATTAATCGTGTGAATGATTTAGCTTTATTTGGTGTTATTATCAGCTCAACGTCTTGGAAGGGTACTTCCAATTTCAGGCTGCCTCATTGGTGCTGGACCTCTTTTCCGTGCTCCTCAGTTGAAGTAGGCTTGGCCCACCACTGTTTTCCAATATTAAATGAATTGCTGTTACTGCGGAATATTCTTTTCACTGACTACTGAAGGAACTATTGCTAAGTAAGGATGTAAATTCTCGCGGTTCTCAGCATTGTGGCCCATATTCCGTGCAATGCAGTGTCGCTCATGAGCGCGTGCCCAACCGACTGGAACTTAAGCTTAGGATTATAAAACAAAGATACATCATATGACCTATTTGCGGCGAAATTAATTTACACATACACTCTCTTGATAATGCGTGTTCTCCTTGATTAGAGTTTTTTACGATTGATTAAGTAGTCTTACTCCTAATATACCTAATAGAATTATAATTTATATTATAGCTTATAGCTTCACGGAGCTGCAAATTTCGGTATGATCTGTGAGGTAAGGTTTTATGCTACGTTTATAATTTCAACATACTAAATGTTTCTTAAGAAATGAAAATACCTAATGTATTATGTAAATATGTATAACTCACCGGAGATCCTGATGCTGACCGCGTTGCTGCTCTCGAGGAGTTTAGTGAGCCTGTGCCGTGTCCTGCACTTATAATGTAGGTACTGGTCTGCATAATCAACGTTGTGCACGAGCAGTTCTCCGGTCGGCAGGACGTGGTACTTCCCATCTGCAATTCAAAAAAGTTTAAATTGTTTATAACTCTATAAATCTTTTTGTTTTGAATCATTTTAGATTTACGGCATTTTCAGAGTAAGTAATAATTATTGTATTTAAGTAAAATTAAAAATGATTTTACTGTTGGTTAATTCAATAGTTATTTTTACCGAAAAGAGTTGGAAGAAATCATTTAGATAGGTTAAATTGTTTTAATTAGACATCATTTATAGGGAATAAGAGAAATGGGCTAGAATAATTTATTATTTATTTTGAAAGATCATGATGTAATATATAAACATAGCCCATTTAAACCAAACTTAAATGATTTTCATAACTTTTGTGTTTTAATGTAATTCTCTTATTAGAAATTTAAAAAAAAAAACAAAAAAAAAAACGAAGTATGTAAAGCGTGAAGATGCAACACAAAAATGTGGAAAATTATAGTGATTCTTTTTTGACAATTATTATTGGCTAAGAGGTTTTTAAACTACATAAGAAATATTTTGGGGAAATTATTTTCCAGTTACAGTTAATTAGTTTCCAAATACCAAATTTAAAAACAATTTAAACCGAAATTGGATTTTTCCTTATAATGAATTAATTAGTATGATTATAGTAACCATACTAATTCATTGTTTTAATGATAGGTGAAAAACAAAGAAAAAAAAAAATGGCAGTGTTGATCTGCCGTTAAGTGGAGATGTGCTGGATGGGTATATTATTTTCAAGATTAATATTATCATGATGATGTTTTTATTTCAAGATATTTCTCTATAATTTATGAAAAATTTAAATTATCTAAATACTATAAACAATTGAAAGTGTAGTATTAAATGTCGTAAAATAAGTTATCAGCTTGTTGACCGTTTATTTACTACACGGAAAACTATTTCTGAAAAGCTAAGCGGGTCATTGAACCTTGGAGATCCTGAGAAAGAGGGGGACTCCTAAAAGAGGCAGGCCTAGGGGAGTAGAGGGGATTCCAAACGGAGCCCAGGGGACAGTCGAGCGTCGGAACTCGGGGACATTCCTGCACATTCAAAGTCAGGGGCATGGAGTCCGTGGACATCCTGGAAGGAGAATACCGCTAGCCGAGTGGGAGTTGGAGTCTGGAGTCTGGAGGCAGTCCAGGTTGGGGATAGTCCGTTAGAGCAGAGTAGAGTCATATATTCTGATATACAAGTATTTCCAAGTATGATGTTATGAGACCCCCCTTTCGTAGTTGGTACCTGTCAGGTTGTATATTGTACAAAAATAAACGATGTAAATAGTTTTTAATTTAGTCGATTACCAGACAACACTTGCCCAAAGATCCCTGTGTCACAAGTTGTCAGGATGGAGTGATAGATTTCAGAAGAGTTGTATCTTTCCTATTCAACTCTAAAGTTGAATTTAAAACTAGATTTAATATTTTGATATTACGTTTTGAGGTGTTAAGTATACACTACCTTAAAGAGGACGGATATTGATTTTCACTTACTGCTTCCTCACTCCTCATGCAAGGTTAACAAAGAGGATTTATTTGTTTTTCAACAGCTTAGACATCCAAATACATAAAATATTTTCTCTGATTTTATCAAATCAGGCCACCGAAATACTTTCAAATCACATTACAGACAAGGTCATGAAACGATGACTAATTTAAAAATGTAAATTGCTAGGTATTTAGGGGTGCGGTTGAGAGTATCTCAGCGAGAGACCCAGCCCTCAGACCACTAACTCGCTGAATTATATAAAAGCAATTGTGGTCTGGGGAGAGCCTATAGTTAAAGCTTAATCCTTCTTCACCTAGCCCCTTTGAACCAGCCACTCCAATATCAATTAACTGTTTCAAAACAACCTACCCCTCCGCGGAAATCGGACTTCAGAATTACCGGAAAAGTTACTTTAATTCGTTAAGTATTCCTAAACATGGGATTTTTATTTTTTTCGCCGTTCAAGGGTCCTGAAACTTCAGTATGCTCTAAAACAATTGAAATCTGCTAATTGGCGATAATCTGTTGTGGGTGGGTTCGGATTTGTGAAGTAAAAAAAAAAAAAAAAGCCTTTCCTCTAGATTGGCGCTCCTGAGCATCTGACCGAATGCTGCCTTGGAAATCCGTATAATAGTTCCTAAGATTATGAAATTACGAGAGGCAGATTAACAAACTCTTTAAGAACTGATGAAACAAAATTGTAATACAAAATTAAGTGTAACTTTTTTTTCTTTTTTTTTGTGTGTATTTCACTCTACCAAGAATTAAAAAAAATACAAAGTAAAACTGAATCAATAACTGCATTTGTTACCTTCTTTATAAAAATAAATATTCTTATAATAAAATAAAATCAAATAATAAATCTTAGAATAAAAGAGAACTGAACTGATGATTTAGGGAGCTGGCTTAAGTAAGTTACACGCCCAAAATTTTTTTTGTAGTAAGGGGTAAAGGTGGCCGAAGAAACACCAGCTAGAAATTTCTAGTGAATCAAGACCCGAGTAACCGACGAGACGTCAAAAGCAGAAGCTCAGTCCATTCTCAAACGGGACCAGTAGCCTTCTAATCAACAGACGACAGAACCAGGCGGAGATGTGAGTTAGGTTCGTAATGCTCCAAACATCCAATTCCCTCTCAAGAAATAATTTCATTTAAGATTACCAGCGTGATCTGATGTAAGAAATCATTTTTTTTTGTTCTTGGCATTGTTGCTACTCCTAATAATAATGATCAATCAAGTCCTTAACCTTTAATAATATAAATAACTAAGTAGAGATTTATATAAAAAAAATAATGATAATATAATTTATACAATGCTAAAACTTTCATATCTATTCTATATCTATGATTCTAGATAGGAAACTGCGCTGCTATGCTCTGCGTCCCAATGAGCGCGGTTCCTTTCTAATACATTTATCATAAAAACTATGAGCTCTGCTCTGAGTCGCATGCGTCTTAATATGCGCCTAGCCTAAAAGTTTTGCCTATTCAGGAAAAAATGAGCAAAATGATATATAACCATTAAAAACCTACACTCCAAGATATCGTTAGAGATAATCATATGGGTCCAAGGAAGGTAACACAAAATAGCTGTGATACATCATAATTAAACAGCTGGTCAAAAATAAAATCAAAAGTAAAACAAACACGCTAAATGCCAAAGAACAAAAAAAAGTCGTAGAAAAAAAGAAAAGAAAAAAAAACAACTATAAAAATAAATACACAGGAAAAAGTAAACGGTGCACTTAGGGCTATTTTAATGATCTAGGCGACCAAAAAAAAAAATTTTGTTTTTATCTTTTCTAAATGATATTGTTTATAGAAAATCTTTTCATGTTCTTTTTAGGCAGAATTACTGTAATAAAGTAGCATACAGAAAGCCTAACATTAGTCACTCAAAAGAATTTAATCTTCGCTGCTTGGAAAATCATCTTCAATTTCATTTGGCATTACATAATGAGTGATGGTTTTAGGTAAAAAAAATTGATTTTTTTATGAAGAAATTAGAACGTATCCGTTGCAGTTTTCTCTAGAGTATTTTCGCAAGAAATTTTAGCTCTTGAAAATATAGATAAATTAGAATTTTTTACACCTAGGGTATAAACTGACGGACAGGCGAGTTTCTAATGCATAATTCTAATATCGAAAAACGGATATCGTCTTACAATGACTATTGACCCTTATGATCTTAGTAGATCATAACTGATGCCTGTTATTTGTTAAGATATGTCATCTCTTTGAGTTTTCTATGCTCTCTCTTTTGGTATACTGCAAGCCCATAATCTAAAAATATATTATCTTTAAAAAAAACTTAAACTCTCAATTTTTTAATTTTGATTGATTAAAAAAAAAAATAAGCTTATTCTAGCATAATGTTGCTGAAGGTTTGCTAATGGGAATGATCAATGGGTTCATCAGATAAATATGTTGAAATATACTTGTGAACCCGTCGGTTCACATTGAAATTAGGCCTATCTTTTGCAACCATATGCTGGAATAATATATATTTGGATGAAAAATATCAAAAAGAGTATTCTTCCGAAATCCAAAAAAGAAGATTTTAGTTTGTTTTTTTAAAATATAATATATAACTAGGATAGGGTCATGTGGTATATCAATAAGAAAATCATAGAATAGAAAATCATAAGATCACAACTGTTTAATATTTCTAGCCTAAATCGACTACTTTATTTAGTCGACGAGCCTAAGTACTTTAACAATTAACATCTCAAAAACCGATTAATCAAAAAATTGAAACTTCGTCTTTTCAATGAAAACTTAAAAAGTTAACGCATCAAACAAGTAACCCAAAAATCATCAAAATCGAAGACCTTCCCCCTATTGTTTTAGACACCTCGTTGATTTAATATAGAATAACACCTACACGAAATTTTCAAAATGTGAACACACCGTTGAAAATTCATCTCAAAGAATCGGACACCCATTTAAAAAATATTGATTACCCCCCGTGGATGAATACTTAATAGCAACAACAAGGTCCGTAATCATATCTGAACGTTTGCTCTTACTGCAAAGCTATTCATCCCTAAGAAAAATTAAAAGAAAAAGGGGGTATTCAGATACTTCATAGTTTTTCATTAGTCATTTCATCGTCAAAAACAATATTCTTCCAATTAAACCTTCATTATTGGGGTTTCGTCCCCAGATAAATGCTTAAAATAACTATGCGGCATAAGTATAAAAAGATCGTGTGGTGCTTATAGTTAGTAAATAATGCTTCAAACATTCAACTGATTTAAGAGTTATCGCGTGATCTAACTTGGAGGTATAACAAAAACATTAATAAATGAAAATAATAAACAAAAACTTTCTCGTAATGTACGCCACTTTTTAAACTATAAAAGTAATCGAAATGGTATTACATCGGATGGATTTTTACCCGCAGTGTCCGAATGTATCACAATAACGTTTAAGGTTAAAGTCGAATTGACAATATAGGCTGTTAAACTGCCTTAACTAACTGTGTTGCTATCAAGAGACTCGCGCACCAATGCGCCAACGAAGACGGTTGCATTTAGACTAACTGCGGTCATGCTGTGTGCACAGGTGAAGATCGGTTGTTATTTTATATTTACTCCTTTTAATTTTCCACCTTTATGTTTTTACAGTGCCGGGTATCGTAAAATTTACTTCTGGCCTCGTTGATCGGTCATATACCCCTATGTGCGGCGTTGAACAACAATGGAACATATAATGTTATTAATTTTTATTGTTTTTAAAATTAATTATCGATGATATGAAGACAAATCACGTTTCGATCAAGAATATACCTAAGTACCTGCATAGATTATGGCTATGTATAGAATAGGAAAAATACTCTTATCTCAGATCTCCCAACATAAATGCGTTATAAAAATTATAGTGTCATTGAAACATATTAAATAAATAGAAATAATGTTTTCCGTTTCAGCATAAATAAAGGGGGTTAATTTCGAATAATAACAAAAATCCTCTAACCTACAAAGGATTCCACTTTGCATTTCCTTTATACCATTGATATCAAAGAAGGCTGATGGCTGATCTAATAGACTCGATCGATATCGAGGTAGACGTCCCAAAATGTAAATAGAGGGAGAGATGGACCCAGATCTGCGGATCCTGACCTAAGAGGAAACCCTGAAAATATTTACAAGGCCGTCCATATTTCATGAACCATCCCGACCCTACACCTGATTTCCTCAGGGAGTGGCTTAAATCATCCCTCCTCCCTCCCTTCGGTTTTCTTTGTGTTCCTCATTCGTCAGAAAAATATGTCGAGTCTGTTTGTTCAGGAATACATCACCGTTCCGCAAGGCAGGTGAACGAAAATTTCTAAATTTAGTGCTTTGTAATTATGTAAAGTCGACTTTATGATACAAGGTGTAAGCTATTGAGGCTTTATAAACTGGAGCAATGTTAGGATATGTGATTTTTTTTTTATTTTTATCAAATATAGTTTTAGTATCCCAGTCATGCTTCTGTTCACGTACATTTTTCTTAATTTTTTATAAATATCCGAAAAAGAGCATATTAATATAATTAGAAAAACGTATGTGCCAATATTTTATTAGCTAACAAATAAAAAGTAAATGTTGTAATAAAAGAAATAATAATGGATCACGTTTAAACAAATACAAAATATTTTTT
The DNA here is from genome assembly GCA_911387785.2 of Aelia acuminata. Taxonomy (NCBI): domain Eukaryota; kingdom Metazoa; phylum Arthropoda; class Insecta; order Hemiptera; family Pentatomidae; genus Aelia; species Aelia acuminata. Next base: position 100,033,563 of record OU426978.1, read on the forward strand.
TCTGGGTCATTCCATACTAAATCATCTAACCATAGCTCCATTTGACATTCTCCTTCCTGAAATTGTATTGATTTTTAAAATTCTAATTGAAAGGTAATAAATAAAAAAAAATTACATTTGAAATCTACAAAATAGGCATAAATGACTTATAGATTGGTATAAGCGGGATCAGTTCTCCAATGATTTTCATTAAAAGAAACGTCTCTTGGTCCATGTATTTTCAATAGAAAATCAAAGTAGAAAATTATATTGAAAAACCACTCGTTCTTAAAAAATAAGAAAATCCAATCACTTTATAGTTGATATCTGATGCAGATATTTGATTTAGCATAATTTTGGGTATGTTAAAACTAGTGACCGACCGAAGTTTCTGTTTCGGTTCCGGTCATTTTCGGCCGTGGTTTCGGCTTCGGCTAAAAATTGGCCGAATCTTCTTGCCTTTGTTTCTGATATCTCCCAGAAGGAGGTGTGTCGTTTATTTAAGGTATGTATTAAGCTGGATTTCCTTCATGGCTTTTAACACCCTTACATTTAATAGTGCGTAGTATTTTAGTTAATTACATTAATAAAATGTATGGTATGGTGTATGGATTTCTCTCATACCTTTGATATCTTTAATTGTTCATTGAATGAAATTAATGAAAACTTTAAGTTAGGCGTGCTTAAAACAAAGTTATAGTGATAAACAGGGATGTGCCTTGTAAACTTCATCACGTTAACCTGTAATGAAAGCTTCTTTTCATGAAATCTTTACGTTGAGTATAGTGAATAATATCCTTTACCTTGAGCTTTAAGAACCTGATAGTACTTTTAATTTAATCGTAGATGGAATGAGACTCAAATTCAAAAACTAATTTTTCGACGTTGGCAGCATTTCCTCCCCCCCCCCAGGATCACCAATAACATCCGTTTATATAATCATTATATCATATCGATCATAATAAAATTTTTCCCTTTTAACCACGAAGAAGCACGTTTTCAACAAATTTGAGATCAAAACTGGCTCAACAGATAGGTTCTGAAATACAGCTTTAGGTACATAATCACAAAGCCTCCTCTATTCCCTCGGTTTTATTATTGCAGATATTTTCTTAAATTATTTATTTAATTTAAGATATGATAATATGAACTGCTAATATTATCAGCATGTTAGTCCAACTATATTTCACTTTTTACACCTTTTATTGTTCAGGGGGTATGGTCTAACTTCCCGCGGGGACCAACCGTACTAAACCAGTATTCGATCCTATTACCTAACTAGTACACCTGTCTTGCCACTCTTCTATACCAAGCCCACGTATTGCATGAAGAGTTGAGTTCAATTACTGCTATTTTAGAAGCTTTCATTGATTTTATTTCTAAACTAGACGCACTTACATGTATTATGTACACACACGTAAATAAGTTTCGGTTTCGGACCGTAACCAGGTCTTCGGCCAAAATTCAGTTTTGGTTTCGGTTTCGGCTAAAAAATTCGGTTTTGGTCGTTCACTAGTTGAAACGAAGAATAATACTAGGTTTATGACAAAAAATAAAATATGTTAAATGTTAATTTAGTGTTACTCAAAACAAGGGAAATGTGAATTAGTCCCGTTAAGCTGAATTCCGTCCTATTGGTGTTCGAAACGACCAGCAATTTGTTTCGGATTTCCTATTTGAAATCAATGTTTATTGAAATGGAGTTATGTTTTTTTTAAATCCAATAAATAAACACACAGTTCTATTCACGATTTTTAAATATTCATTGATTACTATGGAAGTAAGGAGTAGAAATCACCACGAAATAACGCTGTATTCTAGCAGTGCTAAATTTACGATTTCGCCGGTGTTTAGCCCCAAAACGGCTCTAACGATTAAGCCCCTTCTAGGGAAAAGGCCGTTAAACATCTTGGTAGAGTCCATTTACAAGACTTTTTGTCGTTTGGAATACCCGAGTCTTTATATTTATATATTTCAATATAGACATGGTATTTGGAAAAGTAATCAAATATCTAAGAAAAAATACCAGCAAACAAACAATTAAAACGAAACCCCTTTAACAAACATTTTATTAACCATATGAGGTTTTGCACTTATGTCTTATGTCTTTTGCAAAGTGTATAACTGTATTTGTTTATTATTTCTAATGATGAAGATTTGTAAACGACTTCATTTTAACCAAATAATAACCGCTAAGCGATTCTCGTAGGTACAATGATTTAAATTATTCATAATGCCAATACGAGTATGTTAATAAAATAGCGAACGTTCCTTTGTTCAAAAGGAGTTCCGCAATGTGATTTGCGGAACGGCATATAGTAACTGCATTAATTAACTGTGAGCTTGTTGACCTCTGTGAGCAGTTCCATTTATGGCTCAATAGTTCCGGAGCTGGTTACACATAGAACTCCTGGATCAAGAGAACTCTCAAGCTTAAACTCATTATCAATGCATCGTTCCCTAGTGAACAGCTAGTTCTTTGAAATGAAGTTGACAATCACAAATAGTTCATTAATATAGGCACATATTAAGGAGCGTTATAGTAAATCAGATATATAATTAACAAAATCGAGTAATATAGAACAGTTTACCTCCTACTCTATGGTAGTGAAACCTGGCTACCACTAGATAGACGTTAAAGTAGAATAATGAATATAGAATAATATAATATAGAATAATGCAGCTGAAATGAGTGAAGGGAAGAACAAGACGAGAATGCAAAACGAAATTATAAAATAAGAGAAGAGCTTACCGACGACTCTCTGGAAGAAATGTTCAATAAAAAGATATCTTAAGTGTTATGGTCATGTGTGCAGAAATGTTTAATTATTATAGCACTGTTGTTGATTAAAACGTTTTTATTATTATTTCTTATTAATATCATTAATGAACAACAGTGCAATAATAATCACATGTAAAAAAAGATATAATACTATAATTATTACAATTAATAAAGAAATAATAGATTAGGTGGTTGAAGGTTGATGTAGGAACTATAGAGAACAAAGTCCAACAGGTTCAGGACAAGGATGAGCTAACTTATGAGAATGTATAATAGTGATTCACAAAAAAATGTGACACGGTTATAATATTGTATTACTTATACAAGACATTCAATCATATGATTTATAAGTGATCATTTATTATGATATTTATCATTATTATGATAAATAAGTGATATTTATTTTATGAACTAATAATTAGATTATTAAATAGTTAATATTTTAAATAATTTATTTTTGAAGAGAAAAGATTTGGCTCCGCCGGGAATCGAACCCGGGTCTTCCGCGTGACATGTTTACATAAAATAATTTTAAAATTGACGGAAGTCAAGAGATGCCCAAAAGTTGGACAAAAATTGTCCACCTCCCGTAAATACTCGCAAAATTTGCGAGATCGTGGGAGAGGTGTCAGTGAAGAGGAAGGATTAGGCACCGTTTGGAAGCGACTCCGTGGTGTAATGGATAAGCATACCGCGCATGTCAGGCGGGAGACCCGGGTTCGATTCCCGGCGGAGCCAAATCTTTTCTCTTCAAAAATAAATAATTTAAAAACAAGAGTGGTCATCCACGATAATGATTAAATTAATATTAAATAGTTAATATATATATATATATATATACATATATATATATATATATATATATATATATATATATATTTTTTTTTTTTTTTTAAATGATTTTTATCTTAAACTATATAAGATGTATTGTGCATATAAAATTAGTATAATATTATAGTACAGATTTTTATATTAGGGACACAATCCCGAAACCTAAATGAAGTTATGTGATAAGAAAATAAAGAAAAATAATAAGGAAGATACATTGCTAATAATTTATTACTTCTTTTTTTTTTTTATACACTAAAATGTATTAAGTATTATAATTATGGCAAAACTTAAAAGTCTTCAGTAATTTTTGATGCATTATTATTTATTTATTTTTATTAGGGGAAAATCCTAATTTCATCAGTATTCGAGGATTTTTTAAAACGTATTTGTAAATTAGTATATCGTGAATTGAAATCAAAAGAAGGGGTATTTTAGGAAATTGGAACTTAGTTTTCGAATTTTAGTCTCTAAAGCCATTTCAAAAACCGACGAAGATGATTATCGATGATTGATACAGCAAAAACCACCTTCTATTTCATTTAGAAATCTATTATGGAACTAAACTTTTACACTAACATATAATTATTAAGGATTATATTGCACCATATATTTTTTTTAATATTTTAATATAATTTTTAATAATATGTACTTGAACAGCTTTTTTTTAAGCTTTAAATATTTTTACCATTCGGTGCTTTTCTACGCACTCACTCACAGAAGAAGTAATCAAAGAGTTTTTATTTTTATCTTCAACAATGCGAAAATGTCAAACATAAAACATCATGGCATTTAATTTTATTTCTATATTTATTTGTTCCATTAAATAGGTTTGTACCAAACAAGCACGTAATACACCGATACAGCTCTTTCGAAGGCGTATTATCCTTTATTTTAAAGATGGCTGTTAGTAAATTACTGCTCATGAGAAAGAGTTGTCAACGTGTTTTAAGTGCTTGCTGGAACAAACTTAATATTATTTTTATAAACTGAATTCATGCCCAAATTTTGGGAATACTTACATTTTATGTAATATACAAAATGTACAACATTATTATTTCTAAGAATCCGAACTTTCCAACGATATATTATACCTATACATTACTCTACTCTACTCATTAACGGAAATTGAAATTTATATCATGGAACAATTTCTACATATAAAAAAAATCAAAGATACTTTATAGGAAGAATATTTTCCTTGGCCATTTAAGCCCCATCGGAACATTGCAATGATAATGAAACCTACCTGATATTAAAAAATACTTGATTTTCATTAACATGTCGAGTTTAATCAGAAGCGTTAGAGCCGTTTTCGAGAAAATCGCGAAAAACGTAAAAAGTGATAAAATCTATTAAAAAAGGTTTCCCCCCCGCTTACACAATTTTAATGAATGTTACATCCCAGGTATATACCTACTTCAAATACCAAAGTCAGTTTCGAGCAGTATATACTTTTTACCTTAGTCTCTTCTCACACACACACCATTTCCCAGACTTGGTTATTTGGACTCAGTGACCCTAAAACGCGTATTTCGGTTGAAAACGCGAAATTTTTGAAGATCCCTTCCTATACATAACATATAATACGAATTATAAGTTTATAATTATTCATTTATAATATTAATATATTATAAATATCATATGTTATTATAAATATTATAACATTATATATTATAATATTTATAATATATATTATATATATATATGTATATAAAATATATATTATACATTATATATATATTATATATTACAGTATATTAAAATATTATAAATATCATATGCTTATAATATTATTCATTTATAATATCATCCTTTATTCTCTTCCCAAGCAACACCTAAATTCTTGAAGCGTTACTACCTTCTTTATTGTTTTCATTCTTTTTTGTCACCCATAATTTTTATGTTATTATTGTATTTATAATTATTCTTTTCTTTTCTTTTGCAAATGTTTTTATGGGGGCTAAAATGACCCAAGTGGTTGAAAAGCCCATTTTGTTATAAATAAATAAAATAGGTTGAAAGTAAAATTGAAAGTAAAAATGAATATATGCCATTAAGGCTAGCTATATAGTGTTAATGACTATTACAGTTTTACGCCAATAAACCAAAATTTTCAAATGGACATTTTACATATTAACAATTGCATTGCAGTTTTGGATCACCTACGGTGTAAAATATGTTAGCTACACACGTCGAAGGTTCGTATCTTGCCAGGTTACCCTGGATTTTTTAAAGGGAGTAAAAAAATGTAGGTATGTCGTCCGTCGGTGAGGTGGTGGTGGGTGTAACATGGAGGTACCGACGTTGTAAGATGTTAATGTTAAAGATTCGTATCCTAATTATAACCGGAAATGTAAAATTTAGGAATCCCTTCCGATTAACAAAATTAACTTGCAATTTAAATAAATTATATGCATTACTTCACAGTCATATCGTTTTGACAGACATGTAGAGATAAATGCAGCAGGAACCACTATAACTCCAGTGTGTGGAGGTTAGGCGGGAAGTATCGGGCGGGTTGGATTTTAATCAACCCTTATCTCCGGGGGTTCCATCCGTCAGTCTGTCCGCTGCCCATCCATCACACTCTTCCCTCTATCTTCCCATGCCAGCTATCACTCTTTCCGCTTTTATTGTATTTTCTTCCTCTTCGCGATTTTCTTATGTGCGCTATTGGATCTCTCTACATGTTTCTGGTACTTTGTTTAACGTCTTGGAATGTTAAATCTCGAAAAGTGTAATATCAGATTCGACCATGGAGATGTAATAGCTAAATACTGGAAAATAAAGTTAGAGTAGGATACAATTTCTAAGTCTTCATTTGAACCATATTTGATTCCATCCTTGATTTATTTCTTGATAAGCGTTCGAAGGAAATTTTATTATTTGTAGTGATATCTTAGTTAGTTGATGTTATTTTAGTTTTACAACAATAGATGACTTAATGTTGTGATACTCCAATAAAAGCAGGTGTATCGCGCCCACATAAATATTAGAAAAGGTAAATATAAAGGATCTCAGGTATATTTATTTTTGGATATTACAAATAAGAGTAAATTTCGTATGTCTTTATGATGTGTCATTTTAAATTATTTAACCGGTATCAAACAAAATAACTTTATTCCGTAACAATTAGCAAACACATAAAATTAAGATATGAAATATACATCTGTAAAAGAAAGTGAGGAGTGATGAATACAACGTATGTTCCTAAATACGTCATGTCTAAAATAAAACAAACATGTATTTTGTGTTATTCTTTATGGATGCGCTGAAACAGTAGTACTTCCTAGCAAGGTCATCAAATTTTCAAATCAATCATAGCGACGTCTATGAAATTTTTAACATCTTTTAACAAAATTTAAAGATCATACATTAAAAATGAGTGTTCGAAATTTCAAAATTTTGTAATTCTATTCTTCAGTAAACAGAGATAAAAAATTACTTATTATGTCAAACGATCCTTGCATAGTAAAAAGTTAAACCTGAATTTGTTTGGTGGGAGACCAGGTGTAAAATCGGAGTTTTGATATGTCTTCTGAACATATTGCACTCTAGTTTTAATCTTCAATCTCACTCTCTTGAAAGTGAGTGAAAGAATTTTTAAATTTAAATTCCACAAAAATCATCGAAATCACGTAACAACATAATGCAATTTATTTAAAAAGGAAAAGGGCTCCTGGAATAGTTAAGGACAAGTTAGCGAAGAAATATTCTGGTACATATCAAGTTAATAAGCTAGTCGTATGTCAATAAACGAGCTAGTGATAAGGAATCTCGAGTCGAGGGGCCTTGGAGCAAATACTTGCGAGGGTGCTTGGAAAGTTTTGAAAATTCTCCGAGGTTAACTTGCACCAACAGTGGCCTTCGTCCTCTATAGAATATTTCATCAATATTACACTTACACTTTCCTCGAACTTCAGCTGATATATTAGTTAATTATTAGAATAACGAACAACTTACACACACATATATATATATATATATATATATATATATATATATATATATATATATATATATTGATACTTGAAATAGGTAACGCTAATTAAAATTTTATAAATAATGAATCAGGCGATATTCCATGTATAAAGGAATTGCCAATTTGCTGAGTCAAGGATCAAAAGGGAAGACAAAGGGAAGGAAAAAGAGATCGAGCTTCAGCAGTTGCCAACTTGCACCAACAGTATGAAACATGCGATACTCCAACGGTCATATCGAAGCGAGATGGAGATATTTATAAGTAGAGAGGGAGATATAATCGCCCTATTTGGCCACCAGATACAGATACAACTAGTAAGAAGAGGCGATGGAGGGATAAGAGGCAATCATAACTCTATCTAGCAGACCCAGCTAATCAAGACCTAGCATCTTCCATCTCGACATCGCACCGGCAGTTGAAGAACATGGGTACAATTCTTCTAGTAGAGTCCAGGACGCAGAGCCTGAACTTCGGTACAATCAACATCGCCAACAGCAAGTACCATATACGTAAATCTGCAGAATAATTTATTTTATTTGTATTTTATGATCTCAATATAACATGTTTGATAATATTCACAGTCAATTTAACAAAAAGCGCTTAAATCATGGTATAACATTTCTTTTTAGAATCATTTCAATAAGTAACTTAAATTTAATTGATGATAACATTTGTTTATATATATTTAAATAATTACTTCTTTCATCATTAAAAGGATAATATCAAGAATACAATGTCAGCATCCTATTTCAATGTCAATAAAGATGATGAATAAATTATTTTATAGTAAATTAACTTTCTTATTCTCCTACATAGTTCATTCCTGATGGTAAATGAAAATTTAATTTATAATAATTTTAATATTATTGCGAGCCTTACCTCTCATATTGATAATTTGATATTTGATGAAAAATATAATTTTAATAAGTGTATTCCAAGAGGGACCACCGAGGGTATGCGACCAAGTGTTTAATAGTTCCTTGAAAAGGTAAGATTTTACTTGAGTGAGGGTGAGGAGATCGTATTGTTTTTAAAATTTTATAGGATTTTTAATTGGTTATTTGATAACCCGAAATTCAAGTCATTATGACAAAATATGGAATACATACATATAGAAACATAAAGGATATAAATGAAAGTTTTTCACCCAATTATTTTAGTTTAAAAATTACTTCTTATCGAGGTGGAAACTTCTTTCTCTATGAAGTGGAAAATTTTGAAGATAGAATAGTTCATAAGATTTTGATAACGCTAGCCAAAAGTGAAGATAACAGTACTTCCCTCCTTAATACTTTCAAACCACTCGATTATGAAATCCCGACTCACTTGTAACTATAATATAATTTTATGAAAACATTTATTTTATAAATAAAAACGAATTCCCATCCCTCAATCACGATCTATCATAACGAACCTTGAAAAACTAATTGTCTTTGATGTATCCAAAATATCACCGGAAATTCCAGATGATGCCGTCAACTCCTGAACGAACCTCGTACAATACACTTTTTCTCGATTTTTAGACCTACCCAATAAAAATCTTAAGACAAAACTACAACATGCTCTGGAGCAATCTATAGTAAACTAGCAAAGCTTGATCTCTCTGTCTCGATATCTTTGGAATATAACCAAAAATCAAATAAATAAGGTTTCCTCCCCATTAACTAAATTACAGAGTTTTTTTAATCATTAGTTTTGATCCATTCATGAATGAAAGAAGGCTTCATGGCCGTGTTTTGAATTTTCTAAACTATTACCTATAACCAGTAGTATTTATAATAGACCGGGAACCTTTCTGACCATATCACTAGCTTTTGACACGATATTTCACGCTGGACAGCAATTCCCACTCATGAGTCTTTAACCTATTTCTTGCTATACGCCTTTTGTATATAAACTATTAGATTCCTGGCAATAGCTAGCTGAGAATCAGCGGTATCACCGTTTCTCCACTGGCATTTTTCACCAGTGGTGCGGCAGGGCTAGAAGCACTCCTGCTCTGTCGTCTGCATATGGGCGGCAAAACTATACGCAGAGATTCCTAAACTCAATGTAGAAACTGTGTTTTCCAAATTTTATTTATTGAGAAAAAACTCTTCTTCTTTGTTACTCTATTCTGTGCACATCTCGATGAATTCTTGGATTACTAATGCAAAGAAAAAATAATTACAGTTGACAATTCTTCAATTATTTAGCAAAACTATTTCATAATTAAAACTATTATTACTATTGTCCGGATACTTACTAAGGATTACGAAATATCCACCTTTTAAAAAAAGCACGAATCACGATTGCCTTATCACGTAACAAAAGAATTCTTCGCAACCATGAATACCTGGCCTCCTAAATAAGTGGGATGAGATTTTTGGCGATGACATTAAAGAAACAATGGTTTGAGTGTGATCTAATATTCACTCTACTGGAATATTTCGTGATGAATAGTGAATAGAAGAGACAATTTTCTATTCTCACACCATAGATCGAGGGACGAATTTTTAATAGTTTAAGTTTGTAATAACCTATTTCTCGTCTATAGACAAGTTACCTTTCCAACTGGTGACGGAATTTCAAAAATTTTATGTTATTATGCTTTTATGTATAAATTACCAATAACATCTGATTAAATTAATCAGAATAGAAATTAATTGAAAAAAATTAATCACATAAAAAATAGATAAATAAATGAATTGCTTTGTAGCGGTATGATAAGTGGTTGGAATAATTGTCATAAAACTTCCTTGGACAGAAGCCGGATTATATTCCGGGAAATCACTTGTCTGGCCGAGACTCATGTTGGTCCGCAATAAACTTGATGTGCTTCCAGACTAGAAGTGGTCATAGATTTAGGTAGGGTGGATCCAATAAGGAAATAATAATTTAAAGTAATAATAATTATAATAGTATTATAATAGTAAAAGGAAATAATAATTGTAATTTTCTGTTATGATGAGGTGCATATTTGTTTTAATCATATTCTATTTGTGTTTTTTTGTTTTTACATTACAGTTGAATATTATTTATTTTTTGGTTTAAGTGTAATCTGTTATAATATCTGTTCATTGAAATTAATTATTTTTAGCATTACATGAGACAAGGTTTGTCTTATATCTTAGGTAAAACCTCCCCCTGCAACAGGTGTTATAAAATTAAGTCAACAAATGATTTTTTGTTTTTTAATAATGGAGAATGGAAATAAGCTATCAGTCACATTGAACTTTGAGGTAAATAGGAGGAACAAAAACATTCATAAATGAATAATAATAAGAATTGGAATTAAAGATTGGGTTCATTCAGAAGGACTCTGTTACATTCTATTCCTTATGCCTTTCTTTTTACAAAATGTAAGGTTGGTCAGTTGGATAACTAAGAATCTCCCTGGCAGCCAAAAATTCATGATATATAAAATAAATGGGCTGAAAAACAATTATTCGTTTTATTAAGTAAATAAATATTTTTTCAATGACTGCTACTTCATGAGTGTATTTCATGTCGATGAAACAAATAAGATATTGTTATTTTTTCGAGCGACTTTACTTGAAGCGACTACATTTTTCAGGATCCTTACAGGAATTCTTGTAATTTTCTATTATATTTTCAATTTCACTTAGAGATATTTCATAAAAATATCTTTACCTCGGTGGTATACTATTGAAATTGACATTTTAAAAATTTTTCAGAATAGTGCTTTGAATTTTATATTTTCCTATTTATTGTTTCATGTATGTATTATGACCACCTGTAATTGGGCGTTTGCCTATTGGTGGGCGATGTAAATAAATAAATAAATATATTTTTTTCCTATGGTCACCCAGTTGGAGATTTTACTGTTCAAGGGTTTTTGAAGGACCGATGCGGGTCCATTTTCCGCTTTGCCACCACTTTATGGAACCTATTTAGTAGAAAATAAATATATTCACGTATTATATATATATATATATATATATATATATATATATATATATATATATATATATATATATATATATATATATATATATATACATATATTAGTGTGTAGATACAAAAAACTTATTCTCGAGAATAAAAACCTCAACAAATTAGTCGAACAAACCCAAAATCGAGAAGTTTGTTGTTACGACAGTTTACCTCTCAGGTACAGAAATCGTCTTCTGGTTTTCTACAGATAAAAACGTTTTGGGGTCCCCGAGTCCAAAATAACCGAGTTCCTGGTCAGTGAATCAGTCAAGCTCAAAAACGATGTTATAAAACTAAAATTTAGCATTTGATGTAGGTAGATTAGTCATTATTCCCTAAATTTTATCATATTTTTAAGATTTTCTCAAAAACGGCTCTTACGGCAAAAACGGATTAAATTGACCATGTTCATTGAGAATCAAGTATTCTTATCAGGTAGGTTTTAATATCTTAAAATCATCCCGATGGGGCTAAATGGCATAGAGAAAATTCTTGTTAATTTGGATTAATTAAAATCATATCATAATGTCAAGTAATAAGAAATGGCTGAATATAAAATATGAAAGAATTTGATAAGCATATACAGGATAGAAAAAGAAAAATGTTTCAAGAAGATGAAAAATTGAAGCATTCAATTTCTGAAAATGAGTACAGTGTTATAGATGCATGCATAGAGATTATCACTTATAAAACATTCAGTTGTTGAGACTATATTGTTCAACAGGGACTAATTTGGTCCCCTTCTTGGTATCCTGTTGATCCATTGAGATTATGTTAAGAAACAATAATACGCTGAGAATTTAAGAAACAATAATATTTATTTTAATATGTAACAATCATAATATATAGTTTTAATTGATCGATATTCCTGAGAAGGAGAAATGTACACTTGTAAAGTATAATGCACTCTTGAGCTATTCCCTTTAAAACAGGAAATATCAAGAACTTAAATTTCTCCTTCAGTCATTTAAATATAAGAATAAAGATGAATTATAAGATTAACACCTACCATTCGATATTAATGATTCATTAAAGGATATGTTACACGAAATAACATTGATAGGCAATATATTTCTTTTTTTTTTTTGGTACGATAAGGTTGGAACCCGATTGAGCAGTAGTAGGAAGGCAGTTGCTGTGTATAGCTCCATTAGGAAGTCGTAGCTGATTGGTGCTCGCTTGGAACACGGGGCTATCCAATAAAAGGCAGACCCAGTGTGCGAACCATTTGCTCCAAGATAAGCTCTGCAATAAGGCTCCAGGTCCGGCCTCAGTAACCGAACTCACCTTTATTTAGGCTCGATTAAATTTTACGCGCTTTCTGCCATGGGACATATAGCCTAGCCTAATTGCTACAAGTTATTTCTCAACCGGCGAAAAAAAAATAAAACCTACAAAAATAATGCTTTAGTTGTCCATTTAGAAAAAAGATTCAACACAACTTAGCAAGTAAAATATTATTGCTTGAACCATTATACCATTAAAATGTGAACTAAATTGTATTCGTTAAGATAAAATAAATTAATGACCCGTTTGTTTCGTTTGAGAAGAGGAGTATATATTATAATATATATATGTATACATACATATTTAAGAGAATTAACATATGTAGTAGTGTAGCCTTGAGCAATATATCTAAGGTGCCTGGCCTTTTGAGTATTAGTGAAGGATTCCTCTTCACTAATTTCCTACAAATTTACTAACCATCTATTCTCTGCTTGTAATTTAATTCTTAGATTTCTTGAATATTATATGTGTATTTTATTATTTAAAAAACTTTTTATATATACATGAATCCTAAGAGTCCAATATCGTAATAAGATTTTACAAATTATCTATGCTAGTCCAATGCTGTTTAAGAACAACCCAATGTAGTAGTAGAAAAACCAGAATTGCTTTTTGGATTAAAGGTTTATCTGTCTCCTTTTAATTAATTATTTGTTGACTTGTTCAATTAGAACGGATATGAATTTAATATTCTTAATTTCTTTCTCTCTTTTTTAATATTCTTTTCTTCTTTTTAAACTACGCAGAATTTGTTTCATATTCAAAAGAACATTCAGGCCCAAACTCCTTTGTATTAAAGAACACTTCAAAGGGAGTGACTGTGTATCCTCAGACACCAAACAATTATAGAAAGCTGATAAGCTGTCGGCGAAACTGTGGAGCACAATTCTATACATGCCAGCTCCTTGAGGACAGAAATCCTCGCATTGTTATTAAAAATCTTCACCATAATAACCCACCAGAAGAAATCAAATATGATCTTCAAAAATATGGTTACGAGTCCGTTGGTATCACCAATGCTATATCAAGATTCAAACGCCCCTTGTCCATGTTTTTCGTTGATATAACAAAAGCTACTTACCTACTTAGTGTTTGAAATTAACACAATATTTTATATAACAGTTATGGTAATTGTAGAGCCGAGACAAAAAGAATAATACCGCAACGCTTACGATGCCAAAATTACGGTCACACCCGAGCCTACTGTTTTCAACATGTTGCCTTCGATGCTGAAAAGGCCACGACGATAGCACAACCTGTAATAAAACCAGCGGCATACCAGCGAAATGTGGTTATAGTCAAGGCGAACACTCAGTCATTTATAGCGGATGCCAAACCCTTCGAGTTCTTTCGCACAACGTACCATGGGAAAAAATGGTCATCAGAGTTTTCCACCTCCTTCAATAAACCCGTGGGATTTTCCAACCCTACAACGACCTCACAAGAAACTGAACTTAGTACAGCAGCAGCAGTCATCTGAAAAGGAATCAACAGTACGACAGCAGAGATCTTCTAATCGACAACAAAGGCAGCCCCCCTTACCAGAACCGCAAAATAATCAACATTTGCTAGGCATGAGGAGGGATACTACTCAACAGCTACGTTCCGCTGCCGATAATTATCTGCCAACTCAATTAATTCAGGAGTTTAATGGTCTAAACAAACTCATCCTGCCTCTTTACAGCCTCCTACACCGGCTCACGAAGCTAACTGAAAGCATGTGTTATCCTAATGGATCTAATTTGCTAAATAACTTATTAAAATTACAAAATTAGTACTTACTTTGGAAAATGAATTTAAACAATAACAAATCTCAACATATAACATATAACTGAATACATACAACTACTTACTTAAACCTGCATTACTTATTTAGACTTAAAAAATTACAAATTTTTCAACTAAAGATTTTGAGACTTATAACGAAAGCTTCCTGGTACGTAAGTAATAAAACTCAACATACTTACAACAACCAACTATCGAACAACACATACGAAATCATTATTCATGCTTTTATGTAAAATTTCACGGACAGACTGACTAATCAAGGACATGGACACGGTTGCTATGCGTGTTGCAAGGCGCCTAAAAAGAACCTGGATGGGAAGAACTTGAGTCTTCTTGAGTGCTGCTTTGCCTCCCCCATGTAGGCGGGTTCGAATCCTGACCGTTGGCCCGAGGATTCTTTAGAAAGATTAAAATTCTAGGATATGTGTCCTTTGGATGAGATATAAAATGGGAGGTCCCAAGCTAGTCACACATTTCTCAAAGTCACAAATTTTTCCACATTCATTAACTTATTGTTTTTAATAAATGCTCTTTAAAGTAAAATAATTTTTTTTATTATCAAATAAAAGTTTTTACTTGTGATCATTCGGCAATGCAAGCATAATACGCCAGGTAGTCTGATTTTATAATTCTCTATGTAGTTGTTGAAAACTTCTGAGTTCCCATGAAACAAACAATCTCCATTAAATGAACAGAACATTTTTAATTATAAAGCATTGGTCTGTCATTAAAGGCGTACTTTGCATGCTTGAGCTCAACTTGTTTTAACAGTTGACGGAATATTTTTCTTTTTTTCTCCTATAGATGTTTACTTGATTGTTTCCATATTTCATATTTAGCCATTTCATATTTTTAGGCCAAAAGATAAACAAAAACAAAGGTACTTTATAGGAAAACAAAAAAGGCCCCTTCCTGCCTCCTCAGAACATTTTAATAATGAAAAAGATTACCTAATATTAAGTAATACTTGATTCTCATTAAACATGACGAGTTTAATCAAAATCATTAAAGCCGTTTTTGAGAAAATCGAAAAATTCGTAAAAAGTAATGAAAAAAGTAATACCCCCTCCCATTAACCAATTTTGATTAAATTTGCTGTCACTTCACGGGCATGTAGGTACATATACCGAATACCCAATTTCAGGTTCGCACGGTTTATAGTTTTTGGGCTAGTCTGTTAACACACACACTGACCATTTCGCGGGTTATAATGGCGAATTTTCTTGTGGACTGAAAAATTGGTTTCTGCTTCCCTGTTTCATAAGGGTGGAAGACAAATTAAATAAGCTTTTTAGTTGATTTATTTGAGTTTAATTATGATTTAATTACTTTTACGGTATTCATTAAGGTCATGCGATTCATTCGATATCCTTTTTAATATATTTATACAATGTTTTAGGGCTTAAATGTAGGTGTCAACTATTAGAACAGAAATTAATCCTTAATTTCAATAGTTGACATCGATGTTAACTCACCGCCAGAATTAGAAAATGTCTGGCGTGGTTTATCCATCTGGGCGTTGTTTATAGATGTCTGAGTCTGGCTGGATGACAGTTGTCTTATTTTATGAATGCTCTATCCATGGATCATTGAGAGCAAAATTGCATTGCCAATAATCCTATTCCTGAATGGACAAGCGTCTCATCTGACTCTCCCCACTTCCCACTTTTGCAAAGAACATGTGATACTTGCTATTAGTCGCACTCTATCAAAATGCTACACATTTCATCTAACCAATGAATGTGGCCATCTTTAAATGTCTAAAAGACCACTGGAAAAGTGATGTTCATCATTAGAAAGTCTAAAATTGTGCGAACCCAACATTAAAAACGAAACTTCTGGTCATTACTAAAATCTATTTATCATGCTTACTTCTCATTTTTCGTTTAAATATGTTTTGTTTTGTTTAAGCTTTTTTTTGTATAAAATGATTAAATTGTGAAAATTTTAATTCGTTTCTATTGTGAATTTAATAGTTTATAAATAAAAACAATATTAACTTTTATTGCAGTCCTTATTGCCAATTAAAAATGTTAGGAAATTGAAAATTAATGCATGTGTCAACTTTAAAACCATAAATGACAACTTTCTAAACCTTTACATTTTGAGGTGTCAACTATTGGTTCATTTTAGAAGTTTCTAAGAAATAATTTTTTATAAAAACCATAAATGCAGACTATGAGGTATTGTATTCCCAGTTTTCTAGAGGGATTGGCCTAACTGAATTCATAACAAGGATTATCCTAACATCAATATATTAGTAAACAGTGTCAATAATTCAATTTTTTTTTCTTAAACTGTCAACTATTAGTTACATAGTTACAGAACCTAGTAACTTCTGAGTAAATGGATCCATAAATCACTAATTTTAAGCGACCTTGAGTATGACAGAAAGTATTGTTTCTTATTCTATAAAAAAAAAAAAAAAAAAAAAAAAAAACAGACAAATATTATTTTATGAGTGATGTATCGTTAGTAGTTAATTATTTACGCTTGATAACTATTGTCGTTAAAATTGTGATAAATACCGATTATAGTTGAAATAGTGAAATAAAACGTCGTAGCATAAAAAACCTGAAGCAATAATTCGTTCAGTCTCCTTGAAATGTTTTATTGATTGAAACGGTTCTGACATACTACAGCCTCATCCTCTTCTCAGAATACAATTCCGTAGCTGTTACCCAACGAGGCTATGCCCCCTCAATCCAATGGCTCCGTTAAATCCTGGATGTAGTAGGAAACCCTATTTTGGTAGGAAATCAAGTTTACCGGGGGATGGGGATGCCGAGTGCCCATTTCCTAACTCTCTACCAGCGCCCGATTCGAAATCATTCCGTCTTCGCGACTTCAATTTGTGTGCGTATTCAGAGTTAGGTAGTTTAATATTTTTTCGCTGGTGGTTTCCAAATTAATAACCAGTAATTAAAATTACACACACACCTGAATATGTATATATATATATATATATATATATATATATATATATATATATATATATATATATATATAATGTATTTATACATATTCAGGTGGGTGTAGATTTTACGATCAATGGACAGAAGTGATTAGATAACGTAAGTATTTAATTATGAAATAGTAAAAATAATAGCAAGCTGATGATGATGCTTTCAATGTATGTATAATGCATTACGTTTATTAAACAGTAATGTATAATGCATTACGTTTATTTTTATTTTTGGACATTTTTATTTTACTTACGTTGAAATTTATTGTGTTTGTACATTGATTATCTCAATTAGAATCCGAAGATTCCAGAACGACAAAGCAATATACAATGAATTTAATTTTAACCAAATTCAACTTCCATTATCTATTTATTTATGCTGAAATTAAAAAAGAAAATAGAATACTGAATAGATAAATTTTTAGTAATAAGTGCAATAATCACTGAATGAGAAATTTCTCAGAAAATGGATGATGATCTCTGATTTAGCACGAGTATAGAAATGTGTGCATGACCTAAATCCTCTAGATCCAGTTACAGAACAAATGTTAGATAAACGAATTTATATAAACCCATAAATACTGAAATAAACATTTGACAAACGGTTCAGGTAAGAGGTTTAAGTATTTTGAACCAGCTGAAATCAGACTAGGAAGATTACAACTAAGTTTTCAGAGAAGAAAGCCTTTGAGGAAAAACTTTTGGTAGTCTGCTAGTGAAAGATTTATGGTTTTGTACAGGCTCATATCCCCAGGGCAACTTGTTTCATTCTTTTCACAAGTTTTATAAGACTACAACGGTGGAAGAATTAACAGCAAATAAAGTCAAATGGACATTATTTTCCAACTAGCTGTATAAACCGGTTTCACCCGGAGAATTTCATTTTTTAAATCTATAAAATCTATAAAGTGAGACTATTATTGACTCAAACGGTCGATTTCGTAAAAACCAACGTAAAGCGAGATTTTATAACAATAAAGAATATCAGCTGAAGATCAGCTGAAATTATGCAATTTTGATATGGACAGGTGTTCGCCCCTGGTATGAAAGAACCACTGAGCAAAATTTGGAGAATTTCGGACATACGTTATGGATTTCTATAGAGAACAAACAAACAAACAGAATTTCATCTTTATTTATATAGATTTATCGCAATAAATGCGTTTTTGCAGTAAGTAATTTAGGATTGAATATTTTTCTAATTAAGATCTGAAGCAATGAAAAAACAAAACATTGAATAATTTCTTTCAAACGTCAGTTTAATTATCAGAGGTGCAATTATTAATTATTAACAACTTAGTTAATAATAATTAAAGAAAAGATATAAATGGAAAAGTGAAACAAATAGTGATCAAAATTTTTAGATAAATATTTTGTAAAATCTTGAATTTTTATTTTTATCTTGAATTATTATTTTCCCATATCGTCCCTATAGATAGCACGTCCAACTCAAAATTACCATTTTTTTTTTTTTTTTTTTTTTAATGAATTTTCTCCCAATTTTCTGTGACCGCGATAATGATTATTTCAGACACATATTAACAATCCGATAGAGCAAACAACGGATATCAAAGGAAGGTAGAAACGTTATATGGATATTATGAAAATTCGCTTTTTTTTGAGTTAGGCCAGTTTTCTATTGGTGGAGCGATATATGGAAATACCCATTAGGTGGTAAGAGAAAGTTTGTGTTGCGATAATTCGATTACCTATACAGATAATCTCTGAACCGTTATCATAGATCAATTTCTTATAATGATTAACAAAATATTTTTCTGATAATCAAAATAAATAAAGTTCAAATATCAAGGCTTTCTACTTTTTTCTTAGAGTTACAAAAGGAAAACTAAAAAAAAAATGACGTTTGTTTCTAAGACAGTATAGCAAACACTTCTAACAACTTGGAGAAAGACTGAGCTTTTGTCCTTGGTTTACCGCAAGTACTTAAAGATGGCGTTTTTGATCATTTAAAATCTGATCTTTTATTCTAACTAATAAATGGTCACTTAAATTTAAAACGAATAAAATAGTCAACGAGTTAATTGAACTCAACCAAAAACCTTGTCCCCGGGCTTACATAAAAAATTACACGAGTTTCATCATCATCATCATCATTACATTCAAATCCACAGCGCAGTGAGAGCATTCGCTCTGTAGAGCTGAGACCAAGTCTCCCTCTCCTGTACCAACTCGCTCCTCCTTTTCCAGTCTAGCCTAGCGGCGATTCCTGAACTTCTCCTTCACTCCTACCTCTCAGGTGATTGAATAGCGACAGGTGAGGTCTTCCTCGCTGTCTTCTTCCCTTTTCTCTTGTCTTTTTGTTTGTTTAACGTTACTTTGTGCCATTAAAGCTAATCGGATGATGCTACAGTGGAAATCCTGAATTTTTCCTATCCAGGTATAATTAGGAAGGGGATCTTCAACGAGTACCTGAGATCGTACACGCTCGGAATCTCCATTTTACCTCCTATCCAAGGGACGGTATAGCAAAGGATTCCCATGGGCACCGCGGGAGGCGAACTCGCGCCCGTTAGTATTGTGGGTTGCTAAACCAACCACTACACCACAGGTCCTACACCTCTGCTCTTGTCACGCACAGAACCCTTGTAGTTTTTTCTGTGTTTCTAGGGTGGTTTCAATCGGCTGTCTTTGAGATTTTGTCTCTTTTGGTATTCCCCTCGATCATTCTCAGGTACCTCATCTCCATTGGAGCAACATTTAGCTGTGGGCTGACAACTTCGTCTTCTTGATCACCCCGCTTCTGTTGAGGAAACTTCTATTAATAAAGCTGAACATTCTTCCAGCTGCGGTTCGTTTGGTTAAAACAAGGGCTAAAGGCTTCGAGGAACCCGGGTGGAAAACCTAGAATCAGCGGATCCCTAATATGCTTTGTTTAAGCAATCTATAATTAAGATGACATTTTTGTATGGTTTAAAAGAGAGATTTTTTGATATTTTTATCGTCATCACTTTGGAGGAATGGAATATTATGTAAAAATCTTTATATTTAGAAAGAGTACTGAAAGGAAGAAGTAAACCTCATTATGGAGCGATTCATAAGAAAAGGAGGAGAGAGGGTGATATTATGAAGACGATGGGAGTGACTGCGGCCATGGGCTGAGGCGTTGGCAGCGAGAGGCTTAGGGGGTAGCTTTTCGGTTGGGGGTGGGAGTGAGTTTTAATCAAACGGTGGCAATTACTGGCTCCCGGGTCACGTCCCGACCTCCCTGCCCCGACAAACACCATCTTTCTCATTTCTCCACTCATTTCTTACCACTCCGCTTCATTATTGTGCTTCTCAACCGTTTTTAATTATGATAAGCGCTAATTAAAAATTAAATCCTTTCTTGAAGACATTTTTATGCACAGAATGTAAGCTGTGATAATAGTTGAATCAAAGGATATGAGAAAACGTCCCATATGAAAGTAGAACCCATATCACCCCCTTGCGCAATGAAATTAATGCCACAAAGTATATCATTCAATAATCGATATAATTTATTACGCATTAGGTATTGTTAGAAGGCCTATATTTCATTTGCTGAAGAATGTGGGATAACATCTCTGATGTGTTACCCGACCCATTCAGATCACTAACCGCTGCTTGCGTAAAATCCTGGGGATCTGGTGGCCTGAAAGGATCAGTTAATATGAACTCTGAAGAAATACTTAGCAGCTTCCTATCCTTCATAAAATGAAGTGGGAATATATAGAATAGACACGCATTAAAGAAACTAAGTAGTTCCATAGCAAAATAAATTATTAGTGGAGTCTCAAGTGACAAGACAGAAGAGCAAGACAAATAGAGGCATGGTGCAGATTAGTTGGAAAGGACCTGAATCGTATCTGCAAGACTTGGTCAGGCGCAAGAAATATTGTCACAAAAAAACGGAATGGAAATCACTTGTAGATGACCTAAACGCAACTGCTTTACTACTAATGATACGGTTTTAGGAGATATGGCTTGTTTGCAAGAAGTAGAAATAACCCTGCACTAGATACCTCAGATTTATATTTTTAGGTATTGGATTAAGAAGTTATACAAGAATCATTTATTTACAGAAATGAAACATTAAATTAACAGAAATGAAGGACGTGATCCTTAAGATTTAATACATTCCCAACTTCAGTGAGGTTGATTTTGTTTTAGTCTGAAATTTCCATTTTACGTGGCGTAACTTGGGAAGGAGGGTATCGGTTTGTACGAGTATAACAGAAAGGTTGAGCCTGAAATTTGAATGGATGCATATTATATCACAAAAAAGTGAATTTACTCTCTGTATTGCGTTTGATTGCGTCCAATCCTGAATTTAATCCCAGATAAATGATTGGTTAAAAGAGTAAAATATAAAGCTTTGAAAAATTTGCTGAATATAATTACTTAAAGTATTTTGAGATGCAACCAAAATACAGCTACATTATCGGGTGATTTTTTTTTTTGTTTTGAAACATAGTTCTGGAAAGCGAATTTTAAGGTTTTCACTAACCTAAACAGCTTAAATTAGACAAAAGCCACTGGAATCGGTTTTTATAAAATAATATAATATAATAATGTTAAAAATTAACATTTCTTGTCTTCAAGATGGTTTTTCCAAGCAATCTCTCTTGAAACAATGATATGTATGTTAAAATAATTTATCTAATTCTACTAACTTGAATGTTGCTTTGTTATTAGAAGTGCGCTTCTAGTAAACTTTTTGAAAATTATAATCTTTAATTTTTGTTTTGAAATATGAAGTCGTGGAACGGGGGGAAAGATGAAAATGAAGATTAAATAAACTTCTAAGGTACTTAAGGAATCATATCAAGTGACGACTCCTTAAATATTTTATCTTGACTTGTTACCCCATTTAAAGTGACTTCAATCTCTTCTAAGTTTTTAAGGGCCTTTCTTTCATTTTTATTTTTTACGATTCTTCTCTAAGGTGTGAAATAAATGAGCAATGAAAAAAAAGAAAATGAAATATTTAATCGTCATTGAAAATTTAAGCATATTTATAATATAACTTAACTACCGCTAATAGCTTTATTTGAAGCAAACATCAAAGTTTAAGTAAATAAAGAAAAGTTATTCAAACTTAACTATGCCGCTTTCTCTTATAACATATCTAATTAAAATAAACTACCCTTAATCGTAATAATACTATCAATATTCGAAAGTCCCAAAATAAAAATGTGGTGGGAAGAAAAAATAACTAATTAACAATATGTCATTTTTAAAATATAGGTGGGATTAAGCATTAGGTATTTCCAACACATTTACAGGGAGTGAACCCCACAATTTTACGGTGAAATGAAAGTGCCATTTGTTATTTCCTCCTGTCAGATCCATGAAGCTTGTCCTTCATAGCAAATGGGATCTTTGAAACATTTACACCGAACCGTAATTTTGGCAACGTTGTTATTCTGTTGAAAAGAATTACTTATATTCAGGATTATATATATATATATATTCAATAGGCGAATATAAATAATATTATTATACATATAACATTTTAGCGAATATATTTAAAATTATTGTGTTATATACATAAACATTTAAAAGAAAATAATTAATAGTAATATCTGTCGGATTCTGTGCGTTGAACTGTCATTTTATTATTATAAATAAAATGACCGCTCACTATTGAATGACCAATAAATATGACAACTGTTCTGCATAATATAATAAATAGTTATGGGGAAAGTTCGAATTGATAATAATTATTAATAGATTACAAAGTTCTTCAAATGAATTTATTTATTTAAAAGTTAAATCACTGAGTCAAGATAAATATTGACGGTTTTGTTTTTTCGATCAAGTGGATGTTTCATTATTATGATGAGGATTCCAAAGCCTAACTTGTTGGTCATCCATCTCTATCAATATTAAAAAAAAGGAAGAACAACAAGTAGCTTTATGATTACTATATTTAAAAATACTTATAACAACAGTGTAAAGAAGAAAATTGAAATCAATAAAGTAAGCAATATAAAAATAGGGAACTGAACAAACAACCACGCGAGAAAGTGGAGAAAAAAATAAAAACGAGGAGAAGAAAATATGAAAATTTCTCCAAGCTCTTGATGTGAACGCCCAAATTCCCTTATCTTACTTCTCGATTCAAATCTTATAAACCTGACGGGTTTCCAAGAATCCGAGAACGAATTTATAGATATTAAAATTTAATCAGTGGAAGCAGTAGGTATCGAAGAAATTTGTAAACGAAAATTATTTTACGAAAGAAAAAATAAGTTCGCTGAAGTTCTTACATAAATATGTATTAAAAAAATGTTATTTATTTTGTTGGTGAAATAGCTTCAGTGCTCTTATTCAAGTATTAAAATTTTCTCATGTATAATTTTTTGAAATCTGAAATGATATACCTGTTTACTCCTATACAATTAATTAATAATATAATATATTAATATAGTGTATTAATATAGTATATTTAATATTAATAAAATATGTTATTATTAATAATGTTATATATTCTTCTAAAATATTATCTTCTATAGTAATTGTTTCCCTAATTTTATTTTCCATTCTTTTAAATTATGTTATGTTTTGATTGATTTGATAAAAGTAGCAATTGCGGTTTATTTGAATTTTAACTACAATATCGGTAAAATAAAACACAATACAACACGTAAGCAAACTTCCAATATTTGTTTTCACAAAAAATACTTACTAGAATGTAATTTAAAAAAATAGTAGTTATTTACATCACTAGTACAGAAAGTGGCTTTTTACAGTACGAGGTCAGGTTTGGCGAGCGAGGCGCAGCCGAGCTCGATAATTAGACCGAGTACTGTAGGGACACTTTCTGTACAAGTGATGTAAATTATTTTACATTATACTGAAAAATAAAATACGATATTTTATAAGAATTTTATTTTGAGTAACATTTAATTAGAAGTGTAAGGTTATAAAATAAAATGAATGAAAATCATATGGTTGGAGGTATTGATGACTCATAAAAAATCTACATATTTATATCTACAATTAGTATTATTAATGTACAAGAATATTTATATGTACAATTAGTATTATTACTAATATTAAATCCTTCAGATGGTAATTGAATGTCACGTTTGGAGTTATTACATTTTTAATTATTCATATTACATAATGGATTGCCTCTAAATATGGTAGATCATCAACCGGAAGAATTGATTGTCGTTATTCTCGATATTGATTCTGTTTCGCGATATTGATTGTTCGTTATTTGCTTCATTTCTGTTTCTGGTGTATGAGGAATACTATTTTGATAATCACTGAAGATTTTACTAGCAATCTCTGAAATATTTCAGGCATATTCGGACATATTTAAATTAAAGTGATAAAAAGGTTATAAAGCTTTTTAAGAGTTTTATTAACAGGCGTTTCCTTTACTGTACTAGTACAGTAAAGGAAACATATGATTCCTTTACACTACTAGTAGTGTAATGGGTCACTTACTAGGCTAGCAAACAGCACAGAAAGAAATACTTTCATAAGCAGTATAATGTAAAGGTTTTTACCAGGTGTGTAGATACGAAACCGGAATTCGCCAATGATAGTCAATATAATCTTCTAACTAATCCATCAGTGGTGTTATCTGCTTTTGCCTACATGTAATAAAGAGATCCAATTGATACCAACATCAGTTTCATTCTATAACCGTGTTTTTAGTGGCGTTGAACATGTCGACTTTTGTGCCAAAAAATCAAGATTTGCGGACAGCATTTATTTTCCGTTTCCTTCTGAAAAAAATTGGAGCATTATCACATAGGATGCATGTTGAAGCTTACGGGGAGCATGCCCTAGGCAAATCTCAATGTTTCGATTGGTTCAAAAAATTAAAAGATGGATTTCGATAAAAGAAACAAAGACCGTGGAAAACCACAATAGAAAACTTTGAAAACGCTGATTCGGAAGCGTTTGTTGGACAATTATTACATGTGACACCGTCTCCATTTGTTTGAAAGGCATGGAAAAGATCCAGAAGGTCGGAAAATGGGTACCTCACCAACTGAATGACAGGCAGCAGGAAGCTCGAAAAACCTCATGGCAAATGCTGCTCGCCAGGTACAGAAAAAAAGTCATTTCTTCATCAAATTGTGACTGGTGATGAAAAGTGAATTTACTTCGAGAATCCTAAGCGTAAAAAATCCTGGGTAACTCCTGGTGAACCATCGGCATCGCTTGGGGAGGAAGAAAATGCTCTGTGTCTGGTGTGATCAGATGGGTGTTACCTACTATGCTGCTGAAACCTGGGGAAACTGTTAATACGGAACGCTACCTACAACAGATGATAAATTTGAATAAAGATTTGCGCCAAAAAGTCCCAAATATCAAGAAAGGACACACAAAGTGATCTTGCTCCATGACAATGCCCCATCACATTCGGCTAAACGGACCAAGGAAACGATCCAAGTGTTTGGTTGGTAAATTCTTCCGCATGCGGCTTATTCACCAGATTTGGCCCCATCCGATTACCACCTATTTGCATCGATGCGACACGCACTAGCTGAGCAGTGCTTCACTTCTTATGAAAGCATTATTTTGGCGTGGAATCCACAAATTGCCTGAATGATGGGGAAAATGCATAGATAGCGAAGGACAGTACTTCGAATAAAAAAGTATGTATCATTTTTACACAATCAACTCTTATTTGCTATTTGAAAATTTCCGGTTTGATATTTACACACCTGGTACATATGTTTTGTAAGCCACCATACAATACAGAAAATGCTTGTAAAAGTGACGCCTCTATATATAGGCTGGATAAAAATAACCCTGTAAATCATAAAACAGATAAAGAGATAATTTTATCCACTTATTCTAACATCTTCCGCATCCTCAAATCCTAGTTTTGATTTTATAGGTACCCGCAATTATCGATGTGCTTATTATTACCTTTAGTATTGTATAACTTCCTTCTGTATATTTTTCAATTTTTTATGCATTGTTTCCATATGTATTAAGTCAATTTTGTGTTATTATTATTGTATCAAAAGTGTTATTATTGAGTCCAGACATAACAATTTATTTTACCAACAAGTTATTTTTTTCTTTGATTGCACATAACTGCCTAATTTCGCAGATGTTTAACATAATTATTACTTTATCC
Organism: Aelia acuminata; assembly: GCA_911387785.2. Lineage (NCBI taxonomy): Eukaryota > Metazoa > Arthropoda > Insecta > Hemiptera > Pentatomidae > Aelia > Aelia acuminata. The sequence goes on from OU426978.1 coordinate 100,060,207, forward strand.
TGAATGTGTAAATTGAGTGATTAAAGCATTGTCTCTAAAGTGCTATAAATCTACAAACACTCTTTAAGCTGCAGCCAAGTTAACTCTGTCCCAATAAGAAAGTGATTTAATTTACATCAAAAAGTACAAACGAAATGAGGTCAAAATATGATGTTATCGAAAAATCAATCGATTTGTTTTAGAGTAATACTAAATATGCTATTTCAAGTTTTGCTAAAACTTGTTTTACCTAGAAAAGTCCAATTATGTTCGAATCATCGGTCTGTCATATATGAAATATATTTTTTACTTTCCAACCAATGTTCGTAATTTATAAATCGATACATTGCAAAACAGTTTCCCAACTATATTAAAATGGCCCAGATGTATATAAAAACTATTGATAATAGTAACTACTAATTATCATGTTCTCGGCTGGATTTCGATCCCTTTAAGCAACTTTACTGAGGCTAGGGGACGAAATAATTCATACTCCGATGTGGATTAAAATATCGAAGACTTTAAGGCTTGAAAGGATACTGTGGTAGTAGGTTTAGGAGAATTAATCGGCAGTTTGAGACTATCTGTTGTAGAAGTTAGGTGATAGAGGCGAAGGGGAATATGGGTTAACAACAGAACAGGGAACCGAGCTAAATGTGATTTAGGGCCCCCTCGGGATCTCATTACTTCTGATTTAGTGTCCGCTTCCCTGCCTCAATTAGCCACTTCGATACCCCCTCCCATCTTCACCAATCATATCCGATAGCTTTCGTCCTACATCTTCCCCTCTTTTGATATTCAGTGTCATCAAATTATCTTTTGAAGAGTATATTTCGAAACCTTGTCTTGATCAATGAGCTTTTCTGCCACAAAATACTTTGTTAAGTTGTAAGGGCTGCAAAAAATCTATATAGAATGACATTGGTTCAACCCTAAATTTGGTCCTGAGCTCGTAATAGTAAGTTGTAGAGATGTCAGAAAATAATAAAGGACGGACAAACGCTCTTTAGAGGATTTGAAAAATAGGAGGAAGAGCAAACTATTTATTAATTTATTTAATTTTGTTTGCATCTACCCCCAGATTCATTAACATTAACCAAATTTTATAATGTCATTTCAATCAAAATTATCAACCAATAAAAAAAATTATAAATCGCTGGACCACTTTCTTCATAAAGTATGTGCCAACATATTATATTACTCATTAGCTGTTCTTCTGTTTTTCCATAAAATGGTTGCGTTTCATGATGAAATTTCACTTTAGATGTTTTGAAACTTTTAATGATTATGAACTGTATAAAAAGTTCGTTTGAATGCCCAGATGATGGTCCAAGGAACTTGGTCCTCGGAGGGCCCGGCCCGCTTTAATCAAGTCAGTGGAGCCTGGGGAAGAAGAGCGCCGGATGATGAGGTTGACCCAAGGGAGGTGCAATAATGAAGGGGAGAAAATTGACAGCGGTGCCTTCACGCCTTACAGCTTTTTCCGGCTGCCAAATTACGATTAATTTTTAATATAAATATAAATATAATAAAACGAAATAATTTAAAAATTATGTAAATCGATTGAAGGAAATCAATTTTATTTATTTATTGTCTGGTGCAAAATCTCTTCTAGAGATGCCTTCTCATATCTTTTCTGTCCTCCGTTTCCTTATGCCCATCATCTTCAAGATGTCATTCACCAGGTCTAGCCACTTAAGGCATGATTTTTCTCTTTCACTAGGATGAACACCTATCCATCATTTGGGGATTCTTTGGATAAACGTACAACTTACCTTATTGATTTTTATTGAGGCTACATTCAAAACAATTTAGCTCATAGCTCATTAGGCTGATTAATACCAAATATAATTCAACCGTTCTCAAGTCTAATTTAGCCTCCTCTCTATATGTACATCACAAGAAAATATACTAATATAAAGGTTCTGGGAGTTTTATTAAAAGTTTTATTCTGAAGTTTGAATACAACATTGATTTGAAAAAACTAATTACATGTAAAATTTACGTTTCCTTCACCTAATTTTGAAAAGAATATCCATTTGAAAGACAGGTAAAGCAAGAATTCGACCTTAAAAAGTGACTAATCCAGACTTTCCTGCTTTCTTTTAGTTTGAAGGGTTATTATTATCTTATTCTGGACTGGATTATTATGATTCTGTTTTTGAAAGAAAAACATATTACAAATATAAGTGGAGGGGAGGCACTGCTGGTATCAAGATAATTTATATTGGTGAATAAATTGTTCAAGGAACAAAATAAAAATAATATGAAATACAGAAATGAGACCCTTTGTCACGTAAGCCATTAGAGAAAATGTTTGAAGTGATCCGTTTCAAATCGAGCTTTTCCCTGGAACGGAACGACTGGTCTAGATAATTTTTAGCCGGAAGCGATGTAGCAGGGCGGTGCACAAAAGGAAAGAGAGGTGAAGTGTTGGCTAATTGGAGGAAGATGTCTTCCTGCCCCTCTCATCTTTATTTTCTTAGCCCTCAGTTCTCTCTTCTCTCCGCATTTCGTCATTAACAATCTCAAACTTTCAACTCGCTGTATTCTTGTCGAAAAGAAATGTCTTTATTTTATTTTTTATTTTACTTTTTTTTTTTTTATTATTTTATCGTATTAGGGGTAATACGAATTCATTGCACAATAAACACTTAGAAAATAAGTACCTACATCAATTCTTTTGTAATTTTAGCTTATATTAAGTTGGTTCGTTTTCGCTATTCAACAGTTCCTAAAGTGTGTCTTGGTAATGGTAATGTTTGGTTTGAAAGTTTGTAGTTTGCGTTGGACTAGACCTTGTGTTATGGAAAATAGTCGGAATAAGTTTTTGTAAAGGGGAAGTGGATAGTGAATAAACTGATAATTGTATCATAAAGTATGTTTCATACTTGCAATATATTAGTTTTAGAACCTTTATTACATACATTATTCACATGGGTCATTTGAAAATTTCGGTCACATATTGGTGTCAAATTTTTCGAAAAAGAAAAAAAAAATCACCAAGTGACTTAGAATTTCTAAGCAATCTTTGTAATTGTCTAAGGAATTACTTCTGTGAGCACATCTAACCGTAAACCTAATGAGAGATAAGCCATTCTGAAAAAAAATCTGGGGATGGTCAGGAATTGGGAAATATACAAGGTTCAACACAACAGATGTATTTTGACTAAATAATAATATAAAATAGGAACAAGGTAGGTTGAAAACAACTCAAAGTAAAGAATACATATTAAAAAATATAATTAAGAAATGAAAATAACGTAAATAGAACTTCATGGTATTAATGTTCATTTTCACTTTTCACAAATATTATAATCAGTTTAGTAACTTAATTAATTAGTAACTTAATAGTAGCAAACTATTTTTCTAAAAATCGGAATTTATTTAATGGCAGATTCCTGGATAAATATCTGATAATGAAGTATTTCGTTTCAACTCATTTGCATTTTCATAAGAAGAACATTAATTTTTGGGCACTCTTTTAGCGCGCGGGGCCCTTTCGATTCTGGTCGCCAGTCATATCTCTGGAGTGCTCCTGTTTTCCAGTTTCGAATGCCTCAGTGGGTTTGAGTGCTATAGACCACTCGACTAAGATACTCGTATCACTCGACTAAGATACTCGTATCACGATCTGTACTGCCCTTTCATCTTTTCACGCGTATAGCTCTCCTTCTCTTCGTCTTAAACTTCCTTAACAAAGAAAAGTCTATTATTTGTGCTCTAAGGGTGAGTCTCACATTTACCAGAAAATTCAGTGCTCTAATTTCAATTTTTTTTAACTAAAAGGAGTTAAAATATTTTTCCTTTGAATTACTGAAAAACAAACTAGAAATCTATTCAAATCAGGTGTATTTCATAATTGTAAATATATATTCATATACATTAAAAGCAACGTTAAAATAACCCGAATGAAGCTTTGGTTATTTTAATGCTCATCTCTTAATGATGAGGAGGAGCAGTTCATAACTGTATTATATATTATGCCAGAGTTAGGAAAAAAAAGTAGCTATACTAAAAATTACAAAACTACATATAAAGTAGTAGGGTAGTTGTAGCAATTACTTATAATTTTGTAATTTGTAGTTGGCGAACCCGAATTACAACTAATATAGTTTGAAAAAGTAGTTGCATTTTCACAACTACAACTAGTAGTTGTAATTGTATATTATAAACCTCCAACTACAACTAATTGTACAGTTTTGATCGCTATCAAGTATTTCAAATAAAATTTAGCTAATATATAAAACTCAAGGATTGATTGAGAACCAATGATTAAAAAATCAATAGACTGCGTGAGAATCATAGAAAAAAAAAATGTATTACTCACTATTTCAAAACATTTTACCATTCAAAATAAAAGAAATGCTCATTTAAAATATAGAGTAGCCCTGGACATATCAGGAACTGACGCGGGAAATAAGTACGTCTTTGTCATAGTGGACATTTTTTCAAAGAGGGTGGAAGCATATGTCTCTCGGACTAAGAGGCCTCTACCTTGCTAGCTTTGGAGTACCAATCAGGGTAGATATATCAGATCAGGGCATTTTCAAAAGCAGGACAACTTCGAAAGCAAATTATTCCAAGAAGTCTGCAAAAAACTAGGACCCTTCATTTACAGTCTAATGGACTGGTTGAACCGAACCCTCATTAAATACCTTTCTAAAGGTAGACTCTGATCATAAGCGACATTGGGAAAATCAGATCCCGTGCTTCCTCATGGTATACCGATCTGCAGTAAACGAATCCGAACGAACGAATATGACGAGTTTTCAGCCGGATGTTAATAATTTCATTAGAGCGAACCGGGATCCCGGAGTAATAGGGATCTTAAGACACGTGGGCACCGAGGATTTACTTCAGAAGAGTTTAATAATTAATTCCCCTTCAGTTTAATCTTAAGTAATTGTCAACTCCAAAATATGTTAAAGTATTTTCATCATGGGTAAGGAATTTATATTTCATACATAAGAAAATTGTTAAAGCAAAACTACACAATTGTATTGCATTATTGCCTACTACACTATTCATAATTTTATATATGTAGTAATATTGAGTTTGTTGTTTTGTTGCTTCTACTAATATAAAATATAAATATATTAAGCTTCTAATAATATAAAATATAAATATATTAAGCTTCTAATATAATATATACATATAAAAAATAAATCAAGTTTGATTCTTGAATTAAATGAGGTTTCTGTGCATTTATTCAAAGCAATCATGAATTTTAACATTGATTTTATAAAGGTAATGCCAGAGCTAGTGTGGAATACAAGATTTCTTCAACTGTCAATATTGCCATTTTTTCTTCTTTTTTTTTTAATCCAACAATGATCATCACGTTTTCCCATGATGAACACATCGGAATAAGGCCTGGACTTTGAATAATGGGACCTGGTGTAGGGAAGAGCGATTAGTTATACAGCGGAGGGTAAGGTAAGAGTTCACACCTGTCAGCAATTAGCTGTAGAGAGCGACGGTAATTAAGTGAGGGCTTAGTCAATACTGACTAAACTGGCAAGACAATTAAATTTCCTCTGTCCCATTTCCCGGCTCCAACTCCACGGCCTCCCCTGAATACCTAACTTCAATCTGCTTTCGATGTCTGTCTTCGTCCTTACCAGACTGTCAGATAACGTAGGCAATATCATTAAATATTGATTCCTTAATATTTTACTTTTCATCACCTTTCCTCTTCCAATCTGATAATAATAATAAAATGAAATTATTTTAGGGGCAGTCAACGTCATGTAACCAGCTGATGTAATATTTATTAGTGTCCTACAGGGATGTAAATAAATGTTCAGGTAAAGGGAATTAAAAATTTCAAAATTACATAATAATAAAAAAAAATAATAATAAAGAAAGAAAATCGTGTCCACTACATCCGATGAAGGGCTTTGCGTTCAGTACGGTTTCTTGTTCAGCGGTTGTGCAAGGTGATCTGACCTTGATCGCTTCAATCAGCGAGGTTTTTCCATTATTCAATTATTTTCAAAAACTACTAGAGTCGATTTGAAGCAGAATAGAAATATCCTGTCATTTCTAGATTTTTTCCCCTTCCCAGCCCTTATGTTTGTATGGGGTTATAACCGTGGCTGTAGTAATGCAAATATAAAACAAAAATTTAAAAAACAAAACAAAAAAAAGGTTCGAGATTTTCGTGAGGGAAGGGACGAGAAAAAAAAAAAATTGTTTGGTTAATGGCTCGTTGTCGTCGGCATCGTGTATCCAACGCAACCAACCCACGGTCTATTCGGTAGATAGAGCACATTTATTCAGTGAATAAATCACACTAATATAATATAAAACTAGCACTAGTATATTATATAAAACTATTATATAATATACTTCTATAAAAATTAAATGAAAGAAATACATTCTACCTGTTCTCACCCCGTTATTCACATTATTCGGTAATGAGATTCAGTAAATCTCTGATGCCGATTTGCTAATTCGATTCCGGTGAGGACAGGTTGGAATTTTTTTTAAATTTCATTTTATCGAAGCTTTAAAAACATAAATTTAAGATGAGTAATAAACATCTAATGCCCTTTCGTTCTTTATAACTTGTTTTCACTTCAATGAATTACGATAATTTAGAGGCACTTTACTTTATTAATTTAAACATAATGGGACTGAATATAATTAAACGTATTTATGTTCTCTGTGTAAAAAGAGCCTATTACCTATGTATGTATTCGTTATACGTATGTATGTATGTAGCACATATTCGTTTTATGTTATCCTAGGGTCATCGCACATAGTATCTGTGATTTTTGCTGCTTATTTTGGAATTAACGTTTTTAACCGACTTCAAAAGAGGAGATTACTCAATTCGATACGTATGTCATTTTTTTTTTTTTTTTTTTTTAAATTCTTTTTTGGGTTTTTAATAAGTTATCGGGAAAAAACATGAAAATAATTATTTAATTATCGCTTAAAATATTTACTTATTGGAAAAACATATGGCATATATAACATAAGGTATGCTCCAAAAACAATTAAACACGTTAATAATAACTAACAAACTGCTCATGTACTTTCCTCATTTTTTTATTCTAAATTTGATTGGTTGATTTTAAGCAATGCTTAATAATGTTTCAATGTTCGATGAATCGGTTGGAAAAACCAACCAGTCAAATTCAGAATCAAAAGAGTGGGGGAGAAACATGGGTAGTCTGTTGTTAGCTATTGACGTGTTTCAGGTTCTTGTTGGAACAAACCTTATACATAACCTTAGATAAATTTTCAACAATAGATTTAAATAAAGATATGTAAAGATATTCTGGAGTGATACTTTTGTTATGTTATCCGGATTACTATTATCGGTTTTTAATTTTGTTTCTGCAACTATTGAGGCGTATAAATGAAAATGGCTTGATTATGAGAAAGAAATAACTATTATCTAAGTTCAAATGTGGGTCGAAAATGCAATAAATACGTTCTCCAATTCCATATATGATGGGTAATTGTATGATTTTGTACTTTGCGTTATGATAACGTCTCTAGCTGGTGGCACTTAGGATTTCACTCTATTTTCTATATAGAGTCTCTATAATGTGCCTATGTGTTAGTCTCAATCGTTTCCTATGTAATAACTGAAATGTAGCAGAATAAATCGTTACTAAAGCGCCAGATTGTATTTTCAATTTTTATGGATTTTGAAGTCTTGATCTTTATTAAATCGAAAGAAATTTAAATATTCTATGAAGGTTGCCAAGATTTTCAAAAGTCAAAACGTCATTAAGTGTTTGCGTTTCCTGAAAGCATGAGTGCGCTTTTCAGGACCTAAGTCTAGTGTTGAATGAATGCATTTTATTGAAACAGAAATGATAAGGGACTTAAAACAGTCTGGGTTGGATGTGTTTTTCGCATTCGAGGCGGCCATGCACTCAACTACCGCAATAACTGACGTATATGTTGTGTATTATATTCCCCAATAAATGAAAATTTTCCTAGGAAACATTCTCCCAGTAGTAGTGTAATAATAATTAAATCATCTTTACAGACATTTAAAAAAGAAATTAAAATTTCAATGTTTGCCAATGTTCATCCATCAATAAAAATAGCGGCAAATTAAAGTTGATATCTCTCAGAAAACAACCACATTGTATGAAAGTACACGCAGCAAAAATATAGCAGCCATAAAAATTATTGATGTTAAAAAGGCTACTCCGCTAGAATTGAAGCTGCATTGTTTTCTGCAAACTCATTTTCTGAATAATTGTTTATTAAGAAGGATATTATTCGTACCACTACGCTCTCAAGTTTAGTCAACAATCCATCAAGTTTTATGTGTCGTCCCTATGAAACATAGGTCTTTTAAAAAATAGTCCATTTCTAATTAAAGTAGGCAGGGTGTTAAAAGGAGTGTAATGCACGCCCCGCATTTGATTTTCCGCGCGTGTTCATAAAATTGAAAAGGTGACTCTTAATATAATAATAATATAAAGGCCCGGGAAAGACGAATGTGGTAGAGGGCTATCAACCTGGGTTGACTTTTATTTCGCGACGGAACCACGGAATAAATCTCGTCCTTCCCACCATAGATAGAACAACCAACGAATGAATCAAACTTTCCTGTAGTGTCCGAAGAGGGGTACCCATTAAAAAAAAAAAAGAAAACTACTACGAAAACCAGAAACCAGTACAAAATGCACTTAAAATCCGTATAAAAAAAACACACTTCGATTTTTTTAGAAATTAACTTATTGCTTTCTATAAATTATCTCCCGCCACTAAAAAGTATGAAATAAAAACATTTTATAAAAAAAAAAAAAAAAAAAAAAAAAATTAAACCGACTTCGAAATCTAGGAAACAGTAAAAATAAATGGACTAAAAAGTATGAAATAATTACCTTCTGATTTTTATGAATACACGGCAAAATCGAAAATGGTATAATAAGCGGGAAAATGCAATATAACGAAAAAAATTATTTTGGTTTGTACAATTACACACTAACTCTTAATAAAAAGTATTAAGTTGAAATATTAAATACCATGTTTAATACATCACAATCTTTTCGGAGGCGGCGCAAAATTTAAAATTTTTAACACTAAATATTATAAAAAATCTATCGGTTTTCTATTTTGCGCCGCCTCCGAAAAGATTGTGATATATTAAACATGGTATTTAATATTTCAACTCAATACTTTTTACTAAGAGTTAATCGTACAAATCAAAATGTGTAATCGTACAAATCAAAATAATTTTTTTCGTTTTATTGCATTTTCCCGCTTTTTATACCATTTTCGATTTTGCCGTGTACTCATAAAAATCAGAAGTTAATTATTTCATACTTTTTAGTGCATTTATTTTTACTGTTTCCTAGTTTTCGAAGCCGGTTTAATTTTTTTTTTTTTTTTATAAAATGTTTTTTATTATATTATTCGATTGAGAGTTTAAGCAATACGTCTTTGCATTGTATTGCTGGCATCTGATACATTTCAGTATGCATCGTTTCTTCTATAGTTACCTGGGTGTAGTAGATTAGACTTTGATTTAAAAAATCTTATCGTTGTATAGAGCCTTTGATATATCTACAAAAACCATGGGAAGAGGTCTTTTAGTAATGTGAGAAATAGCATTGGCTTCATTTGTAACTACATACCCATGTTTTTCAGAATCATTTTTTATTTCCGAAATGGGGGTGGTGTGATGTAAATTTTAACTAACCACTATTCTGATGTTTTTTTTTTCCTCGGGCAGCTGATAGGTATGGAACTCAGCTCCATTATTTTGAAGATTTCTCACTAAGTTTCTATAAATATCGAAAGTTTTCGGATAGAGTATATCTTTGAAATATCTATTTAGTGTGTATATCTTTAGTGTAGTGTATATCTTTAAAATATCTATTTACTTAGAAGATTTACCCTTGCGAAAGGTAAAAAAAAAGAAACATACTAAGGACAGTTTGAAAATTTACTTGTGCGAGAGCTAACTATCCGCTCGCAAGGACAGAGTTGGGGCATTGCTAGTTCGGCGGGGGGGGGGGGGGGTGGGACTGGAAATATAAGTGTAATAGTATAAATATAAGTGTTTTACATGATCACATTCGCTGATTGTCGCTAATAGTTGACAGGTGCTAATAAAAGTATGAAGAAAAAAAAATAATAAAAGTGTTTATTTAACATACCTAAGTAATTTAAGCCTATAAGTCTATTTATAAGCGTAAATTAAAATTTTATTTTAAATTAGCAATTTCTAACATTTTTAAAGAAGAGTATACGTTACGTTGAGGTTTAGTGTTTTTTAATAAAAATCGCCATCGGTAAATAAAAACATGTTTAAAAAATGGAAAGATAAGATGGAAAGAATATGAAACGGTTAAATTAATATATATATATATATATATATATATATATATATATATATATATATATATATTATATAATATTTAATATATAGTTGAAAATCAAAATTGTATTTTAATAATTTATTTTATTAAGTGTAATTGTGCTTTTACAAAGCAGAATAGCATTTTTTTTCTGTAACTTCCTTCAACTTTATTTCTTTTGACATTAAGGTCATCAGGCAGCAAAGCTTATCTAAATGTGGGGTCTCAGTCCTTTTAAAGGACGATAAAAATAAAAATTAAAGCCTCATTAAATGGTTTTAACAAGGAAGAACTCTACTTCGTTTCCAAGGCTGTTTATAATAATACGATAAAAAAAGAAAGAAAAATGCTTTGTTATCGCCTTATATTTAGAAAACCTCCTCTATAAAAAACAGCGACAGTCTAAATGAACATTACCATTGTAATATTACTATCACAGCTTTATGCATTAGGCATTGTTTCGAGACCTATCCGTTTTACTCATATACTTTATATATTAACTGCGAAACGGATCTATTAATGGTAAAGTTCTATTTTAAAATGTATTAAATAGATTCTCATTATTTAACTAAATAAAATGTGTTAATTTCAGAAGTGATAGCATAAATTAATAAATATTATAATATTTATAATATCATTTATAATGACAGACATTTTAATTTAAGTTATCTCTACGTAATAAAACCTACTTAACATACGTATACCATCTTCTTAAAAACCGCCCTAACGATTTTGATTACACTCATATAGATTTTATTTGGATATGTATAATGTATTATAGATTTACAGATTTTAAATGTTTTGATAGTGCTCAAGTTACGAAGAAATTTTTTTTTTCTATTAAGTAACATTATTTAGGAGTTATTAACAGACTCTTATAAAAATTAATGAGTAAATAAGAAAGAATTCGGAAGAAAAGGGGAAAAAAATGTTTTTTACATTATGACCATTTTTTAAATTTCGTATAAAAGAAGAGATGATTTTGAAAAGTGCGGGCAGCTAAAAATGTCTTAGCTTATTATACTTTATAATTAAGACCCTTGTGTAAAGTAGACAAGTGTACTTTCAACGGTGAAAGTAGACATTCTCCAGATTTCGTTCTCCCACTGTAACAAATTGAAGAAATGTTGAAATGTAAAAAAAAAAAAAAGGAGCCGTATTACTACTGATAATCTTTAAAAGTAAAAATCATAAGTACGATAAATAAATAATTCATTTAGGCTTCGTATCAGCCAGAAAAGCATTCTCTATATGGAAATGATATTTGAACAAACATGTGTATACAAGGGACGGTCAGTGTCAACTCTTGTTAAAATTCAAGGCAATAGGGAGCGACCGTTCCATCGAGGGCACAGCAGTTTTGCAATTTGGTTTTTATCGATGGTTGGGGGGGGGGGGAGGCCCTGTTTGCGGCTGGTAATTAATATCGATCGATATGATCCCATTCGGGCGGGCAGTGACGGTGACACATTGTGTCAGCTCTATCTTACCGCGGAGGAAATTATTCTCCTCCAGCTATATTAGGCAGCTCCTCTCTCAACGGGTTCCCCTACCTTCCTTCTCTAATAAACATCATTGTTTTTGAAACGGATATATTTCGCACTCGATGAATATATATCCATAGTATCTGATTTGTTGTTATAATTCTATTCGATTCAATTTCTTTGGATAAAACAAATATTAAGAATACATTTTTTATGTTACTCCTCTTTTCCAGACGTACAAAGGGATGTCCATGTATGGGGAACTAAAGCAACCAACTAAGACAACCTCTTCCTTTGCGTATTACAGTTTTTCATATCTGTTAAAGAAAGAGATCTCTCATCTAACGCATTTTTAATCTCCTCCTCAAAATTGTGGGCGTCATCTGTAACCATATCTCGTCTGTGTAAAATAGGGTGAAAATATTTATAAAGAGTCTTTATGTGAATGTATGGGTGTGTTAGTCACTCACCAAAGTGCTTTTGAAATGATTTGTAATTTTTTTTACTGAATGATTTGAAGCTTTTTGTAAATGCGTAGTTTGGCATTGCCGTTTTTCTGAGAACAGTATGTCGATAGGTTTAAGTAAGTATGGGTATATAATTTTTTTTTTTTTTTACTTTAATAATTGATTCGCACTTGTCAGCAAGGTGCTGACAATCAGCGAATGAGATGACGGTAGTAGGAAATAATGACATGCCAGGCATGAGGAGGGAAAGCACCCAACAGCACCCCCTTCCTGGCTTGATTCAATTACCTCGGCTGTCTAAGAGAGCAGATCTCTCATCCAGCGCCTTTTTAGTCTTCTCGTATCCATGCTTACGTCAGCCAAATTACTGATTAAACTATTAGGGTGTCCGTTTGCATTAGTAAAAAATCGTTTGTATAGCGTCTTTATGTGCTGGTCGACTTTTGGTATATGGAGGTCTGTATGTAAAGTTTTGTTAGTCACGTACCAGGGTGATTTTGTGATAAGTCGTAACAATTATGATTGAAAAGTTTTAATTTTTTGTAAGTGAGTCTTTTTAGCAATGCCGAATGTCTGTGAGGAATATGTCCATATGGGCTTGAGTAAGTAGTTGTAAATATTTTAGTTTTTGTTTCAGTTTCAGTTTTGATGATTTAGAAAGTAGCGGGTAGAGAAGCTTGAGTCTTTTGTCAAGATTCCTTTTTTTCATTTTGACATTTGGGCCCCTTGTCATCCTTCTGTCGAAAAGGAGTCCTAGATAGTGTACTGAGTCCGTCTGTGGACTTTGGTTGTTGTCCATATGAACGGGAGGGGCAGGTATGTTTTCTAAGAGTGAATGTGATGTGTTTTGATTTGTCATGATTGAGTTAAATTTTCCATAATTGAAACCAATCGTGTAATTTGTGTAAGTGATGTTGTAATGTCAATGAAGCCTGTATTGCGTCCTGATGCTTCGTGATAATGCTGTATCATCAGCGTAAGTTGCCGTCAATGTCTCGTTGTTAACAGGTATGTCGTGCGTGTAAATGATGAAAAGTAGAGGTGCTAGTATTGAGCCCTGGGGTACTCCCGCCAAGACTGGATAAATTGAAGAAATTGCCGAACCCTGCCGGACGGAGAAAAATCTATCGAAGAGGAAAGATTGAAGAATCAGATAATAAGTGTAAGGTAGTATGGTCTTGAGTTTAAAGAGAAGTCTCTGGTGCCAGCCTTTGTCAAACGCTTGAGCAACTTCCAAAAATACTCCAGTTGCATATAGTTTGTGTTCTAGAGCTCCTGCAATGTAGTCAGTAACTCTGTGTAGTTGATGCGTCGTCGAATGGTGAGTGCAGAAGCCGAATTGGTGGTCAAGTAACACTTTTTGGTCTGGTAGTATGTTAACTAATCTTTTGTGTATTAATTTCTCAAATAATTTGGAGCAGATTGGGAGGAGGCTGATTGGTCTGTAGGATGACGGGTTGTATATGTCTTTACCTGGTTTGAGGATCATTTTGATGAGGGAGTACTTCCATTGTATTGGGAATTTAGACGTTCTTAATATGCAGTTGTAAATTGTTGTGAAAATACAAGAGCTTTTCTCGGCATTTGTCGGAGTGCCTCAGCTGAAATTAAGTGATAACCTGAGGCTTTCCTTTTTGGTGATTGTGTGATTTGTATTGCGACTTGTGAAGGAGTGAACGAAGGTGGTGGGTGTGTCAACTGTAGTGGAATGTCTAAGGTGTTCTGTAAAATGGTAACATGTTCTGTATTTATGAAATCAGTAAATGGTGTAAATACAGAAGAAAGGTGGTTGGCGAAGAGTTCAGATTTATTCAGGTATATATTTAGATTTAGTTTTGAGGATTTAGAAAAAAGTGGGTAAAGTAGATTTAGTCTTTTATTAAGAGTTTTCCTTTCCACTTTAACGAGCTGGCTCCATACTATCCTCCTATTGAAAGTTAGTCCAAGATACTGAACATTTCTATTGAAGAATTATATTATAATTATAAATTCTTAAATTATGAATCATTTATTGTAGATATTTTAAGCTTGGATGTTAGCGTTTCAAGGGATAATGACTGAACTGATTTAGTGAATGTTTTTCCTGTATTAAGTATTAAGGAGAATTTTACCGAGCTACCGTTTCAGAGTTTAGGATCATGTTGTGGGGCGATCAACTGCTAAGGTTATTACGCCCTAAATTACATTCTATACTGTTATAATACGTAAAATAATTTTATTTTTTATTTTATTTATTTTTTTTTTTATTTATTTTTTTTTTAACTTCATTGTTTTTATACTTTTTTTTTTTTTATTATTTTTTTTTTCACAATTTTCTTACTGTTTCTCTCTCTCTCCTCATTTTTTTTTTTATGTTTTATTATTTTTTCTTTTTTATTTATTTTTTTTTTTTTCGGCGGTTCTTTATTTATAAGGTAAACGTGCGTAAGGTTTGTGTGTCCTATTCTCATTCGGGTCAGGACCAGCTCTTCTCTTACTGCAGTCGTACTTTATTATATTAAATTATATACTTATGCACTCCCATACATACATATATATTACAAAGTTACACAGTCATGCATATACATGATGTATACATAAGAATTAAATTTTGTCATATAAGTTGGTTTCTTTCAAAATAGAAATTATTTTCTCAGTATTCGTTGGGTCGTTTCCCAGGCAGACATTCAATTTTCTTGTCAAATCCTTTGAAGTGAAACGAGTATCATAGACAGGGCTTCTATCAGGGCAATCTTCTACGATATGCTTCACAGTTAGCTGGGTGTTACACCTCCGGCACATGGGTGGCGGTTCTTTATTTATAAGGTAAACGTGCGTAAGGTTTGTGTGTCCTATTCTCATTCGGGTCAGGACCAGCTCTCCTCTTCTATTTCCGCGGCAGGAGGTGCTCCATTTCTTGTTTGTGTCTTTGATGGTTCTAAGCTTGTTATTGGTCGTCTCGGACTTCCATATGCCTTCCCAATCTGAGCTTACTTTACCTCTTAGCCATGCTTTAATGTCCTGCGGGTCTAGTATGTTCTCCGGGGTTAGGTTACTCGTCGCAGCTTCCTTAGCAGCCTGTTCAGCCTTCTCATTTCCCTCTATTCCAGTGTGAGACGAGACCCAAAGAAATGTGACTGTTTTACCCATCGCTTCGAGAATATTTATATAGCGCTGAATTATATGTAGCAGCGGGCTCTGTTTTTTGCGCATCCCAATAATTTTTTGGATTGTTTTCCGTTGCAAGTTTCGATCAAAAGTGTGACATTTTTTTTAATTTTTTAACATTTTTTAGGTCACCGGCAAAACCACTAAGAAATTTGCTTATAAAGAAGGGTGAAACTTTGGCAAAATCTTCTTCGTCTGTTCGCTGCATTATTAAAAACGTTGGGCTAACTGAAATATTTTCTGTATTGTCTGGCAACAATTTGTGACGACCTCGAGGCCGTTTTCTTTTTGCCTTTGGGCTATCAAGGTCTATGGGATCATCCATAGAAAAATTAAAATTTAACGAATACAAGGAACGAAATTAAAAAAAAAAAAAAGAAGAGAAAGAAAATAACGGATAAATTAACCAAAATTTAAACTTACAATAATAGTGTAGAGCAAAAATAAAAATAAATAGAAAAATAATAGGTAATATAAATTGATTTAGCCTTATCTGGTTAGAAGCTAGCAGAGCTAGGGACGTCCTCTCTCTCCTAATTCCAAACACTGACACGTTTCAGAGTTTATGTTTTCTATTTATATTTATATTTCTATTGGCTAAACGACATGTAATGTTTTTATGAGGGCCCGGTGTGGCTGTACGGTAAAGCGCCGTACTCCCAGGCCGGGTTCGAGTCCCGCCCTGGGTGGTGCTTTTCTTTCGTAGGAGAAGTATCACCCAGTGCCATGGGTGTTAGTGTGTGGAGTATAGGGCTTCAGTGGAAGCCTTGAAATCGCAAAAAAAAAAAAAAAGTTTTAATGGTTTCTAAATCTTTTTAAAGAGCTTATTGTATTTAGAAATAATGCACTTTGGTGGATTGTTATGATTAATAGAGATTATTGGAATTTATGAGTTTTAATCTTTCAAAAGGACATCACCTATACAATATGACGTCTTTCTTTGAGAGGTTTATATATTGGCGCTGCAATTTACTAGCATATGTCTTAAGGTTTTCAACTAAATCTAAGTTATAACACGAACACCTATATGAAAACAAGGTTAGTACAGATTAATTAACAGCAACATCCGCAATGACTAGTAGTAAATCTAGGATCAAAGAACTAATTAAAGGAAGAAAAGGGCTGACCTGCTCACGCAAACTGATCAGTCCACATCTTGTTGTACGAGGTTGAGTTTGGGGTTAAGTAAGAATGTAAATAAATAGAAATAAAAATAAAACCCTCAATTCATAAAACCTCATGGGGTGCGCCAAAAAATAGTATTATCAGAAAATAAGTGGACTAACACATTTTATGTTATAGAAACTGGTGAGTTGAGAGATTGAATTTGTAAGGTTTTGTGACATATCGATTATTATATTTTCAATTACGAAATGTCAATGCTATTGTTGAATCAATCATACGGTTTTATTCGATTAATATAAAGCTTGCTTTGTGAAATAAAACATGAATAATAAAGTTACAAGCATTTATTCCTGTATCAAATATTGGCACTGCTGGACAAATGGGCAACAGAAGACAGAAGAAGAAGGTCAGTAATGCAACCCGTCCGTACGCTAATGAAGATTCCTTGTGCGAGAATCAACATTCAGACACTGAAGACAACTCGGAAAGGTTATCAATAGCTGGCCGGAACCGTGGGTCTTCTACATATTTACAGTTTGGGCCTTTCCTTCCTGA
Source organism: Aelia acuminata (assembly GCA_911387785.2). NCBI lineage: Eukaryota > Metazoa > Arthropoda > Insecta > Hemiptera > Pentatomidae > Aelia > Aelia acuminata. The sequence continues at coordinate 100,077,307 of OU426978.1, forward strand.
AGAAGAGGACTGGCAGTACTACAGGCAACGTTTTGAAGTAGAAAACGCGCATTCACCGCGTACTTGAAGACAATGAAAGGCGAGACATTCTTCTCTCTAAAGTGGGACCACAGGCGTTCAGAGTAGTAGTGGACCACTTCAGGCCTGAGCCAGTAAGTTCTTATACGTATATTGATGTTGTATCTGTTTTAGACAAGTATTTTGGGAAGATATCATGTCCGATTGGCGAAAGAGTTGCGTTTACTTGTAGATTCCGTGAAGAGGGCGAGACAGTCACTCAATACGTTAATACATTAAAGAGATTAGCGTCTGAGTGTCAATTTGGAAGCTCTGTTAATGAGCGAATCCGCGATCAGGTTATAGTCGGAATTAATAACCCTAACTGGCAAAGGGAGTTACTTCGTCAGTTTCCGGGCGTTGATAGTAGTTTGGAAAACATTATTACACTGGTTTCCACTCTTGAACGGGCGGATGAAACACAAACGCACCTAACCAATTGTCAAGCAGCAAAAAATAATATTTTTGAAATTGAGAAAAAATATTTTTCTAAGAACCGGACAAAGGGCTCCTGCAATCGTTCAATGGAAAAGAGGAAAACATTAGTTCGGGGCCGGGATTGTTTTCGCAGTGGCTCGAGACTTGACGAACGGCACGAACATTGTCCTGCGTTGGGAAAAAAATGTATCCTTTGCAAGGGGAATAATCATTTTGCGAGCGTATGTTTAAAATACAACAAAGCAGAAATAACGGGAGAAAAACAACGGCGCCGTGCAAACCAAGTAGGTGAAACAAGTGACTGTACATCCTCTCGCAGCTGCAGCTATAAGAGTGGATCGATCTACAACTATGGCTAATATATTAATATAAAAGGTAAATAGCTGCCAAGAAACCTAAAAGATAACAACAATACTATATATAAATCTTATTTAAAAAAAAAAAAAATAAAAGAATATTTTGCACTACAGTAAATTATCTAAAAATATATTTAAAAAAAAGAATATTTTGGAAGAGTTCAACAGGCAGGTCATGGAGTCAATGTCAATTAGAATAAAAGGCTCTCAGGTGGAAATGCGTAGGGCTGCCATTTTTCCGGAATGGAGGGAGATGGGAATGGTAGCGTAGTGGGAAACGTTTCCAATTCCACCACAGATGGAACAGTAGCAGGTGCCGGCTTTCCACCCCTACTTTTCCATCTAGGCTATTTAATTAGACCTCTCACTCCAGGCACCTTAATCTCCCTGTTAATTCCACGTACTTAATTATGGATGCGGATTATTTACGACTGTCCTGAAAAAAATAATTTATAAAATTATAACATTCGTTCCGAATTTCACGATGTATCTTACTGTCAGAGTATTTGATTACATTAAGAAATTATTTATTTAAAATTCCCAATTAAAAAAAAAATAATTACAGCTCTTCCAGTTTCAATTTTTTAGGAGAGACACTTTAAGTTTCTTCATTCCTCTTATATCCGTCGCCTGCTTTATCCGATTATAAAAATGATACATAAGTGATCACTATCATAAGCGGCCTTGTATACAGATAGTAAAGATTGATTGGTGGACAAAAATTAATGGAAAACGATTTTGAGTTAAACCACTCTTGAATTTGATATGTGTTATATCTTGTATCGCTTTAAACACCAGCAGTGACTCGCAAACTGACATTTACATATAAAATTAACATAAAATTCAACCAGCTTTATAACAGAGTTTTTTTTTTTTTTTTTTTTTTTTTGTCCTAGAGTAGGTCAAAGAAGATTCTTGATAAGTTTAACAGCCCTGGTCGCGTCAAAATATTTTCAAGTCACATATACTATATGTACATTTCCAATTATGTTACATGAGAAATAAATCTTTCCAAGAAAGTTGGTGTTATTGGAGATAATTTTTTACCGTAGTTCATATCTACGTTTATAAGTTTTAAATGTTTAACATGGTCGTGCAGTAAATATTCGTATGGAAGAATGCTTCAATCCAAAAAAATTTAAGGAAAAGTATATATTGTGATCCTTATTGCTCTCAGTGAACTCTTCGGAAAGACTGCTTTAGCTGGTATCCAACCATGAATATTGTATTTTAAAATCTAGAATTTTTTTTCCCTTTTTTTCTTTCTTCATATTTTAATTCGCAGCTAAGCGACAATCAGTAAATGTGGTATAAACTGCTTTGACGTTGGCATTTTAGGCATGAAGGTAGATAGTGCCCAGCAGCACATCATCCCGGAATTGTTTGAGAAGAGGAGGTCTCTCATCCAACTCCTTTTCAGTCGCCTTATAAAAGGCATCTCAGTCGTGGCCATGTCATGAATAAGTCTATTGTTATGTCCGTGTAATTTGATATGGAAGCCAGAATAGAGAGTCCTTATTTGTTCGTCGATAGTTGGTATATGTAAGTCAGTATGTAGTGATTTGTTACTAACGTACAAAGGTGCATTCTTTACTAGTCGTAAAATTTTGGATTGGAAAGTTTGTAGTTTTTATAAGTGTGCCTTTTTTTGCTGATCCATAAATTTGTGAAGCGTATGTCCAAATGGGTTTCAGTAAGTATGTGTATGTATTGAGTTTCTGACTGCTTTTCAATTTTGATGATTTGGAAAATAGTGAGTACAGTATTTTCAGTCGTTTTTTTATTAGAAAATTAAACAGCGTTTTTGAAAATAATAAGATAATTAAAACCGCATCGAAAGGTTTCAATTAACCTACAAAAAATACAGTTCTGGTGCAAACGTTGGAATACCCAAATAAATTTTCAAAGGTCCTAACAATCACCTTTACTCCAAGAATAGAAACATGCCCACTTGCTTACATAGATTACATACCGATTCCTCAAACCGACAGAATACAATATCTAGGACTGACAGTTGATAAGAGAATGACGTAGGGTCCAGAAGTTAAGAAGAAGCAACATTAAATCACTAAAATCATTGTACCTACTGTTTAGACGACATTCCAAATATAAAGCAAGACAAAAATTAAGTATCTAAACTATATAATCTAAAATATATTTTTTAGTTTAGATATACACACTTTTCAATCTAGTTACCTTAAACTAATTACCCAAGCCCACTGGTAAGTGAATAAGATCACATTAAATACTGACTTACACATGCAGACTTACTACAACGGTTCTAGTACTTCAAACGGTTCTACGATAATATGAACGGAAACAACTCGCATGCCTGAAAAAACCAGAAGGTTCTGGTTGGGGGATCTAATTTCTTTTTTCCTTACGTCATATTCTGCTGGTTGTTGATTATTTTGATTAACAGGTGCGGAATTAAAGATAAAAGTGAAAAAAAAAACGTATATTACTTAAATCTGATTTTAATTTTATTGAATGGAATGGCCAGCTCCCTTAGCTTTTAAAGGCATGCTAACCTGCAGGACTCAACGGCCCTGGAAGAAATTAAATGTGGAAGAAAATGAAGCTGAGCACGAATAGCTCACCTAAAATACAAATACTGCCTATAACTGCGATAATACGAGGGCAAAAAAAAAAAAAAAAAAAAAAAAAAAATGCATTTAATTTCAGTCCACGGCCAACTATTCCATACTATGATGCGAACGTCGCAACGGCCTTTTTTTTGGTCCCATTGGGTTTGAAGAAGTAGTGGTGACCAAATTGTTGCAATTGATCGATCGATTGGTTTGTTCAAGAAATCGATGGTTTGGGATTTCAGCGCTTGTTTATGACATCATAATCAATTATTATTAGAAATTTACTTATTAAGAAGTCCAATTACTTTTTTGTCTTAATTTTTTTTATTTGAGCGAGGATCAACATGCGACCATGAGAAAATGTGTTGCTAATTTCCTAACAGAAAATGACATGTAAGTCTTGGGGAAGGAAAGTATTCAGCAGACCCCATCCATGGCTTGATGCAATTACTAGGACTGTATAAGTGAGGTTATCTCCCAACCAACGCCTTTTTAATCTCCTCCTTGAATTCATTGGGATGTCAGCTGTAGCCATACCCTTATTAGACGGTTGTTATGTCCTTACTATTCCGTCTGAGGAGCGGGGTACAACAACAGTTGATAGTTGGTCAACTGTTGGTTGGTGGAGATCGGTATTTGGGGTTTGGTTAGTCACCTATCGGAGTGCGTTTGTTATGATAGTTTAAATTGGGACCATTAATTTCATTTAAATTTTAATCTCCTCCTTGAACTCATTAGGATGTCAGCTGTAGCCATAACCTTATTAGACGGTTGTTATGTCCTTACTACTTCGTCCGAGGAGGGGGGTACAACAACAGTTGTTTGTTGGTCAACTGTTGGCTGGAGGAGATCGGTATGTACGGTTTGTTTCGACGGAGTGCGTTTTTTAATAGTTTAAATTGGGACCTTTGAATTTCATTTAAATGCCTTCGCTTAGTTGTACAGTATATCCGTCAGGAATATGTTCACATGGTTTTTTTCCATCCACAAGCAAAACTCAATTTTTTCAATAATTATTTTAAGCACGAACCCATTGCTGTCCGATCATAAATTTTATAGCATTTATTAATGGCAGCCTTTTCAATTATACTGAATTTGTTCAGATTTTTAAAAAATAGCCTTTTTGAGCAATTCAAATTTGAAATTCTGATTTAAATTTTGAAAAACAAATTTCTCTTAATCCCTATTGAGTTGCATATCATAAGGAATGTCAAAGATTCATTTTTAAAATGACATCAATTTCAACTCTCTATCTCGCCTACAAGAGGTGGAATTTTAGTTTCCAGATGATGCGACAGGTCGAAATCGTTCGTTTTTCATTGGTTTACATAGCTATATTTTGAAAACCGGTTGAGATGCTGACCTGAAATTTGGCATTTTTCTTAGTCTACAGGAAGGTATCCTATGTACTAAATTTCATTAAAATCTGAGATGGCGAGGAAAAAAAGTGTGTTGATGTGACATAATGACTCGTCGATTATGGTTTATGTATTGAAGAGGACAGACGATTCCATTGCTCAGGAATATTTTTTTTATAAAGGCACTTAACCAATAGCGAAATGTTAATTTTTTATATATGTCGTTAAATTTATTTTTTATTTTGAATAATGTTAACACTTAAAGGTACTTCAGTACTGGTTAAGAAAAAAAGAAAAAAACAAGACCACTAATTTACCACTACTGTAAGTGATGTGTAAGTTACTAATATGCGACTTTGAATAATCTCCTGTGTGATTTATTTATTTAGTTTTAGTAATTGGTGAGTATGTAATTTAGACCTCAAAGCAGAGCTGGAACTTCAGATCTATTTAGTTTAGCCTTGGTGGAACAAAACGATTGAGTGAGATAGGGAATTGAGTTGACCGAGGGTGGATGTGAGGGCCAAGTTAAACCATTAGCAGGAGTGGCTAGTCCTGTAGCGGCTGTGGGGAATCCAAAGCATGGCCTCCCTTCTTTCACCGTTCAGGCTCCTATCTACCAAATGGCCTGCCTTCTCGAATCAACTGTCCCACACCGACTAGTCCTCGAGTGAAGCAAATCCTTCACTGGTATTCTCCGAGTAATCAGTGCAATAACGAAATAAACATATTAAAACGGTATCACATATGTTAAATGATAATCTCTTACAAAAATGAGCCTTTAATATGAAAAAGGATATATGCTTCATTATAATTTTCACCTTTAAATTCGACGGAAGCTATTTTTTGAGAAGCCGGGTAAATCGATAATGATTTAAGATAAGCAAACTTTACAATATCACTATTATTTCTTGTATGTCTGAAGGCTAAAAATTGTTCAAACTGACGCGCGAACGGAATTATAATAATAATTGGCGCTTCTGAGGATTCAATTAAATAAAGGAAAATTAAATATAAACAATTAACACAAAATTTACTTTGCCCGAAAAAACAACACATTCCGACCTTATGGCCTGAAAAAAATATAGTATATATGCTCCATCCAGATTTATATTTTAGGCGATTTCTGTTTTTTTTTTTTTTTTTATATTTCATTTTCCCTAATTTAATTGAAGCCTCACAAGCACCAATTATTATTATTAGTCTTTGACGAGGATTTCCTTCCACAGCCTATGTCGATGATCTAACCGTCGTGGTAATTGGCCGAAGCCGAACGGTGTGTCAATCTAATAGGAGAATGGTGCGAAAGGAAAAAGTTGAAGATAGTGGGACCCATGACACAGGCCATCCTCCTGAGAAGCAAAACAGTTAGGGCTCACCCTACAACAATGGTCATTCAAGAAGGAAGAATACTTTTAGGTCCCTAGAGTCTCTTCGCTCTATACAGAGCGAAACTTTTCTAATATAGAAAAAACATCGACCCTCCATGCCCCAGTTGTGGCGTACAAGAAACCGCTGAGCACATTGTCGCTGTCTGCACCGCCTAAGAGACACTAAGGGCCAAACTGCAGTGGGAGAGTGGGCTCAACATTCTGTCAGAGAGCGATCTTCCTCAGCTGTCCAAAGAAAATTATCCGCATTTCACAAATTTTGTGTGCGGGTGGAAGGAAGCGGTGGGCCGAACCCTCTTTACCTGGGGTAGAAGAGAAGAAGCTCCTGGGAGTCCGCCGCAGAGGAGGTGAAGAAGAGGACGAGAGAGGCTAATTAATGTTGAAGAAGATCGGAGTGAAAACTGTAAATTGATGTACTTGCAACATTGGTACCTTATGCAAGCATGCGTATCAAGTTTCATGAATGTTTCTTACATAAATAAATGTTACAAGCTTGAGTTAAGTTTGTGCAACATTTTAGTATGATTTCGCATTTTTTCGTGAACAAGATCGTATGATGAAGTATAACGTAAATAAAATTATTCAAACCCACATTACTATTACAATATTTATTGCAAAACCAAAAAGTATTTTAAAAAGCCTAGGAATACGTAGATAAACACTTTTCGGCGTGAATTAAAGGATATTATCTAAAAAGTTAACCTTTTTTGCTAATTGTAGATCTACTTTCTAATGCATAAACTCAAACCCATACCTGAAAATTGGATTTACTGGTGTAGACGTTAAATCTGAAATACGTGGTTCGAATCGTGAGATAGAAAATTATCGGGAAAAGGAATACCGACAATGGAAATTCAAATAGAGAGGGAAGGCGAAACTGCAAGTATGCGACCAATTTTCAGTTTTGTGCTTCGTTTCACACATTTATGATTTGAATATTTCAACACATTTTCTAAAATTAGACCTTTAAGCTCCGGTTATTATACGAAAATGAAAACATTGTTGTATTATATGTAACTAGCTATAAATCCGGTTTCACTCTGAGAATACACATTTTTTAACAAAGTTGTGTCGTTTTAACTAAGTAGGCATTTAAGTAGTTTTTACTTACCTCAAATACAAATTGGAATAACATTGCTGGATGTACTGATAAGAATATTTAGTTGCCACAATGAAATGCTGTTATGTTTTCAGAGAACGGAAACATTCATTTTCGAAAACACTCATTTTACTTCTTGTAGCTGCGGCCTCAATCTGTGCACACTTCAGATGTTCGACATTTCGATACATTAAAGCGAATCTATAGAGCAAGGACAATCAATTAATGTGAATCCCTTCAATTAAACAAAATTGTTTGATCTGGAAGTTTTTTGGGGTCAGTAATTGTCCCTGATTTCGAAATGATCATGTTCATTAAGTGAAAACAGCAACTTTGCAAGTCAGTTATAACGCCAGCTTCATTATGCAAAAAGTTGGGATTAGAAGTGGTTGACTCAGGAGGGTTAACTTGTAATAAAGTCTGAGGAAGCAACTTTTAGATGATTTTAAACAACATCCACTTCGGTGAAATTTAACATTAATCTAAATTCATTGCTTCTACGAACCCTTATCCATAAATTGAAAAAATACAAACTAAAATTATGACGTGTTAATTAATATGTTAATAACCTCATTATAAAAATTATTCATTTTTTTCCTCCATCGATCATGGCAAAAATATTCGATCATGGCAGCGATGATTTATAATCTCTTCAAATTTATAGTATTTTAAAATTATTAGATTAGAAATAGGTTTTTAGAATATTTTATACATTACTTAATTAAAAATAATCAATATTCAAATTAAAATATGTCCGTCTGAATTTAAAACAATTAGTCTAAATAATAAAAACATGTGTTTCTTTAAATATCAAACATCCTTTAAACATCATTACATATGTAAAATTTATAGAAAGCCAAAGAAAATTTTAATCCTTTCTTAATCAACTATATTTTAAAGTTGCAAAAATAAATTGAATCCCAATGGAATACAGATTATTCCTTCCTGATCAGTGTAATTATCTTTATATGTAAAATTTAAAAATTGTCGTCATATGTCGATTTCATAATGTTTTTGTTTATAAGCATGCTATTGTAATACAGGTTATCATTATTATAATTTTGTATTGCGTTATGTGAGTGCAGTTATTTGTTCCTATATTATTATTTTCCACAGACAAATGGTAATACAAATCTTTGTATTTATTGTTAATTTTCATTAAAGAATAAATAAATCAAGAAAAGGTTACAATAAATTCTCAAAAGTGTAGGTACTTTTTCCTTTTCCTTTTTTATTTGTATTTAAATTAAATTACAAGCTAACCGCTGAAACACTTTTCTGTGGCCCACCCTGATATCAACTTTTAGTAAAGTAAATACATTTTAATAATTTAAATTAGGCTATTATTTGAAATAATACTCTATAAATGTTGTAACAGCACCTACTGTCATAGGTGTAACCTAATAGAAACCTTACTTGGGGAGTCAGTGTTGCCAAAAATTAGTGAAAATTAGTGAGACAATAGTGGCTACACTGCGGGTAACAGTCATAAAAACTCACTGGGTGTGTTTTGATTAGGTGTTGTGGGTTACTTTGTGATTTGCATGATTAAAGAACTGCATAATAAAGACTTTGATATTATATTTTCAGTTGATTTATTTAACAGAAGTTTCTTTATTTTCATTATTCGTTTTGTTATTATTATTTAAATACAGTGTTTTTTTTATTTTACCAAACCTTTTTATCATTTTTATCCCGAGATCTAAAATGTAAAATTTAAAAATGTCAGTGAAGATTTGTAATTTCTCCTTTATCAACAATAATTTAAAGTTGAGAAAATTTAATCCCAATCGAATAGAGGATGTTACTTCCTGTTCAGCAGAGCTGTAATTATCTTTAAATGTAAAATTTAAGAAATGTTAGCGAAGATTTTAATCCTTTCTTTAATTTAAAGTAGGCTATTATTGGGAATGATATTTCGTTGTTATTTTACCATAATACAATTTTTTACTTATCTTTAAATGATTGTTGATTAAGAAAGGATTACAAATTGCGGCATTTTTTAAATTTTACATTTAATGATTATTACACCTCTACTGAACAGGAATAATTGCTATTTGGGTAACTTCAAGTTTCAGATTTATCCGCCATAAATATGAGAGTACTTCTGCAAAATAATCCATCGGCAGATATATTTTTTAAACAATTGCTCTATATTGGAAACGGTGAAATAGAGCTGCATCGAAATTCAAAATTTATCAAATTACCAGAAAATTTCTGAACTGTTGTAGAGACGAAAAATGAACAGTATACGAAATATAAAGTGTCTTTCCTGATATTTTGAACAATTATTTGGACTATAATTGGCTGGGTAGTCGTGCTATTTTGGCAGCAAAAAATGTTGATTTCGATGAAATAAACTTCCAAAATCAATTGACAATGTTCTAGATGTAAACGAAGCCGTAAATTTCCAAACTGAATTTTTTAATTCCCTGGATATACACCCAAACAATCTCCAGTTGAAGTTTGGCTCACCGATCATTCTTCTTCGTAACTTAAATCCACCTCAATTGTGCAACGGTACACGTTTGGTCATTAAAAGGATCACAGGAAATGTTATTGAAGGAAAAATGTTGCCTGGAAGGTTTACAGGAGATATCGTCCTGTTGCTACCTATTCCTCTGGAACCGACAGAATTTTTAATAAAATTTAAAAGGCTTCAATATCCTATTCGTTTGGCTTTTGCCATGACCATAAACAAATCCCAAGGGCAAACAATGTCCACTTGGACTTTGAAAATCCGTGTTTTTCCCTTGGGCAATGGCATAACTCACTTAGGAAATGGGTATCGCCTGCTCACGTGTGTGGAAACCATCAAATCTTTGGTTTGTGTTAAAAAAAAACAAAACAGGTTAACCCAAAACATTTGAACAAATTAGTACTTGAATAAATAAAAATTCTTAATTGTATTATGTAAAAACTTCTTTAAGAAGAGATTTCTTATCACTCAAATATGTTGCTAAATTAAAAGCTTCAACACACCACCCTCCTACCGAACACTTATTAGCCGAAGGGTTGGGAAATCGAGGTCTCAAAGAAATTGAGAAAAACGCCTATCAAAAGGACATATATGACGCGTTAACCAAGATTGACATGACCCTGAGCAAAATTAAACCCGTTGTTAAACTAACAATACCAAGTTGAAGTAGTGTTAGGCCAATAATCAATAGATCAATGGCTGAGGTTACCAAACCTTACTTCAGTCATCCTTTTTAAAATTAGTGGAAAAATATAGTCATTTCGAGTTAGTTTATACCGATCCATAAAAAAAGGGCGAAAGTGTTGGCAGCTCTGTGAGTCGTAAACACAATCAGCTCCTTTTTAATCAAACTACATTGAAATATGAGATGTAAAAAATAAAAACTTTAACTTTCCTATATTCTTTACCAAATACTTTTAAATGGTGTAATGAATGCTCTATTCTCAATCATGTTGGATTTTGATTAGCTGAAAGGTTTTCATCTTTATCAATGAATATTGGTATCACTGTATTTGTTTAAAAATATTAGGATATAACTACTGAGCCACAGCAACGCGTGGCCGGGTCTGCTAGTATATATATATATATATATATAGAGAGAGAGAGAGAGAGAGAAAGAGAGAGAGAGAAGAGTACTATAATGTAACTCTACACTATTAAATGTGGCTCTAAACAATTTATTTTTTTCCAATTCCTAAGTTCCAATTCTGGATTATTAATAAAATATTATGAACAACTTTGGTTTTGGAAAAGTTTAAAGATTAAACAATACCAAAAAAAAGGTATGTGACAGCTCAAAGCCTCTATTTTTAGGCTCAACGCCAACTTCCACATTATAAGGAACCGCTATGATCCCCGGAAAAATTGAATAAGACATGACTTATTCCTTTGGAGAATGCTAAGTAATTAATTGGAAATGAAGCATAAGCCTGTTACATGGACTCTAAGCCTACAGCCCATTCGTACAAGCAGACTAGGATGCGGTCTATGTAGGCAGGTCATGATTTCTTGACATTACCGTCTAAGAAAATCTTTTACTAACTGGTATTTAAGAAAATGGCATTTCCTTTTTCCCCCACTGGATTTCTTAGCAGTACCAGCAATATCATTTGGCATTATAATGAAATACAATCATTTTATAATTAATATATAATAATTTTATAATTAAATTACTTAAATGGTCGAAAGAGATGAAAAAATGACGAAAAATACTTTTGTCCACCTAGCTTCTACTAAGCGAAACACTGTTTGCCGCCGAGAATCTAAGTAGGTCGTGCTCTTGCACGCTTGGTTATTTCGTCCCTTACTCACAAAAACCAAAAACTATAAGACGAACTCAAACTTCTGCCGTTACCAGAACCCTGCTTCACCTCATCCTTGTTTTTTGTATCTTGTGCCCTATATCAATACAAGAAAGGCTAAACTTTGAGGTTACAGAAGGTGTACTGTAGAGGATGACTTATTGTGAACTGTTTTATTTAAATTTTACTTGTCAACTACATTATTAAAACTCATATGTTTCATGAGTAAAAATATGGCTCTTACAGATACTTGTGGCTGCCAATAAGATAATTGCTATGGTTATTAATGCTTAATCCATTATATATGCTATGGAGATCAGTGGAGTGGTATCTAATTTCAAACATAGGCTTACATTGCTGACTTTGGTTTCACTAGAATATTTGTCTTAATGAGAAGTCGAGAGGTTTGAGCGTGAGTAATATATTCTCCAGTTCAAAGAGAAATCCCTCTGGCCAGATTGCTTGGGAGACTTCCAGAAATTCTCCCTTATCCTACAATATCTGATTAGGTTGCATTTGGAACCCAGTACCGTAAAACGTAAGATTTTATGGTTGATTTTGTTAATGTTTAAATTTAATATCTTTTCACGATAACGTTTGGCTCACAATAAACAATCATAATAGTCTTTTTAATTTGTTCATGATATTTCATTCAAGAATTCAATAATAGTTATTATTGAACATATTATATTGACAATAACTAAATCAAATAACACAAACGGTGAGCAATTAGATTATTTAATGATAACATGTATTTCCTCAACTATAAATTGTAATTGATGTATGTATGGCACCATTGTATGTAATCTAAATAGAATTTGATGCCTCTAGCCGTTGTTGTTGTACACGGCACCTTAAGTGTAATTAAATATATAAAAATTAACTATAAATTCCATTATAAATACGTATAGTAACGATTACTTTTATTCACTAAAATGTAACTGGTGGCCTGGTGATAAAAAAAAAAAAAAAAATAATTATTTATGAATGATTATAAAAACAGACATTTTTCTTTTAAGGGATAGCTATTCGATCTTGTAAATGAATGATGAGCTGTTTACAAGACAAGCTAGAATATTTTGCGGATAATAAAATCATACCGAGGGGCTTATATTTTATTTTCCACCAACTGTTTGATTTACACAGAGACTCGAGATTAGAAGAAATGAAAAGATAAGAATTTTATCTTATCTATAGAAGAATGAATTTTCTTCATTCTTAAAAGGGATTTATTTAGATTCCAACGCATTTTAAAGAGAAATAAGTTTTACAAGAAATTGAATAAAATACACTCAGCAGGATTTTTCTTAGATTATAGAGAAAATTATAACTGCAATAGCTATATGCGATGTAGAAAAGGGGCAAAAATGTCAGAAAGGTTAATTTCCAAGGGCCCATCCCCTGGGAAATCGGCGCTTAGGATTTGGATGGGTTCTGCCAATTCGTTCTCGCATTGCCCAGATCTAGTCTCCTTTATTTTTTATTTTCTCTTTCATGGTTATTCTTATTATAATCGCCTAGTTTTGAATAATAAGTATTTCATATCGAAATACACGTTTGTTCCGCGTTATAAAAGTTAAAAGAAAAAAATTGATTCAATGATTTATTTTGGAAAAAACCATACAGGATTATGAAAATAATAAAAGATAAAAACATAAAATTAGCGTTTTAGGAAATAGGCCTTATCTATCATTCAGCGGAACTCCCTCCTCCCACTTTAACTCGTATGTTAGTTAAATTTATAATTATGTCGGAAAAACGGGTTAAAAGTGAGATCACAGTGAAATCACCTCATTGAGGGTCTATAATATAATATAATTGAATGTGATAAATTGGTCAAGCCATTCCAAGAATTTTGAGAAGAAATATTGCAGGGCTGAAATTATTACTGAAGACGATAATTAGATTTTTTGTATGGGTCCGACAATGTAAGAATTAAATCAGGATAGCGGATTAAAATGTTTCAATTTCAAGGAATCATTTAAGATTTCATCCTGTAATAGCTAACGCAAGTATAAGTCTTTAAATTTAATATACTTAATCATAATAAATTAAATTCAAAGTAAACTTATTATATAATTTAATCATATATTTTTAATTTATTTTATTTTATATTTGTATTTATTTTTATAAGGACTACAGGCAATCCACTACTACAGTGATGTTTGCCGACTTTTAATGTTAATTTTCAATCTATTTCTAATAACAGTTCAACATGCAAGGTTTAAAATGACCGAAGATTGCAATAAAAATTGAATATTGAAAATATTCCCTTAAAGCAACTTTTATAAAAATAGGAAATTACTGAAAACTACAATATGTATGTACAATAATACATTTTATTAAAGTAATATATCTACGATAAGAGCTTGTCAGTGACTTTAGTCGGATCATTATAATTAATATAAATATGTTTTTCATAAAAATCTATTAATTAAAAAAAAATTGATAAGGATTTTTCTTTTTATTACTTCCACTTACCTACATATGGAATATATACTTGTAAAGGGAAAGTATTGCGATCATGAAAAATTTCGACTTCCGGTTTTCTACGGAAATACATGTTTTGGGGCCCCTAAGTTCAAATAACCAAGTCAAGAAATCGTGTGTGTGTCTGTGTGTGTGTGTGTGTGCGTGAGTGTAGGTGTATGTGAACAGCTTAGCTCAAAAACTATAAACCGTGCGAACCTTAAATTGGGTATTTAGTGTATTTATGTGCCCGAGATATGACTGCAAAAATTTCATCAATATTGATCAACCGGAGTGCCCCTTACTTAATATATTTTATATCATTTTCACGTGTTTTTTTTATTTACTCAAAAACGGCTTTAACGAATTTGATCAAACTGGGTATTTGATGTATGTATATACCAAAGATGTGACAGCAAACATTTTATCAAAATTGGTCAAACGGAGGGGGCACTTTATTTCATATTTTTTTTTTTCCAATTTTTACCTTTTTTCCATTATCTCAAAAACGGCTTTTAATGAAAATTAGGTGTTCTTTAATATCAGGTAAGCTTTATGATTATTAAAATGTTCTAATGGGGCTTAAATAGGGAAGGGTATATATGTACCTTTGTTTTTTTATATATAGATAAATTAACTGTCTCTCGTTACGCCTAAAAATAAGATATGGCTAAATATGAAATATGAAAAAAATCAAAAAACACGTTGAGCCCAAGCATGCGAAGTACGACTTTAATGACAAACCATTGTTCATATGGAAATTATTTGTTTCATGGTAACTAAATGAATTTTTTGTTTTCCTATATATGTACCTTTGTTTTTTTACATATAGATAAATTAACTGTCTCTCGTTACGCCTAAAAATAAGATATGGCTAAATATGAAATATGAAAAAAATGAAAAAAAAAACACGTTGAGCCCAAGCATGCGGAGTACGACTTTAATGACAAACCATTGTTCATATCGAAATTATTTGTTTCATGGTAACTAAATGAATTTTTCAACAACTGCATAGAGAATTATAAAATCAGACGACTTGGAGTATTATGCTTGCATTGCCGAATTATCACAAGTAAAAACTTTTATTAAATAGAAAAAAGAAGTAGTCTTTTTTAAAGAGCAAATAAAAACAAAAATAAGAAATGAATGTGGAAAAATGTGTGACTTTGAGAAGTGGCAATTTCTAATCTAATCTAACGTAATATTTATTCATTAATTAAAATCAATATAAGGGGAAAATTTTATTTGATAAAAAAAAGCATATTTGTAATAGAAATCTTATAAATAAAAATCTAAAGGAGTAAAATCCATGTAATAAATTTTAAAATTATATTTATTCTTGTTACTTGGGTAATCCATTCATTTTAGAATCGTAATAAATAAGAATTTATTGGTTAGGCTCTCCCATCTTTCGCTTTAGCGTAATAAAGTGAAAAGGGTGACTTGGGTTCCAACAAATAACACCGAATAGCCATATCAATCAGCGGTTTTTTACAGCCCTTAGTAAAATATATATATCACTAAAGTTTGAAATAAAACTACTTTATTGTAATAAATTATAATATATGAAAATTGTAAATTTTTACACAGTGCTGGGCTCTTGATTTCGTTATATTGGAGTTGGATGGTTCGATTCGAATTCTGCTAGTTATGTTATAAACATGCTTATAATTCTTTAGTTTAGTGTATATCTTTATTTTGAAGCACATATGAAAAAATCTGGTGCGATGCGCGCAACACACAACTTTCACTTACGAACTTACTTAGAATAGAAATCGACGTGTTTCTATGTTATTTAAACGCCATTCCTCAACTTCCCACATGTTTCCACATTTAAGTATATACTTATATTTGTATATCTCCAGAGGTTATAGGGTATCTGTATAGACAATTTGGTAGTTCTCAGCACTTTTCGATTTATTATTGATAATTTATTTATGAAGGGACTAATTTCATCAACAGTCGAGTTTTTTTAATGCTTGCTTGTTTTTTACTACGAGTTGCTTTTTGCATATACATCGTGAAGGTGAATCGATAGGTGTATTTACGTCTCTTACGCCTTTCTGGAAATCTAGAACGATTACTGTTCCTCTAAAATCGATTTATATTGTTTTCAAAAAATTATTATGGAACAAAAGTTTCTAGACTAAAATATTCCTACATTAATTATAGACTATTATCTTATACTATATTTTTTCACAATGCGATGCTTCAAAAATTTGAGCATCACGTATTTATTCTCTTAAGTAACATTAATCTTTTTATTAATAAATAAAAGTTTTTATTTTCAGAATACGGTTAATAAAATTTTGGCTGTCGTATACCTATACATACATCAAATACCAAGTTTAATCGAACTCGTTAAAGCCGTTTTTGAACAAATAAAAAAATAAAACAAGTAAAAATGGGACAAAATTTATTAAGTAAAGTGCCCTCTCCCTTTGACCAATTTTGATGAACTTTGAGCTGTCGCATCGCGGGCATATTTATTCATCAAATACCCAGTTTGATAAAAATCTTTAAAGCCGTTTTAGACCATTTCGTGGGACTTGGTTAACTAGACTCAGGGGACCCCAAAACGTGTATTTCCGTTGAAAACCGGAAGTCGAAATTTTTCACGATCGTAATACTTTCCTTACTATATATTTCATATATAGATAAGTGAAAGTAAAAAAAAACTCAGAAGTACAGAAATAATAAGCTGTGTATCGTTAACTATTTTGTAAGTCGGTCTAAATCTATGTCTGAATTGAATGGGTATGTAGGGTATGCTAAAGCATTCTAAAAGGAAAGGAAAATCATGGAAGTAACGGGGCTGATATATGTGAATAATGTAACACCTTTGTTCATTTTTAAATGTAATGCCGAACTGGAGCCAAAGAAATGTTTAGGTTTATTGGTAATTTACACAATAATAATAATAAGTCTTTAATAATTTGATTAAATGATTAAATTGAAAAATAAGGATACACGTTAACACAGTATACAGAATGATTCATATGCGAAAACTAGAAGGTTCTTCAAACCTGTTCGGTTACGCTCTGTCTTGCCAGGCTCCTAGAAATATTTTTATTCTTGGGGCCCGAGAGAAACAATTACTTGAAGACCTCATCTCCATTCACAGTTAATATAGAGATTGAACATTTTTTTAAAGCCTTGATGTATACACCAAACAATTGAATATCCCAACAGTAAAATCGAAAGCTTTTTTTTGCTGAACTCGCCAAAATGATACTTACTGCAACTCTTCAAGTCGAATTTTAAACTTAAATTACCGTATTAAATCTAAGCATCATCTTTGAAGTACGTAACAAGGCGTCAAAAATCAAAAGAAACTGTTTAAAATATAAGTTACTCTTATAGCTGAAAAAAAAATCAGTAGTAATCTAAAGCGATTCACTCTGCTGAAAGATCACGTTTTTCGTTATTTAAAGGAGCAAGCATTATGGGAACTGTTGTAGTATCAATTATTTTTTTACAAGATGAATATTTTCTAGACGCCTAAAAAGATGTTTTCTTCATTAAAAATTTTTTTAAGTTACTTGAATGGCTTCATGAAGAAAGGGATATACTTATTTTAAGTCATTTTAGTTAGTTTTTTTCGTGCAATTTGGTTGGTAGCATACATCTTTCTAGACACCTAAACTACAAAAGTTCAATAGTATTGCTTCTTCATATTAAAACAGGAAGATTTTTCGGATTAAGATATATTCTCATTATTGGCCTTTTCTTACCAGGTCTTGAAAATCGCTATGCAACTTCAACCTTTGTCTTCTTTATTGTTATAAAGAAATAGGACTACTGGTGATACGTAAAATATAAACGTTTTTGAAATTTTAAACTTTCGATTAAAGAAGTGTTGTTCCAGCCTTTCAGACTTAAATGAATTTGTTCGTGTAGTAATAAAGAAATATATATGTGTCGAGACACCTTACTGTTAAATTAAATAATATCATAAAGTGAAATTATTATTGTGAAATAATTTGAAACTGGAAATAAAATTTTCTTAGGGTAGCTAAAAGGCATACCTTCTCGCTCCTGAAATTCCTATATATCTTTATTAAGAGCTAACGTCGGGAAATTGAGTTGGGGAGGGGGGGCCCTTGAAATGCCGAACGGTATCTTGACTCTTTCGCTCTAATTCACCTCAGCTACGCAGCATCTGCCCATCATCAATTTATTAAACCGGCATCGTAAACTCTATCCCAATAGAAAACCGATATAATTTAATGATGTACTTATTATTCACTCCCTGAACTATTTCAAACTAATCAGTCACGTTAGGGAAATCAAATGTAAAATGGTAATCAAATAAATGAATAAAAAGGCGATTTGCATTCATGAGGAATTAATTCAGTGTAAGAAAAATTACACCGGTCAGCAAAGTTTAACTTTCTGTTTGCCTACTGAATGAAGTGGGTATATCTTTATTAATTTGACACTGACTATAAAACAATTATTCGCTGATTGCGAATGTAAAACCTTAATGGGAAGTAAGCTCTTCTTACAAAGGGATCTACATTACCACATTACACTGGTCAACAAAAAAATTACCATTAGAATGTGGACCAACAATTCAGGGGTTTTCGGGTCTGGTGATGTTATAAATAGCGGTGCTGCTTAAAACAGGGTCATATTTTGAGGTGAGTATAATATGAATGTAAGCTCTTTTTTCTTAATATAAAAAACATTAACATTCTCAATATTATCGTTAATATTATTCCCCTTTAATTGATCTTTTCTAGTGAATGGAGGTTTCCTCCATATGTTATAGGGAATACTTCTTTGATCTTATTCATTAAACAAATTTTCAATGATTTTTTCTTGCTTAGTGCCCGTTCACTTTTGAGTTCTTTAAATACAATATTCCTCCCTCCCCCCTCCCCAAGAAAACGAACATAACAATATTCCATTCTGCATTCAAATGAAGGAATATTATTAGGTTATATGCTCGTATATGCGCGTTCTGATTTTTTTTATTAAATGTAAACCTCGATAAAATTAAATTATTAATAGGATTGCTAACATATTTTCAATCCGAAATTTCCTCGGCGGGTCTGGTAAGAGTAAATCTGTTTTAATTTATTCACAGATGGATGATTTCAGAAAGGATATAAACACGTATTTGCAATGCGTATGTATCATACAATTGAAGACAGAACATGAATAATTTATATCGCTATCCATCGCTATCCACATTATTGAATATCCATTAAGTATGTAATTTAATTTCTGACGTTATCATATTTTTTATTTTCTCTTCATAAGCCAAAAATGAAATGTAAAATGTTGAAACAATATTTGGTATTTTGTTGAAATTAGAACATGAGCTAAATAACAAAAACTATAATTAAGGTATTTTTCAAGCAATTTAATTGCTACTACAATAATAAACAACATGCGCATAATATTTTTTAAATAGTGCTGAAAAACTGTAAGATGGTATCTCATGAAGGCAGTCATTTTTGATAAGGTAAAAAAAAATATACCAATTTTAGTTTACCTACACTATCTTGTAAGCATGCTTTCTAATTTCTAGCTATATAGCGAAATACGCATATCGTATTAAATAAATTATTAAAATAATAATTTTAAAAAAAGTTAAGGAAAGTGAACAACGAATAATAAGCGGATTCCATTATAAACACTACTAAATTGTTTTTAATTGAAATTAATTATTTATTGAAGTCCTCAATATTTTTACTTCGACTAGGTCCCATATATTAAATATGCATTTATTATGTTATGTAGGTAACTCAAGTTGTGACCTTTGAAGATGTTTGTAAATATGATCAATTAATCATTCTATTGATATATATATGTTATTTCTTCCGGCCTTGCCAGGTTGCGTTCCAAATTCTCCATCTATTTATTTCTAGCTTTGTTCTGATTACACATACTTTTTACACATAAATGCAGGTTGCTATTCCATACCACGGAATTCGAATCTGTAATCGTTCCCTTCCCATATTTTTATATTATTTCATAATCGCCAATATCCTCATTTAAACACTAGGTTTTTTTGAAGTACGGAAACGGAAGTAATAATTTATATAGTCGTTAAGTTTTTCTTCAATTGCAAAATTTACAAATTTCTCTCTGATAATGAATAATTATCAAATGGATAGGGCACAGAAACTTAAAGTATTTAAGAAACAATAATTTATTTCAAATCCGTTTCTAGAATGGATGAGGTCAAAATGAAAACATACTATGAACCGGATAATGCAACTGATATGTCCATATTTTTATAATCATTCGTTTCGGTTTTAAAGGTTTCGACTAACATTCAATTTTGATGATTTCCAATAAAGTGTATAATTCTTTTTTTGCAATATGACATATGTGCATCCAATCCTTCTGTCGAACGTTCGCTGAGGCCTTTTCAAAAAGCCTAAAAAGTTACATGAAAAAAATTCCGCGACAAAAAAAATATATATAAAAGCATAAGCAGGAAAAGGTGACATGAAAAACTTTGCTGAACAGGGTAAAAGTTACAGCCACGTAATACAAGAGTCCTACAGTTTTCACAAGAGTCTTTGGCAACAAACTTGCCTACCTCAATCCCCTACAGTTTAATAATGTCTTTCTTAGAAAATAAATACCGAACTGTAAGGCAGCTTTTTGATATACAACATTTTTCAAGAGTTGAAGGTAAAAGGTCGTAAAGTTGCTAACTCTTTCATAAAGGAAAGAAATCTTATTTTTCACGAATTTGATGAGTTTTTTTTTTCCTTCACAATCCTTCATAAAGAGGGCATGATGAAATTCAATGCTGCTAACATTTTTAATTTTTATGAAAAAATAAATTTAACTTATTCTAATATGCATTTCATATTTAGTTTTTATTTCTTTCCATAGAACACTTAACCCTTTTAAGGAGTTAAATAGACACTGTTATTTAGTAAATAGACAGGATCTATTTTTGCATTCACAATCATTTTCAATTTCACAAAGAGTATCAAAGATGCTGCATGTTGCTCACCAGTACCAAGCAAGATCTAGCACTTACCAAAATTTAAAAACTTACCAAATATCCTCAATACATAAGGGACTTATGTGATCAGGGCAATGAGAAAAGCGCGTAAAATATAGCAGACTGACAGACGCTCATCTGACACACAGATATTTTTTCAGTCTGTTAACTAAGCAATCAACTCAGAGAAATCCAACAGTTCAATTGATCAAACTGTGAACTTGTCCGCAACTTGGCCTCTCGACTGACGTTGGAAGCTTCCGGAAGCATAACAAAAAGTTTTAAGGAATCAAGAGGTGTCAGTAGACCATCGAAGAGAAGATGGTTCATGGGCCGTGTCGGACAATAACAAATCTGATATCTTAGCCAACCATCATTCTTCTGTATCTCAACCATTTACTGACATTACAAACACAGATCATGAGAAATAAGTACTTCATATACTAGGCATTCAACTGACTCTTCTATCGCTTCGTTCACTCATTTACTAGGTAAAAACAAATCAAACAGTTGACAAACAGAAAATGAATTGGTTATGACTTAATTATAGCCCAAGCTCTACTGCAAATGCAAACACTAGAGCAAGCATCCGGTATATTTTTGGATGTCGCTCAAGCGTTCGAAAAAGTCTGGCACCAGGAAAAACCCAAGACTATAATACCGCACACCTACTATCTCATCCTCCAATCATATCTTTTCGACACATTTTTCTCAGTCCTGCAAGGGTCGGACATTTCCTCAATTCATTCAGTCTGGGCGGGAGTACCTCAAGGTTCAACACCAGCTCCTCTTCTCGACATTATAAACACCTTTAATCAATAATACACTGACCGCAACTTGTGCTGACGACACAAAATTCTCCTTAAACACAAGGATCCTACACACGCCTCAATAATTTTTACAATTACCTACATAATTTACAACAACACTCACATAAATTAAAAGACTGGTGCCAATTGTGAAAAATTCGACTACGCCATGACAAATCCAAAGACATAACGTTTATTCATCGAAAAAATACTTGCGCTCCAATTTATATAGAGAATGTCCAAATTTTTCAAACTGACGCCGTTCGCTATCTTTGACAGAAGGATTACATGAGAACCGCAAGTTAAGATGAAACGAAAGACCCTTAACAAACGACTCAACCTACTTTGCTCACTTCAAAACTGGACTGAGAAAAAAATTAAATACATATTTGTTCTTGCTATATGGACCAATAGCCAACATGGACAAATTTCGGACCATTCAATAAAAAATGTTAAGTAAGTGTCATTGTAAAAGCACCAATGTATGTGACTCACAAAACCCTGCATACTGTCTTACATATAGAAACTGTAGACCAACATTTAATGACACTTTACAAATGTTTTCATACCACATACACGGTCATATCAACCGAATGATTAGAAACAACAGCTCATATGCTTATAAATAGGAGATTACAAAGGCGCTGGATGAGAGATCTCCTTTGTTAAGAAACCAGATTAAAGGAAACAAGCCAGGGAAGATGTACCGCTGGGTGCCATCATTGCCTATCCCTAACATGCCCTTATTTATTTAGAATAGCGAAAACATTTGCTGATTATCAAAGTTAGTTAAAAGTAGCGAATTGAAATATGAAGCAAAAAAAAAAAAAAAAAATGTTTATTTTCAAATCATATGTTCAAGGAGGATAAGTCGGGTGAGTAGTTGCAAACTCATTTGAGTGACTACTATGATAAGCAGTAGATCGCCATCCAAATCTTCTGTTTCCATAAGCCTTCTATTTAAAATTGCAAGGAGAATCATTGGTGACTTCCGAGGATATCGATGTAAAGTCAAAAGCATGTAAAATCAAAAGCATAAATCGTCTTATATTCCACAGTAATAGCAAAATACTAATAATAATAATCAATATATTTATATTGTCTTATAATATTTAAGTGTATTAGTATCCCCTCAGTATTTATTTAATTTTTGGGTCTTTTTAAAATGCTCCATCTAGTGACATTTTATTTCAATTAAAGGGACAGTAGTTCTATTATGAAAAAATATATGCTTTATAAATTGAAATTGTATTCCATAGCGTATGTAAAATGCATGTTACCTAAATTGTTGATTAATTGATGGCTCAGTAGGACAGAACTCTTTTCTATTTGACACCTTAACACAGAGTTCCTGTAATGTGCTATTACCTATTTAACAACTAGCAAAAATGCGAGTCTAGATATGCTCCATAGCATTTGATTAGATTTTAATAATCAGTCTTACATTAAATAAAAATCACGAGACGGAGGATTGTAAAAAAGGCCCTCAATTTGTGATATGGCTGAATTGATGTTATGCATGAAATTATATTGTATTCTCTTTCTATTCTTATCAGCAAAATGAATAAATCAATTGGAAATTATTTGGTTCATATTTACACATTTTACCAAGCTGTTGAGATGGTATATGCATTGTATGGTACCTTGAGAGATGGTATTACTACGCATATGCTACACCATACTTCATCATTCACCTAAAAGACTTTCCTCACAAAGTTAATAATAAGGAATGAATCTTATTACACAGATAGGGAGGAACACGCAAGACATTGCGTAACTTGGGGCTAGGCAATGGAAATTCTCTTAACATAAAAAGTCCCTAAGACAATGTTAGCCCCTTGAACATTTATATATACACTGCCCGCAATACTGAAACGTCAGGCGGATAATGTATATCTAGTAGCGCCGTTCACAGAAGTTCATCAATAGGGATCATGTAAGTTACCTCACCTAGGTATAGTATATCGTAAAAATATCGTCTCACTAGATGTTTCTGCATGATGATTAAGCAACTTAGATAATTCTACCAATGTTAGGTGATTGATCTAACAATAATTAAAATTTAATAGTCAATAATGGATACCATTATATCATATGTTCTTTTTGAATAATGGTAATAAAAGGAATGAAACAATTGGTCTGATACTCCCAATCCGAAGAACTACCTGCAAAAGAATAGAAAAGGATAATACCAATGACTGGTTCGAACCGAGGATCGTGTGGTTAGTCTCATTATAGTCTCAGCAGTTATGTGAGATAATCATGCTCATAAAAAACTCAAAATTAACAACTTAATCATTTTAAATATAGGTTAAACCAAACAGTAATTGGCATCAATAAGGCTATATTTAATGCTATGAATTCAAGAAACAATAGTTCAATCAAATTGAAATGTCTATCAGATTCTAAACAAATTAATTAAAGATGAAGAAAAATGAAGTATACAAAAAAATCAATAATGACTCCCAAAGGATGAATTTTGTACTGTAATATAAATACCATTTTTAAATGAAAGAAATAAGAAAGCTATTTTACTAAACAAACTTATTCGGAAGCGCATTATCGATGGGGACAGCATAGTCACAATTGATCTCCTAATCAAACTTGAAAAGCTGATGTCCTATTTTTTTCTTCCTCTCTTTCTCTTCATAATTCTATTCACCTCAACAATCATCATGGAATTAGATGAAGAAATTAACCCTGATATGCCCCAGAAATATGATAGGCATTTCAGACATGAGGATGGAAAGAGCCCTGCAGCAGTTCTTTTCGGGCTTGACACCAATTCAGTAGAGGAGGTCTCTCATCTAACTTCTTTTTAGCCATTTCCATGTCGTTAATTATTGTGTTGCTATGTTCATGCAATTTAACATAAAAGTGCTTCCTAAGAGTCTGCACGTGTTTTTCGTTGTTTTACTTCTGTATATAAAATGAAAGCAAAAAGTAGGGAAAAAATAACAGTTTGCTTCAAGCATCGTGATAATATGCAAGGAACTTTTCAAAGCAGGTGCTAAATATTTAGCCAAATACACTCCTGTTAAGGTACATAATCAAGAGTCTAAAGTATCCATATAGATTATCAAATAGGTCTAAACATTACGAAACTATACTAATGAAAGATTTCCGTAATTTAAAAAATAACACATCAAGATCATGAAGTTATTATATGTTTAGGCAGATACTTTTCAACTAAATTATATATTTACAATCATTCTGAAAACTTCTAATCTAGCCTACTTACAAAATATTGAATCGCATTGATACCACATGATACAAAATGAGTTAATCAGAAGCGACAGGCTATTAGCAGAGAAGAGAAGCTGTCGTGTGCAACAGGCGCCAGACTAACGATGCAGTAACCGTTACCGGATTCGGTGATGACCCATTTCTTAATGATTTTCCAATCCCTTAGCAAATTCTGAGCGGATCCTGTGGTCATTAGTGGTGGGGCCGGCAAAATGTCTGCTCCTTTGTATCCAGTAACCGGTAATGGATCGGTTTTCTTTTTCTTTTGTTTAATCTGAATTTTTTTATCAACAGGGTTAAATAACGGTGGTTTGAAAACGAGATGAAGGAATCACCTTCTTTATATACTATTCCTGTTTATGGGTTCCATAGGAGGAATTAAGAGTTGAGAATTGATTATAATTTTTTGGATATTATTATCAATATGGAAATAGAAGATTTTACGTTTTTTCGTGTTCGTTAATGTTGAAATATTAAGCAAATAATTTAAAACAAATAGAGAGGTGAGGTAATGAAAGGTTTGTATGTACTTAAACAAAAATTACATATAGTGGGTTATAAATCATAAGAAATTAGGTTAGGCTTATACTCCTATAGATGAAACATAAAAAGATAAATAAAGAACTTGTCATCCAATCAATGGCAGTTAAGATAACCTTCTCGATAAGAATATTATACGATATTCTGTTTTTAATCGAATCATAAGCCTTTTTGAAGTAAATGAAAAGCTGATGTACCGAACCGTTCTATTCTAACAATTTCTCTAATATTTGATCTGCGGTTGATAGTCTGCGATAGGTTTGGTCTGAAACCACATTGATATGCTCTGACGTTTTCCTCGGAGTGATTCGACTATTAACGTAAATATTTTATAACAAACAGGAAGGAGTGAGATTCCGCGAAAGTTATTACGAACCGTCTTGTCTGAATCAGAATAAGAATAGATTTCTTACACCCTTCGGGTATTTTTTCTATCCCAACACATTTTTTTTTTTTGCCAAAAGCTATAGTATTTTATAGGGGTGATCCCAGCTCTTCCGCACGCCTTGATCAGTTCACTAGGAATATTATCTCCTCCCACTGCATAATGATTGAAAGGTCTGAAAAGTCTAATGTTTGGTTGGAAGTCTGAAAATTCCTAAAGGCAGTTATTTTTAGCTACTTGAAGAGTATCCGAATACTGAAGTAAGTATATTTAGTTTGAACTGTGTTCTAGTTTTAACGGTTAAAAAAAAAAAATAATAATAAGAATTGGAATAAGTTTTTAGGAAGAGACTATTTAATTATAGATATAGAATGTAAGGCCTCAAAGTCTCGTATTATTTCAATAATGCACTTAATCATGCAGATTACATGCCAAATTCTGTTTCTAGCTTGCTTGCGAAACTGTAGTAGACCTGAAGATGCCTGAATAGGCGAAAATTTGGCATGTAATCTGCATGATTAAGTGCATTATTGAAATAATACGAGACTTTGAGGCCTTGCATTCTATATCTAAGAATTGGAATGTATTTTGAAGGTAAAATTTTAAAATACACGATTTCGTTTATTATTAAATGCATAGATGATTCCGATAAATTAACCTAAGCGCTGTTCAGTTAATGAGGCATGTAGGGAATCACGGTGCTTTGTTAGAATCAAGTTCACTTAGAGGCTAAATAGGATTAGCACTGACAAGTCTTAGGTTCATTCAATCTTAGTAATGTCAATGGAATGAAAAACAACATTCAATGGACAAAAATGTCAGAGAGAAGGAAGGAGTATGCCCATTAGAACACCTCTTTCCGGGTTAAAACTAATTTCTTACTGTTAGTGCTATATGGTATAAAGCTATAATCCTTTAATAAATCTACGACCTATTTAAAAAAAAAATCTAATGTTTGATGATAGTTAACAGTAGATACAAAGAAGAGGAACTGATTGGGTGGTGCGGTCAAAATAAATTACACTAATATGTATGTTTTATGTTTTTTAAGAGCCCGGACCTAAAATGCGGGACGAAACATCGGCATAATTAAATATTTTAAATCTACATTTTAGTATTATGTATTTTGACCGAACGCCCTAACCATTTCCTCTTAAGAAAAATTCTAGTTGGTCTAATTGTATGTATTGAGAAAATTCTATCAGTGTGGGCTATAACAGAATTGCTTGGATAGAAAACAACACTAAATTAAAAAATACTAAAGTAGGAACTAACAAAAGTTGATAAGCTGTTGAAAGCATGAGTAAATAGTACAAGGGTTATGAATGCATAGTCTCGGGGGGAAGAAGCAGTGAAAATCTGGCATTAAATGTGATGTAAATTCCCAGCAGAGCCAATATGGGCTCCGGAGATTTGTGAAGGAGGGTGCCGAGCACTTTATAGCTGGCCAATCCGACTCAACTTTCCACTAAATCATTTTTATTGTTCATGGTTTTTTTTTTTTTTTTAATGAAATATTATCAAGAAAACTCGAGAAAATCCAAAAGTATTGTGGTTTTCGTTTAATTAATAGTAATTTTCCAATTCCAGTGAAATTTAAAAAAAAAATATACATTAGAATTTTTTTCCTATATTATTCTATAACGCTTACTGGCGTAATCTACTTGAGTATCTACTGGCGTAATTTTGCAAGTTTGAGATTCAAATTAATGTCCTGTAGCCTAGGCGTTGGGGAACCCATCGCTTACTGCCTGCTTCCACATGTCTGTTATTCTAC
The DNA here is from genome assembly GCA_911387785.2 of Aelia acuminata. NCBI lineage: Eukaryota > Metazoa > Arthropoda > Insecta > Hemiptera > Pentatomidae > Aelia > Aelia acuminata. The sequence continues at coordinate 100,105,080 of OU426978.1, forward strand.
CAAATTAATACAATTGAATCAATATTGAAACCTAGCAAAATACATATCCAAATCTACCTAAAATACATACCCATATACCCTACGTAAACCATATAGTACACACACAAAACATCTTTTCGGTGCTTCAAAAATAACGCACATGTACAAACAACAAACTTTTCAGTAAATAGGTTTTTGAGTTAGTAGTATAGTAGCTCCGTGGTATGTAAATAACAATACTCAAGATCCCGACTTACGCCAAACAACTGCTGACAACAACAAACTGATATGTTATAGCTGTTATAGCCATTTGAAGGAGACTAAAAAAAGACTTTCTATCATAAGATAAGGGATATATTTCACCCCTAAACAGGCACTGCTATGTTATTTTCTTTCCTTATGTCTAAAATGTCATGTCGCCACACAATAAATATCAGATTTGCTTAATGCTTAGCTTCCTAACAGTTGGGAATAAAAATATAGAAAGGAAAAAGAATGAGTGGTGTTAATAATGTAACCAGTAATTGTAGGAAACTAAATCAATGACAACTATGAATAATATACACACAGCCAATATATCCCAAAAAATAAGAATTTAAAATATTCAGTAAACAGACGGTTCGCTTTAAGGAAATGCCTTAAATAAAAAAAGCAATGCCAATTCGATCATCGAGATAAACTGTAATACAATAATAATGAAAATTGTGAGCTTATTTAACAATACTGACAAGACACAAGAAGATTACGAAAAGAAGAAAAAATATGATTGTAAATGAAAAAAAAAAAAAAAACCTATTAAACTCCCACGAGTGCTATATTATTAGCGAACTTACTATATTTATCTCAGTTGCATTCAAATTGTAATCAATATGAAGAAAATATTTTAATACATTTTCTACGTTGTACGATACAACTTAAAGCAATTTTACGTTAATATTCTTCTTTCTACATCTTATTGTTACATAGTATTCTTTTGTTTACATCTTGTAGTTAATTTTGTACCGGAATAAGTACAATATACAATAAATTACTTATAAAACTTACAAAGAGCAAAGGCATAACTTACAAAGACCACATCAGTATGTAATAAATTCACTCCTTTTGAACTTTGTTACAACAAAATTAATCTAATATTAACTTATTCTAGCAATATATTACTAAACCTAGTAAGAGTTCATTATTTAATATTTAGTTTAACTTAATCAAAACTAATGCATAACCTCTTTCTCTTTTGTGAAAAAATGAATATAAATCTCAAAATGTCATAAGTATCTGCAACAATGTCAAACACTTACTCCCTCGTTTTCTTAAAAAAAGATTTATTTTTAGGGCTATAATCTATATCTTTCCACCATCAATAAATCGAAATTTGATCCGCTGTAGTCATTGTCAAATTTTTAAAAGCTCCTAATTTTTTATTGAATATAAGCTATAAGTATATGAAGAAGTGACAATTTGTCAAGTCTGCAATTCTATCTTCAAAACACAAAGTATCCGGTAAGAAATAAACAATGAACTGAAAGAAATGCCTTTATGCACATAAACTAAGAAACGGTGTACAAATTGTTGATTTTGTATGATTTTATAAGAATAGCGAGTAATGAACTTTAATGCTTGTTTCTATAAAAAGTATTGTGTTGCCATACACCATGAAGAGGTCTACTGAAGTAATTACCTTGAAAATATTAAATAAAATTCATTATATTTGTTTTCAAACCAGTAGGTCTGTTTAAATAAGTTTTTAAGATGCTTTAAATTAATAAAAGTTAACACTGCTGTTTAACTTTAAAAGTAACATGACTTACTGACTTTTTATTTTCATAATTTACGCCTTAAGAATTTACGTCTTTTAGCGTCTCCACGCCCCACATAATGAAATACAAATTTGTTAAAAAAAGAGATTATAAAAGTAAGAAAGAATAAATTTTAAAAAAAGAGGACAAGAGCATAATTCGGTAGTGCAGTTGGGAGAAGAACAAAGGAAAACTATTAAGCAGAAAAAAAAAAAGAGCATTACGTAAATAAAAAGAAAGAATGAAAGGGAGTAGCTAAAAGAAAATGTAAGGGTGTTTAAAAAGCAGACTATATATTTTATATGTAAAATAGCCTTACTAGATCTAATAGTGTTAAGGCTAAAAAAAGTTGTATTTTTGTTATGTTATTATTTTTTTGTAAAGTTCGGTTATTAAAATTTAAGAAAAAGTTTTACGTTTAACGTTTAATTTTTGAAGTTGAAATTAAAGCAAAATTTCAAAAAAATATTAAAGTTCTGTACTCTACGAGTGATGATTATGCTGAAAATGTTTGAATATTTTTATAATATTGTAACATAAAACAAAATCATGTGATTTTGTCTGTTATATTAAAAAGCTTCTAGAATTTTTGTTGTAACAGTTACAGAACTGTTTTAATACATGTTATGTATGTTTTGATAATCTTCTACTCCCTTCTAGAATGTTCGAGTTTAGACTAAATATAAAAAGGAATGGATTAGGGGCTTAGTCTTGAACATCGAAGCATTACATTTGTGTTACTGTATTGTAGTTACTTTTGATTTTAAATTTGAGTTTTTATTGCTTTGTGAATTATAATTTTCTTCTAATAAAAATGATCTAAACCACATTACTGTCAAAATAGGTTCCATACATGTATTTTGCCCCAGAATATGAATTTTATTATATTTATAATGAGCGAATACGCCTGCCTGCGTTATACACATGTGAATTCATTTATGCTTACATTTTAGATTTTATATACTATATTAGATTTTCAACAAACGAGCATTATCCACGACATTTCTTTAACTTTATGAGAAAAACCTACTTAATTATCTATTAATATTATTTTACTTTTCAAACAAATTCATCGACAATCAATTTAAGTTTGTAAACATTTTATAGTTGAGTAAAACTATTGTTATTACTATAAACTCCACATGAATCGGTTCAAGTTAGGATTCGTATTTTGAAATAGCTACTCAACGCCAGAATCCGAGCGATTTCAGAACACAGAGTCATACCTAACCGACATTTTTTCTCTATGATTAAGAATTAATTTCTGTGTTTTCAAGTGTTTAAGTTGATATAGTGTGATCATTCGTTTCCTTGTTAATATTATAATATTGACATGTAATTAAATGTTAAACATGTGGTGGCTAATTAGCATATGAGCTTTGGTTTCCGAGAATTGATCACGTATGCGGTGGTGGGAATCAGTTTCTCCGTTTCCTGGAACATAATTGAGCAAAGGATGGTGACATGTAGGTAGACATCTTCCGCTCGTCTCAGAGTTAGTTTTAGGCTAAATAATTACCGCTGAAAAGAACATTCCAGAATCACTACGCATTGGTTAAAAAATCTCGTCACTGAGCTAACTTCTTGCTGATTAGTTTAATGTGTTCTAATTCTGTTGATAAATATATTAATTCAAGATATTAAATTAATGGCTTTTGCATAAGTGCAAGTCCCTTTAACATCTATCACCGGAAGAATAATTCATTATATAAATGTATGCATAAAGATATAAGATTGATATATTTAAGGCGATTAAGGAAGGGCAATCCGTATTTGTACTATACCAATCGAAATAATAGGATATATAAAGAAAAAGTGAAATATATATGGTACCAAACGCTAAAATTCAAATATTATATTACGAGGATATCAGAACGTGATAATTTGCATCTCTGCATAAATGCATTGTTATACTACCAAAAAATACGGAACAAACATGATGCTAAATTGCAAAATATTGATTCACAACATATCACATGTCATAGTAAATCGCAAAAGCTCTTCATTTAAGTATCTTTATAAGCCTCATAATTACGATATTCTGAGTTTACAAAGATCCACGAGATTTTGGCAATTATTCTTATTTAATGATAACAACATATCAAGGCGTTAGTCATAATCGTTAAGAAATTTATTATAACCGCTCAATTTACAATATTGTAAAATTAAGAATTCCATCAAAACTTATTGTTGCAGTAAGACCGAAGTTTCAAAAACTTTTTAAAAAAACGTTGAAAAATTCATTTAAAAAAAACTGGTGCGATGAGCACAATTCACAAGTTTCACTTACTACAACAACATACATGGAGTGGAAGCTGTCGTGTTTTAATGATTGTGTATACGCAATTGAGAAAATAGCTTTGCCCATACTTATTTACTTATTTTTCCTTGTTATCCTCCATAAGGAATAGATTATTATAATCAGTTCAAAACTTGAAAGTTTTTAGTAATTTTCGACTCATTATTATTTATTTATTTTTTTAAGGAGAAAAATTTCACCAATATTCACAATTTGTCAACCCTTTTCAGTAAATAAGTATAACGTGAATTGACATCGATAGAAAAGGTATTTACGGTTTGTAGAAAATTGGTACTTATTTTTAGAAATTCAGTCTCTATTGCCTACCCAGAAAGCGATGAAAATAATTATCGATGATAGCTTCAGCAAATACCGCCTTATATTTCATTCAGAAATCTGTCATGGAACTAAATTTTTAAACTAAAATATAGTTATGAAGAATTATATGTTAAAAAAACATATGATACTATTTATAGAAACCACCAGTCTCATACAGTTAACTATGACGGGTGTAGAATGTATGGTGTGTATCCTAGAAGGACACTCAGAACTATTTGTTTTCGGAAGAGGGGTGACAGGGCGAGGCCTAGGCAGGCCTCCTGTTTAATCTTGCTTTGAAAAAGGTGGTAGGAGAATCCGTCATTAAGACAACTGGCACTTTTTTTAAATTGGACTGTCCAGATCCTCGCTTACGCCAATGAAATCGATATCGTAGGAAGGTCCTTTAAGGATGTCAAGGATCCATCATGGCCCTAGAGGATTTAACCAGGAAACTGGGCCTAAAAATAAATCAGGAAAAGAACAAGTCCAAAGTATCAGGTCAGAGGGTTAATCAGAAAGAATGAGTTACCATAGAAACGTAACACTTCGAAAAGTTGAGAAATTTGTCTATTTCAGATCGCAGGTTAACGTGAATAACGATATGTCAGCTGAGATAAGAAGCAGGATAATGCTAGCGAACAGAAGCTTCTTCTCCCTTCAGAAATCTCCATCTCATGAAGTACACAAAAGTAAGGTTGTATAAAACCCCGATGCATGGCTCAGATGCTTGGACCATCTCGAGGTCTGACAAGCAGAGGATCCTTGGTTTTAATGAGAAAGTTCTTCGCTGAATCTACGGTCCAGTAAAAGCAGGCGAAAATCGGAGACAAATAAACATTTTGGGGCTCAAAACGCTTTCTGGACAGCCGGACATTATGAAAGTCGTCCGCATTGGTAGGTTTAGATGTTTTTTTTAGATGTTGTTAAGGTTTAGATGGTAGTTTAGATTTAGGGCTTGGCAGATTCAAGTAATTGAGAAGATGGAGTCGCAAGTGATTCAAGAACCCTCTAGGTGCGCGGAATTGGATTGCGGCTGCGCAGAATAGGGAACGATGAAGTGATCTTCTGAAGGAGGCCTTGACTCACTAATTGGGTTGTTCTGTCACTGACAATAAAAATAAATAATATTGCGGCTTCCTTGACGGAAATAGAAATTTCAATCTTGGCAAAAGGTTTTCCTTTATTACTCCATTATATGTTTATCATATAAAATTATTTCATATTTTATATTTAGCCATATCCTATTACTGGGCATAATGAGAGATAGTTGATTTCTACATACAAACAAACTCAAAGGTACCTTATGGAAGGAAAATATTGCTTCGCAATTCAAGTCTAATCAGAACATTTCGATGATGATGAAACCTAACTGATATTAAAGAGTATTTGATCCTTCATTGGATTTGAAACGGTCTTAAGAAAATGGCAAAGAACGAACAAAGTGATAAATTTATGAAATAAAGTCCTCCTTCTGTTGATTGAATATTTAGCAGGCACATCACGGTCATATACCTATCTCAAATGCCTAATTTCAGTTTCGTAGGCTTAATCGTTTTTGAACTAGTCTGTTTATACACACTGAGACCATTTCGCGCGAATTTTTTATTTGGACTTAAAGGACCCCATACCGTGTATTTCCGATGAAAACCGGTAATCGAAATTTTTCACGATCGCTTACTATATATTTCGTAATTTTAATTATACGGTATCAATGTTTTAGCAGTACCATCGCGTTTGTGGTAAGGATATTATTTTTAAACATTTTAATAAACATTGATTTTTTTTTTTCAGTCGTTTGAGATTTAGGGGACAATATTTATTAGAAAACAATAGAGATAGGCTATAGGTCTCAACGATATTCGTCTAATATTTAAACTAAGGGGAGAATTATTAAATTTGAACTGTAAGCCATTTAATAGCTCAGCACCCAGCACTCAGTATGAGTGTACCCTATGTAATTATAGAGTTAAAGAGGACATTTTTCATTTTCTAGCTGTATGCCCAATACTTGCCCCCTATCGCCTTGCAGTTTTTGGAGAAAGGCTTTTATCATTTGAATTAATTATTGAACTACTTAACGGTAAAAATTGGTCTCTTCTTATTACATACACAAAAAATGCTTGGAATTATAGAAAACTAATCTGTAATGAGTCCGCCTAGGAGCTTAATTTAATTTTAATTTTTATTTAATTTCCTATTTGTTAATAGTACAAATGTAATGTAGATGAATCTTATTTTGAATACTAATATGTTTCTTTTAACTACTCACATTTTGTATGATTTTGGTGTGTGTTGTTTAAAAATATCAATATTTTCTAACTAAACTCCGGCAGACGGTTCCCATGCCTTAATTGTTTATTTTATTTATATATAAATTGTATGATTTTGTATATTTTGTCAAATAAACTTATTATTATTATTATTATTATTAATAGAGATAGGCTTTCCAAAAAAATCTATAATGAAAAATAAAGTAACCATGTTATGGAACAAAATTATCAGGAGAAATCGTATATACTGAATTATGCTTAATGAATCAGTGAGTAGAAATAATTTTTCTTACAAATGGAAATTAATGTTAAAGACGTTTTTTTTTTTTTTTTTAACAAGTACATGTGAACATAAATAAAATAATAATGTATGAAAAGACTTGTGGTAATCCTACCTATTTTGACTACTAACAACAGCTGTCTTTTGAATACTTTTCCAGAGGCCTCGAAGGAAAACAGGAGAAATCAAGGATCCAAGTAGGTTCGGATATGTTCGATTTTATTTGACGAAAATGTTAACAAAATCGCAAATATACTTTGGTTTTTTGGTAACATCTCCTACGCAAAAACATATATTTATACAACAGATCAATCTTACGTTTTCAACGCTACATCACTTTAATTGAATTAATTTGCTTGCAATTTCTATAAGAAGGTGCACATTTATAGTATAATATGATTAATCAATTAATCAATAAATGTTATTATTTACTCCCTCTCAGAAAGTAGATGATTAAAATAGCGTTGAAAATGGAATAGCGTAGCGACGTAAGGAGTACGATCACTTTACCCAGTGAACTTTACCCACAAAATATTGTGATGAAAAGTAATTACCGGACACATTTTTACTTTCACTTACCTATATATGAAATATATAGGTAAGGGAAAGTATTGTGATCGTGAAAAATTTCGACTTCCAGTTTTCAACGGATATAGACTTTTAGGTGTCCCCTGAGTCCAAGTAACCTAGTCCCGCGAAATGGTCTGTGTGTGTGTGAACAGACTAGCTCCAAAACTATAAACCGTACGAACCTGAAATTGGGTATTTGATGTATGTAAATGCCCGCAATGTATCAGCAAAAATTTCATCAAAATTGATCAATTGGAGGTGGCACTTTACTTAATAAATTTTGTCTCATTTTCACGTCTTTTTTTTATTTACTCATAAACGGCTTTAATGATTTTGATCAAATTCCTCACATTTAATGAAAATCAAGTCTTCTTTAATGGAAAGTATTTGTTTCATGGTAACTAAATGAATTTTTCAACAACTACATAGAGAATTATAAAATCAAACGACCAGGAGTATTATGCTTGCATTGCCGAATTATCGCAAGTAAACAATTTTATTAAATAATAAAAAGAATTAGGTCCATTAGAGAGCAAATACAAAATAAAATAAGTGAATTGGTATGAAAAATGTGTGACTTTGAGAAATGGCATATAACAAAACACGTCAATTTCTAATCTAAGTATGGTGGTAAGTGAAAGTTGTGTTTTGCACGTATTGCACCAGATTTTTTTTGAATCCGCGTCCTAATGAGAAAAACGAGGTTTTATAATAATTTAGCTGTATGTAAGATATGGTTAGATGTTTGGGGAGGATAATGCGTATAGCCTCTTGGCGGTATCGTTCATTTATCAAGGATGAAACGGTAGTATATAGAGGGAGCCTACGCTGCTATTGACCGCGGTATTAATTGCAGGCCTGTAACCGACACTGTACCCCGCCCTAGATCTTTCCTATCCTCTCTACCCATGCTCTATAATCCCCTATCAGGTTCTACAATCAACATTTCCGCAATCATTTGCCAAGTCCATGAATAACACTACCTACAAATTGCGATAAGAATTAAGATATAATTAATATTGAAATCTTATATACCCTATAATTAAATAGTGATTCATTAGCACAACGGTGATTTTATCAGTAACTATTGAATAAACTATATGTCTAAAATATTTTTTTTCAATCTACTCTCGATTAGTCGATTTTCAAGAGGCTGTGTAGAATTTTTCTACATAGCTATAGTTCGATTCACTGAATAATCGACTATCTAGATTTTAATGGGAAAATTAAAACAACTTTGGAGCAAACAGTTTCTAAGCATATTTTACACAAAAGCTCGTGTGGTAGTAAAGTAAATTTATTAATTGTAAATACAAATATTATTTACAATAGCTTTACATAGACTTGGATAAATACTATTCGTCAGTCTAGTACAATACAATATATAATTTTAATAGAAAATATAAATTGAAAACATGGAAAAAAAAAAAAATGATTCTGTACAATCATATTTAAATAATAATGCTTGAGTTATAAATTTATGTAGGTCATTATAGTTTTTTTCCATTTAGGTGTTCTATGACTTCTTCAGGAATCTTGCTTTTGTTGAATATCTTGATTCTTATCTCGGACAAGGTGGGATAGATTCCAATGAAAAAAGCTCGTGTACGAATACGAAATAAAACAAATAAAGCCAATTCAACTGTGGTGGAAATTTGAAAGCTATACGCTGCTTAATTCAAAATTGTAACATAAAGCAGTAAAAAATTCTTTAATTTTTTTCTAGAATAGGAGAGCCACTCACGAGAATACTGTTTTTTTCACTTTTTTTTCGGAACAAATTAATCACACAACTTTCAATCTTCATTCGCGGAATTTACGATATATTTTTTGTTCTTTGAGATGGCTAAACTTTATTCCGCGGAATTCCAAATTGACTGGCCATTACTCCACAACTTCGATAATTTGTTTTAATGTATCGCTATTTGGCGGAATTTTCAAGGTCACGTAAAAGGAAAAAAATGAGTGTTAACAGGTAAAGAAAATCGAATTGATCAAGATATTTTCTGTAGTTAAAGAAATTCGAATTGTAGAGTTTATGACTTTTCATTTATACCTTAGAAAGGAAGAATACCTTGCTGTCCTCTCCCATGACCCCTATTTTCATTTCGACTTATTTACATAATATTTAAAGTTCTTATAAAATCGACTTATTTATGTGAAATTTACATATAATGACTCGGGACCACAGATGCCGTTCGACATATATGAGGGATTCGACTGAGTCGGATTCAATGCATTGAGAAATGACTATCTACAATTACCTAACCAAACAATGCTTTGATCTATGTCCTGGAATGTAAAAGTTAAATATGCATTTAACTGTGACCTGAAAAGTAGAACTCATAAGTCTTCTTTGTGTATTTTTATACGCTCTTGTAAAAATTAAACCATCTAAACTGTTAGAAATCAAACAAAAGTGGGTCAGATGATTCAAATTCTCCAGAACTCCAAGAGGAGAAGAAATCGTACTGTACACTGCGAATTTGCACATTGTTATCTTCCCTGAGATCTAGAAGCATCAATATGCCAATACTGAAGGTCGCATGTTCGCGCCCAGCGTGGCCCTAGAATTTATTAATGGAAGAAAAAAATCATTAGCCATGCCGCCCCGCGGATATGACGTAAAATGGAGGTCCCGAGCTTGTACGATGTCAAGTACTCGTTAAAGATCCCTATCTAGGCGAAATTTAAGACTCCCACTGTAGCATCGTCCGATTAGCCTTAGTGGCATAAAGTGAACAACAATTAACCAATAACGTTAAACACCTGTCACAATTACATCAGAATTTACAAATAGTCGGCCAATTAACCGTGTAATTTGACCGTCCGTTCGTCAACAAGAAAATTTCTAAGTATTTTAAGTATAAAAAAATAAACTGACCTCCTTGTAAAGATGGATAAATGTAGAATGAAGGTTCCTGAAGCCAAGATACTACTTTGACAAGGTCCCTGGCGCTCCTGTCGACGATGCAACGAAGTACAGCAGTGCAGCCCTGCTGAACTCGAGAAATTTCCACGCTGACCTTGTAGCTCTGTGTCACCACTAAAACAGAATATAAATTTATGATTTATGCGAAAAATTATAATAAAGTAATTAATACAGTATCACTTACGTGAGTTAAACAATTTTTATTAAATGAAAATAATAATTTACAATGCCAAAAAAAATTTTGAAACACAAATAATTAAACAGGTTACAAACATTATCACTTTGTAACACATAAATAACCATATGACTTGAGCTTCAGAACAGGACTAACTCTCCAGTCTATCGGTCTATCGCTCCATATATTTAGTCGTCAAAAGAAAGGCAGCGTAGATATATAGATATATTAATTATCCTATAGCAAATAGATTTTTTTTGTGAATTAATTTTTTTCAGCTTAAATTTTTTACAGGATATAAAACATATACTATTTACATAAAGTAAGAGTGCGTATAAAGTGCGTTTAAATAAAAAAAGAAGTCCTGATCCCGTTTAAAATCATCTCTAACTCAGAGTTGACTATTTTGTTGATTGGCTCCCTTCTTCAAAATGCTATCCAGCTATTTGAAGTGAATTCTCTTTTATTTTTGCAACCCTATATTTTATTAATATTGTTTTCTTTAATTATTAACAGTTGTTAATTTCAATAAAAAAAAATATTGATAATGAAGACGAGCACGGTATAATTTAAATATTACATAACACAACATGAAGTAAAACATAAATAATGTAATATCTGTTAATATTTTTATTAGCTATAATAGTACGTACATTATTTACTAAACCACTAATTGGACTTAGAGTCAATAATAAATAAAAATATCAATAACATTTATAGATTAGGTAGAGAATCTTAAAATTATATTAGGGAATGGATTTAAAAAAATGGTACTATTAAATACTTATTTCAATAATTTTACAACTTTATCATTGAACTAAATCATACGAGTTAGTTTTGAAGGAACAACGCACTCGGACCGTTCAAAGACAAACTAGATGTGGAATCTGATGAAATTGAACAAAAAAATATTTTGTATAATTAATAAATAAATTTATTAATATCTAAATAATATAATATTTGGGCGTATAACATGCTAACTTTGAGAACATGCAATTTATTGCGCCCCACATAATTTCCTATTCTCGTTGAAAAAAAACAATTTCAGTCTGCAAAAAATTGATCAAAATTAATGTAATAAAAGGTCTCAATTTATTCAGTTTTGATGATAAAGCTGCTGTAGAGTCAGGGGTACACTCCCCTACCACAAATACCTAATTTTAGTTTCGAATGTTTTATAGTTTTTGTGCTAGTCTGTTCTTATACACAGACACTTGAGAACGGGACACACATTGACTATTTTGCGGGAGCTGGTTATATGGACTCAGGGTCATCATGGACCCAAAACGTATAGCTAATACCTTTGAAAACCGGTAGTGATTTTTCATGACCGCAATACTTTCACTTGCTATATATTTCATACAGTGAAGTAAAAGTAAAAATTATACCGTTATCATAAAAATTATGGATGAAGTAAATGTTAAACCAATATGAATATCAATGAAACATTGAAAAATATGGTTTTTTATTATATTTACGCCTACAGATAATTTTAAAATAGTCAAAATAATTTATACTTTTAACTATTTTTTTTTTTGACAGACTTTGGAATTTTCCAGTAAAAGCAGAATTTAATAAACCAAGAACCGGAAGTACTTTAAAATATTGAGAGCAAACCGCGGTCACGAAAAAAAGTTATAGCGGTTTCCGCTGACCCTTTTGAAACTTTTATTACAGAGCGGGAATGTGGCATTGACATGCTGTTGGCAGCAGAGGACAAGATTTTTCATTTAACTTTTTGTTTTCCCTTTGTTGGATAAAGGGTGAGGGAAATAAATTTAGTCAAAATTGTTGTCTGTTAACCCGTATGGAATAAATTTTTTATTTCAGATCCGTGTTGTTACGGAGATTTATTAAAAATACATTGAATTGTTATATATGGATAAAGTAACAGAAATCTGAATATGATTTGAATTGATCCTTCAAACTTTTTCTAATAGCTGAAGAAGCTAAAACTTCTGTTGCACTTGGTTTATCGAAACTGTTTGTTGATAAGCGATAGTCAGTATTTTCTATTGTTCTTAGTCCAAAATTATTAGAACTGAAGATAAAGTGTTCGCTTATTAAGTATAACCTAGGACGTAAATTTATAATTAAAGAGTATTGGCAACTGATAATATTAAAGAAAACGAAAGAGAAACTAATTTGTACCTATGTACCTACATGGTATCTTAAACTCTTTATAATTATCATTTTCTATTATTTGTGAAAAATATTCCACTATAATTTTTTTTTAAGATTACATTTTCTGAAATCCATAAAAATTAGCATCCCCCATATTCGTATTTGCGTTGAGTAAATACTCATTTTTAAGTTTTATGTGACTATTATATTAGGATGGAAACATATACAAATATAATAGTAAATCTAGAAGATTCGTTTATGTTACTTTCCAATTACAATCAGACAAATACTTCGTCATAGTTACTATATTTTATTCATCATTCTTCGATTTCTGAACAGCTCGGAAATTCCTTCAAATTTATTCCTATATACTTCCTTCAATTCAGTCACCGAATTTGAGTATTATAACCGCTGAATATTATTATATCGTAAATATTTGATTTTATTATTTTTTTGGGGGAAAAGGGAATGGAGAACAAGCAAGTAGTTAAATATTTTACCAAGACTGAACTTAACTTTTCACAGTTCAGAAATTTTATTAGGATTCATGAATAGCCGAACGGTGGCGGTTCGAATCTGCCCTTGGCGGACCCCGTTTGACACACCTTACCATGAAGGATGTGGCTGTGAAAGCCACATGGAAGATGAATTGAGCACATATATCCTATTTTCTCTGCAGATTGCTGTTTTTTACAATTTCTGACCTTAACCGTTTCCATTATCGGTAGCCGCTCAGTCTTAGAAATCCTGAACAGTCAGTGTTGACTGTTTTTGCTTAGCACCAGGGTTACATTGTAGTCAACCAGTGCGACTGACCCACACCATTGTGAAGAATTGGCACACTTTATGAATCTGAGAAGTATCTTTCTTAGGGCTCAATTTTCATAGCAGCATGGTATTACTGGACGAATGATTTTCTTGTATATGTTTATTTTTATCCGCATTAGCAGTTGCTAATACAAAGATATCTTTGGAGGGAGAGTAGCAACGATTAATCATTTAAATAACTCCTCGCCAAACTCACCATGCAGGCTGTTCAGTCAATTTTCAAGGGATCCTTACACAGACAAAAATCATCAACCCAATTAATTCAAAGATGATTAATTAGGCCTCACTTCTTTATAAGAATGTTCACACTTTCCACCTTTTTCAATACCTAAACAAGAAATATAGGTATTACTTATAAAACTATTCTGAAGGGTGTATATTTATAGTGATAAATCAATCATCATAAAAACACAATGCTTATTAATGGGGACAGTATACAATTAGTGGTACATTTTTGCCTTTATTTATTCCGGACAGGTAGAGGAAGAACCGCGGGCCGAGGACGGTAATGAATAGCCGGGAGAGCCCGCACCACTTCTCGACTCCACTTCACTCCCTGTCCCCCACTTGAATTTAATTAGTCATTTATCCCTTTAAATATTCAAGACCCCCAGTCAGCGGGGACATACTCAAAATAAAAAGCATAGGAGCACGTAATATTATATAATATTACTATTTGTATACTTGTGCAAGTATCTACTTGTTTCAGTAATTATTATTTATTTCGTTATCATTGTTGTTTTCATTAAGTTCTTTGACATTATGAGTACATCGATTGAGTTGTGTATACAAGGGCGTTCGCAGGATTTCAAGCTATTCAGGATTGCAGGGAGGTTAAGGTATTCTAACTATGTAAGGATCAATTAATTTTTCAAATAAAAGTTTAATTAAGTTATCATAGAATACTTAACAAATCTACAAAATGAATACAAATTTATTTAATTTGCAGTGTTTTTTCCTAGCATTTTCTGAGGCAGCTGTCTCCTCTGTCGCTCCTCACCCCTCTTCGGATGCCAATGTTTGTATATCCACTATGAAATTAGATCTGATAAACCTAAATGAAATTCTTAACTATGAGGGGTGATGTGTCTTTTTTTAGGGACAAAACTTATTTCAGACATGCTAGCATGTTTGGCTAATTGTATTGTTTCTAAAAAAAAAAATTAAAAATATGCAAAAAAAAAATATTTCAGAACGCTGCACCAAATATGGAGGAAGATTACCAACTCCCCTTATTCCCAGACTAACCAAAGTAAATTAATGTTTGAAGTCCTAAAGCCTGATTTAAAAAACTGATGCGTTTTTGAACAATGTTTGACTAACATCAATGTTTTTGATATTTAATATCAATGCTCAAAACATTTTGTTGGTTTATCAAGTTTATAAATTAATAAGTTTCAGCAATTATACCATAGATCATCAAATAAAATAAAAATAAATAATCAGGACCTGGTTTCGTGCCCATATAGTTCTAGTGTTTTAATAATGTCATAGTTTATAATTTAATTATGAAAGCCAGGGCCAGTTATTAGAAATGGTTGAAATATATTTGCTCCTTAACAGTTAATATCTCCACTAACAGTTAATAAATAGGTAGTAACTGTGAAGATATAAATGAGGGCCCCGTTGTTAAGGGTAGCATTAACATTAAACAGACGGTAAGATAAATCTTGGCATGAGTATATCTCCTCTTATAGGATCCCATATACCCTAAAGGCCCATTAGGTCCCAAGGTAAGTATACCATAATTTTGAGCAGCATGGAGCCAGTTAACTTAAAAAGAACCGTTTCTCAGCACCAGTATATTAGCTGATAACTCTTATTATTTATATAAAACTTCCCAGTTACGTTAGCAAGTTCTGACCGCAAATCGTTATTGATTGTAATAACAAACTTCCTCAACCATCTCACAATTGGCTTTAGATCTGATAATATTACAGGATATCGAATTTTCAAAGAAACAGTGGATATAAACTCTTACTTCTGTACTACTGTACTACTAGGCAGGAACTCGAAAAGGTACTTTATTCGATCGCCTGTATGTTCGGGGAGAGTATGTATAGTCACTTTTAAGTTAATTAACATAAGCTTCTAGAACTTCTTTCAGCATTTTTCTGACGTTGCTTTTATCCATAATAAGTTAGAGCAAAAGCCAGAACAGCCGCTAGTTCCAAGTCGGCCGCCTTTATAATGAAAATTGTTATATCAAAGTGCATAGGTGCGGTCAGACATCATTGTCCGCTCGACTCAAGTGTAAATAGCTGTTCGTGGTACGCCGGTAAGGCAAGGTATGTGTTATGTGTTACTATACTTATTGTTGTTCATCAGTTTATTTTTTTTTATTTTTTTTTTGTGTGGTTGACTCTTTTTTCTCGTTCTTTTTACCATATGTTTATTTTTATTCCTGAATTAAGTCGCTGTAAACAATGCAAGTTCTAAAATTAGAATAACACTTTATATTGTTTAATAGCTTATTGACTCCTCCAGTTCTTACGCTAATAAAAAATATATATGTTGGTTAAATGAGTTAAATACGTTAACTTATTCTATATATTGTAACCTTTTTGTTGGTTAAACAATTTTTATTAATCGAAAATAATAATTTACAATGCCATACAAATTATTGGAACAAAAATCAATTAACAGTTTACAAAAATTGTCACTTTGTAACACAAAAATAAATAATAAATAAAAAATAACATGAACTTCAGGGCAGGACTAACTCTCCAGTCCATCACTCCTTATATTTAGTCATAAGAAGGCTCTAGAGCAGCGTAGATGGTACTCGAACATACTAGTCATAGAACATAGAACATTTGCTATGACAGTTTGTTCCAACTGTTGTTGTTCCAAAAACTGTTAGTTCTTTCCAACAACAAGTCTAAAACTATTTTAAACCATATGTTCTGTGTCCACGTTACACTATATAGGTATACTTTGTAATTTACCTATGAATACTTTATAATTATTGCTAATTAAGAAATGCAAGGAGTTTCGTATAAGTACAGACAAATAGAAGTAGATGGTAGTCAAAAAATTACAGCTCTTACCTAAGAATTTTTTTTTACAGTTATTAGAATTTATTTCAAACTTATTTCAAACAACATCACGATTTACTAAAAATGTCGAAAAAATTATTACTTATTGATTAACAAGTATTGTATAACCTGTTTAAATCATCCATTTAAATATACATGCTCGGGATAAGTGCATACAAAAATACCAGCAATTGAACATCAAACACACTAATTGTGGAATCATGCAGTATATCGTCCACTATTTTAAATTAATCACTGTTTTTGTAATTTTTCACCCAGTAGTTTTATCTTTTACTGATTTTTTGTTTATTTTTTCATTCATAAGAGCACTATATGTTTATATCAAACCCTGTTCTTTGTTCGTACATCGACTCCCTATATTTCTAAGAGCAACCGAGAAGATTTGAACGGACGAAAACCAACTCATCCCCACTCCAAACTGTGTATGTATATTTTACACTACATACACACAACTTCAGATTCCAAACTCAGTCATGTAAATCATAGTAGTGTCCTTCAGATTTATTAGAAAGTATATTCAGATGACCATGTAATATTTTATCTTTCAAATAAAAGTCTTGCTGTACTATCTGTTGTATAATTCACAACCCTTATTTGTTTTCCTTTTCTCCTATGTATACCTAAACATTTATACTCACGTTGCATTGTTATTTTATTTCTACTAGGACGTTGTAGCTACGTTGTACTAGGGGAGTAATGTAGATACAACAAAAGCAGACATTTCCTTCCGAACATATAGTAAGGATAATTAGTAATGTTCTATTTGGCGGCGGTAGTTTGGTAGTTTAACCGACAAGTGAAAACTGAAAGAAAATCGGAGTTAAAATAAAAAATTAAAATTATATTATAATTTATTTCTAAATTATTGGGTAAGATTTTTAAAAGAAATATTGTGAAATTTACATTTTATAGATTGAATGGACTTTTGGCCTAAATATCACAAAAAATACAGTTAAATATAAGTCGAGGAAGAGTTTAGAAAAGGGTTTTTTGATGATTCTTTTCCATCATTGAAATAAATTTTGTTCCGCTTGAAGTCTCCTCATTCTAAGTCCCTTCTGAGTTTCTTATACACATTTTTCCAAAGCACTCTCTTTAATGACGTCCTTTCTACCCGCCCAATACATTGCGGTTAACAGATCCAGATGCCACAGCCATCCTTAATTTCACATGTAATCCACAAGGACCAAGCAGGATTTACAGCGACATATAATACCATCCCCTCCGTATAAGACGCTCACGTGTTTTTTCCTTCTTTGCCTTTTTTCGCCTTAATTCATTTTATATTTTTAATACATATTGCAAGGAACTTTGGTAACAGATTGATATAAAATAATTATTAAGAAAACTGTATTAATTATTTATTATTCATGGATTATTTTTAATCTTTAAAGAATACGGAAACTGAAATAGGGTATTATTAAAAAAATCGTTTCACTAGCTTAACAGAGAAACGAAGATTGCTCAAGGGGGCCCGGTGTGGCTGTGCGGTAAAGCGCCGTACTCCCATGCCGGAGCTGCGGGTTCGAGTCCCGCCCTGGGTGGTGCTTTTCTTTCGTAGGAGAAGTATCATCCAGTGCCATGGGTGTTGGTATGGGCAGTATAGGGCTTCAGTAGAAGCCTTGAAGTCCCCCAAAAAAAAAAAAAAAAAAAAAAAAAAAAAAAAAAAAAAAAAAAAAAAAAAAAAAAAAAAAAAAAAAAAAAAAAAAATGATTGCTCAAATATCATAATTTAATTATTTAAATATTTTATATTATATTTAATATGAATATTTAAAAAAATAGGTAATATTAATATCATTAGAAGATAAAAGAAAGTAATCATAACGAAAGTTAAAGAAATGAAATTTATTAACAAAATTTTATTAATGTAAGATACTATATTATATGTGATCCTCAATATCAATATTAACTGATCATCTTTATCATTATTTAAATATTATAACCTATGTGTTCATTGTATGCATGTTAATGACAGCAATTTAGTCCCGAAACGTCCCATTTTATAGTGGTTTATTGATTGAACCTCTAGAAACCAATTATTATATATATAATTATAAATAAATAGTTTAGCACTCTATAAATTAAATTAACCCAAAGGTATCGTAGCATACAGTAGTATTCAAATCTTTATTATCTTGGATAGATCTGGATAGAAGATCCACCTAGATCAATAGAAAATAAAAAAATAATTCTGAGATTCGTGGCTTACCAAACCTTATTTTCTCCCCGCAAATACACTCCTCACTTATTTCTTATTCATCTTCCTCTTGAAAGATAAAACAAAAGAAAGAGCGAAGGGACTCAACGAGTGTATTTTACTGCCTGGGAAATCTCCTCTGGAAAGGATTTCTTTTTGTTTTTCACGGGTAAACTCAATAAGAGGAAATTCGTTGGGATGGAGGGAGTGATGGAAGAGGAAAATAAAAGGTCTTTATAAGAAGGCGATGTTATACAAGATCCTAGCTGGGATGGAAATGAAATTTAGAAGGAGGGAGCCGGGGGATGCGTGATGAGGACCCAGAGTTAATACGTTGACTTTTCGCAGCGCTGATTGGAGGAATGAAGGGTGGCCTAGCCTCATTACCACCCCTGTCCTCCCCCCCTTCATTTGAATACGTATGCCCTGTTTTTAAACTCCCGCTGCGGTTTTAAGACTCCTCGGATTTTAGCCTCATCTTAATCATCGCTGTTTATTCATCCCCCATGCCCTTTTGTCCTTTCATTTCCTCTGTTGTTCCAACGTTCCCTTTTTTTTCTCTCACAAAAAAAGGTATAAAAAAAAACCGTGATTCCCCTTTTGATGGAAATTACTTTCTACAACGATTACCATACCAATCAAGGCTACGTTTTTATCTTGTTCGAAATACAATGGACGACAGTCTGACAGTCTTTTTCTCGACTACTGCGTAAGTACATAATGACTTCTACTTAATTTCTTCGAGTAGAAGTTTAGTAAACTTATGTATTTTCATTACTTTTTTACGGTCGTTGAAAGGTTAACTATCGATAAAATAAAATAAACGACAGTCAATTTAAAGTAAAAAGCATTTTTCAGGACGGAAAAAAAGAAATAATCAACTGAATTTTAGCTAATAAAATCCAAAAACTGTCATCATAAATCAAAACACTAATACATCCTTTAAAATAGCAACATAAAAACATTGGTTAGGCGCTACATCTAACTCAAATAGATTTTATTTTTTATTCGTTCTGGTGTAAAAACATCTTTGTAGATCGGACAGCAAAAAAAAAGTTTACAAACTCTTGCATATTAATAAATATTATGCACAATAATGACAAGTATTATTAATGTCTAAATTATATTAATAAAAATCGAAGAAAAGGATTTTCCAGTAATTTGATCATTTATTTATTACCAACGTTTTGACCCGCTGTCATCGTCTAGGCAACAGCCTAACAAAATAAAATAAAAGCTTCTATCCCTCTCGTTATTTAATACTTTTTTAGTAGAGGAAGTGGGTTGCTTAGGAACCATTTGAGAGTACATGACAATTTCTTTAATCATATTCTAAAATTTCCTCTCGTGAATTACATATGAAAAACACAGAGGACATATGGAGTATAACTTTGAGGTTCGAATAATTCGATACTTGATTCGAAAAATTGGTTCGAAAATTGACACCACATCATGATAAATCTCAAATCACACTATCCACAAAGCGATTTTTATTCAATGAGTAAAATCATACATACATGACAAATATACCAAATGTCATCCTAAAACTCAAAATTACTCAAATTACCTTGTCTCTTATCTTTCCCTATCCCAATTAGACAGTCTACACAGGCTGAAAAGGAAGGAGCTATGAGACCTTTCACAATGATTTACATACATTACAGGTTAGTGAATGAAACAATTAATTAGTTGGCTAGATGCAGTATAACGACGGCACAGATTTAAAATATAGGTAAATAAATAAAAGAATTAAGGTTTGATCCGCTTATATTAGTAGTCGAACCGATAAAACGCTTTGTAGAATTTTTCAGAGTTATGTGCATTGCTATTGGTATTTCACGAGTCTGTACTTAAAAAACTTTGATGTAATGAGGGAGGGTCATCTAAAATAAATGATCATTTTATCAAATTCTACTTTCTTCAATACTTCCGTATCCAAATTTTTAACACATGCATCATTTTACGATTCAAAAGTCAGCTAGTGTCTTCATTAAGGTGTCCTTGAAAAGGACAATCAAATAAGGAACGTATTTGCAATTCAAATCCAACATCGTCTCACTTCTGGCAGAGTTAGTTTCAACAAGATGTATGAATGCTATTAAAAACCATAATATTATATAATAATTAATTGATATGAATAATCAATGAAATAATTTTAAAACCGTAAATAATTTTTTGTATTTATTTCAATGAGATCCAAAGAGATCTCCAAATTCCTACCGCACAATAAGCCTCCCTTTTCCAAATTATCTGCGAAATACTTCTCCGTCGTTTTGATTTCTTCAATTTTTTTAATTTATTCCAAATCATCATATCTGTGTTAAAAAACATCATTCAGCTGTCCAACAGTATCTCTAATTCTTTGGAGTCCAAAAAATATTGCTCTAGTGTATTTCTAGACATTAGTCAAGCTTTTGATAAAGCCTGGTATGAAGGATTGCTTTCCAAACTTAAAATTTTACTTCCTTCGACCTTATATTTAACATTAGTTTTTAATTTAAATGACAGATTTTTTTCTGAACTGAACTTTCTGACATAAAGGGGATTTAATGCAGGAGTGCCTCAGGGCAGCGTCCTGGTCCTATATTATTTAATATATTTATGTCAGAACTGCCACAGCGCCCAAACACACTTCTGGCCGCCTTTCTTAACGATAGTGCAATTCTTAGTTCAGATCAAAATCCTTTTGTTGCATCTAAAATTCTTCAGAACCACCTGGACGATAATGCTGACTGGGCCGCCATGTGAAAAATTAAGATGATTGAAAAAAGATTGTGCATGATGTGTTCACACTTAACTATGGTATTTGCCCCCAAATATCTTTAAATAATATACATATTCCGGCATCTGATGAAATGAAATATTTACGTGTGAAGGGAAATATTAACTCACGTTTGGCCAATCGAAGAGAATTAAGCATTTAACCGGGCGGGATTAAGCCTATATGCGTCCTAAATATATCTTGTTTTTATTGTTATTTACATATGTATATATAATTATTTATATATACATATATATACATGTAGATAGATGTATCTATGACTAATACCATTGTTGTACGAAAATATAAGTCCCACCAGTTCCAGGTTACAACATATATATCAAGGACGCATTTATACGTCCCGCCCGGTTAAAGGGCTAAATAGACGGTATGGAGTTTTTAAAGGTTGTTCAACAGACGGTTAAAATTATCCCTAATTAACAATTTAACTTTGTATAAAGTTCTATTAAAACTTATATGGACTTACGGAATAAAGCTGTAGAGTTCTGCTAAAAAATCTAACGATCGAAAAATGTAGTCCTTTTAATCGAAAGTTATACGGAAAATAGTAGATGCGCGATTTTATGTCACCATCGATATTTTACATAAGTACCGTAAACACGGGTTACTTGAGCCCCTGGGGGTAACTTGAGCCCAAGAAACAAAAAATGATGTTTTGGTTCTCTGTGTATTTTCGAAATAAGTTTAACGACATAGTTCAATATTATGCTGGTAGTAGTATTTGTTGTTTATTTATTTTATTTATTTACAACAACAAACTGGGCTCTTCAACCACTTGGGTCATTTTAGCCCCCATAAAACAGATTGTAAAGGTAGGAAGAGAAATATCGGAGTAGAAAATAAAATAAACAATAGTAACGTAAAAATTATGGGTTACAGAAAACAATGAAGAAGGTAGTGTCGCTATTAAGAATTTAGATGTTGCTTAGAAATGGAGACTACTGTAAAGGATACTATTATAAATGAATTAAAGTGAAAAAAAGAAAGAAGAATGAAAAATAATAAGTAAATAGATTAAAGTTTGTCAAAAAGATTAATTTTCCGTAGAAAGACGAACAACTTTTCGACCATCTTCGAGGTGTTATTGAGTATCTCGCCTAAGTCCGTTCCAAGTCCCACTTCTCTCCGTTCTACTTCGTAGGCATAACACTCTGTGAGGATATGCGACACCGTCAGAGGCACACCGCAGGTGATGCATTGAGGCGGGGACTTCCTTGCCATTTGTTGTTAAACTTGTGTCGAAAATACCCTGAGAACCAAACATAATTTTTTGTTTTGGGGGCTCAAGTTACCCTCCAGGGCGCAAGTAACCCGTGTTTATATACCGTGTTAACGGTACTAAACAGTTTTTGTAACAGCTTGCAGATTGAAAATTTTATTCATTTGTAATTAATAAACTAATATTTGCGAATTTTTAATGATTTTGTATTTTTTAGCAGAACTCCACAGCTCTATTCCGTAAGTCCCTATAAGTTTTAATATTCTTATCATCTTATGATTACAAACATCATTTGTATTCCAAGGAGGATTAGAAAAGGATTTTATTTGATGAACCTTACAAAGTTCGTGGTAGGTAGTGTAGAAGTGCGTTTGCCTCGTTACGACTCTCACGACCATCGTTGAACGATAATCGTTGATCGTTGATATTACTGATATTCAACGATTAAAAATGAATACCTTTTCATCGTATTTTCATAGTAAGTCTCCTATTAACCAAAAAATTCCAAACAAATCTTGAAGAATATTGTTCTAGTGTTGATTTTTTTACAACTTGAAAAATATGTGAGTTTGTTTTGTACTTTTGTTGTTTTCATTTTTTTCTCAGATTAAATAAAAGTATTAAGTAAATGCGGTAGAAAGTAGCAATTATAACAATAAAAATATAATTTAAAAATGAGCTGTTTTATTTCAAATGCATCCCATAAAAATAAAATTCCTCTTTGTAACTCGAATAAAAACAACTATAATTGCAAAATAAATATCTATTTTAGAGTACAAATGCTCATGCCTCAAAGCATTGTTTGCCAAGTTTAAACACCGGATTCATAAATTTTACTTTTATCGTGGGCAACTAGAACAACCACAAACACGTACACAATAAATAAAGCCTCTCCCCAAACAAATAAGTCTCATTGTTTAATATCAGGGTAATATACGGCAGGCTGTTCCTACATGTGTCGGTGCAGTAGCGACCTAGGAATAAATTTCGCTCCTCTAACATAGGAGATGTGTAAGCTTTCTTCCAATTTCCATTCAGGGGTGAATGCGGGCAGGAAAGGGATGAATAAATACACCTTAGGGTGGGTTTATAAAGATTAAATGGAAGTCGGTAGGATAGAAAGACGTAGATAGGTTTAATAATTCGGGAAGAGATTCAAAAATTTCTTTTTATACAATATCTTCAAATTCCTGTTAATTATAAATTATTGAATGTATGATAACAAAAATATCACAAATAAATAATATGGAAATTAAGGTAAAAAAATAAAAGATAAAGATATTTAATGTTACAGTAATAAAAAAAAAAAAAAAAAAAAATATATATATATATATATATATATATATATATATATATAATTATAATATTATTAAAAGCTACACATGTCAAATAGAGAATACTGAAATATCTGCAAAAATTTTTTATAAATTTAGAGTTGTATAAAAATAACAGTGATAGCATGGGCGTACCCAGCGGGGGGCAGAGGGGGGCAGCTGCCCCCCCTGGAAGGCTGGAAGCAATAATTTTTTAGGCTTTTAAGACTGGAAGCAATAATAGAATACATTTTTTTAAAGCAAATAATTGTAATAACTTAGTTGATAAAGCACTGCTGTAACCATACATAATTTTGGTTTCATTCACCTTTTCCGCGGTAAGGTATTATATTATTAAATGCACCGTACGTCGTGAAAAATGATAAGGTCCTAGGGCAGTAAGAACCTTAATATCCAAACAGTCATTGACATAGCCACATAATACTAAAAAACATTTAACAAAGACTACATTTTAACATAGGACCATAACCACAGACTCTCAAAGTCACATATTCTACCCCTACGACTAGTGAGAAGGTTGCCATGATACTAACTACAATAATTCATAACTTACGTAGTTTTTATGATTTTCAAGGTCTAAATAAATGCAATGAAGGTTGTAAGAAGGTTTAGCAACTCTGTCAGTACTAGATCTCTCGGTTAGTTTAGGGCTAATGTATTCTACTCCTGAAGCAATTAGTCTCCACCTTCCACATGAATACAGTTTAATTGAATATCTCCAATCCTAGCTGTTGTAATGGAAATGCGGTGTCGGGACCGGTACAGGTGCGCGGCGAGTAAATTGGGATACACCTATGTCTTCACCTCAAAACCCTTGCTTCCTTCAGTTCTTCCGTTATTACAAACAGTTAGATCCAAGAATTATTAGACGAGTTAGCTAGTTTTATTCATATTTTTTATTTATGTTAAAACTCGTCGAACATAATAAATTATGTTTCATTTCTTATGATTTGAATACAAGATTTTAGGCTATGTTTATTCTTATATTACTTTTAATCTCAATTACCAATGTATGAAATATATTATTATTTTTAGGAGCCAGATATGAGCCGCTAGTATTTTATATACCGTATATACATTGTTTTTTTTAAATATTTCATCTAATATTACTTACTGTTATCATTTTCGCAGAGCACAGAAAATTTCCTGTGGAATTGTCATTCTTCTTTTTTCTCTCTTTTTTTGTTTTTTAGTATGTCTTTATTGCTATTATTACATCCAGTCTCAATTCGTGACAACGGTAATATTGCTGATTGAACACATTCACACTTATGTCATTCATTAAAGAGTAAATCTGCATACAATGTTTCACATTCTCCAAACTCTCATTTACGATTACGAGGAATTTTGTTCTTCATAAATTAACTCTTAATTATTATACCTATTATTTTTCAATATTTAACATTCCATAAAACTAAAATTAGAAGTAATATCTTATAATTGGTAGTGAACTTCTATTTCTTCACCCAGGTTTGATAATTAATACAGATATTAGGGATTCGGATAATAGTGTTTTAGTAGCTTAATCAAAAACATGATTACCTAAGTCGAAAAGTTCTTAAAAGCCATGAGGACAGACATGGTTTATGGCGTGTTTTAATAATAGGAACACTTCAAACAATTTTCAAGAGTAGAATCATCTGTGAGTAATTATGCATTGCTTGAAATGGAATTTTACAGTAAGGTATCTAAGTGACATGCCATTGTTTGTCGATTCGATAGATTTTAAATAGATTGAAATGTAGGCAAAAATGTTTTTTCTTATTTTTTTTTACAATACACCGTGCCTCAAGACAACAAATTATATTGAGACATGAATAAAAAATATATCTCAAAGCAACATTGTTGAAACAAAATCCTTAGCCTTCGTTTATTGAAACGAAGATTATTAATATGACATTATGTTCCATAAAACAATAAATAAATAATTTATTTGCATAGATGTGGCAATGTAGGGTTTTCGTCTTCAGTAGGGTACCCCTTTATTTACGTGAATCAACCAAATTTCAAAGTCCATATTTATCCGGTCTTCTTGAATTATAATAAATGGGAAAAAGATTTTGAGGATCTTGTGGAAATTTTCGAGACGAATTCCCCAGGGAAAACGATTTTGATTGGGGATTTCAATGTTAGGATCGGCAGTTCTCAGGTTCTCCCGGAGGATCTAATTCCAGACAACCCTCATTGTTTACTCTTTAGAAAATCCAAAGACGCCGTTGTCAATTCCTATGGTTTAAAATTTCTGAATTTTTGTAATAAAAATGATTTTGTGATTTTTAATGGGCGTTTTCTAGGCGATTTAGATGGTGATTTTACATTTTTAGGGCCTAGAGGTTATTCAGTTAATGGCCTATGTTGTGTATCCTACAACAGCTTACAATTCATTGACCACTTTACTATTTTGAGCGAATGCTTCTCAGATCACCTTCCTGTAGTTGTCTCGCTCATGTTAAACAGGGAACTCTATAAAGACTCTCTCCAGCTTACTCCGCAATTGAAATGGCGCCATAGAAAAAAAGATAGTTACAAATGTAATCTTGACAAGAAACTGGCTTCTATTGATTCTTTTCCCTTAGATACACAAAGTTATACTGATACTCTAATTAGTTGTATAAGGAAATCCTGTGCTTGGGACCATTGTGGAGCCTCTTTTATAAGTGATTACCGAAAGAATTCTTTACTGCGGTTAAGAAAGAAATCGTTTAAACTTTTAAATCTATTTCGCAAAACGAATTCAGATATTGTAAGAGCAACTTACAGCCAAGTAAGAAAAGAGTATGTCTCTCTTTGTAATTCACAGAAGTCAAATTATTATTTATCTATTTGTGAACAATTCAAAAATACATCCGATTCCAAGCATTTATAGAAATTAGTTAATAACTTCCGTCGTAAATCTTTAATTTTGGGTAGTAATTTATCAATGCAGTCTCTTGTGTCCCATTTTAAAAACCTTTTCAACCTTCCTGCGCCATCCCCTTTTCTTTATGCAGAACCTTTTAACTCCTCTCCGATTCTGGATTATTCATTTTCCCTTGATGAGTTACACCTTACATTTCCTAAACTCAGTAATAATAAAGCTCCTGGCCCTGATAGAATAAGTTATGAGTTTTATAAATTTGCTTCTTCAAATTTCGTTGATAGATTATTAGCCTTTTTCAATTACATCTATGAAATTGGTGAAGTACCTCCATCTTTTGGTAGATCCATTATCTTCCCCCTGTACAAACATGGTGATCCCAACGAAGTTACGAATTACAGAGGTATTTCTTGTTTGGATTCAATGGGAAAAATGTTTGCGTCTATGCTTCTAAGTCGTTTAGAGGCTTTTGTTACTGAAAAGGATTTGCTGAGCGAATTTCAGGATGGCTTCAGGCGTGGGTATTCAGTGCTAGATAATCTTTTAATCTTACTAAATCTAATAAATCTCACTTTTTCTGAGAGAGGTAGAAAGATGTACTGCTTTTTTGTAGACCTAAAACGGCCTTTGACTCCATAGACCATCCCCGCCTATTTCTTAAATTATTTAACTTAGGGGTTTCATCTAAATTTATTAATATCATAAAAAAATTGTATAGCTTGTATAGCATATTGTATTGTAATATTGTATAGCAGCCTCTTGTATTGGTGGTCGCGAAGGTTGCTCTGAATATTTTGGAATAGGTTCAGGATTGAAGCAAGGATGCATTTTGAGCCCCATTCTCTTTTCATTATTTGTAGATGATCTCCCATTTCTGCTAGAGGGTGGTGTGCTTGTAGGTGATGTCAAAATTAAAATATTACTCTATGCTGATGACATCGTGCTAATAGCAGATAACCCGATTTCTCTCCAACGTAACATCAATATTCTTGAAAAATATTGTCTTGAATGGAATCTAAAAGTAAATTTGTCCAAGTCTAAGGTAATGGTCTTTAGAAAGGGTGGCAGACTGAATTCATCTGAAAAGTGGTTTTATATGGGTCAGAGGCTTGAAGTTGTTAACAACTACAGGTATTTAGGGGTTATTTTGACTCCTCGGTTGTCCTTTATACCTCATTTACAAGGGAGAATTTCAATGGCTAAAAATGGTTTGAACAGAGTATGGTCTGAGTTAATGGTCAGCAATCACATATCAACTTCTGCAAACTCACAGTTTTTAATAGTGTATCCCGTTCAATAGTGTGTTATGCGGCTCAGGTGTGGGGCTTCCAACAATATGATATTCTGGGAAAATTTCAACGTTTTTTCATAAAAAAATTATTTTCACTCCCAACTGCAACACCTAATTATGTTTTAGCCCAAGAGACTCGATTACCACCCCTCGAAATATTCACACTGTCTCTTCAAATAAAATATTGTCTCAAAGTTCTCTCTTTACCAAACCATAGGCTTACAAAGAAACTGGCACTCAGAGTTATAGATAAAAGGACGTACTGGTTTAAACGCTGGATCGCTTTAGCTCAATCACATTCTTGTGATTTTAATGGGCGTTTGAATGAATTGCCTGCTTGGCGGGACCAGCTAGCCGAGCTGATTTCAAAAAGAGTAGCTCACTACCAAGATAAGCATTTAATCGAGCGATTTCTTCAGATCGGTTTCAGCTATGCAGAGTGTTGGTAAATGATTACAGGGAATTTGTAACAGCAAACTTCGTTGATAATTTGAGTTATTCAGAGGCAAGATGGTTGTTTAAGCTTAGGGGCGAACTTTTATATTTGAACTTCAGGCCATGGCTAGAAAAAATCGAGATTCTGAAACTTGCTCACTCTGTAATTTCAACTGCCGAGAAGACACTTATCACTTTCTAGGGGGACGTAGCATATTATCCGAATTCAGGCTTATTTATTTTGGGAAGCCTTCCCTCTCAAGGGGAGAAATTATTTTGTACCTAACTGGTCAACAAGACCCCCGCCCTTTATCACGCTATGCTCGCCATGCTTGGAAATCAAGGTACAACTGGCTGTCTGATATATAAACAGTTTTCATTTTCTTGTTTTTTATTTTTATTTTTTATTTTATTTAATGTATGTATTTTTTCCCCTTTACTCCCTGATTTCTGTAAAATATGAATCCCCTAAATTGTAAAATTGTAAAATATCTTATGTCTGTAAAATATTAATCTGTAAAACAAAGGCAGCTAACTCTGACAGACGGCTATTGCCATTGTCATTAATATTTTTCAATTTTTAATTGTATTTTATATTAATGTGTAAATAAATATTATTCATTCATTCATTCAAATAATTTATTTGGAGAAAATATTACTAGTAGAAATGTTCGTTAATCGTTGAATTAATAAAAAGATAAATTTATTTTGTTAAATTCATCTTTATGAATTATTATATATATATCTTTATGGATTCGTTGGATATCGTAGTTTGAATTTTTCGAAATACAGAAGCGAGATAAAATAATATTGGATTTGGTTAGTTTCATACCCTCCCTTTTAACAGCCTCTCCCGATTAAAAGTCGAGGTCTCGATTCTGACGATGAGGGATAAGGTGGAGTCAACGGTTTCTTACCAACATTACTTAATTGGTCAATACAGATGTAAAAAAGACGAAAAATAATTTTGTCCACCTAGGTCAAAGTAATTGGAACTCTGTTACCGAATGACAAATATTGCCATGAATTGCGAATTATAATATTCCATTAACCTGTAATACTATTTAAATCCCCCCCCCCCCCACACAGAATCGTATTTTCAAAATATACTGCAACTTGATATTTTATTCATATCTTTTTCTTTTCTTCTCATGTTTTTAGTTTTTATATATTAATTAACACATTTGTTATTGTTTTTTTCGTTTAACTTCGCCTGTACCCTAGAGGGTCATAGGTGTTGTATTCTATTATTATTTTGTTGTAGGATATTTCTTTTAATATTGGAACAGAGTAACTATTTTAACTTCATCATCATTCAACAGTTCACTTAGTGTTTTTTATTTTTGCAGGTGTATATATTTTTTTCTCCTTCTGATTGTTTTATATTTCTTATTTTTACCAAAATCCAGATAAAATTATAAAATAAAGGTTTTGAACCTACGCCAACACTTATAAACAATGAAAAATTACACCATATTATTTTTTTGTTTTTCTTCCGAACCAACAAATTTTTGTTTTTTACATGTAATGACTTACAATTAATTCTTGATTAAGAATAATCTAAGACTAAGAACTCAAATTGTTCAAAGAAACCAAATTCCCCTTGCTAGAAAACTTTTGGGGTAGTTATTGGATTAGTTTATTAACAAAGCAATTCAAGTTCTACACACGTTCAGTTAACAAAAGGAATGCCATTTCCAATCCACAGGATCGTTCGGTAAGAGCAAATCCCATTAAACTTCCCGAAGACATCTTAGCAAGTTTAGTAATCCCTCCACGCAGGGTACCATTCTTAACAAATATTGGAACAACTATTAATCCCACTCTCTTGTTTTGGCAAAACCATTATAACTACTGAAGGCATCAGTGCCTACTAAGTCCCTCAGTGCTTTTTGATTGAGGTCTGGTGTAATTGAGCTTCCTGAGAGACGTTTTTCTTTTATTCCAAGAGTCTGTTGCTACGTAAAACATACTTTTTATGTAAAATGTTTTTTTATTTGTTTCACAATCAATTCAATTCAATTCAAATATTTTCATAAGATCACAATATTAAAAAAACATAAAACAATAAAAAAAAATTATCATTTGATGTTTAAAAAAATTGATGCTGTGTATACGCTTCCCCTTAAGAAAAAAGATGTTTTGTTTTTCTCTTATAGATATATCTACAAAAAAAAAAAAAAAAATCAAAAGATTCCTCAGGCACTTCTGTTGTGATGAAATATTTAAAACAACATACCAATTATTTTAAATAAAAATAATTCCTTTCATTTTAGTAGTTCTTTTCTTGAGCTAATAGAAAAAAATAGAGGTATAAATCTTTACTTTTTTTTCTTCTTCTTTCTTCTTTTTCTTTTTCTAATTTCTTTGGATGTTTTATATAAAGAAAAATAAAGATGACAATTTGAATAAATAGATGTTGGATGTATAAATTTCCTGAAAAAATACACATGATAGAGATATAAATGTTGAGTCCGAATGATTAGATAGATGCATAGAGTATAAAATTTAAAATATCAAGGTCTTTTTTATAATTTATTCAAAATGTTCTATTAACAGACATTATACATTATATTTTATTTATATTATACATTATACATTATACATAAAACATTATAGTATACATTATAACATTATACCTGAATGGACAATATTCTGGACTACCAATCTCCTCCGGATAATAATAAATTATAAGAGTTTATTATTGATTCGAGGAACTTTATAAAGTAATATGCTTTTATTCATCAGACTTCTAGTGGTCGTCATAAATTGTTTTCAGAAACCTTTATTTTGAAATCTGATGTAGTGGGCTCCTGTTCTTACTTCTTGGTTACATTTTGAAGGTTGCATTTAACATAATACAATCGATTAAATAGGTCTTTTGTATTTTGAAGATAAGTATGATTGTATTGGAACGTATATTAACAATAAATCGCACCTAAGGTCACAGATTTAATCTTCATTAAGTTAGTTAGCAGAAACTTATTTAATTCATTTTTTTCTTTCCAAAATTAGGTTGAAAAACGCATTCATTTTACGAATCTGATAAAGTTAGTCAAGAATTTTCACAATGAGAGCTCAGTTTTTATTGGATTTATGAATTTAAATTTAAATAAAGTATGACGCCGAAATAACAATTTAGGAATATCAGGTGTTATATATCCAGTCATATATCATGATAAGTTTCAAAGTAATTGTGAGAAAACGGTTTCACATTAAATTAAAATTATTTAATCTTCTTTTTTCATTTTTAAAGTTAATAAATATCCTGTTGTGTTGTCCATGTTAACTACATGACTGTTTGGCTTTCTTTGGATTTGATTGATTAATCTACATTTTTGAATTTGTTATTCTTTATCATTTATTAAGCGAAATTTCAAATCAATAATTAATTATGTTTTCGTTTTAATTAAATTAGTGTAATGGTCAGTACCTATCATGTGATCACATCAAGATGTTTAGTTACTGTGAATAGTAATGCCAAGTATCAGCACATAAGGTTGATAGGACACTCACACTACAACATTACTCCATGAAAGGTATTTATGGTAATGGCATGATCCGGGTAATGCTCTCAGGTTCCCCGGTACCTAGGGTTAATTAGTTGTCTGTCTGCTGCATACGGCACCATTGTCGTCATCACACAGCTCACAGACCTGTTATATATGGCTCTTCCTCATGTTTACAACTGAATTAACCACCCTGGGAGCATAATATTTTGTGACATTCTTATGTTTTTGAACATCGGAATTAAATCTCAACAACTAGCGAGGAATTTTGATTATATTTTATAGGCTAAGATAGAAAAAAAAAACGAAAACATAATTAATTATTGATTTGAAATTTCGCTTGATAAATGATAAAGAAAAACAAATTTAAAAATTTAGATTAATCAATCAAATCCAAAGAAAGCCAAACAGTCATGTA
The DNA here is from genome assembly GCA_911387785.2 of Aelia acuminata. NCBI lineage: Eukaryota > Metazoa > Arthropoda > Insecta > Hemiptera > Pentatomidae > Aelia > Aelia acuminata. The sequence goes on from OU426978.1 coordinate 100,137,754, forward strand.
GTTAAGACGTACAACATTACATGATGTTTATAAAATGAAGAAAGAAGATTAACCCTTTGCACTCGGCACCGTTTCGAACGTTACCTGCCGGCAACTCGACGTAACTTATTCGCGAAAACGTACACCCTGAAAAAGTAATATTATACAGTAAAATTTTAGAACAAAGTAAGGAATTGCAATGAAATTTAGGTTATATGTATTTGTGAAGCTTCAAGAACAAATAGTTACAAAAAAAATTATTTTTTTAAAATTTTATATTAATTTCAAAATTATTTTTTTATTATGAAATTTTTTGATAATTAAGAAAACCGGAGCTGATAACGATGGAAATCCCTTAGATTTCACAAAGGTTTCGCCGTTCCTTGTATATAAAAGCATAAAAAATCTAATTGGAGAAGTAAAAACAGTTAAAAAATTACGAGATGAGACCCTTTTGGTTGAAGTTTTCTCACATATCCAATCAGAAAAGCTCCTAAATTGTGAAAATTTACTTAATAACTTTCCGGTTAAAGTAGAAGCACATGGGAAACTAAATCAAAGTAAAGGGATTATTTGGTGCCCCGAACTAATTATTGTACAATTGAGGATAATTAAAGACGAATTAAAACCACAAAATATAGCCCATGTTAAAAGATTAACGTACTATAAAAATAATGAAACACACCGCGAGCCGCGACCGTCATTTATCACCAAAAGCGAAATATGCTATATATAGTTTTAACAATTTGTTTATGTCCATATATGTTAAAAACTGAAAATCATTTGCATTGTCTCCCTAGCGGAGCCCTCGAGTTTGAAGACAAAATTTAAATGGCTCCGCTCCGGAGACCTCGAGTGCAAAGGGTTAAATAATTTTAATAACCAATATAATATTAAATAAAGTACTAATCATAGGTTTTACTGAACAGACACCATATCTTGTCATATTCAGGTTCATCCCTGGAAGGTCGGATTGTCGGATAGGACTAACAAGTAAGGGTGGAAAGTACCAATAAACCCGGCTTTACAAGAAAATTAGGGTCATGCATCGAAATTTCTCAACGTCTAAGGATTAGACCTCAAAGCCGCTAAATTTACCGGTTTAAAGTACTACTAATGAGAGTGCAGGAAAACTGTTGAGATGACTATTTGGAAACAAATTATGAAAGTTCTGGGGGAGAGTTCTTGAGCAGCGAGGATAGTTCTTGGAGGGAGTGCAGTGAGGAGAGCAATTGACGCGTTTTAGAAGAGTGAAATCACCGAAAGTAGAAAGTGGAAAGACATCTGGAAGAATGGGAATTAAGGGAGGATAATAGAGGAGGCATATTCAGAGGACCCACAAAAGTTCTACCGATCACCCTTCAAGTTATAAATATAATATACATACAGTACTTGTAATATTGAGTGGCATAACAATTAGTAAATTGGATCAATAGAATTATTTAATTAGTCCCCTGATTTAATTTATCATCATTTAAACCATACAATTATTTTTAGTATACTACAGTAGGGGGGTCTGTGATTTAATAGTGTATAAAATATAATACATAATTTCAGTCGCAGTTTATGCAACATCCAGCCGCCTTAGACTAGCAAATAGCCACTACTTGGCAAGCCTTTATTCGGTAATAATGTCTTTTTATATGTCATATTATAAATTAAGTATTCTTGGAATCGTTTACTGCCTTTATAATCTTGTGGGTAGTAATTGCATTATAATATTTTAAAATACATGATATTTTACGCTATTGCAATGCAAAGGTTAGAACATGCGAAATAAAAAAGTAGAATATAGTGATGTTATTATTTATTTCGCGACTGAAAAAGAAAAATCAATCTTGATTTATGATTTGTTAAATTAAATATAAAATAATTCAATGATAACTGAAATATAATGATAAAACAATGTACCATCTTACCGTTGTACATTGTACCTTATTGCGGGTCATAAAACCCATAAAATATTCAGTATTCTGAAAGAGAAAAATTGTTCCTTTAAGTGACATGTTATAGCAGGAACTAGACAGGAGCTGCCACAGGTAGCAACTAGCCATGGAAGGCGATGAATACAAATAGGAAAGGGTGAGATGATAAATGTTTCTCTCTGTTGCTCTTGAAATGGGATGCCATTTGTTCCCTCAGATAAAAAAGTAGAATTCAATTTCATTATAAGCTTTAAATATTAAAAAAAAGCGAGGGATACTCGGCCTACTGTGAAGGGACTGATTCCTAACCTTAATTGGTTCTATTCATTTTTTCACTAAGTAAATACATAAATAAAAATGAAAGCACTTCATTACTTAATGAGGTATACTAAAACTTTCTACCGGAATAGAACCTCTTAAAAGGTTTAATTTTATATGAGACTGATCAGCGAAAAATTCAACTGTCTTCAAAATAGAGTCAGTGGAAATAATTTTTTGCGCAGAATATAAAAATAATAGCTGAGTGGAGAGCTTTTTGTTGACTTCAGTATGACAAACGTCAAAAGAGTCCTTTATATCAGGCAAGATAGAGAATGAAGGAGGAAGACAACATATCTTACTTAATGACGGTCCACAAAAACAAGGCACATTAAAGAAAACTTCAGGCAAAAGGGCACAGGCATCAAAGAGTGGAGGACAGAAGTTAGCGTACGTTTGTGAGTGAGAGGGTGTCTAAAAGACTGAGAGAAGTTAAATAATAGTGAGAATAATTATTGAGATACAATCCTTTTACGAGAAGCAGCTCCGTGACGTGAGGTGAAGTGACGCAGAGTGAGAATCTGTGATCTGTAGAATGGAAGGTGGCGCGAATGGTGAGGTGACGCAGTTTTAGTGCCACCGTGAGCTGCGGAATTCTGTGTTCCTGGCGCAGTATTCACCGACTGCGCCGCGCAGGTGGAGTCAAAAAAAAGAAAAATTAATTAAGGCAGTTAGGGGCAGAGAAATTTTATACGATATCCTGACCACTTAAATGTCAAATTAAAATAAAAATTAGAAAATTTGTCTGTGAAGATGAATTCTTCTTCCTTTTATTTAAATAAAAACTTTTAGAAATTATTTCTTGCAATAAAGTTCTTATTAATTGATCTTCGAGATCATCAGACCTCCAATAGCACAGATACTCAAACTGTAAGAAAATACTCAAAAAAACACTAACAAAAAAATACTCAAACTGTAGACACCAAAAACTATGCATTGCACTAATGACTCAATACGGGTAGGTGCGTTTGTAAACATAAATAAATGAAAAAATAAATGTAGTAAAATGTATTCAGATCATTGATATTTGGCAAATCTAAATCAATATATTTCACATATTATTTTCTAACTGTTTATTTGGATTTATAAAACATCCTTTGGAAATCATAACATTTCTTGAATAGCATTATTAGTTTATTTCCAGTGTTTCTTTTAAATTATCAAAATTTATTTTGTCCTATTAATGTATATTTATAAAATTAAAATCTGTCAGTGTTTCTACTGTTATGTATTAAATATAAAAAAAAAACAAACCAAAATCTGCGATATATAAGTTTCTTATAATTGAAAACCTATATTTTTTATCTGCAAGGCACTGTCTATGTTACTAAAGCATCTGGCACATACTCAGTTGAATAGTACATCTCAACAACAGTGAGTAGCGGTCCCAGGAAAACATTTCCGGGATGCTCGGCCATCAGAAAAAAAAAAAAAAAATGCTAAAAAACGGTACCTTATTAATTCACGAAAAGAATATGGAATTTATAAAATTGATATACACGAATATTACTATAAAAGGAAATTTTTAAAAGCCAGATATATTCCTCTATTATCTTTTCGAAATTTTAGTAGGGAACAGATTCCAAATATATACCCTCCTCCCCCCACCTGAAATACAACCTGACCGCCCCAGATAGAGTTGAGGAAGTTTATATTTAATTAGCTTATCGGAATTAAAGAAATAACCGACAAATATTACACATACAATTTTTTATACAGTGCCCAAATTTTATGAATAAATGAAGCACAAAAAATAGATGCAGGATTAATTTTAAAATATATAGAATCGACAGGTAAATCGTAGATCACACATCCATTCATAAATTGTATTACTCAATATAATTTATTACAATATATTATTTCAATAGCTTATATATCATATAGACTATAGACAGTTCTTGTATATTAATGCTTAGAGTGCTACAGAATGATGATTCATGTATAGCTGTTGCATTTCCAGTACACTTTCTTGCCTGCCTTACAGGTCTTATTCATTCACACACTTTATCTGGGCTTCACGATGGGTATTAATGTTATAGCCATCCCTCTTTGAGTCTCGAGATAAGGGATCTCGGGAGGCATCTTGGTTGAAATATTAAATTGAAGAGGACCCAGAATCCTGAAGATAAGCATGAATTATAGATTTAAGAACCTAGGGAACTGAAGCAAGTTTCAATTGTTCCTTGAGTAGGTCAAATGCTATTTGGGATTCTCTCTTACTTCACACCTTTTGGGACATCTCTCTTCATAAATAATTCTGCGCACTTGTATTAAGAATACCCTTTTAAAAAATATGAACGATTTGTATACCAAATATTAGACTATCGTGAAACACTAAACATATGATCGTAAAGAGTTCTAGAATTTTCGTTGGAACCGTTACAAACTGTTCTATTACCTGTTCCACAAGGATCTTCTAAGCTTCTAATCACAAGTGTTCCAATACTGTCCAATCCATTAGTCCCAGCCTTTGAAGTCAGCTGGACAAAGCAGATGAAATGATGGCCATATACACTGAGGGTGCGTTTCATTAATTTACTCCTGATGGGATGAAACGAATTTAGGTTACATTTTTAATCTGTTAACATTATCCAATGAATATTCAAGGATTTAAGGTGACTTAAGGTACTACAGTGGTTTATGTCATTATAAAACTCCTTGTTAGATACTTTAGTTAATTTTTTTAAATTTTAAAAATAAAAATAAAATAATTTGAAAAATGATTGTGAAGTGCATGTCTATACATCTCACTGCTCAAACAGCAGATTACTGAAGTTGACTTTAGTAATCCTTTACTCAATTAATTTGGCAAATTTCGGCTTAATCTTTCCGCACTTTGCTCAGTTTTAGGATAGGAAGAATCTTTATATACAAAGCAATTCTTCGAATTCACAATTCATATAGATTAGATATCTATATTAAAAAAGCAACATAAAGAAAACTGCTTCAGTCATTCGTATTATATCAATCCACAACAAGAAAAGCTTTTATTTTTATATTAGAAACCTCACATAAAAAAATAAATTTATTTATAACTAGCATTCCCCGTCGCGGCTTTGCTCGCGAGCCTTTAAAATCAATTCTGTGATCATTATCTTGGTATTGATTCAACATAATATGTTAACAAAATCAATCTCAAAAATACATTGCTCCAGCTGACCGAAAAGTAAATTTCTAGCATTAACTTGCTATTAAAGCAACTAATTCGAAGTGAGCGAAGGGGGAGAGGGATCGGAGCTTCCGGTAGGTGGAATGTTGGAGGGGGAAGCTGCCGGCTAGGTAGAAAAGAGGGAGACGCGCAATGGAGAGAGTTCACCGCCGTGACAAAAAGTTGCTTACTCGTAGTGAACGCTTCATTTTTCGGTTTTCGACGTCCCGTAGGGTAGGGGTGGTTTTGCTCTGCGTTGATTCTGTCAATCAGGACAAAGCCTCTTATATATATAGAGATATATAAATATATCAATAATTACTTTATTTGTAATTTATATGAACGAACAATGTGTAGCTCCTAGTCAATTCCTCACTTTAACGAACTTTCTTTAATGGCTTAATATGTTTGTCTTGAGCTAATATATATATATATATATATATATATATATATATATATATATATTTTAATTAGAAATTCTTCTTAAAGTTTGCTTTAAATACCTAGAAATTTGTTATTAATTAACATTGATGAAGGAAAATATGGTCTTGAGGATTTGAGGTGACCAAAACTTAGATGATTTATCAATAAATGAATCATTCGTTTGAGGAAATGATAGGTCCTCGAATTCAAATTACGAAAAAGCAAAAAACGTTTCTACTTCTACACACTTTCGCTCCAAGAGATCAACTTAAATTCAATTTTCATAAGAAATGTAATTCTCTTTATTATTTCCATATAGTTGGCAATCATAGAAGTAACCGGATATCTACTTTTTTGGATATGTCAGGTATTTCAAACGGCTTGTTAAATTACTTTGAAGACAATGTAAATGGAAACTGAATAATCTACTACTCTATTGTATATAAGTCGTCTAATTAACTATTGTTCCATTTAAATGCAGAAAATTTATTTATTTATAGTTTTATTTATGCAGTTTAATATTTTTGGATAACAATCGGTTTAATTTTAGATAAAAGATAAAATAACTACAATTTATATTTGAATTTGTTGAAACTGTGAACACAAAATAGAAAGTATATTAATATGAAAGGCACTCAAACCTTTTTTTCTTCATCTCATCCCAGATGATGTGGAAACCTCAGTTTCTTGTGCCTTCAATTATTTCATTAAGTAAACATATACCCTATTTAAGTGAAAATTATTTGGACAACTAACCTGCCCTGAGATGGACGTCCCTGCTGATGATGGTGCCCACGGTATTGGTGGCCATGCACCTGTAGATGGCGGCATGGACGTCTTGCCGATAGAGCTCCGGGGGGAAGGGCTGGATGAGGAGGGTGCCGTTGGAGAGGATGCGGCGCAGACCCGGAATGTCTGTGACCGTCATACCCTCCAGCGTTAGCCACGACACGTGCGGGGGCGGTGATCCGGTGGCGGTGCAGTCCAGCCGCCCTCCAGAGCTGTTGGAGAACTCGGACCTTCCTGGAGGCTCCATGAGGAACTGCGGCCCACGGCTGTCTCGATAGGCCAGTAGTCCAGGCCACAGGAGCACTGCAAAACGTGATTCTTAGTTATACACCTTCTGAATAAGCCAGTAGTATTATAAACCTGTTACAATAACAGATCTGTTAAAGATAAGAGAAAAAATAAAAACAGTTCTGGACCTAACGGTAAAAATAAAAGTAAGTAGGCAAAATGTAATAACATAAAAATATGCAATACCAAACCGAAATGAAGATGAACTGAAAGTAGAAGAAGTATTTCTACAGGGGGGTGGGGGGGGGGGGGGGGTAGGATTACTTATGAGTTGTAAATAAGTAGATCATCCAGTAGGTATATAAGGGATCCATGGAGAGTGTCTATGCTTAATCACCTGTTTTTGATGGGTATCACAAAGAGTGGGCGAGGTGGGGTGGCCAGGCGGTCTAACTCTTGGGATTATGCGTTTCCCTTGTAGACTCACGATAACTCAAAAATAGTGAGTTCAAATGCCGAGCGCTGAGATTTTATCACCAACTGTCACCATTGGTCGGTGAAAACCCCGTGAATGCCAAAATGAACAGAAAAAATCGTAAATGTCCAGGAGAGAAGTGCATATGAATACGGCAATGAACGGAATGGAGTACGTATAGGAACAGGCTTACAGGAGATATCGAACGATAGTATAGAAATGACAAAACACTTATTTTATTTTATTACAAGCACTTATTTCCATTCTTATTGTATTATTTTTTCTCTTTTGGATGTAAATATTCGATGTAATATTTTTTTGGTGTTCTTCTTTTCCTTCTTTCTTCCCTTCTTCCTTCTTTGGTGTTCTACACTATTTTTAACTTAACCATACGTAATTTTCTTATGTCTTAAGGAGGCTAACTTAAGCCTCAGTTAGTTATAAATAAATAAGCAATCGATAATGAAAGACCGATGCAAACTAGATATCAATAAACATATTTCTTAGGTTAAATAAGTTAAATAAAAAAAAAAAGGTTTGAAATACTACTTTTTGCCTCAAATGGCACATCCAGACCCATCTGTTTCTTGGATAGAAAAAAGAGTTTCACATTAGTTATACCCATTTAGGTGGTCTGACTATAATAAATATTTCACCCACTATTTACAGTCTTAAATATTTCAGAGTTTTCGGCTCTTCACGCCATATTCCTCTGAACAAATAAAATGTATTTATAAAATACATACTTTTAAAGAATAATGAAAATTGGTAAAGCATTTATTACTATTATTATCATCGAGAAATCTGCTCGAGTATTATACTAAATTACATATAGTGTTCCCTTATTCATGGATCAGAAGATCAAATGTATAGAATAGTTGTGGCATAGGTGAATATTGGTAGGAATTATTACTTCGAACCATGAGCAAATAATTTCACAATTTAGTTTCGCTCATTGCTCACAACTGAATATAATTTGAAAGTTATAAGTTAAACATTTCGAGCTCAAAACTGCTTATAGGCACAGAGTTTAGTAATGGTAGGCGTCAAAACTTGCTAACATGAGACATTACTTGAAAATTGTGAAGATTCTAAGTAGGTCAGGATGAGGGAGGTTTGTAACTCAGACTCGAGCGTTGTAATAGTAAATTGCAAAGCTCGAATGAAGTTTATGTTCAACTTTTATGGTATAGCAGTTTGACGGAGCTGAGTTGTATTCGAGCTTGTAAAAAAACACCGGACCCTTGCTGAGGCTGTTATTCAATTTGCTACTTGTTGAAATATTCACCCGTAATGTCAAGTTTTCTATCGCCCTTTCTATATAGTCGTTTTCTACTGGATAGCTGCCGTATAACGTATTCCAAAGTATTATTAAGCTCTGTTTGAAATCCAATGCTTAATTTTGAGTAAGTTATATTTTTTTTTTTAATTTCTTATAAATAAAACACGCCGCATAACGCAGTGTGAGTCTTGAATATTTAATTTAATGGTCTTCATCAATAAACATTTTAATTAGCAGACGAAACTGGCTATCAACATAAACTTAGGAATGGAATGTAATAATTCAGAAAGTTGGTTATCTAATTATACAATAAAACTGACATTGCTTCAATCAAGTATATGATCGAAAATGTCTACACTTTCGAGGACGTGCTGGTGGATTAAGTTAGTATTTAATATTTTATTAGTTCTGTTGATTGAATTTCCAATTGTTAAAATTTAAATAGTTTATTGAATTTATATTTTTAAGAATTTTGCAACATGGCCGCCAACAATGAGAGATGAGCGAAGGCTGAGGGTTTTTGAAAATAAAGTACTGCGTAGAATATTTGGGCATGAGAGGGACAAATCTACCGGAGAGTTTAGACCTCTACAAGATAGAGATGATAGCAGCGCTAAGAATTGGTTGTGCGTTTAAAATTGTTAAGCTTAATTCAAAAGTGTGCATCTGGCTAAGCAAAATTAAATGGAGTGATTAGCTTCCTCCATATTTTTCACTCCCTTCAGAATTTTTTTTTGTTACTATTCTCTGTTGATGCCTATTGATTTGTTTTAAATTGGTATTTTCATTAATAATTAACTTTATTTTGCAATATATACCTAAAACATTTGTTCTCCATTTAACAAATCGTTTTCAGATGTAATTTAATTCCAATCTCCTAATCATGGCAAGATGATCTGTAATCCATTTACTGTTAATCTGGCTGAGCTTAATTTTCGCCCTAATCTCTCAACTCTAAATTCTTACTTCTAAGAATCAGTAATGAAACAGGAAGGGCATTTCAGTAATTTTACTTGGTTAATTTCACACAGGATATGATAAATTAAATCAATTTTCATTTAATGTATTGTATTTATTCTAATGTACAGTAGTTGGGTATCGGGTCAGGGTAAACCGAAAAACCGTATTTTTAAATAAGCATTCCCTCATTTCTTCAAACATATTTAATTCTTCTTAAGTGGATACGATCTAAATACAATGATGAAATATATTAATAGTGTAGTTCGGAAAGTGATGGAACGGGAATTCCTAATTTTAATGCTAGTTTATTTTTTTTTGTGTTTTTCGGTAATTTACCATAATAAAAATAACGGATTATCCCATAAAAATATATTGTGAAGGACCATATGATTCCGTCCTATAATATTTCAACGAAATACCCGAAAAAACGGATTATCCGACGACGGATTAAGCGGCAACCACTGTATTAAATTATTAATGGTTTCATTGTATAGTAATTTTGTATTTTTCCTCCATTTTACGAGTTCTTAGTATATTCATAGGTCATAGTATTATTATGAGATAATAAATCAGAATGATTTAAAATTTTATAGCAGATGTTATATTCAATTGATTCAGAAATAGTATTTAGAAATTTCCTTTAATATTTGGATTTTTTATACTAGTAAATTTTAACACGTTGAGCGCCAAGCGGTACGATCGTACCGCTGTTGGACTATTGGCTGGGGCCGAGGCGGTCCCCAGGTACCGCCCGCTCCCGCCAGCTAAAAGATTGTTCTGGGCCAGGGGACCGCCTGCCGAGCGTGATTTCAAGGCATATTGGACCGCTCCGGCCCCGAACAATTCGCCAATGCAATTGGCCCAAATGTTTTTTTTTTTTTTTTTTTTTTTTAATTTGGGGGGTATAAATAAATAAATAAATAAAATAAATTAATTTTATTTATTTTTTTACAAAACAAAATATCTTATTTATTAAAATAACATATTTTAAGGGGACAAAGGTTGACGTCGCGGTCATAACCGGGCAGCCCCCGTACTACTATAGGTAGCGGGCTTTACCCTGGGGCCGGGCGGTACATACGTACCGCTCACAAAATTATTGTTTAATTGCCAAAATTAAACTTTTTATTTATTTCTTTTGCAATTTTTGTATCATTCTAATCATATTAAAGTTATAAATTAGGAAAAATTGCTTTGGCCCCAGGCAAAAGTACATCATCTTTTCTCTGGCGCTCAACGTGTTAAATAAGGTGCCAAGAGATTTCAAGCATTATAGAAATAACTTACAACTATTAAGTATTACAATTAAACGTTGAGACATAAGGTTGGTTATGTTTTGTAAAATAATATTTTGGAAGATGTAATTTTATATAGACCATACATCCATTTATGTATATTGGTGTGTAATTACATCCTATAGTATCTATGCGACTATTGCTTGAGCTGTTATAAACATAAATATTTTAATTTAGGGCCTTAAAACAAGGTTTATACAGGCATTTCAGCCGGGAACTTAACCACTTCATCATTTTTCCGTCGTAACTGTTTAAAATACCGAATCGAGAGTATAGAAGCTTCCTATTTTTTACTGACTTTTAATAACTTTTATTAAAGTATTGTAATGGTAGAAACTAAAACACACATTTTAGTTCTGTAACTCTGTTTGAAACGGTTAGAAATATTACCGTTACATCGCCGAATGTTTATATACGGGGAAATGAGTAATGTAACCTACGTCAGACCTAAGTAAATCTAACCTCGACCAGCGAAGTAACAGTTACTTTTAGTCACTGTTTAACTATTACGTCACTTTCGAACTTTTTTTTTTAATTTTGTTGACACCTGCATATTATTTCGTAAATAAAAATTGTTCAAACTCGAATTAGTGTTACGGTACTGCCACGAATTTTATGATCTTAATAGGAATCTGCCAATTCTGTTCTGAAGTTCCTTTAAATTGATTCCTCGTTTGTCAACATCCAATCTGAGAGCCAAAAAAGGGATAATAGAATAGAGTTATATACAAATAATAGTTAAATGATCTCTTTCCAGTTTATAAAGATATTTCTAATATCTTAAATAGTTGATGTACTTATTTAAAGTCATAAAATTTCAATAATTATTGAAATTGTCAATAATTTCTATTAACCATAGCTGGAAACTGAATAAAAATATTGCTGACTAACTTTGGACTTCGGTCTTCTGTGTCGGTATCCCGACACAAATTATATTTTCTAAATTTTTATTTTCTAAAAGACATGTGTCCCTGTTGATATATATTCAAGTAATGGTTTAATAATTAATAAGACAGACAATGATCAATTGGTATTCAATACTCACTCTAAGTCACCAAAACCTGTTTTTTTGAGTTATAAGCAACGCACATAATCAGTTAATTAGTATTTCCTATTTATAAAGTGAATGCTCATTTCAACAGCATACATACTTTAGTATTTAAATTTATCATGTCTATGATAATAAATTCGGCAAACTCAACTACTAATTGAAACGAAATTTTACTTCCAAATCAGAAATGATGTCTAAGCAGCTAAACATGTTTCGTTGAATACAGGCTTATCCAAAAAAAAAAAAAAAGTAAAAAAAAGTATCAATTAGAAAATGATTATAAAAATGATTCCAAATAAAGTAAATTTATATAGGAACAGTCTTTTTTATTTGCATTATTTCAGTAATTTCTAACTCATTTTCTGATTGTCAACAACTGAATGAACTTTGTGAATTAATATTTAAAGACAAAAAAAAAATATGATATGGCTTGGATAGGAAGTCGGAACAACCCTTTCGCTTTCCTAACTTTAAGTAAAGTAGGGAGAAAGTAACGTTGATGAACAGGGCTTTTGCTTTGACAATCCTCTTCTGAAGGTATGCAGGCTTTGATATTTTCTTCTTTTTTCCTTTTTTTTTGCCTCAATAAAGTCTGTAAGAAGAGTTTCCTTCGCTGTTTTATATTTTTCATTACTTAAAATGTTTTAATATGTTTTTCTGAGAGATGCGTTTGAATTGAAATTTCAAAGCATATTTGATACCTTCATATTAATTTTAAGCCTCGTTTTTTTTAGTGTAGCTTAGATATATAATTAAACTTAAAACTTATGTACATGTATGTCTCAGAACTTTTCTGTTTGTCTCAGAACAGAGAAAGCAATAGTTAAAGAGGTATAATCCTTTTTTTGAAAAGAGATAAAGCTTATTTACATTATGACTAAGGCACGGATACTAACAGACACGCATATAGCGATGTCAGGCTGACTATAATTTATTAAGTTCAAATTCTATAATTCTTGATACAAAGACGTTAAACGAATAATCCATTTTAAAATTAAATGACCTACTTAAGAAATGTATAGTAAGAGAAAGTACTGAAAAATTTAGACTCTAAAAAGTACATATAACCAGGTCAGTTGAGAAAGAATTTATCCCTGTAAATTAATTAACAGTCTCTCATTATGACTAGTAATTAGAAATTGCCGAATTGATAAAAAGGGAAAACATTAGAAATGTTTCCCCGAGAAGAAAATTTTAATTTCCGTTAGTTAGGGCAACAATATATACGTAGAATAAATCGTTGGAAAGCTGAGAACTTCAGTATGAATCAATTTAGTTTATAAAGCGGCTTTTCTCAAATCTGATTGGCATGTCAGAAGAAAGTTTTTTGTCTCCCGAAAATTTTCTAAAATTTGAATCTGGTTTTGAAACTTTAGTACACGATTCATTAGGTACTGGTGTAGGTTCTGTATCTTAAGGAATTCATTGTTTGAAACAACGGAACGCAGGAAATATAAACATCACTGATATTTTCTATGTCTAGATTGATTAATATTGCTATGATAAATTTTTTTATTTCTATTACAGAATGATGTAAAATAATATATCTGGTTGCTTAGAGGGGTTCGTTTACTAACATAAACCAAGGACTTTGAAAGTTCATCAACGTCATCTCCATTTCAAACGACCCTTGCTTTAGTTGGCTGGGATTAAGTTTGCGTCGCCAGAGGGTAAATAAAGGAGGTTCAGTTGCAGTGGCTAAGATGCTAGTGACTCGGCTTTTCATTATGTACCGCGACTTGCCGCTATGGCACAGACTTGATCCATGAATATTTACAACAGCATTAAATTCTACCACGTCATTAAATAGAGACCCAGTTCGGGGCGGGGAAGAAATGGGGCCCCTACCCTTCCTCTCAACATTGCACGACGTGATTGTCTCCTAACTACGATTCTATTATTCACGGCTAGCATTTCCTTCGAAGCTGTGATTCAGAGTGCGAAATGGTTTTTAGAGATGATTTCGAAATTTTCTTCGTGTATGAACAAAAACATAATGAACAAATTTTATACAGAGAAAAGAATTATCGGGCAACGGTGATATTCATTCCTTAATGTTTTAAATATATTTTCTTAATACAAATGTTTTTACACGAAACAGGCTTCATCACAAATATTTCAGATAAACAAACTGCAACTTTGCTATATTCCTTGCTATGCTTATTGCCATATTTTGGTAAAATTTAAAATTCAGTACAATTTTAAACATTCGCTATACTGATTTACTTACATTTGACTCTGACCGGGTAGCTGCAATATTCTTAGAAGATCCAAGTCCTAATCACCTCTTAATAGAAAGGCTCACAGCTATTATTTTTATTTATTAATTTAAGTTATCACCCGTTTTATAAGCAATTTAAACTCGGTACCGAACTCACAAAAAGTTTGTAAACACAGACGTTATTCCCAAACCGCATACATACATATATAAAATGCATTATCAATGTTTTTTACCATGATTAAGTCTAAAGGACAAAGAACAGTAGATTTTTTTTTTTTTTTTTTTCTCTTCATACATTGATTCGCACCTGTCAGCGATCGGCGACAATCAGCGAATTCGTGGTCCGCAGCAACGCATTAAAACGTATGGCATTAAGACATGAGGAAAGGAAGGTGCTCAGCAGCACCTCTTTCCGGGCTTGATACTAATTCAGGTGAGGAGGTCTCTCATCCAGCTTCTCTTTAGCCGCCTTCTAACAGGCATGTCAGCTGTGGCCATGCGGTTAATCAATCTGTTGTTGTGTCCTTCCAATTTAACAAAAAAGCTTGAGTAAAGCGTTCGTATGTGTTGTTGGATAGTCGGTTGTTGTAAGTGTGTATGTAGAGTTTGGTTACTTACGTATCTGGGAGCGTCCGTAATTAGTCTCAAAATTTTTGATTGGAAAGTTTGCAATTTTTGTAAGTGCGTCTTTTTAGCTGAGCCGAAAATTTGTGAGGCGTATGTCCAAATGGGTTTAAGTAAGTAGGTGTATGTATTCAGTTTTTGTCAGATTTTCAATTTAGAAGATTTAGAAAAAAGTGAGTAAAGTATTTTTAAACGTATGTTCAGTGTCTTTTTCTTCATTTTGACATGCGGGCCCCAAGTCATCCTTCTGTCGAACAGAAGTCCAAGGTAACGTACAGTGTCTGTCTGTGGAATTTGGTCGTCGCCGATGAAAACTGGGGGGCAAGTATCTCGTCTGAGTGTGAAAGTTATGTGTTGTGATTTATCGTGATTTAATTTCATTTTCCAGAGTGAGTACCATTTTTGTAATTGAAGTAAGTGGTTCTGTATATTCAATGAGGCAAGTCTAGGGTTATGATGTCTTGATAAAATTGCTGTACGTCAGCGTAAGTTGCAGTCAAAATTTTAGCGTTGGTAGGTATATCGTGAGTATATATGATGTATAGTAACGGAGCCAGTATTGATCCCTGCGGAACTCCTGCTAAGATTGGTCGGATTGAAGAAATCTCTGACCCTTGCCGGATAGAGAAGAATCTGTCGGAGAGGTAGGATTGGAGTATAAGATAGTATGTGTGGGGTAGTATGGTTTTAAGTTTGAAGAGAAGCCCCTGGTGCCAGACTTTATCAAATGCTTGGGCGACGTCCAGAAATACACCAGTTGCGTATTGTTTTTGCTCTAGTGCTCCAGCAATGTAGTCAGTAACTCTGTGTAATTGTTGTATTGTAGAATGGGAAGAACGAAAACCGAATTGATGGTCTGGTATTATATTGTTTTCTGTCAGTATGTCAACTAATCTTTTGTATAGTAATTTTTCGAAAAGTTTAGAACAAATGGGAAGAAGACTGATTGGTCGGTATGATGATGAATTGTATAAGTCTTTTTCTTTTTTGTGAATCATTTTGATGAGAGAATATTTTCATTGAATGGGGAATTTAGTAGTCCTGAGTATACAGTTGTATATTGTAGTAAGGAACACTAGAGCTTTCCTAGGCATTTGTTGGAGCGCGTCGGCTGTTATTAAGTCATAACCGGGGGCTTTTCTCTTGGGGAGGTGTCTGATGTGGTGAGCTACTTGTGAGGGAGTAAAAGAAGGAGGGGGTGGTGTCAATTGTAAAGAGATTTCCAGAGTGTCAAGTACAATAGATTCATGTTCTATGTTTGTGAAGTCAGTGAGTGGAGTAAATACTGTGGAAAGGTGATCAGCAAACAGTTCAGACTTTTCCCTATCCGACACTGCCCACGAACGTGTGCATTTAAGTAGATTTTTAAAACGAAAATCTAATGATAGTTAAAGGAATTGTTGGAAACATATAGCAGCTACTAAATAGGTGTACTATCTATTTTCTTTATACATATCACCGAATGTAATCCAGCAACAGAGGCTCCTATTATGTTATAATTTTGTACAGTTTATAGAAATACGTGTTATACATAGAACTTTTAAATAAATAAGTTTTCCATATATCTTAGTTTTACATCAAATAGTCTATTGCGCAATGAGTTTAGGCCTTATCTTAAAGTCGCCACAGAACCCAACCAGCAAACAACAAACATTATTGTAATTCTCGCAATATTATTCCGTGAGATTAAAAATCATGAAATCAAAGGAATTTTCAAACATGGCCCTTTTGATGGATTTAAAGTCTTTATTGAGTCCGAGATAAAAACCCGAACACAACCAGGCGTTAGAATATACCTATTAATACACTAAGAAAGTAAATTTTCCTAGAGTAGGTATCTATGTTGTATTTGAATACTATTGTTTCCAGAATAAACACTCTGCTCTTACAATAACCAACTGAAATATTTGAAAGAGTCAATCTGTAATATATTTATTTTTTTCTGAGGAGCGAATAGTGAATAGAGAATCAATCAACCGCGACAATGCTGCAAAAACTTGCCTTGAATACTAATCAAAAATAGTATTTTGATATACAACTGCTCCGTGGTGTACTTACCACGATATTAATGCAATTTTAACAAAGAAGACTAAATAATTTATTATTAAATATATTTGATCAAAAAGTTAACGTCGTGACATGTATATCAAACTGGATTGTGCAAGATGGGATAGGGAAAAAGTCTGTCACATATTCAAGTAACGAAACATTTGACTGAGTGTTAGTTAAGATAAAGTAAAGCTCCTCAAAATTGCCTGTCGGTAAGTATGTGGACAGACAATGCCTAAAAAAGATATTCAACCCTTTGCACTCGAACGGCGCCCGAGAAGCGCCATCATCCATCCACGTCAAATCAACATAAAAATATATCATTTTGAACTTCACCATCTCAGATTTTCTTGAAATTTGGTATATGTGTACTACTTGTACCTATTAGAACAATTGTACAATATTACTGAGATATCGTCGTCACCATGCTAAAGTAACGAATATGCATAGGTTTACAGTTGCACATTCGTTACTTTAGCATGGCGACGACGAAATGTCTACCAGTTTTTGAATTATTAGTCTCTAAAGCACTCAAAAATAGGTCCAGAAACCGAAAAAATCATGATTAAAATTAGCGATGTTTTCCAAATTTGACTAGGACTATGAGATTGGTGCCCTTTAACAGCGCATTCCATGCCCTTTCATATGATATACAACAATGTATAGGATGGTACTAAAGAAGTTTTCTTTAAACTAAATGTAAAACTTTAATTTCAATTTCCTCCAAAAGGGCATTGCTTAAAAAAAATTAATTTTTTTGAAAAATAGGTAGTATTATATCTGTTCATACAGCAAAATATAAAAGTGGGATGAAAATTGCTTCATTACTAAAAAAATTAAAACTAGTGATAAAATTCCATAAATCTAGCATTTTATGATTAAAAATAGCTGAAGATTTTCTCCAAATTCGACTAGAACTATGAGATTGTGTCCTTTTACAGCGCATTCCATGCAATTTCAATTTATATACAAAAATTTATACGTTGGTACTAAAGAAATTTTCTTAAAACCAAGTTTAAAACTTTAATTCCAATTTTCTCAAAAAGGAAATTTTTAAATTATAAAAAAATTATATTTCTTTTGTTTAAAATCGATCATACTGCCTATATCAATACATTGCTGTATATCATATGAAATTGCATGGAACGCACTGTTAAAAGACACCAATCTCATAGTCCTCGTCAAATTAGGAAAATATCTACAGCTATTTTTAAGCACAAGATGCTACATTTATGGACTTTCACTAGTTTTCAATTTGTTTAGTGATGAAGAAATTTTTATCCTACTTTTATATTTTCCTACTTTTATATGTACAGATATAATACTACCTATTTACCAAAAAAAATATAATTTTTTTAAATAATGCCCTTTTTGAGGAAATTTAAATTAAAATTTTACATTTAGTTTAAAGAAAATTTCTTTAGTACCAACCTTGTTGTATTATTCTGTACATTGTTGTATTAATCTGAAAGGGCATGGAATGCATTGTTAAACGAAACCAATCTCATTGTCCTAGTCAAATTTGGAAAACATCTACAGCTATTTTTAATCATGATTTTTTTTGTTTCTGGACCTATTTTTGAGGGCTTTAGAGACTAATAATTCAAAAACAGGTGGACATATCTCAGTAATATTTCACATTTGTTCTATTATATACAAGTAGTACACATATACCAAGTTTCAAGAAAATCTGAGATAGTGAGGCTCAAGGCTGTGTTGAATTGACGTGGAATTACCCATTACTACTTTCACTTTTTTATGATAATATTTTACCTTATATTGTGCATTTTAAGCTGTAAATTATTTTACTAGGTTTGAGGTTAGTCCGGTATATCAGATGGTGAACACTTAGGTCCTTCAGGGCAGAAAATAAATTTTGAAATTAATAAAAAATTATAAAAAAATAAATAAATAGTAAACAAGTTTTTAGGAAGAGACTATTGAATTATAGATATAGAATGCAAGGCCTCAAAGTCTCGTATTATTTCAATAATTCACTAAATCATGCAGATCACATGCCAAATTTTCGCCTACTCAGGTATCTTCAGGGCTACAACTGTTTCGCAAGCAAGCTAGAAACAGACTGAAGTCAGACTCTGTTTCTAGCTTGCTTGCGAAACAGTTGTAGCCCTGAAGATGCCTGAGTAGGCGAAAATTTGGCATGTGATCTGCATGATTTAGTGAATTATTGAAATAATACGAGACTTTGAGGCCTTGCATTCTATATCTATAATTCAATAGTCAATTTAATATATAAAAAAAAATATAAAATATAAAAAATATTTTTTGAAATTAATAAAAATATATATATAAAATTAAAACGAATAAATTTTGAAATTAATATAAAATTATAAAAAAAAATATAAAATTAAAACGAATAAATTTTAAAATTAATATAAAATTATAAAAAAATATAAAATTAAAAAATATATACTTTTTTTTCGTAACTATATGACCTTGAAGGTTTACAAATACATATAACCCAAATTTCATTGAAATAACTTACTTGGTTCTAATATTTTACCGCAAATATTAAGTTTTCATGGTGTACGTTTTCCCGAATAAGTTGCGTCGAGTTGCCGGCAGTTAACGTCCGAAACGGTGCCGAGTGCAAAGGGTTAAAAGTGTTACGGTGCAAAGGCCGAAGAGAGTATCTCTATATATAATTCTAGCGGAGGAAAATATATTTAAAAACTACAAATATTTTAAAATAAGAGCTAACAAACGTGGAACATGGCAATTATTGTGTAGGAGGATTAGAAGGGTTTATGGTTCTAAAAGCGGGAGGGGAGGCTTTTAAACAATCCCTGATAAGAAGTTGGATAAGTTTTATGCCCCGTATTATATAATAAAAATTACCGTTACCTAATGATGAACGAGGAAGCAGCATATTTGATACTTCATCACTTATAAAAACTCTAGAGAGGATATTAGGGCATTGTGGTCTCGAAGGTTCACGTTCAGCTACGTGCAAAGTTCCACAATTATGAGGTATTATAAGTATAAAATGGATAAATAAATTTATTTAAAACGATTTAGTTATTTAAAAAAAAACTGAAAAAATAATCAAAACTAATTAAGTTTAAAAAATAACATAGACTTAAACTTTGAAAAAAGCAAATAAAATATTGAATTTAACATTTAAGGGTAAAAACGATTTTATGAGAACCGACTTTAAAAAGCGGAAAGAGTTATGTGAGAAATCCATTTTTTAAAATCGAAAAAAAAAAAATATTTTCACTGTTTGTACTGACCAACTACCAAAAAATGTTTTAAAGTTTTAAGCTCATTAAAATTTATAACTCTTTGAGGGCTTGTAAAAGAGGAGCCAAGCGTGACGATCTCGGTTTTTCCGGGATTTCTCTGGCAAGCTTTTATTCAAATCCCTGACTAAATAATAAATAATCCAACTCAACTGTTAAAAGCATATAATAAACTGAAATTTTATTCAAAGCCATGGTATTAGAGTTTTTTTACTAAAAATTTTCTGAATAAGCAGTAACTGGCACGTGTTGATTAGAAGTCCTTGAAATGACTTTAAGTATAAGTCATTAAAACAAATAATATTTTTTTAAATATTTATTTAAAAGATATTCAATATTTTAAAAAATAAATATTTTTCTAGGTACACCCAAATACTAAATTAAAATGTATAACTAACCGAGACAATAAAATGATTTGTCCATAACACCTCATCCTAATAATTGTCTCTGTTCAAGGCGATCTTGACCATTGTCAGAAAATTACAGAAATAAACATCAGCTATGTTTTTTTCCCGTTATAATACTGTATTAATAGTTCCTAGACATTTTTTATTAACAACACATTAACACTATCAACTTAGGGAGGTATCGTTGGTTTTTACCATGAATTAAAGAGGTTTTGACCTGTATAGTAAAAGTAATGTAACACGACATTAAATACGTAAAGTAGCATATGTAAACGATCCGTACGATTTTTTACCTCAAAACTCTGAGTTTACTGTTGATGTGAAACGAGGTGTGGTGTAAATTTGTTAATGAAGTAAATCCGAATCAAGGTTAATCGGGCTGAAGCGAATCTGGGACTGCCTATGAAAGATTGCTAGTTGTCACTAATAATTTTTATGGTCGGATTAACGAAAAATATGTAGTAAAGAAAAATACATTGGAACGATCGAAGGGAAATTAGGACGAAAGAAATATGATATAGAAAAAGGAATAGTATGTAAATTTATAGAATTGACAATATATACCCACTCTTTCTAAAAATAAAAAAAAGTTCCGTGTTAATCATACACAGATAAAAAAAGAATAAATAAAAATATAGGAAGGACACTAGGGATTAGAATGAGAAAGGATGATAAAGGGTCGCCATGAATATAACCCTACAGGACAGTGGCCAACCTGTCCCCGTAGCCACTCCACCGTAAAGTCAAGTAATTTATAGATTGTACTTTATTTTAAATTTATTTTTTTGCCCATTTATAAATTTAAAAGAGACAGCCTACAATCGCTAATCTGACCACAAACCTATTTTAGACATTTTCAACTGTATATACCAAAGTAATCTGAATATAAGCGAAAAGTAAATTATTAAAAAAAGAAACATACAAAAAATGTCATTGTAAAGCACATAAGAATCCATTTATTATTTTGATATCAGAAAACAACTGAAATCTATTTCAGTTTTTTATTTTTATATGATAAATATGATGATAATTTGGTTACATTTTTATACAAATCCGTGTACAACTTTTGCATGAGCGTCATATCATCATAGCGTCATGTATAGTTGGAATTTTATTTCCAAGTCTTGATATTAATTTTTAAGGTTTCTGTTTCAAGCAAAGTTTTTTGATAGAGTGAGATTTCCAATAGATTTATTTTCTTGATTGACGTCATTTAAAAAAAATATGACCACTTATTGTAATAATACTTAAAATGTGGTGGATAATAGAAGGGATAAGTCCTATTGAATGGTTCTAGAAACAAAAATTCTATACGGAAAAAAGTTTGGTAGATCACCAAAAATCGATAAGCCAAATAGAAAAAGGTTAGTCTAGTATTACATAATGGCTAACTAGACAAATTTGAAGGAAAAACTGTTCCAGTAATTAATTAACTTCAATTAACTGAAAGAAAATTTTAATTCAATTTAATTCCTGAATTGGTAAAACAGTTAAACAAGATAAAAGAAGATAGACCAGAAAAAACACTTACCTAAGTTGCGACTGGGTGTTATACAAACAAAAGGAAAAGAAGTGGAATAAAAATAGCTTCGCCATCTTCAATTTCATTAAAAAAAAAAAAAAAATGAAGTTAGTCCAAGTTTCTCCTCAGAGTATAATCACAATAATCAGGTTAAAGATTTCAAGATTTCATTTTTTTTTTTCAAACCCTAATTGACGTATAATTAAAATAATTTTTTACAAAGCATAAGTGGCAAACATAACTTTAGGAAGCTTTTATTTAAAAAACTATCTCATTTTTCTCTCTGTCTCTATATTTTAGTCAAAACTATACTAGTATTGAGCGTAATACCTTTAACTATTTATTCAGCTCCGTCACCAGAAAGCAGTGACCCAGTAGAGCAGACCTGCGTAACCAAAGAAAAACCAGTGCGTGACATAATTTGGTTTCTTCATCTAGTTTGAGAATTAACGGCTGAACTAACTAAACTAATAGGTTACCTGCAACTGGATGTTTGTTGTTCTGTTTCCTATCAAAATATGGCTCTAGTATTCAAACTGATAATGTTTTTTTTTTCTTTTTTTTTATAAAAAAAATAACATATATACAATGAAAATGTACTTCCTGCTACTAAAGCTAGAGGGAACAATGGTCCAATGGTTACCAAGCTTGAACATGTTACGGCAGAGGATTGGACTAAAGACACTGCAAATGAAATCCGAAAAAAATGGGAAAGTAAGTGGAAAATGAGTGTTTCAAACTTGGGCCGAATAATATGTGAAAAAAAAAATGGAAATTAGGGTAAGAAAGTCAAAAAGGGAAAGAATCATTTTATGCCATTGCAAATTATCGCATGAATTTCTCTAGAAAAATTAAGAATCACCCATCAGCAGAGAATGCACCTTAATAATTACCTTTGAACATATTCTAATGGATTATCCCAGAATGATACATTATACTAATTGTAATCATAATGAAATTAGTGGTTTAAGTTTACTTATAGTTTATGGCAACAACCCCTAAGATCTGTTTTTTCTGTCCCATTTGCTTTTTTGTCTGGAAGAGCATATGTTTATTCGGCTTTGTTTTTGAATCAACAAATTAGATAAATAAACAAAGATCCACAGCTAATTGGGCGCAGTTATACGTGAGGCAATGAAATAGCGAGTGTTTGGCATTATACACGGCCCCGCAACCCCATTCTGGGTTCTTCATTCAGAGTTAGAGGCTTGATTAGGAATTGATTATGTCCCATTCTTTTAAGGGCCAGAAATCTGTTTCAACCAGATCTTTAGCCACTCCCATAGACCTGAATCTTTTCCCTCTTCATAATTTTCATTCCATCCTCATAACCTTGCTATGGGATTTTCCATTCTGAAACAATTGTTAGCACTTAATCAATAGGTGTTTTATAAAAATGGTTTTAGAAAAACTGTGTATCTTTATATAAGATCCATCCCTATGGAACATTATATTACAATTATAAAATTCTTCCACGAAAAGACAATGTCTTTTTTTTTTTTTTTTTATATTTTAGTAATTTAAGAAGGGAAAATTCCTCTGAAAAAGTTTCATCTCATTAATATTTTTTAATAATTTGATAACGCAGACAATTTTTTTCCTCGAAATATTGAGTTTTCGAGCAGCAAGGAAGTTTTAATATAACATCTACTATGAAATTGGTTCTCCTTAATGATTAAATCTATTAATCAAAATTATCATATAATATATATCAATCCTTCATTTCACTGACCTCTTTCTCTCAATTTTCACGAATTTTTTTTTTTTTTTTTTTTTTTTTTATGAAAATATAACTTTATTCTGGGACTTTTAGTCCCCTAAGAATAACAAAAAGAAAACATATTGGTATTACATTTGTCTGACTAAAATTAAATCAGTAGGATGAAATTATATATATGACATATGTACATTATCCTAAATTATATATAGGATAATAAAAATACAAATGGCGATTACACATTGTTCTGAATATCCACAATTTTTACATTTGTGAGGAAGATTGATTAACTAGGAGATGGGTGAATAAATGGTGTTTAAATGTTGCCAAGGAGGATGCGCTGCGTATGGGATTGGGCAGGGAATTCCAAAGGTGGGTTGCACGTACTGTAAAGGATCGCTCAAAGGAGGCTGTTCTACGGATAGGAACATACAGGTCGGTGGGATGGGATCTTGTGTTTAATAGGTGGATGGTCGAACGAGGTGTAAGGAGGTCGAGGATATAGGTGGGTTTTTTTGTTCTGAAGGATTGGAATAGGAAGGAACCAAGGAGATATTGTCGTCTGGATTCAGGAAGAAGAAAGCCTTGCTCAGTATACAATTGGGAGACGTGAGAGTGCCTGGGAAGATCGAGAATGAATCTGATAAGTCGGTTCATTAATCTTTTTAATCTCATCTCCAGTTCACCAGACAGCCCTCCGTATACCAGGCATCCATAATCAAAATGAGGAAGGATGAGAGAGGAAACTAGGAGATGGCGGGTGCTTCTGGGGAAACATCTAGGGAATCTAAGGAGCTGTTTTAGGACTGCAATGGATTTTCGGATAATTTGGGATACTTGATGGTTCCAGGAGAGATGATTATCAAAGGTGAGACCAAGGTTTTTTATGGAGTCTTGGAACTGAATAGGAGTGCTATTGATATATAATAGTGGATAGTAAGGAAGGGAATTCAGGAACGGTTTTGAGCCGATAAGGATTGCTTTTGTTTTTTCTGGATTTAGCCGTAGTTTGTTTTCTGTCGCCCAGTGGTTAATGCTGTTGATGTCCTCTTGAAGTTTTATAGTCGCTTCTATTATATTCGAAGGGTGGCATGATATGTAAATTTGGAGGTCATCGGCATATAGATGAAAGCGGGAGTGACGCAATACGGTGGATAGGTCATTTATATAGACGGAAAAGAGGGTTGGAGAAAGGGAAGAGCCCTGAGGTACACCTTTGGAGAGAGTTAAGGACGATGAAGGTGGTTTATTAGGAATAATAACTGCTTGTGAACGGGAAGAAAGGAAGGACTGGAACCAGCGTAGTGCACTATTGGATATGGATAGGTTATGAAGCTTGGAGAGGAGTATTGAGTGATCGACGGAATCAAAGGCTTTTGAAAAATCGAATAAGACCAGGATTGTAATTTTCTGTTGGTCCATGGCAGAGTAAAGGTCTTGCGTAATTTTTATAAGGGCAGATTGAGTGGAATAACCGGAACGGAAACCAGACTGGAGAGGGTTAAGGAGTACGTTTTGTTCGAGGAAGGATGTAAGTTGTGAATGGACTAATCTTTCCAATGGTTTCGAAAGATTGGAGAGGATGGCAATTGGTCTGAAATCAGAGGGCGTTGAAGGATGAGGGACTTTATTGAGTGGACGGATAAGTGCTTTTTTCCAGGCTGTAGGGAAGATGGAATTTAGTAAGGAAAAGTTGTATATATGCAGGAGCGCAGGAAGGATGGCTGGGAGACTAAGCTTTAACAATTTTACTGGGATTTGGTCATGGCCAGAGTCATTGGTTCGTGATTTAAGTACGGAGGTGATCAATTCATCTGGGAGGATATAGGAAAAGTAGAAGTTATTATCATTAAAGGGAATATCTGGGGGCTGGTAGAGGGATTGAGGCTCGTTCGGAAGGGATTTTGTGAAAAAGGTGTTTAAGTCATCGGGCGAGACTGGATAGATAGTGCTGGACGTGGAGCTAATTACTGAAAATTTCCTGAGGATTTTCCACTTGGATTTAGAATCTGAGGCTTTAGAGAGGACGTTTTGAAAATACTGTGCCTTGGAACGGCGTAAGGAGGTTTGGGTGAGGTTTCGAAGGATTTTGAAAGTAGAATAATCTTCGGATATGTGGGTACGTCTATAACGTCTTCTGGCAGCATCTCTTTTCTTCATTAGTTCTCGAATTTCTGAGTTGATCCAAGGGGCTGGGGAGCGTCTGAACGTAAAGGTTTTAACAGGTGCAATTTCATTTAGGAAGATAAGGAGATTGGATGAAAGGCATTCAACCATATCGTCAATCGATTCAGAGGAATAAATGGGTTCTAAGGAATGAGATAGTTGATCTAGAGATGGGTTTATTTCGTCGGGCTTCGGAGAATCTAGATTTCTCCAGAATATTTGTTTCGGAATGAAGGTAGGAGTCGGAAGATCATAGGATATACGGATTAAGTCGTGGCTCGACAAAGATGGCATGGGGCTTTGTGAGTATGATAAAAGTTTTTGACGGGAGTCGACAAAGATGTGGTCAATTTGAGTATGGGAAAATTGGGTATGATGGGTTGGCTGGAAAGGGACGATGAAGAGGTTGAGGGAATATACCAAATCTAGGAGGAACTGTTTTTCGGGGGAATTAGAGAGAATATTTATATTCAAGTCTCCAGCGATAATTATATTGTTATAGAGAGGGACATAGGTAAGGAGGGATGTTTCAAAGTTTGGATGGAATTTGGCTAGAGGAGGACGATAAATTACTGAGAAGAGAAGGGAAAAGGAGTTAGAGGAAATTTCAGTAAGTAGATACTCAGCATGTGGTGTGTCTTGGGGGGAAGATTTTTCTAGGATTTTGACTTTTAGGCTGTCATGCACAAACAGACCGACACCTCCACCGTTTCGGTCCGTTCGGTCATGGCGGATGAGGGTATAATTTGGAATGGCTACAGAGGAAGATGGAATATTGGGCTTGAGCCAGGTTTCTGACACTGCAATGATGTGGAAAAAGTTATAATGGAAATAATCTATAATTTCGTCGATATGGGCTGGAATGGACTGGGCGTTGACATGACATGTTAGGAGGATATTATTCATAGATATAGGAAGAAAAATTTATTTCATGAGAATGTCCGGGATGGAGAATAGTTGCGAGGAAGGGAACATTTGTTTTCCTTAATCCAACAGTCATTAATGTGACAGAATAATATTGCCTTAAAGTAAACAGATTATCAACTTGTGACCTAATGAAGGTACATCTTATGTAGAAACCTAAATATGAAATAAAATAGAAATGAAAGAAAATAAATTGACTATCAATTTGTGACCTGATAAAGGTGAATCTTATGTAAAAAATTAAACATGAAAATAAGAAAATATAATCGACACCGCAAAAATTAATAGAAAAATGGCTAACGAAAGTAAAATTAGAAACAAAGAACATTAATTTGTCTAAAGATAACAGTACTGTATCGAGGTGACTTAAAGGCTGTTGTCATTGAAAAATTTCCAAATCCTCTGCCTTATTGACGATGACTACTGGCTGACCGTCATCTCGCCGACAGCGAACTCTTCCCCTCGCAAACCATACATATTTCACTTTGCCTGCTATCCTCTTCTGCCTTGCCAGCCAGTACAGATGTCTGTTCCCTGGGGTCATTTCTTCGCTCAGATAGATCTTCTCATCGGAGTCCCAACCTAAATGTCTGGTCGAAAAGTCCTTTTTTACTCGCCGGAGCCTAAGTAATTCGTCTCTGACCGTTTTACGTGTGAAGTGCACCAGTATCGATGGCGGACGGGTGTCTTCTCCTTTCGTCCTTTTCCTTTCTACCTGGTCCAGATCTTCTTCTCTCAATTTTAGGCCCAGGGCTACTCCAATAGACAAGACGACGCCCTCAGGCGTTTCCCCGGTCTTCAGGGGGACCCCTCTTATTTCTAATGATTTATCGAGGTGAGCCTGTTCAGACTGATTTAGACGCACTTCTAAGCTTTTCATTTGGGTTTTAAGGATGTTATTTTCGTTTAACAGTTTTTCTATTAATTCATCTTTTTTTATCGCCCGCTCCTCCATAGACTTGAGGCGCTCTGCGTTCTCGAAAATTATGGTTGATTGTCTCTCCATAGTTTTTTTTATATCTTTTATCTCCTCTGATACCTTTCCAAGATGGGTTAAAATTGTTGAAAAGTTTTCAAGAAGGCTGGTGTTGGATTCAGTTGGGTATTGAGTGCCACCTGGTTTTAGAGTTTGACAGCTCTGACATATCCACTGCTTATTTTTGGTATCACTCTCTATTATTCCACAGCATTTTTTGTGGAATAATTTATTACAAGAGGTGCATGCAATTGATGATTTCTCGTCTCTGGTAACGGGTTGCTTACATGTAGCGCATGGGGCCATCTCGACGGTTGGTAATCAAATGACGATCGTGCCTGAGGCTAGTAAGAGCAGTGGTGGGGAGCGCCGGTTGGTAGTGGGGGCCGATATAGTTTAGTCTATCAGGACTAGTAGGCTTAATACTGCTAGTGTGTTATTCCCTACGGTTCGCCTATCTTATATAATAAATAATGGTTTAGTAAATAAATAATGGTTGAAATCAATGAGCGAAAAACCACAGATATTCAGAACAAAATATTTTACTCACGGATGATGCACGGAAGTGAGAAACTAAAATATTAGCGGTAAATAGTAATAAAGCACACTTAACGATGTTATCTCTTCAACAGCCAGAGCCAGACTGGGTAATTGTACGGTGGGGAAGAATTCTTTCTTTTATATATTAATTCATTCATTATTGTTTTCATGATAACATTGGATTTTTTACTATGGAGTAAAAAATCCTTGGCTATGCCATCCCTCCGACAGGAGATAAAATGGAGATCCCGAGCCTTTGTGATGTCTGTTACTCGTTAAAGGTCCCCATTTTAATTGTACCTGGACAGGCAAAATTGAGGACCCCCATTGTAGAAACGTCCGATTAGCCTTATTGGTAGAAAGTGGCGTTAATTAAACAAACCAATTCATTGAATAATGAAGAAGTAGAAATAAATTCACTAATTAGAGGATTACTTTGGTAATTCATGGAAGCTAATGGAAGTGGATATTTGTATCATCTTTAAACTACATGCCTCATACATTCACGACTCCGTGAAGAAAAAAACAAAAAAGCTGAGTTTTAAATACTATAATCCTTCCTTCCTGAAATTTTATGACTATTCATATACTTTGTCTATTGATAAAAAAAGTTTAAATTCCAACTTAAATAGCTAATTATCGACCACCTGTCATGTGCTCTTTATACTCGTCCATTGTTAAACACTTAACTACACGAACAGATAGAGCAGTCTATAAACTTCACACGCCGATAAGAAGACGAGAGACCTCTCCTCCTTGTATCAAGTGATTTAATCACGTCGGAGATACTGTCGAAATAGCATCACGCCTAATTCTGGGGATAAACAAAATTTATCAACACATTTATTGAAAGTCAATTACATCTATGAAATTAAAGAATAACGTAAAGACTGTAAGAGTAACCAAACGATAACAAGTGCTGGTGTAAAGATCAAATTCATCTGAACCTATTCGGTAACCTTAGAAAAAAAAATTAATTACTTGTAGACTAAACAATTCATTTATACATACCTTAAAACTATTTAGCTCTCATGTACTTTCTTTGATTCGAAAACATTATATTTACAGATGAGTTTTCATAAAACATAATGTAGCTTAAAGAAATACTTACTTTTTTTTGGACATTGACTTTTCCAAAATAGATTCAGGTTTTAAACATTTAATGTGATTTTTTGTTAGGCCTTCATAAAGTATTTTTTTACTTTTGACTACTCAATTACTTTTTTTTTTTTTTTTTTTTTTTTTTTTTTTAGGAGTTTCTTCAGTATGAAGTTTTCCTTAACCAACCTCCTGTATTAGTAGGTTTCTCCATCTCTGCCGGTTCATCATATCCTCTGACAGTCTCCTACCAGCCATACTCTCCATCAGTCTTCGCTTCACCACGCCTCAATCTAACTCTAGGCCTTCCTTCTACCCTCTGCCTCCCAATCCATAATTATCTTTGGTAGCCTCTCGTCACCCATTCGTCTAACATGACCATACCATCTGAGTCTCCTCTCATCCATCACCTTAAGGATATTCTTTTCTACTGCTAACTTTTCATTATGGCGTTATTTCCTATCCTTTCAGTTCTGTATATCCTCGGTGCTATTACCGCAAATTAATAAAAGTAAATTTTCACACTGGAAAACATGTATCTTCTTATACTTTATTTGATTGTGATATTAATTCATTTTTTGTATATAGTAATTTCTTATTACAATGGAAAACAAGGGACTGTTTATTACTCCAAAAGAGCGAAATTTAACCCATTTGAATTCGAATTTTTTATTCGCTATTTAAGTCCTATCAGACCTTACCTATGATAATAAACTCTACATTGTATTAAAGAATGCTTAATTCTGATTAACATGGCAAGCTTAATTAAAAATATTGTGAGAAAACAGTGAAAGAGAGACATTTGTAAAACATAGAGATGGATCAAGCCCCTCAATTTTAATTTCAATTTGAGGGTGTGCCACATTGGGCTTAAGATTAGAAAGATGATTAAAATGGAATAGCAAACGTGCTTCAATGTTCCAAGGGATTAGTTATTATCTCTACTTGGATAGTTTCCAATCTAATATATGACCAAGGGAAGGATCACAAGAAACTTCAGATATATGATTAATAACTTATAAAGGCCAAACGAACCAGAATGTTCGACGCCGATCAACAATCGCTGCTTATATAGTTCCGTCAATTAACTTTGTTTCGCTAATAGTACGGAGGTCATTAATCTTAGAGTGATTCGTTCACTAACCAGCCTCGAAATTCAACATTCTAAATGTTGATTTTCCACTCCCTAGTGGCTGTCAGAAACCATAGGTACTATACTATACTCACCCCTTAGCTATTGCTCTACTCTACTCTCTACACTAAACTCTCTCAACTGAGGTAAGTGATTTTAACCGCACTGATTGATTGTATTTTTAAAGTAGGTAATTTGCTGTTTATATTTTGGATTAACCTGATTTTAAAAGCTCGGTAAGATTTTGAGTCCATCAAAAAAGGCTGAAATCTCAGTCTCTGCTTCTCACTTACAAGAAA
Source organism: Aelia acuminata (assembly GCA_911387785.2). NCBI lineage: Eukaryota > Metazoa > Arthropoda > Insecta > Hemiptera > Pentatomidae > Aelia > Aelia acuminata. Next base: position 100,168,565 of record OU426978.1, read on the forward strand.
ATCCTTAATATAGGGAGTAAGGCTTGAGTCAAGAGAGAGATTTTCCAAGTTTTGGAATTTATATGTTTAAAATAACGGGAGTCACTATGCATTACTACTTTCAGAAATGTTAGTTCCCCATATGCTTGCTAAAGGACATGGTATTGACCGCTTACAGTGATTATTAGAAGTGCAGCAGGAAATTAGAAATAATTGTGTTGTCGAATGCAAAGATATCTTAGCGATCAAGCACGTTGTTTTGCTCTAAGTTCCCTAGTTCAAAGACACCATGAATGGACATCAGGTAGTTTTCAGAAAGAAAACCTAATATCGTAATGAGGAAACTCAGCAGTATCTATTGCTTTGATTGCAAAAAGATTCAATTTGGAGATCGTTGATGTAGGTATTCATTCCTTTTCTGATGAAATGATAGAGGACCTTTCGCATCACAAATGCTGAATAATCAGGAATACGACATTCTATTTAATCCATAAACGAAATACCAGCTGCACAATGTTCCATGCAAAGTTCTTTCAAGATTAACTATATCCAAATCACAACTTTAGGATCTCAATACGAAACAATTTCTAACACCTTCCATCGAAACATCGAAAAAAATATATAATCTGTTGGAACCAAATAAATGTAACGTTAAATTGTTAAAGAAAAACATATGGTTTAAAATCCCAGAACATTTGTTGGAACGAACTAAAAGTTGGAACAAACAGACATAGCTCATATTTTTGACTACAAAGTTCGTGTCCCATCCACGACGTTCTACGATGTTCTAGACCCTTCTCCTTAGAAAAATATATAAGGAGCAATTGACTGGACAGTTAGTCTCGGTTGAGAAGCTTAAGTCATATGATCATCTCTGTGTTACAAAGTGATAATTTTCGAAACCTTTTTTTAATATTTGTGTTGTTATAATTCTTGTGGAATTGACAATTGTTATTTTTCTTTGAATAAATATTATTTTACCCACAGAAGTGTTACAATATATTGCTTATAGACGAATGCGTGACAAGCTTTAAGGATGTGGTGACCACACTTCTTTTATCTCGAATTATGCTGGGAAAAAAAATAGTTTGCTGTTTCAAAACTGATATTAATCTTTTTGAAAAGTAAAAATTAACATTAATATCATTTAGTTATATTTCTTAAATAGCCTGGTTTAGGTATAGATGCTTTATTTTTAATAATATTCCACATACCTTTTTGCCATTACACATTGTTATTACAAAAACTATTTTTCCTCAATGCTGTAACAATGGAGTAGGTATTCGTTGAAAAAATATTGATCTTAGTTTTTATGCGTATTTTATTGAATTGATAATGTTACAGAGGTGAGTAAATATTGAAAAGTTTCTAAGACACATCCCTTGAGGGAGTAGTTTATTGGCTTGGTTGGTGTTCGCCGCGGCTTACACTATACCCGGAAGCCCTTTGAAACCAACTGTTGTAATTCCCGGTAACAACCTTAAAATTACTTCGCTCCACTTACGGGGATGTTGAGGCGTGTATTCTATAGCACTCCCTGCCTCAGCTTTATTCTAAGTTTTAGCTCGCTGATCACTAAAACGGAACATGGAGCTAGCTTATTAAGACTCTAACGAAAGAGGTATGAGCGAACATACCCTTTGCTTTTTCTCCCTAATACATTCACAGTATATGGGATCTTGTACATTCACAGTATTGGGATGTAATATTTACTTCTTCTACTTTTGTGACATAAAACTGAAAATTACCTTACTTAATATTTATTCTGGCTTTGAAAATCTTTATCCTGATTCAATCTTCTCCTCCTTTTTCCATAGGATTTTTATCTTGAATGGTTCAATACATTTGAAAGTGTTAGTTAGTGTCCAGGACTCATAGCAGTATAATAGAACTCGTTTTTCATTGAACTGCACTCCCTTAATATAAGATTTCTTGAGATTTTTCAGGAGAAATCTCTGATTGCGTTACTCATTCGTTCGTTGTTCATTTCCTGTCATAGTGGAGTCGAGGTATTTAAATCGGTCTACACTTGAGAAATTGTTTTTGTAGTGGATTTTTCGGCTTAAATTCTTATAGCTATAAAGTTTTATCTTTATCACATGCAGCCCTATTTTTTCTATTTCATTTTACAAAGTCTTAGTGAGTCTCTCAAGATTCTTTTGACTTGCTCTACAAGATAGATATTAGGTCAGAATATCCTAGCATTTTATAATTCATTACGACGTGCATCTATTGCACACCATTTAGGCATAGAATAATAAAATTAAAAACACTTGTGATAGCCTAACTAGAAAATTGAAATCGGACATAAATTTTGGCAAATAATTAAAGATATGAATAAATCAATATTGAAGAAAATTCATTACTGAAGAAAAAGTAATTAACCTAGGCTAGTTATAAATAACGTTAAATATAACGTTATGTGTACCTAACTTACAATTACAATAACTAAATTTACAATAACGCATATTCTATCCTTAATAGATTTACCCAAAAAAAAAGAAAAAAAAAAAGTAATAAATATTATTTCAGTATATTTAAGCCTATGTAAGCGAGGCTACTAGATATTCCAGGGCTACCAATAACGCACCCACCTATCCGCCCCCCCCCCCTCCGGGTTTGGGAACCTACCAGTTTACCAAAACAAGCAGAAGGAGGCTAATAACAATACACAGGGTACCCAATCCAGTACTTTGTATAAAAAAATATTGGTCCTTGTGCAACTGATAACTTTGAACAACATTAATCCATGGACTTAGACAAATCAGTGACCGCCCTTGAACTTAAAGAGCTGTGTCTATCGGTGAGAAGGGTGCTGCGAAATTGACCCATTCATGACTATATTGAAAACCATGGTTTGAAGAAACTTGAGAGATCCCCCTCCATCATATAATGACAGAAAGGACTTCGCGCGGCCAAAGATCTAATAAGGCTTCGTCGTGCGAACTGCAAAGACTTTAATTTGATATCACTTTCGATTTATATGCAGGGTAATGGTGATCTTTGTTCATTAATAAATATTTATTAATTTCAACTATTTTTTTCATAACGTACTGTCGTGCACCTAATTACTCAATTAATAACGAATTTTTTAGAATGAGCTTATTAGACTTAAGTTCCGGCGGACTCAGCCTCCGAAAATCTATTACTCTCTATGGTTGGAATAGTGTCTCATAAATATGCAAGGTATATGCCGTATCGATTTCATGCTCGGGTCATAAACCATTGCATTTAGAAATTTATCGTTCTGATCGCGGTATTATCAATCAATAACAACATACTAAGCTACAAATTAATACAGGCCAAAATACATCAGTATCAATAATATTGAATCGAACAACTTTAACAATTGTTAAGCAACTATAAATAAAAAAGTTCGTGAGCTGCCGAGCTCAGTCACTGAGGTCACATTTTACCTCAGTTTCATTGTAAGAATGGAGAGAACTACAGAAGAAGAAAATTTTTCATGAATGAACCTACGATAAAACTGGATAGAATCTCAAGACGTCGCCAATTGTTTATACATGTACAGTACGCAACATGAAAAGAAAAGTTGGGTTTTTGTCAAATGTTTTCTCCCAATAATTTAATATAATAATATTTTAAAATTATATAATAATGCTAAAAAATATAAAATATAAAATAATGCTTACCAATATTTTGAAACAAATTTCACAGGTCGTTTATTTAAATTTTACATACTAATAAACAAAAAGTATATTTATTTGCAGAAGTGATCTTTCTATTTTCATGACTCTATTTATTAAAGACTATTATTTTAATATACAAGTTTTTTGTTAGTAAAGGGCTGAACAAGAAAAAAATAAAAATAACGCAATTGTTGTAGCGGTCCCGAAATCTCGAGTTAACGAAAACGATGACCAAGCAGCGGTTCGTTTAGGGACCCTTTCTTTAGCATTCTAAGGAAAAAGAGTGTTACCTGTTTTTTTTTTTTTTTTTTTTTTTTTAAAGTTAGCAACTTTTATATACAGCGAATTCTCGCATTGAATTATCTTTCGTTTAATTATAAAACGAAAAACATTTAGTGTTTGTTGACAAATTATGTTAGGAAAAACCTCGGGAATTTCGAACAATTTAAAGTCTAAGTATATCAAGTCAAAACTGGAACAAGCCGCTAAACATATTATTGATATAATTTTGTGATTGATGGAAACATTTTATCAATGAACATGCGATTACTATTAATGAGACAGAAGCTTTCTTATTTTTGGATAGAGTAACTTTGAATAGGCGATTTCATTTTAATTTATTGAATATCGCAAATCTAAATGTTTCAAGTTCTGTTTATATAAGCATAAAAGTTGACATCTTCAACAATCCATAGTTTCAGTGTAAATTACTACTATAATTTATTATTATCTGGTTAATGTCCTAAACGGCAAAATATGCCTTTACCTTATATTAATAAGAGCTTCTTGGCAGTCTATGATTCGTATGATAGAGGTAGTTTTTTTTTTTCGTGCTTTCTTTTAATGAACAAAGATCACCATTACCCTGCATATAAATCGGAAGTGATATCAAATTAAAGTCTTTGCAGTTCGCACGACGAAGCCTTATTAGATCTTTGGCCGCGCGAAGTCCTTTCTGTCATTATAGGATGGAGGGGGATCTCTCAAGTTTCTTCGAACCATGGTTTTCAATATAGTCATGAATGAATATTTCCCCGTGTAGGTCGTATATCACTTATGATGAATGATTTAAGTTTGGATACATTTTAACTACATAAAAAATGCTGAAACATATAACTATCAAAGTGATATTAAAAATTCACACATAATGACTACCAATATTGAGTATCAGAGGCGGTCCCTTTTCGGGTTTCTGGGAGGAATTGGTTGGTCGAAAAAAAAAGAAATTAATAATAATAATGGATACCCATCTACCAATATATAAGTACTATATTGAATTCTTGTACGTACAGTGCCAGAGGTCTAAAAGCACTGGAGCAATCTAGAGTGCTTGGAGGCTGAAGTCCTCCCCCTTCAGAGGACAGAAAGAAACTTGTTTTCACACTAAAATTACATACTAAATTAAATTTAAATATTAAGCAGCACTTATTCATTCTCAAATAAATAATAACACCTTTTGAACATAAGTGATATACGACCTACACGGGGAAATACTTATTAATAATAGGAAAATAAAAACTCTAGCATACGCGGATGACGTTGCATTGATAGCAGAGGGCCCCAAATCTTTACAATTAATGATTAATGATTTTTCTGAGTATAGTAAAAAATGGAACTTGATAATAAACCTAGATTAATCTAAAATAGTAGTATTTAGAAACGGCGGCAGGAAAGCTAAAAATGAACAATGGTTTCTATCCAACGATATCATTAAAGTCGAAAACGAATATAAATATCTTGGTTTAACATTAGGAAATAACCTATCACTGAAAAAACATTTTGATATAAAAACGGAAAAAGCAAAAATGGCAATAAATATAGTATGGAAACACTTCATGACAAATAATAAAATTCCCTACTGCCAGAAAATAAAAATATTTAATACGGTTGTTAGATCAGTAATAAAGAATGGTGCACAATCGAATTGTTTATTACTTTATCAAAAAACTCCTATATTTACCACAACACACTCCAGGCTACATGATTTACTTGGAAACACAGAAAAGGCCACTGTTTTTATTTACGCTGAAACTACACCACGATTATATCATTAGAGTGTTAAATATGCCTGTTGACCGATTACCTAAATTTTTAGCAAAAGAAATAATAAAACATATTGGTTTGCGGATGTAATAAAAATGATTGAGGACCATAATGCAGGCTTACACATTAACTTTGAAAATACCGTAATACTGAAAAAACACAAAGTTTTCACAAAAATAACATCGACAGGGCAAATAAAACAAAAACGTTTTTGTTGTATAAAAAATTATGTCAGGATGTAAACAAAATAAATTATTTTCAAAATATGAAAATTCGTAACATTAGCTGGGTCTTTAAAGCTAGGTGCGAAATGTTAAATCTATATTTTAAAATATATAACGAGGGACAATTACAACTTTGCTCACTATGAAACCGAAAATAAATTGAAAATAATTTTCATTTTATAGCAGTATGCCCCATTTTGTCCGAATTCCGACTAGAATGCTTCTGTAAGACTGTTCTAACTACTGAAGATATTATTGAAATATTAAACAGCGAAAACTTCAATCCGTTGAAAAGATACTGCAAATTAGCTTGACATTACAGAAGTAGATTGGTAAAGGAGTTCAATCACTGATGTAATAATTTTAGTTCATAGATTTAATTTAATCGTAAATAATTTATTGTTATATATAACTAGTTATATACGTTGTGTTGTGAATTTGTATTTTCTTGCATTATTTGTATATTTTAGGATCATTGTTATTATTAAGTTTAGGATTATTTTTGTGCACTAAAATATTAAAGGGATTTTTTTAAATAGGAAAAGATACACCTATGGTTATTTACATTACTTTCAAATATTAGGGTGATGTTTTTATGAAAGGCAACTAACTCTGGCTGACGGTCACAGTGACCAATGCCACAAAACTGTTTTACTGTTGTTACTAAAAAACTTGTAAATACTAATAAGAAAATAAAAAATTTATTATTATTATATTATAAGTGATACAGTAGGATATATTTTTTGTAAAATTCCATATATGATTTAAGCCACCCCTGATAGTAATTATGGTTGTGCCACTTGTCTAAGGTTTAGAACACTCGGCTGAGGGGTTATAGAAGAAAGACGAAGTATTCCTGAACGTGGATTGTTAGGACGATTGTGAGGACGGAGAAACACTGAGTGAACTGTTGAAAGATGATTAAGCTAAAATAGTTACTCTGTTCCTGATAGAGAAATATCCTATAATAACGGAGTATAACAGAAAATAACGCCAATGACCCTCTAGGGTACAAGAGAAAACAAAGAATAAAACAATTCTTATAAACAAATAGTGCTACACAAAAAAAAATCTGTAAAAAATTAGTTGAGTTAATTTATTACAGTAATCTTCCAAGCATCTACCCCTAATATCCTCTCTAGACCCACCACAGATCAGAAAAATTCTCTTGTGAGGCAGAAGTAGATACAACAAAAAAAAAAAAAAAATGGCTTAAAAAAATAATGGAGAAACTATCACTATGTTATTTTTGGGGGTGTCCTATTTCGGGAGGTAACGTGATCGTAATACAAGCGAAATTGCACCGCGTTTATTTCAGTCCAAAAGAGACGATCAGTTTTATCAGTTCCCAGCTTTCGACTCCTGCTCACTAGACTTCACTTCAGAAAGGTAAATAAACCCCAATTTGGATCAATCGTGGCTTCACTAAACGGCACAGCCTAGAATGTATGCCTAGAAGTAACATGGCGATACTAGTACCAAATAACTTGGAATGGCAGCGATTCATAGATGATTCCCATTAATAATTTCTTATCGCCTGGCCTTCCCTCTGGACCCCATTGTCTGCGAATCTTGGTGGAGAAATGAGGGCAGAAACAATAAGTGAGGAAGGTGGTGGGGGGATGAAGACTCGGTGGAGGGGCTCCATTACGGCACAGTTCATTTGTTAGCCTGGGGGAGTTATTCTTCGAGGGAGGTGCTCTAAGTGTTCCCTCCATTAACACTTGTTTCTCTGCCTCCTTGATTTACGTGACCGGAATGGGTTAGCTCCTACCCACCTCTTTTAGGGCCGCTTAGTTTCCCGTTTTATTGTAAAGATGAACTCTAAGTGTCCAGAATGATAAGGCAACAACTTTGATTTTCAAAGATAATGCATGTGTAAGTGGATCCACACCATTGTTAGTTTTAAATTTTAGTTACCTATAGAGTTATCTGCTCAATCAAACGAATTAAAAAAAAAAAAAAAATGAAAAAAAAGTCATAAGAAATATTTGAAAAAGAAATCTTTTGATTTCAGATTTATACGGATTAAATAGAATGAAAACATTCTACATTTTTAATGATATTTGTATGTTTGATTTAACGTTACTTTATGCTACTAAGGCTAATCGGACGATGCTACAGTGGGAGTCCTAAATTCTGCCTATCCAGGTATAATCAGGATAGGGATCTTTAACGAGCCCCTGACATCGTACAGGCTCGGGACCTCCATTTTACGTCCTATCCCTGATTACGTCTCAATATTTTGGCAGAAGAGGACACAATGTAAAAAATTTACTTTTTTGCGACTTTACGAATTTATCCAAACTGAAATATAAATATTAAATATTATATATCCAAATAATATAAAAATATCCAATAAAATATAAATATTAAATATTAGTTAATTACAGCACACTACGGTTAAAAGCAAAGTCAGGCTTATTAAATTATATTTGATGAATTATATTTTTTTCATTCCAGCTTAAACTGTTTTGTTTTATGAATTCTGTAACAAAGTTGTATCCCCGGAATCGGTCTCCATTTCATTAACTAAGCAGCTTGATCCTACTTTCCATCAATTCGATGAAGCTTATAGAAGTGGATGGGAAGCAGTGAAATTAGTGGGATCAGGATCAGATTGTTTTTAATGATATGACCATATAAAGTTGTATAAATAACGCTAATAGCAATTATTACTGTTCATTCTCCACATCATATCTCGCGAAACTGTTAGCAATTAATCGTTATGTGCACAAATTAAATTCAGTTACCAAGCAAGTATTTACATGTTCCGATTCAGAATCTTTCTTTTGGGGGTAAGTTACAATCTTTGTAGTTACCGGGTCACTGTGGTATCAGTGGCATTGAGCTGCCTCTTTGCTAATCCAATTTGCCAAATTTACCGCTTCTTAACAAATGTCCAAGTGACATTAAAATTATTACATTTTTTGCTTAGATAAACTTCCAGTTTTTCCTCTGGTTTCCTTGTTTATAACCCTCCAGTGTCCCTTTCCTTAATTTGGAAACCCACTAAACATCGGATGGTTTTTGAGACTTGCTCAAAAATTCGTAAACCCGTAAACAGTTTTAAAAAGCTGTTTAAAACTGTTTACGGATACCAAAACACGTTATTTCAACTACTCTTAAAAGTCAAGACACTGAATAATACCTTTATATCACACCTGTTGGTATTAATAGTTTGTATGTAAGCTATTTTAAAATATTAAAAAGAGGAACAAGGCTGTGGATTAGTTACAAATTAATGAAGGAGAAGAAGAATAAATTTTACTTCCTACTAATTTTTTTCTGGCAGAAATATTAGAACTCTCGAGTTACATCATCGTTTCACTGGGCGCCTTTAATAATATTTTAGTGTTTCTTAATCGGAACAGGAAAAAAAAATGGATCAACGCCTTGGGGACACATTGAGCATTTTCAATAAGTGCTATAAAATAAAGTTTGATTTAAGACATAATAAATTGGATATTTTAGTTTTGGTGGTTTCGTTGATAAGACATATAAGAAATATATAAAGATATAAAATATATTTTTGTCTTTGCAAAAGGCTAAATTATCTTTATCTGATATAAGTACATTTTGGCTCTTATTTTGTACATACTGTTGATTTATAATTGCGTACTCAGGCCTTAGTTTATAGTGCAACTGTTTACACAAATTGTGATTCTTTTTTTTGAATACTTTCAACATATTTTTATTATAACAATTTTTATAGTGTTATAATTGTATTTATCTTCAAGGATATTCAATTCAAGAATAAAAATATCAATAAGATCATTTGGCAAGCTTTCGTTGTTGAAAAATGAAAGACTAGATAAAATAAAAGTACCTACGCACGTTGTCCAAAATCAGGAAACGATTTTTTTCAGTATTTTTTTATTATGCTCAAAACCCATAAAAAACTGAAAAAGAAATTTTATTTTATGTTTAAAAATATTTAATAATATTGGATATACCAAAATTAAAATTGAAAATTTACTTCTTTTAATGGATGTACTAATATTGATTCATTTATTAAAAAAAAAAAGGTTCATATTGAAAAATTATCAATTTGTGTACCCAGTTTCCAATTAAAACTCAATTATGTCTGGACTGATTTGGATTCTTAGTCCGTCGGAAAGCTTACGGTTCAATGGTGAATGAAAACAGTTATCTATATAGGCTTGCTCTCTGGTATGAAACAAATCCTTCATTACTTCCATTCAGCTGAGCATAAATGGTTTACATCATTTACGATACCTCTATTTGTACATATACGCTTATAATGCATAGTTCATAGAAATATAAACTAAATGCCTATTGATAAAATATTCTTTTTGTAAAATACTAATTATACTTAGGTAACTCCAAAAATAAATGGGTTTCATTTTATTCATAATATCAATAAATAAAAACATAAATTTATAAAAATAAATTATTTAATTCATATATTTATTTTGAAGTATGACTTATGTGGAACAATTATTTAATTTACTAACTAAATGAAATAGTAACAAGTTTATTAATTGGGATTTTTTTTAACATTTTTATTTTTGAACCAGTCCTTTTTAATTTAAACTGGGGTCGAATTATCATAATCAGTTCATATAAATTCCAGTAAACGAATAATGTAACAAGAGATTATTGTACAAGTAGATATTGATAGTAAATGTATTTTAGTGGCTAAACATTGGCTTTTCCACGAGTACTTTCTACACAAAAAAGAAAAGAAAAAAAATTGAAAACATCAATGTTAATTTGAATAGAAAATGACGTTGGGAATCGAAATGCTAATAAAACGTACTTATTTATTCTTTTCAAGTTTTACATACAAATTTTAATTTAAAGTCATTTAGGAATTCTTTTATTAGAAGAAGTACCTGGTAAAAATACCAGGTACTAGGAAAATTTTTAAATATTTTGCTTTATGTGCATGATTATAATTAAAATCTGCAAGTGTGGTTCTTCGATAAGGGATAATTTAGTTTATTTATGGTTGCCCGAAAGTCACGTGTAGTATCTTTTTTCCTTTTTTTTTTTTTTTATTGTATTAAATTTTTTGTTTAGCTCATTCAAAATAAATTTTTTCTACAAATGCTTTTATATATATATATATATATATATATATATATATATATATATATGGTTTTGTTAAATCTGAAGGCATGGTATTGATAACTTGATAACTGAAGCATTAACTGAATCACTGCTTGCCTGAACACCTAATGGATTAAACTTGTAGTCGATGACCAACTTATCCATTATGCAACTTTAAACAATAGGAACGTTTTGTTTTAGTAGTGTTGTAATTACAGGAGTCAATTTGACGGAATTGATAATTTAGATTCATCTGTTAAATTATCAACATTAATGTGTTAAGAAACATAAGTTACCGTATAAAAACAAAAATAATTTTCAATAATATTTAATTTTTTTATGTTTCGTTTTTGAAAAAAAGTTGGGGTAGTCAAACCCAATAGTCAATTGGCTTAGTGGAGATAAAGTTTCAAAAAAATAAATTGACCTTATCTATCAATTTTTTTATCCTTATTAATGTATTCTATTTTCACTTTTATCCGAGGGATGCCTGGTCTAATTAAATGGGATGTACTTTGGTTAGGTTTAAATTCAATTTCTGAAAAGCCATTAACGCCAAGTCATTTCCTCTGAGCATTTATCGCAACAGGGTAATACCGTTGGACTTTATAATCCTATTTTATTGCATTATGATCCATAAATGTCATATTCGATATGAATACCCTTAAACGAAGTCGCTAGTAAGTTAAAAGTTTAATCAAGTGTAAAGGAGGATAAATTTTATCTAAATATTTATTAGTTATATAAATAGCATCCAAATCAACTAAATTAATGTTTAAAATAACTATAAGTATTATTTATATTAAATTCCCTTAGTTTGATCGGCTTTAGATATGTCGAAGTTAAAATGGAATTAATGTTTAATATAGGAAGTTAGCATACGGAAAAAGTTAACTGAAACGCTGATTCCCAAAAAGCATTTATCCTCATTTTAATAAAATTTAAATAAACGAAAAATTCGTTGATTAGATATTCTACATTATTTTTTCTACATAGCAATTTTAATTTATTAAATTTTGGAACATAACGAAAGATAAATACAAGAAAATTCAATTTTCAGATAGTAGTTACATAAACCTATTCAAAAATAATTTATTTTTATTTGATGATTCAAGAAAATCCTATATTTAATGAATTATGGGACCAAGGAACTCTACATTTTTTATTTTTTTTTACATAGATCTTATTCGCATAAGTTTACATTAAAATACATAAGTTTTATTTACATAAGCTTTGGTATGTAAGTTGAGGTAATTAAACAAATTACAATTTCATTTTTATTTGTTTGTTTGTTTGTTTTTGCTTAAAGGCGTAAAACATTTAAAGTCATCAACGCCTAGTAATTCTATTTTAAGTTAATCTCATGGAAATAAAAAATATGAATTACAGTAACACTTTACCTTTCAAGGAAATCAAATTAAATGTTAAATATTATCAAGCAAAATTACCTGTATGTGTTGGTATCATTAGACAAATTACTACAACTTATTAAGGAGATTGTGTTTTTTCAAAAATTTGAATATTAGTGCAATTGAAGTTTCGTTGTTGGATAGAGCTACAGATAAATTTGGGGTCAATCCTATTTTATTTATACTTAAAATGTACTGAGGACATTCCTCAAATATATGTTTAATGGTCAAAGTTGATTTGCAGTGCTGACACAATGGAGGTGTGAGTTTGCGTATCAAATAAGAGTGTGTAAGCGCAGTGTGGCCTATTCTTAAGCGGGTTAGCACTACCTCCTCCCTGCGGCTGCTGCGGTATGATGTGGACCATGCTTTAACAGTCTTTTTGATATTTTTTAATTTGCTTGGCGGGCTCTCGTCCCACATGCCCTGCCATCTGTCTGATACTTCTATTTTAAGAGGTCTGCCGAGTTCAGAAGGGGTTAGAATAGCAGTACCTCGGCCAGGTAGTGCAAGCGCCTCTTTCGCAGCCCGGTCGGCCAGCTCATTGCCCACAATCCCGACGTGACTTGGAATCCATACGAAATATACTGACTTACCCTGCTCTTGAATCATTGAAAGAACTGATTGTATCCTTATAATTGCTGGATGGTCCGAGTACATGTCCTTTATACCCTTTAGTGCCCCTAATGAATCTGACATTATGACAATATTTTTCTGAGATATGGACCTACAGAAGTGGAGGGCTGAGGCTATTGCGAAGAGTTCCGCGGTATATATGGAGCACAGCTTATGCAGCTTAAATTTATAGGTCGAATCATGGGTTACAAATGAGGAACTAGTAGAATTTTCTGATTTGGATCCATCGGTATAGATTGAAAAATGTTCCGGAATTTTTTCGAGGAGAAGAGATAATTTTTCTTTATATTCAATCTGCCATTATTGAATATAAAGAAAAATTATCTCTTCTCCTCGAAAAAATTCCGGAACATTTTTCAATCTATACCGATGGATCCAAATCAGAAAATTCTACTAGTTCCTCATTTGTAACCCATGATTCGACCTATAAATTTAAGCTGCATAAGCTGTGCTCCATATATACCGCGGAACTCTTCGCAATAGCCTCAGCCCTCCACTTCTGTAGGTCCATATCTCAGAAAAATATTGTCATAATGTCAGATTCATTAGGGGCACTAAAGGGTATAAAGGACATGTACTCGGACCATCCAGCAATTATAAGGATACAATCAGTTCTTTCAATGATTCAAGAGCAGGGTAAGTCAGTATATTTCGTATGGATTCCAAGTCACGTCGGGATTGTGGGCAATGAGCTGGCCGACCGGGCTGCGAAAGAGGCGCTTGCACTACCTGGCCGAGGTACTGCTATTCTAACCCCTTCTGAACTCGGCAGACCTCTTAAAATAGAAGTATCAGACAGATGGCAGGGCATGTGGGACGAGAGCCCGCCAAGCAAATTAAAAAGTAGAATTTTCTGATTTGGATCCATCGGTATAGATTGAAAAATGTTCCGGAATTTTTTCGAGGAGAAGAGATAATTTTTCTTTATATTCAATAATGGCAGTTGTATTTTTTGGAGCATTTGAAAGATTTAAAATTGTTCTGGGTGGTTGAAGGGACCACGGTGGATTTTGCATTTCACTTGCGGATAGCGGTATTTCTTTGAGTTTTGAAATGAACTTTGAAAATCTTTCTGCTAAGGGGAGAGTTGAATGAGGTTTTTGCCGAAACATTGTTGAAAATTTTGGTTGAAAAATGTATTTGTGAGCTGGGTTGTCTTTTCGCAGAGATAATTTGGAAAAATAATTTATAGCAAGTTGTTGTCTTCTAATTGATAGGGGAGGTATGCCTGCTTCTGAACATATGCTGAGAGTGGGACTTGTTCTAAACGCACCTGTGGCCATCCGAATTCCGGCATGATGAACCGTATCAAGTTTAACAAGGGTTCGTTGGCGTGCGGAGCCATAAATAAAGGACCCGTAATCCAATTTAGAACATATTAAGGCTCGATACAGTTTTAGCATGGTGAATCTATCGGACCCCCAAGATGTACCACTAAGGAAACGTAAAATATTTAATTTTCAGTTAGTCGCTGCCCTCAATGATGAAATATGTGATTCCCAATTTAATTTTTTATCAAATATGACGCCTAAAAATTTGTGGTGATTTGCATACGGTATTAAAGAATTTTCTAGTCGTAGTTCAGGAAGGGATGGAACATTTCTCTTTCGGTTAAAATGGACGCACAAGGTTTTTTCTATAGAAATTTTTAGACCTACGGATGTGGACCAAGTATTGATTCTATTTAGAGCATCTTGCAATTTATTTTGGATTGTTAAAATATTCTCGGCTCGGCAAATAATTGCCAAATCGTCCGCAAATAGTAACGGTTTAACGCCTTTTGGTAAGTTATTCCCAAGATCATTTATAGCCAATGAAAATAACGTTGGGCTTAGCACGCAACCCTGTGGGACACCGCTTTTCTGTTCGTGATTTCTAGATAGTTCTCCTCCAATTCGCACCCTAAAATGACGATTATTCAGGAATTCCTTGATAAACTTATACATTTGACCACTGATTCCCACCGATATTAGCTTTTGAAGGATGGTTGTATGGTTTATATTATCAAATGCCTTCTTTATGTCAAAGAATACTGCTATTGTATGCTGTCCTTTGACGAATCCATATTGGACTTCGGCCTCCAATGCAACCAAATGGTCAACTGTAGATCGTCCTTTGCGAAATCCAGACTGGAAGGGTTGGATCAGGCCATTCATCTCTATTATCCACATCAATCTTTTGTTAACCATCCGCTCCATTAATTTACAGAGGCAACTTGTTAGAAAGATAGGGCGATAACTATTGGGCAATCTTTTGTCTTTCCCGTTTTTTAGTATCGGAATAATAATTGAGTCTCGCCAGCTATTCGGAATTTCCCCCTTTGGTCCATAAATGGTTGTAATAGTCGAGTAGCCAATTCAAGGTGTCACGTGGAAGATTTTTTATCATGTTATAATGGATATTGTCAGGGCCTGGTGAGGATCCTTTAACGGATTTTAAGACATTTTCTAGTTCCCACATTGTAAAAGGAAGGTTAGATTTTAAAACCGAATTTGAATGACTAGAATTTTGAAGATCTAATGGAATAGTGGTAGAATTGGTATTTTGATTAACAGGTTTATATATTTCTGAGAAAAAATTAGCAAATTCATTGGAAACGGATGAGGGATCGTCGCAAAGAGAGTTATTAACTAAGATAGTGTAACGGGGATATGTGTGATTTTTAGTGATTTTTCGAACCTTATTCCATACATCAGCTGAAGTTGTAGAGGAGTTAATTGAGCTTAAGAATTTTTTCCAGGATTCAGATTTGCAAAGTTTGAATGTATTCCTGCATATAGCTCGATGTTTTTTATATTCTATCAAATTTTCAGTGGTCATGCACCTTTTAAATTTTCTGTAGGCTCTACGGCGGTCTTTAAGAGCTTTTTTGCAAGTTTCGTTGAACCAAGGAACTGGCGGCCTATATGGTACCCCTTTAGACATTGGTATTGACATATTAGCAGCATTAATTATTGTATTTGTAATTAATTTGCATCCTTCTTCTATACTCACGTCGCTTGGAGGGGATGGAGGTGGAGAGGCCAAGGAACTAAACAGAGACCAATCTGCCCTATCTATTATCCATCGAGGTGAGCTTTTGTGTTTTGGATTTACATGAGTAAATTTAATCAAAATTGGAAAGTGATCACTCCCGTATAGATCTGGGAGGACATTCCAGTTTATAGTACTATAGAGACTTGGACTGCAGATCGAAAGGTCTATAGCAGAAAAAGTCCCATAACTGGAACTTAGGAATGTGTTCTCTCCAGAGTTGAGAAGGATTAGACCTACGGTATCTATAAAATTTTCTATTGCTCTACCCCGTAAGTTAGTATGTTGGGAACCCCACAGAGAGTTATGTCCATTGAAGTCTCCTACGTACAAAACTGGATGCGGTAGTTGGTGGTGTATATCAAATAAATGTTGGGGATCAATTGGTTGGTCATGTGGGAGGTATAAATTGCACACAGAAAACGTGAAACCTAAGTGAACCCTGGCGGCTGCGACTTGAAGATGAGAGTTGATAGTAATGTGCTCTGAATAAACGGATTTGTGAACAGCAAGTAAGACTCCACGGCAGTTATGGCTAGAGTTGGGACCATCTTTTCTATAAATATCAAAATTTTTTATCGTTAAATTTTCATGTGGTGATAGATGTGTTTCCTGTAGAGCAATGCAGATTGGGTTTGTGTTATTGATTAGTATTTTCAAATCGTTAAAATGAGTTTTCAAACCATTGCAGTTCCATTGTACTACGACCATGACATTAATAAAAGAAAGACAGAATTATAATAGATTGTAAAAGAAAAAAGGAACACAAACATATGGTGGTAATAATGTACCTGTAGAGTGATGAGCAAAATTTTTGTTGTTGAGAATAATGAGATAGTAATAAAGGATAAAAAACAAAAGAATATTGAAGAAGAGAAATAATATTGACTTGGAGATATATTTGTCTTGTCTAATGACCTAGTATCTTGAGATATTATGTGATTATTTGGGAAGAGCCCATGAGCATGTAAGATAAAATTTAATGTTGCAAATTTGAAAATTAATAAATAGATTAGAATGGGATATTCATCAATAGATTTATAATGTCCGAAAACAGTTTCAGGAGATTTGTATTTATGTTTGAGTAAAAACTTAAGAAAGGAAAGGTAATATGTTGACAGAGTGAAATTATAAGGATATTGTAAATTTAAGATTAATAAAATCAGATGTAACATGGAAAAAGATTGAATAAATTATTTTTTTTGTTTTCTTTTTTTCTTAGTATTTCCTTTTTGATTGGCCTGTGATTGAAAATCGGCATCCATATGACCTGAGTCCTCGTCGGTCAACATAGAGCAGTCCGAAGTTAATGACTCGCCCGCCCCCTGATCCCGATCAGCTGGCTGCTCAGGTTGGATGGGGAGAGAAGTGGGGGTAGTGGACCGTGAGGTCCGGATAGGAGGAGGTGAAGGGGTTGAGGAAAGGAGAGGAGGAGATGAAACTGAAGAGGAGGATGGGAGAGAAGAGATAGAAGGAAGTGAGGAATTAATGAAAGGTAAAGAGGAAGAAGGAGTTGAAGTGGGGGGAGGGGAAGAGAGAGGAAATGCCGGGGAGGAGGCTTTCGAGGTCATGGCCTCCGTTCCGACCGATGTTGACCGCGACCGAACGGCCGGGATGCCCACTTTAACTGTAGGTTTTGCAGTCGAGGGGGTAGCAAATGTAAAGTCTACTTGTACTCCAATGTCTTTCTTTTCAGCACATTTCATAGCTTCTGCGTATGATTTAACAAATATATTTGGTTTAGTTTTTCGTAGAATGTTTTTAGCTTCTATGAATGGTACTTTATTATTGGTCTGGATTGATTTTATTTCTTTTTGTAATTTAAATATCGGACACCTGCGGTCCAGGGCATTGTGGTCTCCCTTGCAATTAATGCAACTAGGAGGTAATTCGCACTTGTTGGTTTCAGAATGTCGGACTTGACCACAGTTGGCACAAAGTGCAATTTTTTTACAATGTTTCGTAGGATGTGAAAAACCCAAACAATTAAAACAGCGATAGGGGTTGGGTATAAAGGGTTCGACTTTTACTGTTAAGAATCCCATTTTGAGTGTTTCGGGGGGTTTGGGTATTCTAAAAGATAATATATATGTGTGGGTAAATTTTTCAACACCATTTTTCTTAATTTTAATTCTTACTACATCAGTTACAATTTCTTTTAATTCTTCTTTTATTTTTTCGATAGTGGCATATTGCAGGTCAAAACACCTGATCACGCCTTTAGAATAATTGAGTGTGCGGTGGGGACTAACATCAATTTCGAATTGTCCAGCAAAACTGGTTATAGCCAGTAATATTTCCGATTGTTTAGGATTGGCCGTCTCGATTAACAAATTCCCATCGCGTAGCTTCCTAATATTTTTTACAATACCGACAGCGTTTGTAATAAATTTATTGATAAAAAAAGGGGATACATTTTTGAAATTGTTCTCATCTTTTCTGCTTATAACTAAATAGCTTGGTATCGTTGTACAATCGACATTCGAAAAATTAATATTATCTAATTTACAACTTACTCTCACTCTTTTTCTAGGCTTTGAATGGGGACTGGGCGGATCAGTCCCATTCATTATGAGGTTAGGTACTTAATAAACTTAAAAAATTAGAAAAGTATATAAAAATTATAAACAGATTAGGAAAAATATTAGAAGATGTATATATATATATGAGTTAACTAGTACTATTTGTTAATTTTCGATCTATTAGATAACAAAACAAGTACAAGAAAAATAAAAAAGCATTTTTTATGCTTATCTGGCCGGAGCACGGAAAGCAACAGCTTCTGCCACTTCAGGAAGACTCCTGCTACTAAAATAACTGATTTTACACACAATTTACTTCCAATTTACCACTTCAAAACACTAAAATTTTAGAGAGAAAATATAACCTTACTGCACACTTTGTCACCATATGAACATATGATCATTTTTATTTTTTTATCTAGGTTCTACATGTTTTTTTTTTTAAGTTTTTAATATTGTATATTTTAAAACATATCATCTTCTTAAATTGGGTTAAGATATTACTTAGTTACGTTTATTCCATATTTAAAGATGGAGAAATTATTAGAGAGTCATTCCATGTAAAATCAACACACTTTTTTTTCCTCACTATATCAGATTTTAATGAAATATGGTACATAGGATACCTTCATATAGACTAAAAAAAATACCAAACTTCAGCTGATTATGAATTTGATATCTAAAAAAAAAAAAAAAAAAAAAAAAAAAAAAAAAAAAAAGAAAAAAAAAAAAAAAAAAAAAAAAAAAAAACTGTAGTTTTTCTGACGTGGGTGCAGGAGAATACTTCGCACATAAATACGATTAGTCAAACCAAAGGTTTAAAATGTTGAATGCTTCAGGATAACTTCAACTAGCACTACAACACTAACTTTAATTAATAACAAAAAAATATAACTTCAAATATTTTTTTACTTTTAGCTATTTTTTTTCCTAAGCATTGGATTTTTGTTGCTTATACTAAGTAGACATGGAAAGATACAAAATACTACAATGTTACAATCCTTTGAAAAAAGACAAGCATTCTGTAAAAGATAAAACAATATTAAGAAATGTGACAAAATGGATGTTTCAAATCACAATATCCAGAACTGGACAATGCTTCAAAGATTTGTGACAAGTGTAGGTAAGAAATTAGTTTGATAAAAAACTGTAGCCTTTTTTTTTAAAAAGAAGCTTAATAGCAAATAGGTTTTTTCCATCCACAAGCAAAACGTACATTTTTCAATAATTATTTTAGGCATGAACCCATTGCTGTCCAATCATAATTTTTATAACACTATAAAATAACAATATATATAAATATAATAAATATAAACTATAACAACCTTATCAACTCTGCTGATTTTTTTTTCAGATTTTTAAGAAATGGGCTTTTTGAGAAATTCAAATTTGAAATTTTGATTCAAATAAAAACAATATAATATAAAAAACAAATTTCCACTCAACCCCTATTGAGTTTCATGTCATAAGGAAGGCCATAGATTCAGCTTTAAAATTACATAAATTTCAACTCTCTATCTTGCCAAGAAGAGCTGCAATTTTAATTTACAGATGATGCGACAGGTCAAAATCGTGTTTTTCAATGAGTTTACATAGCTATATTTTGATATTCAGCTGAAATTCGGTATTTCTTTTAATCCATGCGGAGATATATTATGTACCAAATTTCATTAAAATCTAAAATGGTGAGGGAAAAAAGTGTGTTGATGTGACATGGAATGACTCTCTCATAATTTCTCCATCTTTAAATATGGAATAAATGAGAAAATTCGTATTACGTATACGTACGAGGCTAAAATGAGGCATTTTATTTCTTTATTCTTTTAGCGGAAATAAAATTCAGTACTGATCAAAAGTATATGACAGCTCAAATAAATGATGGTAGAAACTCTAGCCATAATAAGCTCAAAAACCTATAAAATATTGTAATACCAAATATTACAAAAATAAATATTTTTCTTTCAACTAGTTTGAGTCATACCTTAAATGCTAGTTTTACAAATAATTTAATATGCGCTAGTGCCAATCTACTTCGGTAAGCATTAGAATAAAACAAAATGCATACTTTGTGCCTTTTCGAAGAAATTTTACGGCCTTAAATATTAAAATACCTTTTTGACTTCTAGACTATGCTCAAAATAAATTGACTGAAATATATTTTCTTATGAATCTTGAAAATAATTCTATGGTATTGAGCCTTTCATCAGTAAAGAGAAAGAAATTACAATACTCGTTATGTCTAACTTAATTGGATGATTTGAATCCATCTTGTAATCAACCACAGGCGCTGAAGCTTTGGATGCCAGTCAACCACAAGCTACCTCATTTCGATCATCACTCTGTGAATAATTGGACATTTCCTCATCAACTACGATTTAATAATTCAGTTTAATTTACCATCATTATCATTAAATTAAACAAAATCATTCCTATCAAAGGTAAATTTTAAATTTCACTCTTGCCATTTTATATTAAACTAGCTGTGTAACCCGGTTTCACCCGGAGAATTTCATTTTTTAAATCTATAAACTGAGACTTTTATCGGCTCAAACGGTCGATTTTCTAAAAACCAATGTAAAGCGAAATCAAAACGATTATTATAACAATAAAGAATATACCCAGAGATCGGCTGAAGTTATGCAATTTTAATATGGACAGGTGTTCGCACCTGGTCTGAAAGAACCACTGAGCGAAATCTGGAGAATTAAGGACAAGCGGTATGGATTTCTATAAAGAACAAACAGAATTTCATCTTTATATACATAGATTATAGCTGTATATGCCAGTTTCACATGGGGAATTTCATTTTTCTAAAGAAACGGTCGATTTCGTAAAAAAAAAAACATTGTAAAGTATATGATGATGTCATTATGATTTTTATAGCAATAAATAATATCAGCTGAAGATCGGCTGAAGTTATGCAATTTTAATATGAACAGGTGTTCGCACCTGGTCTGAAAGAACCACTGAGCGAAATTTGGAGAATAAAGAATATCAGCTGAAGATCGGCTGAAGTTATGCAATTTTAATATGGACAGGTGTTCGCACCTGGTATTAAAGAACCACTGAGCGAAATTTGGAGAATATAGGACAAACGGTATGGATTTCTAAAAAGTACAAATAAACAAACAAACAAAATTTCATCTTTATTTAACCGACTTCGAACGAAAGAGGAGGTTACTCTATTCGATACGTATGTGACTTATTTTTACTTTCACTTACCTATATATGAAATATATAGTAAGTGGAAGTATTGCGATCGTGAAAAATTTCGACTTCCGGTTTTCAACGGAAATACATGTTTTGGGACCCCCTGAGTCGAAATAACCAAGTCCCGCGAAATGGTCTGTGTGTGTGTGTGTGAACAGACTAGCTCAAAAACTACAAACCGTGGGAACCTGAAATTAGTTATTTAGTGTAGGTATATGCCCGCGATGTGACAGCAAAAATTTCATCAAAATTGCTCAAAGGGAGGGGGTACTTTATTTAATAACTTTTTACGTTTTTTTTCGATTTTCTCAAAAACGGCTCTAACGATTTTGATTAAACTGAGTATTTGACCTATTTATATGCCCGAAATATGACTGTAAAAATTTCATCAAAATTGATTAACCGGAGGGGGGACTTTACTCAATAAATTTTGTATCATTTTTTTTTTTCTATGGGTGTTCACCGATTACTCAAAGATGGACGGACCAATAGGAACGAAACCTTTTGCATCTTGTAGAGTATTTTTTTATATAGATTCAATTCAATATCTATATGAAAAGAGCTGCACTGGATTCATTATTTATGATAAAATATTCATATCGTAACGTGAAGCTTATGAATCATGTGAATTGGGCTATACATTGAAAAGAGTTCTAGACTTATTGTTGGAACAGGTACCCAAGTGTTGACGAAAATTTAGCTCTTTTGTATCACAAAATCCTGAGTTAAACTTCTTGTAATTAAAGCTCTATAAAAGGTTTTTAATAAAAAGACCTATTACCAGTTAAAAAATCCCAAAAATGCGCTTAATTGAAAATATTTGGAAATGGAACATGTCTTTATAGGAAAAATTGGTCTATCTTTTACTACTCTTCAATCAATCGCGTTTTTGAAATTTTTTTAGGAGCATTTTCCCCTCAAATCTCTTGTAGAGTTTAAATAAAAAGAAATATTTTTTCAATCAGCCATTATAAAAAATACCAAATTCTCATCGACAATCAGCAGATTTTTTTACCATTCTTCAAGTCATACAATAACCTGTCAAGCACGGGGAAGGATGGCACCCAACAGTACCTCTTCCCTGGCGTGATTCTTTTATTAAGATCCTGAGAAAGGAAGAGATCTCTAATCCAACGCCTTTTTAATCCCATCCTCACAATTAAGGACATTTCATCCGTAGCCATATCTCTTATAAGGAGGTTAGTGTGAAAACGTTTATAAAAGGGCTTACAAAGAGTTTTTGTAAAGAGGCCGACTGTTTGCGTGTGAAAGCCAATATGTAAGGTTAGAATATTCACGAACCAAGGTGAATTTGAAATGCATTATATTTTTGACTGTGAGGTTAGAAATTTTTGTCAATGCATTTTTTTGGTAATTGCTTATATCTGTGAACAGAATATCCATGTAAGTTCAAAATAAGTATGTGTACTTTTTCGTTTATGTTTTGTCTAATTTATTTTTGGTCTAAGTCTTAGTTTTGAGGATTTAGTGGGTAAAGTAACTTTAGTCGTTTATTAATAGTTTTTCTTTTCACTTCAACATGCGTGCCCCATGTCATCCTTCTATCAAACGTTAGTCCAAGATACTGCACAGTGCCTGTTTGGAGGAATTTGGACGTTTTATATTTAAATTTGAAGGCAAATATTTTTTTCGGATATTAAAAGTTATATGTTATATAATAAAAGTTATATGTTAAACAAAACTTTAAACACGAAATTTTATTTTAAATTATCCACTATTCTAAATGTGACCTATACGATTGTCTTGGATTTCTTTATTAATTAGCTAGAGGATTTCGGGATAAAAATATGATAGGTGAATTGAGTATTAAAAAAATGTTACATGAATTAAAATTTATAATTGTTTTCTATTATTCTATTACTTCCTATCATAAAATTAATGAAAATTAGCAAACCTGAGATAAAAAAAAAAAAAAAATATAATCCTTTTATATGGTTGATGATTTATTAAGCAATGATGTTTTTTTGTTATTTCACTTATTACTAAAGGATAAATATCCAAAGTTTAACACTTCAAAGCCCTACAACAAAGGATCGTAAAGAGATATTATTTTTCAATCCTTGACGGTCTACCTTGTAAGTTGAATGCAAAGGGGAGACAATATTAAGCTGGCTGCCCGAACCTTCTCAAGTAGCAGTTCGAACAAGCTTTAAGCTACTTTTACTCACAGTAACTCAGAAAATATATTTCATTTCCGCGAAAAGGATTTTTCCTCTGAGACTAGTTTCAACGGATAACTATTTTAAGAATTTTTTAACCTTAAAGTTTTCTAATATAATATTTGATTCAATGATTTAAGATTATGCTGTTTCGAAAAGTAATGGAATAAGAATCAGTTAATTAGTGCTCTAGAAAGCAGAAAACATTCCATTTTGCAATTTAATTTAATTTTGTTTTTCTCGGCAACTAGAGCACCTTGAGCGGAACCCTCAAAGATGGGTAAAATATTTTTCGACTCATAATCACCAAAAAAAGTTTGGTTGAAATCGATAATCCATCAGCTGTGAGCTCTTCTTATTAGGGAATGATCAAGAGACCGTAATACAACGAACAAAAAAAGATTAATGTAGTGTCGAGAAAATCTTGTTTAAATATTTATGGTACAACACATCTGGAATCACGTTTTAATAATGCGAATTCGATTCAATCCATGGTTTATCACTAACGAAAAATAATGGTCGCAACAAATAAAAAATTATACAGTTTCAACCCGCGTGTTCACTTTAATATTTCAGAATGGCGAACTAGGCCGAGATATCCATGTGACTGATAGGAATCTGTGCCCTGGGGAGGAAGAGGCGACAGAAAAAAAAAATAATGAAAAAAAGGCCTGATATAAAATAAACACTGTTCCAGGGCACTCTATCCCCACCCCCTACCCCTCACCCTGTCTCTACAAACATTGACTTAAACCGACTCCAGCCCGGACCGCCCAACGCTCCTCCATTTTATTGGTAAATCCAATTTGTTCGCTACTCCTCTTCGTTTATTTTCTGATCAGTCCCCCTCAACCGTTAAAACTAGGTATCTGACAAAACAATCATCATTGAAAAACTAAAAGGGGGCTTTCCGAACTCGAGGGACCAGTGAAATAGGAGACCAGCCAGTCCTGTTCTCCCTTTGTATTTTTCAATTTGAAAATATTCTCTGAAATACCATTGTCACAAATCCTGTCTACAAGTTAACTGATTTTTTTTGTTCTTTGAAGGGAATTGCAAGATAAAATATCTGTCCATGGTTATTTCCTCTTTGAATTTTATAGGATAGATAGAGTGGCTAACGCTACAGTTGATATATTTTATTAAATGAGGAAGAGTTTGTAAATTACTTGCTACTATATAATTGTTTTTACACAGTATCGTTCTGATATAACGCTTGTTAGATTGCTATTATACATAACAATAATTTATAAAACTTTAGCATTATTCATTAATAAGACATGAAAATTCCTCTTATAAAAATGATGTTTGATTTATTTTCAAAAGATAATATCTGCTATCTTCATGCATAAAAAGAAATATGAGTTATATTTTCAGGTTGTTCCAGACTAATATCTCTGCAACGATAGTTTTTCTGGAGGGCTTTAATGATCATACAACAACATGATGTATACGTCTTATTTTTAAAGCAGTTCCTGTGCTCAAGCATAAAAAGATTGTTTAAGGCTTTATAATGGAGTAAGTTACATATTTCTTTAGTCTTCATGCTACAATGAAGTCAGTTTAAATAAAGCCAAGTTAATTTTTTTTTTTTTTACTTATACCATGGAAGATTAGGAGTTTCTTTTATCAGACCCTAACTGCTTTATAAATGTAAGTTAGCCTCCTGCTTTTTTAAACTTATCAGCTAAAATCTAATTCTATCTCATCTCTTGTCAGGAAAAATCATTAAAAATATTTTATTTTATTCTTTATGTGCAATGAGACTTTTATAATGTATTTATATATTAATAAACATTTTATTAGAAAAATGAAAATTATGTGAAAAATCTCAAGAACAATTAAAATTTAAGATCTTGCTTAATTCAGAACAATTCAAAGCTTAATACTCTAATTACAATCTGGTTCAAACAGAGGAAATTTCAAATCAAATAATTATATAATGAAACAGAGAGAGAATTTTATATTATTCACTGATACACCAATGATCATAAAATCATGACTTAACTGGAAGTCACTGTCCGTGAAGATTTGGCGGCAACTTTCGTTTTCGATATTATGTTATTTATTATCATTATTTTATATGAGGAAGAGAAAGGGGCACATTCTTAAAGTAAATAATCATTATGGGCGACATCAGAGTATCGGATGTAACCAGCAGTGTAGGAGTTAGCATATGGGGATCAGTAATACGAGAGGGCTAAGGTATTGTAGAAAGAAGACCCACGACTGAATGAACGACATCACAGTCTAAGCTGCATGCATGATTCCAGCCTCAGTTCTTCCGTTACTACTGATATACTGATACACATTATTAGCACCATATTGCAATAGATTTCTTTAAATAAAAAAAAAAATTAAGATTTTGCACACCACATTATGCTTATATATAAGTGTTTTTTTTTAATATATAACAGTTAGTACTATAAAAATAACATCTCTCCATATATAAGAGGTTTTGTCCTGACTGACAGAATCAACGCAGAGCAAAAACTACTAATGGTAGAAACTTGAAGTTCGGAATTTAGATTGTAAACGCGATGTTGGTAACCACTAAGAAAGAAATTTCAAAAATGTAACCCCTAAGGGGCTTAAATGGCGAAATCGTCGTTTAACTCTAACGGAAATCTATTTTTGAGATTTTGAACCATATGTTTTTTATTTGAATATCGATTTAACGTTACAATATTATTAAAATAGGCATTCAAATAAAATGTGGCTACTGATTATTTAAATATTAGTGGTAATCAAATTATGCACACTGTGATTCCCATGATTGGGGATAATGCGTGTTTATTTCGATCTCTTCTCCATATATAGAGCAAAAACTACTAATGATAGAAACTTGAAGTTCGGAATTTAGATTTTAAACGCGATGTAGGTAACCACTAAGAAAGGAATTTCAAAAATGTAAACCTTAAGGGGTTTAAATGGCGAAATTGTCGTTTAACTCTAACGGACACCTTTTTTTGCACTTCGAGAAAAAAATATCTAATTTGGACTCATTTTAAAGATCTTGATAGGACGAGTTTAACTCGAAAGCCCCTACGGAAGTCGAAAACCATGTTTTAGAGCCAAAAATGAAGCGTTCACGACGAGTAAGCAATTTTTTGTTTCGGCGGTTTTAGTGAACTCTCTCCATTGCGCGTCTCCCTCTTTTCTACCGAGCCGGCAGCTTCCCCCTTCAACATCCCACCTACCGGATGTTCCGATTCTACTAAATCTCTTTAACATCAGTTAACATATCATATTAAATACATACCAACATAATGATCACAGAATTGATTTTAAAGGCTCGCGGGCAAAGCCGCGACGGGGAATGCTAGTAATTTATAAAAGAATAATAATAATATAAAAGAATATCTCAGAATATTTGATTTAATTGATAGCTTGAGACTGATTTTGTTATATTAAACCTAAAGGGAACTTAGAAACAAATTTTAAAATATCAGTGTTCTGTGTTCTTGCTTTTTAAATGATAAGCAGCCCTAGCCGTGTCATTATTTCATGTCAGTTTAAACAAAACATTTTTTTTACCTTATTGATGTTTTCCTTAAAGTTTTATCAATATATAAATTAAAATTCAATGTAGACTTAAAGACAGGTCTTCGAGTATTTAAGGAAATACTTCATAAAGAGATTAATAAAAACTAAAATTGTAATTTTCTTTGTTAAATATTTAAAGCTAACTAAGTTGTGAAGAATAAAGTAGAAAATCCTTTATGATATTTAAGCCCAATCATACACTTCAAACACCTAGTTATCTTCTTCCTGCATAATTCATGAAGCCAATCTAACTTAACGTGGCCTTCCTTGGGGGATCAACACATCATTATCTTTGCAACCAGGAACTTTGATTTTCTCCATACAGTACGTCAAGATAATTACCTACATTGTAAAACTATGTTTAATGTAACATTTCATGGGTTGATTTTAAACTAACTATTTTAAGGATCGATGAATCGAATGGGAAGAACAACCAATCAAGTTCAGAAAATCAAAAGTGTGGGAGGAGAATTTTTCAAAAATAGATTTAAATAAATATATAAAATATCAGTAGAATATAATACTGCATTTGTTTTCTGAAAAATGAAACACTTTGTTATGGTTAAGGCAAAGTAATTTCCCTGTTCTTGGAAAAGTTTGCCACGAAATGAAACTCAAGAACATTTTTTAGGTTATTTAAAAGATTATTTTATACTTAATGAGATTAAAGCCATTAGAAAACACCTGCAACAGTATAAAGTCTTAAATGTAGGTCTGATCGATGGAAGCACACTATAATTATTAAGAGCACTAATCCACGGAATTCCAAGAAAGGCTGAGTAATGATAACCCTTTTTAAAGCAGAATTTATGACTTCTTTAGGAGTATTGACCATGGTGTTTAATAATTTGTATTACCAGTTAGTGTATATTCGTACAAATCAAAATAAAATTATTCGTTTTATTGCATTTTCCCGCTTTGTATACCATTTTCAATCTTAAAAGTAGCCATTTATCTGCGATAAAACGACCATCCCCTCCATAAAACAATATGGAAAAAACGCCTTTGCGAACGGAATTATTAATATTACTGCGACTATAATCTGGCGTTGTATGTTTTGCCATTCTCATTCTAAACTGATATACTTTGAGGCATTACCACCTTCTTGCCGACGTCTAGTATGTATATTAGTAACATTAAAAAGATGCTATTGTGTTTAGGATAATTCACTTGTTTCCTGTTACTATCACCAAATGTTCAGTACAAGTGTCATTATGTACTATTTTTAATCTTTACCTTACTGTTTGGAATCATCTTTTAGGTGATATGTTCCTAATTCCTCAATACGCACTAAATAAAATTAAATTTTACATTTGAAATTTGGGGTGTTAGCGAAAGTAATTGCGAATTATTGAGACGGTTTTTGTTACATTGAAAAATTTAACTTTGAAAAAATTTGCAAGCATTTCTACGCCCCAAGTTAAGTTAAGTTAACAAAGTGATGGGAATAACAGAATGAGTGCGGGAAATCCATATCAAAATTACTTTTTTGTAGGTATTTCTAAAAAAATTCATTTGTGATTTTATAGGATAAAGCGTTTTTTTTTAATCAATCGTTTTTATCTAACTTTTTTTTTACTTTCACTTACCTATATATGAAATATATAGTAAGTGGAAGTATTGCGATCGTGAAAATTTTCGACTTCCGGTTTTCAACGGAAATACACGTTTTGGGGTCCCCTGAGTCAAAATAACCAAGTCCCGCGAAATGGTCTGTGTGTGTGTGTGTGTGTGTGTCTGTGTGTGTGTGTGTGTGTGAACAGACTAGCTCAAAAACTATAAACCGTGCGAACCTGAAATTGGGTATTTAGAGTATGTATAAGCCCGCGATGTGACAGCAAAAATTTCATCAAATTTGCTCAAAGGGAGGGGGTACTTTATTTAATAACTTTTTAAGTTTTTTTCGATTTTCTCAAAAACGGCTCTAACGATTTTGATTAAACTGAGTATTTGATCTATTTATATGCCTGAAATATGACTGTAAAAATTTCATCAAAATTGATTAACCGGAGGGGGGACTTTACTTAATAAAATTTGTAACATTTTAACGTGTCTTTTTTATTTACTCTAAATCGGTTTTAACGATTTTGATCAAACTTGGTATTTGATGTATTTATATGCCAAAGATGTGATAACCAACATTTCATCACAATTGATCATCCGGAGGGGGGTCTTTACTTAATAAATTTTGTATCATTTTCACGTGTTTTTTTTTTATTTACTCAAAAACGGTTTTAACGATTTTGATCAAACTTGGTATTTGATGTATTTATATGCCAAAGATGTGATAACCAGCGTTTCATCACAATTGATCAACCGGAGGGGGGACTTTACTTATTAAATTTTGTATCATTTTCACGTGTTTTTTTTATTTACTCAAAAACGGGTTTAACGATTTTGATCAAACTTGGTATTTGATGTATATATATGCCCGAGATACGACTGTAAAAATTTCATCAAAATTGATCTACGGGAGGGGGGACTTTACTTAATAAATTTTGTATAATTTTCACGGGTTTTTTTTTTATTTACTCAAAAACGGCTTTAACGATTAACAAAAATAAGATATGAATGTAGAAAAATGTGTGACTTTGGGAAATGATATTTAGCAAAACACGTCAATTTCTAATCTAAGTAAGTTGGTAAGTGAAAGTTGTGTGTTGCGCGCACGCACCAGATTTTTTTAATAAATGCAGTAGTTAAAATTAAATACGCTAATAGCTAAAAAACGTAACTGGCCTACGTCTTCTGAATAAGACGTCTTACTTACTCTTTCTCTAGTATTTTTCTACTCTCAAGGGTACGCGTGCTTTAGTGTTTTACAATGATTACGGTGACAAACTTATTATCAAGAATCTCTTCGCAAAAATCATATAAGGAAAATTTTTACTCACTCTAACAAACACAGATATCTTATCGCCGTGGGTCATTTATTATTTAGGATGTTTCAGATGACTTTGTATAAGGAATACCGACAAGATTAAATTTATATTAAAATTGATGAATATTCTCTTTCTGACCACTATTTTTAGACAATATATTCATTTTCAGTTGATGATTAGCAATGGATGTTTGGATGACCTAGTTTGGCGCTAACTAGGCCAGAGAGGGCCTAACCGGCTAAGACATGACCACAATGGGCAGCCTACAAGATGAGCCGGACTGTTGACAGGATTAGATAGCTATTATGCAAAGGCTGCAAGATAGCCCCCGGGGCAGATGTGTCCCCCTTTCGTTATCCACAAAGGATTTACTGGAACCCATGGTGGCGGCTTACATAATGAACTGAACCTTGTCCCCAACTGAATTATACGGATATGGGAAACATCTATGTAAGGGATCAAATACCATATAATTGTGATATTAATATTAAGCATTAACTCTTTTTTAAACAATAAACACATTGATATTAATATTAAGCATTAACTCTTTTTTAAACAATAAATACATGGTTGTTAACATCTGCAAAAGATTATAATATAGGAACCTCTATGTATATATATATATTTTTTATTTTACTGATTTTGTATTACCTGTATTGAACAAACGATAATGCAATTTTCTGTGATAATTAATAAACATAGTGATCCCTTGTATGTATAGAGCTTAATAATGGTTATACCGTATCCATCAAATTAGCTCACCCAACTTTATTTGGTTTTTGGAATCAATGAATTTCCCATATTCAGTTTCATTGTCTGAAACCACTTTCGAATATCTGATTCCCAGCAGTAGCATCAACCGCAATTTCCATCATCGCGTGAACGTTGCTTTCAATGGCTCTTTAAAAAAACATGAATGAGGACTTGATTTCTCTGTGAGTTCTACGAAACATTTCCAATGTCCATTCTAAGCAAATGAGATCAATTAAAATCTCGTAAACTTCTGTATCCTTCCAAAAAAGTTGATCCTCTCTCACAAGACCTAATAATATTCCAAGGATTCTTCTTTTAAAGTACCAATAGATATTTTTCGTTATTCTTGTTAATATACCTTTTCAAGGATAGGATTCAATAAAATAGAATAACAAACTAGAAAGCAAAGCAAAGAAAAAAAAAAAACGTAACTGGCCAAATACTAAAGTTATGGAACATAATTAGACTTAGTTTTTAGTCATTTAAAAAAAAATAATAGTAAATACTTCGAAAATTAAAAAATATACATTGAATAATATATTGATTTCCGAATTAACTTCAATTAAATTGAATTTAATTAAATTGAATATAAATTAAAATAACATTCTAAACGAAAAATTATATCCGTATAATTCAAGTCAGAATAAAATGATGGTATAAATATTAATAAATGAATAATAATCTTATAGAAAATAAAAGTAATACTTATTTCTGCTATTTAATATATTTCATGTAAATAAAAGTAATTGCAGAGTAAGAAACAAGAGGTATGTATACGAAACTGATTTTATAAAACACATTGTTACTGGGAAAGAAAATAAAAATCTGGTGTGATGCACGCAACACACAACCTTCACTTACCAACCTACTTGGGGTGGAAAACGACGAGTTTTGATTGATATGTAAACGCTATATATAGGAAATTCACATTAAATAGCATTATCCACACTATTTACTTAAAAAAGGCATTAATGCACATGCGAACTAGTTGTGATTTAAGTTTTCTTGGAACCTACCCATTATTATTTTTATGTATAAAATGTATCTGGGCCAAAATTTTCGGTACTATCTACATTTTGTGACTTTATAAACTATACATTAATCTTTTAGAGAATTTTTCTCTCTAGTTCCACTTCTGTAGATCTTCCTATAGTTAGAATATCACTGTTTGTTCTGATGTGTGGCAAAAAAACATGATTATTTTAATCAATGTCTTGATCATTTTTAGGATGTAATAATGTTCTTCAATGCATTGTTTGTTTGTTTGATTTGAGAGGGCTTACAACTTCTAGGCCATCAACGTCCGTAATTTAATTATGTTAGACCTATTTCTGAGGGATCAATGCATTTCCTCAATTCTTCAATGCATTTCTTGAGAAGAAAAGGTATTTACAGCTTCAAGGTATTTCATCATATCTATACAAAATAAAAATAAAATATTGTTTAATTTGTAATACTTTTATTCCGTTATTTGATAACAATATTACTAAAATAAAACAATCCGAATAACAGTTTCGTGCTCTCTAGAAAAATCAAGAAAACTGTCCCATTTAAAGCTAAACGATTCAATTACTATGCTTCTCTTTTGTTGAATTGTGCCAAAATAGCATTTGTTGGCAGTTGCTTTATGTAGAGTATTTTTCATTCTTTATGGTAACTTGACATCCCTGATTAGAGGACTGTTTGGCAACCTCAACGATCAAAAAGACGAGAGATAAGCCTTGGTTCTTAGAATTCCCTCTTTCAGTTGTGAACAGGTATTTCGGTTTAGGGCTTGATTAATTCTTGAATTAAAAATAAAATAAAACTCTGGTGCAATGCGCGCCATACAAAAATTTCACTTACCAACCTAATTAGATTAGAAACAGAGGGTTTTGATAAATATGATAGCACTATTCAACAACTTCAAACATTTATTTACTTATTTTTTTTTTTGTCTGCAAAAGTTATAGAGTATTAGAATACTTAAGTTAATTTGTATTAGAATACTTGAAAGTTCTTTTCGATCCATTGTTGTTTATTTATTTTTTAAGGGGCCTAAAAATCCTAAGTCCATCAACAGTAGAGTTTTTTTTACTGCTTGTTTGTTTTTTACTGTGAGTTACTTTTTGTTAATATATCGTGAAGATGAATCGATAGAAGGCGTATTTAAGGCTCATAGTAAATTAAGACTAAAAAAAAAGTTCCTAAGCCCTAAAAGTAAAAAAAAAGTCTCCTTCCTAATTGTTGCTATTTGCCGACAGCTATGAATAAAAATATGAAGATTATTATTTTTTATAAGAAAAACGCCTATAATTAACAGCTGTTTTGTTTAACCCACTTATAGAAAAAATTATTGAGGTGTTCATAACTAAGGTGTATCCCGAAAGTATTCCTACACTGACGATTTAGGCAGATAAGAGGAATAGTGGAAAATATTGATGCATCATCGTATATACATCGTACAGTCTACATAAATTTATTATACCTAAAATAAAAAATTTCTGAGGGATGAGGGAGCCATATATTTCTGACATCAATAAATATTGGTGAGAGCGAGGGGGGGGGGGGGCGATAGGAGATTTTAATCAAAGCCCCGGCTGCCTTGATTAGGACCGAAGTGGCCACGCTTTTTCACACCTGTCAGCAGGCTCACTTAATCTCGTTCATCACTAACACACCAATATCCCTCACCCAGTATTTTTTATTTAAAATACGTGGGTGATTCTCAAACTACGGGCAACTTCTTGTCACTACCTATTCAAAGACAAACCCGGCATTGTAGCCCCCTTTTTTAGATGTAAACATTTTCTGTAAACAGATCTCTGATTGATGAAATGAAAATATTTGTGTACGAATATATTTGTGCTTTTGTTATCGAATATGATTGTTTTTATCTTAGTCATCATTATCATGGGATGGTTTACAGTACTCATTGATCTGACAAAATTTGTTACCCCGATTGTAATATTACGGAAGATGAATGAAAATAACACGATGTTGAATCATTTAGTGTGTATGATAAAGCAATAATTTTATTTTTAAATTGTCTTAAATTTAAAAACTCGAAATCGACGTCATTAGGGTGGACTGATAAATTATAGAATCTTACACCAACCAGTGTAAATGAAGAGTTCCAAAGAGAGAATTTCAGTAATGTCAATACTGCCGAGTAAGGTTGTACCTCTCTTTAATACCTTCTGCACTATTTTGGCGCTTGCCGTGGTGTTCTATTATCGAAGATGTAAGCTTATGTTTATTACCGTCATTGACGTGTCCTGAGTTGCAACGCTTTGCTGTATGAATTTACGACTTAAAAACATTTCATTCTTTCCCCCCTTAGTTTGGTCTTTAAAAAAATGACATTCATTCTTTCGTAAATCTTGTATTTTTTAAAAGAAAAATTTCTAGATGTAGTTTCGGCATTGTTGTGGACATTTTCCCATTTCATTGTAGCATTGGACCAATTACTTGCCCATGATAATGACTA
The DNA here is from genome assembly GCA_911387785.2 of Aelia acuminata. NCBI lineage: Eukaryota > Metazoa > Arthropoda > Insecta > Hemiptera > Pentatomidae > Aelia > Aelia acuminata. The sequence continues at coordinate 100,203,177 of OU426978.1, forward strand.
TTTTATGGCAACGTAATGAAGGAAAATAACAGTTTTTAAATTATAAACATTTCCTCTACATACCACGTAAAAAAAAAAAAAAAAAAAAAAAAAATTAGTCTCTTCGACTAAAAAATAAAAACAAAAAAAAAGCTATTCAAGTGTTTGCCGCTTTTAACCTTTCAATATAGTTCTGATTTAATAAGGAAGGGATACCATTGTGTATTAGACACGAAATATGAATCTGTTAATAAAATAATTAAACTAATTATGATTCATCAAAGAGTTGGATACTAATTCCAATGTTAAATAATTTATGTCGGATTTGAGTGAGGAATATTTATTTACATTCATTTATTTACAAGGTACTTGCAATAACTTTATATTTAAAAAAACTGAATTTCTACCAGTTAAAAACAAAATTCTTAATCTGATCATTTCCGTTCCTCGAGACAACAGTTGTGTTTGCATACATGTGTAGCATATTGTGGGATAAATGTTGTTTCTTTCTCTACAATCTCTGAAATTCTTCGACATGACACTAGATCTGTTTTAACGTACCTATACAAAAATTTCAGATCGTCGGATATTACACATAATAGTGTTTGAATGAAACCTCCGCCCCTTGAAAGTAGTACTATAGTGTGTATAGAACTACTTAATGGCTCCAATGGTAACATTGAACTTGATTTTGCAATAAAAAATTGTAATTTTCAGCAAAATCCATTTTAACACATATTTAGTTTATAAATAACTTGTGAGTTGTTTTTTATTATTAAATCGTAATTAATAAATTCAAACAAAACTCTTCAAACTCAAAATATTTAAAAGTTAAGTACATGCAATTTTCATTAGTAATATACGGTTGTATGAGGATATTAGAAAAGGGATTTTATTCATTTTAATTTATATGCGCAACTCCTAAATTTAATTTTACTGTATTATATTCAAATCTTCACTAATGTTGTTTTACCATTAGATAAAGAATTTCATCCTCCTTCCAGTAATATATTGATTTGGTAAATTGTGGACCGATTTTTACTGAAGTTATTTTTCGATGCATTTTTTATTTCTAGAAAAAATATGATTACATGTGAATTATTATCGCGTCATCTGATTCTGCATTAAAGTGGAATAAACATTGACATGTTAGTAAAATCAGTGCCGAGGAAATGAAATTTTAGATTGGATTATCGAAATTTCAAGCATTGATCAGTATGCTACATTTGCTGTGGCTGGGTCCAAATACAAATACAATTGGTTTTTTGTTTTTTAATCACACTGAAAATTTCAAAAATACAACAAAAAACTTTCCCGTAAAATGAGAATAACCCAAGTACATTTCAGTATTAGTAATCGGCCGTGACACCGAGGCTAGACTTTGAACTAATTCTCTCTCCGATTGATACCAACATACAGTAGAAACTTACCCATTGTGATGTTCTATGTTTATACTCTTAAAAACACAATTTGAGAACAGGACTTCGCTGGTCGCGATCCCAATCGCAAGTATGATGGGCGGCGTCGAGTTTGTTAAGAATTTTCAATTACCCATAGAGTATATTTATTTCAGTTAAAAAATAAATAAAATTACTGAACAATGACCACTAAATAAATTAAATATAATATATGCAATGAAAATGAGAGGTCAAAAGAAAAACAACACTATGCGTATGCGTTATGCATACTTTTCATGTGTTGGACACAATACATGTATTGCCAGTAATATAAAAATTGCAATACTTATTTGGTATGGCCAAATTGTATTACCAATATTCTCGACAAACCAGACAAGGTTTATATACTTAAATATTAAATACTTTTTGAAATTTCAACACTCCTCAATTATAGGAATATAATAAAATGACAAATTTTACAGGATAAAAAGGGAATTTCGTAATCGGATAAAAGTACAGGATTTCGGTGAAGAAAATGATAAAAGTTTAGTACAAAAAACAAAGGTTATAGAAAATATAACCCCTAGTAATCCTAAAGATTTAATTTTGTTGTCGTTATTATTTCCTTACATAATATTGAAGTGTTTTTCAAGAGCTAACCGAAAAATAAAAAGAGGAAGATCGAGAGGTATTAAAGACCAAGTCTTAACCTCTCGCAGGGGTTAATGGGAAAGCTCGCCCTCTGGTCCCAGGGGATTAATAAAAAAAAAAAAAATGGTTCCATTCAATTTAAAAGCAATTCTCCTGGCAACCTCGCCGCACCCTCCCTTCCTCCCTCCAAACAGCGGGGATGAAGCACGAAAATTGGATTTAAAAGAACACGGGGGCGTCTAGAGTTGGAGTTGACAATTCACAGCGAAAACAGATCCAATATGGCGCTAATCAACAATACCTTGGTGAGTGTCTCGGAAAAACGTGAAGGGGATCGGTAAAAAGAGCCGATTTTTCTTTGTGGCCGACAGGTAAATGCAGCGGCCTAATGGCCAATTACCCTGCTGTCTGCTGGCAGTCCTCCGATGACTTCGATTGTATGGCAACGTTCCGTTTGCATAAAGGCATTATTTTTGCGGATAATGGGGCATATAATATGCGAATTTATGTAGGTGTAAAAAACGTCAGATAATCTGACTATTCCTTTACCAGTAAATATCCAAAAAAATTTACTGGTAAAAAATACCCAGAAACAGGCTATCCCCGCATTATCTCTTCTTGAACTGTTTTGTCATGTTATTATTTTCTCATTTATCAATTACACTTAATATTTCTTTCATAAAATGCCTTTTTGGCATACCCAAGACTGTATTGGAAAAGAAGAAAATTAATTTTGAAATCATGTCAGCACATGTAAGTGAGATGATTTCATATGCTTAATTGTTAACCTATTTTAAGAACTCATTTGAAAGACAACTGGTTTTTAAATTATGATTTTTCTTCTTTTCCTTGATATTTTAATTAGCAACTACAAGTACAATAATGAAAATCAACATATGTAAAATTTGAGAACTTTTGGTTCGAGGAAAAACACTACCCATCTGTACATCATTTCGGACTTGAAAAGATCCCACCTTAATTCAGGAGAGGGGGTCTCTCATTCAGCTTCTTTTTAGTCTCCCCCATTAATTATGATTATTCGACAGAAATAATAATTCTGATCCATTATTCTACGGAGATCCGATGCCGAATCGAAGTTTTACAGGAGCATTATTTGCCTTCAATTCCATTTATCGATCCATGTTATGGAAAGCGGAATACAGACCCAGAAAAGTAATACGTACAATATTGCTTCTATCCCATGCTTTATGAACATATTCGAGACTGGATCTCCCTTTGGGACGTAAAGGCATTTTTTTTATTTATGAGGCTTTCCCTAGACCCAATTAGCCTATGATCATCTGTAAGGTCCTGCTATATTACTATTTTTATTCTTCTCTCTAGAATAATTAGCATTCATTCATTTATTTTTTATGAATTGGGATGATTATTTCTCCTCCTAATCTATGGTAAATGATTTCTGTATCGTAAACTCTTATGAATAAACTCTGAAACAATCGTATTATTACTTGCACCGCATATTTAATACTCGGTGAAAATTAACCTGTTAATAATTGAACAACATTTTCATCTCAAGCTTCATAAAAAAAACAACAAAAGAGTTAACGGATCGCCCGTGACGGTCTTAAAACGATGCAAAGTTTTAAAATATTTAATTAGAAGATAAATGGTTCTAAGAAGATAAGTGGTGGTTGGAAGTCGAATGCAAAGTTTTGTTCAGAACTTCGTTCCAAAAATATGACCGTGTGAACAGTCCTTTAATAAGAGCTGGCACAAAATAAGACTATATAAAACGGTTGCCAACTTATCCTAGCAGCTTATATTTTTAACTCTGAAAAATATTTAAAGTTATATGTTTGGTGAAATGGGATTTTCATTTCATACATGTTTATTCCTTGTTACATTAATTAAATTAGGCAGAAAATAATGTGTAGAATTAAATAAAAATATAAATATTTAATACAAAAAAAAATTATTTGATGCCCCCTAAATTCTGCCGCCAGAGGTAAGCGCCTCCTTCCCAACCTGAATCCGGTCTAGAGTTTACTGTGAAAATGCAGTTGAGGTTTGGAATTTAGATAGAAATGATATCAGCTAGTGCCTTCTCTAGCGTTATAAGAACTAGATAATCTTGACCACTTCTAACCTAACGTTAGATTCGTTTTAGCTTGCTAGCTATTTTCTCTACAATCAGCTCCAGACTCAACAAAGGGTGTTCGATTTAGTTAGGTATCTCAGGATAATTTAGATAAAACCGGCGAAATTGTATTATTAATCATAAGTGTTCATTTCCTTCTCTATATAGTTCTCCTGATTATATTTTATTTTGGAGACCGGGTACGCATTATCATCTTTATCCAATTAACGTTAAAAGCACTGAGTTGAATAATAGAATTTTTGACCAGTTAATCAGCAAGGATCACACATCATATTTCAATCTCGTGATTGTTAATTTAGGGATTTTCCCCGTCTCGTTTTGAATTCCAATCTAAATGCGTTTCTCTTGCAGTGAGAAACACTGAGGAACATTCAATAGTATTCGATATTGTTTTAAATTATGCAACAAGTTATAAAAGCTTCGATATTTAAGAGAAAACTATTTTGAAATGGTTTCGGACTTATAGGTATTAGAATTAGAACGCTAAATGTCATTTAATTTATTTATTAAAAAATCTTCCTACCAATAATGCTTGAAAGTCATTACTAGAAATGGTTCATTAAAAGTAATATTTTATAAATTTATATTAAATCTTTCATTAACATGGATAGTTTCTAAACCATTAATTGGAACAAATAATACATTCTAAATTAAAATAATTAAAATAAATTCTAAATTAATAGGTACCAAAGTATAAACAAATTTTAATATTAAAATAATCTGCTGATTATCAAAATGTTGACTGGCGCGGATTTACAAATGGTAAAAAAAATGACAATTAATTATTTTTTATTAATAAAAGAATATCCATTCCATTCATTCACAAATCAGTAAAAATTTGTGAGTGAGTAATGTTTTGTTCATTTGTGCTTTGCAGGGTGAGTAATCTTTTTACTTTACATTCATTTCAGCTTGGATATTAACTTTTTAAAAATAGAACTTCAAAAACAAGTGAAAAAGTCTACGAGATACATGCCCACCAGTTTATATCGGCGACCACCAAATTTCTCAAAGGGACTAGGTACGATGACTTGAACTAGTATCTGACAAAAGGATGACTTGGGGCCCTCATGTCAAAATGAAAGAACAGACATCAAATAAACGACTGAAAATACTATATTCACCAATTTCAAAATCATCAAAACTGATAATCAGACAGAAACTTAATGCATACACTTATTCCTGAAACCTGTATGGACATACTGCTCACAAATTTATGGTTCAGAAAAAAAAGACACACTTACAAAAAATACAAACCTTTCAATCCAAAATTTTACTACTAATAACGAACGCACCTTTGTAACAAAACACTACATACCGACTTACAATTATCGATAAATAAGAACCCTATATTCTGGCTTTCACAACAAGGACATAAGAATAGACTTGTTGATGACATGGTCGCGACTAACATGTCTTATAAGAGGCGACTGGAAAGGAGCTTGACGAGAGACATCCTCTCCTAAAACAAGAACGGGCTGATGTGCTGCTGGGCACTTCTTCCCTCATGCCTTAAAATGCCCATAAAAAGCAGTTTATATCTAATTTGCTGATTGTTTCTTCGTTGCGACAGGTGCAAATAAAAGTCTGAAGTTAAAGAAAAAAGTCGGATTAGACAACATACATGGTTAGCAGGAGTGGTGACGATTTACTGATATTAATGTTGAATGGAATACGTTTGAACACGTAGAGATATTTAGATGTTTAGGGACGATGGTAACTAAAAAAAACGAAATCGATGAGGACATTAAGACTAGATTAAAAGCCGGAAAAATTAGGATTTACAAAACTATTATTCTTCCTTCGGTTATTTATGGATGCGAAACGTGCCCGCTAACATTGAGGGATGAGTAAAGGCTGAGGGTTTTTGAAAGCAAGGTATTGCTTAGAATAATCGGACCGAAGAGGAACAAATCAACCCTGAATTTAGACGTTTACACAACGCCGAACTGTGTGAACTTAATTCGGTAAATATTATGAAACGACATAAAATGAAAAATAATTTTCCTATCCTGTGACTGATGTCCCATTTAAACTTTCGATATATAATTAAGAAATCCTGCCAGTGTGGCCTATGTGATGTTAAATATTTACAAATAGAGTGTAAAATTGGTAATCAAAGTTATAGATACATGTTAATAAAGGGGGTCACCTGTGGTGTAGTGGTTAGCATGGCAATCTACTATACTAAAGGTCGCGGGTTCGCGTCCCGAGGTAGCCCTAGGATGTTTAAATCGGAGTAAAAAATCCTTGGCTCTGCCGTCCCTCGGATAGGACGTAAAATGGAGGTCCCGAGCCTGTACGGTGTCAGGTACTCGTTAAAGATCCCTATCCTGATTCTACCTGGATAGGCAAAAGTTAGGACTCCCACTGTAGCATCGTCTGATTAGCCTTAGTAGCATAAAGGGACGTTAAACAAACAAACATGTTAATAAAATGAAAAGAAACAAAGATAGTGCATTTCTTCCTGCCAAAATAATCTATAAGTACTATTGTTGAGAGAGAATTTTGAGGAAGGAAAAGACAAAAATAATTGGAGACAACAAAATAAAATAAAACAACCTGAAGTAATAGATAAGATAGTATCTGGTATAGACAATATTAAACAGAATTACTGCTAAAGATTCACCGTGTTACTTCAGTGATCAGTTTAACTTGGGAAATCATATGGATAGATGGGCGTGTAAAATTTCAAAACTGCGATGCTAGTGAATCCCCATAAGATGTATAAGCGCTGGGCCGACTGGGAAACGTCCGATGGATAGGCTGAGACGTAGGTGGGAGGGTTGCTTGAAATTGGGTCTGGATAGAGATTTGCATGGAACAAGTTGTTGTTTCGGCATCGAACCTTCGGGTTCGTTAAGCCTTCATTATTATTATCATTATTATTACTATTCATAAAAAATTAAGTAAGAAGAAAAATGATTATGGTGTAATTAATAAAATTCTCAATTTATTTTTACATGTCGGTACTTCTTTAATTCGCACCTATCACACTGAAGTAAGAATAAGCAATTTTGGTGATACCTACGTTTTTTTTTCTCGAACCAATGCAGAATAATCTGAGTAGGTTGGAGTCCTGGGATTCCTGAATTGGTGTTTATAATTGTTTATAATGTAGAATAAGGGAGTTATTATTGAACCTTGAGGTACTCCTACTATAATTGGTAGGATATAAGAATCGTATGATCCCTGTTGGAAGGTGAGAAGTCTCTCGAAGGTGAAATAAATTAAGCGAAATTATACATGAGGAATAACAATCTTATGTTCAAAGACGAACCTCTGGTGTGACAGAATCGATCAAATGAACGTACGGTACTTGAAAAGACACCAGTTACAGAAATTGCTTTTGCACTAATGTTACTACGATGTAGTTTATCACAAGTGGTGTAACCACTCGGGGAAATATTTTTGAGGCATCCTATCGCGCCTTGGGTTGATATTGGTAGAACAGCTGAAGAAGAGGACAAAAGAAATAAATATTTTACTATCAGTAGTGTATTGTTGCGTTGTCATGCTTAACATCCCATTACTGCTACACTCGTAAGGCATGGAAGGGAGGAAATAAAATAAAATACTGACTAGGACTCGATAATTTTAGTGTCGTTGAAAATGGAGTGCGAAAACCGAATTAATCGTCAGTTACAATTACTATTTAAAAAAATCCAACTAATGGTGGTAGTTATTTTATTTCAAATTTTGAGATGGATTGGTGGACATGTTATGAGTACAAGACTTAGTTCTAATCGATTACTATGAATCTATGATTTTAAATTTTAACTTATAGTAAACTGTATGATAAATAAATATATGATTTGGTGAATGTACGAAAGAGAAAATATACGAAAAAAAAAATACAAACAAACCAAGAGCCGAAACAAAATAAAGAAACTGCGACGTAATATGACAGAATGCGGGAAAATATTGTTCCGTTGATGGAAGAAAGAAGAGAGGCCCTCAAAAAGGTGCTGACTGCGCTGAGCTGAGAACGGAGAACCCTATCCCTTTATTACCGGGCTTCTTCACCCCAAGCCTTCGCCCCAAGCTGCCTATCCTCTGAATCTAATATCTTTGCCTTGCAACTATCGGAAAATCTTCTATTAATAAATGTGGGTATCAAAATATTTCAGTTCTATTTTAGAGAGGCGTTGGGTAATATGTCAGCAGACATTATGAAATTAAAAAAAAAATATATCAGCAGCAATATGAAATCAACATTCAAAATACAAACATTTATATCAGATTATCCATTAAACATATTTTCAATGTTCGTTTTTGAAAATAAACAATTTAAGAAATATGTACAGGATATCAATTTTTAATCAGAATAGAACGCTCATGAAAGTTGTTCATTTCAATCAAATTAAAAAATAAATAAATAATAATTTTGCACCAATATAAAAATACAATTGACAATACGAGTATGACTTGATGTAATTCTAGAACTGAGCTCTGGTCAGGAAACAACCAGTATTAATTAACCAAGGTCAGTTTAAGAGATACCAATCGGCATCTCCTAAATCTGAACATCCTTAGGTGATTATTCCCTTACCTTCACTAAAGATTTAGGGTTATAGGACGATTTTTTTCATATACATGATAATCATTTGTTTATAATTTCTATTTTATATGAATGGTTTAAATGAAAAAAAAACAGTACTTCTAAATGGATTTTTACTTCAGAAATATTTCGATAATATTTTAAAAATAATATCGAACCCAAAAGATGAATAAGTAAATAGAAATGAAATTAAGCACCTGAAGGTGTTAATTGCATGAAAAAATAAGATGTTTGCAGCGAAAATAAAAACAGACACATTAGCTCTCCCCTGATTTGTCATTTTTTCTTTCTTTTCCATTCTTCATTTTTCAGAAACTTCATTCATTATTGTCGTTTTACACGGCTTTGCTTTAGTTAATTGAAAATCCAGTCAGCTTTTCACTACATAGAAAAGTACCTGCAGGACAACTTTTCCTACCTATCCTGTATTTATATGACCTGATATATGGAACTTGCCTTTGTGATTCTGCTTGTCCATTTTACCAGATCTGCTTGCTCCGGTTTGTGAATTAATACATAATCACAACCACAGATAACATGGAAATTCTTTTGCCTTATGGGAAGAGAGGCTTTTCTGAGTATTGGAAGTCTCCCATTTTTTTTTCAATAATTATTTCTCTATTAATAACTGTTGAATTCGCTCAGGTGATTTTGCTATACGAACGATTTCATCTTCAAATAGAACAAACTAAACAATTACCGGTTATAGGTTCCATTATTAAATATCTATTCGTGATGAGTGTGATCTTATAAATATTATAACGAGAAGGTTGTCGTGCGCTTAGTATGGGTCGCAAGTAGGGATGTAATCTAAGCTAGGAAACGTCAAGCGTGGTTAGTACTTTCACACACTTCATACCCAAGCCCACATGTAAAGAAAACGCAATTCACACTGCGCCCATGTCTACTGAAGGCGGCTTACCGGAAGTAGTCAATTTGTTTGGAATGGGCGATCAACTGCGCAGTCATTACGTCCCTTTTTTACACTATGAAATTGTGTAAGATATTATTCTAATATTTTCTACTCTATTTTTGTAATATTTATCATTCATTAATATGTATTTATTTATATTATAGGTATTTTTATATTAACTATTATATTTTTGTAAATATGGAAATCTCTTTTATAATATGGGAATTGAAATATTAATATTGGTTATTGTTATCGGTACGTCGATAAGAATATGGAACTTTGAAATAGTTGAAACTTACTTGTGGGGTTTAAAAAATAAAATAGATAAAAGAAGTGTATTAATAGTGCAGTATTAGAAGTGTGTAAAAAAAGTATTTAGGTACTACTTCTACTTAATGATTTTCATTATATCATTTTTTTTAAATTATTACTTTGTTCACTAATAGAATAATCATTTTACATACAGAAATAGATCAAAACGGTTCTTACATCGATCCTGATATGTTACTCTATCAGATTAACTTTTAAGTTTTCGTCAAGTTTCCAGATGAATAATTATTATCTGTCAAAAGCTAAACTAGAGGGCACGAAAAGCCATTAAATTAACTTTGCCAGGCTAGCCCTCCACGGGGAAAATGAAGAGAGGCAAAGAAGAAGAAATCGAAGTACTTAATAACTGTGTGAAATTATCAGAGATCTTAATGAAATATTGTCTGGGACAAAGGAAGTCGCTAAAGGCCCCAGCAGCAACATCCTCTACTTCATCTCCTTTCAGAAATTATAACTTCCACAACTTTCCATCAAGTTCCGATCATCGGCTCATCCATCCATAGAACAAATGATCTATTTACTTCTTTACCTTGATATATTTTTTTTTTTCTCTTCGATGAACAAAATTCTGCTGTTCCCTTTTAAAATTTGCGTTTTTTTTTTTTGTTTTTTTTTTTTAAATAATCCAAGTCTTTCTTTAAAACAAATAAAACATGCTTGTTTCTCTTTAGAATTCCTAAAATATGTTTGTATATAACAAACATATTTTATCCTTGTTATATCCCTACATGGTAGCTTGCGTGTATGTCTTATCAAAGTGCCTTAAGCCGAAGATGGTGAAGTATCACCAAGAAAGGATCAAATGTACAGCTCTATCCGAAACAATTATACCTTATTAATTCAATTAGATATAACTTATTATCGAAAATATGTAAAAAAATGCGTTATGGACCCGAATATGAAGTTTTGAATTATAAAACTTTAATTAGCCGTTGTAACCTACACTATCAAATTTTTACAGTTAAGATAGGGAACTTAATTAATGTGGCAATGGTAGGAAGCGACAAAAAAAAAAAAAAAGGAGAAAAGCTAGTAAAAAGGAAGACAAATATCTAATTCAGAGGAAGACTTCAAATCAGAATAACAACAAAGAAAGCGAAACATCATTGATGTTTCCACGCTCGAATACACTCCCACAGAGGAACAAAACTCAGTGATCGAAACAGGAAATAAATAGAACAAGGATGAAGTTAGTTTGTATTCAATGTTTGTAACGTTTTTATTTTGTTTCAAAGATGCTATGACTGCTGACTTTGAAGAAGTGAAGAAGGGTTTTTTACTGTTTAGCTCATGTAAGCAATTAAGATGCCTGTAGCTAATTTTTTTTTGTTCGTATAGCAAATTAAATTGATTTATTTTATTGCTGGATTCAGGATCCATCTTATAATTAATTGCGAAAGTGAGGATTAGAAACTATGATTGTATTGAATATATGAATGAGTATTCTTTACTCTTTGAAAAGAGAGTGAAGAACTGTCTGTGAAATGAAAAAACTGTGAAACGGATGATTGAGCAACGATACTTTGGTCGTACCGTTGTCTTAGGAGCAAGCTATAAGATTTGCCGAGTACGCCCGAATTATAGGGGGACACCCACACATTAGGGGAAGGAGTGCAAATTAGTAGTTGCGCATTAGTAGGTCAAGTGCTGCATCGTTTTTGATAGCTTTTATGCACCTGAATCCAATGAGACCATTCCTTTGACGATGAAGTCAAAAGGTCGAAAAGTAGACAGTTGGCCAGACCAGTTATTGTACTAAACTGCTAATATGCGATGATTTGACAAATAGATTAAATATCTCTGAAATATTACAGTATCTTACAATAATAATTAAAAGTACAATAGCGAAATTAAAAGGTGCTCAGTAATAAATGACATGAAAATAATCATGACTTCAGATTAATTCATTAAAAATAAATCGCCTTATGTTAAACATATTTGAAATAAATTAAATTTAAAAATAATGTACATTTTAATACCCCTAAGCCCGTTACTTTCCATATGATTTCCTTTTTCTTTATTGAAATCATAAATAAAAAGGTTGGAACTCTAGTGACTAAAGCGGCTCCTGAGGAAGTAGATTTTGGATGTAGCCTAGGCTAAACAGAGGCGATAAGGGCGGTAGAGTTGCAGCAACAAGTTGGTGGTATCCCACGCCTTCATCATAGTTAATTGCACCTCGTTATCTGATACCACTCCCTCTTGGATTATCTCTTTAATTTCATTATAATTACTGAATCTTAAACGAGTCCTGCTCCCTCTAAACATCTGCAATCTGTATGGTCAAAGTTAAAATTTATCCGAGCTTTCCATGTTGCTAAAACTTTGTTAGCCTACCTTGAAAATAGACCAAAACACGCTAGGAACTATTTTTTTTAGATTAATAAGTACAAACTAATTTATTTAGACATTTTTAGCCGGTTTATTAAATACAAAAAAATAATATTTTTTACGTAACATATAAACATATTCTCCCGACTAACCGGATCTATCAATTGAACATTCCTAATTCCTATTTCAGTCAGTCTATTCCATCTACACGGCATTTGCCAATCCTACTCCAGGTACTTCCTTCCCCATTGCCCTCATCTCCTTATCCCAGTTCGTAGTAGGCCTACGCGTCCACTTCATAATCCCCTTCATCCTTAGGAGCACTAATAAATATTTAGGATTCTCAACAACTGATCATAGTTTATAGTCAGATCATCCTACATAGATTATTTCGTTCCTCAAAATCGGTTTTTCATGATTCAGGTCCTGTCGTGCTCAAATGCTATGAATATGGTATTGTTGGATTCAGGAATTCAAGAAGCTTTTGCGAATCGCATTTTCAGTATTTTTTTTTCCAAAATAAATAAAATAGATCTTAGCGTAGTGACTCAACGAAACGAGGCGTATCAAATTTGGTTTTATAAATTGTGATACGAACATTATGACCTACTTAAGCGGGAGTCTGATGTAATTACTAAATCTGATATAAGTCTAAATCTGTTGAAACCACATTTATAAAACCTAAACACGACCGGACCTTACATTTACTGTAACGTATTGATTGACAACGGAGGGCCCATAAACAGCGTTATATCAAAACAGCTGATCATGAAACAAAATCCTTATCCCCCATTCATTTCATAGAATAATTTAAAAAGGCAAACCTGATTTTTTTAAGGCTGAGAAGATCTAGAGTAGAAGTTTTCGTAAATCGTTAATTGATTGAATTGGCCAAAAAATGTTATCTTCTTGTTGAATTAATATTTATATAACCTTTATAAAATAGGTTGAATGTTTTACTTGGATTTGGCGATAAAGGAGTTATAATAATAATGGATTTTTTTATACCCTTCGTATTAACGGGCTCTCCCGCTTAAACGGCAATTTATTAGTCCCGACGAGGACGATAAGCGTGAGTCTACTGTAGTCCAAAATCAATAAAATCGATCTATAGTGACATAGTGATTTGATAGATCGAGGTGGAACAAATTGGGTTTCATAATTTACAATCAACACGAAGTACTTATCTATCTGCACATATATAATTCACAAAGCTAAAAAATAACTGTTTTCTTATGTAAGCTATTATTATGCTTAAATATATCGTAGTTCAATTAAATATATGTATTGATTTCATTCAAACACGAACGATTATCATAAAAATAAATGTTTATTTATGAATGTAGTTGACTAAAATTTTACTATCTGAAATCTGTGAACTAAAAAAAAATGTTACATTTATTTAAAGTAAATGTTTTGTTAATAGCTATCCTTGATCTAATAGTTACCAAGGAAAAATCAACGTCATTAACTTGTTTTTTTTACTAATGTTTTAATATAATATAGCTTTTACTTGCGTTGCTCACTCGCAGCAAAAGCATTTTAGCACTACCTCCTTAATTATCTGAAATATGAATTAACTATACGTGTTTGAAAAAAGGAATAATAAATTAATTTAAACCAAATGTTCTGTTAATAGTTGAACCTTAATTGTTAATAGTTGGTTTTTATTAATAGGATTGATAATCTTTGAGCTAATTGTAACCAACGTTTTAAATTTCTAAAACGTACTTAGCTTAATAAACTGCATGGATTATGTACCTCCGTTGCAAGAGGCAACTTATTGTTTTGTTACCTTTCCATGGATACAAATGCTTCATCCTTGGATACAAATCCATGGATACATTTCATATCGTTTTTATCTTTTAAATTACTACCTTCTCCTCCAGCGTCTAAAAAAATAGCCGGGAAAAACAACTGATGAACTGTTATTGAAAAGAAAAAAAACAAAGTGTGTAAACGAGGTACTTTGGTAATAGGGATGCTTATGATGTATAATTATGATTTATTAGGCTTTATAATTTACAACAAATGAGAGAGAACATTCGCATCAAGAAACTTATTTATTTGCCTTGTTTTTCCTCTTTTTCGCAACTACAGAATTTACAAAGATAGTGTATAGTTTAAGGAATACATTATAATGAATAGCGAATTTCTAAAATGAAGGCGTTTAATCTATGATACGTTTCTTAATTTCTATTATAATAATTCATCATCAACAATTTTTCTAGGTACTCAATAAACGACTGTGAAAATCCAGTGAATAGAACTAAATGTTTGTTCTTCATCCATAATTCTCTGATTATTCAGGTTCCAGTGGGATTTCCTATTACGCGAATAGGTGGAACATAGCACCGGTGTTGTGCAGGAGTCAATTGTGTACTAACATATTGCTTGCTTAAATAACAAACAAAGCCTTTAACCTATGGAAACCTCAAAGCTCCCCCTTTAATGATTGAGACCTGGGTTTTGTATTTGGTAAAACATATCGATTCCATGCTAAAGCTTCGCAAAGTATTTTTTTTTTCGACGAGCCTTCATCAACGTTCCGATGCATGAACGTCAGATTTTCCCCTCAGCAAAGAAATGATACCCTGCTTGAATACCCTATGGTAAATTAAACTAATTTCCAGAATGTATCAGCAAAGTATAAATATCAGCAAGATAAAGGCTTTTATAAGACTAAACATTGTATATCTCTTTGGATTATAAATTTTTTATTTTAAATTCAAGGCAGTAAGAGTCTAAATTTCCAAGGTATTTCCTATGCAGAGTCAGCTCTTACTCAAGAATCTAATTTCTATTGTACCATCCGTTTTTATCTGTTAAAATGAAATAAAGTAGGATAGAAAAAAACTGATGAAAAAAACTGAATATTCACGCGCTATTTTCAGCTGTTGGTTTATAGTCCTAAATCATTATTTAAATAAAAGGGGATTATTCATTATTAGTTGTCAATATCCAGCTATTCTTGAAATTCCATCCATAGTATGATCGTACGATCCAATACTTTTTTTTAAGCAATCATACTACAGAAAATCGAATGTTACCAATGGCATTATTTAAATAATTGAACTTTGTATCAAAGTACATCTAAAAATAAATAAATGTTTTATATATTTTGTAATTCAGTGAGTCTAAAATTTCAAATAAACTAATAAATTATGCTTTATGAAGCAAAGCGAATCTTTAAAATTTTTCATTAAATAAAATAAAATTGTAATCATAAGTGGTATGTTTTAGTAGGCATTGTATGTTTCACTCTAATTTTTAAATCAGACCATCACAAAGTTAATTTTATCATACATACAAATTACTTTCCAACAATTCTTTTTTCTCAATCGAGTACATAAATTTAACAGCACCATAAAATACTAATACCGCATTGGAAATCCCGGAGAACTTTGTTTTGAGAAAAAGTTTGTTAATGAATAATTTGTGCTTTTAAAAAAATCTGTTATAAAATGAAAAAAAAAAATTAGGACTACGTTAGAGGAAACGTTATGTTTTCTTACTTATAAATTAGAGCTATAGGATCATTGATCAATATGGTATGCGATTTTTTGAACGGGCCTATAATTTATATTAAAATGAATATATATACATAAATTCTTAGAGGATGAAGTTGAAACACGGGACATATTCCTGATAAATCTTGTAAGGCGGATTTACCCAGACAATCCACTTAGATCGCTTGGGTTGCAAGATTTTTGCTAAAATATTATACTGCGCATCCATGTTTCCTCTTATTTTATTTATGTAGTTATCTAATAATATGAAACCAAATCTGAAATAATAATATCTAATAATCTGAAGAAAAACAAAAACCTATGTTTGTTTCTGCAACTTTGTGTTCTAAAACCTTCTGGAGCGGTGATGATTTTAATTACCACAAGGTCACATGTTTGGAACTACCCAGACAGTTTTGGCGTTGATGACTTGTTCGGTTTTGCGCCTTCCCAGTGAAAGGTTGAAATTAAAAGATCCTGCGAAACATAGCAATTTAAATTGAGAATGCCTATTTCAATTATTCGCCTATTTTTATATGTTCGAAGCGAATATAGCTACACAGATAAGCTTTGCTTGACGGCTATTTTGGTAAAATTGCAAAAGCAGCACTCGGGCTAGTAGGGTATCGCTACAATTTAAATTTCCTTAATTTACTATATTTCATTATGATATTTATAACTGTAATTGAGATCTGTTGCATTAATTATTCTGTTAAAAAAAAAAAAAAAAAACCGGCCAAATCATTATTCCGGACTCTAACCTGAAATTTATGCTCCATTCGTCAGTCCACTACCGAAAGATCGGACAGAGGACTGACGTATCATCAACCCAATTAATGGCTTTGATCTCGAAGTCTTTTGATCTAAAACAGTACAGAAAGTGAACAATCGGCACGTGCCGTTTAGTAAAAAGCAAATATTACAAAAAGAAGAAATATTGAAACAAATAGAGGCGAGGAAAATAATCTCGTTTCAGTAGCGTTAAAACTGACCCTATTAAAAAAGCGGAAGATAAAAATAAAAAAGAAATGTGCAAAAAAATAATTGTAAAGAATTCAGAAATAGAATTTTATTACAACAAATGAGTCGATATTTGTTAAATAAGGTTTATTTAAAAAAAAATTGCTTTAATATTTTATATAAATGTTTTCTATTGTTAAAGAAAAAAAAGTATTCTTAATTAAGTATTAAAACGTGTTTATGGATAATGTTTGAAAACCTGATATATCAGTAATATTTTTCTAATGTTATTAGATTCCTAAAGAGGAATCTTTGGGATTCCGTAATAAAGAGATTCCCTTCATCAGTCTTTTAGTTTAACAGAAGTTTGTTGATAATTATGCTCGAAATAGCAATAATTATTACATTTTCCTATAGATCGTTTATTTTATGAGTACCATGGTAGCCCGTCAGTTCCATGTAATAAAATTTAGAAAAATCTTGATATTCTGGAAACTGTGACTCGTCCGTTCTGTAACAGTCTATTTATTATATTTCCTATACTTTGATAACAATTACATACCATAAAAATTACAATCCGCAATTAATGACTGTTCAAATTCAGAAACAATGCATCTTTTTTTTTGTTCCTCTACTACCTCGCTGGTTAGGTAATAAGATAAGTATAAGTTAATAATTAACTTGTAATATAAGTTTTCGGATAATTCAATGAATTTATTTAAATAAATTTATTTCAATAATCAGTCATTAAACATTGGTTGAGCTGAGCATTCAAAATTCCATTTATTTAAAAACAATGCCAGTGCTCTACCCCAGATATATATATACGGGGAGATGGGGCACAATGAAACACAAAAGTTTTTTTTACACATAGCACCCCACCTGAGACTTTATTTTCAATCTTTTATTTTTTCCATGTTACCTTTGGATCTAATTTATGTAAGAAATGGGTTAAACATTATTTTATTCATCATTTCTGACCACTAGCAGCTAATTTCCAAAAAAATAATTTTGTTTCATTGTGCCCCATGCACCCAGCCGTAGCTTTGTAAAATTTTGTTATGTTTTCTTCTATAACTTTCAAACCATGACATATTTTGCTCTTCCTATTAATGGTTTAATCCATATCACGATTAAAAGAAATGACCTATTATTCATTTCTTTTAAACGTAACAATAATTTAGCGCGTGAACTATGGATAAATATTGAGCAATTTTAATTGACCTTCGTAAATCTAATGTGTCATTGTTAATAACGAAGTAATTAAATTTCCCTTTGCAACCTTAAATTACATTTGAACTTTTTTATTTCAACGGTTTCAAGTTCCTGTATTATCTAATCTCCCGATTTACTGATAATTTCCTTTTGTGATGGGAATGAATAAATGAGACAGGAAGAGGAAAATAGCTTTTTCCAAGTTGCTAATGAAGTACGATAGAAAAACGTTGCAAGCAACAAAAGAATAGAGTTCTAGTTAAAGGAGTAAATTATTTTTCTCCATTTGTAATTATAAAACTCAATTTCACTTCCCATCCAGCCGTTAGCAGTATTCCTTCCTCTTTTAGAATCTGGAAAAACAGATTTTTATTCTTATTTTAATTAGTTTTGCAATACAATTATTTTTTTTCCAACTGTAATATTTAAAAACCGAACGTTTTTATCAAACTTCACAAATAACATACATATTGGACATTATATCGTACATGTTGTAAATTTGTTTTTTGAAGAGAAAAGATTGCCCTCGATTAGGATTCGAACCCGGGTCTATCGTATTGCTGGGAAAATGCACTGCCACTTACATAAATATTTTATATTTATTAAATAAATATAAAGTTAGTTAGGGAAATAACTTTCTCTCTCTCTCTCTCTCTCTCTCTCTCTATATATATATATATATATAGAATCTTGAAAAACAGATTTTTATTCTTATTTTAATTAGTTTTGCAATACAATTATTTTTTCCAACTGTAATATTTAAAAACCAAACGTTTTTATTAACTTATATTACAAATTTGTTATAATTATTTTAATTCACCAGGTTACTGAAGAAATTCTCCACTTAGTCCAAGGTCTATTCTATTGAGATTTGAATAGATTTATTTTTCTTCTGATCACACCATACAATTTCAATACTAACATTTGGTCATTTTACTTCGCGATATAATAAGTTTATAAATAAAAACTAATTATTTATAATAAAATAAGATTATCAGTGACACACAATGCGGAAAAACTTATTAAAGCAGCCGCTTGGTATGATCCATCAAGGACGGACATAAAGTGGTGAACTTTACTCAACTTATCGCTCCGACTGAAGAACCCATTTATTACGATTAAAAATAAAATTGGGGAAGAAGTGGTCTATTTTAAGTCAACTACTGCTCTGTTTTTGCAATACGATCAATATTTACCTTTTATCACTATCGAATTTTGTATAATTATCATTCTTACTAAGTATAATAAAACAAAAATAAATATATCATAAAGGCAGGACACCAGTACTCTGGTGCCACCAGTGTCTCAGAATCAGTTTGTATGAGAAAATAGAGTATTTTCAACGTTGTGACAACGATATTTACATATTATATTGTAAAGAAGGACCATAATGAGATGGATTTTGTGGGTCCTTAAACAACAGAACCAACCCTCACATTTATATGTGATATATAAATTCTGGTCAGATGCTATTCTTTATTTGCTTTAGGTTTTTCACAAATACTAACTATATTTATGAATTTTGTTTCAATAATATTGTTCAGTTTACTGTACATAAAATGGTGGTACATAAAAACGAGCTCGACCCAAAATTTAAATTTAAATCCTCAAAAACTTAAAATGGCTGAAGTATTGAAACTGCCTTGTAATAATCATGGACGTCAGTTCTTTCGATGTAAATAACAAAATGTTCTCAAAACTGAATGACATGTCAACGAGAAGTTTCCATTTTCTATCCAGAGGCTTCAAGGTACGGTTATAGGTAAGTGAAACGAAAAAGTTATCTCGGTATTTTTTTTTTTCTTTCGTTCTTCCTATGAATGGAGGGGAGGGCCTTAAGTTATTTTGAAAATCATAAAGTTGTGAAAATATAAATAAATAAATTAGGTAGAGAAATATCAATTTTCGGAATAGGTAAATAAGTCTTCAGCATTTATACGGTTTATTTCGTTTGAATTTTGCTAATTTGAATGACTTTCTGAGGAGCAAAATGTGAAGCACGGTATGAAAGAGCTACGAATTAATATCAGGAGAGAGCTGAGAAAGAAGGCTAGGGTTAATTTCTAGATTGGAAGGGTTAGGGGTCGAAAAGGCAGGTGTAGACAGTGGCCTAATAGGTTTCCACTGGGTGCCCCCTTTCAACATCTTGGCCCTTTCCAGAGGGAGCCAGGCGCCTCCTTTGACAACCTCTCCTTGTCAGCTATTTTCAATCGCTCTAACAGGCTAACCCGGCTTCAAAGTTTCAATATCCGAGCTTCCTTGGTCCTTCATCTTTGTTGCTTTGAAAAAAAAAAAAAATTAAAACTACCACTATCTGTATGGCGGCAGAAACCCAACTCGCAAATGTTTTGGAAAATCAGAAACATTACTCGAATAAAAAAAAAAATATATACTGAAACAAATATATCTGTCAAGTAGTACAGTGAAAACATTTATTTTGTGACTGATGCACAAGAAAAAGCTGATAATCAAGTGTGATTGTATTTGCTTTTTTCGACGTGTTATCATTTAAATTGAAGCTGTTTTACTTCCCTTTCACGCAGACTGTGTGAGGGATAAACTGTTGCCTTTGTTTGACTCCATGTAATCTACAACGGCAACAACTAATAACAATTAACGGATACTTTTAAGCCACACAATAATTTAGTCTCATTTTTTTATTCGAAGCCTGATTTCAATATTCCAATAAAAATATCTGATAAACCATTTTCTACCTTTTTCCAATCCTCGACAAAATCGAATGAGCCCATGTCGATAGATAATAGATAGATTTATGGTTTCAAAAAATACGTGCTTGTTACATTTTTGCATTGGCCTATCGAGTATTACATTAGCAAATATTTATGATAATAGAATTTATAAAATATTATAAAGTAATAATAATAAGATTATAAAACTTTTTCGTATAGTATAGTAATGTTAAATGAGAATCATAGGCGTTTAAGATGACTCTACAGCCCATAAATAGTTCTCTAAGCAGGTCTTAAATTATCGAAGAAGTTGTGAATTCCCTAATGTATACTATTTTGGAAGATGAACCCTCCGTAAGTATTTTCCATGGCCATATTTATTGTCTCATGATGCTTTTTCTGATTTCTTGGGTAAACAAAACAAAAACTGTTGCTGTCACCATTATGAGCTCAGTAATTTTTAAGGAGTTTCTTGGTCAATGTACAGCAGTAAGGACCTAGGTCTCCCACCCAGTTGTATTCTAGTAATTTTAATTAAATCCTTGGCCATTTTTCATAATTATTGATTTAATTTAATTATCAGTCAATCAGCGAATAAATGAATTTCGGACAAATAATTAAATAAATAAATTTAAAATATCGATCACAGTTTGTTGTTTTTTTAGTTAAATACACTCGCCTAATTACTGAACCGCACGAATGAGGACTGTACGTTACAGAATCCACTACGAAATTTCAATTTCCCAACTTAATTTACAGCCATTCATCTTAGTGAGTTCATTAATACATTGCTGCATTAGATTCTGCCCCGGTGGGATTTGTATAATGAAACCCCACCCCTCCCTTATTTTTTAATGGCTTTTAATTAAGCTAAGGAAACGGGGAAAAATTCTTTCATTCTGATAAAAGAATTTAATTAAGGCACATGCTTTAAGCCTTTTCGGGTTCCTTTCGGATTTTTTCTTTATTCTAATCCGACTGGAAGCTATGCGGGGTAGAAATAAATTAAACGGAATGTCACTTTGATTTTCAAATGGTGCCTGAGGTACAGTAATAGGACAGGAGTAAACATCGGAATTTCCTGGAATATGCAAATCCTGTTTTTATAGGAAAAGTTGCTGTAACAAGAAACCAAGAAACCTTAAGCACAGCAGTGAGATAGAGCGTAAATATAGTGGAAGGTGAATATGGAGTTCGCAGATTAGTTAAATCCCTTACCTTTTTAAATTTTATCTTTCGACTATCATACTTTTTTGCAAAACCGTGCAAAACCAAAGCTTGAAACTTTGTGAGTTTAGATAACCCACCTACATTTATGAAGAAAAAACATAACAAACACATCATTTGCCATTTTGTAATTTTTTTTTTAAAACCAATTTTTTTTAATTTACATTTTAGAATGGACTGTTATACTTAGTTTTAAATTCATGTAGGTATGTTATACCATTTATACAGGTCTTTCTAGAGAGATTGATCTTTACTTCAATGTTCTAGGATGAGAAGAAAAGGAGTTGTTTGATTTGAAGCAGAGCATTAAAATAGCTCAAATGCGCGTTTTGCCTACAGTAAAATGACCGGCATTAGAAAAATAAAAATTTAAAAAATAAACTAATTGCTTTTTTGTACTTCTAATGTAATATACGCTCTATGGTAAAAATATTTAAAAGATTAAAAATGTTGAAGCAACCACTCTGGATCACTTGATAGGGATTGACCCATTATCCAATTTGTTATACTTGTTGTCAATACCTAAATTTAAAAAGAACTTATGTTTCTTATTATATAGAAAGTTGTATTCATTGAAATTTCAAATTTTTTTTTCAGGTCCAAGAGAGATATTAAGCTTTAAACTTTCAACAATGTTTAAAATCTTTAAATTTCCAACATGTTAAACGTTTAAAACTCAATAACAGTCTAGGGCATGAAAATAAAAATTTAAAGTTTGGCTAGGATTTAATTCTTGGTTAGAACATTAACCAGCCAAAATTTCATTTTCCGCAAAATAAATTTATTTAGATTTTATCTTCTTTAGATAATTTAAAAAAAAAAAAAAGCTCTTTTTGTATATAAAAGTTGATTAGTAAATAATGTGTTGTATTCGACATGAAATGTTTAATTATGGTAATAATTTCATTTGTTAGAGTTATAGAAGATAGATTTTGGAAAACTAAATCTCTTTTATCAAACATACCATGTCAAAAGCGTGAGTTATTAGGCTCTAACCCTTAATAAAGTAATATTTCCGACCTCCCCCCCGCCCACATGTGTGAGATGTTTGTTATTAGCACAGCATTTCCTATTATATTCCCAAGCCATAAGATTTGTTTGTATAAAAGCAACTCTTTAACTATGTTAGTAGGCTATTTATATGGTTAGTTTGTTATTTGATTGAATCAACAATAGGTTGACTTCGAGGAGTGTTTTTAAATATTTTTTGTTTTCTTATGATGAGATGACTGTACATCGGAATTCTAAGGCTCGTTCAACATCCAGATGATGGCAGTTTCGTTTTGTACTTGGACGTTAGCTCTCTGGCCGATGAGAGTCTTTGAGTCTTTGTATAGTATTAATATCAACGCCTCCCAACGGGACTGCATAATTTCTAAAGAAAAAAGCATGCTTCAGCTGGAAAGACACCACCAGGTAGGAATTTTCCTGCTCTGAAGAGCTGACAATATAATTGGTGTATATTGTTATCTCTAGTTGTAAACGAATATTTTTTGAAGATTTGTACAAAATCATTAAGTTAGAACAAATAAAATAGCTACGTCATGACTTGGTTTGGAGGTTTTCCGTTGCTCTGACTTATCTATGCAGAACGGCAATGAATGAGTTATCTCTTATTGAAATGATTTTCTGGTACATGTAGCATTCATTTGGAATTCAATTACCTATTGAAAATAAATTCTTGAAATTTCGGAGAACTCATGTAAAATGTCAATTCGTATATGTAACATTGATAAAGAAGAAAACGATAATTTTACAAGCGAATCTTATTGGAGTTTTAAAGAAAAATATCATGGGAACGAGGGAATTACTCGAAAATGTGTTAAAATTTTTTCGGTTTTATTTTATTTTATGATCGTTCCATCATTAGTTAATTATCATACGAAGTAAGGTAATGTATATTTTTCTATTTAGCACGTCAGGTGCGGCGGCGTATTTTAGTGGTATCCAGTTCAGTTCAAGCATCGGACCCCGGAGGCCGATGCCGCACTTAACGTGTTAATGAATGAATGAATCTATTTCTTACATATAATTAAAGGGAGAGGCTAGAAAATTTAATTGATCTCAAAGAAGCGCGGTTTTTTATCGCACACACACATACTCAATAAACATCTTCATTACCACCAACGGGAATGCCACCCGCTAAATAGAACCTGAAGATGGTTTTTTTTGCACTGCTGATGGGCTCCGTTATGGAAAAAAGATTATTAGTCAGAAATTTTGTGAAGTATATACTGAAATGCGAAATTTTATCATGAGATAACAAAAAAAAGTAAAATGGTTAGCATTCTAATATCACACTAAGCTCTCAAGGGAATTTGTATTGTATTGAGAAATCCAACATTGTAAGTGCGAAAGTGAGGGAAATTGTTAGAAGAGGCAAAAGCTGTGCATGGGAAACAAAAATGACACTGTTCGATTCCATGGTATCATCAACACTTCTATATGCTGCAGAAATTTGGAGTCCAAACTATTGTGAAAAGGTTGAGTCAGCTCAATTAAAATTCTTAAAATATCTATATTTCTGGCCTAAATGCACCCCAAATTATATTGTACGTCTAGAAACAGGTCGTAACTCACTAGCCGTAATAATCCTAAAAAAATAATTAACTTTTGCATTAGCATATTGTGTCTTTCTGAATATAGATTACCCCGTAAATGTTTTGATAGACTTGTTGAACTTGATACGAAGTGGCTGGACTTATCTTTTAATTGGATATCACAAGTTAAAATGTTGGCTGCGACCAACCATATTGAGGAGTATTTTACAGCCTTTCAAAAACCTAGTGTTTTATTAGCTAGTAAAAATGTTATTCTCGAAAAAGTTACAAATAATTTATCGTCGAAGGACATTGATAGAGCCCTTAACTCAAACTATAACACAATATATAGAACTATTTGTAACTACACCAACCCAGAACCGGAATGCTATTTGAAGTTCAATGTAAATATAGGTAAATTAAGAACAGTAAGCCAGTTAAGAATAGCAAACTCTAAATATTTGAAAATATTTTATAAAAATACCACCTATGCTCTTTAAACTGATGATAAATGTCAATGGTGCCATAAAACTATAATTAACTGTATAAACCACATAATTTTACATTGCCCGTTTTTTCTTAACTCAAGAAAACAGTTCCTGCAAAAATATATAGACCAGTATGACGAATCATCGTCCATACAAAATGTTCTTACATTTGATAGTGTTGAAAAATTAAATAATATTTTTCTCTATACAATATCTATTCTAAAGTCACTGTACATATAAGAGGAAAAAAGGAGAAAAAGAAAAACCAAAAAAGAAGCAAACAGGATAATATGAGTTTCACAATAAATATTCACAAGTCCGTAAATACTATTTAGCTATATCTATTTTATTATAATTTAATTTTGTAGTACATGATCTAATTAAATAGTAAATTGTCTTTTTCTAAATCAGTTTCACGACCATTCAGAATAAAAATTTGTTTTTGTTTGCTTTTCTGTTCTTGTTATTTTTAGCTAGTAAAGTGTATTATTATATATTATAAAACTAAGTAGGATAATAATTATTGTTTATTTTTGTTTTTTATTTATATTTAATATAAATAACATACTAAAACAGAATAGGCCAGACTCCATGGCTACATTTTGTGACATATAAGCCAATAAAAAAAACAAAAATTGTATCTATCAATTTTTTTTTTTTTTTTTTTTAAACCTTAGTAAAAAATGTTTTAATCCACTTCATAAAAAAAGAAGCATAAGAAAACAACTTTTCAATAATAGTCGAGGAAACAAAAATAGTTGAAATAATGTTTAAATAAAGTTGAAGGAAGAAAAAACTAATTACCACTGGAGACAAATGTATTTGGGGGATTAAAATTGAGTTGTAGTGGAGTTTAATTAGGAGCCATGGCGGATGAGTAAACCCTAGCCCCAGCTATGAAATTAAACAAAACAAAACACTAATTTTAGAAAACAAATAACTGATGTAAACTTTATTATAGCTTAGAACAGTTTTAATGTTCAAAGAGTTTATTTAATGCAATTATAGCTAAGGTTAAACTAAAACATTGGGTGAAAATTCATTAATTTATCTGCGATAGTTAAATATTATCGATTATTTGCGTCACGGTTTTGCAAAAAAACTACATCTCAATATTTTTAAATTTAGATAAATCTAAAATACCAATCAGGTTCTATTCGCCCCATTTGATTAGCAAAAAAAATTTAAATTTTGAATTATGCGTTTACATGATGCATAATCAAGATCTGCCGTTAAAATATACGTATATATGAAAGCTGTAGGTATTTGCAAATCACAACATACCCAGGATTTTTATTAGATCGCAGTAAATCGAAAGTCATCACAAGATGTGTTAATACAATTTCATTATTAGCATACATTGGATTTAGTTTATTACTTTGCGAAAATTTATTTTCTGAAATGAATTTTATGCCGCTTAAGACCAGTTTTATGATATTTTACAAGTCCTCTAAAAGTCTAGCTTGTATATTCCTTATCTTGTATGATGTAACGTTCGTTGGTAGTTCATTACTTTCCTTGCTCCAGCGTTTCGCGATTCTTATTGCGAAGAAATGATAGAGCCCCCTTCACCCTCTCACCCCTAATAGCTGTGATAAATTTCGAAACAAGAGCCTTAAAGCGTCAGGCTTAAATGATAAAATATGTCTACATACTCGCTCATGTAATTTCAGTTGTCATATAAAAATGTATGTTTTATAATTATAATTTGTATAACATTTAGGAAGAACACGTCCCTCTGCCTCGGACCTGTTACATATAAACTCTATAATGTTTCAGAACTCTTACTAGAGGAATTTGATACACAGTTTGATAAACAAACAAAAGCAGAAAAATATAACATTTATAGGATGTCTCAGCGACTGCTTTTCAATGAATAGAAGTGGTTAGATCAATCAATATTGCTGGTGAAGATGATTTATTTTCAATATTAAAATCCAAAATCATAGGATTTTTTCAAATAAAGGAGAGTCTTCCGTATATTCAAATTTTATTTGATTTCCCAGCGTTTCCGGCTTTTGGTTTTATCTTTCTTACAGTTCTTTTGAAAGTATCTTACAGATAACTTTTGGGGTTATCTGTAAGTTACTTTCTTTCTCATTTCAAATTGCCAATTGTCATCATACATTTTTTAATCGGTATACACAATACTTTTGTCCTCTTTCCCATTTTACATTTTTCGGCATTTATTAAGAAACATTTATTCCATTGTCACAACCAAGTAGATCAAAAATCATATTTTAAACGGGAAAATGCTTGAATTATTTATGAGGTTTTCACTGCCACGCATTGCTATAAACTTAGGGAGTCATTGATATATTAAACCTAATCAGCCAAGTTGTAAGATTTCAGATAATGTCCAGTAGTTTCTTCGGTAGATTGTAGGAAATTAATAAATTCTTATCAGCAGCCAAACAAAAGCACGGAAAGGACTAAGAGATTTCAAAATTTCGACTTAGGTAAAGTTAACAATTGGCAATGGAACAAATTGTATTAAATAGAGTTCCTGACAATATTTGTATTTTTAACCCTACAATGATATCGTAGGATGTCAGAGATCCCATGGAATGTTGAATTACATTACCTAATAAAGTTCGGGTAGCTTACAGGTTGATGTAACACAATTCAAATGGATCGATGTTAAAGCTTAATTTATTTATTTACTCTTGAATCCCATGTTTTTTTGTGTGTGTGCCTAATTAGTAACATTTAATAACTTATTGTATGTTCTATTTATGGTCGTTAAACTGTATCTAAAAGACATATGAAAAATAATTTTGTAATTAATCAAAATCGTTAGAGCCGTTTTTGAGAAAATCGTAAAAACGTAAACATTTATTAAATAAAGTACCCCCACCCTTTGACCAATTTTGATGAAATTTTTGCCACATCGCGGGAATATACATACACTAAATGCCCAATTTCAGGTTTGCACGGTTAATAGTTTTTGAGCTAGTCTGTTCACACACAAACACACACACACACACACACACACACACACACGCGCGCACACACACACACACACACACACACACAGACCATTTCGCGGGACTTGGTTATTTCGACTCAGGGGACCCCATAACGTGTATTTGCGTGGAAAACGGAAGTCGAAATTTTTCACGATCGCAATACTTCCACTTACTATATATTTCATATAGGTAAGTGAAAGTAAAAAGTATAGCAAGTATACTGTTACATGTACATCGCTCGTTATTAGGTATTTACGTCGGTTAATTGACTAATTTTCTGAGGGCGGATTCAAGGATGGGAGTCTCAGGGGTCATGACCCCCATATATTTTAGCGGTTTGTTATTTTTAAAGGGATAGTGAATATGAAAATGATAAAAGTTACGAAAGCACATTTATATTTACTTATTTTTGTATCTTTAAAATAATAATGCAATTATACGCTTCCTGGCTGTATTGATCGCAGTCCTTCCTAATGCTAGAAATTAAGTGAAGATTTAAGTGAGGATGAGTTAAGATTTATGTGAGAGTGAGTCTGTACTCAATTGCATGCGGCGATCATACCTCCTTAGTTACATTAGTATATACCTACAAGGATTCCCTCCTATATTATCTCTTGTGAAAAAAGAGATATTGGGACTCTTCTCTCAATGTAAAAGTATGTTAAACAAAATATAAATGTTTGGTTATAACTATAGTGTTACCAATGCTGCATTGATTGGTTGGTTGGCTAGGCGGGACGGATCAGGACAATTAGCAGAATGTAATTAGGGTGTTAATCAGTGATGAGATATCTTACATGCGAATATATATTGATCGAGGGTCAACCACAATATTGATATGTCAAAGCGGAACATGCTTTTAGACAATAGATTTTAGATTCTTGAAGGATCAGCCATTTAATTGAAATTATGTTAAGGTATCCATATCCTATTACAAACTATTTTATGCAGTAAAAAATTGTTAATAAGGAAGGCATAATATGCCTGCAGAAGAGTTGTCCAGGTGTATTAAATACTTAATTAACCTATTTAATGATAATCATTTATTTCCATTGTAACTAACTTAGGTTTTGAAACCTACTAAAAAAAAAAAAAAATCGACAAAATGATGTATTATGTTTTGCATTGTTACATTGTCAAATATAAAAATAAAATTTATTTCTATAATAAATAAATAAATCTATTAGTTCATTAGTGAGTGAATGCGTGGAAAAGCAGCTAATGATCAAAATATTTAAAGCTGGTTTTAAACATATGCTTCTATATAATCCTTAATAATTGTATTTCAGTTTCAAACTTAGTTCCATAATAGATTTCTGAATGAAATAAGAGGTGGTTCTTGCTGGAACTATCATCAATAATCACCGTCATCGGTTTCTGGAAAGGCGATAGAGACTAAAATTTGGAAAATAAGTTCCAATTTTCTACGAACTGTAAATACCGCTTCTATTCATGATACACCTACTTAAAACATAAAAAAAAAAATCGGCTATTGACGAATGAGGTTTTTTAGGCCCCCTAAAAAAAGAAATAAATAATCCTAATTCATAATTAGGATTTTCAGTTAAAATGTTTTTAACTGAAAATCCTTATTATTAATCAACCTATCATAAAGAATAACAGTTGACTATTTCTCACCTCTAAATGTTAATGAATCGAAAATTACTCAATACTTTTAAGTTTGGGAATAATTACAATACTCAATACCGTAGGGAGACTAACAAACAAAAAATTACTAAATAAATTTGGATAAAGCTATTTTCAGGCAAGTTTCTAATTTTGACCTCGCAAGTATCAAAACACGTCGGATTCTACTCCAAGAGGGTTGTTAAGTGAAAGATGTGTGTTGCGCGCAGTGCACCAGATTTTTTTCTTTGTTTTGTTTATTTTATGCAAACATAATTTATTTGATCCATAATCACACATGGCATCAACATAATGACATATAATCATCAGTGATAATATTATTCGAATTCATATCAGTGTCTGTTTTGTGAATTGATGAAAGCTTCGAAATTCCCATAAGATGTAAATATTTAAATTTTGAGATGAAG
This sequence comes from Aelia acuminata, assembly GCA_911387785.2. Classification (NCBI taxonomy): domain Eukaryota; kingdom Metazoa; phylum Arthropoda; class Insecta; order Hemiptera; family Pentatomidae; genus Aelia; species Aelia acuminata. The sequence goes on from OU426978.1 coordinate 100,233,110, forward strand.
AGTCTGCAAATATCAAACTTCATCTTAACATTGGTTTCCTTTGTTACCATTCTCTAATGGACTGTAACACGCAGTGTTTTTGAGCTCGTGGTTTTTTTAGTAATAGGTATAATGACACATCGTCACTATCACTACTCGATGAAGGACTTGATATTTCCAAACAAATCACAGAAAAGCTGGATTGCTTCGAAATATCACGCTAGACTGCTTCGAAATGCTTGAGGACAGGTCAGAGGAACGGCAATCGTTCTTTTGGACACTTTACGAGCCTTGAATGCTTCTTTCATAGCATGGGAAAAACAATTTTCGTGTTAACTGGCTAAATGGTCTAACCGTCGTATTACGAATAAGGAGCTTAAAAATAATATATATGGGAACTTTCTTGGTAATAGATCAAATTTTAAATTATTTTATCTTCCAATATTATATATCACAGGAAATTAGAACATTAAAATGCTGTAACACTTATGTGGGTTGAGAAATATTTAGTAAACAGTTATCAATGCCAACGAATTATTACAACTTAAATATTTGAGCAGGTTACAAAAATGATAACGTTATAACACAAAATCTTATGACTTGAGCTACACAGTCAAGACACAGATTCGTTCAGTCACTCGCTCCTTCTATATAATCGTAAATGGTCAGGTCTGGAATGTTCCAGAACAATGTGGACAATTCTATTCAATGTGGACTAGGCCACGGAAAGATCTAGACCCAAACAGTTCGTTCCAACCGCTTATTTTGTTTCAACAAACGGTCTGAGAGTTTACGCCATATGTGTTTTTTTTATTTGCTTATCGATTTGACGTTACACTGCCCCCTCCGTAGAGACATTCCTCCTGGATGTCTCCTTTTCCATGCGTGCCTGCTCCCTAGGTCGAACGAATGGTCTCTTCAGTAATCCGCTGCTCCTGTTCTTCTTCGTTGTTCCTTGCATATGGCGCCAAGCGATTGTAATGGACGATCATTGGCCTTCCTTTGAAATACTTGGAAACCCTGTAGACCACATCGTTGATGTGTTTCTTAATCACTTATGGTCCCCGCTTTCCTCGTGGGTTGTTGAGCCAAACAAGTTCTCCTTTAATATTCCAAGGTCGAGCTGAAAGCCATACGTGTTCATGAGGTCCAACCCGAGGATTACATCCTCTCCAATATCATCCACTAGGACTAAGTGTGAGACACAGCTTGGGCCTAAATGTAACTGTACCTCGGTTTCACCGAATACCTTGGCTTCTTCTGCGTCCTCAGCTGCCATCTGGATGGCGTCAGTCTTTTCTTGCCAGCTACACTTGAAGAGACTATAGTCCTCGTAGCTCCAGTGTCAATCAGCATCCCCACAGTTCCTATACCGGAATGGTGTCCTTTTTCTGGACTCCAAAGCATTCGCAACTTTCAGAACCGCGTATTCAAATTTTTTACGGTTCTCTGACTCCTGCTGCCCATCCTCTGTGTCGGCATTGTTCATGGCTCGGACACATGCCTGACTACGAGAAGACTCAGTAGCCGTTTCAAATTCCAATGTTGTGGATAGAGTGTCTACTAGTAATTTAGGGCGAGTCATATGTACCGCTCTCTGAAGCTCCAAGTCCCTTAAGCCGTCAACGAACGCTTGGACTGCTATGCACTCCAACAAACTGTCTGGGGCTGTTGGATAAGCCAGTCTTACCATTCTCGTAACGTCCGCTTCGAACTCTTGAATAGTCTCGGCTGCCTTCGGCTTCCTGCTCTTCAGCTGGGACTGATAAACCTGTTCGAGGTGGGCGTGGCCAAACCGCATCTCCAGCCGGTTTACTAGCATGTTAAAATCGTATGCGTCGTCAGCGTTGAGGGCCTGTAGGGCATCCAGAGCATCGCCTTTGAAAGCCACCGTAAGGGCAACCGCCTTATCTCTAGGAGACCACCCATTAGCACTGGCCGCAGCGTTGAATTGCTTTAGGTAATTCGCCCAGAACGATTTACCATCAAAAGTTGGTGCTTTTATTCTGGCTCGGCCCTCTATTACTTCAGGTTCACGTCCTTCCTCTTCTATCAATAGCTGTTGGGTGATTTGTTTTCTAACGGCTGCCTTAACTTTTTCTTCCAACCTCCTTTCTAATTTCTCAGCCCTTGTTTCCTGCTGAGCCAGTATGTCATTCAACCCAACCAAGTCACACGACAAGTTGGTCAGCTTTTCATTTAATCCAGTCAAATCACCAGATAAACTGGTCAACTTTTCATTTATCTCAGCCGATAAGCTTGACTTAAGGTTATTTATTTTCTCATTGAGTTCCTCGGACTGTTTTGCCAATTTGTCATTTATTAATGCCGACAGGCTTTCCAATTTTTCATTTAATTCACCAGACAAATTCGAAAATTTTATATTCATGCGCAAGAGGAGCAAAGACAGGAAATGGACCCATACCGGACCTTGGAATCAGAGGAGCCGGAAGAGGATGATGTGCCCCCGGACAAAGAAGAAATTATAGAAATAATACTAGGCCTGAAGACACGCAAGGCGCCGGGGATAGATGGTATCCAAGCTGAACTCCTCAAGTATGGGGGCGAGGAATTATAGGACCAAATGTACAAGCTCATCCTCGATATCTGGATGGAGGAACGGATCCCAGGAGATTGGAAAGTGGCGGTATTATGTCCTATTTACAAGAAAGGCGACAAGCTTAGCTGCTCCAATTACCGAGGGATTTCTCTATTGAATATTGCCTTCAAAATTGTCCGCGACAATCAATAAAAGACTTGCGGCCCACATGGAGAGGCAAGTTGGAAAGTATCAATGCGGGTTCAGGAGGGAAAGGTCTACTATAGATCAGATATTTACAATCCGCCAAATGTTGGTATTCATGGAAATTGAAATACCTTTTGGTAATACCATTAAGTAAGTTAGACGAAAATAAATAGAATAATAAGAAAACAGTTTTATTTTATTTAAGAGGTGGGAACTTCTAAATGATAACAGCACTTTTGGTTGTTTAGTCCTCCGCGAGGCTGGAAAATTATCTCATAAATAAATGTGAATAGATAAATAATAAATATAAAGCATATAAATAAGGGCTGTCAGGCGAAAGGCAACGTGTGAGTGTGAGACCATGAAATTGACCCATCGTAAATTTTGTGCGAAAACCGCCCCTGAATATAGGGAAGTAATTTAAAAGGAACAGGATTGGTTAAAGAAGATCTCAGCGTATCATATTAAGTTGCAAAGCTACGAAAAATAAGTACCTTTAAAAAAATACTCATCAGTTAGTAATCGAAGCAACATTAGTGAATAGGAACTTACGCGTCTTATGGAAATGAAACTCGACATGATTGAAGACAGTTTTTTATCTAATCCAGAACATTTATTAAGAAACCCTCTGAGATACTAAGTAACTATCTTCACGTGGTGGATTGAGAAAAATAAAATGAATTCCAATACCATCCACGATGATATAGGTTTTCCCGAAACTGGAAGAATAACTGTCCATTATTTTTCAAAAGTGATAAATGTGTTTTTCATTGAGGAGAGTTTTCTGAGAGAGAAAAGTAATAGATGTTGATCAAGCAAAATATTAGAAGATTGATGATAAAATTCTACTCTCAGTTTCCCAATTGTATAATATTACCTACAACGGGAAGCACTACACTCCCCCTAACATTAATCTTCTCTTTCAACTTATATAGGTAGCGGATAGAATAGCCTTTGATTTATTATGTCCAGTATAGGAAACTAAAGTAGTATAAGCATATATATGTATATTATATAGATATGTAAGTCTTATATATCATACACTGGATAGAATCTATGATAACACCAGCATTAACACCGAAAACACATTTACAAGGCTCATAAATGTGCGCATAGTAACAGTTTAGAATGATAAGAGAACTTGATATGAATATATGATTTATGGGGATAAGATAGCTAAGGTTTATTTCTAATTTATTGACAATTAGTTGAACATTGCTAGAAAGCATGGTAGGTATGTTTTAATGTATAAGGTTATTGGATATTGATGTTATATTTTATTAGTAATTTATTTTTTTACATACAGAAATATTGAATTGCAAAAACACAATACTGTCAAAGCAAGCGAATTGATTTTGAGAATTGCAGATGGAGGTCAGACTGGGTCCGATCACTTCCCTTCAACAATAGAATGGTGTAATAGAAAGTTAACTTGCAATCGCCTTCCAAACAAGAATATGTGAGGCAATGTTTCGAATCAAAGGATTCGAGCAAACCTTTAACCCATCAACCTACAATCTGAGACACCAAGACAAGTTATTTTGTAGGGTAAAGTGGGGACATTTTTTGTATTTCCTTGTGAATTCTACATTTTTCACTAAAAATCTAAAATGATTCATAATTTTTAAACTTCTACTACTTATCTTTATGTTAGTTAAGTGTTTTGGATTAAATCGGAACGGTTCGGCTGTAATTAATAAAAATAAAAAATATCCCAATTTACCCGCACCTTCGGGTAACATGGGGTATCCTTTTTGAATAGCATAAAAATGCTTTATTATTGCTATGAGTTCTATATAAAGCATGTATGTAATGTATTAAATTTTAGAAAATTTGTATAGAACCTGCTATTATAAAAATACTTCAGCATAGGATTAATAAAAAATTGTTGTCGTTTATTACAAACGAAATGGAATATCTCCTGGAATATCTGAACTATAATTATTATCACAATGATCAAAATTATTCATTTTAATATAATTGATCAAAAGATAATTAATTATTAACAACTAAATATATATTAAAACATAACTCGGGGAACTTTGTGATCCTTAAAAGTTCTGCAGAGCTGGCAAAGAACATCGTCAAGTTTGAATTGGCACAACTCAGAACACTTTTCGTGAATTCCTTGTGACATTTCAACACAAGCACACTGTGCAAAAATAATTTTCTTTAAATGATTTTCTTAGCTCTTTTTCTTCAGTTTTCTCTTCTTGACTTTTTTTTTTTTTTCATTGTACATTTGCTAACGAGTTTTCATTGAGTTCTAACGGTTTTTCTTGATTATTTTTTCTGTACATTTCTTTTTTAAGGTAATATTATTTCTTTAACGCCCTTCTTTTTTTTTTCTTGGTTTTTTTTTTCGAGTTTTCGTTTTCAAGCTGAACAAGTTAAAATGGCCACTCCTCCGAGTTTTCCATCATTTAGACGAAAGGTAAAACTAGAAAATTTGATGGATAGATTGATGGTGAGAGTCGTGCGTTTTACTGTTGGAACTGGGAGATAAGGCATGATCCGACTTGTAGGCGGTTATTGTATTTCTGTTTCTATGCTCTGACATTATTAAAATAAAACAGGGAAATATATAAGGCAAACAGCGTAACAACAATGGGGTAAATAACTTAGTAAATGTAAAAGTTAGGTTAAGCAAGTCATCGTCGGCTAAAGTGGGGACGTCCCCACTATACCCAACCCTTTAGCCGACAGAATGTTTAATGAAAATAAAAATTGTAGAATGGTAATAAATATTAATAGAAACTTTAAAACAAACGGAAACACATAGAATGACCAATCCAATTAAATAATAAACGTAGCAATCAAGGATAATGTGGTTGAGTTATACCATTTCGAATTTAGTACTAAAATGAGAGAAAATGCACTCAAAATATATATATATCTAACTCTCAAATTCTAATAGAAAAACTTTTCACTATAGAACCCCTTGCTAAACTAACAACACAACCAAAGGGTAATGACAACAAATATGTCATTCAGTTGATAAGTAGCACCAAAAGATTCCGCGATCAGATCGGTACCCCACTTTACCCAATTCTCCCCTACCTCTTACATTTCCTCGACTCCATAGGGATAATATACCACCAAATATTTGTGTGCTATTTATGTGTCAATCAAGGCATCTGTTTCAAAATATAAGAATTCCAATTCTATCTATCCAATTTTTATTCTTCAAAAGTTAAAAAATGACTAAAGTAAGTGTTACGAATACAAAAAAAAGTACAAATATAACTCGTTTTGCAAATCCAAAAGCATGGCTATATGATATTTCAGAAATTAAGTTTATCAAATAAATACCATTTACAGAGGTTTGAATTTTTATTTTATTTATTTTTTTTAAAGGGAAACTCTTAAGTTTTAGAATTAGAAGTTATCATATCTTATATTTTAGCAAATTAAACCGACTTCGAAAACTAGTAAGTAGGGATAAAATGCACTAAAAAGTGTGAAATGATCACCTTTTGATGTGCACGAATAAACTCCAATTGTAACTGATTATAATCTTCAAATTATGAAGATATTTTAGACTACTATTCGAATAATTAGGTTTAAGAAATAGCATAGAGTAGTCTTCATTTATGATTGACTAATGGTTCAAATTCCTGTATCTTAATTTTTATAATTTTATGTTTTGTCTCAATGAATTGTATTTTATAAAGTAAAAAAAATAATTTGGAATAGGGTGATAGTTGATAAAATTGAAGGAATATTTTTAGCGACATTATTTTAATTTTTTGACTGTGATATAATAACTGTTTTTTTGTTAATTTTAATAATTATATAAAAATTTGATGAAGAGTAAACGGTTAAGGGGTGTCACGCCAAAATAAATAACACTAATATGAGAGTATCACATATTTAATTGAGGCAAAGTTTCAAACAAATTTCCTCATCAGGGTTCTTTGGCTGTGGAGTCCTAAGTGCTTTAAGAAGCCACGTTTTTTACGCGCTTTGGCTCTTTAGCCCTGATGAAGACCTCAAATTCGGGTCGAAACGTCGGCACGATGAAATATATTATACTTACATATCAGTGTTATTTATTTCGAGTTTGGTTTATTTCAAACAATAGACATAGCTTAACTTCTTAGTTAAAAAATGTTTCTGATTCTTAAAAAATGTTTTTCCTTGAGCAGTGTTTTTGAGTGTTATACATTTAATAACTATTCGATTAATAACCATTATACACAGGATAACTAAATTGTATTTTCTTCTTGTAGTTTTTGAATATGCTTAAATATAAGCGAAACGTTAAACAATAAAATGAATTGACTGAATAAAAGATTTTTGCAAATGGAGACTGCTCTAAGATATTTCTTAAGCCTAATAAAATGTAACTGTTGATAAAATTCGAATTGATTTTTAAAAAAATCTAAAAGAAATCACAATCTTTACAGAGGTAATCCTTTTCACCTATATTTTAATTAATTCGTTAATTAAAATCCTAATAGTGATTAGGAATATTGCTCTGCAGCGATAACTGAAAAAAATATAAAACGTAAAAGCATATTTAACAGCTTTCCATTATATAATTTTTCGAATCGTAATTATCATGCCTAAGCCATTCATAGTGATATCTACTTAAGTCGATCGAGAGAGATTATAATGTCACTTTTCATTTTAATGCATGCACGCATCTTTTGGACTCAATATTATGATAACTTATGATTGTTAGAACTTACCTGTGGTTATCGTGATTAGGAACATCGCTTTGCAGCCATAAACTTCATGGATTACACCTCATTCCCAGCAAACTGAAAAAAAGATAAACCAAAACCACATTAAATAGCTTTTCAATAAGCGTTTTTAACAATAGTTGAGTACTATATTTGCTTGATTATAAAACACCTTATTTCAAGGGCGTCCGTAGGATTTTCTCTAGGGAGGGGAGACTGATAAAATTTTCGTCTAAGGGGGGGGGGCAAAATTATAAAACTCTTACGGTCAATGGAGGCGGTCGAGCTGTTCTGACGAAGTAAGTAATATATACTTATTTGTTTATACTGTACATAATAATTTATTAATGAATGCGAATATATTTAATTTGTAGTTTTGTTTCTCATAGATTTTAGCGGTGGCAACTGCCATCCCTCTCCTCCTCCCCCCGTATGCCCATATTTTCTCACAACCTTACACTAGGGTTTGGATTAAATCACAAATAAATCATATGTATACAACCTTCTAAGAACTCTCACATTAAACATATCGCTCGTCAAAAGTAAGATTGGTCTAACTCAAAATCATATTTCCACAAAAATTTTTCAAGACGGCTTTTAAATCAGGATAGTTATCATTTCTGAGGTATTTAAACAATCGAATAAAGCTTAAATAAGGCAACGGATATCAAATGAAAGAAAAAGAAGAAACTTTAATTGGCTCTCGTAAAAGTCGTTTTTTTGTGGGTTTTTTTTTTTTTTTTTGGTAGGTGGGGTTGTTAGATCATTCTTGCGTTGGATGAGTGATAACAAATAATCCCTAATATATTCCAAGTTTCAGGTTAAACATGCTTTATTTTTTTGAAGGTATATAACTACATATAAAGTCTATTTAGCGAACAAAAATGGTAAAATTACATATTGATCAGAGTACTAAAAGAGAATTCTTGAATGAATGAAAAATGGAATGGGACAAAATTGTGTTAATGTTTTAAAATTAACTGAAATTAATTTAATTATTAGTACTGAATTAAGGGGAAAACTAAATGAGGTACCAAAGAGTTATTCTGAACTCCATACGTGGGTCTGGGAAGAGTTCCGGCTTGTCCCCAGCGACGCTTCATTTCCGGTGTCCGTAATTGGCTGCCATTAATTTTATTTCCGTCCTTACCAACTTCTTCCTTCTTGAATTGAGTAGGAGGTGGGGGTGGGGAGGCATTCCAACCAACTGGCCCTTAATCTTCGGTGGGTATTGGCAAGAATATATTGGATCTGAGGATAATTATCCGCTTAAATTTGGTCGAAGTCTTTCACCCCAAGAAGTCGAAGTCCTTCAAAATACATTGGGTTCTAGCAGTACTAAAACTCATATTTAATCCATTCCTGGTAGGCTAAGTAAAATTTCAAGCCACCTATTCTCACACAAATGTTTTTAAAGAATTGGCATCCTTTAGACTATGTTTCTTTTCCACCTTGAGTGGGTAACATCTGTCCGACGCTTATTGCGGCTTACGTCCTTACCTCAGTAAGTATAATTCTTGGATATATTAATTCTTCGATAGTAGCTTTCAATTTAGGGTAGTATTGATAATTTTATTGAGTTTTTCTTTTAATAATCAGGTGAAAGAAAATGATTAAAATCCCCAAAAGAAAATCTAATAAGAAAAAAATGTATAAATGCCATAAGACCAATATATTAAATAATGGCTAATATATACTTGGTTCGCTGTTATCATTAGAACACTTTATACATAGATTTTTCACTTTTTTTTTTGGAATAGTCTAAATAGTAGCTGTTTCGTACTTGACTGTAACGTATAATATATAACATCGAATTTTCTGTGTTAGAATGGTATCGGCCATTTTTTTTTCTTATCTAATATGTCACTTTTCACTGATTAAACAATTGAAAAACTTTGTTTCTTATGTCATTTAGAAGAATAGTTCAACCCTTGGACGGATATTAACCTCAAACGGTCAGAATGTGAACAATTTTATTATTCCATTAATGATTAAGGTAATGTGTTACAGTAAATACATTTCCTTCTTACGTTTAACATTGAAAAAACGGCTGTCAGCTTATTATATGGAACCATTTATAAATGGTTCATTCCTGTTACTATACAAAGCCAATAATCAATACTTGTTATCTAATAATACTAGAAGACGGGACCAAATATTGATCAAAATATTTAAAAAATGAATACTTAAAAAATTCTTAGCATTCAGTAGAGCATGGCATACCCGGACTCGAATCCCGGTCGTGGCTAATTTATTCTCTTCAGATAAAAATTATTTAAATTATGACCATTGCATTTGTATTTAATAACAACAGCGTGTCGATTAGATCCAACTTTAGGACAATATCCAGCCTCTGATTACTTCCCTGCAATGTGGAGGGGGTCTTAGGATTATTTGATTGATCAACGGGTCTTAGGATCATTTGATTGATAATTAAAGTGGCTGGAATACTAGCCTGTGATAGCTCAGTTAGTCAAAGCCCGCAACGGAAAGTAGTAGACCCAGGTTACAATCTCAACTATGTCTATCATTTCATTGTTATACATTTTTAAGAAAATACCTGAATTTTTTTCAGCAAAAGAATGAATGACGCAGATGCAATATATTTTTTAGACCGTACAATCTCTCATATCTCTGTATCTCATATTCTTTGCAACTAACTAAGAGAATTCTGATAATGAGACTATGAGTTCTCTGATAACTAACTAGGAGTTCTTCTGATAAGAACGCGGTATCTTACACAAAACCTGTTGATGAAAAAAAAGTAAACAATCATGATCAGGATGTTCATGAAGAAAATACCGGTAATACAATGAATAAATTCGTCTTGGTGCATGCCTACACACTGGAGCACCGGAAAACAGAATCTTCTAAGGTTAAGTTCTGACGCGCTTTGTTTGAGTAATGCTAAGGATGAAAAGTCTTTAACAAAAGTTCCTCTTTTTGCTATCAGCCAAAAAACTTTTCAAGCTTCCTTCATTCAGTTGTTTCACTAACTTTCGTCAAGCAAAGGAAAGAACAGGTTTTTAACATTCTCATCACCTAATTCCTGAGAACCACTAAATTGACGAAGTTCTCCTTCCTTCCCTGTTATACTCTTTAACTGTTTGATGAAACCTTGTTATATTTAAACTAAAAGTTTATGCGTATGTTTAAATCGTGAGATATATTGATCACTCACATCGAAATAAATACAATATGTCCGTTAAATAAATGTATCGTTTATCAGATAATATTGAATGAATGGTGATCCATTCATGAGAATAATTTTTCGCATAAGATTAATTTGTTATATTAGAGAACTTAAAGGTTAAAAAGAAAAGTGACCGTCACGGGAGGCCCGTATATGTAAAACATAACAGTTCAATAATGAAAAATTATAAAAAATATGTAGGTAAGTGCTATTTTTTCTTATTATTCTACATAATAAGAAAATAACAGTTTGACTCAATAGCATAGATTTACTATCAAACCTTTTATCCCGAGGATTGTTCTATGTTTCAAGAAAAATGGCATCCAAAAATTAATCCGTCCTGTGTCACCACTAAACTTCCTCCGATATGCTGGACTGATATTTTCCAGATCCAGCAGCCCATGCATGGATCTCAAAGCTCATAGAAATCATATCAGAATGATCCTCGAAACATGTTTACTATTAGTGAGTATCATTAAGGTAATTATGTATTTATTTTTTTTTTAAATTTACAATTACAATGTTTGTGAAAAATTGCTATTCGAAAGTGCAAATATTTAGGTTCGAAACTACACCTTTTTAAAAAAATTAAAAATCATTTTCAAAAGAATAATAAAAATATTTAAGTTTTTTTTCTGGCCCTTCCCTCCCTCACCGTTTAGGCTATACGGGGTTTTCCAGGCCTGTGGATATCGGGTTTTGAAGTGGCTATCTTCAGGTCATTAATAAAAGAAAAGTTTAATGTGCTAATTTTTTATTCTAATTTTATTTTAGAAAAAAAAACTCCCCCGGCAGTATAAAAAAGAGGAGGGCTTAGATTAACTGAAGATGAAATCAAGGATGTCTTATTTTCTAGTTTGCATTATATGCCCTGTTACCTTATTATTTGGGTCCTATCATCTATTTTTTCCTATATCTATTAGGTTCATTCATATGACTATTTTCGATTTTATGTGAAAGTGTTTTATGAAATATCAGAACTTTGTAGGTATGCAATTTTGTGTTTACAGCTGGTATTCTATTTAAGGCATAAAAGAAAATGTTTTGATTCTTCAAAAGCTCCTGTATTTACCTTTTTCAGTCAGACACAATCATTAATGTTATTAACCCATTATGAAAAAAAAAAAATGAAAAGAAGAAATAAAAATTACTTTTTTGGAAGTATCAGTTTTTCTTTCTAGCTATACTCATTCATTTACATGGGTGATTGTGACGAAAGTGATGAAAACAATCCCAATAAACACGGAATAACTGTTCTTTTTAATTTTTCACTCCAGAGGGCAGTTTTGTAAGTGGAATAGAACTTGTTTAACCACGGAGAAAAACAGAATTTTAGCCATTCTTTATCCAGTAGAAGACATTACTTACCTCCCAAATAAATATGATTACATTATATTTTTTTTCTTAAGCAAATTGTGAAATGAAAAATCCTGACAACAGCAGAATATAAATCAAAAAGATAAGAGGAATATGAAAAAAAGTGTGTCTGATTACAAATCGAGAGGAATGAAGCTGTTAAGTTAAATTGAAGTAAAGTAATTACGCTGATTACGCCAGCTAAATTATGTTTTTTTCAGAAGTTCCTGAATAAAAGAAGTTAACCATAAATCTGAAATAAATATTTTAGTGCCTAAAAGAGGGGGCATTGTTTTGACTGGTCGATATGAATGGGGAGAGAATGGTTCTTGAAGTTTAGTTAATTACTTTGAAATGCATTATTTTAAAAAGCAATCGAGTCGCTTAATTACCATTCAAAAATTTTGGTAATTAACAGGCTAAGTCTTTTGCCAGGCCTTTCTTCACTTCTAATTAAAACCCGCCGTACCAAGAAAATAGAGGAAAAACAGAACAATAGCCGAATTTGGGCTGATTTATTCTTATTATTTTTTTTTCACTTCCCACAGAATTTTTACATGAATTAAAAACTAACTAATTAATATGACATGATTAAACATTGATTAAATAAAAGTACAAGACAAACAAGAAAAAATGACGAAAGAATGATTAATTAAGCAAAAGAAATACTCTACTGTATAACAAATGCAGGAACTAAGTGCAGTATATAAGAAGAAGATAATATCTTGTTCTTATATACCATATATATATATATATATATATATATATATATATATATATATTATACATTTTTGGTAATGCACTTAGTATAATTAAAGCTACCGACTGTTAAAAAATTTTCTTTAGGGTTCTATAAATTTTTATCAATTATGGTTAAAGATTAAATTCGGAGTAGCAGAACAATGGAATTTATTTTTGTTTTGTTTTTATTAAGTCAAGAAATAATTCTAAAGGAATATCACTGCATATTGTAGAGGTTATTATGGTTCTTAAGGGGAAAATTAAATTAAATGAGACGGCCGGCATCCCATACCCCCTTCAATCCGTTTTATTTAAATTTAAAGAAAAAAAAAATAAATCTGCTACGTAAATAGCAAGGTTCTAAGCAAAAATGAGTTTCTAAAAAAAAACTTACAAGCGATGTAGCCTATAGAAAGCCCTCATCTCCTGGACCAAGGTTATTGCCTTTTTACCTTAAAGTCAGCATCTAAATGCCTGCAATGAAAATTTTCTAATTGTCGCTGTAGCGTTAAACTTTCACTATTAATGAATTATCTAAACCGTAAAAACAAAAAAAAAAAAGGCAAAACTTTACGAAATAAAATAAAACGCAATCATAATTTGCATATAATAAGTCTATTATTAATTTAATATTGTGATATGAGCATAAAAAGAAAATATGGGAAAATGAAGAGATTATTCAGGTCTAAGGGAGGCGCAGATAATAAAAAAGTTTCGTCGGGAGTAGCTGCTAAATGGCTGTATAAGGGAGCAGCAGCACCTCATCCCTTTTTATACCGCCCCTGATCCAGCGCGTAAATTCCTTTACTAAAACTCTGCCATATTCCGCTTTTATCAGTATGTATATTAATTAACGACTAGCTGAAACATGAACTTTGTAGAAGGGTGAAAAAATGTAAGGAGTTCGGAGAAAGAAGATATGTTTTAAATTTTCTTCCTAGCTTAGAGGATTAAATAAAACACAATGAGAACATGTTTTTACACTAAAATATTTAAAAATTATAGAAAATTCTGTTTTTCATAGAAAAATGAATTTAAAAAAAAACAAGCTTAAATAATACTATTTTGAACAAATATCAATATTAATAAGTTAAGAACTATAGTTATCAATTATAATAAGAAGTAATGTCAATAACAAGTTCAAATAAAAACTGATAAAAAATTCAAATATTTATTTAAAAAAAAATTATTTGTTAAATTATTTTGATTCTTATGTCCTCGGATATATAAAAAAGAAAAAAAAAAAGATACGTTAGTTCTGGGAAGAAAATTCTATATATGTTACTTCACTCAACGGATATTGAATTATTTTCATATTTCATATTTGGCCATTCCTCATTACTATGCATTAATAGAGACAGTTAATTTCTCCATATAAATAAAATCGAAGTTACTTATCGGAAGAAAATTTTCCTTCGTCATTTAAGCCCCATCAGAACATTTCAATGATGATGAAACCTACCTGATATTACGGAATAGTTGATTCTCTTGAAACATGGCGGGCTTCATAATAATCGTTAGTCGTTTCGGAACTAATCACATAAAACGTAAAAATTTCATAAAATTTGACTTTTATTTCTAATAAATATAGACTAAATTTCTTCTAATTTAGAGCTCTCACCTATATCCATTAAAAAAAAAAAAAATAGCAAACACTTAGTCATTTACTATCCTGTAAAATTTTGTTTTGAAAAACACTTTTTTTACACTTACAGTTTAGAATTTTGAAATTGTAAGGACCGTTATACTTAGATTTAAGTTCATATTTGTAATAACCTTTAATTAAGTTCAGATCTTTCGAAAGAGAATGGTCTTTATACAAATGTTCTAGGATGAGCAGAAGAGGAAATATTTAATTTGAAGCAGAGCAATAAATATCTAAAAATATGCGTTTGGTCGACAGTAAAATGGCCGCCATTGGCAAAATAAAAAATAAACTAAAATTTTATATGGTAAAAATATTTTAAAAAAATAAAAATGTTGAAGGGACCACTTAACATGGATTGCACCAACAGGTTTATGTTCGATATGTTCCGTAGCGGTTTAGTGAGATAAAAACGACCGGTCTATATCGAGAGTTTTTGTACCTACTTCATCGACAATAGTCATGCAGGGTCATTATCATCAACATCAAAATTGAATACAACAATGACGCTCTTTTTGTATATAATATATTCTATGGGCTGGTAGTTTTTAAACGCACTATAACGGCTGCATTGAAAAAGGGTTACAAAAGGTAAGAGGGTCCCCTGTGGTGTAAGGGTTAGTATAGCAACCTACAATACTAAAGGTCGCGGGTTCGTGACTCGCGGAGGCCCTAGATTTTTTAATGGGAATGAAAAAATCCATGGCTATGCCGCCCCTCGGATAGGACGTAAAATGGAGGTCCCGAGGTACTCGTTAAAGATCCCTATCCTAATTATACCTGGATAGGCAAAATTTAGGGCTCCCGCTGTAGTATTGTCCAATTAGCCTTAGACTACAAACTGATTTATTAGAATAAAACGAAATTACTTTGTCCTCAACAAATATGTAAAAATTAGAACGAGTATTGACATGAGTGTCTTCTCCTTCTTCAATGTGTTGTTAATGGTGAAATGATTTAAGTTATGCCGAACAGAAAACATTTGTAGAAGAATATTATAGGATAAGTTTAATAATTATTGTTTTCTGTCTTAAGAGATATGTCCTATACACGATTTGAGAGGGTCACCATGAATAATTTATTGCAGTTTGAATCCATTTTGTCCGAAATCCTGATTCCTGTTGGGCAATATGTCAAAAAGTCACAATGATTTTATACCGTATGGGAGCAGGTTGATAAATCTATTTGATGGAGTGGTGTCACCTTGTTTCCAAACCATGTATGGTTTGTGAAACATTATAAAATTATAGTATTATCACTGTCATGGAAATTCGGTAACTCTGGGCAATACATTATAAATATAATTTAGGTACGGCGAGCAATTCATTATTCATCAGGTAAGGTTCCTGCCTCATTTGTAATGTGACATTGTCAGGAGTGAAGGAGAATATCCCAGGTGTAGTACCATGTTTCAAGTTTAGTAAAAAAAAAAAAAAAAAAAAGTGTGCATAGCAGCTTCTTATTTTCTCCTACAAAAGGTAGTAATAATATTTACAATCATAAACTTCCGTATAAACAAGAAGCTAATAAAACAAAATTTGATGTTCCTAAAAGCTTCATGGGTTCAAAACCGGCTGAAGGAAACATGAAAAATGCATATTTTGTAAGGATACCATAAAGTTAGGAACATTCTTACAAGCCTTTTTCTTTCTGGAATTCATCCGCAGAAACCATAAAAGAGTTTGAGTTCAAGAAGAGGACTTTGCCTACGTTTATTTCAATCAGAAAATGTATACAACAAAAACAACAGTGCTAATATTTCAATCTTTAAACCGTAAATGATAGATTATTTCAATTAAAAAGTTTATTTTTAAACCAATTTAGAAAATAAATTTTAATTAACATCGCTTGTGATTGGATAGTATTGATCCCAGGTGTTTCTCATGTTAAAAGGATTACCTTCACTGGCTTCTTTTAATTGTAAGCATCAAATCCTTTCTTCTTTTTTTTTTATCGTCATTGAAAAAAAGTGGGTCCTTTTTTACCCTCTAAATAGAGTTATCTTAGCGTTTGACTTCAGAATCATGTCGATATAATCTTTTTTATTCCTAATTTCCTTTGCGTTTTATTCATTTCATAGCAACTTAAAAGATGATTTCATCAAAATATATAATATTTTACCACTCGATTTTGATTAGATTCCCAAAAGCCATCTTGAGTTGTTTTTTTTTTTTTTGGTAAATTTAGCTTTTATATTTCTTCAGTCATTAATTTTCATTGGATTAATTTCGTTTCGTAGAAATCTAAATCCCAATTTTTAATTATGTAAATTTGGCCATAATTTATCGCAGGAGAATATTTGTCAATACTCGTCAATTCGGTTTTGAATGTGTATCGTGGCTAGCGATTTTTAGGTTTAAATAAAGAATACAGATCACATGGATTTGAGGCTGGTAACGTAAGTGCATTAATTCAATTTATTATTTTTACCATTTTATAGTTATAGTTAAAAATTTAATGGGCTTCATTTTAGTGAGTGGTCATATTTTCATGGGTATGGTGACATAAGCTCATGTATAAGATATTATATTATTTTTATTTTATGAGATTGTTGGTATTCATACTGTTGACTTAATGCAATATGTACGATTAATATATAGGTGATGGTTCCTGAATTTCTTCCAGTGAAGGCCCGTAACTCCTATCCTGGTTTACTCCATAATGTGAAAATTAGAGTGTTGCCAGAACAGTAAACCATTCCGACATCGTTCTAAAAATCATGTGGAATGATCATGATTTTCTTTTTCAACGTTTTTAATAACTCTCATAATAACTCAGTAGAAAAAATAAAACTTACTTTGGTTGCCTATGGTCACAATATTTTTTTCTAAAAAAAACAAAAAAATTACTATTAGCTGATTCCATTTTTCGATTCTATTGTGGGTTTAAATAATTTTTATTAGAAGACAATTGGGCAATTCCACGAGTGATCAACACAAAATTATAGATATCATTTTGTTCCTCACCATCTCAGATTTTCTTGAAATTTGGTATATGTGTACTACTTGTATCTACTAGAACAATTGTGAAATATTACTGAGATATGTCTACCCATTTTTGAATTATTGGTCTCTAAATCCCTCAAAAATAGGTCCTCCATTACTATAAAAATTAAAAACTAGTGATAAAATTCAATAAATCTAGCTTTTTATGATTAAAAATAGATGTAGATGATTATAATTCATAACTTCAGATAAAAAATAAAAAGCTCAAATTATTAACAACGCTACAAGTAACTACTAGAGATAATACAGTGGCACAAAAGTAACCATACTTTCGATTCTATTCGATGTTCAAGATAAGACTCAGCCCATGTCCATTCCTTCTTGTATTTATTCCGAAATCGATCATTCCAGAAGGAAACTGTGAAATAATTGAACCTAAGTACAATAGATAAATTTCAGAAGAATTTCACTGAGAATTATACACACTCGGACATGGAACCTCTACGATAACTCTTCTCCTTTAGTTCCAGAATTGGAAAACTTATCAGGTACTATAAATTGGGCGGTATAAATGATTAGATTTGATTCACAGAGAGATATTTAAGTAACATCACATACATGAGTTAAAAAAACAACAAAAAAAAAACAAAAAAAAAAACATAGAGAGTATAGAACTGACAGCAGAGTTGTGTCTCAAGTGAACTAGGATAGTAAATATGTAATGGCACTTAGAAGTTTGAAGCCGGCACAGACAACCCGCCATTCACCCGTCACAAATACTAAACAAACAACAAGAATCCAGGAAGTGTATTCATTTATTGTTCAGAAGGAAGAATTGATTATTTAATAAACATCAAAGCAGATAGACAATAAAAAAAAAAAAAGGACAGAAAAAGAAAGAAAAGATATCTTAATTACCGGATAACTAATCTAGCCGAATGTAGCGGTGAGATGAATTAATTAATCAACGATTTATATTATTGTTTCTTCATAATAATGGATATTATTTACGCATTTTAATATTTGTTTATATTAATCTAATCATAATTAGTGGGTGACCATCTTTTTTAAATAATTTATTTTTTATAAATTATATCTATTCTCTTCAAAAAAATAATTATTTAATATTTTTTTGTTTATTTAACGTGAATATATGTTTAACACTGGGTTTTCGCGATAGTAATTTTAAAATTTGCCTGTTGGTTATAAAGTATAATAATTATAATACCATCGGATAACTCTCTTTTCTGTCTTTATAGATGATTTAATTTGGCAAAACAGGTATCAATCATTTTGTACATTTGTGATGATGCGGTTTAGTTCCGTTCTGGTTTCATTCTCACAGGCTGATAAAGGTTTTGTTTGCTTCCATAACTTAACAGATTTGACAAAAACATGCGTTTTATTTATAGTACTAGTACAGAGATATAAACAGGATAATAAAAATAAAATATAATTTTTAACATTGGTCTTTACGCTACTAAGCTGCCAGCGCAACCCTGTATCTGCGGTGGGTCCTCTATATCATATAAGTATAAAATATATTTCTTCCTAATGTATTTGGGTAATTTTCCCAGAAAGGTCCAAATGCTGTCCCCGATGTATTCTGAAGCCCCCTCGCCAGTTTGCTACATTAAAACAATCTCTAATTATGTTTTCTGACTTGCTCTGTCGACTAAGTAGGGTTTTACTCATATAACATTAAAAATTAAAGGTTAAATTTCAATATGACCTGGGGAAATCTTCTTCCCCCGCCATGTCACACAACTCCAGTTTCGAAGCTTTACGCTCGTCTACGAATTGACCATTGACGCTTTTTGAGGTTTTTATAACTGTGATGCTGTTCAAAACATCTTAAGATTATAATATGAGGTATGCGGTAGTTTTAGAAATGATAGAATCTATAGAGGAGGGAAAAGGCCCCGGTGTTAGGGTTTTTCCACCGCTTACGTAGAATTTACGTATTTTGGCAGTTTTAACCATTACAGATGACTGCGGTTTCTGGCTAAGAGTAGAATTGCATCTCGGGTAAAAGCTCTTTTTGCCATTTCAGTCACTGTAGAACCGTCAGGATAACAACGTTGGTGCTGCGGTGGGAGGCGGCATGCAACCCGTGTCATTTTCCCGCCCGTAGGTGCTCAGAAGGTAATTGTATCGAAATTTTTTCATTGCTTTCTTCTTTTAGAGCACGTTGAGACGTTTCTGACGGTCCATCGTTTTTTAAAAAAACAACTATATTTATGTAGTGAAGCAGAAAATATGGATGGTCATACAATACAATATCGGGTGTCATTTTCCCGCCCGCATTTACTCGGAAAGTATTGTATCTAAATGTTTTCGTTGCTTTCTACTTTTAAAGCTCGTTGAAAAGTTCCGAACGGTCTATTATTATGTCAAATATTTAACTAGTAAATGGGAAAAAACTAGATAGCCTCTCAAACTCTGATGTCATGATTCCGCCTCTACGGACTTGGAAAGTAATTTGTATCTAAAATGTTTTGCTCCTTTTTAATTATAGAACTCGCTGAGGCTTTTCCAACGGCCTATCGTTTTATCGAAAAGTAGCAGTATTTAACTAGTAAATGAGAAAAAACTGGATGGTCATAAATATCAGGAGTCATTGTCCCGTCTGTCTCTACCTGGAAACTAATTGCATCTATATTTTCTTGTTGCTTTATACATATAGAGGTCGTTGAGACGTTTCCGATGGTCTTTCATTTATTTCAAAAGCATATGTATTTAAGTATTAAACGAGAAAAATGGTCATAAACTTTAGTGTAATGGCTGTTAGATGGCTTAGGATTTTTGTCAGCTATCTTAAAAAAAAAGAAAAAAAAACATACTCTTACAAGTTAAGTTGATTAATTTTAAGTGTACACCAGGGAATTAGGAGACTTTTGTGTAGGAGGGACGGGTGGATCGAGGTATTCTGACTATGTAAGGCTCAATTAATCTTTCAAATCTTACCGATATTTAAAAATGAAAATATGTTTTTATATAATACTTAGTATATGAGTACGAATTTATTTAATTTGTAGCTTTTTTTCTCGTATTTTCATCGGGGGTAGCTGCCGTACCCAGCAACCCCCCTTCCTATGGACGCCTATGCGATATTACTGTCACATTTTAAAATATGAGATGAATAATGAATAACACAACCACAAACACAAAATAATATTTTGGGGTGACCTGTGGTAGTGGTTAGCATGGCAATCTACAATACTAAAAGTCGTGGGTTCGCGTCCCACGGCGGCCCTAGGATTTTTTAATGGGAGTAAAAAATCCTTGGCTATACCCTCCCTCGGATGGGACGTAAAATGGAGCCTGTACGATGTCAGATACTCGTTAAAGATCCCTATCGTGATTATACCTGGATATGCAAAATTTAGGTCTCCCACAGTAACATTGTTCGATTAGCCTTAATAGCATTAAGGGGCGTTAAACAAACAAACAAGAATAACAAAATAATATTTATAATTAATTTCATTATTATCAAATAATTAATAATAATTATTTTATAATTAACTAGCTGTATACACCGGTTTCACCCGGAGAATTTCATTTTTTAAATGTATAAAATCTATAAAGTGAGACTTTTGACTCAAACGGTCGATTTCGTAAAAACCAATGTAAAGCGAGATCAAAAAGATTTTATAACAATAAAGAATATCAGCTGAAGATCGGCTGAAGTTATGTAATTTTAATATGGACAGGTGTTCGCACCTACTTTCAAAGAACCACTGAGCGAAATTTGGAGAATTTAGGACAAACGGTATGGATTTCTATAAAGAACAAACAAACAAACAGAATTTCATCTTTATTTATATAGATATAAAATAATTATTATTGTGATCTACTCGAAAGGTGGAAACTCTATAGTGTTAAAAAAAAAAAAAATCAAATAGGTGGACGTAATTCCTCATTCAATCAAACTTATACATAGTCCAATTACTATTTTGATGAGACCTGAGTGTCATAGAATAGATTATTGCGAAGTAGAAGAGATGATAAACAAGGCGAAAGTGATAAGAATAAGTGTTAAAGGGAAGAAAGAGACGCGGGATGAGGAATAAGGTAGGCGCGATAGGAGCTCGTTAGGGGCCGGAGATGAGCTGATAACGTTAGGGCCCTGGAGGTGGTGGGCCTTATCTCCGCGACAGCTTCTCCTCACCCTACCTCGGAATATGCAGGCTCTATTTAACTCCAAACTTGGTCTACTCCCCTCTCCGAACGTCTTTTACCGAGTAATTTATAATTATAAATGTGGTCGGTGGAGGGCGTTGAAAGTTAAGTATGCATTAATGCACGTGTTGACCTGAACTTTTGAGCTGATACAGCGAATAAACATTTTTTACCCTTTATTACCAAGCATATGAGGGAAAAAAATAAAGAAAAATACTACCATATTACACACGAAGTAATAAATGTTCTCATTAAACAACTAATAGTAACATTCCGAAACATATTATATTCTAAAAAAACATAGGCAATTTTTTCTCATAAGCTTCAGAAGATAATTAATTCAAATAGCTAATATCCATCCCTTGATCTGAAAATGCATAAAAATCTTTTTAAACATATGTCGCCGATTGGGCCCAATCCTGCACCAGACCTTTCACAATAAGCTCCCGAAAACTCCTAACACACTTTTTATTCAATCTTCATCCTCCTTTATTCCTGACAATCCTCCAAGGCGTGTAAAAAGAAGATGGCCTCGTGACCTAAGTTAAAATACTAGTTGAGTGCTGCCAATGAGTCGTTTCTCTACATTCCTTTTCATGTCATTATTTTCGTTTATTTCATAGACCACACTTTTATTGAAAAGTGGCGCAACCAGAATTACTATCAGGGGGGAATGAATTTTAGAAAAAAAAAGTATCACACTAAATCTGTCAAGTACAACATGTTCTATTATTTAGTATGATAGAGCAATGAAGTGAATAGAAAACTGCTGCTTACAATTACAATATTTCTGTCTGTCGTCAGGGTGGGCTTCAGCCCCCAGTGTTTCTGGATGTATTTTTATGTACAGTTATATACTTCAATAATTTAAAAAAATCTGGTGCGTGCTCGCAACACACAACTTTCACTTACGAACTTACTTGGATTAGAAATTAATGCGTTTTGTTAATTGCCACTTCTCAAATGAACAGAACGGCTTTAATTATGAACAATGGTCTGTCATTAAAGGCGTACTCCGAAAGCGTGGGCTCAACGAGTTTTATGAGTTGACTGAATATTTTTCTTTTTTTCTCCTCTTTATATTTTCTTTATTTTTATCATGTCTCATATTTAGCCATTTCTTATTTTTAGGCGTATCGAGAGACAGTTAATTTCTCTATGTAAACAACAAAAACAGAGGTACTTTATAAGAAAGAAGGCCCCCAAAAAAAAGCCCCCTAAGAACATTTTAATAATAATAAAGCTTACCTGATATTAAAGAAAACCTAATTTTCATTAAACATGACGAATTTGATAAAAATCGTTAAAGCCTTTTTTGAGATAATCGAAAAAAAGGTAAAAATTGGAAAAAAAGTCATGAAATAAAATGCCCCCTCAGTTAGACCAATTTTGATGAAATGTTGGCTTTTACATATTTGGTATATACATACATTAAATACCCAGTTTCTTCAAAATCGTTAAAGCCGTTTTTGAGTAAATAAAAAATATGTACACGTGATATTGGTACAAAATTTACAAAGTAAAGTCCCCCCTCCGGTTGATCAATTTTGATGAAATTTTTACAGTCGTATCTCGAGCATATACATACATCATATACCCAGTTTGATCAACATCGTTAAAGCCGTTTTTGAGTAAATAAAAAAAACACGTGAAAATGATACAAAATTTATTAAGTAAAGTCCCCCCTCCGGTTAATCAATTTTGATGAAATTTTTACAGTCATATTTCGGGCATATAAGTAGATCAAATACTCAGTTTAATCAAAATCGTTTGAGCCGTTTTTGAGAAAATCGAAAAAAACCTAAAAAGTTATTAAGTAAAGTACCCCCTCCCTTTAAGTAATTTTGATGAAATTTACGCTGTCACATCGCGGGCATATACCTACACTAAATACCCAATTTCAGGATCGCACGGTTTATAGTTTTTGAGCTAGTCTGTTCACACACACACACACACACACACACACACACACACACACACACAGACACACACAGACCATTTCGCGGGACTTGGTCATTTCGACTCAGGGGACCCCAAAAAGTGTATTTCCGTTGAAAACCGGAAGTCGAATTTTTTCACGATCGCAATACTTCCACTTACTATATATTTCATATAGGTAAGTGAAAGTAAAAAAATCATTTTAAACAGCAACTTACTATAGTTTAATCTGATTAGAACTCAATCAATTAGCACAGTTATTCAAGTAAATTTACACCCTCTGTTAATTTATGATTTGGAACCATTTGAGTAAATGTAAACAGTACTTCAATACTTATCTTTTAATTTTTTGGTAATCTGTTAAATTTGGGGATTCCAAATTTTCCTATAATAACTATTAAGTATATGGTATTATAATTTAAAAAAAATTCTTATGATTCGATTAACCACCAGAAGTTGTATACTATTTTTGTCGAGCTTGAAATATCCAAGATGATAGTAAACTGAGTAAAAATGTGAATGACCGAAACATACAATAAAGTTAAAACAGCTAATCATTGTTATTCCCTGGGGAATAAGGAACCTCCTTTGATGTTCGTTCGGGTTTAAAACAATGGAACTTTCTTTTAACATTATTATTTAATTTAGCGCTCGAATGTGTCATTAAAAAGGTTAAACGTTCCGGAAAAGTTTTGTCTATAGGTGGGAATATACCGGCACTAGGTTATACCGATGATTTAGTGCTACTGGGTGAAGACACGGAACCTATAAAAAGAAATACGACAACGTTGATGAAATACGGTAAATAACTGGTCTAGAAATAAATATGGAGAAGACGAAATTTATGGTTAGTAGCAGAAATAGAGACGATTGCGGTAATAATGATGTAGAGGTGATAAGCCTTTATTTTTTTTTATTATTTATATGCTTTACTATTGTACAGCGGCGGCCCTTTGCAAATTTCAACAAGTTCCGTATTAGCTTCTTAGAACCTTTAACTTCTAATGTGTTTTTCATAATTGGTAAGTTTCATAGAATTTGAGCCTTCCTATATATCGGCATGCAAGTTGATGCCATATTACATCTATGAAGCCATACCATCTTCTAATCAGAGCTATAGTTTTAAAGCTTCCGGCTGTAAGACGGGTACCCGTATGATATGGTTAAAGCGACGACTGTGCACAAGCGGAAACAAATATAAACTTTTTATAAGCATGTCTATCGGTGCTCCACGTCTATACAGATATTTCCATCATTTTCAAAGGTATTATTCTTCTTATTATTCAGGATCATTCATGAAAATTTGACAGTTATTTGGAAACTTTGATTCATGTCACTATTGGATTTTCCCCTACAGCGGCAACATTGATGAGTTTTGGGCGATCCCTGTCAAACAAACTGAGGTATCGACCCAGGAAACAGAAGAGCAATAAACCATTTCAATCAACCGAGATATGGAATGGCTGGAGAACAAAGGCGAAGATAGGGGAGATGGTGTTTGAGAAACTGGACGGCGATAAGATAGTGTGATAAAGGAATAGGACCTGTTCGGGCTCATCGCTATCCAATATCAAACCCTTCCCCTCCCTTCCCCACCCCTACCACCCTAACTCACTCTAAAAGCGCTTATATTTCATACACAAGCGAGGATGTTTTTCATTTGACTGGAAGAACTTCTGTATCGATATTATTTTCCAATGCAGAAATAGACCCTTCAGTCAGTTCTTTAATGTACTAGAAATAATGTATTATGATGATGGAATGATCGAAGAAATTTAATTGAATAAATTATTAAAATAACAATCTATATAACAGAAACAATTCCTTTCATAATACTTATTCTATTTTAACATTTGTATGCACAAAAATGTCCACAAAGTAAGTTCTAAAAGTATATTCTAAATTTAAAAATCTGGTGCGAGCACGCATCACACAACTTTCACTTACCAACTTACTTAGATTAGAAATCAACGCGTTTTGTTAATTGCCACTTCTCAAATGAACAGAACGGCTTTAATTATGAACAATGGTCTGTCATTAAAGGCGTACTCCGCATGCGTGGGGTCAACGATTTTTATGAGTTGACTGAATATTTTTCTTTTTTTCTCCTCTATATGTTTTCTTTATTTTCATCATATCTCATATTTAGTCATTTCTTATTTTTAGACGTAATGAGATTTAGTTAATTTTTCCATATAAACAAAAACAAGTGTACTTTACAGGAAAACAAAAAAGACCCCTTCCTCATTTAAGCCCCCTCAGGACATTTTAATAACGATAAAGCTTACCTGATATTAAAGAACAACTTATTTTCATTAAACGTGGCGAATTCAATCAAAATCATTAAAGCCGTTTTTGAGATAGTCGATAGAAAGGTATAAATTGGAAAACAAGTTATGAAATTAAGTGCCCCCTCAGGTTGATCAATTTTGATGAAATGTTGGCTATCACATCTTTGGCATATACATACGTCAAATACCCAGTTTGATCAAAATCGTTAAAACCGTTTTTGAGTAAATAAAAAAACACGTGAAAATGATACAAAATTTATTAAGTAAAGTCCCCCCTCCGGTTGATCAATTTTGATGAAATTTTAACAGTCATATATCGGGCATATAAATAGATCAAATACTCAGTTTAATCAAAATCGTTTGAGCCGTTTTTGAGAAAATCGAAAAAAACTTAACAATGGGAGGGGGCATTGAGCATTTTTGATGACATTTTTGCTGTCACATCGCGGGCATATACATTCACTAAATACCCAATTTCAGGTTCGCACGGTTTATAGTTTTTGAGCTAGTCTGTTCACACACACACACACACAGACCATTTCGCGGGACTTGGTTAATTGGACTCAGGGGACCCCTAAACGTGTATTTCCGTTGAAAACCGGAAGTCGAAATTTTTCACGATCGCAATACTTCCACTTACTATATATTTTATATATAGGTAAGTGAAAGTAAAAACCATTGTAAAGTGAGATAATTATGATTTTTATAACAATAAAGAATATCAGCTGAAGGTCGGTTGAAGTTATACAATTTTAATATGGACAGGTCTTCGCACCTGGTCTGAAAGAATCACTGAGTGAAATTTGGAGAATTAGTATGGATTTAGTAGGTATGGATTTCTATAAAGAACAAATAAACAAAAAAAACAAACCGAATTTCATCTTTATTTATATAGATTATAAACAATATAAATTCATTATTAACGTTATTTATTCCGTCAAACATTAAGCATTCAAGTATCCTACAAAATAAAAAAAAATATATAAATATGTATAATAAAAATTCATATAAATTCTGGACAATACACGAAATTATAAATGCCACCGGTCAGCAAAATTAGTGACTCTTAATTTTAGTTGTTTTCAATAAATGCGTCAATATAAAGCATTTCCACGTATCATCTTCTAAGCATCTTGTAACCTTTTCCATGTCAATTGTAACCATTTCCAAATCAAATTATTTTAACAGTCATTATTTTTAAAATTTAATTAAGTATAATATATTTGATTTATTTTTTTCTTTACAAAAATATAAAAAGTACTTATGTAGTTATATGATGAACAACTGAGGAAAAATTTAATAAAAAGATATTTTCACTCTTTAAGGCACATTAAAAAAAATAATAATAAAAAAATAAAATAAAGTTTATCTAACAAATATACATATAAATGTTCAGTGAACAGTTAGGATAGTGACTCAACCGAAATTTACAACATTAAACTTTATCAAAAGAATGATTTAAAGTTTCACTGTTTCAACATTTCCAAGTCAAATGTAAACCTTTTTCAGGCTTTAATGAATCCCTAAATATTATGGTTTATTTATGTTTTTATTTAAAAATAATCATTTTGATCCTTCAAGGACCTCTTTCTTTAATTAAAGATTTAATTAAAGTAGTAAAATAATTATTTTTAAATAAACCATAAAATTAAGGACTTAAATTAAAGCCTGAAGAAGATTACATTGGGCTTGGAAAAGGACACAATTGATTTGAAAAAAGTTATATTTTACTTGGAAATAGTTACAATTTGCTTTGAAAAGATAACATGGAAAAGTTTACATTAGACGTTGAAATGCTATAACTAAAATATCGTAAATTTTAAGAAAAGAAAATGTAACCATTATATTAGCGATACTGTTCACTATCTGTTTACAGTTTACTAACTGTAATTAACTATTGTGACAATGAAACTTTAAATCTTTTCTTTGATAAATTTTAATGTTGTAAATTTCGGCTTGTGTCACCTTTCTTGTCGACCAGTGAAATGTCGTTTTCTATGTCGTTTTGAAATGTCGTTATGTAATTTTTTGTAGTGCCTTAAAAACTGAAAATATCTTTTTATTAAATTTTTGATCACTCATTCATGAGATATATATTTTTTATATTTGTATACAGAAAAATAATAAATAATAAATTAAGTATAATGAAATTAAATTTTAAAAACAATGACCAATTTAGATTAAATATTTTCCAATGCTGCTCAACTAGGGGTTGCTTGATGATTAAATAATAATTAGATGATTTGTTTTAATGTCCATTCCTTTTTCATTTAAATGACATACATTTTAATTAAATTATGAAAATGTTCATAATTAAAAAAAAATTATAACTAACAATGTTTTTTTTTCGAATATTTTTATACAAAAATAATAGAATATTTTTTAATATTTTTTTTTTATTGCTATATGTGTTTCATGAAATTATTTTGTAAAAATAAAATTAACTGGTTACTGCTATAAAACAACCGCTATAACTAAACAATGTTTATTTTTTCGCGAATAATTTTATAAATAAAACAACAAAACAATTTTTATTTATTTATTGTTTTATATCTTACCAGCTGTATATACTGGTTTTACCCGGAGAATTTCATTTTTTAAATCTATAAAGTTAGACTTTAATCGAATCAAATGGTCGATTTCGTAAAAACGAATGTACAGCGAGATCATAACGATTTTTATAACAATAAAGAATATACCCAGCTATTGGCTGAAATTATGCAATTTTAATATGGGCACATGGTATTAAAGAACCACTGAGCGAAATTCGGAAAATTTAGGACAAACGATATGCATTTCTATAAAGAACAATAGATATAGACAAATAGAATTTAATCTTGATTTCCATAAATTTGTGTTTCATGAAATTGTTTTATAAAAATAAAAGTAAATGGTTAACCGGTCCAAAAAGTCGGAATAAAACCCATAATTATAATAATAGCTCCTTGGTATGTAAATAAAAAAAATCTAAAAACGAAATAACGATAACAAGCTATTGTATAAACGCACACAACATGCTATTAAGGAATATGCCCAGCGTATCATGCCCATCTAAAAAGAATCAAAAAGAAGCTGGACGATAGTCCTCTTCTCCCGAATAAAGGAAACAGTTCATGTTTTGAGTGAGGTGGTGCTGGTTAATAGTTTAACTCATACCTGAAACCCAAAAAGCAATGTCTGGTTTTGTTTTAAGCAATGCTTTGCTGATGGTTCCGAGATTGTCTCGAATTAAGGTATGAAGAATGAAATCTTTCATTAAATTTTATCCCTATAGACTGGTGCGTGCGCGCAACACACAACTTTCACTTACCAACTTACTTAGATTAGAAATTGATGTGTTTTGCTAAATATTATTTCCCAGAGTCACACATTTTTCTACATTCATATCTTATTTTTGTTAATCGTTCAAGCCGTTTTAGAGTAAATAAAAAAAACACGTGAAAATGATACAAAATTTATTAAGTAAAGTCCCCCCTCCCGTAGATCAATTTTGATGAAATTTTTACAGTCATATCTCGGGCATATAAATACATCAAATACCAAGTTTGATCAAAATCGTTAAAACCGTTATTGAGTAAATAAAAAAAACACGTGAAAATGATACAAAATGTATTAAGTAAAGTCCCCCCTCCGTGATGAAATGTTGGTTATCACATCTTTGGCATATACATACAACATATACCCAGTTTGATCAAAATCGTTAAAGCCGTTTTTGAGTAAATAAAAAAAACACTTGAAAATGATACAAAATTTATTAAGTAAAGTCCCCCCTCCGGTTAATCAATTTTGATGAAATTTTTACAGTCATATCTCGGGCATATAAATAGATCAAATACTCGGTTTAATCAAAATCGTTAGAGCCGTTTTTGAGAAAATCGAAAAAAACGTAAAAAGTTATTAAATAAAGTACCCCCTCCCTTTGAGCAATTTTGATGAAATTTTTGCTGTCACATCGCGGGCATATACATACACTAAATACCGAATTTCAGGTTCGCACGGTTTATAGTTTTTGAGCTAGTCTGTTCACACACACACACACACACACACACACAGACACACACACACACAGACCATTTCGCGGGACTTGGTTAATTGGACTCAGGGGACCCCAAAACGTGTATTTCCGTTGAAAACCGGAAGTCGAAATTTTTCACGATCGCAATACTTCCACTTACTATATATTTCATATATAGGTAAGTGAAAGTAAAAAAGCGACCTGAAACAAAAACAGGTGACAATATCTGTTCCAAACTTTTGTTGGAACAGTTACATAACCGTATTAGTACCTAATATTATAGATATATACTTAGATTATATTTTATTTATATTTATTTATAGGTTATAATTTAGAAGTAATATATATATTTTTTTTTTAACTTTATTTCTATACGCCTCTCTTAACTGAAAGACCTTTGATAATTGCTGAAGGAGGCTAAAAAGAGGCTGGATAAGGTTATTCAAGCCACTAACCAAGTTGGTAAGTTGATCTGATAATGAGTTATTTTCAGTGAGGTGTGCCGGCTGATTGTTTCTCTATATATTGGAGATTCCTTTTCTGAAGATTCCTGATGTTGTTGGGGTGGTATCCTTTTACTAATTGGTGTTGCAGGTTGCTGCTGATAGTTTGATTCCAGTTTTGAAGGACCTGAATGAAGTTGCTGCTGTTGTAGGAGAGGCGGAAATTCATCTATCGGCGGAGGGACATCTATGTGTGGATAATAATTAACTTAATGAATATTGGTAGAAGAAAGATAATAATTATTTTAAATACTATAAATTGTAATTAAAAGGAATGAAAAACGGAACAGTTTGACCTAACTATGCACTCCAGAAAGCATACGTCAAATAATTAATTCTGTTATTTGAGATGAACACTTTTCGTAAAAATAGCTTGACTCGAAAACACCAGTCAACGAATAACGGAAAAAAATGAAATCAATATCTTCCCAAAAACTAAAAAGATCCTGCATGTGAGCTAACCAGTTTGTTTGTAGATCTTTTCTTATCATCATAATTTCGAGATCGTATTGTTATTTAATCATTTCATTTAATCTCCTATTCAGGCAACAGGAGTAACGAAAGTGTTCCGGCTCCCCGAAAGATCGGTCCAAGGCTTGCTTGTACCAAAGGGGGGGCGTAATCAAATGACGGGATAACCAAGATTTGAATGCCCCACGGGAGGGTCCTCGACATCGCTGTCGAGGGCAGAGGTGAGAACAATCACTGAAGTGATATAGTCCAGCAAGATACAAAAGGATGTACAAAAATGCTTTCCTTTTATCACGCAAATTACTCCATAAACTTGACGAAGTAAGGTCAGGAGCTGTTTCCCCGGCTGGAGGGAATGGAGAGGAGTTAAGAAAATGTCATAAAATTGGGAAAAAAAGGTCACATTAACAGGGGCACATGGGCAGTATGTCATCAAGATAACACCATACTAACGCATTATAATATGCTGTCATGTTCAAATAAATACCAACTTATCATGTACCCAGTTCATTTTATTCTTAACATTTTTCAATACTGTCCTCACAATTTTCAAAAATAGTCTCGTGCCTCAGAGGCATGAAAACTATACAGAAATATTTATCTTATTCACCACACAAAAAAAAAATAAAAAAATAAATAAAATAAAAATGAACTTAAACACAAAATTATGCCTGTACCCATGCTAAGATTTTTTGATTTCCTTACTTTTTTCTCGAAACAGTTTAAAATTATTTGGCTCAAAAACTCTATTCCACCCAAAAATTGTGCGAGACTTTATTAGTTGGCCTGATCAAACCTTAAATGAATTTTCATAATAATTTGTCTCTGGATGATTCTTATTTATTTTATTTTGTGTCTTAGGAATATTAAAACTTGAAAAGAATTTTCTTTGGCATATCTGAACTGAAAATGTTTCAATAATTTTTCTTCCTATGTAGTTTTACATGTCGGTAACTGAAAGCAATAAAACATTTGAAGGCTATTCTAGTTGTCTACAAACATTTATACCAAGCTTTACGTGAAAACAATGGCAGATGATTAAGTGTTGTAAGGTTTAGATAATTATCCTACTGAAAGGAAGCAACTGTATTCCACCATAGCAAAGATGTTGAACAAAAATCCCCTCCAAAAGACTCGCCATTCATTTCCCGTAGGCTCATTAAGCTAATGATTTTACAGTTATTAATGAGCTGACTAAAAATCACAAAAAACTTTATGTCAAAGACGGTATCCGCCTTTTTATCGGTTATGAAAAGAAATATCTTACAATGGAAGCTTATGAATGTACGCTTCCTAAAACATTTTCTTACAGGGAGCTTTCTTTTTAATGTTTTCATCAGGGAAATCAAGCTTCTGGCAGAATATGTCTGTGAGAACTCTAAAATAGAGCATAGTGGATGTTTCGGCTGAAGATGAATACAAAAAAAAAAAAAAAATAGGTAATGTGAAAGAAAAGGACACTAACAAATGAAATGAAAGGCTATATGAATATTAGGTTATACCGATAAATTCACATTGCCAAGACTTTGGAGAAATTAGCAGTTCATTTAAACATATTTACAAAATTTACCTTTAAACTAAATTAAATTGAAGGTTAAATTTACCTTATTATTTCAGATTATTTTATTTACTGAGCGAAGGACGAGTAAAATACGTAAAATACTATACGTATAAAAAATATAACTGTTTTGGATCACGACATAAAAAGAACGTGGAAACGCATAAAACCCCTGAATAAATAAACCGCAAGGTTTAATATAAATATCCGCAGTGGAAGTAGGCCATCGTAAGACGCGGTAAAAGATCTTTAATATAAATATATATTTTATACGACAGTTGTGTTTGTCGACTGCGCGGTATGAAGAGCGGTTCACCCAAGATCCGGAGCAAAAACCCCGGGATTGGTTATTTCCCGCCATATTTCCCCCGCCAATGCCGCTCCTCTTCCGGCCTGTATGTTTCTATTGCCCTGAGGCACCTCCATATGGCTCCTCCGGATTTCCTAGCCAACTATCATGTCCATTCCTCATTTTTATGATAGACCAGAAGGAATCTTGGATAACACATATCTTTCTTAGGAAGAAATTCATCATCCGGAGAGTACGTTACTAAATTTCTTTTCTAGATCCGGGAAATGGGAAAATAATTTAAAAAACAAGGCGAAAATGTGTAGGTGTATTTTTTGTGGAACACTTTCTGGAAGACACCTTGATATAGATTTAAGCATTGAGGATGTTGCTTACCGTGTAAAGTGCGACATTAACTTAAATGTATTAAACATCCGCAAACCCTAGCGCAAACAAATTAAACAAATATTTCTTGATTTTGACTAAAGTGTAACTACTCTTTACGCTGCAGCCATAGATTTGATCTATTGAGTGTATTTTCTTAAGTTCATCACTAAGAAGATGGGAAGAAAATTCTAAAAATTTTGAGTAGACTGATGAAAATTTGATGATTAAAGCATTTTCGAAGATATACGAAGTTCACATGTTCTCAAAGAAAATAAGCTTAGTTGTTTATATTAATGTGAGACCCATTATTAGGTACGACGTAATTCATTGCTCTATTTGATATAAATTGAATAATATAATTTTCGGTGAGGACGCTGTCAATGCGAAACTCGAAAAAAAAGAAGACCTACTTTCGATGAATAGCTCTGTAAATACTGACATGATTACAAGTATAAGCTGAATTATTTTCAGCAATAACCATTGGCAAATCTAAAAATGTAATACATAGTGCACTAGTCGAAGGTAAAGTCACGAATGTCACATGAAGTCATCATGATATATTTTGACCCTCAACACAGAAAAAAAAAAAAAAAAAAAGAAATCTTGAAAGTAGAAACGGTTTTCAGGCCAAAGTTGCTACATTTTTTTTGGTAATTCGCTGGTTTTGCTCCTGTGCCTGTTTACTGTCTATAATCTGACTAGGTGTTGTCAAGCAAAGCATAATTGTCCTGAGATGATTCTTATATTTTAGGTAGTATTGCTCTCACTCTCTCCCATAACAATTTTTTTGCAAAGTTTTTAATTTTTAAATTAAATAAGTTCGATATAATATTTACCTTTGTTAAAATTCTTGCAGTAATCTGATTATAAGTGGTGGTTATATTCTAGATCCGCTGAAGATCATTGCGAAAATGTGGCGAAAGGACCTGATGAATCCCGCGCAGAATTCTGCGTAAGTGGTATTGAGACGGGCTTATAGTCAGACTGAAAGGCAAACTGCATTATTTTTTTCAGGTTAAAATACTGCTCTCTGCAACTCGGGTGACAGGTTCGAGTGATAGGATGAATTGGAAATACTGCTTCGCATACAGTAAATGGTAATACTAGCAATATTTAAGAATAATTGGATATATAACATATAACTTCATGTGTATATATATCAAATATATCTATAAGGACATAAGCAGACTGACCATGTTGAAGATAAATGTACAAAGAGTAAATAAAAAATATACAATGTATTGATATTTGCAATATTTTAGAGATTCAGCAGTCTTCTTTTTCGGGGCTTTTATTTATTTGTTGAATAAGCGTAAAAATCCGAGAGGCAGGTTGCTGATTGAACTCGGAGCTGTAGCTGAGAAATTGAAGGCCTGTAACCACCGTAATCCGACGGGCTCCTATTGTCTCGGCAGAAGAAAGGTGGTTCCATCTCATCTCCGCTCGGGTAAACACCCGCTCTATTGATGGGTTTCTCCCGTTTATCCGTTCTGATCACGGCGCTAAATCATGACTCTTATTGTAAGATTGATATTTTTATTTAATATTATGTTATCAGAAAAAATTATACGAAATGGGGCATAATCATAAATTATATCTGTGTTTGGTGTGTAACCAGTATTATGTACAAACAAAAATTAATTTTTTTATTTTATGCACATAATTTTTTCAGATTATTCTGAAATCTATATTCGAATTCCTTATCTATATTATTATTATTATTGATACTGTATAGACATACATTTTTAATCTGAATGATTTATATTTATAGGCAAAGATACCCCCCTTCGAACGGCGCTAAGGTCCATATAGCAAAAATCACATTTTATTTTCTTATTTCTTCCTCGCCTTTAAGGCTAAAGGGATTTCCCGAGACAGGGGAAAGGGTGGGGATTTAATGCCGAATATTATTAAATTACCCCTGGCTCTGGGTTTCGAACTTGCTATCTTCAGCTACCCGATCATACGTTGCCATGGGCAACGCGTATTTCCTAACACTTTTGCACAATCGGCCATCCCTCCACCACTAGCAAAAATCACTTGTAAATTAAAGAAAAAGTTTTTGATAAGGAATTAATAGTTAACAATGGCGTTGTGTATGTTGTCAGGACATCTCCACTTATTTTATTTTCATAATAATTTTAAAAAAATTTCCATTTAGATTGGGTCTCCGCCCATTGTACCGGTGTAGAACCGTCGAAAATATTTTTTTTATTTATTTTAATATTAGTGGTATTGTATTTAGTTTTTAGAAATCTTATATTTTATTATGCAGAAAGCACTTTTATGTATTAACTTGGACCCCGAATAATAAATCAACAAACAGGAAGACTTTCATTACCAACTTAGTTTGTTTATTTTTACCAGAGAAACATCTTTTTTTGTTTTTACTAAACATTTGACACATATTAAACAAGGAATATTCTAAACCAAATCTAAATATTTTTTATTCTTTTAGATAAATAAAGTTCCTCGAATTTTATAAATTTTCGACTTAGAAAACTACAATAAAACAAAAAAGGGCAAAGGAAAATGAGTGCTAAAAAAAAAAAATGACAAACTATGATCCTTAATTGAGAAAATATCTAGTAAGTATCTTATCAACTATTATAAATCAAATTAATCGACATAAGTTGAATATAAAATGGTAATAAATTTTAATCAATGTATTTACCGAAGGAATACTATACACTTTTAGGTGAAAACTTAGGGATACTAAAAATTAATATTCCTACTTCCTTACTTGGGACAGAGCTAATATCAGAATTTTTCGATGAATAAAAATAGGGGATATTTGAAAATATGAGCAGACAACTACAGAAAATTGAATCTATTACTGAGAAAATATAACAAAATGCCTTCTTAGACATTAAAATTGAAGACATAAAACTAACAGAAAGTCGATCAGGCTTATCATGTAGATTGTAGCATGTATCCACTCCCCCAAATCCCAGAAATTCTGAGACATCTTGTTTTCACATATAACCAGGTATCCAAAATTTGGGAACTATCTGCATTCTTGAAATAATAATCCAGATTATCAACCTGTAACATTAATTTACTAGGTTATAGAAGCCTCAAAAGCAGAATTCAAATCCTTTCTGACTAATTATCACGTGTCATTCTTACTATGTTTCTGTAATAACGTAAACGATAAGTAATCTGTTGCAATAGGTACAAAAAAAAATAACGAAATTATCTGATGCATCAATTACACTTTGTAATGAATATGCTCTCTGTTAGCAGGAACAGTGATCTTCATAAACTATCACTGACTACTTAATCAGTAAATGTACTGCTTAAGTAGTCATCAAATAAAAATTTGCTGAGCTGTAGCAAACGAAAACTTTTGTGTTTTGACAGTGCTGATCATAACAAACATGGTAAGGAACAATGCACCTTCTACATAGTTAAAGAATTAATTATGAAAAAAAATAAAATAAAACTACTTTTGTTGAATGCGAACATAATTGAACGACAATCTATCAAGTTATGAAACGTTTCAAGGAAAAAATAAATTTTCTGTGGCCAACTCCTGAAATAAATAATTTGGAATAGCGACATTTCAAAAAGATTTTGTGCGATTTTCTAGGCTGTCAGAGAAAAGCTTAAAGCGGTTGAGAAAAAAATAGAGATATAATGTAAAAGACAAGAAGAGTTTCAGGGATGTAGTCATTATCGGGATTATGAGGGCTTTCTAAAAGAAACTAAAAGGATTCCAACTCAGATAAAGGAGGACTCTTAGCCAGACCATTTATACCGCGTTTTTAACCATTCGACTATGAAAGACTGTAATTTCTTTTCCTTTACTCTGATTTGTACGAATCACTGTTCTATACAAAAAATCTCATAAGATGCGCGCAACACACAACTTTTACTTACCAAATTATTTAGATTAGAAATCGACGTATTTTGGTAAATATGTAAACGCCATTCCTCAACTTCAATTTACAACTTCTCACAATTATTGTTTGTCTCAAAAAGTTATAGAGTATTATAATATGTATTGCAAAACTTATTTCTTTCTTATTTATTACTTGTATTTATTTTTTTTAAGAGGCTTAAAAAAAATCCTAATTTCATTTAATTTTTAAGAGGCTTAAAAAAAATCCTAATTTCATCAACAGTCTAGTTTTCTTTACTGCTTGCTTGTTCACTAAGGCGAGGTGCTTTCAGTAAATATATCTTAAAGGTGAATGGATGGAAGGAGTATTTACGGCACATAGTAAATGAAACCTTAATTTTAAAATGTTTGTATTATAGAACTAAAGTTTATAAACTAAAATATAATTAGTTAAAGATTATTTTGTATCATATTTTTTTACACTGTAAACCGCATGAAATAATTTGAGCATGAGGTATATACTGACTAAAGTTCACTAAAAATATGTATTGTTAAATAAAATTTTTTTTGTTGTGATAAAACGAGAACGCAAGCATAATACTCCATTGCGTCCGATTTTATAATATTCTATTTAGTTTTTGAAAACTTCATGTAATTTCCATTATTTTCCTAAACACTTTGAAAACTCTTTCCCATGAACAGAACGCCTTCATTTATGAAAATGGTATGTAATTAAAGGCGTACTGCACATGCTTGGGCTCAACATGTTTCATGAGACGGAATAGTTTTCTTATTTTCTCCAGTTTTTATTTCATATATGTTATATATTCATATATATATATTTTTACTTTCACTTACCTATAATGAAATATATAGTAAGGAAGTATTGCGATCATGAAAAATTTTGACTTCCGGT
Source organism: Aelia acuminata (assembly GCA_911387785.2). Lineage (NCBI taxonomy): Eukaryota > Metazoa > Arthropoda > Insecta > Hemiptera > Pentatomidae > Aelia > Aelia acuminata. The sequence continues at coordinate 100,270,797 of OU426978.1, forward strand.
TTTCAACGGAAATACACGTTTTGGGGTCCCCTGAGTCCGATTAACCAAGTCCCGCGAAATGGTCTGTGTGTCTGTGTCTGTGTGCGTGCGTGTGTGTGTGTGTGTGTGTGTGTGTGTGTGTGTGTGTGTGTGTGTGTGTGTGTGCGTGTGTGTGTGTGTGTGTGTGTGTGTGTGTGTGTGTGTGTGTGTGTGTGTGTGTGTGTGTGTGTGTGAGAGTGTGAACAGACTAGCTCAAAAATTATAAACCGCACAGACCTGAAATTGGGTATTTGGTGTATGTATATGCCCGCGATGTGACAGCAAAAATTTCATCAAAATTGGTCAAACGGGGAGGGTACTTTATTTAAAGAATTTTGTCTAATTTTTAGGTTTTATTCGATTTTCTCAAAAACGGCTCTAAAGATTTTGATTAAACTCGGTATTTGATGTATGTATATGATCGTGATGCGACAGCCGAAATTTCATCAAAATCGGTTAAGCAGAGGGGGCACTTTACTTAATAAATGTTGTCTCATTATCACGTGTTTTTTTTTTTTTTGTTTACTCAAAAACGGCTTTAAAGATTTTGACCAATCTCGGTATTTAGTTTATCTATATGCCCATGATGTGACAGTCAAAATTTCATCAAAATTGATCAATTGGAGGGGGCACTTTACTTAATAAATTTTGTCCTATTTTCTCAAGTTTTTTTTTCATTTACTCAAAAACGGGTATAACGATGTTGCTGAATTAATTATTTTTTAGTTTAGAAACTTTGGTTTTATAATAAGTTTTTTAAAACAATATAAAGCGATTTTAGAGGAACAGTAATCGTTCTTGATTTCCAGAAAGGCATAAGAGACGAAAATACACCTATCGATTCACCTTCACGATGTATTTGCAAAAAGCAACTCGTAGTAAATAAACAAGCAAGCAATAAAAAAAAACTCGACTGTTGATGAAATTAGTGAGAATTACCAAATTTTGCTATACAGATACTCTATAACTTATGGAGATATACAAATATAAGAATATACTTAAATGTGGAAAAATGTGTGAAGTTGAGGAATGGCGTTTACATATTACACTGGTCGACAAAATTTAACATTTTTTCTTTCACAAGAATTAAAATAACAGATTCTAAAAGTATTTTTCGTGCTGAATTCAAATATAATTACAGTTTTTCCCCATCGGGCAGGAGTTTTATGTGATATTCATTTGAATTTTTTATAATATTCCAAAAAATCCGTAACTAGCTATCTAACTCAAAATTATAACTACTGATTCTGACTTACCTAGAAAGTGGTAGATAGTGATTTTCGGGTATATTTTGCATCTGGAACGTCTCTCATTTTAGTCCAACAGTAGTCAGCCAGCATATTGGAACTCCACTTGCCTTGGTACCTCTTCTCTATTGTAGAAATTTGCTGATGAAAACGCTCACCGTGTTCATCGCTGACAGCTCCAAGGTTTTCGGGGAAGAAGTCCAAGTGAGAGTCCAAGAAGTGAATTTTTAAAGACATGTTGAATGCAGAAGATCAGCCACTATGTCACAATAGTTTTCTGCTTTATGGTTTCCAAGAAAATTGCAACACAATCTTTTGAAAGACTGCCAGGCTGCTTTCTCCAGTGGATTTAACAGTCCCTCAAAATGTTCATCAGCCATTAATGATCGGATTAGTGGTCCTATAAAAACTCCTTCTTTCAATTTAGCATCACTGACTTTGGGGAATTTCGATTTCAAGTACAAGAATTCATCAGAAAGTTTATCCATAGCTTTGACGAAATTTTTCATAACTCCTAACTTAATATGCAATGGAGGTAAAAATATTTTTTCAGGCTTCACTAAAGGGACACATGCCACATTTTTCTGGCCAGGGATAAGAGATTCACGTTTTGGCCATGACTTTCTAACGTAGTGAGACTTCTTATCTCTGCTGTCCCACTCGCACAAAAAACAACAAAATTTGGTGAACCCAAGTTGCAAACCAAGCAATAAAGCAATGACCTTTAAATCACCACAGATATTCCATTCATATTTTGCATATTGTATTTTCTCTAAAACTAGTTTCATATTTTCATATGTCTCTTTCATATCAGCGGCATGCGCTACCGGTATTGATGGAAGTTTATTGCCAATATCTAGCAGCACAGCCTTCAAACTTACTTTAGAGGAGTCTATGAACAGTCGCCACAGTCAGGTCAGAACCAGAGTTATCACTTAAGGTTGTATCTGCATATACTGGTACGGGGAACTCTTCACTGTGTAAGACAGGTCTCATTGCAGATTGCAAATTCGGATACTTAACTGTATATTTTGTTTTAGATGTGATTCCTTTAATATTTGTCAAACAAAAATAACAGTCAGTTAAATGATCCTTCGGTTCCCTCCAATCATGGGAATTGCAAATGGCATATGTGTACCATTTTTCCACCCAGTCAGCAGTCTAACACACGAAACACAGCATGTATTTGGGGCCCAGCTCTTATCAAAATCACCAACTTGAGAGCCAAAGTAAAGTTTATAACACTTCTTTACAAGTGGGGTCAAATTTCGCCTCTGATACTTGAAGGTCAGCTCACCACAAATATAGCAGAAATTATCTGCATGATTTATACAATTTCTTGGCATGATGAAAAAATAAAGCACAGAAATACAACATACACAATACACTTCTTAACAGAAAGGAAGGAAATATTTCACTACTCAACAATCTCACAGTCAGCTCAATACTGACACATCACAATGCCAAAGAGGCCTGAACATGTCTAAACAACAACAATGAACCTGTACAGTCATGTTTTATTGCGCTTCAGCATGACATTGCAAATAATTTCAATAATACAGCTTGAGTTAAATAACTACATATGAGGTAACGGTTCCTATGACAGGTCAAAGAAAATGCTAAAATCATATTTGAAAAGTAGCATTTACAGAAAAACTATGCCTGATGGGAAAATTCTAACTACATATCTGAATTCAGGATGGATTAAATGGATGGAGGATGGATTCACCATTCAGATCTCTTGTGAAAAAAACCTTGTCGACCAGTGTTATCGAAACACGTCGATTTCTAATCTAAGTAAGTTCGTAAGTGAAAGTTCGTAAGAACAGTTGTGTGTTGCTCGCATCGCACCAGATTTTTTTCCATTTATTATATTTATCCATAACGATAGACAATGAATTTCTCCATGTAAACAGAATCAAAGGTACTTTATAGGAAAAAAAAATGTTTATCGTTCGCCATTTAAGACTTCTCAGAACATTTACATGAAGTTAAAAACCTTATAAATATTAAAGAATACTTTATTTTCACTAAACATGACGAGTTTAATCAAAATCTCTAAAGCTGTTTATGAGAAAATCGGAAAAAAAAAACTCTTACAATGAGACAAAATTTATGATATAAATGCCCCATATGATCACTTTTTGATGAAACTAACGGGTTTGTCCACTCAGCCATCCCGCCACCAAGTTGCTCTTAACAAGTTTCATTGACATTATGAAGGGTTATAAAGGTCAGGAAAGCTCCGTTCTTTTTTCTCTTTTTCGATATTGGCGCTAAATGATGCTCGTATCAAAAGCAGCGATAGAGAAGCATATTTATCCAATACAGCACAAACATCCGGCTGTCAACTGTCCATCAGTGATGGTTTAAACTCTGGAAATTCCGTTTGCTGGGGGATTTATTCTGCCTATTAAATATTTTAAATGAAACTCAAGCTTCTAAAATTAAAATGATAATTCAGTAATCGACTTATGGTACTAATAAGTTGAAAGCAGCTCAAGGATAATGGCAAAACTTCTGAGAAATAATAAAAATACATGCCTTCCAAGGAAAAGAGGATAGAAGAACGGGAAAAACGGATGAAAGCTCAGAGTTCTAAATCCTGGACAAATGCGGGGGAGCCTCTTTTTGATTTTGAGCGAATAGGCTGAATAAAGACATCAGCTCAAGGGAAAGGAGGAAGGTCTGCGAGTCTAAATTCTATTCCCACCCGAGGCTTAGGGCAAACCCACTTTAGCACATGGTTTTTAGAAAGAAGGCTAAATCCGGTACCGGGAAGACCGCATGAAGAATGGACACCGGGAAGCGAGGGAGCTCAGATGGATCTCCGGCTGTTAGCCTACAGACCAAGGCAGTGAATTACACAAAACTCACGAAGCGTTGTTCAGCATAGCGCTACTGTAGTAAAATCTTTTATTAATATAATCTCTTAAACTAAACATAAGTAATAAAATCTCTTAAACTAATATAGCTAAAGCTAATATGTCATCAAACATTACACGGATATCCATTAAATTAGACTTCTCAATTTCACCACCACGAAGTTAACACATTTAGAACCAGAGTTGGGCAGTAGTTAACTACATTTGTAATTAACTACACAGACAACTACATGTAGTTTGTAGTTGGAAGCGCGCAATTACTATTTTTCAACTACCAGTTAAGTAGTTGTAATTTAAAACTACAACTACAGTAGTTGGAAAAAAGTAGTTGGGAATGGCAAATACAACAAGTAGTTGTAAATGTAGTTTAGAGCGGCAACTACATTTGCTAAGCAACGTCTAATTAAATCACATGTTTTTGCTATTTTTATTTTGTGTTTAGATAAATACTCCATAGATAAATGGGCTCCATTATGGTTGATAATCTGTTTTAAAAATAGTGCAATATATATACGTAATACAAATTTTTTTCCATGATTTCCGGCAGTCAATTATTTTTTTTTAACCTTAGGTTCTCGATCAATCCCATGTTTTATATATTTGCTGAATTGCATTTGCTATACGCCTTATCGATAATACTAGATATCGATAATTACTCGTTATCAATAAAAGTAGTTGTAGTTTCAGGCCCATAATTACAGTTGCAACTACTAGTTGTAGTTGTAAAAATGCAACTATTTTTTTGAAACTACAGTGTTGTAGTTGTGGTCCATCAACTACAAATTATAAAAGTAGTTGTAGTTTCAACAACTTCCCAACTACTGTGTCAGTAGTTTTGTAATTTGTAGTTCAACTTCTTTTTGCCCAACTCTGTTTAGAACCATAACCAAAGCACAATTATCATCATTTTTTTTTTTTATAAACTATTAGGCAGCAGAATTAAAGTTGCTTAAGATATTTTATGATTTAGGTAATTTAGTTTTTCTATAGTTCGGTTGCCTACGATATACAGTGTCTCCCAAAAGTAATCGGAAAAATTAAATTTTGAAATTCAGCTTAAATTTTCTTATTTCAATTAATACGAATTTTATTTCGTCTAACAACCCCACAAAATGCCAGTTTTACTAATGAAATATAGCATAAATATGAAAAAAAATAATTTTTCTTTGGAAAACTAGACGCAGGAAAAGATTAAAAATACTAAAATCTATCATCACAAAAGTAATCGGAATTATCAGCTTCCCTTAATCCTAAGCCTCCAGTATAATTATGAACAGATTTATCGCCTGAACTTTGCTCTTACCTAGCTGCCAAGAGTCAGTCCTTGCCCAGACGTGCCGCACGAATTAATATTTGGTGTTGAAAAACGCAAAAATGAAAAAATACAGCTTAACGTCTATTGCAACCCGTTTACAAGTAGTTTTTATGAGGGAAAAAGGCTGTACTTTAAAACAAATAAGCCAAGTGACCAGAGTGCCTATTTCTACTGTTTCCGATATTATTAAAAGATTTAAAACGGAAGAGAGACTTGAAAGTAAGTCGAAAACAGGCCGTCCAAAAGTGTTGTGTGAGAGGAATGAAAGAAGTATTCTAAGGAAAGTTCGGGAGAATCCATTCATAAGTGCCCCTACTGTTGCGATCGAGCTTCTTAAGGAAACTGGAACCAAGGTGAGTCCGGAAACAGTAAGAAGGGTCCTCCGAAGAAACAATATCCATGGTAGAATAGCTAGGTGAAAACCATTTATTAGTGCAGTAAATAAGAAAAAGCGAATTGACTTCCCTAAAAAATTTATAGCACAGCCTGAATCACACTGGGAAGATGTAATTTTTGCAGATGAAAGCAAATTCAATTTATCTGGTACGGATGGGGTGGTTAGGGTATGGCGGAGACCCAATGAAGAGTTAAATCCAAAAAATACCAGGGGAACAGTAAAGCACGGTGGAGGGTCTGTAATGGTCTGGGGCTGTATGAGCTCAAGGGGAGTGGGAAATTTAGTTTTTATCAATGGAATAATGGATAGCGAGATGTATGTAAATATCCTGAAAGGAAATTTAAAGGACAGTGCCCAGAAAATGGGACTTTTGAATGACTTTAAATATTATCAGGACAGTGATCCAAAACATAAAGCCCTGAAAACTCGGTTATGGCTGCTTTATAATTGCACCAAAGTTTTAGATACACCTCCCCAATCACCTGACCTCAACCCCATTGAAAATTTATGGTCTATTATTGACAAAGAAATCAGAAAACACAAATTTTCTAATAAGGAAGAACTAAAAGAAAAGATAAAGGAAGTTTGGAGTAATATTAGCCCCGAAAGGACTTCTAAATTAACAGGATCCATGAAAAGAAGACTGCAAGAGGTTATCCAGAGGAAGGGTTTTGCTACAAAATACTAAAATTTGTATACCTAATTATAATTTATGACCATAATCATTCGTTTGTTTAATAATTCCGATTACTTTTGTGATTTCATGTTACTATATTTTCAATTGTTTTTGTTAATTTTTGACTGTTAATAAAATGTTTTCTTTTTCTAATGGAGCTTAGTCTCATCCTTAATGTTGGGCAACAAAATGGGAAAAGGTATTTTATTTTTCTGAGACAACAATACTCAGAAATTTCAATGAAATGTCGGAAGTTTGGTCTTTCCGATTAATTTGGGAGACACTGTATGTGCATTGATATGTATGACAATATGAGACGTTTCGATTCAAGATTCATGTCAGAGCTAAATATAAAACACGATTATAACTTATAATTATATTAAAAAAAGTTCGGCGAACATCTTTTACATATATGTATATTGCTTATAATTTATAAGCAATATACATATATGTAAAAGATGTTCGCCGAACTTCTTTTAATATAATTTGAATTATAATTGATTTATCCACAAAGAACAGGTGTGATAGCGGAAAGGTTATAAACATATGAAAATAAGACTAATCGTTACCACTATTAAATGCGATCAAACGTGATTATTATTGATTATTAAATTTCAAGTTCAGAATAAGTTATTAACGTTAAAAGGTGTGAAATAGTTTATTATAGTGTTGTTTCTTTGGTTACAGGTAAGATTTTATATTAAAATAAACCTGTAATGTAAATTATAAAAACTTTTGTATTTAATTAAAATAAACTTTGGTTACAGAGAAACGCAATATAGTTTTATTTTACAACACATTATAAAACAACACTAGCTACAGCTATAAAAAAAGGATGGAGAAATTGGGATTTCAATTCGAAGTTAAAGCTTCTGAAAATAAAAAAAAACAAATATAATTTGCATAACTGCAATTACAGCTACAGGTAAGGTTAAGCAAACCTTTGTTATTCCAGATAAATTCCAACCTGCAAAACTACACGAAGAAATAACAAAAACTCAACTTTACGAAAAAGTAAAACGTACATTACAAAAGAGACACGATAAAAGACAGGTTTTTATTTCAATAACGGAAGCAATAAAAAACACTTAAATGGATGAAGAGGGGAATGTGCAATTTAAGAGCTATGTGTTAGAGGAGGTAACAACGCAGCAGGAGGCTCTTACTACTGACATTTCTGAACAGGCATTGGCCAAAATGATGGAAACTCTTTCTAGGAAGAATAAAGATACTTCTGAAAGAAATAATGTAAGAAATGTATCAGAGAACTTTGTAATTCAGAAATTTGGACTTAAAACCCCAAATGTATACCAATGGATGGATGTTTTTGAGAGTGAGTGTAACCGATTGGGAATAGAAGAAGATATTGATATAATTGCAACCCTTGGGTTATTTCTAGAAGAACCATGCCTAGATTGGTACAGTGCGATGCTCATAAAACATACAATCAACTCAAGATGGTCAACATGGAGAGACAACTTTTGTAAAACGTACGCAAACAAGGGATGGACGCCAGTCAGGTATGCTATGTCATCCAAATATATACAAGGCTCTTTATTAGAATATTTCTTAAAAAAAGGAAGGCTTCTATTAGAAATAAATAAATTAATGGATCAGAGCACTCTAATTGATCTCATTGTTATGGGGCTGCCATACTGTATATGTGATAAATTAGAATTAGCTTTAAAAATTGGTAGAATTAGCTTAAGGGAAACCAATGATTTATTTAATATCATTAGGGGCTTTGAGCATTTAGTATATAAAAAGAATTCTGAAAAAAAGGTCAGTTTCAGTTTTTGAAAAAGACAAACCTTCTAGAATTTGTGAAAATGAAGGCAAAGGTATTCGTTATCATCATGAATCTTTATGTTGATTCAAAAACAAACGTAATGAAAGACAGAAGGCAGGAAAAATTAAAAATAAATTAATGGATCAGAGCACTCTAATTGATCTCATTGTTATGGGGCTGCCATACTGTATATGTGATAAATTAGAATTAGCTTTAAAAATTGGTAGAATTAGCTTAAGGGAAACCAATGATTTATTTAATATCATTAGGGGCTTTGAGCATTTAGTATATAAAAAGAATTCTGAAAAAAAGGTCAGTTTCAGTTTTTGAAAAAGACAAACCTTCTAGAATTTGTGAAAATGAAGGCAAAGGTATTCGTTATCATCATGAATCTTTATGTTGATTCAAAAACAAACGTAATGAAAGACAGAAGGCAAGAAAAATTAAGAGCATGATTAATTCGGAATTAGAAGTAGAATTTAATGACATTGATCCAAAAAACTAGTAGTGTCGCCATTAATCAAAATTAAATTATTGCTAAATGATAAGGTAGAGGTTATGGGAATTTATGATTCAGGCTCTAACGTTTCTCTCATAAATTCAAAATTACTATCCTGGAAAAATGAGCAAATCAGTGAACCGAAAAAAAATGTAAAGCTAAAAACGATTAATGGCGTGAAAAAGGTTATTGGTATGGTAACTCTGAAGATTAAGATTTTTGATATTGAAAAAAATGTTAATGTTTTTAAGATAGATGAAGAGCATTTTGATTATGACTTTTTAATTGGATTAGATTGCATAGAAAATTTTGATCTAATTCAGAATGAAAAACTGCAAATAACCCAAGAGAATTACGAATTTAAAAAGAAGGAAAGTAAAGAAATAATAAATTTCAAAGATAGACAAATAATTTCCGGCTTTTCAGATAAAAATGGTAAGGAAGAAAAGAATTTACAACATTTTAACAGCAATGCCGATTTAATAATAAGGACTGCAGAAGACATAATAGGTGAATCTAAAATAAACTTTAATGAGCACATAGAATTGACTGATTTTGATATTTCAGTGAATAATCTAAATTATGAGCAGCATTCTTAAACAGATGAATTAATCCACAAATATAAATCACCTTATGCTAAAGATAAATACGATATAGGCACCGTAAGAGGTTATGAGGCTCGTATTGATTTGTTAACAGATAAATATTGTTTCAAAAGACTATAGATGCACCATTGTACACAAAAAAGAAATAGAACAACAAGTTTCAAAATTATTAGATAAAAACCTAATCGAAGAGTCATATAGCCAGTTTGCTGCTCCGGTAATATTGACATTTAGACAATATGAGACGTTTCGATTCAAGGTTCATATCAGGAAATTCAGTATTGGACCGATTTTAAATCCCTTGCTCATAGAACAATTTTCGGAATGTAAAATGGTCCGTAATTTTTATTTACCATTCAGACACTTTATAGAGGAGTTTGTACATCGCTTCTGATATAATTGTTTTTATTCCTTAATTTAACCTCAGTTGATTACGATATTAATTTGGTTTCTAAATTTCTATATTTCTTAGATTTTTTTTTTGTTTAAAGATTCATAGATCACCCTATTGTATTATATCGAATTTATTTACTTCTTCATGAGTAACATCTATTTTTTGTGTTATAGATCTTTTTTAAATTATGAATTTTAATTCTATTTTGTTCCTAATTCAAGTCTTGGAAGTATTTCTGTTCTTTTCACTTACCTACTACCGGGCTAATACCGTGAAGGATCCAAATATAAGGTGGAGAAGCTTCCTTTCTAAGAAGAAGCTTTTTCTCATCTCAACTGGTCAAGGTTCATATCTCTAAAACCGTATGATTGATCGCACTCGGTCCGCGAAGATGAAGCTGTAGTTCTGAGGTATTTTCTTAGTCCACAATAGAAACATTAGACTTTCTTTGTTCTTCGGACGGAAATAATTATTTACTCAGCGAAATATTGAACTGAAATTTCCTATTATAAATAGTTTATAGATGGAGTTATTTGTTCTACCTTTTACCCTCCTCATCCACTAGCATTACTTGCTATTGCTTGCTATATGGCTTCTTCCATGAAGCTCGATAAGACATTTCTTAGAGTATTTCGATTTCTTCCTACAAAACCTGAGCTGACCTTGTCCATATACTTGAACCTGCCGTAAATATTGTTTGAGAGATTCGCAGTGAGAATTGAAAATATAAATTCTTAATTTTTCATTAATTTATGCGATCAAAGTTAGTTGTGGATATCGTTATAATTAGGTCTGTGTGGTATGTTTTTCTTTATAGTCTAGCCTTTCAGAGAGCCTAGCCTAGAATGGCTCTATTTTATGCAATCTTGTACAATATGATCTCTGCTATGCAATAAAAATTGAAATGTTGTTACATACGTTATTTCCTAAAGATTGTGAAAGATTTCCTAAACATTAAAATTAAACATAATCGGATTTGTAATTTAAATAAAAAATAAGAATGTATAAATTTATTTAATCTAAGTCATGATAAAGTTGTTTTAAGAAATTATTTATCAAGATAAAGCTTTAATGAGAAATCCTGTTTCATAATACCCATCGTTCCATTCCCTCTTGCCCCATAAAATAAATTGCTTAAGCTTTATAATGTCACTAGCACTGCTGCTCCCTTTAGCTAAAAGTTCTAAATTTAATCACAGCTGGATGTTTTCATTACTTCGCTGACTTAGAGCACTTAACTGCTTGTGACAATTAGGCCTGTCTCTTTTAATTGCTTACTTCAATCGGGTAATGATGAGAATGTTCACATTCATATAAATAATAAAACAATGTTGTTACGAACAAAAGTGAACAAATAGCCATCCGATGAAAATGGACAAATGCAGTGAGATTTTAATATATTATATTAAACATTATATAAACAGTTCGTTGTTCCTATCGGGATAACTTTGTCGTATCAAGCTGCTTTAATATTGATTCAAGCTGGAATGGTACTAGGAGTACCTGTATCCATCAACAATAGGATCGAAATACATCAACCCTTCTACAAATAGTTGATAATGCATAACTCCACAGCTGAGTGTCACAATACTAGAAAAAATATTCTTTCAACGTATATTCGAGGATTGAATTAGTCCGGTTATGCGATTTAAATATATGTGATGGAAATGGTTGAGGGTGCATTCAAAGAAAACAACACGACTATATGTGCAATAACATATATCGCTCCGACGTTTCGAGCCGAGACTTAGGTCTTGATCTGGGCCAAGTATGAAATATATATATATATATATATATATATATATATATATATGTAGGCTAAGTGCAATCATGTTTATATTTTATTACATATATAGTGTTGTTTTATTTGACCGCAACCCCGACTTCATACTATTCCTTCACATATACCATGTGATCAACCATCTACCTCCATTGAAAAATAAGATATAAACGATAAAACGCTACAGGTTAGGATTTCTTAATGCGTAGACTAAAGGAACATGTTTAAATTCCCATTCCACTAAATATTTTAAAAAAGCGCACCTCTTAGGAGGAAAAAAAAATTAAATAATTTACCTCGATAAAAACTACTATCAAAAATATGTATATTACGCAAAATTGATGCACAATTCTTTAGTTTTTCCTTCTGTAGATCATAAAAACTAATAAACGGATTATTTCTTTGTCTTGTTACACCGATACAGGTGTGAATCATTTTATTTGAGTAAAATTACAATACCAAATGTCTAGCAGAAAATGAAATCTAATATTTATATCAACGTGACAAAATAGTAACTAGCTCTGACAAAACAGTGACTCAAAATTAACTGTTATATTACCGATATAGGTTAGACGAGTCACTTTTCACTTGTTATGGTATATATCGTAGGCCAAAAACACATCCAAACAATCCCGATTCCGTTCTGAAACGTTCTAGACCTTACCTACCTAGATGAACATCGTTTTTGGTTTCTTCCGTCATAGTATTGATGTCTTCATCTTCTAAACAAAAAAGTTTGTGTAGTAAGCATGTCAATGCTTCTATTGTAAACGTTCTGGATAGAGGCTCGACAAAGGAGAATCAGTCCATTTTCCAAAACCCTTATCTTATCAAAAGGGGTTAGGGTTTGGTTATTGTTTGGTTGGGTTAGTTTGGGCTGATGCATTACAGCTTCTTCATTCCCAAGCATTTTTCGAACTCCTGGCTCTCCTACCCTCTAAACGAATGACTAACATTTTTAAGACTCCTGGACCAATATTTAATTTGAGAAAAATTCCATCATTAAAATTTAATAGAAAATGGGTTTCTAGAATTTTTTCGTACCAATTAAAGACTCAAACTTCTATTCTCTGGGCATATACAGGATATTAACACGCTTGTTATAATGGAGTTGTACTAAGATTAATAGAGAGTATAGTAAACAATACGAAAATATTTTAGATCACTCGGAACCGTAAACCTGCATTAATGTAATAATAGCTTATCAGTATTTCAAAAATTGACTTTATGTGTTTATTTTTATTCCTAGGACCTTTTCGATTTTGTTTTGTTATTGTTGTTGTTGTGTTGTACCTGTTATATTCTTTGAACTTTTTTTTTTTATAACAAATAGGAAACATACAAAAAAGAAAAACTATTTAAAATATATTTGAATATAAAAGATGGAACCTTAGAATATAAAAGATGGAAGCTACCTAGTGCTGCTGTTTGAGACCCTCATATTAATAGCGCACAGAGCGGTTTAGAAGGCAAATTGCATTGAATTTGCAACATGCTAAGCCTGTTGTCCCGCTAAAGGATTGTGGAGGGGGGTAGTGCAGCAGATTACAGGCGAGCAGGACTAAACTCGCATTCACATTCAGAAGCGAAGAGGCGTATTCTGTATCCGTATCAGTGTATGAGCCTTTGTGTTATGTAAACGAGAGGGTGGTAAGGAGATTACCTTCCATTCCAAATAGCTTGAGGGTTGTAATTTAATTTGACAGAAACGTGGGGAGATTTCGAATAGTCGTCACTTTTAGTCGAGCCAGTATGCTTACTGTCCGCTATATCACTAAATAAGTCAGTAACTAATCTTCAGTTTTCTATTATATACAATTACATTATTTTATTTTATATTAATCGAAACATTAATATTTCATTGGTTTTCAGAAATAAATCGGAAATGACAACATAGCAGTGTAAAAGACTGTTTGCACGGTCAAGTTTTTGATCAATCAATAGGATTAATATCTTGCAGTTCACTTATTAATCGGTTGTTAAGAACAATTATCTTCTTAAGTTTGATCAAAAACTTAACACATCCCTGGCCGTAAAAAAACAACACATTTTTGGTTACAAACTTCGTTTTAACCATTTAAGAGTTAGTGAGTAAATCTACTTTAAAATTCTGAGGGTTTATTTCAGTTAGATATTGCATATTATTTGTTTAGGTTCTTGGCATTTACAGTATATATTTTTCCTTAAGGAGGGGAAGCTCAAAAATTCATTAAGGAACTAAAGTTTGTAAATCAAAATAATTGAAAAGCAGAGTGCCTAAACACGCTATTTTCTCATTTAAACATAACATGTTTCTTTTATTTTGAAAAACTAAACCACAAAATCATAGACAAAACTGCTCCGTTTGTAAAGTAGATAGCAAACTGAAAAGTTGAAAGTTAACTATATTGACTTTACTGGTTTGTTTTACACCTCCATCTACTTCTTAGAATATTAACTTGTACTATACTACTTTCACCCATAAAAGCTGATTTTAATACTTTCAGCATCACTTACTTTTTCAACTCATTCTCTTTCTAAATAACTATTTTCTTGATATCTGACAGTATGATAATGAAAACCATAAAACTTTCTGGCGTATAACTTTGTACGTTTCAATTCATATTCTATTAGAATAAAATCAGTACCATTTAACAATAGCAAAGAATATATATTTTTATTATATTTATATCAATCAATCAAACCTTTCTACCACGTTATATTTTCATAATTTTATTCATTCTTAAATTCTTAGTTTCCGTACCAGAAATTATAGATGAGTGAATATTTATCTTGGGAAAACACTTTTCTTTTGTAATTTATATTTGCCAGTTCGTACTACTGGCATATTTAAATTTCTTATTACTGGCATATATAGGTATAATGGGATACTGCTGATTATTCCATATTAACAAAAGTAATGGTTCTTCATTGGAAGAAATTTTCTCTTTGCCGTTTATCCCTAGCTGAACACGCATATAAAACCTTCCTGATTTTAATGAATACTTGATTCTCATTCAACATGAGTAAAATAAAAATGTTTAGAGCTGTTTCGAAAAAAAAATAAATATATATATATATATATATATATATATATATATATATATATATATATATATATATGCAATTGAACACCTCCTCTGATTACTCAATTTTGACGAAATCATTCTTTCACCTACCTTAAATACCAATTTTAAGTTTTGTACGACTTATAAATTTTGTGCTGCTTTGTGTGACTTTGTTATTTGGAATCAGGGGACCCAAACGTGTACTTCTGTTGAAAACCGCATATCGAAATTTTTCACGATCGCAATACTACACATACCACTGCCTAATTTTAATATGATATAGGTTATATATAGATATGTATTACAGTTTCCACACATTTTATTAAGCGAAATCATAGGAATAGTAAATCGAAAATTATAGTATTTCATTTTAATTAAAACGCGCTTAATAAGAACGATTTTATATCATTATTGATTTATTAGGTAATATATTTTCATAGAATAATCGGATAGGTCAGAAGTGAGGTCAGGATTAAAGGTTAACCTTACCCATCTAAGGTAGATTCTCTAAGAGCTTCAAAAAGAAAATAAATGATGCGACGGCAACGATCTTATCGGAAATTCAGAATCCTTTCAGTGTTATACTTTGAAAGTATAACAGATTACAAAGTGGCAAAATATAGAACGGTCCAATAAGATAGATTCCCTATATTTTTTGGAGCTTTACTCGTTAACCAGTTATCACATTCATACAGCAGGTGTAAAACTAATTTCAACTAATGTGGTACTTCCGGTAGAGCGGTGTACCGTTCTTGATCTTTTTTTGCTTATGAATCCAAACAGACCATTTAAATGACTATACGATCGACTGATCAAAAATGATAAGAGATTATGAGAGAATACCATTTTTTTTGGCTAAATAATATCTCAGATAACTAAATTAATTTTAAATCACATATATAATTACAATAAGAGGAGATCAAATTTGCATGTCAAATAAAGGTCACATGCGAATAATAATAATAATAAATAATAAGAATAAAGGTCATATTTGAAGGCTTTTATTTAATTCTATCTGCAAATATATACATACATACATACATACATACATATACACATACATACATACGTATATATATATACATAAATACAAATAACTCAATATGAAAAATATGTAATGTTGTAATCAGTAAATTTACAAGAAAATTAGTAAATGTAATATTTCTAAGTTGGATTATCTAAATTTTTAAAATAACTTCAATTATGCATGTATTGTAGTTCTTGACAGGTACAAATAAATCTACGAATATAGGTTTTATATACGAATATATAAAATAAAATTAATTTCAAACGATATTCGCCCCATGCAGAATATCGTTTCAGAAGGCATTTAGAGAAACGTTACATTAATAAAGTCAAATTACTGACTGCATAGTCAGGGAAATGATCTCATTCAATCAACCGACGTAAAAACTGTCGAAGCTCACAATGACTTTTGTTTTTGTCAAAATTGGTATTTGTTTTGCCCTTATAAGTCGAATGTATGTATTTAAATTTTTTAAATAATTTATTTTTTGAAGAGAAAAGATTTGGCTCTGCCTGGAGTCGAACCCGAGTCTCCCGCGTGACATGCGCGGATGCTAACCACTACACCACAGAGCTCGGCTCCAAGTAGAGCCAATCCTTCCTCTTCACTGATACCTACTACCCGATCACGCAATTTTTGCGAGTAACGGGAGGCGGACAAAGTTTGTCCAATTTATGGTATTTTATTGACGTACGTCAATTTTAAATTATTTTATATTCATCTAATCTTAATCTGTGGGTGACCACCTTTTTCAAATTATTTTTAAATAATTTATTTTTTGAAGAGAAAAGATTAGACTGTGGTCACCCACAGATTAAGATGTAGTGGTTAGCATCCGCGCATGTCACGCCGGAGACCCGGGTTCGACTCCCGGCGGAGCCAAATCTTTTCTCTTCAAAAAATAAATTATTTAAAAATAATTTTAAAAAGGTGGTCAACCACAGATTAAGATTAGATAAATATTTAAAATTTTGCATAACTAATGTATACCCGCACCCTTAAATTATATATATATATATATATGTATATTTTTTTTTTTTTTAATTTTCCCGTAACTTTTTTAATTAATTAATAAAATATGCATATTTATATTTGGTTACCGATTACAATCATAAATATTGAACCCTTATTCGACATTTAAATCCTATCTATTATTGTGATTATATATGAACTTAATTATTAAGATTGTTATCACAGACATCCTTCATCCTCATACGTAATTATGCTCCTCTAATCTATGATAACTTTTAACTAATATCGTCACAGGAATCATCTCATTAGACTTAAAATCCTATAAACTATCAAAAACGATGCAACTCTCTATCTATTTGTTGCGAAATTAATTTGAAGACCTCCCTTCATTTAGTCCTCCAACCAAATGTTCGTTGTCCCATTTAATTTGGGCGGACTCTGCAGTTCTCGAATCTTAATACCATAATAGAAAACATAAAATTATGACCAAAGTCTTATGAAAGTACAATTTTTAGTCGTATTATTGTCTATTTTTTCCTAAAAATAGGAGGATAATAATAAAAGGAATATACTCTACTAATGTAGAGTAAATTCCTCTACTAATGAGGAGTAACTCTGTATGGAGAGATTTGTTGATTAAGTAGAAAGTAGTTATTGGACTAAAAATAAAATTTTCGATGGAAAAGTTTTTAGAATTCGTGTTTCCTTCTTGCTGAACCAAAGATATGTTCATAGGGATTCTATTAGGTATGTTTATCTGCCTTTTTGAATTTGAGTTTTAATCTTGATGATATATTATCAAAGCAACGGCAATATTTTAGGTTGTTTTTTCCTTTTTTTACTTTCACTTACCTATATATGAAATATATAGTAAGTGGAAGTATTGCGATCGTAAAAATTTTCGACTTCCGGTTTTCAACGGAAATACACGTTTTGGGGTCCCCTGAGTCAAAATAACCAAGTCCCGCGAAATGGTCTGTGTGTGTGTGTGTGTATGTGAACAGACTAGCTCAAAAACTATAAACCGTGCGAACCTGAAATTGGGTATTTAGAGTATGTATAAGCCCGCGATGTGACAGCGAAAATTTCATCAAATTTGCTCAAAGGGAGGGGGTACTTTATTTAATAACTTTTTAAGTTTTTTTCGATTTTCTCAAAAATGGCTCTAAAGATTTTGATTAAACTGAGTATTTGAACTATTTATATGCCTGAAATATGACTGTAAAAATTTCATCAAAATTGATCAACCGGATGGGGGACTTTACTTAATAAATTTTGTATCATTTTCACATGTTTTTTTTATTTACTCAAAAACGGTTTTAACGATTTTGATCAAACTTGGTATTTGATGTATTTATATGCCAAATATGTGATAACCAACATTTCATCACAATTGATCAACCGGAGGGGGGACTTTACCTAATAAATATTGTATAATTTTCACGTGTTTTTTTTATTTACTCAAAAACGGTTTTAACGATTTTGATCAAACTTGGTATTTTATGTATTTATATGCCCGAGATATGACTATAAAAATTTCATTAAAATTTATCTACGGGAGGGGGTGCTTTACTTAATAAATTTTGTATCATTTTCACGGTTTTTTTTTATTTACTCAAAAACGGCTTTAACGATTAACAAAAATAAGATATGAATGTAGAAAAATGTGTGACTTTGGGAAATGATATTTAGCAAAACACGTCAATTTCTAATCTAAGTAAGTTGGTAAGTGAAAGTTGTGTGTTGCGCGCACGCACCAGATTTTTTGATATTTGGGCCCGTAATAGTGAGAGATAGAGTAGTCTTCAGTTTGAAGAAAGTTCCTCGGTGCCAAACTTCATCAAATTCTCGGGTGACATTCAGAAAAACTCCAGCAGCGTATTGTATTTTTTTCTATTGTTGTATTTTGTGTCTTGAAGAATTCGAATTTCGAAAACCGAATTATTGTACATTTGTACAGGCTTTTTTTTTGTTTTTGTCAGTGAGTATCGGTGTGTTCTCTCGGAAGCAGGCTTATTGGTCTGTAAGAGGATGAAAATTATCCAATTAATATACAATTAAAAATAATAGTTCTCGCAGGAAAAAAAAGTAGCATACTTCATTTTTCAAAAATACCTCTTCAAGATGAGGTAAGGGCAATAAGCTAAGGATGTGCGTGACAATATGAATAATGTTATTTTAGTATGTTTATCTATACCTATAGTTCACAGTGCTACAAGAATATTTTTGCATTAGTTCATTCTTAATGCTAAATCTAAAAATCTGGTGCGTGCGCGCAAAACACAACTTTCACTTACCAACTTACTTAGATTAGAAATTGACGTGTTTTGCTAAATATCATTTCCCAAATTCACACATTTTTCTACATTCATATCTTATTTTTGTTAATCGTTAAAGTCGTTTTTGAGTAAATAAAAAAAAACACGTGAAAATGATACAAAATTTATTAAGTAAAGTCCCCCCTCCGGTTAATCAATTTTGATGAAATTTTAACAGTCATATCTCGGGCATATACATACATCAAATACCCAGTTTGATCAAAATCTTTAAAGCCGTTTTTGAGTAAATAAAAAAAACACGTGAAAATGTTACAAAATTTATTAAGTAAAGTCCCCCCTCCGGTTAATCAATTTTGATGAAATTTTTACAGTCATATCTCGGGCATATCAGTACATCAAATACTCAGTTATCTCAAAATCGTTAGAGCCGTTTTTGAGAAAATCGAAAAAAACCTAAAAAGTTATTAAGTAAAGTACCCCCTCCCTTTAAGTAATTTTGATGAAATTTATGCTGTCACATCGCAGGCATATACCTACACTAAATACCCAATTTCAAGATCGCACGGTTTATAGTTTTTGAGCTAATCTGTTCACACACACACACACAGACCATTTCGCGGGACTTGGTCATTTCGACTCAGGGGACCCCAAAACGTGTATTTCCGTTGAAAACCGGAAGTCGAAAATTTTCACGATCGCAATACTTCCACTTACTATATATTTCATATATAGGTAAGTGAAAGTAAAAAATAAAAGGATAAATTCTATCTTATATTAGTAAATTAGAGTATCATGAAGGATCACTATAAATTTCAAAGATGGATGTAGTAAAACATTATTTATATTAAAATAATTCTGATGTTCCTATAAAATGGTTACCTAGGACATTGGAAATGGTTTTCTAATTGAGCACAAAACTAATATACTTACTCCAAGCTGTTAATTGAGCTGGAGTGAGTTTGTCTTTTTAGGACACCTGCAATGTACATTCTAATTCCTTTCAGATTATTCAAATGGCAGAGTGTAAGAGGCCTTTGCCGGGAGATCGATGCGGTGATGCATTCCAGAGTGCCATTCGAGAAGGCGCCCATTCTTCAGGGAAGGGAGGGGAAAGGACAAAGGACATCTTCAGTTAAGTGTCATTTCCCCTCGGGCTGCGACGCATGCCGCTCTCTCTACTTGCATATTTCTTCCCTTTTCTCCTCAGCAAGTACAGTATGATTCCAAGAAAAAAACGTTTATTTTTTTCTGATTTTTTTTTTTTTTTCCGTTGGCGCATTAGGCCTAATGAGACCTTGGGCCGCGCAGTGTGGTCTTCTTACAGACATCAGTGTTGCTTGCGGGAGAAGAGACAGCTTGGAGGGGGTAGCCCAAACCTCACGTTGCTGCAAGCCATGGTCACCATGGTGCAACGGAAGACTGCCCATATCTCCATAACCAATCCCATAGGGGCCAATTTGGCAGTGTCCTTCCCACAAATGGCGTCAGCTCTCTCGGGTTCAAGGACAATGACAAACTGGTCTAGGTCTAACGATTATGGTAGCTCAGAGTCAGCAGGCCCCGAGGACCTGTATTTCTTTCCCTGCAGCATACCGTCCCTGTACCAAACCTCCGGGATCATTCATATCGGGGGTTACTCATGTCCTGGAAAACCACACCACGATTCTCGATTCGCTACACGGGGAAGGTTCATCACTCCTACGCCCGGTCGTTGTGAGTCGCCTCCAGTAGGCTGACGGGCTCACGAACCCGGGGGCGGTGGTAGGCTTGGACTGCGTGGCGTTCATTGGTAGGCGGTCGCCTGAATTGAGCGGTCACCCATCCAAGTACTAACCACGATGGACGTTGCTTAACTTTGATTACCTATTGCAAGCGCCCTTGTCCACTCGGCCATCCCGGCCCCTATGATTCCAAGAAAAAAACGTTTATTTTTTCTGAATATCTCCTATTATTACAGAAAAAATTACCAAAATGTAAAATGTAAAATTAAATTGAACTGACTACCCTATTTGAGGTGCAAAAGGTTAAAAGAGGAGTTCTTCAAATTAATTTCCGCACAGAGTAGGTCGAGTTATGCGGCTGTTCCCTTACGGCGCCGTAATGGGTAATATTTTACCTACATAAAATAATATATTAATAACATTATTAGTTTAAAGAATGTGTAGAGAACGACAAGCCCCCCAACCCATTTAGTGTTTTAATGTCCATAAAAAAATTATTTGTGAATTTTAAATACGTGTTTAATTTTTTTTTAATCTAACCAAACCAAATAAAACATAGTTTAACTGCGCGTCGTGGCTGCATGAAATGCATTTAAACACTCTGTGAGTTTCTCTAGCATAGATACCGATGACTGTCCAGTTTCACTAGATATATCACTGAGACAGCTGAAATGTATTCCCAACTATTGCAAAAATATGGTATTCGCATTTAATTTTTACTTTCACTTACCTATATATGAAATATATAGTAAGTGGAAGTATTGCGATCGTGAAAAATTTCGACTTCCGGTTTTCAACGGAAATACACGTTTTGGGGTCCCCTGAGTCCAAATGACCAAGTCCCGCGAAATGGTCTGTGTGTGTGTGTGTGTGTCTGTGTGTGTGTGTGTGTGTGTGTGTGTGAACAGACTAGCTCAAAAACTATAAGCCGTGTGAATCTGAAATTGGGTATTTAGAGTATGTATTTACCCGTGATGTGACAGCAAAAATTTCATCAAAATTGCTCAAAAGGAGGGGGTACTTTATTTACTAACTTTTTAAGTTTTTTTCGGGTTTCTCAAAAACGGCTCTAACGATTTTGATTAAACTAAGTATTTGATCTATTTATATGCCCGAGATATGACTGTAAAAATTTCATGAAAATTGATCAACCGGAGGGGGGACTTTACTTAATAAATTTTGTATCATTTTCATGTGTTTTTTTTTATTTAGTCAAAAACGGTTTTAACGATTTTGATCAAACTGGGTATTTGATGTATGTACATGCCAAAGATGCGATAGCCAACATTACATCAAAATTGATAAACCGGAGGGGGGACTTTACTTAATAAATTTTGTATCATTTTCACCCGTTTTTTTTTATTTACTCAAAAAAGGCTTTAACGATTTTGATCAAACTGGGTATTTGATGGATGTATATGCCAAAGATGTGATATCCAATATTTCATCAAAATTGGTCAAACAGAGCGGGCCCTTTATTTCATAATTTTTTCCAATTTTTAACTTTTTTTCGATGATCTCAAAAACGGCTTTAACGATTTCTATCAAATTCTTCATGTTTAATGAGCATTAGGTGTTCTTTAACATCAGGTAAGCTTTATCATTATTAAAATGTTCTGAGGGGGCTTAAATGGGGAAGGGGCCTTTTTTGTTTTCCTATAAAGTACCTTTGTATTTGTTTATATGGAGTCTCTGTCTCTCGTTTTGCCTAAAAATAAGAAATGGCTAAATATGAGATATGATAAAAATCAAGGAAACATATAGAGGAGAAAAAAAGAAAAATATTCAGTCAACTCATAAAACTCGTTGAGCGCAAGCGGGGTACGCCTTTAATGACAGACCATTGTTCATAATTAAAGCCGTTCTGTTCATTTGAGAAGTGGCAATTAACAAAACGCATTAATTTCTAATCTAAGTAAGTTTGTAAGTGAAAGTTGTGTGTTGCGCGCACGCACCAGATTTTTCAATATTGGATCTCTTTGAAATAAGTGGCATACGATATATTATCTACGATATAGAACATCCAGGCAATTAACATCCTACGATATTACTGATTTGATGATATTCTTAAAACGTCATCTGATGAATTCAGTTTCAACTTGATAAGTTTCACGTTTAGGACTGAAGTGAAACTATTTCCGGAAACAAACTCTCTTCATCCACTATTCCAGATTACCCTAGGAAGCGTCTAAATAGAAAATGGCCTCGAGACCACTATTGTTAGTTCGCGATAGTTGGGTTGTTTGAAGAGATAACTTCTCATCGCATTATTTTCATATTGATATATGTATTAGTTAGTGCTTTTAATTGATGGAATTTAATCGTTAATTTTGCAAGATTAATATCATAAGAATAATGCCTTTAGGCTAGATTCTTTTTGGTAATCTTGTTTCAGCCTTGGAAAAATGTTAAACACAATGCAAACAAGAAATGTAAACCGAACAATCCTAGTAGTTTTGTTTTTTCAATTATTAATCACTGAAAATTACCTAAGATGCAGAAGGCAATATCGCCCTAATAAAGAGAACAATCTAAGAGAAATAAAAATTATAACTTGACCAAACAAGAGCCTGGTTGATCATTAAATCAGGAACTAGTACTAGGAAGGAGTTTAAAATTCCTTCATATCCTCATGAATTAACTTTGAAGAAGGTTACAGACGGAACCAACGATACGGGTTCATAATATAATAACACATCAGGACGGAAAGTATGGAAAACAGTGTTTTCACAGAAGAATAATTAACAGATTTACAGCCAAATTTCAATGGGCGATATCTAAGTAGTGCCTACGGGCAATAACATATTTATTTATTTTTTAAATAAATACATAGAAGCAAGAGCAAGAAAGTATAGTGCGAAGATAAAAAAAAACAACTTAATTTGGCAGACTTTTTTCTTTGATTATTTAAACGTTTTTCGTTGACAAAAATCACAGCCAGGCAATCGGTATAGTTGTGAGATTGTTATTATTCTGACAATAATTGGAGCCATTACTTTAAATTAAGGGACCTATAACGACTGGAACCAATTAAGAAGCTAAGATAACCAACTGCGATAATCGTTTGGATCCTTTATCAAATAAAAGTCTCGAGAAGATTGGCCCAGAGCGTAATTAGCTAATGCTGCGGATTGGACGGTAGCCAGCCGAGGGTGTTAAATAGTCCATGTGTCTTAAGGCCACACCCCCCTAATCGCGCCCCCCCCCCTGTTGAATTCGTTTACAGAATCCTAACTTCTTAAAAAATAACTGCTAATATTTCATTTAAGATTTTAATATGAAGAAATGAACTTGAAAAACGTTCTAGACCTTTTCATATATTTTCAGTTTAGCTTGATAATTAAGATAAAAAGAATAAAAGATATTATCGATTGATATAAAAGCAGTGACAGGAATTATTCGATACCATGGACACGAACCTCGAATAATTTTAGCCGAAAAAAGAGTGATAATGCCATTCGGTAATAATGATAATTTCTGGTAACAGGTACTTGTGATTGACCGTTGATACTATACATTTAGTTTAAGATTCTTGGTAACTTCTCACCTACAATCTTCTCTTGTACGTTTACATAATATGTAATAATTAGACTTGGGGTAAAATGAAGAGTGAGAACATACACTTAGACTCAGTTTCAATAGCAATTTTCACATTTCGCATTCCTTGCCATGAAACAAACTATTAAATATTATTTTGAAAATTTATTATAAAGGTCCGTTTACAGGGTTGAGTTTCGGAAATACGTTTACAAAAAAAAAAAAAAAAAAAAAAAAACGATTTTTGACCCCCAGGTGCGATTACAATTGGCTGAATATACCTTCTTTAACACTTATGTTTTTTTATCAAGTCTTGGGATGAAAATGTTGGAGTTTAGCTATTAACAGGTTAATAAGTGAACTACAACATTTTCATCCTAGGATTGATCTAAGAACTTAACCGCTAACATCGTATCGTTTCAAACTTAGTTCCAAAATCCAACCGTGTGAACATGCCTTTAGAACATTAGTCTTATCGTCCCTAAATCTATGGTTTGGAGTGTGAACATGATATTGAAAAATTCGCACCAATAAGGAGCCACACCACCTCTATTAGCAATGCTACCCTGGCCTTGGCGTTCTTCAACAGCAAGTCCTAATCAGTGTCTCAGCCGTCCGATTTCGCACATTCGAATATTCATCGGCATTATTAGCAAGGTAATTTACTCACTTCACTTTTAGCCTACTAATTTCGACTAAAACAGGGTTATATCAGAAGCATCATGATTGGTAAAATATCAGGCAATCGGGCATAATGTACTGCCCATCTGTATCTTGCTATACTAAATTCTAGTTGCCACTCCTCCTCCATAGATTGTTTCCGACACACTCCCATAAATCCGATGCAACATATACACAACAAATATTAATAGGAGTTGGTCCTGCGCGATGATTCATCTTTCCGAGGTATCGCATATAATGGACTAGGAGGCACATGTAATAAATAATACATGGACTAGGACGAGAGTACATGTAAATAAAAACTTCTATTAGCCTGGCTAAAAAAATGCATCATGAGTCAAAATATAAGCCTCTGGCAGCCATCTATTCTCCTCCTGTACATCACTTGGTTTCTCAGGTTTTAGAAGAACATTTTCTAAAACTAAAACTACATACGTCACATCCTCTTATTGCAGAATAAGGCAATTAACGTAATTCATTGCATACCCCTTTTCTAGATATCAGTCCCTGAGAATGTAAGTTGAAATTCTACATTGAAAGTTGAAACCCTAATTTTAAGATCAAATATAGGGGTAGGAGATATTAAGATCAAATATAGGAGTAGGAGCCTCGATAATATGCAATGATAGGCAGCATCTTTTTTCCTTATCTGCTACTTGTAGCAACTTTACTGCGGAGATCGTCGCAATCCATAAAAGTTTAAATGTTATACAGGCCACAAAGAAAACCATAGTTATTTGCACTGACTCACTTTCCGCTCTAATCTGTTTAAAAAATGTTTTCTCTTTAAATCCCATAATTCAAAATATCCTCATTTCAATAAAGTCGGGCGTGACAAGCAATAGCACTGAATTCTTCGTATGGGTTCCAAGTCAATGCGGAATAGTTGGAAATGAATTGGCGGATCAGGCAGCCAAAAAAGCAATAACAGATGGCATTCCTTATCTATGGGTTCTAGCAGCGGACTTTTTGTCCCTCATCAAGCAAAAAATGAAACAAAGTTGGGAAAACAGGTGGTTAAATTTATCTGAAAATAAATTACTTGAAATCAAAAGAGAAGTGATCCCAGAAGGATCAATCCAAGGTGATGGAAGTCCTCTAACAGGAGTAAGCGCAGAGAGGAAGTAATCTTGACGCGTCTTCGCATTGGTCATACGCGAAATATATAACAGATACTCCAGCAAGACTCTAGATTAAACTTTTATTGTCAATATAAAATGGTACATCATTATATCAAAGATACACTCTACTAAGTCTCTAGGACTAACTATAAGGTACATCACTGTGTGTGTTACTATCTGTCTATACTCTCTTAACTCTAGTCTCCGTTTGTTACTATGTGTTTTTTGGGGGGATAAATATATTCAGAGCTTGGAGTGGGGATTTGCTAGTTCTGCACTAGAGCGGTGGGAAAAGTCGTGTCTTCTGATTGGTAAGCTGGCTGGGGGGCGGCCTTTTGTCTTAGTCCGCTACTTCTTATGGGTCAAACCGGCTTGGGGCGGCCTTTGCCTTGGACCGTGTCATATGATTGGCTGAGCTGTAGCTGGCAGGGGTGGCCCTTATGGACATCAAGATATCAAGATAGACCATCTGAGGTCACAGGATGCAGCTGGAGCAAGTGCTCTAGCAAAAACAGAGTCAACAATATCAAAAATTCGTGTTTGGGATAGTCGTATATGTTTTTTGAGGTGCCGAATCTAATGAAATCGATATCAACGAAATCAGAGCATCAGATCAAGTTAAAATTTGACGTGGAAAATAAAAATTTTAATATTATATTATATATTAATTTTTTTATTTAACATTTTATGTACTATAATACAAATAGGATATAATTATTTAATCTTGTTTAAATAAATTGTATGCTTCCTCGGTTAGCTCTTTTTTCTTAGCTTCATAGCGCTTGTTACAAATAATTGGTAGAAAACATCTTCATTTGTTGCGACTCGAGATATCTTCCTGGAATGATGTTCCATTTACTGCTTATAACATTTGTTCCTACTCTCCATGAGCCTCTTCTGGCAGGGAACCGATACAAAGAGCTGCGTGCTCAATCACGTCTGCTACATGGAAAAGAATTTTTGGACGGTCGATGGGAGATAGTACCAGGGGTACCGAGTCACTGCCATCTCAGCCGTTTCCGCTGTATACTTGCGACATGCTGCAGTATCAATCGGGTACAAAGAGCAAATCACATCTAGTACTGTTTTTAATTTCATAATTAATTCTTCATTTATCCCTGTAATCTGCGCGGTTAATGTAGTATTTTCAAAAAACTTGAAACAATAACAGCATCAAACTAAAATAAATGTACCGCCTTAATTTTCATGGGTGAGAGCTCTAGTGCAAAGGATCACCATATACTATAAGCAAACTGTGCACCTTCAAACAACCTACTTGTAATCGTAGTTTATTTGATTATTTAAAATACAAAATAAAACAATTTTTTTAGTATTTTAGAATTAATTGGAAATACCGTGTGATTTATTTTATTTTAAGTCTAAGCCAGCCCCCCTCTCTTAGAGACCTATAGGAAGATTTTTCTTAACTAATAGTTCCTCCCCAAGGTCATCCGCCCTCGCCACTCGCACCGTAGCGTTTAAAGGTTTAAATCCTTATAAATCCCAAAGTTGGCCGAAGTTGGCGCTGAAAATTTTACCACAGTTCCTCTAATTCTTACAGTTACATATTAAACCATTGCAATCGTAACGCAACGTAACGCAAACTTTTTACAAATCAACATACTCAAAAAATCATACTTATTTCAGCAACGATTTAGAAAATTAATTTCTTCTCTAACTATTGATATTATTCAAACATGTTTAGTCCATAACAGTGCACATATATATGACACACTCCTGATGTATTGGGGAATATTTTATTGTTAATATTATACAGAGTAGAAATTTTTTTTTAGGTTGGTAGAAAAGTCCGATATTTTCAATCATTAAAAAGTTCAATTTTACCGGTACACACACATTTTAATTTTGAACTAGTTAAAAAAATATATTCTTTCCATTGTTCTACAAGTATCTAAGTATTCGAAAACCAAGAAAAATTAGGTTTGGGCTACTTTCATTTTTGAGGTTTTTTCCCAGGTTGGACCACTGTGCGCCGTTCTTAACTTAACAAATGAATTAAAAAAAAAAATTAAAATTATCAAGCATGAAAAGGTTTAAACACCTGATTTCACATTGGTGCACCGAGTTTAATCAAAACCTTAAAACCATATTTTAAGAAATCATAGTTATAAAAAACATTTGAGAAACTAGGTTATTTGGACCTCAAAACGCGTATTTCCATTGAAAACCCAAACTCATTACCAATTTATATTAAAATTAGTTCACTATGATTACTTATCTAATTTTAATCAAAACGACTATTATAATTCAATCGAACCTCCACTAATAAGAGATGTCTTTCTTTTCTTTTTTGGATTGAGTAAATAAATTCCAATTAATTTTTATGAATATTCATCCATCAAGATTTTCAGTGGTTGGCGGAATTGAAAAGTACTATCTCGTGATCGGGGTAGCGGTCTAATGAGGGACCCGCTGGGGAAAGGCCTCCGCGCGGGAGTTGAAAGGGACCCAACTTCCTGCGTTAGCCTCTCAGGTTAATCATGTTAAAACTGAAATATATATTCCTAAACTCAATTTACTCAGTCCTTTACCGCTCAAAGGACAAATGGATCTTATGCCTCCACTGTCCCTTCAAGGTATTTAAGGTCATTTGAATAACTCATCCTCTTAAGGTCCCAGATTAGGCTCGAGAAAGCGTTGAGGAGGGTTCGTAATTTATTTTAAATGAGTTTTGAAGATTAGCATCATTCATGAGAGTTATTCTCTTAGCAATGTCAATATATTAATACGTAAATATCCCCTCTGATAGGATTGATTTCTGGAATAATAAAATCTGGATGGTAAAATATATTGAAATTCAAAATATTTCTATAGCCAAGGCGAAAATCGATGCTAGTATTTTGTCCAAGAAATAAGAATAAAACTAAGAAAAAAGTGGTAGGCTGGCATCCTGAGAGTTTTAAAGCAATTTAAGAAAATGTTGTAGTAAGTTTATTAGGGCCACTGACACTTCAGGAGGTAGTATAATGGGGGTTTGGTTAATGAATAACTCCGACCAATAGCCACGTGACCGCTGGTTAAACGCATGGAAACAAGGATAATTCGTTTTATCACTGTAATATCTGAAATAAAAACGAATAGGCAAGTAAAAAAGGGCAAATCATATAAAAATAATATGGAGCTTGTAATAATGTCTCATCAAAACTTTATTGAGGTCGTACTGTAAATCATTTTTGCCATTGTAATCTGCTAGATTTAGTAGAAGGTAAAAAGCTGGCTGTAGACTGCGGCGAACCACGATCCGAACAGCCTGTTTTAGGCACCTTCGGTTCAATACAAAAATGAAAAGATAAGCTGTGGTTCAGCTTGTGCACGCTTCTGCCTCACCGCTAAAACGTATATCTAAAAATTCTTGATATTAGATAGAACTTGCCACTCAAGGCGATGAAGAAAGTTATTGAAAGGACAACCGTATATTCTTGAAGGCCTCAGATGGCTGTATTAATTTTATAATAATTACAGGTAAATATTGTTAATTTACACTCCTTAACATTTATTAGTTGTTTTTTTCTTATTATAATTATTTTTCTTATTATAATTAATTCAAGCAAAATAAAATTCAGTTTATTCAAGCAAAATAAAATTAAAAGATATGAATATTTCGATCATTGCATACTTGCTTTAGAACGAATTTGATAAGTAATCTCTGGCACATAAACTTAAAGGAAGGCATAATGTAAGTATCGTCGAAATATTTGGGGCCTTTTATGCACTACAATTAATAGGATCATCGTTTTCTCATTATGGCAACAATATAAATTTTTTGGACTCATGAGATAGTATATATAGAGATAGATAGTATATTCCGGTCCAAAGTACTAAAACTAAGTTGTGTACTACTTAATTCTTAAGCTCATTAGTTGGTAAAAGAAATCTGTCTTGCATTTCAACATCGTTTGAATCAGGTTTATTCCCGTTTTAACGCCGAGTTCTTTCATTTTTAGAGTGGTTGTAAAAAACGAGAAGCCTGAAGCGACAAAGGAAACAAGGAATTCGGTCAAAAACAAACCGTGGCATGCTTGTAGTTAACTTTGACATATGAAATCAAAAAGAAATATTTCATTATGATTAACAAGGCAATTAGGGTAACTGTACCATAAGTTGACAGTGCTCCAATAGTTGACATTTTGCACAAAAAGTGTGAATATAAGATTCAGGGTTGATTATTTTGGTTCAAAATTTTGCGGTAATTTGCCGAGTTATCCCTTTAACGGTCTCAGGCCTCTCTGGAGGCCTGAACTCAGAAATATTCAAACCGGGCGGGAAGGCCGCGGCAATAGTTCCTATGGGTTCCGTTAGACTTCAGGAGTTTCAGGGTGAGATATCGAAGGTCTCCGGCCTCCGGGGGCCGAGAAATCCCGAAAAGTGTAGAATTCGGGCCTCCTGTGAGGCTTGTGAGCGTCCCAGGTACCTGTAATGGCGGTCGCCTTTCTAGGAGCGCTTGTGAATGTTTGTGTTCCTCAATCACGTATCGTGTTCCTCAATCACTCTCTATAACATTATAAAGATATGTAATCGTTTACTTATACATTACTAATGTTATTTAAATTGATTTTTATTTAGATCTTCTTGTCGCATACTTGTTATTGACTAATAAGTTTTAAAATTTGAGAGGAAAAAAGTTTGATTTTTTTTTTTCAATAGTTTTTCATTGATCTAAAATGGAACTAATTATACTTTGTATCAATACCTCTATATTATTCCTAAAAACGAATTATTTTGTAGCTCTTTCCCCTTTATTTGCCGCCGAGATAATTGATCCAGCACTAAATACTCCCATTACTGCCCGGAGTTCTTGCTATATCTAAATGCCACCGCCGCCTACGCTGATTCAGGATTCCGATGTCCCAATGGACACATAGACATCTGATAGCCCCAATTTCGATTTATCTAAACTTCGTTGGAAGAAAAAAGTTCATAAACCAAGGAAATTAAGAAAATATAAATTTGAATAACCTGCAGCTTATCCGTCCCACGTCGATATAAGCAGTCGCTTATACAGGCAAGGTGGACCACCCACAACCCGGAAAAGAACTTGGAGAACGTGTTGTTCAATAAGCAATCGCGTATTAAGAGAACAGGGGGCTTATGCTTTATTTCGATAATTTCCTATCGAGTATAAAACTCGCGTGGAACTTACTGAAAAAAGGTTTTGTTGGTTTTACACCAATTTACATATTTACAACCTATGCATATAAGTGTATTTTTACTTTTTGCCATATAATTGCTGAATAGGACAGGGATTTCTTTTGGGAAGCGAGAAGTGAGGATGGAAGAAGTCTCAACTCAGGGCGCGGTGCTGCATGGCGGGTTTGCATTTAGCAGACTCTGTGTGCGCGTAAGCCTCTAGAGAGGCAATTACCCATAACTTCCGGCAAACATTTTTTTTTTTCAAAATGATTTCAAAACTGGTCATTTGAGGTCCCCTGGGAATTATATACAATACCAATTTGCTTCCAACTATAACAGCGAAATGTGCCCGTTAAGGGGTTAAACTAGTTGGCTGTGCTGCCATCGACATTAGTTATATGAAAACTCAAGCTTATTTGTGAAAGGTTGTAATGGCGAATTTTCTGGAGGCCTTACAACTTGGTTTCTGCTTCCCAGTTTCATTAAGGTGGAAGTCAAGTTAAATAAGCTTTTTAGTTGGTTCATTTGAGTTCAATTATGTTTTAATTACTTTTACGGTGTTCATTAAGTTCACGAGGATCATTTGATATCCTTTTTGAAATATTTATACAATGTTTTAGGGCTTAAATGTAGGTGTCAACTATTAGAACATATATTAATCCATAATTTCAATAGTTGACATCGATTTCAACTACCGCCAGAATTAGCAAATAGTGTTCCATATGGGGGTGGTTTATGAAAGTCTGAGTCTGTATGGATGACAGGTGTCTTATTTTATGAATTTATAGCTAGTGTGCTCTATCCATGGATCGTTGAGAGCAAAATTGCTTTGCCAATAATCTATTCATATACGGACAAGCGTCTCATCTGACTCACCCCACTTCCCGATTCTGGAAAGGACATGGGATACTTGCTATTAGTCACGCTCTATCAAAATGCAACACATTTCATCCAACCAATGAATGTGGCCATTTTTAATTGTCTAAAAGGGCACTGGAAAAGTGAAGTTCATCATTGGAGAGTCGAAAATTGTGCAAACCCAACATGAAAAAAACGAAACTTTGGCCATAACTAAAATCTATCTATTATACTTACTTAAGTGGGTGATCTCATTTTTCGTTTAAATATGTTTTTGTCTCATTTAAGCTTTCGGTGTATAAAATAATTAAATAGTGGAAATTTTATTTTGTTTCCATTGTGAATTTACTAGCTTACAAATAAAAAAAATATTAAGTTTTATTGTAGTCCTTATTACCTATTAAAAATCATAGGAAATCAAATATTAATGCATGTGTCAACTTTAAAACCATAAATGCGGGTTCGTGAATTGGGCGAGAGCACTACCTGCCGGCTAGTCAGTCGTGATCACTACCACGTGTGAACTAGTGGTAGTGGGAATGTTGGTAGTGCACGACCTTGAAGTGACGGGTCGTGAAATCACCATTTAGTTAGAGTGAGCACGCCCGCTTCAGTCGTGTATCGTCGCTGGAGTGCTTCAGAAAGTTTTGATTCTGCTGGAATCGGTGTTCTCATATTCTTTTCTTGCTTTTGAATTGCTGGTATCACTTTATCGAGCAAAGACCAAGCCGCTGGCATTGACGAAACTAATGAAAGTGAAGGCTTTACGGAGGAAGGTGGCCCGCCGCGCGAGCCTGTACAACATGGCCGAAGACTATGCCCCTCTCGGACTCGTGCGAGGCTGCGATCCGCGAGTGGTTCTCTCTTCGGCGGCTCCCCTACACACGCCTCCTCTCGGAGAGTATTAATGCCTGATCACATCTATCGCATGGAGTATATAAATCAAGTCTGTGGCGATGATTTGTAATAATTATATCATAAAATGGAAAACAAATCAATAAAAAGAGAACTTTATTGAGCAAAAACCAAAACAGGTTTGGTTCTATCCTAAAAAAGTTCCTGTAGCTGTTCGGATCTTCCAGCGATAATTATCTGCAAATACTGTTGCTGGCACCGAGTGAATTCCGCCTCTTTACCCAGTCTTGAATCCACACTTTTCTCTTCTTGTTTTGAACCTTTTTCAAGCGAATCCTCAACTCTTGCACTAATAGTTCGCATACGACTTTTGCGGCTTCATATTCTGCCATAACGAGAACAAGCGCGAGAGAAGCACGACCAACAAAGGCACTTTACCGTGTGAACTAGATAAGGTCGTGAGCTCCTACTGGGAGAAAGCAAGTCGTGTGACATGCGCATTACTGGTCGTGTTCTCGCCCTGTTCACTACCTCGTGTGAACCTGCCTTAAATGTCAACTTTCCAAACCTTTACATTTTGATGTGTCAAGTATTGGTTCATTTTAGAAGTTTTCAATAAATCATTTTTTATAAAAACCGTAACTGTAGACCATAAGATATTGTATTCCTAGTTTTCTAGAGGGATTGGCCTAACTAAATTCATAAAAAAGATTATCCTAACATCAATATATTGGTAAACAGTGTCTATCATATAATTTGTTTTTCTTAAACTCCCAACTATTGGTACAGTTACCCTAACAATAAATAATTAATCTACAATAAATATATCTGTAGCAGAAAAAAGTTGATTTCATTTTATGAGAACACTCTTCCCACGTAGAAGAACGTCAGTAACCACTTGCTAGCTAAATCGTATCCTATGTCGTGCAGCAACATTCTTTTCATTTGTATTCATTCAACGACAAAGCAATCCTAGAGCAGTGTTCCACCGTCGAATGCCCCCCCCCCCCCAACTACAACAAGCACTAAGCCCCTAACAAGCAGTAGGATGCACCACATCACCACAATATAAATCCACGGGGAACGGATGCGGCATACCGAGCGACAGGGCGGTAATTAGGAGGGTCGAGTGGCGGGGCTCGACAGCTTTCAGGCACGTTCCCCGTCCTCAATGGCCTCTCAATGTTTGCCTCCGCTGGCTATCTCCTCCGGGCTATCCCAACTAGGGGGCTTTTTCATTCCTCCACCTCCAATCTCTTATTCATGAGTGGATTCAAAAGGCAAAGTCACGCTACAGATGGTAGTTTTTGGTGCCACGGGCCAAATTCATGAGGACTTTATTTATTGCATTCTCTTGAGCAAAAGTCCTCAGCAATTTTTTTTTAATATTAGGCGACTTGATCCTTTACTAAACTGTTTGTGTATGTAGAGATCGAAAAAATATAAAAATGATACAATGAAATATTAATTTTACATAAGAATAGTGTGCAAACAATATTAGTGTAAAAGAACAAACAAATGTATACAATGTTTCATCTAATCGATTTCAAAACAACTTAATGGATGCTTCAGGATAACAATCAAAAATATCTTTATTATGAGATGAAGATGCAAATGAGAGTGAAAAAGTGTGATAAAACAATGTTAGATAGTGTTAGTCTCAAACTTTATTTCTCTTGAGGCTAGCTTGGGGGATGAGAGACTGCAATATTCTTCTAATTAAGATGTTTGTGATATACTATTGTATATTTATTATATATTTCTTAATATTCTTCAAAATATTCTTGGATGGCTTAGTTCACACTTTCTTCATGAGAAGGAGTTGTAAATGTTAGATATGTGTAAATTAGTAACCAACTTATTTTAAAAAAGATGTGTGTTGGAAATGTGAAATATTAAAGCTTCAGTTTCCTTAATAAGTAAGCTGAAATTCATTTTCAACAACTTCATATTCTTATATGAATTATTAAAAACTGACTGTTTACTTTAGAATGCTATTACTTTTGTATTAGCATATTAATTATTGAAAAATCTTAGGGGATGTACATGTGTTTTGACATTTTAAAAAGAATTGGTTTATTAGTGTGTATTATGATTCTGTTATTTATTTTTCATTTTTATATAATAATAAATAAAAGTTGTCTATCAATTTATTTCTGTTCTTTTTACATTTCTCTTACCACTCTTCCAAAAACTTATTATACCAAACTTATCTAATTTCAACAAATTCCATGAAAGCCTTTTATGTAAAATAGGCGTAGATATATAAATAAACTTTAAAATGTTAAATTGGTACTATTAAAATTACATTTAATTTTCTCAAATTGGATTCTATATCAGTCACTCTATATTTCATATCAAAATTTTGTTTTGTCAATGAGAAATTGAGTGAAAATATCTTTACTATCAATAATTAAGAGTATATTGCTCATTACAGTACTACTTGCAGAAGAAAAAAATGAATTCACTTAATATTCTTTTAGATGTTTATATCAACAACTAATCAAATATTTACAATTACAGCTCTAATACTGGCTACTGAAACATAATTAATGTTAGAAGTGTAGAAATGGAAAAGATTCAAAAGCATCTGCATCAAAATGTTTGTGATTAAAGTTGTACACTTAAGTAATACTATCAATATAATAAATAAGTATGCATTAATTGAAAATAATACATCTTTTGTTTTGATTTTGCTTATATGGAGAAATTATCTGTCTCTCATTGTGCCTAGTAATAAGAATGGCTACATATGAAAACATTTGATAAATATATAAAGGGGAAAAAAAGAAAAATATTTCACCAAGATTAAAATTTTTATTTCCCTTAAAAAGTGCAATAATATTTCACCACCTTTGTTGTTTATACCTCATATAAATAATGTAAAAATTCCAAAAAGTCGTTTGTTCTTAATAAACGGTTCTTTTTAAGAAGTATTTAAGTCCTGATATTGGTTTTCTGTTTTTATTTCTATTATTACATAGTAAAGGAGAGGCTAAAGGTAGCCAATCACCTACCTTAGCACTAAGGAAGGAAAACAGATCAAATTTATAGGAACACCTTAGGATCTAAGGCGTCCTTAACCGTCCGGCGGACGCGCTGCGGCATTTGGACCGCAATCTGAACATTTTTCAAAACATTAGGAATACTAATTGAATCAGTGACCTGAGGGTTCCAGGTATTTGTAGACCGGCATGTTCTGGTAGGATTAGACGGTCGTGCCTGCCCTCTTCCGGTTTTCCTCAAGAGTTATATTGCATTATTTGCAGTAGGTCCAGTGCAAGTGCGGTCCAAACGCCGCAGCGCGCCCTTTCGTGTTACAGATTAAGACAACCTCTGCTGAATTATTTTATCGTTTTACGTTGTCTAATTTTGTTTGAATAATTTTGACACTTACATTTAAATTGGTAAATCGTGAAATTTAGCTGTTTATGATTATTTTCCATTAAAACCTTGACCTACGTATATAATTACAATACTCTATACCTTATGGGTTCACACTGACAGCATCAGCCAAAGAGCACATATGAGGACCTAAAATTCGGGGGGGACCTAATCTCAGTCCTAGTTATAGGTATAACTGCATAAGACTTAAACGTTCATTCTCATACTCCTATGTAGACGTAAGGGCTCATGTTTGCTTGTAAAATATTTGGAATACAGAGTCTATTATTATATGATGTCATAAAAGAATCACAGTCAACTAACAGTAAACTAGGTCAAGATGGCATTACCTATCCATCTGATTAGTAAAAATGTCCTTCTGTTTCTATATATGTTAATTCAGAAACAGAACAGTATATCTATCATATTTATGCTGATAAATGTATGTTATCCCATTAGCAAACTACAGTACAGCTGGGAGTTGAGAGGATCAATTTGGTGCAGTGCCCCCGTAGGTGTTACATTTGACACCGAGCCTAACGGAGGGTTAATTTATTATTCATGCTCTCCCTACCTGTTTTAACCAATTAAGGGGAGCACTGGGCATTGAGGCGGAATAAAATTTTCACTTTATATAAGCGTATTAGCGAATAAAATTTACTGCAGTAAATAAATTTCATCTAGGTAAAAAATATGGTAATTTTATAAAGGATGATTATCTTGTAACTAATCTTATATAGGATTTTTTCATATTCAATGTTTAATAATAATTATATAACTCATTTATATTGGATATGAATTAAAAATTTCAAGAATAGGAAAAAGTCAATACTGGCCGTCATTACTCTCGATAAGTGGAGATTTAAAAATAAAAAAGATTCCATGAATTTTTTTTTTTTTTTTTATGTTTGATACATATTGAACAAATGATATACAGATAAATAATTTTTTTACTCTTTCAAATAAAATAAGTAGGTACATCAACATAATAAAACATAACATACATAATGATATAACTTCGGGGCTTAACTTCGTTGTAGTAAATCATAATTTTCGAAATTGTGTAGATAGAATCGTATTTTAGTATCTAGTCTACAATATTTTTTTAACAATTATTAATTAATATCTTAATATACAAATACATATTTTAAATACACCCTGATGTTTGGTAAAAGTGAAAATTCAATTATACAAAATGTAGTTTGGTTTATCTCTTGTTTCCCAAATAGAAAGACCCAATAAATTGAAAGCCCACGAAGATAAGATCCTAACCAAAATGAATTACCCCTTAAAAATGTTGACCCTCCTAAAAGTCATAAACCTGTAAAAACGTCCCAATACAACCCAGTAATTTACAGTAAAACTTTTGCCAATACCACACAGATGATTCTAATATGTTTGTGCCGCTTTTTAAGTCGTCTGAGCTTGTTTAGTTTTCTGATAAATAACTTATTTTTCTAACACTATATAGCTTAGATCATATTTTTACAAAACCCCAACTTTATTCCCAGTTCAGGCCAAATCGAATAAGAGTTTTTAGAAAAAAGGTATACAAAATGCCAAAAATGTTGTGGATCCAACGGAACATTTTAAATCTTAAATGCTCCAAATAAAATACATTGGTGCGCATATGCGAATGAAATCAGTTGGAAGGATTGATATGGAATCCTATTAATCCTGATAAGGGATTATTTCAGTATATATGGTCCATATTTTCTCTATAAAAGCCAGATTACAAAAAAAAAAAATCTGGTGCGTGAGCGCAACACACAACTTTCACTTACCAACTAATATTAGAAAGTAATGCGTTGTGTTAATGCCACTTCTCACTCAGTTACACATTTTTCCACATTCATTTCTTATTTTTGTTTTCATTTGCTCTCTAACAAACACTAAATAAAAGTTTTTACTTGAGATAATTCGGCAATGCAAGCATAATTCTGCAAGTCGACTGATATTTATAATTTTCTATGTACTTGTTGAAAATTTCATTTAGTTATCATGAAACCAATAATTTCCATTATATGAACAGAACGGCTTTAATTATGAACAATGATCTGCCATTAAAGGCGTACTACGCATGCGTGGGCTCAACGTGTTTTATGAGTTTACTTAATAATTTTCTACTCAATATGTTTACTTGGTTTTAATCATATCACATATTTAGCCATTTTTTTATTTTTAGGCGTAATGAGAGACAGTTAATTTCTCCATATAAACAAAAACAAACAAACAAAAAATGCCCCTCATTGGTCATTTGGACTCAGGGGACCCCAAAACGTGTATTTCGGTTTAAAACCGGAAATCGAAAATTTTCACGATCGCAATACTTCCACTTACTATATATTACATATATAGGTAAGTGAAAGTAAAACACATAATCTCATAATCAACCTTTAAAATAAGAATAAGAAATGCCCTTTGTGGGCGTGTGTATAGAGGTCGATATACAAACCTAAATAGGTTTTGGTTTATATATATATATATTTTTTTTTTTTTTTTAATTTCACAAATCATATAAAATATTTGAAAAAAAAATTAATACTTCCCCATGATCCCCAAATGAACAAAGCTCTTTAGAGAGATCGTAGATGTGGATGGGAAGCTGTTTGTTAATTCCTCTTAATGTTTAAAACATGAAGGAGAGATTAAAGGCTTGATCGGATACGAGGGAGGGGGTTGAGGTAGATACATGAGGGGGCTGGTGATTATGTATCAGGATTGAGTAGGGCTGAGGGAGCTGCGTGACAATGACCGATACACACCAGCCTGCCAGTAATCACCCGAGTGCTTCTCCACTTCCCTTCCCGCTCTACCCTTTTTCAGGGTTTTTAAAGCAATGTTCTTAGAAAGACTGAGGCTTTCCTGATTTCGCCTATCACCCTTTTCTTTCCCACCCGCAACTAGGATGTCAGGAATTATTGAACCTGGGAGTTTCCAAAGTAACGGTCAAACTGAACAGCTTCCATATTTTTAAGACATTCTGAATCTTTATGTAAAAGTGTTGGAAGTAGAACATTACATCTTTTAAAAAAAAAGAAATACAAAGGTAATTCAAAGGCAATAGGATCATATAATTTAGCTTTTTTTTTTAATTATTTTAAATTAGTAATTTATTATGTTTTTAAATTTCAACAAAATTATTTTTATCATTTTATTCCTGCATTATTATGTTTTAAATATTATGATTACTCACTCCTACTAAATGTTAAAACGAAATATGAAAATTTAATGAAGTCTACATGGAAATTTATAAATAGTGAAAACAGAAATTCTCAACCGCTATTTAGAAGAAATCTATTCTTCATTTTGAATAAAAATGTTTTACGAGGAAAGCGTTCCTTGAGCTGGAATCTAGTGCAAGATTCCTAGGGTTGATTGTGAATGAGGGAAAAACCAAGTACATGGTTACTGGACAACGAGCAAATCCTGGGGAAAGAGTGCGGTTCGGCAGTTTCAGATTTGAGAAGGTGAACGAGTTCACATACCAGGGAACACAGGTGAATTCAGATAACGATAATACTGCCGAAATAATGAGCCGGGTCACTGCTCCTAACAATAAT
The DNA here is from genome assembly GCA_911387785.2 of Aelia acuminata. Lineage (NCBI taxonomy): Eukaryota > Metazoa > Arthropoda > Insecta > Hemiptera > Pentatomidae > Aelia > Aelia acuminata. The sequence goes on from OU426978.1 coordinate 100,310,598, forward strand.
AAAAAAACCTACAGTTTTTTTGTCTTAAGGCCTCAGCTGAGAAGCAACCTTCTTCCTAGAACAACAAAGCTGGTTCTCTACAAGGCACTAATACGCGCTGTCCTTACTTATGGGTCTGAAGCTTGGACATTGACGAATGCTGATATGCAAACGTTGCAGATATTTGAAAGGCGTATCCTGCGCTGCATTTATGGAGGAATCCAAGTCGAGAATGAATGGCGAAGGCGTACCAACCAGGAATTGTATGACCTGATGAATGGATCTGATGTGGTTAGAGTCATCAAATTTGGAAGACTTCGGTGGGCCGGCCATGTGGCCCGAATGGATGACTCAGAAATCCCGAAGAAGACTCTCACCGGGACACTTCATAGGACAAGACGAAGCGGACAGCCAAGGCTGAGATGGCAGGACAGTGTGGCCCATGATGCTAGGTCCCTCCTCCTAAATCAAAACTGTAAGACGGCTGCACTAGACAGTGGCAACTCCTTAGCGTGTTCTAGTGCCGAATAATAATAAATAATAGTTTACGTATGTTCCGACAAGCTCGTGTAACACGTGGTCGACTCTATTCGCAATCATAGTACACCTTTCCTTGTCAACAATGAGCACTTAGTAAAGGTGTACTTGTGCTCTTACAAATTATATTAAGTGAAAGTCAGTGAAAGTCGTATGTCAGATATATGTAACTATGTGATATTATGAGATATCTGGCAATAGTGTATTAATTGTCGATCATTTTTATAGAATATTCGGGATGAAGCCAAAATGAACTGAGTTCCAACTTTTCAACAATAGACTATTGTAGTCCATGGGGCAGATTTTGATATCCCACGGTCTGCAATAAATAAAATATGTCGTGGGTCGAAACTGTTGGAACTAATGATAACCCTGTTTGGCGTTTATTTCATGACCTCAAGTTTTTAGCCTGAAGTTTGGAGAAAAGACCCCCAATTATTTAATGTTGAAAAAAAAGTTGTAGTAAAAAAAAAAACTCACTTATTACAAAGATTGAAAACTTAAAAAGGAATAGAACCAGAAAAGTGAAGGCCTCTTTTTATTCTGCCCACCGTTTTAGGTTCTTCAGCTTTTTTCCTGGCCTAGGTTAAAGTGCTGGTGATCAATGCCAGTATTAAACGCCAAAGGCACCTGACTCCAACAAGTAATCTTCAGTTTATCAGGTGGCTAGGCAAAGCAAATTACGAACCCTCATTCAAATAAGTTACCTACTTACTTAGAAAATCGGGCAACCACTGCAGTTTTAACTCATTGAATCCCTGTGGTGAAAAATACAACAAACTTTGTTCTAAGCGCGTTTTTTATTTTTTTTTTTTGAGAATCACAGGGACAGAATTCACAGAAAAGAGAATATTAAATTTTATTTTTCTACGTACGTTAAAGTATGGTGTAAAAATTACTCTATTTAACGCACATGTAAGGAAAGTGTCAATAGTTAACCATCAAAGAACAGAATATAAGGTCTAAGGAAGTAATGACCTATGTTTGTCTAAAAACAATAATGATGAGCTGCAAGAGAACTAGGAATCATTCATATATGACAAGGATTATATCCCAAATAAATCCGTTGATATAAAAAACTATTTCACTTTTTTTTGTAAGGAATAATGTTTTATCCTCTAACTCCAGTATAACAGGATATACTTGTCTAATTAATGTCTCAAAATATAATGAATGCCAGGAGAGCAAGTAAATAAGCACATTCAATTATAAAGATTTAGAATGACCAAGAAGGATGAGGGAGAGGGTGAAGGTAAAGTTTATTCTTGAAAGCAGGTTCACCCTGCACTGCTCCAAGGAACCCCTCATAATTCTCCCCTTTACAGCCGGCTATAGTCTCTCTCTTAAACTTTTACGAGAGGAAACCAGGAACGTAGCTCAGACTGAAAATAAGGTTAAATTACATTTAAGTGAAACTGGAAAAGCCCCGTACCATCCATGAAATAAACTCGAAACAATTATCCTATATAACCAATATATACATAGATATAGTTGTAACTAGGTTACCGCGCATTGAGATGTTAAGAGAGTATTTACCCAAGAAACTGAATATTTCTATGACCTTAAAATAATAAACTGAAGATAGTCAGTTAGTAACTTTTATGTATCGAAGCAGTATTTTTAAAATTTTGTGTTAGCGTAAGACACATAATGTAAACTTCATGTAGAATACTATATTATTTTCTTTTTATTTTCATAGGGATTTAATATATCTACCTCATTCCTTAACATATTTGGCGTATAACAACAATGCATAAGAAGATTATTCTTCACAGTTCAAGTGTATGTGGTTGATATCGAATGAGAGTTTACTATTCATCCAATTCCAACGCTTATTTATTTACTTAACAAATGATAGCTTATTAATTATTAACAAGCCAAAACCTGAAACACATACCTCTAATGAATGATTTACCCATTTTCGTTTACATTCATTACATTACATATGACAGTTTTATGAATATGACACATATTTCTATAAACCTCTATTATTTTATTAACTGTCGGGTGGTTCTTTTGAAGAGAGGATGTGTTGTGTTACGGTGCTATAAAGAGATTATCCTGTGTACGAGGTTAACGCTAGAGTACACCATTTACGGACTACCTAGTTTATTCATGGATTAAGTTATTGACACTCCAGGTAGAGCAGAAAATTCTCTATAATAATAAATGAATTTCACCTAAGGTATTAAATTATGCTAACATTTATAATTTTAAATAATTTATCTCATATTCTAAAACAGTGTGAAGCAGTAAGTATTAAGATTAGGAAATTAAAAAAAAAAATCTGGTGCGGTACGCGCATCACACAACTTTCACTTACAACCCTTCGTTTATATAATAGAAGATTCTAGAAATTATAATAACAGAGTTTTAGCACGAGGGATCATGTTTTTGACGGTATTTTTTATTGTAATATTTCATTTTTTCGCACTTAGTGAACCCCCTCTTTCCTGCTTTCCTCAAGACCTCATACCTTCTCACTGACTCCCTCCATGACTTTAAACACCGCCTTCACTACCACAGCTCTCTTGTCTCCCTTTCTTCTTCCAAAATATACATATAAATAAGTTGTCCCCCACTCCATTCAATCTTCCTATGATAGGTTGAGCCATTCTGAATTTTCCTTTCTAAGCTCTTCTTTAACTAAATTCTGAAAGGTCCCTCTCGCGGCACCTTTGTTCAAGGTTATGGTGCTTCTTAATGCGGTGTTTATTGCCCTTACTGATTGGAGCTAACACTCCTCTGAATGTAGTCCCCAAGACTGACCAGGTGGCACTCTAGTGAACATTATTTGCCCTTAAAACTCAGCCTTCTTTTGATCTCCAACTGTTTCCTCAGGCATCTTTGCCCACGTTTTTGCTGAGTAGGTTGAATTCGGTTAGCATAGTTTATGTATTATATTTTATGAATAAATTTTGAGTAATACTATAAATTCTAGTAATCAAAAAATTAGATTTATATTCAATGACGTATTTAATATTATAGTTGAATCATCATGAATGTGATGAAGTAACCATCTAATTTACATTTTTCAAAACAATTATTTGTTTTTCAATCCACAACTGTTACTTATAATTTATTTATTAGGACTTATTTAAAAATATAATAATTAATTATAAAGAGAGCAACGATATTAGGCTTTAAAAACTCAAATTCTCCATAATTTAGTCTACGTTAGGTACAAATAGTTGATATAAATAGTTTTGTGTCAAAAAGTCTTTGAGGACCTCTTTTTTGTCGTTTGAGCACTGATGCCTTCAATTCTGTACATATTTCATATCATTTCTCGCTGATATCATTTACCCTCTGGAATTCCAACCCATCTACTATATGCCATGCTCTACTCAGTCGTGTTTAGCTTTATAGATCGACTCAAGATGTAAAATTCGGATCAGAAGGATGAATGTTTTAGTTTTAGTCTTCAAGTTCCTATAAATGCCTCTACTCTTTAATTTTTTTTTCTTATCCTCTTTACATGTGTTTTTATTTCTACCTTAAAAGAGTACTTTATTTGTATTTAAGGGATTTAGTCAAAGAATAATGCCTCTTTTTTCTATCTACCTATCAAAATATTCTTTAAACTGATGTGAAACAACAATACAGGCTAGATTGCGAGACTTGAAAGAGAACCTCAGACAAGATGTGTACCATTTTTTTGGAAAATATTAGTGTTTTTTAATACTTTTTGTACAGGTACAAGAAGCCCCAAGGCTATATAAATAAATACGTGAGAGGGAGCAGGGGACAAGGAAGTGAGCTCTAAGGACCCGCAGCCCGGGGGAGGAGCAATTAGAGAGGCACTGGAAACAATAGGAGAGGAGAGTGGGAAGGGTTGGAAAGGGGGCGGAGAGGGGGTGCCTTTGTGAGGCCTAGCCGTGGCTTCTACGCAACCAGTATCTAAATCTCGTAGGAGAGTCTAGTCCTTTGTAAGCAGTTTAATCTCCTTCCCCAAAAACCCGCCGAAACGACTTTACAGAAGAAAAACATCCCGCAAATAATTTTTTTTATGATATGACATTTTTGAGGACAGCAGTTCCATATTATGCAAAAATATTATCCAGCAGTTCTATGATAATCTAGCCATATCGAGAATCAATCATAATAATGCCAAAATGACCTGCAACTACTTATTATTAATTTTTTTAAAAAATATTTGTGTTTTTTAATACTTTTTGTAGAGGTACAAGAAGACCCAAGGCTATGTAAATAGATACGGAGCAGGGGACAAGGAAGTGAGCTTGGTTTGGCGAAGATTGGTTTGGCGATAAATCCTCAAAAGAGAGTGGGCGTAGTCTTAAATAAGGGAGAGCTGGAGGCAACGGTGCTCTCCCTTGAGAATGGAGACGGCATCCAAACAATTAAACAAGGAGAAATCATTAAGTATTTAGGATGCACCTTCTCGGGAGAGCTACTTTTTGCAGAGGATTCGGTGACAAAATTAAACAAAAACCTTGATAAGCTGGTTACCTCTTGCTTGTTGAAGCCCGAACAAAAGCTCAACATTTTCAACCAATATCTGTTCTGGGGTCTCACTTACCCTCTCCAAACTTCGCCTTTAATAAAGCTGCGTCCGGAGGTTTTGGAAGGAATCGACACCATGATCCGTAGGAGCGTGAAGGCCATAATTGGTCTTCCTGCTAACACCTCCACAGCGATGTTGTACGCTTCCAGGAGGTACCGAGGATTGGGTTCAACACTGGTCCATTGCTCAGCGACTGTCCAATGTACCGGATGCCCTGTTCCAATCTACATTTGATTACACGGCGGAGATAGCAGAGTGTGCCGAGAGATTGGGAGGTGAACAGGGGCACCGGAATATGAGAGCTCTACGGCAGTCGCTACGAGAAAACTCGTTTGAGGAATGGGCCAACTACAGGGGGCAGGGCATTGGATTACGACATTTTATAGACACTCCGAAAGCTAACAAATACATGTACGAGAAGCAGATACTTTCGGGGTCTGAATGGTCTAATGCCCTGAAACTGAACATCAATTATGCACTCCTGCGCGGAGTCCCAGGTGTCAGCGGACAGGTGAGAGAAGTTGGGTCCCTCTGTCGCAATTGTAACAGAAAGCCTGAAACACCAGCACATGTGCTGGGGAAATGCCCCAACAACTCCCTCCTGATAACACGCCGTCACCACAGAGTCAAGCACGAGTTGATGAAGCTCCTGAAGGAAAGAGACTTCGCCTGCTTCGAGGAAGTGTATTGTGTGGATACGGATGGATCCACAAGATATGCCGATATAGTGGCATTCCCGAAGACCGGAAAGTCGGCTGTCATTCTGGATCCCAACGTGAGGTACGAGTCTAATGACCTCGATCAGGCGAGTAAAGTTGACGAGGAAAAAAAAATATATGAAAAGTGTATCCCTTTTCTCAAAGAGAGGTTCCGCGAGAGCTTCGGCGAGAGAGAGTTCCACGTGAGAGGCCTTTGGTTCGGAGCCCGCGGAACCATACCTAGGTTAACCAGGAGCTTCATGGAGGATCTTGGTGTGGAGATAAAGGACGTAGCAAGCTTGGCGGAGACTATAGTCCTGGACTCCCTGGGTATAACACATCACCACATTTATAGTGGTGGCTGAATTCGAGACTGGTGACGGGACATGTATGTATGTAAGTTATTTATTTATTTATTTATTTATATGTGTATTTATTTATTTATTTATATGTGTTTATTTATTAAGTTTATTATAATTATTTATGTAATGATATGTTAAATTTTATTATCTTTTTTATTGCCGATTTAATAAGCCTGGTAGTGTGTTGGTTAGATGTTATTCTTATTTTTATTGTTGCATGATATATATGTATTTTATTCGAAGTTTCTAATTGTTATATGTATATTTTTCGTATTCAAGAGAGCACTCAAGGGTTTGAGTAAAAGAGAGGAAAAAAAATTATAAAAAAAAAGTTATATAAAAAAAAAATATAGCCACGTAGGTATAAATATGTATATAAGCATGGATGTTATTATTATTATATATTATTAAATAAGGTGTTAAAAATAGTCTAAGAAAATATGTATATGGTATGCTGTGTATTAGCAACCCAATATAGTTAGGCAGCATCGCTTTTATAATGAATAAAGTTTTTCTCTCTCTCTCTCTCTCTCTCTCTCTCTCTCTCTCTCTCTCTCTCTAATTACTCCATACCCAAAAGATAAAAATCCATCAATTATCCACATTTCAATGGTGTTAATCATAATCTTGTTACAAACGAATGTTCTTGAATAATTAAAATATTTATTCATACATTAAAGGCGCAACGGACGTTTGAAACAGTTCTCAGCCAGTACGACTGCTCTTCATTGTCGTTAGCACGTCTGATGGATATACCTCCTCTCTTTTATGCTTGGCGAAAGCATCCTTCCATTTTCACTTTGGTCTTTCATGTAAACTCAATCCATCGGGTTTTCCATTATTTAGTCTTCGAACTGTAAAATCAAAAGTTTTCGAAACAACATAGAATTTTTGGAACTAAACATTTTGTGATTTTTTCGTATTCAAAATATATTTGTGAATAAATTGTTATTTACAGAATTTAATGTGAATATTTCCGTAGCTGAGGTAAAGAAAAAATGTGAGCATCACGTATTTACTCCCTAAAGTAAAATAAATGTTTTAATTGTTAAATAAAAGTTTTTATTTTCATCAGTGATAATAAGGGATATGAAATCATGGCCGTCGCATTGCGGGCATAGCACACATCAAATACCCAGTTTGGTCAAAATAGTTACAGCCGTTTTGAGAAAAAAAATTACTTGAAAATGAAACAAATTTATTAAATAAAGTGACCCCTCCATTTGGCCAGTTTTGATGAAATTTCGGCATATTCATTCATATGTGTATTCACACATCAAATACCCAGTTTGGTCAAAATAGTTACAGCCGTTTTGAGAAAATAAAATTACTTGAAAATGAAGCAAATTTATTAAATAAAGTGCCTTCTCCATTTGGCCAGTTTTGATGAAATTTCGGCATATTCATTCATATGTGTATTCATAAATCTAATACCCAGTTTGATCAAAATCGTCAAAAGCCGTTTTTGATTAAATAAAAAAAAAAAAACACGTGAAAATGAGACAAAATTTATTATCCAATAAATTACTTATCAATAATTATTATAAAATTACATATCGTCGTCAATAACTATGTTACAAAAACGTCCTTTAAGCTGTCTCTATAAGTAAAAATAAAAAAAAATTAAGTATTCATCATCGTAATTACTTAAATCCAAAGTGTTAAAATTAATTCAATAAAAAATGGACTTGGTGTTGTTTACCTCATGGCTACAGATATATTACCGAATTATAAATCTTTTTAATATTTAAAGTTTAATACAAATTGGTTTTCCATTTATATTTACAGTAAAATTGTTTAAAGTAAAATAAATATAAACAGTGAAATAAATATTTAAAAAGAAATTAATAATTTTATTTGTTGATTTATTTTCATGCCATTATATAATGTGCAATTGCCCATGTGTATCGCTCCTTTCAGGTGCCTCATGAGGGCTCTTTGGGTGATGTTGTCAAAGTGCCTTTCGCACCTTAGCCTAAGAGCCCTGATAAGGACCTAAGATTCGGGTCGTAACGTTGGCAAATTTTAATATGTAATTCTTGCATATTAGCGCTAATTTTTACTGCACCCCCAAAAATTTCCTTTTCATAAGCATTTCTTTTCTTTTCTCTTTTTTTTTTTTTAATACTACTGTAATATTGTAAATATAACTTGTGTTCAGCAAAATATTGGGGCTTGTTGTCAGTCCATGAGTACAAAAGCACTAGACTTCCCAAATCTGGTTCCTCCCTCTTTAAAGTCCAGATGTGTCAGATTCAATTATATAAATTGTTATATCCGCCTCTGCCCATTGTGAAGTGGTTGCAAACCTATATTGAGGTAGTGGATGGATCTGGCGGTTGACTGCGAGTAATAGTATCCACCGTTGCCCAAGGAACGATCTCTCAGAAACATAAAATTAAAATCAAAGTATATGTTTACAATAGTAAAACTTTCTATTTACCATCGATCTTTTGAAAAATATGAAATGCGTTAATTCCTTAGACTTTCTGAATTCTTAGAACTTCTAAAAACTAACAATATTAATAGCAATATTCCGATTTCATTGACCATAAAAAAATGGTCAATAATACTTAATGATCCATTAAACCAAAAGAATTGGTAGCTTTTTGCATGGAAAATGTGCTGAGGAACGATAATCACAGAAACTTAAAAACCTCCAGAATCCTTCTTGAGTATAATAGAACTATTCCTTTTTGATTTAAAGACAATAGTGGGAATAATTATAGGCTTAATTATAGCCTTCTTATTTAACTCTCCTGACAGAAAGAAAGTAAAAAAGTTCAAAAAACACTAAAAAAAATTCAAAAATATTATTTATATTGTCTATACACATGATAAATACAATAATCAAGAATGCTAAAATGAAAGTGAAAAATTTACAGAATATTAATAAAAATATACTAAATCCAGTTTATTTTTGGACTTCATTAACTCAGAAGGTAGTCATCTCTAGTACAAATTTGAAATCTTAGCTTGTATGTTTGTAGTCTGATTCAATGTGATGGCTTTAGTGTGTCATTTGTTATTGGTTCAATAATTATATATCAATAATATGCTTATCCATGAGTAGACATTTTTATTATTAATTGTATGATAAATAATTAATAATAATAATAATTGGTAATTTAATGGTAAAAAGAGTTTTTTTATGGTGTGTATCAATTTCTCCAGAGAGACTTAAAGGGCACACAGGCGATCAATCAGGATGCCAACCTTGTCGGTTATTGCTACTGGCAAAAAGGCGATGTTGAGAACCAAGTTGTCAACATAATTTATAACGTCTTATCACTTTAGTCAACAGATTGGGTTGTGGATTTTTCTTTTTTTCATATCATGTTTTGTATTCTTAGATTTTTAAATAGCGTGTAGCTGTAAATAATGAAGATTTAAGATTATGTAAGATAAATGAAGATTCTCTCCATTTCTAACACTTGTTCAAGTAAATAATACTAGAAATTATAAATAATGAAATGTTTTTGAAATGTCTACAACTTATGTATAATAAAATATTTGATTATCACAAGAAAACGATTTTTTTCCAAAAAACTTTACATAATATCGCCTTATAGGCCTTATTATAGGGCCTTCATGTAATATCGCTTTTACTAATCCAAGCAAATTCAAAATAAAATACAAGATCTTTTTTTTTTTTTTTAAATATTACAATTCTAATTTGCTCAGTGAAATGGAAAAACAAATGGTCCATCATAATAAAAATTCAATAAAGGATACGAACTAATATATTACTTCGATACAATCGCAAACTGTAACAGCGAAGCGATTTCAGAAGTGAAGGAGATTAGCATTCAACTGGTGTGCAAGGAGAAGGAAATCAATTGTTTGGATCTTGATGCATTGGCGTCCTGGCTCGATAGTAGGGAGGGGGAAGTGGGGTTTGTGGGGGGGGGGGGGCGGAGTGGGTTCCATTCAACTTTATCTTTCCCTGTTAACAGAGAGTTCGGCACAGTTGGAATTTAATCTACTAACCTAGATTCTTAAATTTACCCCGGAACTTATGTCAGACTTCTGATAAACATAATCGAGTTCAGCGGATTATTATTCAACAAACCTGTGTTGATCAAAATCTGATAATGAAGTATCGTAATTGCTTTACTTTACATTTAAATTCATTTTATAACTAAGCATTTGTTTGATTTTTAATTTTTTTTTTTTGGACTCTCATAAAAATGCACTTGCCAGCAAAGCTGACGATCAGCGAATGAGATGGCTGACTGGAGAAATAATCAAATGCGAAACATGAGGAGGGAAAGCATCTAGCAGCACCCCATCCTGGCATGATTCAATTACCATCATTGTTTAAGAGAGAAGGTCTCTCATCCATCGCCTTTTTAGTTTTCCCATATCCTGGCGTGTGGCAGCCGTATTCCTAATATAACAGTTGGAATATCTGTTTAAATTAATAAAAAATCTTAAAAAGCGTCGTTATGTGCTTGTCGACTGTTGGTAGCTGGAAGCTGATTGGAACGTTTGAAGTTATTAAGTATAGCTACTGAGCCACAGCAACGCGTGACAGGGTCTATATATATATACTACATACAAGCCAAATTTTATAAAGATCGGTTGAATAGTCGACAAACATTGTGACTCGAGATTTTTATAAATATGAAGATGTATATATATATATATATATATATATATATATATATATATTGTATATATATATATATATATATATATATATAAATGTGTGTGTGTGTGTATGTATGTATATATTGTAGATATATATATTGGTTTGCAAAGCTTCTTGTACAAATGAGAAGTATGCGTCACACAAAAATATGTTTTTAAATTTTTTTTTTTTTAAATGAAAGAAAAAGATTTTTTTTCATGTAATGTGTTTAAACAAACAAGAATCACGTATAGATAAATATTTCTTTGAATACTATAAATAATAGTTGAAATGGGAACGTTCATCAATCATTCATTAGTCTTAAAATCGTCCGGAATTACAGTTATCACTGTTATCTTTATCCCAGAACTAACTAGTTTAACTTAGAATTAATGTTTTTCAAACGGGTTTCGCACAAGGATTTTCTTCAATATCACCTAGGGCTGAAAACACTTAATATAGAACTAAGGTTTTATAGATTTCATATGGTAGGTATAAAACATTAGTGAACTAAGAACAAAATCAGGAATTTTTTTTTTTAAATTATCTACAAGTAGTAATTTTTTTTTAACCAAGCTTCTTTTAATTTAAATTATATATAAGACAAACTGAAATATGTTGTACTTCAAAAGCAATAGAAGTAAATACAAACCTATTTCACAAATTTCAACTTTAACTTCAGGTTTATCAAAATATGGTGTTAGACACTGAGTTCACTTAGGCATTACACCGACCAGATATTAAATATAGTTTGAATTACACCGACAACAGCACTCTGAGATCTAATCTAATTTTCAAAGCTGTGATGTTTCTGTCCTGTTAAAAATCAATGAATCTATATTCCCTAAACTGAGTTATGGAAAGATTTGCAGAAAGTGAGTGGTTCTGAGACGGGATATGAACTGTTATGTTCATATGGATCGAAGATTTTAAAATTATTCTATCATGCACTCTGATACTACAGGTGGCATGACACATAAATGTTCGAATCTAAATCTAACCGATAAAAACATCCTAATTGCAAAAAATGCAGAAAATAAGAACGAATAAATTAAATAAATACTTTTTCCACAGAGCACCAAATGTGGATGATTAGGAATGCCTCAATACGGTTGGGATCGCCATTAACTAGAAAGCAGTTTGAATCCACTCGGACAAGTTAAAGTAAAAGATAAACCAGCGAAGTATGATTCCTGGTTCTACAACAGAGAATTAAAAAGATTTTTCAATTATATTTTATCAAAACATGTTCAAGGTATTAAGGTGCGTATGTCTTGACTTTACATTTAATGCTTATATTCTTTGGGTACGTCTGCGCTGATATACGATATGCATCACAGTCTGCAATGTCTTGCCTCAACATAAATGACGTTACTCGTAGCGGCTAATTGAAATTCAACAAATTTTCTATATCAGGTATGTACATCAATGTTACAAAAATTTAATACCACAAAATTACAAAAAAAGGAAAACCAAAGCTAAGAAATTAAAGACAGTACTTTTCTCTTCCTAGAGGGTTTATCTAAATAGAACACCTTTTTCGAAATAGAAATAGCTTTGATTTTTTTATATAGGTAATTGTTTTTGTTTTTTATTCATTTGCCGACACTTAATGATAATCGGACGATGCTACTGAGGGAGTTTCGCTCCCACTCCAAAAACTCATTCCAGTTTTTTGCCTATCCACGTATAATTACGAAAGGGGTCTTTACGAGTATCGGACATGGAAGATTTGCTCTGGACCTCTATTTTACCTCCCAACCGAAGGGATTTAGTACTGCCATTAAAATGTTGTAGAGACACACGAACCCGCGACATGGTTATATTTTAAGCTTATCTCTACACTACAGGTGACTCCATGCTGCATAATTTAAATATATTAAAATACATAAGGACGGATAAAAATAAAATCTTTCCTTCTTCGTTTAACTAAAAAGCAAATATTCTCCCAATCGCTAATTATAATTGAAAAGTTGTCTACCGTAATATAAAAAACATACTGTTACAGTGATAACTGGAAGAAAAAAAACCAAAGTAGTTTGTCAAGTCTAGGATCCGTTTATCCTTCCCGTAATACCCTTCTTTTCCCCTTTCGAGGGTGCCAAACCTTGGAAGGAAGTTGAGTTTGAAGAAGTTCTATTTGGGGGCAGAGTTGGTACTGTTCCCATCCTGAAAAGAAACTGCTTTTCGCTTCCCATAACGACCCTATTCAAACATAGAGACATCTTCCTTTCTATGACTCGTCTCCGAGATTTCCTTCCTGGCTTGGGACACATTCATTCGAGTAAGAGTTGCCAATGAGTTGAAGGGAACTCATGTTTTTCCAATTGAATTTTCCACAATCCTTTTTTATTAAAAAATAAATTAATGAGTATAAAAACATACCATTTTATAAATATGAATAGTTTTCTATTACCTTTGACTATTGAATTTCCATTAATACTAATGGAAGAAAGTGTTGCTGATCCATCTGAACTTAAAATTACATATACTTTATGTTCGAGTAATATTTTGTATTTTAAAAATACTCTATAAATATGCCCCCTTTCCATCAGAACTATTAATAGTTTTCTTTTTATTGCATAAAATCAGAGTTGGGCATATTTATATTTATAAATATGAATATGAATTTATTTTTATCTTAATTTTAATGTGAATATGAATATAAATTTATTTATATCACAATATTTGTGAATATGAATATAAATAAATTCGTATTTACAAGTGTGAATATAAATAAATTCATATTCACAGGTGTGAATACGAATTTATTCATATATATAAATTTTACTGTAAATAAAAAAAAAATTCACAGGAAAAATTGTGAATATTCACAAAAAAATGTGAATATTTATATCTCAGCTGTGAATTCGGCCGTATTTACAAATAGAGATGTGAATATGGAAAAATTCACAAATTGAGATGTGAATTTCTACTAAATTCATAATTTCCCAATAAATATATAAAATTATTTTCAGATTTCTCCATATTGGTACACATTATTGAGTTAACCCTTTTTATGGAAATCACATCAGATATTACCTGATATCGATTACTAGGTTTTTTGGGGTGCTGATTATGAAAAAAATATCGATTTTGAGATTCCGCCGTCAGGTATCGATTTATTACAACCTACGCAATATAATCGATTTTGGTGTCGGCTCTAGGGTTACCCGAGGTGCTGATTACGGAAATGATATAGATTTTAAGATTCCGCCGTCAGGTATCGATTTATTACAACTTGCGCGATAAAATCGATCTTGGTGTCGACAATAGGGTTACCGGATATGGTGAATATGAAAATGATATCGATTTTGAGATTCCGCCGTCAGGTATCGATTTATTACAACTTGCGCGATATAATCGATCTTGGCGTCGGCTACAGGGTTACCCGAGGTGCTGATTACGGAAATGATATCGATTTTAAGATTCCGCCGTCAGGTATCGATTTATTACAACTTGCGCGAAGTAATCGATCTTGGTGTCGGATAAAGGGTTATCTGAGGTGCTGATTATGAAAATGATATCGGTTTTGAGATTCCGCCGTCAGGTATCGATTTATTACAACTTGAGCGATATAATCGATCTTGGTGTCGGCTATAGGGTTTCCCGAGGTGCTGATTATGAAAATGATATCGATTTTGAGATTCCTCCGTCAGGTATCGATTTATTACAACTTGCGCGATATAATCGATCTTGGTGTCGGCTATAGGGTTACCCGAGGTGCTGATTACGGAAATGATATCGATTTTAAGATTCCGCCGTCGGGTATCGATTTATTACAACTTGTGCGATATAATCGATCTTGGTGTCGGATAAAGGGTTATCTGAGGTGCTGATTATGAAAATGATATCGGTTTTGAGATTCCGCCGTCAGGTATCGATTTATTACAACTTGAGCGATATAATCGATCTTGGTGTCGGCTATAGGGTTTCCCGAGGTGCTGATTATGAAAATGATATCGATTTTGAGATTCCTCCGTCAGGTATCGATTTATTACAGCTTGCGCGATATAATCGATCTTGGTGTCGGCTATAGGGTTACCCGAGGTGCTGATTACGGAAATGATATCGATTTTAAGATTCCGCCGTCGGATATCGATTTATTACAACTTGTGCGATATAATCGATCTTGGTGTCGGATAAAGGGTTATCTGAGGTGCTGATTATGAAAATGATATCGGTTTTGAGATTCCGCCGTCATGTATCGATTTATTACAACTTGAGCGATATAATCGATCTTGGTGGCGGATAAAGGGTTGTCTGAGGTGCTGATTATGAAAATGATATCGATTTTAAGATTCCGCCGTCAGGTATCGATTTATTACAACTTGAGCGATATAATCGATCTTGGTGTCGGCTATAGGGTTTCCCGAGGTGCTGATTATGAAAATGATATCGATTTTGAGATTTCACCGCAAGGTATCGAGAGCAAAGTCAGCGGAGGTCATACAAGAGTTCTTAAAAAAAAGTCTTCCGACACCCACTCCGACTCGTTGGAACAGCCTTTATGATTCCTTAAAGGAAATTGTAAATATTAAGAAAAAAGTTAAGGAATTGTGGGGACTCTTACACTTGTGCAATCCTTTCAGGCAGGAAGAATTATTATATTTAGAGGAATACATTAAATGCGCGAAGCCAGTTGCAGAAGCGATTGATTTACTTCAAGGGGAAAGAAATGCCTATTATGGGTCGTTTCTGCCAACTATTTTAGTACTGGAAAAAGAACTGCAAAAGTTGGTGCATGCTAATTTAACATACTGCAAACCAGTCGCAGAGGCTTACCTCGCCAGTTTAAAACAAAGGTTTGCTGAATTCCTAAATTTAGACACAATCCGTGGAATTAATGCAGCGATTGCGGCTCTGTCATTTCCCAAATTTAAAAAAGCTTGGTTTTCGCGAGTTACAGCGATTAGTAGAGACAATTTACTGACTCGATTTCAAAGCCTAATAAGCGAAGAACTTGTTTCCGAGACGAGGGACGTTAGAAACGAGCTCATGGACACGGAACCACCGCTAGAAGATTTTTACGACTTCGGTGAAGAGGATGATGTAATTATCCCAACCCCTAGCAGTCTGGATTTGAAGGCAAAGGGAATCATGGAGCAATATTTTGCAGACGAAGCAAGAGGAGTTGAAATGCTACTCAAGTATCCGCAGATTCTTCACATATTTGTAAAATAGAACACTCCTCTGCCGTCAAGTGCTCATGTGGAGAGACTTTTTAGTTATGCTACTATGACCAATACTCCGAAATCAAATCGTCTTAGTGACGAAAAATTTGAGAAGCGGGTAGTCCTAAAAGCAAATTACGGTTAATAAATTATTTTAAAAAGCTGTGCTATATATATATTTGCTTTGTAATCTTAAAAATTCTGTATTGTTCGGGCTTTCCCGTTTTTAAAAAATAAATGTTTAAATTATTTTTTATCAATCCCCAGGCTGAGAAAGTAATCGACTTTTGGTTTACCTTATCATAATATTAATACTTATATTATTAAAGTAATTTTAGAGTAATTAAAATTATTATGATTATTTATTTTTAATGTATATATGTATGTTTATTGTTCCTTTTAGTTTGTTATTACTTTTTATTATAGAATGTTTGATGTATAAAAAATGTATTAAATTTTTTTTTTATCACTAGATTTTCATTCATTTTAAAATGCAAACAACTCATTTTCTAAAATTGTACAGACTTACAATTAGAAGTATTCACTGATCATTTTAATCCTGATCTAATTCCCAGATTATGGTGTGAATCGTAACATTGTGATTGATATTGTGTCAGTACTTGCAATAATGTAGTATATTCAATTTATAAATATGAATTCATAAATACATATTTACCTACACACCAAAATTAACAAAATACTACCTACATTACTACAAATATAACAACAATAATACGATGCCTATGCCAGAAGCTTAAAATCTATATAACATTCATATTTCAACAGAATTTAATAAATCAATAACCTCATTCATAATCAGCTCCTTAGATAACCCTATAGCCGACGCTTGTAATAAATCGATACCTGACGGCGGAATCTCAAAATCGATATCATTTTCATAATCAGCACCTCGGGAAACCCTATAGCCGACACCAAGATCGATTATATCGCTCAAGTTGTAATAAATCGATACCTGACGGCGGAATCTTAAAATCGATATCATTTTCATAATCAGCACCTCAGACAACCCTTTATCCGCCACCAAGATCGATTATATCGCACAAGTTGTAATAAATCGATACCCGACGGCGGAATCTTAAAATCGATATCATTTCCGTAATCAGCACCTCGGGTAACCCTATAGCCGACACCAAGATCGATTATATCGCGCAAGTTGTAATAAATCGATACCTGACGGCGGAATCTCAAAATCGATATCATTTTCATAATCACCACCTCCGGTAACCCTATAGCCGACACCAAGATCGATTATATCGCGCAAGTTGTAATAAATCGATACCTGACGGCGGAATCTTAAAATCGATATTATTTCCGTAATCAGCACCTCGGGTAACCCTATTGCCGACACCAAGATCGATTACTTCGCGCAAGTTGTAATAAATCGATACCTGACGGCGGAATCTTAAAATCTATATCATTTCCGTAATCAGCACCTCGGGTAACCCTGTAGCCGACGCCAAGATCGATTATATCGCGCAAGTTGTAATAAATCGATACCTGACGGCGGAATCTCAAAATCGATATCATTTTCATATTCACCATCTTCGGTAACCCTATAGCCGACACCAAGATCGATTATATCGCGCAAGTTGTAATAAATCGATACCTGACGGCGGAATCTTAAAATCGATATCATTTCCGTAATCAGCACCTCGGGTAACCCTATAGCCGACACCAAGATCGATTACATCGCGCAAGTTGTAATAAATCGATACCTGACGGCGGAATCTTAAAATCGATATCATTTCCGTAATCTGCACATCGGGTAACCCTATAGCCGACACCAAAATCGATTATATCGCGTAGGTTGTAATAAATCGATACCTGACGGCGGAATCTCAAAATCGATATTTTTTTCATAATCAGCACCCCAAAAAACCTAGTAATCGATATCAGGTAATATCTGATGTGATTTCCATAAAAAGGGTTAACTCAATAATGTGTACCTATATGGAGAAATCTGAAAATAATTTTATATATTTATTGGGAAATTATGAATTTAGTAGAAATTCACATCTCAGTTTGTGAATTTTTCCATATTCACATCTCTATTTGTAAATACGGCCGAATTCACAGCTGAGATATAAATATTCACATTTTTTTGTGAATATTCACAATTTTTCCTGTGAATTTATTTTTATTTACAGAAAAATTTATATGTATGAATAAATTCGTATTCACACCTGTGAATATGAATTTATTTATATTCACACTTGTAAATACGAATTTATTTATATTCATATTCACAAATATTGTGATATAAATAAATTTATATTCATATTCACATTAAAATTAAGATAAAAATAAATTCATATTCATATTTATAAATATAAATATGCCCAACTCTGCATAAAATCTTCCGTGGAAGAATTTCATGATCAATTAACGGTAATGATCTTAAGAGCCTTCGGAAAGAAAACCCTCATCAAATTGTTGGAGCACTTTCGGCTTTTCTATTCACGAAATACCCGTGGTTCTAAAGATAAATAGCACGTGAGGAGGTATTTACGACAGAGCGGATAGGTGGCTACTGCGGCGGGCATAGTTAGAGTTAAAGTTTATTGCATATAAATGATAATTAGTAATGGTGGTTATAAATTAATTAAACTAATAATGAAGAAAGTATTAAGGGGGTTAAATTTAAAATGTATTCGAATAATTTTGCCCGAAAATAGTACCTTTGAAAACAAAATAATATTCAAGATTTTAATTAGCGTTGTTCTCCGTGAAAAAAAATATTGCTTGTTTGATATATCCATATACTGCAATTAATTACAATCAAAACTATTCATCGATTTGTTAACTTCATTTACTAACTACTGTCAATTTAAAACTTCAAAATATGTAGTACGTTAAGAAAAATCTGGTGCGTGCGCGCAACACACAACTTTCACTTACCAACGTACTTAGTTTAGAAATTGATGTGCTTTGTTAATTGCTACTTCTGAAAGTCACACATTTTTCCGCATTCATTTCTTATTTTTGTTTTTATTTGCTCTATTAAAACACTAATTTTTCTTTATTATTAAATAAAAGTTTTTACTCGTGATAATTCGGCAATATTAGCATAATACTCCAAGTCGTCTGATTTTATAATTCTCTATTTAGTTGTTGAAAAATTCATTTAGTTACCATGAAACAAATAATTTCCATATGAACAATGGTCTGTCATTAAAGTCGTACTCCGCAAGGCTCAACGTGTTTTATGAGTTGAGGGAATATTTTTCTTTTTTTCTCCTCTATATGTTTACTTGATATTTTTTATATATCATATTTAGCCATTTCTTATTTTTAGGCGTAACGACAGAGAGTTGATTTCTCCATATAAACAAAAAAGCCCCTTCACAACATTTTTATAATGATTTGGCTTACACTGATATTACCTGAACACCTAATTTTTATTAAACATGACGAATTTGATCAAAATTGATTAAAGCCTTTTTTGGGATAGGTAATTGAAAAAAAGTTTAAAGATTGGAAAAAAAGTTATAAAATAAACTGCCCCCTCCGTTTGACCAATTTTGATGAAATGTTGGTTGTCACATCACGGGCATACGAGTATACATACACTAAATACCCAATTTCAGGTTCGCCCAGTTATCAGTATTCGTACGGTACGTATAGTTTTTCAGCTAGTCTGTTCACACACACACACACACACACACACACACACACACACACACACACACACACACACACACACACACACACACACACACACACACACACACACACACACACAAACAAACAAACAAACACACACACACACAAGTTTTACAATACACATACTCTAGAACTTATGGAGATATACAAATATAAGCATGAAAATGTAAAAAAATGTGTGAAGTTGAGGAACGGCGTTATTATATAATCGAATCCCGTCGATTTCTAATCGAAGTAAGTTCAAAGTGAAAGTTGTGAGTTGTGCGCATCGCAACAGATTTTTTCCGTTCAGCTTCTTGAGCATAGTACCCTGCGAGAAAAGGTTTAATCACATACAATTGAACAATTAAGCGATGTCCATTTTTAAATTAAGGGAGGTTGAACTGGAAGAAAGGTCTTACAAAAAAAGTTTCTATGAATCTTCGGTATTTTCTAAACTTCTGGATCTAATGGGACCATCACAGTAGTCGGCGCTTAAGCTGTACTCCAAATATAGTTTTTTTAACTAATAATCTAATAACTTATTATCTGCTGACTGCTTGGAATGGGCTTATAGGATTCATAATCACAGAAACCATCAAAAACGATGCATGACTAGACAAAGTTGCAGCAAAATGAATTGTTCATCCACCATTTTCAACACCCTATAAAGTATATAGGGTTCCTTATTTGGGCGGACACTGCAGATCTCGAATATTAATATTGATACAATGTTAAAATTTTCAAGAAAGTGCTAATTTTGTTCTATATTTCCTTTAATTTTAAACTTTTTCTGTTATTAAAACTGCCACACAACTACCGGAGCGAAGCCGGGCACCCTAGCTAGTTTTATAAAAAATTAAACTGAAAACTAATTATAATTGTCATCACTATGACGCGTTTGCAAACCGTATAAGCATCGTTTACCTTTACCGTTTAAATAAGCAATGCTACTGAAATAAAAATTAATATTTTTTTTTTTAATATAACAGTAATGTACTTATTTTATTACACTATAATAACAAATCCATTTAAAAAGAAATAATAAATGAAGAATTAAGGGCTAAAAACCTTTTTCAAAACTCTACATTTATTATAGTCATTAAGAGCACTCTATTGGTACATGGAAGTTTGATCTTCTTGAAATATAATTTATTTTTATCAATAAATATCTTTTTATAAGTCCGATCGGGATGAAGCGAGATTGGACCGATATCGATAGTCTGTACGAACCATTCTATTTCACTAAATAATTCTGTAATCTTTAAGTAAATGAACTTTATATATAATAAGCATCACAAGAATTACTATAACTTGGTGAAAGAATTATTATATAAGTCTAATGTCATTATTGTTGAAACATGTTCCGAAAAGAGTTATTAGAAAGTTTTTAGGTTCATAAGCTGCAGAATATTAATGATGAATTTCTAAAACGAGGTCGTAAAACTGAAAGTATAATGTGAGGAAAGAGAAAAACTTTCAGGTTTTGAAAAAAAAAAAAACCCTCTATGGTGCGCTGTGTAAGAAGCAGAACTATTCAGCGGTGTCTAAAGCACTCCAACGTTGCTCTCCGCCGGCTAATGAACAACTTCCGAAACTTTATGAGATGGAAAAAGAAGAAAGCACTAACGAGTGAATCCAACACTGTCCTACATTACGCATGCTCCTTCGCGAACGTTGTTTTTCTCTTAAAAGGTTTTCTAGGTTCCTTACCTACTGGCATTACCTCTGATATAACCAAAATGTATGCCGAAGTTAATTGGTAACCTTCATTAAAAATATTCATAGGAATGTTTTTTAAATCACGCTAGCTAATAATGATAGGCAATACCAAAAAAAAAAAGTCTCAACCTTATCAACTGTTTCTAAATCTGCTAAATCTAAACTGAGTCAGAAACTGAAGGCATGTGCTCCTAAGTAATTATTCAAATCCGTATAATCATAGCTAAATTGATCAAAGATAGCTAAAAAACGCGCCAACGAAAATTTAAATTATTACTACACAAGTTAGAATGTTTAATACTTATAAAAAACCATCTTGGTACGTGGCTAACGATACCAAACATACTAATTAAATTGTCAAATAACAAATAATGGAACAGATTTTATACATACATACTATAAGGCATCATAGATACAGATTTTTTATATAATTTTAACGAGCATACAAAAAGTTTTTTGAATACCAGGAGGAGAATAAAAAGACGCTAGATGAGAGATCTAATTCCTTAGACAGGCATCGTAATTAAAACAAGCCAAGAAAATTACTATCCTTCGTTAACTTCTAATTAGAAATTTCTTAGAACCTTGAGGAAATCCACAAAGCATTGAGAGGTTTATCATGTAGCAACAGATTGGCAAGAACCTTATTGTGTTCCCCCCCTACCAGAAAAGACCATTTCTACCCATCCTTCGTCATTTATTCGGCTCACATCTTTTATAATTGGTTCAGACCAAGTGTAATCATATTCATTTTTTTTTAATAATGATTTTATTTATTTTTATTTGTTTGTTTTAATTTTTGTTTCAAATTTCATCTGTTAATTATTGTCAAATAGCAATTAATATACCCTTTGTGTAGAATAAAATATCCGTAAAATGTTTCTGTTAACTACAAACTGTTATTAAACTAGGATTGATGTGTTTGAGATCATATGGTAACCAATGAAACTAAAAGGTTGAAAGTATTTTATGTAAAATTATTTTATAAATTTTGTGTTTTTATACGAGCTAGATCCATCCTGAAATCAATTAAACAACAGGTTGAAGATAGAGGAAGGTCAAGTTAAGTGAAGTCAAGAATGGATAATGCACTTCTGGCATCGACCAGCAACATGGAGGTTGTAGATCCAAACGCCGATGCTATCAGAGCCTGGGAATTGGTTACCGGCCGGAAACGCAAAACAGATGCTCGACCAAGAAAACTAGAAGAGGTAAAAGACATCACTGCCACCAAAAATAGTTTCGATGCCTTATCAAAATTTGACGAAAAAGAAGTTGAACCACATTCAAGTATGAAGCAGCTTGCTCGTGTAAGGCATCCACCAATACACTTAAATAATATACAGGATTATACTGGATTAGTATCATTCCTCCAAAAGTTCTGTGGTCAAAATAGATTCACATTAAAATCTAATATTAAAAGTGTCAGCATATACCCCGAAAATACAGATACATATCGCCGGCTAGTAGCCAGTTTAAGAGAGAAAGGTGCGGATTTCCATACGTACCAGTTACCTGAAGAACGAAGTCCCAGAGTTGTCCTAAAAAACTTACATCACGCGACTCCAGTCTCAATCATAAAACAAGAATTACGAAACTTTTGTTACGAAGCCACTAACGTAGTAAATGCTATCTCTCGTTTTAAAAAACCATTACCTATGTTCTTCGTTGACATAAGTAAATCAACATATAATGAAAAAATATTTGACATCGAATTTATTCACCATACTCACGTAATAATCGAAGAACCCAGGAAAAAGAAAATCATTCTCCAGTGCATACGATGCCAGCAAAACGGACACACAAGAAGTTATTGCAATCACGCACCAAAATGCGTAAAATGTGGTCGAGGCCATCAGAGCACTGAATGCACCAAGCCTAGAGAAACCGCAGCAATGTGTGCCAATTGTGAAGGGCCACATCCTGCTAGCTACAGGGGATGTCCAGCTCTGAAACAATTGAAACCTGTCAGAAATCCAAGAAGACGCCCACAAATCAATGTCCCTCCGCCGATAGATGAGTTTCCGCCTCTCCCACAACAGCAGCAACCTCATTCGGGTCCTTCAAAACTAGAATCAAACTATCAGCAGCGCCCTGCAAGACCAATTAGTAAAAGGATACCAGCCCAAAAACAACAGGAATCTTCAGAATAAAGGAAGAGAAACAATCAGCCGGCACAGCTCACTGAAAATACTCATTAACAGATCAACTACCAACTTGGTTAGTCGCTTGAATAACCTTATACAGCCTCTTTTTAGCCTTCTACAGCAATTATCAAAGGTCGCATAAACATTATGCACTGGTCTACCCACATGCCCGATAACACCTATTGAAGACTAAAAGGGAGCCGGTGATGCAGGGAAATAAGTGCAAATCAAGACAGGAAGGGATGCGGCTGGGCAAAATTCTTCCCCACGCCTATTATGCCAATATTGTCTCATAATTTCAGCAAATTCACTGATTGTCTTTCAGTTAAGACAGGCGTGAATACAGAAGTAAAGTTAAAAAAGAAAAATAATAAAAAATAAAATAAAGAAATGTGTTTTTATTTTTTGGAAATAATTTATGATGTTTTCATTTTCTGAATACGTGGCTTGAATTTTTTATGAACAATATTTATTTTTTAGTCACTTTTAATTAAAAAAAAACCCTTTAAAATCCTAAAAAAATTAAATTACATAAATATATCATAAAAAACCTCAGACGTAAAGAATTTTTTTGTGCTCGGCTTTATTTTTTTTTAACACATACTTTAAATCCTTTAAAAACAATTCATTTGGATCGGTTCAGTAGTTAGCAGAGTAAATTTGCTACCCAAACCACCTTAATCCTCTAGACCTAGTCATGCCTACGGGAAAAAACTTTTATGGCAAATAACACTAAAACCGTTTGGAGAAAAGCTTGCTAACGTTGCTTTTAAGTTTTGTCAGATGTGCCTGAGTACCGCTGACTGCAAGCTGTAAGATAAGCAGCCTTAAACGAAAGAGGATTTCAACTTAAACGTACAAATACTATCTTTTCCACTCCAGTAAACTTTTCAAGAACAAAATAAGCTCAATTCGGTACTAACTTTAAGTCAAACAAAAGGAAAATAAAAAAATAAAATGGTTGTGTAAATATTTTACAATGGTTACTTTGTCGTAGGAAAATCAAATGACTTTAAAGATATTTCAATGCTTGGATATAATGAAATTACAGAAGAAGTTTCAATTTTTAGAAAATAGTTATGAGTATCAGTCATATGCGCAATTGGGTTTTTTTTTTTTCCCAATTCTATTATGGAAAAAATGCAATAGGCTCGTGGAAGAAAATTTTCTGATATTGATCACTCGTGTTGAAATAAAGCTTCAATTTTATTACTTTTCTGACTAAAAAATTAAAAATTTGATTAAAAATTTTAAATTGTTAAAAATAAAGAAAATTTCACAAAAAGCTATACTACACTCCTTAAAATTGGTAAAAAACATTTGTATACTACATAATTGTCCAATTAATCGATAATGAGACTGCTAAAATTGAACATTACGCCCAACTTAAATTGATTTTAACAATCTTAATTCTTTAAACAATATTGCTTCTAGGAATGTATAACAATAAGACTAAACTATAAGAACAAAACTATAAGTCATTTGAAAATGGCTGAACGCCCAACACAAGGACATCGAGGTGTAAGCAATTTGGTTCCAATCCTAATTCTGATTTCAATTATAGGGTGCTTTCAGTGTTAAATAAACCCCTTCTTCTTTTCTAAACGATATTTTCAACATGTAAATAATGTTATAGATGATGTTTTAAAAATATTTATAACATTATTTCCATCCATAATAGTTTGGGGATAATTTTCATATTATTGAAATTTTATTATATTCCCAAGATAAGAGATATTTGTTACCACGTAGTTTGGTGGTTAGTTTGTATACAGTTAATAGAATAAAAAAGGGACCTTCAAATCTTAGGTTGTCGAATTTCCAGCACCATTAATTTCGATTTCTCAGGATTTAACTTATTTATATTGTTAACTCATTTCCTTTTGACAATGCATAAGTCAGTTGAAAAATAAGATCAGAAACAAAGCTGCAAAGGTGGAAGAATCATCAACGACAAACATTGCAACAGCAAACATTGCAACAGCAAGCAAAAAAGAAATTTGTAAGCTACTTAAAAGAAAGAAAAATTATGCATTGAAACATCTGGACTAGTTTAAACTCATCAACTTAAAATGAATCTAAACTATAATTATTAATTGTTATATAATTATCAATAAATATAAGTAAGTTTGAATGAGATAAGATAATTTGTAATACCTTATTAGATATTTAAAAAAAAAATTTCAGGTTAGAATTAGAGACTTCTAACATAATTGAAGTGAAAGTTATCAAGGATTTTATTAGGAAGACCTAGTTAAGGTCTTACAAGTAAAGGTAAAGGTAGTTAACCTTTACCAAGGGATACATTATTATAGGTACCATATATCAATAATACAACACGACCAGTAGTGTACATTTGTATATTGAAAAGCGTATAATTTAGCACCAGAACAAGACATAACGTTCCATTCAGCAAAAGAAATACATTAATTGAACTTAAAGATATACGGAATTGAAAAAACTTTGAAATTACCGCTCTTTGGCGAACCAAAAAGAAACATTAAAACGACTTTTAAATAAACGATTTTGAAAGAAAAAAGATACAAAGTCTGTGTTAATATTCTGAATTACTTTCATCATTGACCAAAAGCGGCCATCGTGTAAAAAAGCGCATTGAACGATTGGTTTCGTTTAATTACTAATTGGAATTGAAAGGATGGAAACGATGAGAAAAGATCAAAGCAGGAAAAATTGTAGGTAAAATAAAAATTGCCTTTCTCACCCCTCACAGATAAACAAATTAACAACTCGCAGTGTAAAAGGGCAGATCTTTATTGACTATTATTGAAGAAGAAATCGGCGCATCTCATCGTTTAGTAGGATATTTTTATTTTTTTATAGTATTTTCAACATCGTTCAGTTAACAATTATGTACTTTAGGAAATTTGAACCTTAAAAAAACCCCCAAAAAAACAGAATAAACAAAGGAGTGAAAACACTGAAAATTCTGTGATAGAATGTATGTATGATCATCTAAGCTTGTGCGTTTTTCATCTTATAATATATAAGATATATAAGAGTATTGGCATTTTATTAAAAAAATATATTCCCAATGAGAAATAATAAAATTAAAATGTTAATTTATAACTAAACACATATTACACTAATAAACTGAGATATTTTGGGCCAATTGTTAATATTCTTATCAACACATTTGCTAAGGATACATAGTATTATGCCCAAGTAATTTAATAAAAGTCATGAAACTATTAGAAAACGTTAAGAAATCATAGCAAAAATTAACGTCAAAAATTTAGATAATAATCATATTTCATTAGATTAAGTGGTGAAATTATTTTTAAATGTTTTAAAAACTAATCATAAAATGCAATCCTATGTAAATCAAAGTTCTGGAAAATGGTTTAGACAGTATATCCTCTATTTAAAATGTAAATCTTAGCTAACGGAAATGAAACTATACGCACTAAAAGAATCTACCATAAACATGAAAGGAATTTCCGGCCCGCTGAGTTGTAAAATTTTAGCAGAAAGGAGGATTACTGAACTCACATTTTCCATTTAATCAAACATTACTTTCTTGAAATCCTATCATGGTCTGTAGAAGCAATTAACATTAACAGATTTAACAAATACGGTAAAAACTGACCGTATTTGTAAACATATTATTTTAAACTTAAGCAATTAAAAGTATTAATTTCAAAAGATAACTTTCTAGTAACATTTTCTGACAATAACAAGAGTATTCAATATCATAATCTAATTTCGAAAAATATTTAGTTCTAACTTTGGAACAAAACGGAGTGGATTGAAGCCAATAAATTACCCAACCCAATCTGTCCAGATGATGACTTTACGTATCAATAATATTG
Organism: Aelia acuminata; assembly: GCA_911387785.2. NCBI lineage: Eukaryota > Metazoa > Arthropoda > Insecta > Hemiptera > Pentatomidae > Aelia > Aelia acuminata. Next base: position 100,337,868 of record OU426978.1, read on the forward strand.
TAACGCCGATGTAGATTTAAATATTTTGATTGACGTACACAACGGGGTCACCTGTGGTGTAGTGGTTAACCTACTTTAGTAAAGCAAGTGACAATAGTAACATCTACAAAATAGTAACAGCAAGTGACAGAACACTTACCTAAAAGTAACCTCATGCTTCGATGCTCAAGGCAAGACTAGTCCATCGCTTCTTATATTTAGTCCGGAATGGAACATCCTAGAAAGGCCTGGATCATTCCAATGATTCCAAACATGCGATTACATACTAATTGATAAATTAGTATGTATGCATATTAATATTCCATGCATATTAATATTATATGCATATTAATGATTCCAGAAAATTCTATAACCCTTTCAAGGTTACAGAAATCTGTTTTGTTTCACGTAACAATATCAATGTTTTTATTAGTATATTTTCGGTCAATTTTTCATTCGGTCAAGTTTTCGTTTCTATCTCTGTTTTTATTAATTAATTTATACATAAACCTTATAAGGTTATTAATATAATTAATATTTACATTAACTTAAATTAATCATATCATCATAACCATCATATCAGATCATTCTAAAATCTAGCATTGGTCTGTCAATAAAGGCGTACTGCGCATCCGTGTTTTAAACCTATTTCATGAGTTGACAGATATTTTTCTTTTTTTCTCTTGTATACGTTTACTATATTTTTATCATATTTCATATTTAGCCATTTCTTAATTTTAGGCGAAACGAGAGACAAATAATTTCTCCATATAAACAAAAAACAAATGTACTTTATAGGAAAACAAAAAAGGCCCCTTTCACATTTAATATTCAATCAAAATCTTTAATGCTATTTTTGAGAAAATAGAAAAAAACGTATCAATTTTGATCAATTTTAATGAAATTTTTGTAGTAATATCTCGGGCATATTAATACATCAAATACCAAGTTTTATCAAAATCGTTAGAGCCGTTTTTCAGAAAATATGGTAAATAAAGTACCACCGCCGTTTGACCAATTTAGATGAAATTGATGCTGTCACTTCACGGGCTTATACTTATACCAAATACCCAAGTTCAGGTTCGTACGGTTTATAGTTTTTGAGCTGGTCTGTTAACACTGGCACACAGACCATTTCGCGGGACTTGGTTATTTAGACTCAGGGGACCCTGAAACGTATAATTCCGTTGAAAACCGGAAGTCCAAATTTTTAATACTTTCCCTTACTATGGAGGTCATGAAATGAGCTGTTTTATTTTTCACGTGGTACCCCTTTCTTTGGATTTCTGAAAATTAGGGTTTCCAAAGGGCAATAACTGGTAAATATATTTATGGCATATAGCAAAATAGAAATAGAAATAAACACCGAAAATTCTTATTGTTTCTAACCTTGGGACGAAATATGCTTATACCCTTATACGGATATTACCTTTTGCCCCAGTTTTACCAGTCCTATTCAATATCAAACTATCACCTCTCCTCACAACTCGCAGTGTCCGAGCCAATAAATGCAACTGACACAGTGCAACAATCGGGATGATTTCTTATACAAAAAGTAGTCACTTATAGATAGAAATGCATTGGAGAGAGGGCCAACAAATGGGATAAAGCCAACCTCTATTTTTCTTTTTAAGATTTTTCAAAAACGGATCTAACAACTTCGATTAAACTTATCATGTTTAATTCTAATGAAGCATCATTTATGAAGTACTTTTTATTGCCATAGAAAAAGTCTGATAGGGCTGAAATGACTAAGGAAAATCTTCCTTTAATGTACCTCTAATGTAGTTTACTTTGAGTAAATACCTGTCCTTGTATCCCTAGTAATAGGTAATGGCTAAATGTAAAATACGAAACGATTTCAGATTCAAATAAAAAAGAAAAAAATATGATTCCCCAAAACAAAATTTCAATTTCCGGTAATATTTGTAGTAATATATATGTATAATATATCGTTGCAAAGCGTAGAATTTAAGAAATAATAATATATAGTTTATAATAGGGTAGAAGATCGATTAAAGGAATGATTAGAGTATCATGAAAATAACAATTTTTACTTTCAGATTATTCAACAGAAACTTTTGGTATCCGTGGTAGGTACTTAGGGTAACTGTACCAATAGTTGACAGTTTAAGAAAAAAAAATTATATTATTGACACTGTTTACCAATATATTGATGTTAGGATAATCTTTGTTATGAATTTAGTTAGGCCCATCCCTCTAGAAAACTAGGAATTCAATATCCTATGGTTTTAACATTTACGGTTTTTTTATAAAAAATGATTTCTTAGAAACCTTTAAAATGAACCAAAAGCTGACACATCAAAATGTAAAGGTTTGGAAAGTTGACATTTATGGTTTTAAAGTTGACGCATGCATTAATATTTGATTTCCTATGATTTTTAATAGGTAATAAGGACTACAATAAAAGTTAATATTTTTTTATTTATAAACTAGTAAATTCACAATTGAAACAAAATAAAATTTCCACAATTTAATTATTTTATACCAAAAAGCTTAAATTAGACAAAAACAAAAACAAAAATATTTAAACAAAAAATGAGATTACCCAGTAAAGTAAGTATGATAAATAGATTTTAGTAATGGCCAAAGTTTCGTTTTTTTAATGTTGGGTTTGCCCAATTTTCAACTCTCCAATGATGAACTTCACCCTTCCAGTGCCCTTTTAGACAATTAAAAATGGCCACATACATTGGTTGGATGAAATGTCTCACATTTTGATAGAGTGCGACTAATAGCAATTATCCCATGTCCTTTGCAGAATCGGGAAGTTGAGAGAGTCAGATGAGACGCTTGTCCATATAGGAATAGGATTATTGGAAATGCAATTTTGCTCTCAACAATCCATGGATAGAGCACAATAGCTATAAATTTATTAGGTAAGACACCTGTCATCCATACAGACTCAGACTTTCATAAACCACCCCCAGATGGAACACTATTTGCTAATTTTGGCGGTAGTTGACATCGATGTCAACTATTAAAATTATGGATTAATATCTGTTCCAATAGTTGACAACTACATTTAAACCCTAAAACATTGTATAAATATAAATATGACAAAATAATTGTATAAGAATATTTTAAATAGGATATCAAATGATTCTGATAAACTTAATGAATACTATATAAGTTAATAAAACATAATTGAACTCAAATAAACCAACTAAAAAGCTTATTTAACTTGACTTCCTCCTTAATGAAACAGGGTACATTAACATTTTCAGGCCACTAGAAAATTCGCTATTACTACCTCTCACAAATAAGCTTGAGTTTTCATCAAACAAATGTCGATGACAGCCCAGCTAACTAGTATAACTTGGCAAATTACCGGCAAATTTTGAACCAAAATAATCCACCCTGAATCTTATTATTCACACTTTTTGTGCAAAATGTCAACTATTGGAGCACTGTCAACTTAACCCGTTTTATCCCACTGCCCCAAAAATGGGGCAGTGATGTAATCATGCTTCAAGTTTAATGTAAGCGATTTTTTGCATTCAAAGCTGGTTTCACACTATATCGGAACCACAGAGTGTCGATTGTTGTGAATGCCACAATATAACATTCCAACTAAACAAAGGATTATTAGCATGGAGTGCAATAAAAAGTATATATTTTTCAAGAGCAGTGATTATTGTGTTTTAGTTTTCTGACTATAATATTACTTTACAATGTATGTAATTACGATTAATAATACCCAGTATATCAATCATTTGTAATTTAGGGGATTTATCACAGGTTTTATTGGGTGCCCATTTTTTGGGGCAGTGGGATCGGCCGAGTCCGTTTATCTGAACATCCTTTTTTTACCTTATTTTTGAGAATATTCACAGTTGAATGAGCTGTTTTGCTAATGACTTCGTAATGAAGCATTTAGAGCAACAGTGTACATAGAGGGGCCAGATATCCACCTAAATGTTAACTGTCTGAACTTTTATAACCATAATCCTGATTTTGCCATCGATGAGGCAATGATGCCTCATTTCGGTCGGCAAAGCAACACATCCATGGAAAACCCATTAGATTTGGGTACAAGGTGTAGTGCATATGGTTCAGTGCAAACCATACCAGGAAGTTCAGTGCGAACCATAATTGGAGGGCCTGTATTTGTTGACATAGTGTCAGAAATACCAGTAAACAACAACAATGTAGTGTCTATATCTTCCACTCAGCATGGCATCGAACCCGTCCTGCTGGCCAATAGATGGATTGCTGCGAAAAAAAAGAAGATACTTATTGATCAACCTTTTTTTGTGGCCCAGTAATGATGCTGGATGAAAATATTTCAAAATTCCGAGTCATCATACAATCAAAAAAATGCAATAAAGAGAACCAGCACCAACCAGACGACCGAGGATTCACACCAGTGTTTCGAAGAGAGTTCCTAATGATGTTAGGCTCGAGGGACGTCGTCATATATTAATTTCAAGTCCAACCCAAATCAGGTGTTGTACAACAAATCAGTTGTAAAAAATTTACAACAAAAAATGTAATGTTGGTTATCATGCAAGTTGCTTTGAAATTTATCATTCCTAGTTTTATCTCTTAGATATTACTTCATGTCATGCAAATTTGTTTTATTAAGTAAATTATAAAGTTTTTTTTATAGTTTGTATAAAAAAGTAATTTAAAAAAATTATTATTAATTTATAATGAACATGTACCCTTTCGTTCCCACTGCCCCAATTTTGGGGCGAGGGGCAAAACCCCCCCCAGGCAATGTTTTTGGGTTTATACTTAGCACGTACACTACTAACGGGCTAACTTCATTGCGTACTGAGTTTAAACCTGAAATATTAATTTTTGAAAAGTTGGGATGAAATGGGTTAAGGTACAGTTACCCTATTGCAACTGTCTTAAAAATAATCGAAATTTTAAGAATTACAAACATCGTTTTCAATAACTAAAGAGAACCATTTATCGAGAAGACGAGAAAGAGTATTTTGAGAGAAGGCGAAGTGCGTGCTACTTAAAATGTTATCGATAGGAAATTCCTAATGCGTACTGCGCTTGCGAAAAGAGTTCACAATGTGTATTAAAAACTTGTTGGAACGTTGGTAAGTTAATGATTTGAATAAAGCACTAATACATTTCCCTGCCTGAGAAGAAGAAAACGTCGTTTTATGAGAAATACTGAGGTGAAAATTTAGTTTCTATTTATTATCGGCCTGTTATTATGAACCCTTTCTACTGATTCTTTTTGATAATGTATCGTCGAAAGACGTTTCTACAACCCCCTAACAGAACATTTACATAAAAAATTATAACTATTTCCAGGAGTTCCATGAATAAATGGGGCCAACTTCATTCTTGGTACACCAGTGTATGAATTTCATACTCCATTTGCCAATAAATAAAAAAACAATTATCATTGAGAAAGAAAGTCTCTCAGGTAGCGCTTCAATAAGTCATTTTAAAAAAATTCTCTATTTTTAGTAAAACAAATGTTAGTAAGTGTATTGCGCGCACGGCATTAGATTTTTTTTTACAAGCGAGAAATGTTTTGCTTTTCTATGATATTAACAGCTATTTAAAATAAGTGACGAATAATTAATATTATTAAAACAACGAGCTAATCCTGAATTGAATAAGCCTAAGGAATGATGAAGTCTTGAAATATCTAAGGGATATAATTGATTAGTCATGGTATATCAAAGATATCCCTTCTGTTACTCTTTTTCTCTGCATTCTTATTATTATTTCTGGGCGTCTTAAGAGAATCAGGGAGGAGTGGGGAAATAAAACAAAACGAAAAGTGACTAAGTATTTGTTTTCTGGCCTTAGTTTACCACCTTTATATCCTAACACTCACGTACATTTCATTAAAATTCAATATACACAAATAATTGAAATGATAAATGAAGTCAATAAGATCAGTTAAGAATTTTAAATGCATTAATGAAATGTCCAAAATATGGCAATAGCGCAGAAACGCCCTGGAATTAAAAAAGTACGACTTTATCAGTATATAGAGTAAAACTAGGTCGGCATACTATAAAGCAGCCTAATGTATAAAACATACAGGCTCAACAAGTGGAAAGGCATGCCTGGAAACCGGGAAGCTTTTTCTCTGATGCAACGGCGATAAAAAAATAAATAAATAAAGTAAATGAAAAACAAAACAAAAACAGAGTATTTTCCTGAGAAAGTAGTCCCAAGGGTGAGCAAGGAACTCTTTATATTCTTCGGAAGCAACAGAGCAGTAAATCTAATTCCATTTATTAAATTAAACAATTGTATCCGTCAGTTTATTCTTGGTTTCGTTATTGAGGTTGTGTTTGCAACACAATATGGGAAAGAGGATGAAATAAAGTATAATTTACGGCGGTATTATTATTATACCCATTAATATAAATCATTAGTCTGGTTTTAGCATTAACTTCATTTATAGAGGAAAGCAGTTATTAAAATGATTATTCAATTCAGATAATTCAGCTTTTCCCTATCGCTGTTTTTTAGTAATGCAAACTAAAAGGGACGAACTAACAGAATTCAAATCACGGTTTTATTTAAATTTTAAATGAGAAGGAAATCGAATTCCAAGTATTTATAATGAGCGAATTAATAAAACGAGTTCAAAGCTGACAAATAATACAAATTGTTAAAGTAAAACAAATGTAGGTGTATAATATCGATCTACAAATATCCTCATTATGATCATACTTTCAATTTGATGATAAGATACGATATTTTGATGAGACTAATACAAATAAAAGTGTGATGAAAAACGAACTGATTAAGTGTTTGTGATTTAGATCAATAATATAGTAAAGATTTTATTTATTGCTTACCTATTACATTTAATAACAACAAAAAGTAAAAAGGTTAATCGTATAGGAGTTTGCTGTTTCCTTCATTTGTTAATTCAGGTAAGTCCTGATTTAAAAATGAACATCGCTCAATTGTTCAATTGTATGTGATTAAACCTTTTCTCGCAGAGTACTATGCTCAAGAAGCTGAACGGAAAAAATCTGTTGCGATGCGCACAACTCACAACTTTCACTTTGAACTTACTTCGATTAGAAATCGACGGGATTCGATTATATAATATCGCCATTCCTCAACTTCACACATTTTTCTACATTTACACGCTTATATTTGTATATCTCCATAAGTTCTAGAGTATCTGTATTGTAAAACTTGGAAGTTCTCAGTACTTTTCGATTCTTTATTGCTTATTTATTTTTATAAGCGACTTAATTTCATCAACAGTCGAGTTGCTTTATTTAAATATATCGTGAGGGTAAATCGATAGAGGTTTATTTACGTCTCGTTGTAAAGTTTGTCTCTTATGCCTTTCTGGAAATCGAGAACAATTACTGTTCCTATAAAATCACTTTATATTGCATTCAGAAATCTATTATCGAACTAAAGTTTCGAAACTAAAATAAAATTAATAAAAGATTATCTTATACCATTTTTTCCCACCTTAAAAGCTTTAAATAATTTGAGCATCACTTATTTACTCTCTAAAGTAAAATCAATTTTTTTTTGGTATATAAAAGTTTGAATTTTCATCAGTGATATTACGGGAAATGGAATTTCGGCTGTCACATCGCGGACATAAACATAAATCTAATACCAAGTTTGATCAAAATGGTTAGAGCTGTTTTTGAGTAAATAAAATCTGTTGCGATGCGCGCAACACACAAATTTCACTTACCAAATTACTTAGATTAGAAATTGATGCTTTTTTTTTTAATTGCCATTTCTCAAAGTCACATAATTTTACTCCTTTATTTTTCTTCGTTTCTATTTTTGGTTATATCTTCTCTATAAAGTACACTAAAATTGTATTGTTAAATAAAAGATATTATTCCTAACAATTCGGCAATGGAAACATAATACTACATAGCGTCTATTTTATAATTCTCTAAGTAGTTGTTGAAAACTTCATTTAGTTATCATGGAAACAAATAATTTCCATTAAATAATCGTCTGTCATTAAAGGCGTAGTGCGTATGCGTGGGCTTAACGTGTTTTATGAGTAGACGGAATATTTTTTTTTTTTCTCCTGTATATGTTTACTTGAGTTTTTTCATATTTCATATTTAGCCCTTTCTTATTTTTAGGCGAAACGAGTGACAAATAATTTCTCCATATAAACATATATAAAGGTACTTTATAGGAAAACAAAAAAGGACCCATAGCCATTTAAGCCCCCTCAGAACATTATAATAATGATAAAACTTACCTGATATTAAAGAAGACTTAATTTTCATTAAATATAACGAATTTCATCAAAATTATTAAAGCCGTTTTTGAGATAATCGAAAAAAGGTAAAAGTTGAAAAAAATGTTATGAAAAAAAGTGTCCATTGTGTTTGACGAATTTTAATGAAATTTTTGCTGTCGCACGCATGCGCGCGCGCTCGCACACACACACACACACACACACACACACAAACACACAAACACACAAACAAACACACACACACACACACACACACACACACACACACACACACACACACACACACACACACACACACACACAAAACACACACACACACACAAATACACAAACACACACACACACACACAAAACACACACAAAAACATACACACACAAGAACACACACATACACACACACACACACACAAACACACAAACACACACACACACACACAAAACACACACAAAAACATACACACACATACACACACACACAAATGTCGCAATTGGAAATCTTTGGTGTTATACTTCAGTTGTTTCATTTTTTGTTCTGTTTTATGTTCCTTCTTACTTCAGTTTTTCAGCTACTACTCTGCAATTCACCTTCTTCTTGGCCTTCTTCTTCATATCCTTCAGGTGGTCTTCCAGGCAAAGCTTCCTGCCTTGTCAAATTGAAATGGGCAGGGCCAACAGCAGTTTTCCACCCGTACACAAAGGACTGTAGTACGGGTAGTTTGCTTCAGTCACTAGCTGAGGGAAATCATTTTCTGCTACCACGTAGAGTCCAGTTTCCCTCAACAGTTTGGCCCTAAGTGCCTCAAAGACGGTGCAGTTCATAATGATATGCACATCCGTCTCCGGAACTCTGCATCTGGGGCATAGGGGATCTATGTCCTTTCCATGTCCTTTCCAAGACTGTGCAGTTTGGCGCGGAAACCCCCATGCCCCGTGAGAATTGCGAAACCCAATAATCCGGAATAATCCAAGTCGCCAACAACCGTGACCGGACGGTGGGGAAATATTTCCTCAACGTAGCTCCTTTCGTGGTAGTCACCCACCTCCGGTTCCATTCATCAATTGTGACTTCTCGCAGTGTTCTTTCCCATTTTCCTGGGTTTTCAGCAATTCTCGTACGGATATTTTCCGGTAGACCTGCTGGGCCTTCCCTTTTAAGGACATCCTTCAAGGAATCTTCACGCAGGAGAAGGTCGAAAGGTACCCCTCCTGCTAGGACCTGCACCGCCTCATGAGAAACACTTCGGTATGACTTTGTTACTTGTAGCAGAGCCGTACGCTGAAGCGACGCCAACCTGCGTATCTGCCGCTGTGAGGGGTTCTTGAACCATCCGGGGGACGCGTATCTCAGAATACCCAGTATTAATCCGTTGTAAATGGTCATCGTCGCTGGGTATCTGAGACCAGTTTCAGGTTCGTAAGGTTTATAGTTTTTGAGTTTGTCTGTTCACACATACAAAGACCATTTCGCGGGACTTAGTTATTTGGACTCCAAAAATTGTGTCCAACTGTGGGTGGCGTTGAAAACCTGAAGTCAAAATTTTTTCACGATCGCAATACTTTCCCTCGCTAGCTATATATTTCAGACATAGGTAAGTGAAAGTAATCTATACCAACACAAATATGCACCAATTCCGTGCAGTGTTCCGAATAATCACCGACTTCATGTAATTAGGGCAGGCATAAAGGGAATCGAGTTATATGATATAGTTTTTGGATCTAAAAAAAAAAAAATATCAAATATTATTTTAAAATATTCAATTAATTTTGTAAATTATGAACTGATTTCAAGCATGTGAGTTGTATGAGGGATCCGGAATAATGATGTCGACGCTGACTTTAAGACATTAAAGGTTGCCGAGATGGATGACAGGGACTGATACTGTGACTTACCTAAGCTCTGCCTAAGCCCATCACTTGTCACTTAGACCACCTGCTACATCTTGTCATTAATCTATGTACGCCAGCTTCACATTATTTTGATTAATTACTCAACGAAATCGTTAATTATACATAATAATACTACTACATATTTATATTAAAATACTTATCATTCCAATTTCGTACATTAAAATTATAAGAATAAAACAAATGTAATAGCTGCTTATTGATGATAATTGCTTTTTTGGTTTTTCACTGAAGATAAATTTTTAATCATTGTCTTGTAGTGTTGAAAATAAATAAATTGGTTAATAACTTCAATATTTACTTTTTATTTTTTATTATTTTATTATTATTTATTATTATTTTACTTGATTTTATTTCTGATTGTTCATACAAAATGAACTTTAGTATACGTTTGTGCAGATATAGTTAGTTCTGGAATTTTTTAGGCACGAGAAGAAATCTAGATCTTGGTATAGGTCCTTAACTCCATAGAAGAAAAAAAATCATCTATTTCGGATAGAAAAAATATTTTCATTCCTCAATCCTAATGTTTATATTAATTAAAAAAGAATACTCAAAAGGAATCCGAATAATAATATGCAATAATATTTCTGATATTGAATTTTTTATTATTAGTATTCCATTAAATTTTATTCTTCTAATCTAATCTAATCATATTTTTATAGTATTCAATGCGTTATATCATTAGAATATTTTTTTCATTTTTATAAATATTAATTCATGATTATAAATAAATAGTAGGTAATTTATTTTTTTTGGTCTATTAAATAATTAACAACCTGATGCCCAATGATGATATGCAGCTACCTATTTAAAATATAAACAGAAGTATAAAATATTAAAATATTCCACCAAATCTTTCAGATGAAATTAAGCTGAGTTTTAATAAATATAAAAGTAATGCCATTTAACAAGCAATCAAGTAGCTGACAAAGTACCTAAGTAAATTTTTTAAATTGCATCAATGCATTGTCTCTTTTTCAACATTACCCAATATAGATTATAGGTTTATAGATTCATAAATAGATAGTTATAAAATGCAATGCAAACAAATGCAACAAACGTATCAAGGGAATCAAACTATACATTAAAATGCTATAGTAAATAAACATAACAACTCCATGGTAAAATACAGCGGGAACTGTTATTGTGACCCAAACTCTACTTGTTTCGAAAAAACAAAATTTCTCTCTTTCAAAAAACAGAGCTGAAAAACGGAATAAGATAATAAAATTTTGACAACGGTTCTAAGCTTCTATCACATTATGTAAAGCATTGGTAGGGTGGTTTATAATTAACGTGTAAAGAAACCTTTGATGATGATTGGGTCCATGTAATATTTCTTTAATAAAATATAAATAACAATATATAAATACAAATAAATCCCGTTAAGTTTACTAAAATCATTACTTTAAATTAAAGTGTGCAGATTAGTAGATTATAACATATTTTTCATTTAATTAAAGAAATCAACTACTGCTAATCTAATCACTCATTATTTTTTATATAAATAGTATTCCAATATGATATAATAAGTGGAAATCACCAACTATGAAGAATAATTATTTAGGTAAGATTATTGATATAATTCATTAATCATTAGAAAAAAACCTGCTCAAGATAAAGCTATGAAAAACGAACAAAAACCAGAAAGGCTCATTTTATATCAAATATTTGGTTATATTTAGCATATATTTTTTCATTATATTATAATTATATAAGTACTAGCATTCCCCGTCGCAGCTTTGCCCGCGAGCCTTTAAAATCAATTCTGTGATCATTATCTTGCTATTGATTTAATATAATATTTTAAATATCGACAACATATGTTATATATTAACAACATAACTGGGATCGGAGCTTCCGGTAGGTGGAATGTTGGAGGGGGAAGCTGCCGGCTCGGTAGAAGAGAGGGAGACGCGCTATGGAGAGAGTTAACTAAAACTGCCGAAACAAGAAATTGAACGCTTCATTTTTCGGCTTTAAAACATGGTTTTCGACGCCCCCTATGGGCTTTCGAGTTAAACTCGTATCGAGATCTTTAAAATGAGTACAAATTAGATATTTTTTCTACCATAGAAGTGCAAAAATAGGTTTCCGTTAGAGTTAAACGACAATTTCGCCATTTAAACCCCTTTGGGGGTTATATTTTTGAAATTCATTTCTTAGTGGTTACCTACATCGCGTTTAAAATTTAAATTCTGAACTTAAAGTTTCTATCATTAGTAGTTTTTGCTCTGCGTTGATTCTGTCAGTCAGGACAAAGCCTTTTATATATATAGAGATAAATATTTAGCATATAAATTTTTAAGAAAAGTTATGTCATTATTAAGTCATTTAGGTATATACAATGACGAAAAGTCCTTCAACAATAAATATTTATGAACAATTAACCTCAAGAGTTACTAAGATTGAAAAACACAATTCAGTGTACATAATTTCGAATCGTAAAAATTTGTTTTATAAAATGCTTGCGTATTAGCGACGTGCCGCATTATTCAAAAGATGCTTTACTGCGCCTTCAATACCAATGCATACCATCTTGCGGTATTCATTAGTTAAACAGGTTTGCAGGATCGGCTTTTCAAAGGGGCTGATTTAAACACCAATTACGGCAGAGCCCCACCGGTTGACCAAAGGTCAACTAAATGGAGAAATAATTACGATGGGTACATTAACACAGGCTCTGTCATAAGATTGAATTTTATTGTCCACACGAGTTTGTTTTTCACAAAGTAAATTGTAAATTGGTGCCGTTTAACTCTCTGATTAACAAGGATGAGGAATGCCGCGTAATTAATATGCGGATTAGTTATTTACGTTTTTATTTTGTATTAAACATATGTAAATGTAAAAAAAATATAGTGTTTATAATAACACCTTTTTTTTAACTCTTGTAAATAGTAATTACTAACAATGAATAATGCCAGTTCAATATAGTAGTGCTAGACATGGATAATAATACCACGACTGTAAACACATTTAATTCACATTTAATTTAAGTAGATATCGGGCTAAATACAAAGATCATACATATTTATTCTATAGTTCGGAAAGTGAGGAGATGGAAATTCCGAATTTCAATGCAGCATTTTTTTTTTGTCATTTTCAGTAACTTGTCTTACTGAGGTAAAATTCTCTCTTCCGTGATACTGACCTATCCTTTTACGGCAGGACATGACGAACTTGACACAATAAAAAATGTTCACTGTTCGCGAATATGTTATCAAGTTAATAATAAACAAGTCCCCTTCCCTAGCATTTTAATCAGATTCTACGAATGTCACGTTCAAAACCGAACGTTGAAAACCGAATGGGAGTGGTTCCTAATTGATTCATAGAATACGATGAAAAGTATAAGCAGGATTATATCTTCTATCGCATTCCTAGACCGAACAAAAGCTGGATTCCAGGAAGTAAGAAAAAACAGTCCCTACAGTAGTTAAATATTTGTCGTCGCATTTTCACGGAAAAAAAATACTTGCCTAACAAACAAGGGATTTACCGGAAGGCAACAACAGATTATCCGATAAAAATATATTCTAAAGGTCCATTTGGTTCCGTCCTTTTTAACAGAATACTAGCTGGACCCGCGCGAAGCATTTCGCACTTATATTTGTATCAGATTTTACTTTCAGGTTTAACATAACGATAAGCATAATTAACTTTTTTTGTTGCCTCTTCACCATCCCCCCCCCCCCCCAACCACCCAGGCCTTAAGGAGAAATTATTTTTCTACAGCAGCGTTTAATAGTTAAGGAAGGACTCCATTTTCTGACCTTCTTCTCTTCAAAACTATTTCCTGTAATCTTCCTAGTAAATATGAAATCACTATGAATATTGCATAGTCCCTAAAAATTAATCTTTCTACATTCTGAATTTATCCATCCTTCCCCATGGCTCAAATTATTTAAATAATTGAAGTATTAACGAAAAAAGTTGAATTTCAATAAAGCAAATAAATTAGTTTCTTTGTGTGCAAGAAGGCGCAGACTCTCTCTTATTATTGGAAACATATAAAACCTAATAAGTCATAAATAAAAATCATAGCATCTATACCATTAAAGTGCCCAATTTATTAACCTTATTAAGTTTTTTTCAAAACCAGTTCATCAGGTGTTTTTCACGGATATCTTTCTGATAATGAAGGGGGAGGTATTTTTTAAAGTGGCAACAACGACATGAAATAATTTTCTATCCATGGAAAGGCAACAAAACAATAAGAAGCCTCGTAAAGCTGAGGGGCGCAATCCATGACTTTTCTTAAAAACCATAAGTTTCAGAGAATTAAAACGTCTGGCACGTATATGTGGAACGTGTATGGGCATGTATGCATAAAGCACGCGAAGAAACCATTGAAATGCATTTTTCTCATTTCGATCCTTTAATTTACTAAAATTCCTGCTATAAAAACGATTTTATTAGCTTTGATAGAAAGAAAAAAAATGAGCCTGACATTCGCATACACTCCGTAGAAGTCTGAATCAGACAATACTAAATTTATGGCATTTGAGCACGATAGGACAGTGCATTTGGCGAAAACTACATTTTTTTAGCTATTTGGAATAGTATACGTAAGATTTTTTTTTTTTTTTTGTCACAGATACTTTTTAGTGTTGCAATTCACATTTCATATAATTAAAAAAAAAAAAAAAAGCAGCTTTGCTGCCAGTGTAGGTACTGTACTAAGCGTAAATATGAATATAGTATTTTTTCAATATATTTCAAATAATATAACATCTATAAATATAAAATTATTGGCATGAAAATATTCTTTTGTAAACATTGTTAACTTTAATGTTTTATAAACATGTTATGTTCTTTAAAGGAGTTAATTTTTACTTTGTAAAAACCATAGTCAATATAATATTTAAGCCAAAAATATCAAAATTATAGGAAAACATTAATCTATAAAATCACATATTGTTTGCTTAAAATATCTTTTGTTCTTCAAATTGTAGTACATCTATTTAAATAAACATTTATTGGAATGATAATCATTCATGTTTGAATGAAATCACTGATCTGTTCTTTTAAAATATCTTTTGAGTGGGTCTTAATTAGCAAAACCCATTTTTTCCTGCCTAGACATCGATTTTCATAATATTTGACTGAATAAAAAGAATGATTGTGGTAATAATTATAACCCAATTTTTCTACCTACGCTATTCGAAGTCTGAATCCAACTACACCACACCTATTTAATTAAATTACACCACATTTAAGCATAACCGAAGCTTACATTTAAGAGAACACTTTTTTTTCTCTTTGATTTTTATTTTTGTGAAATAATATATGTACATAATTTATTTTTTGAAGAGAAAAGATTTGGCTCCGCTGGGAGTCAACCCGGGTCTCCCGCGTGACATGCGCGGATGCTAACCACTACACCACAGAGCTCGACTCCAAGTAGAGCCAATCCTTCCTCTTCACTGATACCTACTACCCGATCACCCAAAATTTGGGAGTGACGGGAGGTGGACAAAGTTTGTCCAATTTATGGTATTTATTGACGTACGTCAATTTTAAATTATTTTATATTAATCTAATCTTAATCTGTGGGTGACTACCTTTTTAAATTATTTAAAAATAATTTAAAAAGGTAGTCACCCACAGATTAAGATTAGATTAATATATAATATATGTACAGATCAATAAGAAGGTACTTAAATAGTCCTTAATGTGCTGATCATAATTGATAAAATCCACCTAACGCATCACTATGCCACTATGAATCACTATAAATAGATTTTATTTATTTCATACACATTTCTGACTACAGTAGACTCCAGCTTATCCGTCCTCGTCGGAACCGATTTATTGCCGTTTAAGCGAGAGAGCCGGTCAATCCGGAAAAGTGTATAAAAAAGCTAAAAAAATATATTATTATAACTTCTATATTGCGATAAAACCCAAAAACAAAAAAACAGCCTAATTTACAAAGGTTATATAAATATTAATTAAAGAAAACTTTTTTTGGCTAATTTAATTTAACGATTTACGAAAATTTACACAATCAATCTATTCAGTTTTCACAAAATGTTTTTTTTTTTTTTTTTTTCGTTTATGCGCACCTTAATGTCATCTCGTCGGTATTGTCTAAACATACGAAGTTATTTTTTCTTAATTTCTTTTTTAATTTTTTTATGAAATGGGTGGAGGATAAAGATTTTGTTTCAAGATCAATTTTACTTCGAAGAGACTTGTTTTACAGGAGTTCGGTCAACAAATAAAAAACAAAAGACTTTTTGTATACATTTCAATTTAATTAAGATCTATCAAACCGCAACATAATACAAATTTTAACAAAATTTTTGACCAGCGATTGATAATATGACAAAGCTATAAATGCTTACTAAATTAAAAAGGGTTTTAAAAATAATATTTTATCTTTCACAGCGTCCTTCTGTTTATCCGGAGAGTCGGTTAAACGGGAGCCGGTTATGCGGGAGTATAATGTAATTGCTAAATGTGAGAGTGCTATTTTCTAACGCTACAATTAATTCTAAATCAGACGAAACCACATTTATAGAACCTAAGCACGACAGGACTTACATTTGCTGTAACGTAACACAGTAAGTAGTAGACCACGTGCTGCGGAGGGGCCTAACCCAGGCGTTATCTCAAAACTGGTAGGTTTTAGGGCTTCAAAACACAAACCCCAGTTTAGTTCTTATAGAACTAAATTCTATAATCCTAAATTCTAGTTTCTATATTCTTATAGAACTAAACTGGGTCCTAATTTTCGTACCGCAATTTATAAAACCCAATTTGATCCGTTTCGATCCGTTGAATCACTACATTTAGGTCGATATTTTATTTTAGACCGAAAAATGAACAATGAGAATGCGATTGGCAAAAGCTCCGTGAAATTCTGAATCCAACGGTACCACATTCATGGCATTTGAGCACGACAGGACCTTATAATTCATGAAAAACCGATTTTTACGCTTTGTGAAATAATATATGTGGGATCCCAAAAAACAAATTATTCGATAACGGATTTAACGGCAACCACTTTATTTATATTACAGGCTGTATTTCGAACAAAACATAAAAAGAAGATTGCCGAATGTAATCCAAGTTATAATAAATTGTTTCCGCTATACATTAGATTAAAAATATACGGTTATGTGCCAATTAGTGGAGATTAACATGAAATTCCACATAATATTTTCAAATCTTCGGTTATCGAATGTGAAAAATTCTAATATGATTTAAGTATATGACACATACGAGTAAATGTTATTTGTATTTTTTTATAAGCATTAAATTATTTATAATTTTTATATAAGCATTTATATTTGGATGCTTTTCTGTTCATCATTAAGGGCTTAACTGCAAGCAGATAGGTCGACGTGACAATCAGCGAATATATGCCACATAGGGTATTCTAAAACAAATCCCTATAATCCCTTTAAGTTACATAATTAATTATGAAAGCTGATCGTCGTTAATCAGTAATCTTTTGATTTTCAACATCACCGACAATAAGGGAAATTTCACTTTTGTAATGTCCTCGAGAACGTTCAAATTACCGTGAAATCGTTTGTATCTTATTCCCGGTATCGACTTGACTTGTAATCCAAACTTTTGACTTGTAAATATTTTGCTAAAACTTTTGTTCAACAAGTCAAAGGCTATTAATTAGAAGTTTTCTTACAAGGATCAAATAATATTGCGTTAACAAGGGAGTATTAATTTAATTTATATCGTTTTAATTATTAATATAACATATTGTGAATATGAGGCGTAAGGTTATCAGCAGATATAATGAAATTTTAAATTTCGAGTATTATTATTTAAAATAAAATTCTTAAATTAAATTTAGATTAAATAAATTAAATATTTAAATTTAATTAAATTAGAATTATGTTTTTTATTACTCTATTGGCTTTACGTTACTGTAAATTTACTAACTTCAGTTTCAACTTTTTAAGTGAATTTCGTAATGCAACTTGGTTTTGTTTAACAAAAAGTACTGTTTTTTAATCGTGATCATTATTAATGTTTTCTATAATAGTTGGTTTCAATAATAAAATTAATATTTTAGGCGTCTACTTGGTATCTGTAATTGTATATGTAAAAACTAATGAGAAGACTAAATGCCATGTAAGAAATTTACTACACAAATATTTTAGAGATTTTTTTTAACTAGATCTAAAGGATTTATTCTATTTTTACCAAATCTACTTCATTTTATTTGACCAATTTCTACTACTATTTATTTATAGTTTTTGGTGCCTGTCTTCCTTTATATATATTAGAAAAATATTGAAATTATACGTGACAAAATATAAAAAAATTGCATAGATTTTCTTTAATGGTGTCTCAAAACTAGCCAAAACAAAAACATTTTTGGCCGCCGATGCGTATAGTACGTATTTTTTTCTTTTCTTCACATGCAGAGACAGATTTCTAAGTTCTTCTTCTTCTTTCTCATCCTTCTTAAGTGCCTTTCAGCGTGGAGGAGCCTCTAGGCAACTTTTACCATACATATCGGTTCCTAGCAAGCATCTTCATCTCAGCTAGGGATTTCCCTCTTTGTAGACACAGTCGTTGGATATGGAGCATATAGCCGCTTCTAGGCCTACCTCGTGGTATTTTACCTTTCAACCTCGCCTCCATACATTTTCTTGGCACTGGGTCTTATACAGACATGCCCAAACCATCGGAGCAGCCGTTTTTCCATCACCGATTTCACAGAATCGACCTGAAGCTCTTCTCTTATCCTTTCATTTCTTATCCTGTTTCTTCTAGTTTTACCGGATATTCTTCGCAGAAATGTCATCTCTGCTGCTGCAATCCTGCTCATGTGCTTATCTTGGGTTACCCAGCTTTCTCTGTCATATAGTAGTGTGGGAAGGTATGTTGCCTTAAAGATGTGGAGTTTGATTTCTTACCCTAGTTTGAGGACCTACTTCCCTCTTTCCCACAATATTGATTCCATTAAAATTGATCTTAATTTAATATAGATATTGATAAAGGTGAAAATTTTGAAAGATTTCGGTTTTGAGGATCAGCCTTTTTTAGAAACTATCTAAACTACAATGCATTCTATAAAATAATTTCTAGAAGTGTGGCTACTTGCAGTGAGATATAATTATAAAACAATTTATATTTTTGTTACCTTTACAAGTTAATAAATATTTTTGATTGTTTAAGTTAAGTTCCTAAAGGCATCCTGATTCACCTTTTCGTCACAGTAATCTTAAACCAGTTCTGCTTATTTGCGATCGTTAGTTATTTCTATATATAAATGTTAGAGGGAAATCATATTATAAAATAGAATTGGAATTTAGAGTTATTTTAGTCAGCCTGGAAATGTTACCTGAGCCAAGTTACTATTTAGGAGTTAAAGTAAGCCAAGCTTTATGTAACTGGATTCAAGGAGTGAAATGTCTTCCGTCCAATAAGTTAGATTGCCTACGTCGGATCTACAACTTTCAAACAAACTAACGGAACGCACTTTTGTTTTAAACATTGTTGCTCTCTGTTGCTCTCCGTTTGTATTTGTAACTCTTTCAGTTCTTCATAGTAACTAGAACTATGTTTTGTAGTAACTAACTTTTGTGTTACACACTTTGGTTTTGTTTTCTTCATTCATCCGAAATTTATACCTAGCTATTATTATATATCTTTTGAAGGTTCAATGTAACATTGTATTATTAACACCGGATTCAATCCTCTCTTTGTTTACTATATAACATCAAACCTAATATTTAGTATGTTTTACTATAAGCCTATTCAAAGCTCGCAATTCAAAATCCGGAAAACTTCCATAGTGTACATGTGAGCTAATTATAATACCATCTTGGAAAAAATAAAAAAATTACAAATTTATATATTTGATAAATACTTAAAAACGAATATAATCAATTAATTAATTTTTATCTCTTGAACATTTCATCTTGAATTCACCATCTATTAATGTATAATAATAAATATAATTTACTTTCACTTGCCTATAAATGTTGTCAGTATCTAGAGTATCTTATGTCAAGATTCAGTGTAAAATTTACCAGCGGAATACGTGTGTATTATAAGTTGTATTTCAAGTCAATTCAAAAGATATTCAATTTTTTTCAACTATTCAAGTTTTTTTTTTTAAGTTTTATTAATTTAATATAAGTTAAATTAATAAACCTTACCAGGATTCGCAGTAGCTAGTTTGATGTAAATAATTAGAGAAGCAAATAAAATTATGCTAGCGAACATAAACTTACTGGGGAAAAAAACAACTCAAGGAGTATTGCAAACTAAAGTCGTTTAAAGTCCAATGTCATATCAGTCGGAATAAGTGGTATACGTGGAAGTTTTACATATTCGCCTTTATGGGTTCACATCAGAATCGTTGCTTTAATTTGATTAATCATTAATGCCTTTAGTACCATTTCAGAAATTAGGTTATTCATGTTTCGGACAGAATATGTTCCCGTAAAATCCACTGTTTACATTTAGTGCATCACGGAGTAAATATATCTGTGTGCCATTGTATATTAATGATTATTTTTAGAATAATATTCATATCGTGCATGTCGTTTTTTTCAGGCACATTAATGGCTCTTGATGTGTGATTTTGCTGGTTTCTTTCGATGGTTTTGAAAGAAATCGTCTATTAATTATTCTTTCGAATTTATAGTGTCATTACCAACTTTCAAGTATTGTCTTAAATATATGGTATACGTTAGATTGTTATAAATTTGACTATTTTTTAGTGTTCTCCAAAGAGTGTAGGTATTATATCAAGCTTTATCCAATTAGTCATCTGGTTTCCAGCTTTCAATATGAAATTACTCACTTTTAATTTTTCAAAGATAGATGTATACATTTTCAAATTAATTCAAATCACTTTCAACTTATCGAATAATCATCAATGATCTTATTTACATCAACCAACTGGTAACATTAACAGCTTTTTCTTATTAATATTTATTTTCACTTTATTTTCTGTTTAAGAAAGGTTATTTTATGTTGAAATATATAAAAAAATTGTTTAGTAATTTTTTGGCCCTGACTAAACAAAAATGTAATTAAAGAATTTCATTATTAATCCGATTAAAATAATTTTATGTTTTTCCTTTATTAGAAAAAAAAATTCTTCTTCTTTTTCTATGATGATGTGTTTCGTTTTTGGTCTAAAATTCGCGAAGCGCTTGAAATTTCCCATTTCCGTGTTGACTTCGGAACACAAAGATTATAAAATACTCTTCTGTGAAAATGAAAAAAAAAAATTATAAACATTTCAAGTCGTCAATCTATTAACTACTTTACAAAATCTGAATTCATATGTATTATAGAACGGAGTTTTTCATATATTTTCAAAAATTAATAACTAGCTTCACATAGCTAATAACTAATTTCACATTTTAATACCTAACTTTTTTAAATCACGTTAAATAATATTATTATCCGATAAAAATGAAAAACAAAAGTGGGTCTTGAATCTTTTTCTTTTTCTTATCAGTCAATCTTTAAATTTCTAATGTTATCTTCTTAGTATAATTTTTTTTATTTATTAATATTTAAAAAAAAATTTTTTAAACAGATAAATAAAACTAAAATATGTAAATCATAAATTGTTCTCTATCCGAAACATTAGATTTTTATAAATTATTGAGGTATAACAGGAGAAACAGTGTTATTCAAAAATGAATAATAAAGTAGAAAATATACTACTAGGTCTTTATTATCTCTTACTACCAAGTTGCAGTCACCGGATAAAATAAAACGCCTTTTTAATTTTTATCAGACTTAACTTCGATAATTCGCCAAACTTATATCCTTAACTGCTTGTGACGTTTATGAGTTAGTTATATTTAAAAATAATATTTTGTTATGTAGTTATTTATCACATTCCAGATATTAATTTAATATTAAATTAATATTTCGGACGGACATAATTAATGGTCACGAATGTTTGTTCGATTCTTAAATTATTAAAGTTGCTAGTCTTATTTCCAAAAAAAAGTTTTCCTTTCCGGAGGACCTTTGAGGAACCTTTAAGTTTCCATGAGAAATAATGCTCCGGAAATTCTAACTTCTAAGATCCGATATGAAAATATCTGTAAGCACATAGAAATACACAATACTGAAAGAAGAAACATATGCGCAGACTATATTTTTTATTTTATAAATTTTATTATAACTTTGTCAAAAAAAAAAGGAAAAGAAAAAAGAAAACATTGCATAAGATTTTTTTTTAGATTGAAAGCACAAAAAATTAAAAAAAAAATTGATCATATTTTAAGATACTTATTTATTTTTTACCAAGTAAGAAACCTACAGAATGAAACTAATTATAACATTGTTATTGGTATTATATATGTTATCAAGGATGAGAGATATTACATGATAAGAAGTAAACATAATAAAAAAATTTCAAAATATATTTTGTTTAATAAATCGGGACTTACCTGCAAGAGTGAGAGATAGGTCCATCCCCAAGCGAACCGCGGACTGACTAGGGGGACTCGGAATAAACTTGGAGCATGCGCCGCCCCCAACAAATTTACCGCTGTCCTCAACAGTTCCAGCCTCTTTGTTGTAGCCTTCTTCTCCTTTTTCCTCGGGGCTCTTCAACTTTGGAATCGGAACCCCAGTCGAGGAAGGCGGTTTCGACTAGTTTGTAAATCGCTGGGATATATATTTCTAGAAGCCATAATGATTGAGATTAAGAATAACGAATGAGACTCTAGAATCTACAGGAATTTTTCTTCTTTTTTTTTTTGGAAAAAATGAAATATGCCGTTTTGCCATCTTGCAGGGATCCAATCAAACCAAAAGTGATATGTATGATATGTATGATATCTTATATTTATTCCCTTTCGGAATAAATACAAGAAGCAATAAGCCAGGGGCTGTTTTGTAACCTTGTTATTAATTTAAGTTTTAATAATTTCTTTGATAATATTTAATATTTAATATTTAATTAGAGTTGCAGTATTTTATTATTATTACCTATTAGAAGATCAGGAATTAAACTTTAACGATACATAAAAGTGTATTAATAATTATTTGGTATAAGATAAAAATATTTAATTTTTTTCTTTTAATTTTATTTAAATAAGGTAACTGAAATGTCAATGATCCTAAAGGCATGAAAAGATTTTTCATTTATATTTTACAATCAACAGAAACCCAATTTTAAAATAAAATTACCAGTAAATAAATAACCAAATAACCAACCAACCAAGTTAAAAATAACCAATAAACCAATTTAAAAATAATAACCCGATTTTGAGACTAATAACGAACGTTCCCTGGAACGTAAATAATAAAACTCTGCATAAAGACTTATAACAACCAACTATCGAAGAACACATACAAACTCTTTATTCGCCCTTTTATGTAAATTTACAGGGACATCATAACCGACTAATCAACAACATGGCCACGGCTGATATGCCTGTTACAAGGCGACTAAAAAGAAGCTGGGTGAGAGAACTGCTCACCTAAGGTATCAAGCCAGGAAAAAGGTGCTGCTGAGGACTTTCATCCTGCCCGCCTTAAGTATAAATTCTTTGAATCTAACACATTCGTTGATTGTCGCAGCTGCTGACAGGTCTGAATTTAAGTTTGAAGAAAAAATAAATAAATAAAATAATTTTACCTGTCTATCTATATATCTATATAATTTATTTTTAACTCGTTTGCGAAATATGAAGTCTTAATATGGTCAGCATAATGCAAATACAATTGAAAGGAGGCGCGACGCGCATTATTATTTTCCTTTCAGTAAGAAAACCTAATGGATTTTCCTCCTTAATCATTATTAGGAAGAGAAAAATTTATTGAGACCTACCTCGTTGGAAAAAATAGAAATAAACCAAATGACTAAAGCTTAAATCGAATACCTAATTATTCTCGGCGCCTCGATGAAAAATGGACCGAAACCATGCTCTTTCAGAATTCGGTTTTCAGGTAAAGAGCTCATTAATCAAACCCTTGATTCAATCGGGCCAACGAAATAAATACATGAAAAGCATAGTATGTATTTCTTAACTTACATTCATATTTGAAATAGAAGTGAAAGTAATGAGATCGTAAAAATAAAAAATATTGAATTAGAATTTTTAAAAGAAAATTTGTATGAAAAAAAGAAAAATAGATAGTTTTTATATCAACATTCTCGTAAAAAAATAAAATGTACGAAATCGAAACAACGTATGTATTTTTACCTAGTTGTACGTAGTCCCAGGGTCATTTTTAGTATAAATAATTTATATATATATATATATATATATATATATATACGTATTTATTGTATGTATATAGTTGTATATCATCTTTGTAATCTAGTTTATATATAATAATAATAAATTCTTTATTTGATTGTTCCGGGACAAGTCCCTTCGGAACAAAATTGTAGTATACATAGTATGGGCTTTAGAGCCTTAGATCAAGATTAAAATATTATATAATGAATTATTAGATCTTAAAAAATAATTATGAATTGTACAGAAGTATTTTATGAAAAGTAGAACATTCATAGAACATGTATTCATAAATTAAGTACTTAATTGTTGTATGGTTTATACCTTCAACTTAATGGTAAGGCACAAACCAACCTTTGTGAATTAAGTGGACTGTATTTGAAGGTTAGAGATGTTAAAAATGAAATGGAGTTAACAGAGTACAGATTTATTGAGGAAAAAAAAAGAACAAAAAAGACCCTACAAAATATTGTTTGTTAGTGGGTATTTTAATGTATTTAAATGAGATGGCCATGCGGACTCACTAATTACTTTTCCAATATGCTCTATCTTCTCCATATTGTCCATGTAGTTCAAGATCTCTCTCTTCTCGTCATCGCCTCCAGCCGGGGAACCGGCTCCTCTTCTTACTCACTCATGTCTTGAGTAATTTTAATTGAAGAAAAAAAGGAATGGATGGGCCAGGCCTGGTCTGTTTTAGGAATCTATCTCACCAAGTTCCCTCTCAGTCTCTGCCCCCAGCAGAGTTCGCCGGTGGGGCATTCAAATCTTGGCGGTCCCGCCATTCGATTTGCCCACCCCTGCTTCTGCAATTTGTAGTACCTTTCGGGAAGCCGAAACATACCGCCCACCTAAATCAGCTGCGGATGATTTAATCTTCAAGAACGTGAAGCTGGAAGTGTTCAGGATTTGGATGAATTGAGAGAGCAGTATTAAACGAAGATAGGGGTGTTAGTAAACGGTACAATATAAAACAAAAAAAGAATATACACACTTACATCTAATCTATGAACTCTATTCACAGAGTGTTCGAAAAAAAAGAAGAAAATATGTACATCTATGAACTCTATTCACAGAGTGTTCGAAAAGAAAAAAAGAAAATTACACTTTGCTAAAAAAAAAGATAAACTTCAGTCACACAGTCACATGTGGTAGACAAGGTGTATAGAGAAAGTGAAACTGTGATAAGAAATAACCAACAAAGAATGTTAAGTAAATTCAATTTCAACCTCTATAGTGTTGAGAAGTAGAAATGAAGAGAAAGAAGATTGAAATGCTCCAAATGGAGTAAATAACATGGAAACCAATTACAAAAGAAAACAAAATAAAACAGGGATCACTATTCTTCTGCGTCCCCAGAAAGTAAAACAAAAGAAGTAACCTACCATTTGATTAAGTTGCTTGAGATAAGGGTAAGCGGTAATTGTGATGTCGCCGAAACAAGTAATGGGATGCTTCATGTCACAAGGCACGAAAGATTTTTCCCCACGTCCGCCTACCGTGAAAATACCCAGCAAGTCGGGAAAAGGAGATAAGTACCAACTTAACTTGTTCACCGAAGTTTTTCAACACTTTTGAAATGTTCGATGCCCCCTTCTTAACATAACTTCTCTTTGCAACTTAGTGCGACGTGAAGTGAATTACAGGTCGAACGACATGTATGGTCAAATACAGGAAATAAATCTGATTAATTTGTGACGGAATGGGATATATGTCCTGGCTCGCTATAGTCCGTCACGAATGGTTTATACTTTTTCAAAAGTTTTGGATCCTTTGGGAATTTTGATTTCAAAGCATGAAATCTTCTAAGCGCTACTGACCTCTTCCAATTCGCATCCTGATGCCGAGTCTTAAAAGGCAACCTCACTACGAATTTTCCCTTTTCGGTGCGACCGTGAGAGTTAACGGAGAGCTGCTCATACTGAATATTGTCGGGTTGTGATCTGCCCAGGGCTGCGGGTTCTTCAAATTCCCAAGATGCTTTAAGCTGCGCTTCAATATTGTTCTTGGAGAGCGCTAGAAACGAACACGAATTACTTGGGGTCTTGTCATGAAGGACTCCGGACACTACCAACCCAAATGCCGTCGGAGTAAAGTACAAACTTTGTACCCTTGTGGGATAAGGAACTCCGGTGAGGACGCGAGGGAAAATATCTCCCCCGATCAGCAGTTCGATGGATGTAGACTCTCCGAATTGCTGATCAGCTAATGAATGATGCATTAACTCGTTTATGACTGAAGCAGGAAGATCGCGTGTAGGTAACGAAGAGGTAATGCGGTCAACGACGATAGGTGAAATAGGGTATTCTTGATCATTAGAACACGGGCGTAAGGTGCAGGAAGTTGAACCCTGAAGATGCGACCTTGGAACGGCCGTCTCGCCGAGACCTGTGATGCTCCCGCTGAATTGGGTGATTTTAGCACCAATCTTGCGGGCTAGAGCGCTCGTGATGAAAGTGTGCTGGCTCCCTGAATCTAATAAAGCACGAACAGAATGGTACGCTCCCCCTGCAGACCTTATAAGTGCACGTACAGTACCCAAGAGTACCGTAGTGCTCTCTGAAGAAGAAGAAGAGGATTGCGGCGTTGCTCCAAAGCCGATAAATGTGTCCGCAGTTGCTGCTGGTGTTGACTCAAGGGTCGTGGTCTCCTTGGTTTCCCCTAGAGCATGCACGAGGGTGTGGTGTCTCCGATTGCAAGTGCGACAGCAAAATCTTGAGAGGCAGGTAGAAACCTTATGTCCTTTTCGAAGACAATTCCGACAGAGTTGGAGTTTGCGGACCTGTTCTAACCTCTTTTCCGGGGTTAAGGAGCGGAAGCTCTCACAGTTTGCAATGAAGTGATCCCCTTTGCAAAGGTAACATTTTACTATGAAATTGCGGTTACCACTCCTCAGCTGCTTGTTATCGGCTCTCCAACCTTTACTACTACCCTGCATGAATTTGCCGGAAGAGGAATTCGAGTCACCAGTGGCATGTAAGGAAACAGAGTTGTGCTTCATATCATTCCGAGTGGGGCGAGCAGGTGCTTTTCTAGTCGAATTGTCGACATCTTGAGACATCCGGATGGCAGTCTTTCGCTGGCGGACAAAATCGAGAACATGGTCTACCGTCG
This sequence comes from Aelia acuminata, assembly GCA_911387785.2. Classification (NCBI taxonomy): domain Eukaryota; kingdom Metazoa; phylum Arthropoda; class Insecta; order Hemiptera; family Pentatomidae; genus Aelia; species Aelia acuminata. The sequence continues at coordinate 100,365,300 of OU426978.1, forward strand.
GACATTCCTTGTTAGATTTCAGAGATAGCTCAAACTGTCTCCTCGTTTCCGGGTCCAATGCCCTGAGCGCAAGAGTGCTTAGTAAGAAGTCCGCTGGGTCTTCAAGCTTCAGCGCACGGAAGGCATCGATACTATCGGCTACACCCGTCAGGAAACACTCGTACCTTTGGAGCTCGCCTTTTAACTGCTTGAAGTTAAAGTCAATAATTTGATGCACCAGAATATTGGCTAGGACTCTCGGGTTCTGGTACGTCTCGACGACTCTTTTCCATGCGAGCTGGTATGATTGTTCATCAACGGGAAATCTGGAAATTACGGCAGCGGCTTCACCCTTCAAGGCCCCTATAAGATAGTGGAACTTTTCCACTTGGGATAATGCTGTTTCATTATGAATTAATGATTCGAATGTATCTCTGAAGTGCGACCATTTACGCATATCGCCATAAAACGTAGGAATGTCGATTTTCGGAAGGTGCGTTTTTAGGGAGTAACTTCCACTGTTATTGATGGTGGAGCAAGCAGGGAGTGTAGTGTTGTCATGCATCCTGGATTTTGCTTTGCGCTCTTTTATAAGAAGGAGATTTCCATTGGCTTTCACTATTTCCTCCTTTATTGCATCATAAACCTGGTACCATGCGTCGTTAGGAAATGCATCACTCGCTCCTACTTGAACTGCGATCTCTTCTCGCTCGTTCCAGGAGTCGCGGAATTCCTTCCACTCAACCTCAGCTTTGGCTACCCTTGCTTCGAAGATTGCCGCATCAGTGTCGCTGAGTGCATCTAGATCAATAGAAGAAAGGCCGCTAAAGTCCCGTTTAGTTCCTCGCATACGCCGCTCCAACATTGCGGCACGTGATGATAATTCCGCGGTTGTCATAATTCTCTGACGATCAGTCATTAATGATAGTTTTTCAAAAATGAGGAAGTCCCCCCGAACATGGAAAGCGCGAGAGAGAGAGAGAGAGAGATAGAGAGAGAGAAAGAGAGAGAGATATTTAAGGCCAAAGCAATAAAATAAAATAAAACAAGAAACATGACCAGAACAAAATATTGAACATCGAAATGAACAAAATATTTAAACTAAGATGATTTTCATCAGTAGAGATAAGTACCATGGGTAATTAATAAGGCATTAAATGAGCTAGAAGAACACTTAATACAAGAATGTGAACAAATAAGAAGTCAAATATGAAAGAGAAAAGAAACCATGACTAGAACTGAACAACAGAAAAAAAAAATAAATAGCAAGTAGGAATTACATGCAGCTTATAGAATCGTAGATCACATAAATTAAAATTGCAGCCATATTTAAATGAGTGAAATACTGTGAAACGTCAATAAAAGAAAAGTGTAATGACGTCACCATGAGAAATTAAAGTTGAAGTTGGAACCAGCGCGCCAACGTATCTAAGCCGACCTCCTTGGAATGTGATAACAGAACAAGAGACCTGGTAAGGTTTTCTGTAAAGGAAGGCTTCCTAGCTAAGATTTGAAAGGGATGGATTTTCCCTTCAATATTCTTGAAATTTGGGCTGGTGGAAACGAATAATATTGTCTAAATTAACTATCTATTACTCAATAGTGCTGCAATTAAAGAATATATTAAATACCGATGTATATATGTGTGAATTTTAATAGTGCATGCCTTATGGTGTGATGTTACTTGCTATTGTTAATTAGAATACTGTAATTTTATCAATAGTTTATGAATAAATGATTAAAGTATATTCTAGTAAATGAGTAAACCATGATTAAAAACAGTTATAACTAAAGTAAGTATTGTGTTCAGTTCAGGCATTTGAAATAGGTTAGGTTAAGTTTATGATATATGCTGCCTTTAATTAACCATAATTAAGGTCTGTTGAAGCTGAATTTAATAAATTTACTTTAATGCAGTCTCTGTGAATAAAGCACTCTACATAATTGAGAATTACATTTCTATTTATTGAAAACATTATCAATGCTTTAACTTTTCATCTGCGCTCAATTGAAATAATTAAGATTTAAACTATTAAATCTTAGGTAACTCCTAGATTTTTACTTTACATTAGAATAACATTAATTAATTAATAAATTAATATACACTAATGATAAAGGAATGGCAGATTTGTTCGAGCAAGCTGCTTATGCATTGATATATGACTAGCATTTACAGGTTTCATCTTTTACAACAATTAACAGAAAACAAAATGAAAATTTAACACTATTATTATTTTATTTTTAACATCTCTAATTAACAATGAATCATTACACCATGCTGAACCAATTTTACAGTTTAATATCAAGCAAGTGGGATCAGATTTGATGGTTCATATCCGGCCCGGAGGACCAAAATTTTGTATGGTTTATACCTTCAACTTAATGGTAAGGCACAAACCAACCTTTGTGAATTAAGTGGACTGTATTTGAAGGTTAGAGATGTTAAAAATGAAATGGAGTTAACAGAGTACAGATTTATTGAGGAAAAAAAAAGAACAAAAAAGACCCTACAAAATATTGTTTGTTAGTGGGTATTTTAATGTATTTAAATGAGATGGCCATGCGGACTCACTAATTACTTTTCCAATATGCTCTATCTTCTCCATATTGTCCATGTAGTTCAAGATCTCTCTCTTCTCGTCATCGCCTCCAGCCGGGGAACCGGCTCCTCTTCTTACTCACTCATGTCTTGAGTAATTTTAATTGAAGAAAAAAAGGAATGGATGGGCCAGGCCTGGTCTGTTTTAGGAATCTATCTCACCAAGTTCCCTCTCAGTCTCTGCCCCCAGCAGAGTTCGCCGGTGGGGCATTCAAATCTTGGCGGTCCCGCCATTCGATTTGCCCACCCCTGCTTCTGCAATTTGTAGTACCTTTCGGGAAGCCGAAACAATTGTAATTTTTTTTTTTGTTTTTTTCCATAGTTCAACATGTTTTTAACATAATATCATAATAATTGGTTGATTTAGGTTGAAAGGTGATCATTAAGTTCCACGAGGTTTATTCAAACACGAATATATATTTCGGTGAACCCACATCAATGCTTAAATAATAAAAAAAATCTTATTGCTATACAGACATAAGGATTTCCGAATGGTTGGTGGAACTCTCTTGTGTTTTCCATTCTAAAAAATGGAAAAGATAAACGAGTAGCTCTCTTAGCAAAACCATAGAACAGAAGGGTAACAAAGACTGATTTGGATGATAGAACAGAACTGATTAATACAGCCTTTTTAATCAGGATTACGCAAAGGCCGATCAACGATTGATTACCTGGTTGTACTGGAAGCTGAAGCACAGTATGCCTTTGTTAATGGTCAGCAAACGGTAGCAGTGTTTTTTGATATGGTAAAAGCATTTGACAATGTTGATCACTGCGGTAATTGAAATATACTGAAATATACTGCGAAAATTAATATCTATCACTATAACAGGAAAAATGATCGCGTATATTCAACAGTTCCTGACTAATCGGAAATTCAGATTTAGGGTGGGCTGCGAACTTTCCGAGAATCACAACCAGAACAGCGGTGTCCCTCAGGGCTGCTAGCCCAACCCTCTCTTCACTAGCGATTAATAACCTAGGGGAGGGAGGTTGACGCTCAGTGGGGTAAAACGACTACTGTTTGCTGACGATTTGCCCATAATATTTCTATCTCGTGATGCTTCGAACATAAAAAACGAACTGCATGAATCTCCTAATCTATATCAATAGGCCTTCAATTCCTACCAGAAAAAAACAAATGTCTTTTATTCAGGAGAAAAAAAAAGACTCCGGCGTCTCTTGAATTATATTTAGCAAACATTCAACTACCATTCAACAATCGAATAATTGGGAAGTGGGTGATTCTTAGGATACAATTATGAATGTATGTGAGAAATAGGGTAGCTTTGGGAGGAGTTGTCGAAGAATTTGACGAAGTTGGTATGTGTGAAAATCTGCCTTAGTATAGATATGTTATAGTTAACAAAAGTAAGTAAAAAAAAGTATATATGTTTCCGAAGTGTCGGGTGATATATTTGTGCCTTTTGTTCTATTTAGGCACGAGCCTTGGAATTCGGACAAATTTCATTTAGGTGGGTACCTAAAAGGTGGAAATTTTTAATATTTTTGACAAAAATAGGAGGAGGTCGTGATTCTGTATGTATATGAGCTGTTTCCATTTTGTCATTATCATTTTCTAATAACTCGAAGCGGTTAGGATTAAAGAAAGGGGATTCTTCTGTCTATCTAGATATATTTGTGAAGTGTTAATATGCCAATAAGTTTTATTTGAACAATTAATTGAGCCTTAGTTAGTCAGAATACCCTCCTTGTCACAAGTCTCGCCTACCCCCTCCAAGAAGAAATCCTCCGGAGGAGCTTGTACCTATGTACCAAACCCCAGTCACTAAATGATAGAACAAACCAAAGATCCATCTTTTAAACGACCTAATAGATCTTAACGGGTAGGTACAAAACCGCGTCAGTAATTGGATAAGAACAGCTACTACTAAATTTTTTAGTTTTCCAAAATCAAAGGGATGTTTTTCTGTAGATCAAGCTGATTTTTTAGGTTGCTAGAAAGAAAATTTTCCAGATATCTTATATTTAATTCCCGTGAGGGTGTAAGATCTAAATGTACACGGCTGAGGTTCAGGTTGTGGAGGGATAGCAGCAGGGGTTGCTGGAGGTGTAGATCGTATATTACGACAAGCTTTTTGTTTTTGTGGTGAGGAACGCGGGGTGGAACAAACAGATCGAGACCTTTTAGAAGACATAACTTGGTGAAAATATCGCACAGGTCATAAATTACGAAGAAAAAAAAATTACGTCTGCGGAACCTTGACCTTATCACGATAAATGATGACAGGTACCCACCGAGAACACTGAGGACATTAAATACTGAGCTATTAAATATAGCGATATAGTGAAATTTCTAATTCACCAGTTTGACTTTAAATGTACACAGTAAATAATAATGCTACTCATTGCGGTATTAGTCCATTGTTTACTATTGTTGAGTTGTTAAGTGCTTGACGTATGTTTAAATGAAAATAAACTACTTGACTACTGAAAATAACGAACCTCTAGGAGACGAAGTAAAATGTGTAATTAAAATCTACTGCAAGCGCAGAACTCGACCAATAAATAACAAAAACACTTTTAATGTTCCTTAGGTAAGAAAAATAACCGTAATATTTGCAACATTCCTGTGAAAAGGAAGGTTGACCAACCATAAATAAATAGATAGTCCCAAAAATAATTAATATTACAGAATATGGAAAGTGTAATATTTGAGCTACGTGGGAAAATAAAGTATTTACTGGATCCAAAAAAGAGAAGGAAATCTGGGGAAGAAGAACTTGAAAAATGCAATTACATCGCTCTAAAATATGAGAGTTTGTTGTTGGGTTATCAGGAATTTCCGAATATATATTTTCCCTCGGAGTGCTTGTAAAGTGTGATTTATCGTTTAATTCAAGCAGGGACTAATGTTCCCTCTCTGAGAACAGTTTTATTGTCGATTCAATCGAGGGCCGATCATAACAAAGCGCTCTCATATTTATCGAAGAACTAAATTTTCTCTTTTCGTAATTAACTTCTGTTGATTGGACTAGCACAAAAAGATGGAATATATCGCACTTGTTTTTATTTTATGATTTAACACTTGGACATCTGAGAGGACCTGTTATCTGGGAGGATAATTATTTTTACATTAGGAAAAGTGAAGTGAAGTGAGAACTAGTAAGCTTATTTTTCGAAATTTCGACATAATTATTATCAAAGAATAAATAAGTAAGTAAATTTATTTAAATAGATCAAAATATAAAAATAATATATTTTTGTTAAAAATTTTACAAAGGCTTGGAAATTTCCAACAGCAGAGTGATTTCACAAAAAACAAAACAAAATATTAGGTAAAAAAAATTAAAAATAACAGTGTTTTTTTTTATTTAAGGAGAATATTTAACTTTAATTAATTATAATTTGAAAAATAATTTTTCTAATGCACAAATAAAATAATAATTATATTTCATGAATAATCAAATTTATAGCTCAAGCTCTTCTAACAAAATTATAATGTCTTTGCCATTTAAATACTCGATCAATTCCTTCAGAGCAAGCGTCTTCCTTCCAAATGTTCCAATTCTCATTTCAACCAGAATCGGGCATACTTTATGAAGTGCATAATATCCTCCGCATCGCTTGGAATGCAAAGAGAGCAGAGTGATCTATCGTCGATATTCCATGGTTTCTTATTCAAATTTGATGCTTCATGATTATCCTGACAAAATCCATGGAGTTACCGTAAGAGAGGTTATTGTCCTCAAATGCCAAAAGTTTGTACATATGGTAAAACTCTGCTTTCGCTAGATTCTTGTGAATCATCATCAAAGAATAAATAATGAATCTCAATTTCTGGGTCATGAAAGAGGTAAGGTTGTATTATCTAATCATAAATATACTCTATGTACTGGAAGATCTAAATTATGTAAATGAAGAATGGTGAAATACTTCTTCCAAATTTCTTTTATTTAAAAATTAAAACATTTACATTAATTTGCCAACGTTTCGGACTATTCGTCCCTCATCAGGACAAATTCCTTCTGCAAGATCTATAGGTAAAGAATACTAGATCTTAAATAAAAGAGGTAAGGTTGGTATTTTCCTTCCTTATTCCTAAAATTCATTCGCCTTGATTAATTTGCCCTTCAAAATTTTCACTAATTTCACGTCGCTAATTCTGTGATACAAATATTATTGTATAATAAAACATTAATTGTCCTAATATTGAAAATATACATACAATTTAATCAACATCCTGAATCACTGTCATAGTCTAGAAATATGACAAATTTGATAATTGGGTGATCCAAAGTCTGGATAGCAATGGACATGAACTTTTCTCTGCCAAGTAGGATCAGTATACTTTACTCACAGATTCAGTCGGTTTAGTAATAAATACAAAGATTGTTGCTTTAACTGTTCATCAATATTATCATAACCTTGATGATCATAACCTCCCGAAAGAAAATTGTAGTCATTATCGAATGTTTTTACAAGTGTGATTTTTTTATAATAACTTTTTTTTCACAAATCATTACTATATTAAAAGAGACGTAAAATGAGTGAATGAAAAATTGCTCGGCCTTTTCACCTGATAATAAAGAGTTTTGGGATATTTATCTGGTTATTAGATATATTAGAAGTGTATCAAACGAATTTTTTTTTTTTTTTTTTTTTTTTTTGCGTCAACACTTGGCAGTGCAAATCCTATTACGCCAAATAATATATCCTTGTTAGACCAATATTTGATATTTCTAAATCTGATGGTTTTTAGTCTGTTACAATTTAAGTACCCTTTACGCTGTTTGAACGATCATACGCAACTTTTCCAAGATAAGGTGCTGTTTAAAATCATGGGGGAAAAAAGTAAAGAAGAAAGAAGAAAAAATCTGGTTGTAATCTTGCGGAACTCCATAATTTGTTGAAACATCACCGGACCGCACTATTAAAGTCAATTTACCAAGCTTACCTCATCCAGAAAGCACTGGCACCCAAAGAAAAAGGTTCAACATTAATTAATTTTGTAGTGTCTCTAAACGATCAATAATTGTTAATTATTTCTATCTCATCTCAACACGTTGCTGCTAGTTCTGGCCTCCTCCACCAGCTTCTTTCATTTATCTCTCCTCCGTGTAGCCAAATCCACACCTCTGCTTACATTACGTTGTCTTTTCTATTCCACATTGAGATGGATTCCTCTAAATATTCTTTGAAGCATTTCTTTATTAAACAGAAGGAGATCTCAATTATTTTAGTTGTTGGTGTTTGTATGTTTCTCATCCATACATAATACTAGATTAGTTTCTTGTAGCTTGTTCAGATTGTTCAAAAGCTAAAAGCTGAAACTAAAAAGAAATCCTAAAATTTGGGTGTTTTCCACACCCTCCTGCCTTATATTTCCTAAGACATCAAGTGAACTAAAAACTACTTTCAGCGAATCTAAATAACGAAAACTATTTTCAGCTTTTCAACACTTGAGTGAAAATTGGGTCCCAGATTTGTAACGTTTCTTTCAACATTAAATTAATGTAGTAAATAAGATGGTAAAACTGACCAAGTCGGTTTGGGAGTGAGTTCCTTCTCAACGAGCTACTACGTAACTCGCTACTAATTATCAAAAATAAATTTAAGAATATTGGAATGAACAATAAATTATTAACATGGACAACACTTTACATAAAACAACATAATTCGAATTCAAAGTCTTACAACAATTTTAGCACCTTTTTTAAAACCAAACGAAAACACTCTGTAACCTTCTTATGGGATGGGAGTTGGTGTCCATTCGGGATATTCTTGTCTTCATCTGAATCTCATTAGTATTATCTTGATTAGCCAACTTTTTTTTTCCTCCAATAAATATATGAGTGCTAAATCAGTTAAAACGGCTATTACAGAAACTTCCAATTCTCAAAGATAACAATCCTTAAATTAATCCATCGCAATCGATATCATAGAATCCTCTGACATTACAGTAATATCATTCAATTATATCACCCGAATTCCACAGCAAAGCCCCGAGATAATATTGTTGTATATTTTGCATATATGAAGATACACAATACATATAGGGGAGAGAGGGAAAGTTGAGTAGTAAAGAGGCGTTAGTATGATGTGGATTCAGAGTAAAATGAGAGGGGGAATGGAGAGGCTAAGGAAATGAGCCGGGCTATGATAATTACGGCTAAAAGCCTGGAGGGACCCACCGCGGTTGGGTTTCTGTAGCCCTTTGTCTGGCTTCCACCGACACAGCTCCGCTGCCCTCTTATGTAACCGGCTTCGAGACCGGCTTCTTTTCATTGTCACTCTTCAATCGGGTGACGTCATTACTTTTCATAAAGTGGACGGTCTTTTCCCTGATTTAAAAATTTAAAAATTTTTAATTTTTTTAAAAAATTTTCTATTAAACATGACATTACAATATCTTTCGAAAAATATGTTTGATATGTGATATGTTACTTTTTAGTAGAGATAAAAGAAAAAAATAACACTTAATAAGAATTAGCTTTTTCAATTAAAATTTTAAGCAAAAAAGATTTTTTAATCATAGCCATTAAAATGTGTCCTAAAATTTTACTTAAGATATTTATTTTGTGAAATAAGTTATATTAAGTGCCTAATACTTTTATTAATGACTTTTTGTAAAGAGATATTCAAGAAATTCTTCGTATGTACTCATTGAATCAACAAATAGTTTTTATAGCTAGAAAATCAATTACCTTGAAAGTAACATCATATTTTGGCATAAATTTTACAATCGCTTACCTATTTGTATACGATACAGTATGGCGTTACTGATGACAACCCACGACAATGACCGATAAGATAAAAAACAATCAGATTCGATCATAAAAACACAAAAATATGATATGATTTTCCTTTCATCAGTTAAAGGCAACAATGCCGGGTTTATTTTTGAATAAGTAGTTACAAGAAGTTACCCATAGTTTAAGAATAACCCGTAAATAAATCAAAACATTTCATTATGAAAATTGATAACGAGCTTGTTTATTACGGTTGATATACAATCACAGAACATCTTGTTTATTAGTATCTGTTTAAAATTAAGAAGATAGGTAAGGCAAGGCATCATAAATCAAATAGATTACATCATCAAACTTTGTTTAAGAGCACTTCAAGGATTTGCCCATATCTAAGGAGAAAGTTATATTCTACAATGAAATCATCGTTATTGGAAAAGTAATAAATATCTTCTTTTCTCGGCACATGGACCGGCTATTAAATTCAAATCATTAAATAGCTAAAGGTATTCTCGGTAGGGGATGATTTGCCCCCCCTGAAGGGGGGGCAATATATCGCTGGTCATCTCTATCTTTAAGGGGGCCCCTTATCACACAGTTGTGGGATTCAAAAAATACATCTGCCTTGAGCCGAAAATGGCCTTGGTACGCCTCTGCATCAATTAAATATACCTTAATTTTTAAATTGTTACATTGAAAATTTCATCAAGAAGGCCACCGAAGCCATTTCCTTGAAAAAGTGCACCATAAAGCCTCTTGAATTCTATGCTATAATTTCACCGATTTTGTAATCCGTAGAGAAAACATACATGTATTCAGTTATGCAGCAACGTACCTTTACCGTCAACCAATGAAATTCCTTGTATTTTTTATGAAGTTTACTAATCCATTTATGAATATTTATTTTTTAAATAATTTATAAATATTCTTCTGTATAAGCAACTGTATGTCTTAAAAGATTCAAAATTTAAATTAATTTAATGTTATTAAAAAAAAAGAGTAATACAATTTTTAATATATATTTTTTCATATATTCTAATAAATTTTCTGATCTACTTTAAATGGATAATTTTCATAGAAAGGGCCTAGCCATGTCCGCAGAGAGTTCAGACTTTCCAATATTGATTTGTGATTTGAAAAGATAAAAATAATAAACTATTATTTTCGCTGTAAGATTTTTTTTCTTTTTGGTCCACCTTCCTTGCCGTATGGGTTTCCCGGGACAGGGGGGAGGATGGGAGATTAATGCCGAGTACTATTCAATGTCCGGTGTTTTAGTTGACTGTTCCCACTATGCAATCACTAAAGAATTCACGTGTTAACCCCTTAACGGGCACTTTTCGCTGTTATACTTGGAAACAAATTGGTGTTGTATATAATGACCAGTTTTGAAATCATTTTGAAAAAAAAAAAAAATGTTTGCCGAAATTATGGGCGATTGCCTCTCTAGATGCTTATGCGCACACAGAGCTCTTTCCTTTGCCTCTCTAGAGGCAAAGGAAAAAGCTACAAAATAATTCGCTTTTAGGAATAATTTAGAGGTATTGATATAAAGTATAATTTGTTTTATTTTAGATCAATGAAAAACCATTGAAAAAAAATCAAACTTTTTTCGTCTAAAATTTTAAAACTTATTCGTCATAACAAGTATGCGACAAAAAGATCTCAATAAAAATCAATTTAAATGACATTATTAATGTATAATTAAACGATTACATATCTTTATAATGTTATAGAGAGTGATTGAGGAACACGATACACAAACATTCACAAGCGCTTCTACAAAGGCAACCACCATTACACCATGGGACGCTCACAAGCCTCTCCGAAGGCCCAAATTCGACACTCTTCGGGATTTCTCGGCCCCGGGAGGCTGGAGACTCCTGATATCTCATCGTGAAAGTTTAACGGAACCCATAGAAACTATTGCCGCGGTCTTCCCGCCCGGTTTGAATATTTCTGAGTTCAGCCTCCAGAGAGGCCCAAGACCGTTAAAGAGTTAAGTATTTATTGTATAAACTTAAAATGTCTAGTAATCTGCCAAGGCCGAATCCAAATTCCCTAACTTTGCTTGAAGAGAGCGAATCATTGATTACAGCTTGCGTCCCATAATAATGTTATTGTCTCAATATGCATCCAATCATTAGAATAATTGGTTCACGGATTTTCTAAGCTGCATAAAATAAGAGCAGGAATATAAAAGTTCTGTGTCCGTAAGTTCCTCTCTTTTGCCTGACGTGTTTTCGATTTTTCTCGGCTCATATTCGTTTCCAGCGTGTTTAATCAGAAGTTTTGAAATAGGAAGATAAGAATCGTTTTTAATTCATCTGGAAGTGTCTGGAGAGGAATTCATTTAAGGTTTCTCCTATTCTTTAGTCTGCCAGCTGTGAAACCATAAGAAATTTAAATTACCGCCCCTCTCAGGTTACAACTTGTGGATTTTCCTAGTTGTTTCCATTGCCGGCATTGCTAAAAAGCATCTTGAATGAACCTACTATCTGCTCTCAATAAGCAATGATAAAATAATGCATTAATGTCATTTGTAAATAATTTATTCCAAATTTATTTTCCTTGATATTTTGATATTACAATAACGACTTCTTTGATTTGCCCTACAGTTTGAATCCTTTAAAAGAGATCTATCATTTATTTCCTCAAATCGTCATTTACAAATGTGATTTTAATTCAAATTCCATCGAATTGTTAAAAATATAATGGCTATAACATAAGAAAACCTACGAGCTAACGATTCGAATGCAAGGTAAAAGAAGTTCTTTGATGTGGATTTTGTTTTTTTAATTGGAATATTCTTTTCAGTTTAGACAATCAATTTCCAGAAGCTGATAAAATTTCCAGAAGCTGGTTGAATTAACAAACCTATAACTTTGCTTTTTTTGTGAATTCAAACAAACGGTGAAGAAACTAATCTGAACTTACGGATAAAACAATAGCAGACAATTTTCTAATTTTGCCATTTTATCTCCTCCAGCAAAATAAGAACTCATGATAATAAGATAATGTTGATTTAGAATGTGGAGAAAGGGATGAAAATAAGGTTTGCATGCTTAGTGTGCAATGGTTTATGTTGTATAATAAATTTTGACTCACCAAAAGATAGAATTGCAAGAAAAGTAACTGATAAATCAATAAAAATTTATTAATGAATACTGATTGTAAAAAAAAAAAATGTATTTCAATTTTGCAAACGGATAATATATTTTTCATTAATTAACGTCCTAAGCCAATTTAAAGGGGGGGTAAGCATTTAAAATATTCCCGCGCTATGTGGAAGTTAGAAGCAGGAGGGCAATTTATCTTGCAGAGGGAACGTACAGAAGCGTGTTGGGGCAAAGTTACAGCTGGTCTGCCTCAATTTATTGTTGATACGGTTCAATGTACCTACCTACCAGAAGTAAAAACTACATCTCAAATTTATTCTACATCAAGAATTATCATGATCAGTATGATTGTACTGCATCCCCCTCATCAAGCATGAATTATGGTAAGTTGGCAGATAAATTGTGGGCCAAGCAACATGAAGATATTAATACCAGGACTTTAAAAATTAGTTATAAGAATCCTGTCTGAAAGAAAATAAGAAGAAAAGTAATTTTACTCTGGGACATTCAGATCCCTAAGAATAACAAACATGAACAGATAAAGAGCCATTTGTCTGACTAGTTGTCGAAAGAGTTAAAAAAAATAAAAATAAAAATATTAAGTAAACCTAAAAAAAAAGTAAGAAAAAACTTAAGAAAGAATATTAAAAAAATAAAAATTATATTGATGGAATGATCGTGTGGTACTAACTGCCCAATGGTAACTGAACTACGGTAGTCTATTTGCGATCAAAAACTATTTACCCTAATCGCTGTTTGTGGGTAAATTGTGAAATTGAGAATGCAGTTGTAATTTCACTTGCGATTTCCAAAAAAAAACAGTTTTGGAGTTGTTACCATTTTCTTGCCGACGTGCGATAAGTTAATCAACAACTAAATATATATTATATTACTTTAGTTTTAAAAAAATTATTGTCTTATAAAAAAAATAATTAAAAACAGGAAGGATAAATTTATTCAAAGATCAAACTTAATTATGTCACGACTCATTGGAAATAAAGACTAGGTGAAATGGACTGATCATTCATCAACATTAACGAATAATGAAAATTAACTTCAATTGGATTTATTTCCAATGATAATTCAAAAAGCAATTCTCTTCTGGGAGGTTTAATTTAAATTTTTATTAGTAATTAGGTTAAGTAATTTAATACCCAGCGGAAGGGAGGGGCTGCTCACCAGTGGTAAGAAGCGTGCAATAACCCCTGAAAGGAAATCTTTTCTAACTAGTTATCTTTAGATTTCCTTATTTATTTATTCTTTCCTTACATTTATTTATTCATCTTCAGGTCAATAAGTTAGTATTGTTGATTCATTCATATCCTTGAGCACTTCAGACGGGAATTTCGGTTTACTTGTCATGAATGGGTACGAACTTACCAAAAGATAACTTTTATTATCGAGAGTAGTGTAGGATCGAGTAGGATCAAATTTATTCAAAAATAGTTTCCTCGCTAGGCATAGTTTGCAATGACGAAAAAATCTCAGAGCAAATTTTTAATCTTTTTCAAAAATGTCTATCCAAAGATAAAATTTATAGTTAAAATTTTAGTTCAGATTCTTTCTTTTTTTTCACCTCAACGATCGGTCTTTTAAATAAAAGGCTGATTACCCTTCTTAGAGAATTCTATTTCAGGAAAATAAAAAAGATTTTTCAATTAAATTAAATATTTCATGAAAATAAATAACATGCGACGGATACCTAACTGGTTCCAGTCCGACGGACCATAATCTCTAACTTCAATCCATCCCAACTCCCATTTGCTTCAAAATCGCTGTTAGTTCCGTTTTAAAGGTGCCTGTATGATTGAAAACCTCAAAGTCCAGGAGAGAAGTAAGTGTTCAGAATTTAAGAGAGCCAAGGTAAAACAGGTAAAATAACTATTTACCCTATTTTAATATTTACTATTTACACTAATCGCTGTTTGTAAAACATAGTAAAATTGAGAAAGCAGTCGAAGTTCACTTGTAATTATTAAAAAATACAAAAACAGTTTTTTGAACCGTTACCATCTTCTTGCCGACTTGCGATATGATAATCAAAAATTAAAACTATATTATATTATTTTAGTTTAAAAAAAAAAGTTTTATAAAAAATGCTAATTAAAAACCAAGAGGATAAATTTATTCAAAGATCATACATAGTAAATTTTCTTAAAAGTGGTTATAAATCAAGTGGTCTGAGAATTAGCATTCATGTTTATGTTTCACTTTTTTACTCCCTGCAGCAAAAAAGAAGCAGCCAAAAATGTTTGATAGAAAAGAAGCTGCAACTTTTGGAAAGGAGCGACAGTGCTTTACGTCTCATTTTATTGATATTATTTGATCCATGAATATATAAATATACAATGGATATTCTGTATAATGCGCTCCTTACTTCATTCGAAATGAAGAATACGTCAAAAGGAATGACGAACGTTTATTTAATCCCAACCTGAAAAATGTATCCCTCTGAGCTAGTACTTTTGACTGTAGAGAAATTAAACTTTAAATTCCACTGGGTATATGTAGAAAACCAAATTTTAGATATCTGAATCACACACCATTCAACAACTAAAATTTTAATTTTAATTTCTAATTCATAAAGTACCTTGCCACATGGATACTATTTTTATGGTTTGCATCTATTTTTTTAAATGGAACTTTTTACAGCCATGTTGTTTCAATTTTACGAGTAAAGATAAACATACGCTTCATGATAAACAAAATATTCGGGGTAGGTAATAATGGAAATGTTATGTAGCAATGTAATGATTGAGAACCTAAATTGTACCAACGTTTGCATTGGCCGACCTCTGCATTTGATCGTATTGATTTCCTGCAGCCAGTATTAGCTGCAACATAGCTTGCAACGGATACATCAGTGATAACAAGGTACATGGAAGCGCACACGGGAGTTATCAGTAGAATTGCAATAAGTTTAATGGCATTTAATTGAAAATAATTGAACGTAGCTGAATTGAAATATTTGTTTACAAAATATCTAAGAGAAAGGGTATGAAAAAGTTTCGTTTTGAACAATAAAATAACCTAATTCTAGATCGAGTGCCCATGAAAAAATAAAATTCGAAAGCGATTTTTTTTAGATTCCAGACTACACATAAAATAGAAAACTTTGGCAGTTTTTTAGTTTTATGCTGAAAACTAGACAAATATTCATAGCGCAGAAAATTATAAATCTTAAGTCATTATGCCAAAACCGCTCATAAAAAATCGGCAATTTTTACTTTTTTAGTGGAAAAATGACTCCTGCCAGTTTCAAGTTAGTTTCAAAGCCAAGTTGTCACAGCAGTTACCTACAGACAGACTTACACATAGGTATATGAAAATATCAATATTTATAATAAAAGTCATGTAATTGATATTATCAGGCTCCTCAGAAACAGGAAAAAAACATTTAAAAAAAACCGTTTTTGTAAAGTTGGAGCCAGTAAAAATAAATGCACTAAAAAGTATGAAATACATACCTTCTGATTTTTGTGAATACACAGCAAAATTGAAAATGATATAAAAAGCGGGAAAATGCAATAAAAAGGATAATTTTATTCTGATTTGTACGAATACACACTAACTGTTAATAAGAATGAATAAATTGAAATATTAAGTACCATGTTTAATCAACACAATCTTTTCGGAGCCGGCACAAATAGAAAATCTTCCAAACAACATGTTGAGAAAAAGAATCTTCCAAATCGTCAAAACACTGTTGAGAGTTGTTTAAAATCAGCCAATCAAATTTAGATGTTAAAAAAATGGGGAAGGACATGCGTTTTTTAGTTAACGTCTTTCCATAGCTTGTTTGAGCATACCTTATGTTATATATGCCGTGTTTTTTTAAAACGGTTTGAGCGATAATTAAATCATTGTTTTCTGCTTTTTCCCTGTGACTTGGTAAATAAATTAAGAACCCAAAGAAGGTTGTGATGGGACCACCTCCGGAAACTACGCTACAAGATGCAAAATGATGCGTTCCATTTGGTCTATCCATCTCGGAATAATCGGTGAACATTCATAGAAAAAAAACCACTTACGTTTTGAATTGAGTAAACACCTCTTTCAAGGTGTTAATTTGGTAACATGCATTCGAAATACGTAAAAAAAAATCCAACACCAACACAGCAAGTGATTAATTAGTTATAAGTAATTAATTGGTCCCGGATTTTCTTGTAAATAAAAAGCTTAATATGTAAAAACTTAAATATGTCTGCTTTTTCCACTTGTTAAAATATTTCAGGTATCACCGCTATCGCTGTCTCTAAGCGGTCTTGAACAGAGATTGTAGAGGAGAATTGGAAGATAATTCGAGGAAAAAGAAAATGTGATTTCGAGTTTGCCCAGTCATGCATTGGGCGAGCATGCATAACATACAAAAAAAAAATAAATAAAAAAAAGCTTAAATATGTAAAAACAAAAATTTAATTAGTATTATTTTAATGAGATAAATATTGTTTTGAAGATGAAATATATGCTTCAGTAGGGATACGGACCCTTGTCACCCGCGTAACTAGCGCGGTAAGCTGCCAATGCGCCACCAGGGACGTATTAGTGCCAAAATAATCTTTTCCCTTCACAGATCCTCCTACGAGAAACCGTTAAATAGATATACAGTACAACCGCAATAATTTAAGAGAGCGGATTATGTGTAAAACATAACAAAAAATATGTAGATCTGTGTGAATTTATTCGTTTGTTTAATTTAGGTAAGTTTTGAAAATAATTGTGAATTAGGAAGTTAAAAATATTACTAACATACGTATGAGGAAACAGAAAAGAATGCGCATATTTATGTTTGCTTTGAATATTTTATACACCTAATGACTACCTTACCTTCAATTTGTATTAGATCCCTGACATTTAAAAAAATATCTTTACATAGATATATCAAAAATACATTTATGATTTTCAAAAGCGACTTACTGTTTAAATAAGATCTTGTTTATATTAATTTTCCTTGTTATCTTGTTTAGTAATTGAAAACATGTTTTTTATCCATTAGCGTTATTTTATTATTTTTATTATACATTATACTTTTTTTCATTACATTTTATTATACATTATACGTTAATCTACGTATCAGGAACCGAAGGGAATAGTCCGCCTGAATGGTCAGGAATCCAAAGAGTTTAAGATGGAAATGGGAGTCAAGCAAGGAGATTCACTAAGCCCTCTTCTTTTCATCATCTACATGGATGAAATCGCCTCTTGCTGCAAAAGACGCACTGCCCGAACCCATATTGGGCAACGGAATTTACTCCCTGTCGTGGTCCGGTTTCTCCTTTTTGCTGATGACATAGTGCTTATTGCAGACACCCCTGAGAGACTCAAACAAGCAGTGATTGAGTGGTGTGAGGAGCTAAAACGGAAGGGTATGACCATAAACTCCGCTAAAAGCAAGATCCTGCAAGTTGGGAAATCAGAAGAGAATGTCAGGATCCTTTGTAACGATCAAGAAATAGGAGTGGTGTCAGACTTCACATATTTGGGTACGGTGATAAACAGATCAGGGAAGGTGGACTCAGAAATAACGAACAGGATCTCTAAAGCGAACTCGGTCTACTACCAGATCTGCAAGTCAGTCATCGGAAACAAAGAAGTAAATCAGGAAACGAAGCTACACCTTTATAAGTCCGTATACCTTCCCGTCCTTCTTTATGGAGCGGAAAGCTGGGTCCTAACTGAGAGACTGCAAAGCCGAGTTACAGCGGCGGAGATGAGGTTTCTAAGAAGGATACTTGGGAAAACAAGAAGAGACCGCATCAGAAACGAGAGGATTAGGGAGGATCTAAAGATATGCCCACTCCAGAAAACAATTGAGACCCGCCAGCTCAAGTGGTTTGGACATGTCTGTCGCACGGAACACCACAGAGACCCAATTAAAACAATGGACGTCAGACCATTGGGCAAGAGGCCCAGAGGTAGACCCAGGAAGTCCTATTTGGGCCATATCGAAGACATTGGGAGACGGAGACAGAAGACGGCTGCCGAAATGAAGATCATGGCCAGGGACAGAGATACCTGGCGCCGTTGGCTAGAGACACCCCCACGCTGAGAGGCAAATGGGTGGAAGAGAAAGAAGAAGAAAAAGCGTTATTTTTTAAACATTTATTTTCCGTTGATCACTGAATTAACACTTGATAGTAACCAACGAACTTTCGTTTTGAAACTCGCTGATTTATTTCGACACTATAACTTACAGTTTATTTCACATTTGATATTACATAAATTACAAAATAAGTTCACTAGGAATCGTCATATTAGACTCGACTATTAGTATCTAATGTCATAAATCCTGACTTGAATTTTTTTTTTATATATTTATTTATTTATGTCACATGCTTTAATTTTGCTATCTGCAATTTTTTTTTTTTTTTTTTTTTTGCAATGAGCAAATCTGTGATCTACACGCATGTGTGATAGATACATTGTCGTTAGTTATACCAATAAGTCCCTAGGCCACCGCCTCAACAATCGTCGGGGTGGATTGTGTGGATTTGTGGTGGATTTAAGTGTTTCTGCTAGTGGGTTCATGTTGAAAGTTAGTCTTTGATGGAAGTTATTGCAGTATAGTGTGGCTGTATCGATTAATGTTGGTCCTTGTGTATTAAGTCATTAGTCACCTAGAACGGTGCATCTACTATCCTCCTTAACACTTTTGATTGAAAGGATTGGATCCTTTGGATATTTGAGGGCTTGCAGTGCCCCATAACTCTAATGGGTCTAATGAGCATGTTGTATATTGTAAGTCTGTTGGTTAGGGATAATTTAGAGCGTCTGTCAAGTAGTCTTGATAACAGTCCATATCGTTTGTTTAGTTGCTTTCTGATTAGTGTGATGTGGGTTTTCCATGTCAGTCTTTTGTCCAGATGAAGTCCCAAATATCGTACTTCCTGGGAAGTAGGAATGGGAACATCATTGAAATATACCTGAGGACGCAACCGCTGATTAAAAGTTGAAAAAATAAAGTTGGATATTTTAGACCTTCTTCACTGTAAATTTTAGATTAGCAATAACTTCCGTCACAGACCATAATAAGTAATCATGCATATACCAATATCCTCTGAATTTTGCGTTTAAATAGTTTCTAAATAATTATAATAAATTTAAGGAGATTTGTTGATTTTGTCCAGGATCCAAGATTGTTAATGGGTTTGCACAATTTTCGCATTGTTATATACTCGCCTTCAATACAAATTCTTAAACTGCCTTACAATGAGATTTCTTAGCTGTTTCCTAACTATCAATAGGTCATGAAGCCGGTAGCAAAAATTATAATCTGGGTATTTTTATTGAACATTGGTTATTTTTTTTGGAATAGGTTAAAATTATTTTTCTTATTTTTTGGTAAAGAGGAGTGGAAATAGCAGTTGGAAGCTAACCTCTATCTGCTAACTTTGTTAATTAGAAGGCTGTGTCCACTAATTGTGGCAGTCCCTACTCTCCAAAACACATTAGAACCAAACAAATAAACTCCAAATAAACGCCCTCCAACTATGAATGAGCATTACTTACAGTAAATTACGAAATAATATATTACTCCTGAGAATGTTGTCATAATTTTTAATTGAATATTATCAAATACCACTCTTAAGGTTTAACAATAATTAAAATTTGAAGTATATGTTATACATATACCTAAAAATGATTTATTATGCAAACTGAATTGAAATAGATTTGACAAAAGATTTAAATAAAGCTTTATCACAAGTAATATTTCAAGACCAACCTTGTCAAAAAAGTGTTGGCATCACTATGATCTCTTGTCTATTATTGCATTTATTGTTGTTTGGAGGAGAGCTTTTTTATTTGACCCCAAACCCATTGATAAAAAAAAAATTTTGTTGTCACATCTTGCTCTCTTCAACACCAGTTCCTCACTTTTCTAATGAAAGTCAAAAGTTTTATAGCAGTATTTTATCATTAACATCATTTATTACCGCCTGTGTCCTAATATAGTCTAATGCCAAAAAATCAAATTACGGCACGGTATAAAAATAACAACTTAGCATCTTATTCTATTCCTGAAATTAACGTTAGAACCAAAGAAGGTTTTAGATGGAAGCCTTTAGTTTATCTGTGGTCACCACATAAAGAGAACAACCTCTGATCGATTTTATTTTTCAGGTATGTTCAGAAGCTTCTATTGTGGGAAATGCTTGAGATATTTTTAAAATGTGTTTGAAACGCTGGAAATGGTAGTTTTAAAATATTTTTGAGAGTTTATTCCACCTTCTTTCAATAATATTTTTAGTGTTCATTCATAGAAAAACAGTGGTTGCCTTTGAGTAGGAAGCAGATAGCAGGAAGGGATACTAATATGACCCTTACACTTTCTTGTTCTATTACTAAGCAATAAATTTGAAATGGCTTTTATTTATTTAAATATTTTAATAATGGATCGACATTAGCTTTGATGGTAAATACTGCACTCTAAAACACTACTATTAAATGCATGTGTAGCGCGCATGTAGAGCACATGGCCCAGGGCTGGGCAGCACTATAGTATTTTCCAGGCTTCACAGGTGTTTTGGAAAAACATTTGTGGAATAAATTTACTGTGCATAATTTAACACGATTCGATGTTTTTATTAATGCTTATTCTTTTTATTAATTAATAAGTGTGCCGTTTTATTCGAGTTATGTGTGCTTACTTTTTTTGGATTAATCCCCTCCTTTTAAAAAATTTTTATGGGACCTCTACATTTAGTATGTGGCAACATAAATATTACTAACTAAATAATCTCACCTTTAGAATGCCTCTGAATTTTATCACATTAATATTGGCAGGATTTTTTTCTTCTGTTTAGTTGTAAGTCGCTATCAACTCCAAAATGTAACTATAACATTATAAATTCCTTCAATTTCAATGATCATATGTTTAACTTCATTATATATTAAAAAACTTAATAACACTTTTCATTATGCTAGTTTGATTGATGAATTACAGTGGATGATGTAAATGATCCAAATGAATGATTAGAAACAAACGCATGATTCAAAGGCCTGAAAATCAAAAATAAGCCTGCATAAGAGGAAGCAGAATGACAATTGCAAAGGATATTGTATGCTATTTTAAATAATGATTTGAAGCATACAAAAGAAAGAGCTCTCTGAAACCAAAAACAGTAAAAACAAGAAAAGGGAGCATATACATATCTATGAAATAAGAGATTCCTGCATGCATAGTCTGTATATTTCAAGGAGCACCCAAATAAAAATAATAAAATCAAACACAATGAATCTTTTAAATTTATACAAAGTTTATATCATCAAGGAAGAAATTGTGGATTCTATAGATAGCAACATAAATGAAACAAAAGATAATGGAAATATTCCAGCTTCACCTCTCGTGCAAATAAATGTTTAAAAAATAATATCGTTAGAATTAGAAGCAGGGATGGATGAGATGTCCCTATAGTTCTTTGGAGTTAGCAAGAAATTCCAAGTAAATCAAACACATCTATTAAATAATCTCATCAAGTAAACCAATTCCCACCTAAATAAACATGGTTAAATTAATGGAGAATTATGGAGGAAGTGAAATCTTCTGGTACATTTTTTGTCAAGAGAGGTTAAAAATCACTGAGAGACTAAAACAACAGTCATAAATAAAAGAAAAAAAAATTACCCCATCTATATTACTTACTCTACCAATGCTTCGTTAGAACACATTGAGGAAAACAGATAGTGCAAAAGTTGTCATTCAATGGAACCTTTATTGAAAAAGAAGGAATTGCTGACTGAGATGTGGCGGTTTGCAGAGAAGAAGCTAAGAATTTTTGTCGAAATAACTGAAAAACATTCACTTTTCCTTTTTGATGAGATTACCATTTATATATACTACAAGTGAGACGTTTTCAAATCACTAACAAAAAATAATCTAAAAATATTAATAAAATATCTGGAACACCTCAATAATTGAAATTTTACAAATTTAGAAAATAAACAACAGTATTACCTAACACATACCAGTTTTGAGATATTATTAAGACATACTTGAGCAAGATCCTCCTCCTTTTTATAACAGTGTCTTTGTTAATGAAATTACCATCCATTAAACAAGTGAGATCTTTCCAATCACTAAGAAAAATAATCTGAAAATATTATTGAAATATTTTCTTTAAAAGCTCAAATAGCAAAAAAAAAAACATGATCTTTCATTTATTATAAAAAAAGATATATTGTATCTGAGGGATGAAGCAGAACCTTCAATATTTCTCCCCATATATTTACTTCTGTACTAAATAATTCTATTCTATTGATTCAGTGTTTTGAAAAAAATACAATATCGTGTATTAATTCAGCCATCGTGTATTAATTCAGCCAAGTAGTTAACACCCTTGACTATAAAAAGTTTAAGTAGATTGATACTTAGGAAAAAATTTCCGAAACATATAATATATGTAATGCAGTAGAAAATTTCCAATAGAATAAAATAAAGAATTGATTTAGAATACATTTTTTAAGATTTTATATTAATTTTTTTACACTTTCCTGATGCATCGTAATAATTTAATTTTCTATCATAATCAGGTTAGTGTTTGAAGACCTGACATAAGCAATAGTGCTTATCTCATGTTAAGACATAATACAGTTATATTTCTTTAAAAACTATACCACTACAATCCATTGAGAATTCAGATTAACAAACTATTATGTAACTTCCAAATGACCTTAATTTCTTCTCATAAATATCATTACAACTACCGATTATATGGTATATTGCATGTAAGATGACTGCATTTATACACATAATATTTCTTGAAGAAATATAGAATAAAAAAATACACAATTTCTATATGTTCTGGAATCTGACGGTTAGGATAAAACATTGTTTTAACATTTTGCCATTTTTGATTGCTTGAGTTAAGTTTTTAATTATAATCGAGAGCATAATTATTGAGTCCAATAGCTTCACATCTTTTTGGCACAGACTGAGAGTGCCTGCCCATAGTTAGGAATTATATAATATTCTAATTATAGGTCTTGTAACCATAATTAAATTTCATCCTTTCAATAAGACCCCTCCGATAGAGAAATATTGAATATATAGCAATATGCAATATTCTTCACATATTTTTATTTATTTGGGAAGTAAAAGTAGTAAATCATTCCTGATCATGACAGGTAAAACGAACATAGAATTGAGGGAACAGTTGTCTCGAGAGATATAATGGTACTAGAGCATGTACATCTCTTTTTTAAAGTATATTTGATGAATTGATATTGAGTATACAGTATTGAATTATTTTATAAGTCAATGCTGTATCTAAATTTTTTTTTTTTTTTTTTTTTTTTTTTTTTTTTTTTTTTTTTTTTTTTTTTTTTTAATTCAAACTTCAATTCACACCTGTCACCCAGCGTGACAATCAGCGGATGTGTTGTTTACAATAATGAATGAACTTTTGGGCATGATGAAAGGAAGGTGCCCAGCAACACCTCTTTCCGGGCTTGATACCTTACGTGAGCAGGTCCCTCATCCAGCTTCTTTTTAGCCGCCTAGCAACAGGCATATCAGCCGTGGCCATGCTGTTAATTAGTGTATTGTTATGTCCGTGTAATTTAACAAAAAATCGTGAATAAAGAGTGCGTATTTGTTGTTCGATAATAGGTTGTTGTAAGTCTGTATGTAGAGTTTTATTATTTACGTACCAGGGAGCGTTCGTTATGAGTCTCAAAATTTTTGATTGAAAAGTTTGTAATTTTCGTAAGTGCGTCCTCTTTTTTGAGCCGAAAATCTGTGAGGCGTATGTCCAAATGGGTTTAAGTAAGTAAGTGTATGTGTTCAGTTTATGTTCTATTTTTAATTTTGACGATTTAGAAAAAAGAGAGAACAGTGTTTTCAGTCGTTTGTTAAGAGTCTGTCTTTTCATTTTTACGTGTGGGCCTCAAGTCATCCTTCTGTCGAACAGAAGTCCCAGGTAGCGTACTGAGTCCGTCTGAGGTATTTGATTGCCTCCGATGTAAATTGGTGGGCATGTGTCGCGTCGCAGTGTGAATGTTATACGTTGAGATTTGTTATGGTTTAATTTCATTTTCCAAAGTGAGTATCAATTTTGTAAATGTAATAAATGATTTTGCAATCTTGGGTTATTACGTATTGTTAAAATTGCAGTGTCATCGGCGTAGGTTGCATCTAAATGAATCCAAAAATTTAATTTTTTATTTTGAGCAACTTTTTGGCTGATTTTTATTATTTGTGAACATTAAGTCTACGAAGCTAAAACCATGATGAAACTGAGTTGATATTAAGGTATTTATACAGCATATCTTTGAATCTCACGTTGCAATGTCTTTCACTAATCATAGATGCAGGATTAAATAATAGAATAATACAGGAGGATGGTTAAGAAAGTTATACATAAAGATAATAGAATCAGTTATTTGTTGTATTTTGCTTCAAAACCAGCTCCAAAAAAATTATACATAAATGCATTTTTCCTCTTTTCGCTTGTTTTCGATACACTTAATCGTACTGCAAAGTGGTAAGGATCAGACAGAGCCTGCTCCTTCACTGTGAAAATTGCAGCTTTCACAAATTGATGGGTTTATTGCAAACCAGATCAAGCTTGCCAGGCCATAAGGGTTGTAGGCTATTGAAAATAGCCAGTTAACAGTTAAATTGGAAATTATTTCCTTCAATATTACTTGCAGGTTTTAGCTTGATAAGGGAGAAATTACCAAAATCATTCAAATTTTTGTATTTCAAATTAAATTGTCCAAGTTACTTTTCTATTACTTTCACTTACCTATATATGAAATACATAGTAAGGGAAAGTATTGCGATCGTGAAAAATTTCGACTTCCGGTTTTCAACGGAAATACACGTTTTGGGGTCCACTGAGTCTAAATAACCAAGTCCCGCGAAATGGTCTGTGTGTGTGTCCGTGTGTGTGTGAACAGACTAGCTCAAAAACTATAAACCGTGCGAACCTGAAATCGGGTATTTAGAGTATGTATAAGCCCGCGATGTGACACCAAAAAATTCATCAAAATTGGTCAAAAGGAGGGGGTACTTTATTTAATAACTTTTTATGTTGTTTTCGATTTTCTCAAAAACGGCTCTAACAATTATGATTAAACTGAGTATTTGATGTATTAATATGCCTGAGATATGACTGTAAAAATTTCATCAAAATCGATCAACCAGAGGGGGCACTTTATTTAATTAGTTTTGTATCATTTTGAAGTGTTTTTTTTTATTTACTCAAAAACGACTTTAATTATTTTGATCAAATTGGTCATGTTTAGTGAAAATTAGGTGTTCTTTAATATGAGGTAAGCTTTATCATTATTAAAATGTTCTGAGGGGGCTTAAATGGGGAAGGGGCCTTTTTGTTTTTGTTTACATGAAGAAGTTAAGAAATTATCTGTCGTCTCGCCTAAAAATAAGAAATGGCTAAATATGAAATATGAGAAAAATCAAGTAAACATGTAGAGGAGAAAAAAAGAAAAATATTCCGTCAACTCATATAACACGTTGAGCCCACGCATGCGGAGTACGCCTTTAATGACAGACCACTGTTCGTAATTAAAGCCTCTCTGTTCATTTTATGGAAATTAATTGTTTCATAGTAACTAAATGAAGTTTTCAACAAACTACTACATAGAGAATTATAAAATCAGCCGACTTGGAGTATTATGCTTGCATTGCCGAATTATCACAAGTAAATACTTTTATTAAAAAAAAAAAAATTGTGTTTTTTTACAGAACAAATAAAAACAAAAATAAGAAATGAATTTAGAAAAATGTGTGACTTTGAGATGTGGCAATTAACAAACACATCAATTTCTAATGCAATAAGTAGGTGAGTGAAAGTGTTGTGTAGCGCGGACGCACCAGATTTTTTTATTATATGTTCACATTTTATTTTAAAATTTTAACAGAAATTGGTGTATTTTTTTTTTTTTTTTTTTTACTGATTAAAAATATATTTCTGATTTCTTCCTGTAAAATGTTCAGTGAACTGCATTGAGGATAGTTATCTAAAACTGCTGAAATAGTGAAACAACCTTGAAATAACTATGGGCTTTGTTACTTTCGAAACAAATAACAACAATTTTTCAAAAGTGATCGCCGCCTAAAGGGTTTTCTAAATTTGGATGGATCCAGTTTTGAAGGTACTTGCCTCATTCCAGAAATAGCATATGTTACATTTCCATGAGTTTCCACCGATGTTCGAAAAGTTATTGCAATTTATTTTTAAAGTTGAAAAGTTGGCATAGCCACCCCACCCGGTTTATGGTGTGAATTTGCTAGATTCATTTCTTTAAACTGATCTAAATACCATTTTATTTGACAAAATATGTATTTTGAAAATATATTTTAGAGAAAAAAAAGCAATTTATTTTCTTTATAATAATGCTATGCTTTGGCTATTTCCAAATAAGATTAAGCACAGTTATGTACTTGTAAAAACATTATTATAAACTTTTCATGTTTTAAGAATTTCATTTATTTTTAATCTCCAAATTTTGAAGTGATTTATGATGAAATTAAATTAAAGCATAAATTAAATATCAAAGAATATCATTGAAAAATATCTTAAAATGTTTTGTTTTTAAATATTTTATTTTTGAAGAGAAAAGATTTAGCCCCGCCGCGAGTCGAACCCGGGTCTCCCGCGTGACTCTCGACTCGACTCCCGGCGGAGCCCAATCTTTTCTCTTCAAAAATAAAATATTTAAAAATAATATAAATTAATAAATAAGTGGTTAGCCACGAAAAATTATTAAATTAATTTAAAATGTTTTAGAGATTTGTTAGGCCACTATTTTTAAGTTAGGTTCTTCAATTAATTTAATTAATAAAACAAAGAATGTTCCTTTGATTGACACAATGTGCCCATAAATTGTCAAATTCCTCATCATTTACTATTCATATTAACATAAATAGTTTGTGGGTACCGCTACAAATTGATGACTATGTTAAATGTACACTAACATAATAGTTCGATTATTTTTAGATAAAAAGTAATTTTACTACACGAAAAAATGTCTTAAAAAGAAGTAAGCGCTGCGAATGCTTTAAGATACTTATTTGCATCTCAACAACTGATTAAGCTAATTTAAAAATCAACGAGTTCGGTCTATGCAGAACTTCATGCTCTACAACTTATATTTGTAACACGTTTTACGTTAATTAATCAGTCGTTTACGAGGTGCAAGTTTCGGAACATAAGCATCGTTCATATTTCCGACAAAATGGTGGAAATCGCCAGTTTTTATTAATCGGTTTTTGCGAAACGAATGAACCTATTTTAGCTTCAAATTGGTCATTTGGCGAGAAATATTAAACTCTTTTCTTTTACAGAGAATACAATTGTCTGTGCGATGTATCGTCTTCGAATTATAAAGAATAATCTGAAAAGAAATCGGTTTTCATTCCCATCCCCTTCTCCTCTCCTCTGGTGTATTATGTTATGTAATAAATCTCTTTGTAACCTGTAAGTCCAGGAGATTGTAGAAGGAATAAAGATTATGTTGAGTAAGGCTAAAACATTGTTTTAACTTGTCTAAATTATCCTTGTTCATCTTAGTATTAAAACATGGTGACAGCGGTAAAGTAATTTTATATTAACTATTGTGCCTTCAAGTTTAAAGATATAGATGTCGATCCAGAAAGAAGACACCACAGAAGTGAAAATGAAGCCCTTAAGCACCAAGGTGAGGAGAGAGAAGGTGAGCTGGTTAGGCAAACCCGCACGACCCCTTCCCCCTACATCATTGGATCCATGACTCAGGGCATATGTTTTGAATTCATTTTAAATAATATTGCAATTTCTAGCAAAGTGTCAAAGATTAATATTTTCCAGTATTTTAAATTTTTATTTCACAACTGAGATTTTTTCTCCACAAACTCTACGTTTATTCACGAAAATCAGACTTATATTAAATAAAAAACTTGGGTTGGTATATTTTTTCTTTTCGTAATACTGAAGGAACCTTGCATCTACATGAAAAGTAATTATATTTTCCATATTTAATATAAAAGGTGGATAATTGAGTAAACGGATCAATACAGCAGTTGGCGTATTTATAAGTGGCATATTTTTACGAGGTTGACAGGTTTTTACGAGCAGCTTTATTTATATATTTATTGCCGAAGAGAGGAGAAAAGATCAGGACCACATGGTTTTTAGGTTTGTAGGACATAGGGGGCCAACTCCGCCAATGGAAATAGTTATTCTAGGGCCATTGCCAGTCCCAAGCCTGGATAAAGGAGGAGGGTTGTTTCATGGGCTGACTACCCATGAAACATAAAAACATCACCTTGTTACAAACGCTCAACGAAGCCTCGGATATAGGATTGATTCACGGCAACGACCTGGACTTTGGAAACGGACATACAAGATTGGCACATGGAATGTACGTACCTTATATCGAGCAGGAGCTCTTAAGGAACTCACTGATGTGTCGCGGAAGGCCTTTTTAGATATATTGGCCGTACAAGAGATGAGATGGACTGGAAAAGGCGAAATGAAAGGAAAGGAATTCGTAATACTATACAGTGGAAGTGAAGATAGGCACCAATTCGGAGTAGCATTTATGGTCTCGAACAGAATGAAATCGGCGATTCTAGACTTCCAACCAATAAATGAAAGGCTATGCAAACTTCGCGTGAGGGGTCATTACAGGAATATTAGCCTGATTTGTGTGCATGCTCCCACAGAAGAAAAGAATGAAGAAGAAAAGGATACCTTCTATGAACAACTTGAAGATGCATACAATGCTTGTCCCAGTTATGACATGAAAATTGTCTTAGGAGACTTTAATGCTCAAGTTGGAAAAGAAAAGGAATTAAGACCAACCATAGGAGCCCATAGCTTACATACCATAACAAATGACAATGGTCTTAGGATGGTAAGCTTTGCAAGTGCTAAATCTATGGCAGTTATGAGCACTATGTTCCCCCATAAAAATGTGCATAAGGAAACATGGCACTCTCCAGATGGTAATTCAGCTAGTCAAATTGACCATGTGTTGACTTCCACCAAATGCTTTAGTTCCTTAAACGATGTTAGATCCTACAGAGGATATGATGTCAACTCGGATCACTACTTGGTAATAATAAAGCTTCACGAAAGAATAAAATGCATTGCCAAGAAACATCTGTCTCCCTGTAAAAAATGGAACGTAGAACGCCTTAAGACGGAAGAAGGTGCAATTACGTTTTCTCAGAAGTTTCGCGAGCTGGTCATGAGCGAGTCGGCAGGGGAAGAAACAATTGAAAACAGATGGAAGCGGATCAAGGTAGGATTAACCCAGTCTGCTAAAGAGGTGTGTGGAGAAAAGCACAGACATCCTCGTAACAATTGGTTCGACAAAGAATGCGAGGAAGCAATCAAGGAACGTAATGAAAAAAGATTAAAGTGGATTAGTCGTAAAACACGGTTGAGTCAAAAGGAATATAGAGAGGCGAGAATGTTTGCGAAGAAGCTGGTCAGGAGAAAGAAGAGGGAAGCGATGAGAAAAGAAATTGAGGAGATTGAAAACTCAAGAATTAGGAACGATTCCCGAAAATTCTATAAATTGGTAAAAAATGTGAAG
The DNA here is from genome assembly GCA_911387785.2 of Aelia acuminata. Lineage (NCBI taxonomy): Eukaryota > Metazoa > Arthropoda > Insecta > Hemiptera > Pentatomidae > Aelia > Aelia acuminata. Next base: position 100,395,254 of record OU426978.1, read on the forward strand.
AGTGGGCCGGCCAGGAGGGGAAACCTTATCAAGGATGACCATGGCAAAATGCTATTGCTGGAGGAAGAGATACAAGAGAGGTGGCGACAGTACTTCAAGAATTTGCTGAACCCCAAGGAAGTAGAGAACTGTCGGGAAGACCAAGCACAATTACCAGTAGATGTGCAAGGCCATGAGTTGGAAACGATTCCACCCGATATAGAAGACATTGAAGACATCTTGGTCAAGCTCAAGAATAACAAATCGCCAGGTAATGATGGACTCCCCGCTGAACTATTTAAAGGAGGGCAACATGAAGTCGCCAGGGAACTTCAAGAATTGATAGCTCTGGTATGGGAAGAAGAAAAGATACCTGAGGATTGGAATAAGGCCTTAGTCGTCCCCGTGTACAAGAAGAAAGGCGAGCCGACTGTATGTAGCAACTACCGAGGGATTAGTTTGCTTAACACCGCTTATAAAATATTTTCGATATCCCTTTACAATAGGCTCCTCCCATATGTGCAACTGAAGCTGGGAGACTATCAAGGTGGTTTCCGGCCCAATAGATCTACTATTGATCAAATCTTCGCCCTAAGACAGATCTCCGAGAAGATGAGGGAGTATCAGCAAACCACATGGGTGCTGTTCGTCGATTTTAGAGCAGCCTACGACACTATTATAAGAACTGAACTCATAGCAGCCATGCATGAACTGGGATTACCAGGTAAACTGACTCGTTTAGTAAAATGCACTATAGAGAACACTATTTGCCGAGTTAAGTGTGTCGGGATGTCAGAGTCTTTCGAAGTGGGAAATGGTCTGCGACAGGGAGACCCAATAGCTCCTCTCCTGTTTAATATCGCTCTACAAGCAATTATAAATAGAGCAGGATTGAATCAGGAAGGAACCATATTTACAAGAATGACCCAAGTCCTGGCCTATGCAGACGACGTAGTCATCATTGGTAGATCCCGTCAGAGCATAACAACGGCATGCGAAGCTATGGATGTCGAGGCTAGAAAGATCGGCCTCCACATTAACGAGGAAAAGACGAAGCTCATGGTTGTAGGAAATCAAGCTCAGATGCAGAGCAGTTATGAAGTAGGATCCTACAAGTTTGAAGTGGTCAGAGGCTTTACGTATCTCGGCTCTATTATTAACGACAAACTAGACGAGGAAGAAGAGGTTAGACGGAGGTTAACAGCAGGAAATAGAGCGTATTTTGCCATCTCAAAGCTAATAAAAAGCAAGCTTGTTAGCCGAACCACCAAATTCACGCTATACAAGACGCTTATAAGGCCAGTGGTTACATATGGCGCTGAAACCTGGACCCTCAACAAGAAGAGTGAGAACCTGCTGGATAGGTTTGAGAGAGGAATTCTGAGGAGAGTACTAGGTGCAGTACGCGAAAATGGTCAGTGGCGACGAAGGAAAAACTGTGAATTGTTCCAGCTATATAACGACCTAAATATCTCATCATATATAAGGATACAAAGGCTTAAATGGCTTGGTCATGTACTAAGGATGAGTGATGAGCGTGTGGTCAGTAGGGTGTACAGAAATGTACCGGATGGTGTGCGCCGACAGGGAAGGCCGAAGGGCCGATGGAAGGATGCTGTAGGGCAGGATCTTCGTCAACTGAAGATTCCGGTCACGCTTGCGAGAGATAGAGATGGATGGTTGGCAGCTGTTGAGCAGGCCAAGGGCAGCTTCATGCGCCTGTTGAGCCGGTAGAAGAAGAAGGACATAGGGGGCCTTTCTTTTCTGAATACCAATAAATTTAAATTTATTTGTTATTAAATTTATTTGTATTAAAAGCTAAATTTATTTGTACCAAAATGTTTTTAAATATCGAAAAACAAACATGGGGTCAAAATTATTTGATTTGTGAAAATGACTAGTCATAACTCATTATTTGCTTTAAAAATACTAATGGTCCGCGCTTCGCTAACAGGTGGAAGTTTTGGAGTGCTCAACTGCACACCGTTTATCACAGCTTTAATTATTATCAAATACATTAACATTGTATTCCAATAGTTGCAGTTGTAGTCAGTTGCTGACTATTTTTGGAAAAATAATTAGGCTTATCAATGTTCTTGTGAGGATCTCAGGAGTTTACAGCATTAACCTACTGACACTAATAATGAAGGTTTAATTTTTTTTTTAAACTTTATCCTCTCTGAAGTTTTAGTTCTTACCCCTTCACATTCTTGTTCTTTTTAGGTGGAATAACATGGGAGTTTCAATGTTTCTAAAGAAAACGCTCTTACTGCACGGGGTGCATTGTACTCGTAATTATCAGTCAGCCAAAAATCTGTTTCGGGTGATAGGGCTTACCACTTCTGTAGAATCAGTTAATATGTTAGTAATCTTTAGTTTATTCTATGGATGTCTAGTGCCTGAGATATTTCTTAAAAATCGGCATGAAACATATTAAAAATGAGGGAAACAAACAAGCTTGGAAAGGTGACTCCTTTATAATAATCGACCAATTATGATAGCACTTAGCGTTTGTGAAAACAATGTAGGATCGAACGGATAGAAATAAACTACTTCAAGAGAACTAGTGATATAACATACGAAAAAGGTATGTTAAAGGAAGAGGTTTTATGTTGTGCGACCAACAATAGCGTTTTGCGAAATTCTGAGGATTTCGGCAAAGTAGACACTGGCCGGGCTTGCAATATGGCTACTCGGTTATGGGACATATTTAAGACTATCGGTTAAGAGACTTGAAGGTGGCTAAAAGTTCGATGGTATCATTAGACCGAATTCTTCAGCTATTGGAAAGGTACAATTCACTCCTACTTGGGATAGTTATCAGTCCGTTTTTGAAGATGAAATTGGGATAGTTTTTTATTATTATAAGTAATAACTTATATACAAATACGAAGGAGACGAAATAGGAAAAAATGTGATAAGAGCCCTTCCCATGAGCTGATTTTCCTTCCAAAAACTGACTAATAGCTAAGCCACGAGTATGAGTGGCAGAAGGGAAGTGCATTCTTCAATGCTAAATTATACCAAATATAAGACTAAATTAAAGCCTGTAACCCTATCGAAGACATGCTGGAAGTTCGCATTTTATATTGGCCGGCCAATAATGTATACAATTATTCTTGATTATTTTATTATTATCTTTACTTATAATTGCTCTTCGATAAAAGGGCGTCCTTATTTCAATACTTGTGTGCAAGGTTTGAACAGACAAAATCAGTCATCTCTCTTACTTATTCGTTCTTCAGGTGTGTAACACATTCGTTCCCATTACACTAAGCGGTCATCCTTTAAAGTTATTTTTAATTTTTTCAGAACGACTAAATTATATACTATTTTCATTACAGAAGCTGATGTATGATTTAATGAGCACCCAATGCATCCTAATTCGTGCTGCAGACCATTCGCGAAGCAACGAACTGAAAATATGTAGTGCTAACTTACCTCATGATACCATTTCCTTCAACTCTATACTATAATTATAATTTCACTTTACTTGAAAATTAGTTACTTGACGTTATGCTTTCTTTCGAGCTGTAAATAAAACAAAATCATCCCAGAAACAGTCAAATCATGGTCGGAGAAAGGGTCATTTTGTTAAAACTAATTGCATCCACTAAGCCAAAAAACAACAGTGAAAGCTGCTCATAATTCTAAAAACGAAAAACACGGTTTTTCACTTTTTACCTTTTTTTATATCTGAACAAAACACTATAGGTTTCATGAAAAGTTGGTTTAATTAATATATTTATTATATCGATTTAAATTATCATAAATAATTTAACTCACTGTTAAAGGTTCTTACATAATTTACCAGTCATTATAATCCCCTTATGCCTAGTTCTGAGTGTGAATCCTGAAAATCAGATCAGATTCATCTTTCCCCTTAGTGAAAGGATCAAGATAGTACTTCCTAATGATGTAATGAACTGACTAATGAAATCAAGAACATATAATTGCATCAACAGCATTTAACTGGTGATTTGTAGTTCATTGATATTAGAGAGAAACCATCTCCTATGTCAGTGGCGGTGGGTACAGTCGATATTTTAAATTTTCATTTTTTTTTTTTGTGTAGTTAAATGTTCAGATAAAGAGACGCTGCTGAAATACTTTGGTACTTGCTACTCATTTGAATTTAGATAATTTTACTTTATTGCTCACATTATTATATTTTTTTGTAATTTCGTTATTTCAAATAGGTGTCATAATTTTTAATATCATAATTCGATATTACAACGTTTTTATTTGGCGTTATGGGACTCTAAAAAAACTATATAGTCTAGTAACTTTATTTTCATATAAGGTAACAATAATTCAGTAACAATATTTTTAAATAAGTTGACGGGTTCGCTTCATAGGATCAGCTTAAACAAAAAAAAAAAAAATTCTGAACGATAAGAATAAATGATATTTTTTATATTAATGAAATAAATATGAAAATAAAAAAATGATATTTTTTTTTTTTATATCCGTTTGATTCCTCTCCACATAAGCTACCCCAACATGAGGGATTTGTCATAAAAAAAACAGACTCCGATGTACATGGAATGCAGACAGCAGCCAAATGTTTTCAGAAGAAGGTAAGGCAACTGAGGGACAAAACTAATGGAACCATGCATTTGTCGTCTTTGGAGACCCGCTCAATTATAGATATTCGTGTAAAGTACAAGGTAATAGTACAAAGGACACATTAATATGAAACTTGAGAAATATTTACGTAATTGATTATGGAACAAAACATATAATCAATTTTTTTTCATTTTTCTTTTTAACCTTTTTATTTAAATTAACCCTCGGTCGACTTGGGTTGTCGGATTTGATCCATGAACATGAATAAAACAGCTGTGTTACAATTAGCGCTCCATAAACTACATTGGCAGCTTAGGTAACATAACTATCAGTTATCATCTGGCCATGGGCAAAGTAGAAGCTTTAAGGTCAGTGGTTTTTTCCTACTTTCCCCACTTTTTCGTGTATCCCCACACTAACCCACCTTGTATTTAACGTCGGATCCGACCCATGTTGTTTTAAATGTTTGTTTTTTATTAGTTAATTTTGAATTTCAATACTGTTTTCATCCGTCTAAACTTTTTGAATTAGTTTTAAACATAAACATAACTTACAAAAAATAATTTTAAAAAACTTCACGCTACCTTTCTCATAAGGCCTTAGTATTTCAGGAAATATTAAGGTAATTTTAATTTATACATAAATACAATGAGCAAATTTGTATCTATGATTTAAAGCCACGTACTGTCTTGTTTTGAACAAATAAAAAATATTTCGCATAAGAAGAAGAGTATTTTCATCTCGGTGATTTTTAGTGTATAGAAATAAGAACTTTAAAATGGAAAAAATAAAATGTTTCATACAATTTACCAAGTTTTGAGGAGCTAAGGCGTCAACAAGAAGAATCTGATGAAAATATGTCAGTCTATGATCCAGAAACAACCTGCTAATAAACGGTTGATGCTATCCTGCAAAACCATTATAATGTCGAAGCTATTTTTGATGTTGAAGGGAATGATGAAGAAGTGGCTTTTTCAAAAATGACTGAATCGATGAGGATAGGATGTTTGAACTTGGTCCCGATTGGTTGAAAAGACCCGATGACGAATTTCAGGTAAAAGTTTGGTGGCACATCTACCAGGCCCGAACGGTCAAGCAAGTTGGTTAGTGAAAGAGAAAGAGATATTTATGTAAGTATTATTTTTGTTATGAGATTTTACAATTTTTTTTTTTAATTTTCCATAACGAGCGAAATTTTGTAATAAACTATTATTTGCCATTGGAAACATTTTTAAAACCTTTCTTGACCGAAAAAGCTGACTTAATTAACCAAAATAAAAGTTTGATAGGATACGACTCACCTTGATAAATGTGTTGACCTTGTCAACTGAGGATTAATCTTAATTAAGTTTTCTTATTTCATTTCAAAACACAAAAAAATATTAAATGTTGATATACACTAAGCCTAAATCAAAAAATTCATTTATAAAGAAAGTTAAGGTAAACCTAATCTACTATTACTTTATTCCCTATAAATTGTGGATTTAGTGTGCATAGTTGTTACCGAAACACTAACTATAATCGCTTCAGAGCTGATAGCCGATTTTTTTATCCTTTTGCATAGCAAAGTTAGTGAGAGATATACCTACAGCTAAACCAATCAATACCAGAAAAGCATAGAAATTTTTCCTTCATTAGTAAAAACAAATGGTACAAATTATACAAATTCTTTTGCAAAGTTAGCATCATGCTTCGTCAAATACAATTCGGTCTTTCATGTTCACATTTACTTATAGGAGAGGCAATACCTTTATATTAGTACCTTTTCGAAACATTTTATTCAACACAATTAACAAAAATCTGCAGTAAGAAGTTTTTATTTTAAAAAAATTACAATTACTATTTACATTAGTCATTTAACAGACAAAATCATATATGTTTTTGATCTTAGCCAATCTTTGGTGATGATATTCTTTGGGAGTCTTCTTTTCTTCCAATGCCTCACCACCAGTCGTCTGAAAATCACAAATTAATTGTTAGTATGTAATAAAATTAATAAATCCTTTTTAGGTAAAGATATCTATTATATATCCCACTGCTAAGGATAAGAGGAAAAATAACTACGAAAAGAAATGGGATGTAAAGAAAAGTAAACGAACTATTGTCGATAGTTTCATGAACAAACGGTAATACCTAAAATGGGTTGAATAGAACATATGGATTCTTTTATTATTCAATAGCCAAAGAAATATTTTATACCTCCTCCGCTGCTTCCTCCACTTGACCAGCCACCACTAGATCCTCCACTTGGCCATCCACTGCTTCCTCCACTAGATCCTCCACTTGGCCATCCACTGCTGCCTCCACTAGATCCTCCACTTGGCCATCCACCGCTTCCTCCACTAGATCCTCCACTAGACCATCCACCGCTTCCTCCGCTGCTTCCTCCACTGGGCCATCCACTACTTCCTCCACTGCTACCTCCACTTGGCCATCCACCGCTGCCTCCACTGCTACCTCCACTGGACCATCCGCCTCCACCAGAACCTCCACTTGACCATCCACCTCCGCTCTTACCACCTCCACCTCCGTTTCCGCCACCTCCTCCGGCACCTCCCAAGAGAATGATCTTTATGATGGCCGGCTGGAGTGATACTTGGCCGCCACCTCCACCTCCACCGCCTCCGCCACCGCCACCACCGCCGCTCTTCCAGCCTCCGCCACCACCGCCACCTCCAGACCAACCTCCTCCAGAAGAGCCTCCACTACTCCAGCCTAAAAAAAAAAGTTTTATTATTAAAGCAGAAACGAACTAATGTATCTTATTATTTTTGTTTTATTTTAAGGATACTTACCAGACAAGGCCTGATGCATTAATGCGCTGAAACACACGATAGCACAGAGCACCTAAAAAATAAAATTAAAATAAAGATGGTTTGGTAATGTTTGAATATTTTAAATTAGAAATTAAAACTATATTGAGGTAGTATGTTTTCAACTAAAACCTGATTTCATTTTAACGAATCCGCTTTGAAAAAAAAAATAAAATATCATGTATTTTGGTAGTATAACAGAATTTCTTATTTTATTCACAGCTATACATTTCTGGGAATATGTTTTAAAATAACATTGAAATATATATATTTACTGCTTATTCGACGCCAGGAGCTTGAAATTTAAGTGTTTCCAGTACAAGGGAAAATATTGTAATGTAGATGGGTCTAAACATCTTGAAAGGAGTTTCCTTACCTTCATTGCTTGGGGTGAATGTGATGTCGGGTTGTTTCTCGGCTGAGATTATATACTCCTCGTCTGTGGTGGGGGCCTAACTTATGTTCTACAGTCTCTTTTATATTTAAGAACCTTTAAATGCTTTCTACCTATCTAATTATCAAAATTATTGATTTGCTTATATTATAATGCTGGTAGTTATATACAACAATTTGAAAGAACTAACTAATAATCGATAAACTTTTGGCTAAATATAATTTTGTTAATATATTAGAGTATAAAAGAAATTAATATATATTTTTTTTCAAATCCGTCTTAAAAATAATCATCCATGCAACTTAGAACTACTAAATAATAAACATGTTTTACACTTCAAATTCATATTCGAATAAAAACCATAAACTCAATAAAAATCATAATTTTGTTTGTTAATTGAAAAATGCTTCTACTAAACACGGAAAAGATATTAATTTTTCTATTTCAAACATACAATAGATAAATAAAATAAAATTAAGATAAAAACCAATTTACAAAGTTATTACGGGAGTTAACAGAATGAGGAGAGTGAAAAGCTACTTCACTCTATTCTACTCTAAAATAATAAATTAGTAAAATAACATTATGACGAAAGAATTCTTTAAAAAAAATAATAATCAAATAGTTACACAAAAAAAAAAAAACATAATATTTATATCTTAATTATAAATTGTTTTCTATTTTTTTTCTAAGTTATGAGTGTATTTTGTTTCTAAACATTTCTCAATTGATAAAACTAATACCCCTACTGGTTTTTTTTTTCATCCATTCCACTTGCTACTTAATAAATATTTTATATTTCCTTTTAGGTTGGATCCCATTTATAAATAATGTTACAATAGATTTATGTAGGGAAATGAAAACAAAATAGATATATATTTATTTTAAGATAGGATTTGATGCAGGGAAATCCGCGGGATAATTACATAATTTCGTTCCTTGAAAACTAAAATATTCAAATATATTAATGTGCCGATGGAAGGTTCTAAGCTAACTTTGAAATTAGAGATCGAATGATGAATCCAACAAAGTTACTTTCAAGTTTTGGTCAAATATTTTATTAAACATTCATTAAATTATTACTGAATTAAATCATAATATGGGACTCATTTAAAAAATTAAAATATTAGAAAAGTACTATCAGTATAAAAAAAAAAAAAAAAGAGAGAGAGATGCTTTATTTATAAGTAGTGTTGTAAGGAAACAACAGATTGCAATATTTTCCTGCCCTTTATTAGATCATATATAAAGTTGGTGATTATTCAGAGCACATTTGGGGCATATTTGTGTTGGTATATAATACTTTCCCTTACCTATGTATGCAATAATAAAGTATTCCGATCGTGAAAAATTTCGACTTCCCGTTTTCAACGGAAATACGCGTTTTAGGGTCCCCTGAGTCCAAATACCCAAGCCCCGCAAAATGGTGTGTGTGTGAACAGACTGACTCAGAAACTATTTGTAGTACGAAACTGAAATTAGGTATTTGAGGTATGTATGCGACAGTGATGTGACAGCAAAGATTTCCTCTAAATCGATTAAACGTAGGGAGCACTTTATCCCAACTTCTATTTTTCTCTTTACGATTTCTCGAAAATGGCACTAACGATTATGATAAAGCATTAATAAATGTTCTTGCCTTAGAAGAATAAACATCACCGCAGTTTCCTGAAAAATACTTAGGTACTCTTAATTGAAAATTTTATTCCAATTTATTATCAGCCGTTGTAATGAACCATTCCTATCGATCCTTATTTACAATATATCGAAGAAAAACATGATCTTTCAGTCTAAAACGAGATTATTATTTCTATAATCTCCTAAAAAAAATTATATAAAAAAATTTTAAACGAATCCCTGGAAAGTACGAAATTCTAGAGTAAATGGGACCAACTTTATTCTTGGTATACCACTATATGAATTGCTGATCCCACTTTTAGTTTAGTGATTCCTCTCCGGTATACTTAAGTATGCCATTTTATATAAAAATTGTGTATTTTTATTGAAACAAAAGAAGGGTGGTAAGTGAAAGCTGTGTGATGCGCGCAAAGTTGACGAATTAGGGTAAAGTAACTATAATAAGTTGAGAAAGCTCTAAACAAGAAAAAAGTCTCTAAACAATTTATCATAACATTCGATCATAGTATTAGTTGTTTTATAAAGCTATGGAGCAAACTGTTTAGGATCAAATATAAAATAAAATATTAAGAATGATTAATATATATACCAAAAATTACGATCAATATGGATACAAAGAAAAATCATTAAAAATAATAATAAATATTAAAATAATAAAAAAAATATTGAGCAAAACTTATAAGGCATAAAAATTATTTATATGAATCAATTATTTAATTATGTTTTAACGCTTTTAAACGTTTAGGCCTGCCTGAGTAATTAAACATACACGGGCAAAACTTTTTAATTGGAGGGCCAGATAAAATAACAAAATTATTAGTGACAAACGTTATTTTGGATATTTACACCAGCCACAACTAATATTATGTGATCCAATGGTAAAAATCTTGGAACCAAACGTTCCTTTGCCTTTTGACCGCCTGGGGCGATTTCATTGGACCAAATAGTCCTGTTTTTAGTGTTTAGTTTTTTTATCAACCTTGAGAAGATTATTATTCTTATTAACCAGTTAATAAGTGAACTACTTTTCTGAGAAATAGCTGGGCAAGGTTTGGACTAAAAATTCGTACCAACAATTTTTTAGCATGCTTGGCTTTTGGAGAAGAAATAATTTTTTTTTTAAAAGTTTAATTGTAAGGATTATTCAAAACCTGGTCGCCCAAAGTGCTGCACTTGTTCATTATATAACTTGTCCATTATGCCATAACAAAATTACCTTTTTTCATTTTTTGAACTAAAGGTACTTAGAATTAGGATATGTAATATAAATCTAAAATTATGTTCAATTATATTCAAACCAGATTTTAGTCAATTTACTAATAATTATAATTATATCAAACAAAACCTCATTCCACCGCTGAAAAAAAAATGTTCCTCATCGCAGAAACAAAATATCTTGTGAACGTGATTCAGAAATTTCATTTCTCCTATATCCTACTAGGAGAAATGAAGGAGTAGAAGACAGTCAATGGTAAAAACCTACCTTCCAAAGTTTTTTGTGTTTGGTGACTTCTCGGTTTTCTTATAGTTCCTAGAAGTAGAAAAAATGATTTGGCAATACTATTTACTTTCACCACGTATGTGAAAGATCATATGGTGCTGTGAAGCATTGAATCATCAGCGAGGTTTCCATAAGCACAGTTTCCTTAATTGATGGATGCCCTTAATTAGAGTAATTTTAATTGCTGCAACGGTTCTTGAGTAGGAAATCTATATCGTTATCAATAACTGCATCGGATGGATGTTGAAATTTTCAAATAATATTGCAGATAGAGCTAAATTATTAGATTTAGTTAATAGAGTTACTATCAAATGAAGAGTTAGGAGAGAAAAAAAGTTATTGGAGTTAGATTATTCATTATTGGATTTGAAAACTAAATTCTCATATATTATATCTATATTATAATGTAATAATTACAGATTTTTATTACTTTCACTTACCTATATAAGAAATACATAGTAATGGAAAGTATTGCGATCGTGAGAAATTTCGACTCCGGTTTTCAACGGAAATACACGTTTTGGGGTTTCTGAGTCCAAATAACCAAGTCCCACGAAATGGTCTGTGTGTGTGAACAGACTAGCTCAAAAACCATAAACCATAAAAGCTTGAAATTGAGTGTTTAGTGTATGTATATGCCCGCGATGTGACAGCAAAAATTTCATCAAAATTGGTCTAACGGAGGGGGTACTTTATTTAATAACTTTACGTTTTTTTTAATTACTCAAAAACGGCTTTAACGATTTTGATCAAACTGGGTATATGATGTATGTACATGCCAAAGATGTGGCAGCCAAAATTTCATCAAAATTAGTCAAAGAAAGAGGGCACTTTATTTCATAACTTTTTTTCCAATTTTTAACTTTTTTTGGATTATCTCAAAAACGGCTTTAATGATTTTGATCAAATTCGTCAAGTTTAATGAAAATTAAGTGTTCTTTAACATAAGGTAAGCTTTATTATTAATTAAATGTTTTGAGGGGGCTTAAATGAGGAAGGGGAATTTTTTGTTTTCCTATAAAGTAACTTTGTTCTTGTTTATTTGGAGAAATTAACTGTCTCTCGTGACGCCTAAAAATAAGAAATGGCTAAATGTGAAATATGAAAAAAATCAAGTAAACATGTAGAGGAGAAAAAAAAAACTTTTTATGTTGTTTTCGATTTTCTCAAAAACGGCTCTAACGATTATGATTAAACTGAGTATTTGATGTATTAATATGCCTGAGATATGACTGTAAAAATTTCATCAAAATCGATCAACCAGAGGGGGCACTTTATTTAACTAGTTTTGTATCATTTTGAAGTGTTTTTTTTTTTTATTTACTCAAAGACGACTTTAATTATTTTGATCAAATTGGTCATGTTTAGTGAAAATTAGGTGTTCTTTAATATGAGGTAAGCTTTATCATTATTAAAATGTTCTGAGGGGGCTTAAATGGGGAAGGGGCCTTTTTTGTTTTTGTTTATATGAAGAAGTTAAGAAATTAACTGTCGTCTCGCCTAATAATAAGAAATGGCTAAATATGAAATATGAGAAAAATCAAGTAAACATGTAGAGGAGAAAAAAAGAAAAATATTCCGTCAACTCATATAACACGTTGAGCCCACGCATGCGGCGGAGTACGCCTTTCATGACAGACCATTGTTTATAATTAAAGCCGTTTTGTTCATTTAATGGAAAATGTTTGTTTGATGGTAACTAAATAAAGATTTTAACAATTACAAGGAGAATTATAAAATTAGACGACTTGGAGTATTATGCTTGCATTGCCGAATTATCGCAAGTAAAAACTTTTATTTAATAAAAAAATTTAGTGTAATTTAGAGAGCAAATAAAAACAAAAATAAGGAATTAATGTGGAAAAATGTGTGGCTTTGAGAAATGGCAATTAACAAAACACGTCAATTTCTAATCTAAGTAAGTTCGTAAGTGAAAGTTGTGTGTTGCGCGCATCGCACCAGATTTTTTTATTTACATATGATAACTTGTGACATTTTTATTAAATTTGCTATCAACTAGCGCAATAAGCAAATCTGACGCAAATCATATCACGCTGACATGGCGTGATATGAAAAAAAGAAAAACAAACACAAAACAAAACAAACAAACAAAACAAATTAACAAACAGAAATGTAAGAGAAAAAAAACGACTGGATTGATAAATGTAAAAGAAAACGTTCAACTGTTTAATGCAGAAAATCTCGTGGCCAACGCCTCAACAGTCTTCTTGGCGGATTATAAGGGTTTGTGGGAGTGTGTAGAGCCTAACTCAAGCTGGGTTGGAATTTAGAGTAAGTCCGAAAGTTACGGTAGCGATCTAAGGCTGTTACTTCGACGTAAGGAATGTTAAGTTCAGTTCGTAAGGTCTCATTGGTAACATAAAAGGGGGCATATACGATCTTTCTTAGTATTTTTGATTGAAATGACTGTATAAGTCGTATATTAGATTTTTTAGCCATCCCAAACCGACTTTTGATGATATCCTAATAACACTAATGAAAATTGGTCCTAGTGCCTTATATTTCCTCTATATGTATGCGGTGTTTGGACCGCATCTTTGTTTTTTATACATTTTATTAGAAAATAAGCAATAACTTACTTTTTTGTTGTTGTTTATTAATTGCTTTAGTTTTATAATATTTCTTATGAATGAAAATAATAAGTAGTATAGAGAAAAGGACGGCAAAAAATAAATAAAAAGAATTAAAATAGCTTTGGCGATAAAATCATCCAAAAAAAAAACAAAAAAAAAAACACTTAAAATTGGTAGTATAATGTACAGTGATAATTTAATAATAAATATCTTTTTATAACAAATGTTGCTCATATGAACATAGGAATAATGGTGGAAGGTGTTATTACCGCTGTACCACATATCATATTTTGGCTAACATTTAGACCTAAATTTTAGGTCCTCATCAGTGCTCTTTGGCTAATGATCTCCCAGTGAACCCTTAATATATAGATTATTGTTATTATTAGCATAGGCATAGAGGTATGGGTCAAGGTTTTAAAGGAAAATATTCAAATACACAGCTCAATTTCACGATATAATAATTTAGTAAAACAAGACTAAAAATAATAGTATGTGTAAAAATAATTCAAACAATATTAAACAACGCAAAAGTTAAAATAATTCCATTTTAATTTGTGAAAAAAGCGCAGAAAACGATAAAATAATTCAGCTGAGATTGTCTGAATCTGTAACACGAAAGGGCGCGCCTCGGTTTTTGGACCGCTCTTACAAACCCACTGCAAATACGGCAATATAACTATTGAGCAAAACCGGAAGACGGCGGGCACGAACGTCTAATCCTTTAAGAACATAGTATTCCTAATATTTTGACAAATGTTCAGATTGCGGTCCAAATGCCGCAGTGCGCCCGCCAGAGGGATATAAAGACGATGGTACTGTCTCTCACGACCGAAAACAGCAATATTTGATTTCATTGCTGCGTTTACCGCCATCCCAGTTAAGGACTTCATCATTACTATCGGTGTGTAGGTACATCGTTGAATTGCCTGGATTTGTTCGAGAGGAACAGAAAAATCCCATCATGAATTCATTTAAAAATGCGATTAGCCTGTTTAACGTCCATGACCCAGACTCATAATAAAAAGGAAACAAAATAAAATAAAAAACATTCGTGATTTGCTGTTTTTGTGGTGGGGGAAGGGAAGTGGCAGCCCCCAGCGCCCTGTCATAGCACCGCAGACAGGCACTGGCCCTCTAGGTTGGGGAAACAGTACACTCGCACTAATACAGCACACTGCAATCACCCCCAAACAAAAGACAAAGGTCATCAGCAGTACATACCCCAGGGTCACCTTCCGGTGGGGGACCGAGTCCAGGAGCTTTGAGGAGGCAGTCCCTTCACCCTAACTCGGGGGTCCAGGGCTGACTACTCTCACTGTCACATATACTCAAGAAGCCGGATTGTCTCAGATACGACCCGGGAACCGCCTAAAAGATCTGCGTATAGCATACTAGAATATTTTAATAAATGATCGACTAGGAGCTCTACATTATCTCCTTACACAACTGGACTCATACAAAGCAGGCATAATAGGAATCCAGGAAATCCGCTGGCTGCGAAAAGTAATACAAGAAATGAATCAGCATACCATACTTACTAAAGCTGACATGAAACCCATCATACTTTTGGATCTGGATTTCTTGTCAGGAAAAGAGCCAGGCACCTTGTAAGACATTTTGCGCCATCTAGACCACGTATATGCTACATCAGGTTTAAGGGAAATTCTTGCACTATTCCATCATAAATTGTCGTGCACCAAC
The DNA here is from genome assembly GCA_911387785.2 of Aelia acuminata. Lineage (NCBI taxonomy): Eukaryota > Metazoa > Arthropoda > Insecta > Hemiptera > Pentatomidae > Aelia > Aelia acuminata. The sequence goes on from OU426978.1 coordinate 100,410,446, forward strand.
CGAGAGTGGAAGGTAGGAACACTCCAATCGATTATCTTTTAATAATAACAGTTATAATTATACCATATTATACTTATACCAAAATGTATGGATATGAATAGGAAACTGCAGCACATCACGTACTGCAATGCTTTCGAAGGAATCGGAATCTTCGTCATCGCTGAAGATTTCCTTTGCCTTATCAGCAATTAGATTTACAAGTGCATACTACTAAACTTTAAACTACGAATGAAAGGTAAGAACACTCAAAAGTTTTTAGTAAGTATAATAAATGAAAAAAAAATATTCAACCTTTCCTTCTAGCGGTGAGTACTTAATAGATTTTCTTTTCTCTTCATATTTCTATTCGCACCTGTCCGCTCACTAGCGACAATAATACAATTTGATGAGTAAATTAAGTTGGTCATTTTAGGCTTCAGCATTCGTCTGATACTAATTTATTAATTACGTCGATTTTAAATGTTGGGTGTACAAAAAGTAGTAGTGATTAAGTCGCTAAAGGGCCTGTAGCTTAGCAAGCCAAAAATGTTCGTGTCAATGATATACCTATCTGATTAAAAATATAATTATTTGATATCTTATTGTGTATCTGATTATATACCCCATATAATAAAGAGGTAATATAATCTACTATCATATGTATAATAGTGATACAATTTGGTTTTGTCACAATACCAGGCCAGAGGCCGGCTGGCAAAGAAGTTCTTATTAAACATCCAACAGTTATGACTGGAAACAGGAAAACCCTTGCATGAAATAACGTATTAGCAAGAGACCAAGAAGTGTGATCAGAGTGACTCCTCCAAAATAAAAAGGACCCGGAAGATAAAGAAGAAAAAACAACAACAATATAACTGTTGTAAGATGGTATATTTTTTTATAATTTATCAGTATTTTATACAGAACTCAGTGAACGACACAGCACATATATGTTTTTCATCTTGGGTAAATTGTTTCTTAATGATGATACGGACGGGGTCTTTTCTGGTATTCAGTTATTCCAAAGAATCACCACCAGTCGCCTGAAATCATAAGTTAAGTTTCATCAATCATAAATTATTATGTATTAAAATTAGTTGACTTTGGTATAATTGGAAGAATACATAATATATTCATCTGATAAAGGAACTTGTAAGAAAAAAAAATATTATGACGGAAATTTGAAATAAAGATCATTATTACATTGATGATCAATATAAATAACAGTTTCATGAACCAAACCCAATATTCAAGTAACATTTATACCTCCTCCACTACTACCTCCACTTGACCAGCCAACACTGCTTCCTCCACTTGGCCATCCACTGCTGCCTCCACTTGGCCATCCACTGCTGCCACCACTGCTTCCTCCACTTGGCCATCCACTGCTGCCTCCACTAGATCCTCCACTAGACCACCCACTACTTCCTCCACTGCTACCTCCACTTGGCCATCCACTGCTGCCACCACTGCTTCCTCCACTTGGCCATCCACTGCTGCCTCCACTAGATCCTCCACTTGGCCATCCACTGCTACCTCCACTAGATCCTCCACTAGACCATCCACTACTTCCTCCACCAGACCCTCCACTTGACCATCCGCCTCCGCTCTTACCACCTCCACCGCCGTTACCACCGCCTCCTCCCAAGAGAATGATCTTTATGATGGCTGGCTGAAGTGCCACTTGGCTGCCACCTCCACCTCCACCGCCTCCACCACCGCTTCCACCCCCGCTCTTCCAGCCACCGCCACCTCCAGAAGAGCTTCCACTACTCCAGCCTAAAAACCAAAAAATAAGTGAATAAACAGTTTTATTATTAAAATAAAAACAAATTCATCCCAATCATTGTTTTCTTCTAAGGGCACTTACCAGACAAGGCCTGGTGCATTAATGCGCTGAAACACACTATAGCGCAGGCAACCTTAAAAAAAAAATTCGTTAAATGTTTTATTATTATTTTGTTTTATTGAAATTTGCAACCGTCCATACATCCAAGACTCAAGTTAATGTGATCGTTAATTTAATAGTTAATAACAATAACTAATGTGTCATATGAACTGAATCTGGTTCTAAAATGGCATGGTTATGCATTGGTTAACTACTGATGCAATTTAGATTTACCACTCCTTTAGAGGTTCTGCGAAAAACAGGAAATTAAGTATACTAGTTAGAAATGAATGAGTAGCAATTACAAAGGGGTTTCAAACATAGTGATCTGAATGAGAAATCCTTACCTTCATTGCTCTAGGGGTGAATGTGATATATGATATCGCGCATGTGATTATATACTCCTCGTCCGTGGTGGGGGCCTACCTTCTGTTCTACCTTCTCCTTTATTTCAAACAATCTTTAATTGTATTCTACTTATCTAATTACCAACGATATTCATTTTTAATACAGGTTTATGAATAATTTTCATCACATTGAAATGTAGAATATATTTCTTTAATCACATATACCTGGATGTGAAATTAGAAGATAGAATACAATGTCACCTACAGTTTGAGTCTTCTCTTGAGAACATATTATAAAAAAATAAATAAAAAAAAATTCACCAACAATAGTTTGTTAGATGTCATCACCATTCTCCATTTTTCATTCAACTTCATAATTTTTACTACCGAAAAAAAAATAAAAAGATAAGGAATTGAGTAGGATAACGCCGAAATATTAATAGGTAAATCATTAATAACAGTTATTTTTCACAGTTTTTAATTTTGAATTGAAATAATAATAATAATATAATAATTATTTGTATTAATTTATGGAATTTTTTCAATATAGTACAATCAAATAGGTATATATTTTTTTACTACAAATGTTTATTTCGTCAACAATCAGCAAACGTGTTTTAATGATTAAAGTAAAAAAAAATATGTAAGACATGTCAAAGGAAATTACCCTGCAATTCTTCTTCCCAGGTTTGATCTAAATACAATGAGAGTTTTATTAAAAAAATTTTTTATACATAGAATTTTTAATCCCTTCCTTGTAATGTCAGCTGTTACTATGTCCGTGCAAATACTGTGAACACATTTTAAAAGGGTTTTTAGCCTAAATGTTGGTTGGTGGATAACAGCATCAATAGTCCGGGAGCTGAGGGCCAAAAAGGTGCCTGATTTGAAGAAAATTTTTGTTCATATAGGCTGAAAGTACTTATTTCATAGACAACACATGTGAACGTCTGCCACCTCAGATCGGTTGCCATCAAATTTTATAGGCGAACAAAATCGACATATTAGAACTTTTTTCAATTTTTCGCGAATAACTGGAAAACGGTTTATCGCAAAAGAATTCGTATGCTTTCCAAAATAAAAGGGCATTAAATTTCGCGTCGACTGAGGTCCTCACAGTAAGTCTTTAAATAAAATCGGGTAAGTCTTTTTGCCAAAACCGATTGTCAATTTAGCCACGTAAGCGGAAAAATGAATCACGCTCATACTCCAAAGCCTAAAATGTAAAGATGGACTGCTCCAAATAAAAATTTTTATGTATAATAGTTGTAGAATATCGCATTCTGTGTAAAACGATCTCATTAATTTTAAAATTAGTCCACTCCTGTGGACACAAAGTAATTAAAAAGTGAACGTATTTAGCGCCTTGTTGTCTAAAACCCATGACATTTTTTGGGATTTTTTTTCAGTTTCTCGTATATAATTCGGCAAATACAGATCACAAAGTATTGCATTCTTCTTACTATAAGAAGCTAAACTATTGCAAATAGAATTATATATTTGAAGTTTAAATCGGTTAAGTGGTTTAGCCGGGTTCGGTACATCAAAACTCTGTAATTTTTACGATTTTAGTGGAAACCGTGTTCCAACGCCTCTAACTCAAAAACGCCTAGTTTAAATGAAATGTTTCAGATAATAGTTGCTGAGCATCAAATTTAGAAGGAAATAAGCTCCGTACACACAACATTAGCTAAATCCTTGGGCAAATATAAATGAAAACATGAAAGATTTCGGAGTGGTTACTTCCTGCTAAGACTTCCGTTGTTGAAGTATTAACCATTTTGAACTTATTATCCAACCATCTTCCATATGTTGAAATATAAGATAAATTTTGCGAAGTATCTACCTGTCTAAGTAGTTATTTATACTTTATCAAATCCCTTTTGAAACCGAAGTCTTAGCAGGAAGTACCACTCGATTCTTTCACGTTTTCATTTGTATTTCCACGCAGGGTTGCTTATGTTGTGTGTAAGTAGCTTGTTTTGTGCTAAATTTGATTCTCTGCAACTTTTATCTAAAACATTCTTCATTTAAACTAGATGTTTTTGAGATTGAGGCGTTGGAACACGGTTTCCACCAAAATGTACCGAATCCGGCTAAACCACTAAACCGATTTAAACTTTAAATATACCATTCTATTTGTAATAGTTTAGCCTCTTACAGTAAGAAGAAATCAATACTTTGTGATCTCTATTTGCCGAATTGTATGCGATTTACTGAAAAAAAAAATCCCAAAAAAATTCACGGATTTTAGACCACAAGGCTCTAAATACGATCACGTTTTAATTATTTTGTCTTAACAGGAGTGGGCTAATATTAAAATTAATGAGATCCTTTTACACAGAATTCGATATTCTACAACTATTGTAAGTAACATTTTTTATTTGTAGTAACCCATTTTTAAATTGCAGGCTTTGGAATATGAGCATAATTCATTTTTCCGCTGAATTGGCTAAATTCAGATTTGACAATCGGTTTTGGCGAAAAGACTTACTCGATTTTAACTGTGAGGACCTCATTGGACGCAAAATTCAATGCCCTTTTATTTTAGAAAGATTACAATTTCTTCTGCGATAAATCGTTTTCGAGTTAGCAGCGAAAATATCGAAAATGTCGATTTTGTTCGCCTATAAAATTTGATGGCAACCGATCTGAGGTGGCAGACGTTCACATTTGTTGTCTATAAAATGAGTATTTTCAGCCTATATGATCAATAATTTTCTTCAAATCAGGCACCTTTTTGGCCCTCAGCTCCCGGACTACCAGGGTTTGGTTAGTAATATGTAGAAGAGAAAATAACCTCCCACAGCCAGGTTCGAACCAAGGACTTGGGTGCATTAGAAAACGGAAATTAGGAATATTATAGGAGGGGTGGGAGAATTTCTTACTAATATTATAAATATTATAGGACAAAACTTCTTCGAACTTTGTATTGTGTTTATTAGTGGATTGTAGAGTTGTTTTATAACGGTTTCATTAAAATAGATTTCATTTCGACCTATCCAGAAAAAATACAGTCAGTATCCATAGATCGAGAACTATCTCTTAACCTTAACTGTCTGGAGTCCTAACTGTAATTAATGTAACGAAGCCTTAATCTTTTTTAACATTAATTTGGTTAGGTCAATCAACAGCAGTTGACTGTTTTGTTAAAAATAGTAATAAAAACTATCGTTAATTTTTTGGCACAAATACTTCTGCCGATTTTGTAATAATCAGTTATTTATAAAAATTGAGAATATATATGCATAAATTTAATTAATTAATTGTAATTAAAATTATATATTAAAATAAGAAAATGAATTTTCTTTTAGACCCTGGCTTGTAGCAGGAAAATCCCTTATACCTCTACAAACAAAACAAAAATACTGTAAAATGTAATAAAATGAGTTTTGTAGCATAACTAAAATATTAATTCATATTTTCAGTAGTTATCAGAAACTCTACATTTAATTTAAATGTAATAGTGCCAGTAGCTCTTATATACAGAGGGTAGGTAATATAATATATTATAGATATATTAATATAAAATGAATAAAAGATACTGATGTAATGAAATCAAGCTCGTTCCAAAAACACAAGAAACACTGGATATTCAATACACTTACTAGATATAACTATAGAGGTATGATCACTAGAATCCCAACAGCTGCACTGAATGTCTTGCAGTGGTCAAAAATTAGTAAAGGATAACCCCGAGACCGGGAAGGGGGAAGGTAGGTAGCGCACCCTTGGAGCCGGCCGGCCGTCACACATACTTTATCTCTGAAAACTCCCCTTTTCCTAATATTGTGGGGTTGTGTGGGACGTGAAACTGATACCAATTAAACTCAGATAGTTTCTGTAACGTGTAGTGCCACAAACATTGCAGACACTTGCAGAAAAAATTATTCAGACATTCCCCAATATGAAGAATAGGTGACCAAAATTGTTTACTTTAAAAAATAGTTCATTCGCTTAAATCAATGGATACAGAAATCATTTGGATGGCTGTATATTGTATAAGGAATGCACATTCAAGGTAACATAAGTAAAAATTGATAGAAATTAACTAGCTAATAATAAAACCATTGGTTACCGGGCTGCAAAAAGGGCGCGGATGGAGATGCCAGAAACATACAACGTTGACATGTTGTATATTCCATAAAGTTTATTCTATTTTTGTTTCAACTATATTTTCAAGGTCCAGCATTCATATAAAAACCAAGAAAAATTATCAGATCCAGAAAAAAAAGTTGGTTTTGGTATTTTTTTCACCATAATACTTGAATCGGGACCACTGTGTGCCGTCTGAGGAAATAAAGCGAAAATAACCTCCCACAGCCAGACTCGAATCCAGTACCCTAAGTGCAATAGCAATACGGAGATTAGGCATGTCTTTTGTTGGATAAATGTCCATGCCAGGGGGATATGCCGCACAGTGGTCCAACCTGGGAAAAAACCTCAAGAATGAAAAGTAGGCCACACCTAATTTTTTCTTGGTTTTCGAATACTTAGATACTTGTAGAACAATGGAAAGAATATATTTTTTTAACTAGTTCAAATTTAAAATGTGTGTGCACCGGTAAAATTGAACTTTTTAATGATTGAAAAAATCGTACTTTTCTACCATCATAAAAAAAAATTTCTACTCTGTGTAAGATTAACAATAAAATATTCCCCAATACATCAGGAGTGTGTCATATGTATGTGCACTGTTATGGACTAAACATGTTTGAATAATATCAATAGTTAGAGAAGAAATTAATTTTCGAAATCGTTGCTGAAATAAGTATAATTTTTTTGAGTTTGTTGGTTTATAAAAAGTTTGCGTTACGTTGCGTTACGGTCGCAATGGTTTAATATGTAACTATAGGTAGTAGAGAAACTGGTAAAATTTTCAGCGCCAACTTCGGCCAACTTTGGGATTTATAAGGATTTAAACCTTTCGCTACGGTGCGAGTGGCGAGGGCGGATGACCTTAGGGAGGAACTATTAGTTAAGAAAAATCCTCCTATAGGTCTCTAAGGGAGTGGGGCTGGCTTAGAATTAAAATAAAATAAATCACTCGTTATTTTCAATTAATTCTAAAATACTAAATAAAATAAAATAATTTTAATTCTAAAATACTAATTTTTTTTTTTTTTTATTTTGTATTTTAAATAATCAAATAAACTACGACTACAAGTAGGTTGTTTGAAGTTGCATAGTTTGCTTATAGTGTATGGTGATCCTTTGCACCAGAGCTCTCATCCATGAAAATTGATTGATTGCAGCTCTTTGTATAGGTTCCCTGTCAGAAGAGGCTCATGGAGAGTAGGAACAAATTTTATAAGCAGTAAAGGGAACATCATTCCAGGAAGATATCTCGAGTCGCAACAAATGAAGATGTTTTCTACCAATTATTTGTAACAAGCGACCCATATATTACGGATTTGAGACCAGTATACAAGTACAAAAAGAAAAAAGAGCTAACCGAGGAAGCATACAATTTATTTAAACAAGATTAAATAATTATATCCTATTTTTATTATAGTACATAAAATGTTAAATAAAAAAATTAATATATAATATAATATTCAAATTTTTATTTTCCACGTCAAATTTTAACTTGATCTGATGCTCTGATTTCGTTGATATAGATTTCATTAGATCCGGCACCTCAAAAAATCAATACATGGGTGGTTGCAGGCCGCTAACAAAGTAATTATAATAGATATTAGGTTTTTTCCTATTTTCAGCTTTTTTGGAGGCACCCCTGTGTGCCGCACAGTGGGGCAAAAAGGCACAGGGGAAAATTCTATATCACTTGGTTTTTCGAAAGGTTTGTCTTTTCGAAATGCAAAGTTTCATTCGATTTAGGAAGAAAAAATAGATTGGGGTTGAAAATTGTGAATAAAAATTCGAAAATTATTCTATTTCTCTCTATAATAATATTTTAAGTTAATTAAATAATAATAATAATACTTTTATTTGTCTTTAGGGATGAACCATATACAAATGGAGTTAGCCATACATTTTATAACAATATAATAGCGTTAAATAAATGTAACAATAATAGCAATAATAAGTAAATAATTTAAATTGGCATGAGATTAACTATTTGGTAATTTTAATAAATAAACTAAACTTACAATTAGAATTATAGACCTTAAACAAACAATATATACGCATTATAAACAACATTAACAAAAACCTACATATGAATATATAAATTAATACATGCATGTACGTAAACATGAAATCGCTAATAAATAAATAAATTAATTCATCATAAACATCTTAAAATCTTCTGTGACAAAATATCGTATGGTTTATGAATTATTCATTAATCACAAAGGATCTCAAAAGAAGGCATCTAGAAAATTAATAATATATTTTACATAGTGAGTCCTTAGCTACTTTATCCAACCTACTTTATCTTGTATTTACTTTATCCCACTCGCTGTGTTGTTTGTTGAATGAAAAATGGAGAATGATGATGACATATAACAAACTATTGTTGATGAATTTTTTTCATTAATAGAAAAGTATAATTAGATAAGTAGAATACAATTAAAGATTGTTTGAAATAAAGGAGAAGGTAGAACAGAAGGTAGGCCCCCCACCACGGACAAGGAGTATATAATCACATGCGCGATATCATATATCACATTCACCCCTAGAGCAATGAAGGTAAGGATTCCTCATTCAGATCACTATGTTTGAAACCCCTTTGTAATTGCTACACATTCATTTCTAACTAGTATACTTAATTTCCTGTTTTTCGCAGAACCTCTAAAGGAGTGGTAAATCTAAATTGCATCAGTAGTTAACCAATGCATAACCATGCCATTTTAGAACCAGATTCAGTTCATATGACACATTAGTTATTGTTATTAACTATTAAATTAACGATCACATTAACTTGAGTCTTGGATGTATGCACGGTTGAAAATTTCAATAAAACAAAATAATAATAAAACATTTAACGAATTTTTTTTTTAAGGTTGCCTGCGCTATAGTGTGTTTCAGCGCATTAATGCACCAGGCCTTGTCTGGTAAGTGCCCTTAGAAGAAAACAATGATTGGGATGAATTTGTTTTTGTTTTAATAATAAAACTTTTTATTCACTTATTTTTTGGTTTTTAGGCTGGAGTAGTGGAAGCTCTTCTGGAGGTGGCGGTGGCTGGAAGAGCGGCGGTGGAAGCGGTGGTGGAGGCGGTGGAGGTGGAGGTGGCAGCCAAGTGGCACTTCAGCCAGCCATCATAAAGATCATTCTCTTGGGAGGAGGCGGTGGTAACGGCGGTGGAGGTGGTAAGAACGGAGGCGGATGGTCAAGTGGAGGGTCTGGTGGAGGAAGTAGTGGATGGTCTAGTGGAGGATCTAGTGGAGGTAGCAGTGGATGGCCAAGTGGAGGATCTAGTGGAGGCAGCAGTGGATGGCCAAGTGGAGGAAGCAGTGGTGGCAGCAGTGGATGGCCAAGTGGAGGTAGCAGTGGAGGAAGTAGTGGGTGGTCTAGTGGAGGATCTAGTGGAGGCAGCAGTGGATGGCCAAGTGGAGGATCTAGTGGAGGCAGCAGTGGATGGCCAAGTGGAGGAAGCAGTGGTGGCAGCAGTGGATGGCCAAGTGGAGGTAGCAGTGGAGGAAGTAGTGGGTGGTCTAGTGGAGGATCTAGTGGAGGCAGCAGTGGATGGCCAAGTGGAGGAAGCAGTGGTGGCAGCAGTGGATGGCCAAGTGGAGGCAGCAGTGGATGGCCAAGTGGAGGAAGCAGTGTTGGCTGGTCAAGTGGAGGACGTAGTGGAGGAGGTATAAATGTTACTTGAATATTGGGTTTGGTTCATGAAACTGTTATTTATATTGATCATCAATGTAATAATGATCTTTATTTCAAATTTCCGTCATAATATTTTTTTTTCTTACAAGTTCCTTTATCAGATGAATATATTATGTATTCTTCCAATTATACCAAAGTCAACTAATTTTAATACATAATAATTTATGATTGATGAAACTTAACTTATGATTTCAGGCGACTGGTGGTGATTCTTTGGAATAACTGAATACCAGAAAAGACCCCGTCCGTATCATCATTAAGAAACAATTTACCCAAGATCAAAAACATATATGTGCTGTGTCGTTCACTGAGTTCTGTATAAAATACTGATAAATTATAAAAAAATATACCATCTTACAACAGTTATATTGTTGTTGTTTTTTCTTCTTTATCTTCCGGGTCCTTTTTATTTTGGAGGAGTCACTCTGATCACACTTCTTGGTCTCTTGCTAATACGTTATTTCATGCAAGGGTTTTCCTGTTTCCAGTCATAACTGTTGGATGTTTAATAAGAACTTCTTTGCCAGCCGGCCTCTGGCCTGGTATTGTGACAAAACCAAATTGTATCACTATTATACATATGATAGTAGATTATATTACCTCTTTATTATATGGGGTATATAATCAGATACACAATAAGATATCAAATAATTATATTTTTAATCAGATAGGTATATCATTGACACGAACATTTTTGGCTTGCTAAGCTACAGGCCCTTTAGCGACTTAATCACTACTACTTTTTGTACACCCAACATTTAAAATCGACGTAATTAATAAATTAGTATCAGACGAATGCTGAAGCCTAAAATGACCAACTTAACTTACTCATCAAATTGTATTATTATCGCTAGTGAGCGGACAGGTGCGAATAGAAATATGAAGAGAAAAGAAAATCTATTAAGGACTCACCGCTAGAAGGAAAGGTTGAATTTTTTTTTTCATTTATTATTCTTGCTAAAAACTTTTGAGTGTTCTTACCTTTCACTCGTAGTTTAAAGTTTAGTAGTATGCACTTGTAAATCTACTTGCTGATAAGGCGAAGGAAAGCTTCAGCGATGACGAAGATTCCGGTTCCTTTGAAAGCATTGCAGTACGTGATGTGCTGCAGTTTCCTATTCATATCCATACAGTTTGGTATATTTTTCACCGATTATTAGATTTGTCGCTCATACAACTTATGAATACATTATGAAGTATACCATATTTAATTGTGCTGCCACATATAAACTTCCCATTATTTGAAAAATAGAATTGTTTGGAAGGTTATCATGAGAATTAGTAATCTCCAAATTAGTTTAAGTAAGTAGTCCAATTATGCATCTCGGCAGAACCAAATCCTACTGAATAACTTATCTTTCGGACCATGATTTACATATATCGTATTCTATCCTGTCAAACCAAAAACGCAAGTGGCCCTTTTCTTTGGAATTTCGTAGTAAAACTGAATAAGTAAAAGACTCTCCTCCAGAAGGAAATGTTGTAGTTGAAACGATAATTGTTTTTCATTTATTATTCCTACAAAACACTGTTTTTATTTAAAGAAGATTTGAGTGTTCTTACCTTCCACCCGCAGTTGAAAGTTCAGTAGCGCGTACTAGTAAATGTACTTATTGATAAGGCGAAGGAAAGCTTCAGTGATGACAGAAGATTCCGATTCCTTCGAAAGCATTGCAGTACGTGATGTGCTGCAGTTACCTATTAATATCCATACATTTTGGTATAAGTATAGTACAGTTATAATTATACCATATTATAATTATAACTGTTATTATTTAAAGATAATCGATTGGAGTGTTCCTACCTTCCACTCTCGGTTGGTGCATGACAATTTACGATGGAATTGTGCAAGAATTTCCCTTAAGCCTGATGTAGCATAGACGTGGTCTAGATGGCGCAAAATGTCTTACAAGTTGCCTGGCTCTTTTCCTGACAAGAAATCCAGATCCAAAAGTATGATGGGTTTCATGTCAGCTTTAGTAAGTATGGTGTGCTGATTCATTTCTTGTATTACTTTTCGCAGCCAGCGGATTTCCTGGATTCCTATTATGCCTGCTTTGTATGAGTCCAGTTGTGTAAGGAGATAATGTAGAGCTCCTAGTCGATCATTTATTAAAATATTCTAGTATGCTATACGCAGATCTTTTAGGCGGTTCCCGGGTCGTATCTGAGGCAATCCGGCTTCTTCTATTTGAGTATATGTGACAGTGAGAGTAGTCAGCCCTGGACCCCCGAGTTAGGGTGAAGGGACTGCCTCCTCAAAGCTCCTGGACTCGGTCCCCCACCGGAAGGTGACCCTGGGGTATGTACTGCTGATGACCTTTGTCTTTAGTATGGGGGCGATTGCAGTGTGATGTATTAGTGCGAGTGTACTGTTTCCCCAACCTAGAGGGCCAGTGCCTGTCTGCGGTGCTATGACAGGGCGCTGGGGGCTGCCATTTCCCTTCCCCCACCACAAAAACATCAAATCAGGAATGATTATTTTTTTATTATGATTCTGGGCCATGGACGTTAAACTGGCTAGTCGCATTTTTAAGTGAATTCATGATGTGATTTTTCTGGTCCTATCGAACAAACTCAGGCAATTCAACGATGTACCTACTCACCGATAGTACTGATGAGGTCCTTAACTGGGATGGCGGTAAACGCAGCAATGAAATCAGATATTGCTGTTTTTGGTCGTGAGAGACAGTAATTCATTTTGCAGACATTAGTAGTTTTAGCAAATTACATGTTTAGGTATTCTGCTCGAAAATTTTCTCGCCTGCCTTTCAAGAATCGAATATATCCTGTGAGGGATTGTCCAGGAGCAATATGATATTTCTGAGTTTTCCTTCCTTTCTTTTTTTTTGGCTGACCTTTAGGCTGATGATATTTTTTTGCGGATTCTTCCAGTCCTCGCCTTTTTGGCTATACGGGGTGTTTGTTTAATTTTTAAAGTTATAGAAATTGTATTAGAATAAAAAACAAAACAATACTGAAAAACATATGTTAAAATTGTAAGTAATTCAGTTTAAAATAAAGGCTTGTTGAAGACGGTCATAAAAGGTTATTTTTTCTTATTCGCTCTAATTAACCAGAGGTAGAGCGAACATTGGTCAAACCGGGCCGGATGATGAGCGAAAAAGAAAACGAAAACGTGCGTCAGTTGAGGAGCAGGAAAATCCCGCTTTCAGATCCCAGGGTGAGGGAAGAAGATGCCAGCCATGGACCACCTAGCGTGGTAAGTCAATGTAGAAAAGAGAGAGGCTCAGCTACATCAGGGACCGGACCACGGCGAAGAGAACACGGCATGGGTACTTCAGCCCCTTCGGTAAGAGACGAGGAAAGGCAGGGAAAGTCTACTTCTCGAACGCATGTAAGTAGAAATTCTCACAGGTCAGAAGATATTAAATCAGTCATCGAAGAGATGGAAGCTGTTATAAGATATCAACAGCAGCTGAGAGAGTTGGAGCGCCAGGCAGAACAGAGGGAGATGGAGTTGCAGCGCCAGGCAGAACAGAGGGAGTTGGAGCGAAGGAAAGAGGAACTGAGGCAGCTACACGAGCTTCAGAAGCTCCGAAGAGACCTGAAACGAGGTAGTCAGTCTGGTAAGTCTGTGGTAAGCTCATCATCATATTCCTATATTAGCAGAGCTAATTCACCCGATCATAGAACCGCATCATGGGTGGAAAATCAAAATAAATTTTTGGGGGATAATTCTAAAAATAAATTTAGTATTTCAAAAGACCAGGTGCAAAAAATTAATTCTTCTGTTATTTCAGGGGCGGTTAAAAATGTTGAAAATAATTTATCATATGGTAGTATGTGTCAAGATCAATGTCATAACCTTCCCATTCATAGCGAAATTAAAAATAATATTACACCAGCTGGTTGGGATGCCTATTTTGCTCGAAAAGCAACGAGTAAATCGCTTGCTTATTTTAACACGTTGAGCGCCAGGGAAAAGATGATGTACTTTTGCCTGGGGCCAAAGCAATTTTTCCTAATTTATAACTTTAATATGATTTGAATGATACAAAAATTGCAAAAGAAATAAATAAAAAGTTTAATTTTGGCAATTAAACAATAATTTTGTGAGCGGTACGTATGTACCGCCCGGCCCCAGGGTAAAGCCCGCTACCTATAGTAGTACGGGGGCTGCCCGGTTATGACCGCGACGTCAACCCTTGTCCCCTTAAAATATGTTATTTTAATAAATAAGATATTTTGTTTTGTAAAAAAATAAATAAAATTAATTTATTTTATTTATTTATTTATTTATACCCCCCAAATTAAAAAAAAAAAAAAAAAAAAAAAAAAAAAAAAAAAAAAAAAAAAAACATTTGGGCCAATTGCATTGGCGAATTGTTCGGGGCCGGAGCGGTCCAATATGCCTTGAAATCACGCTCGGCAGGCGGTCCCCTGGCCCAGAACAATCTTTTAGCTGGCGGGAGCGGGCGGTACCTGGGGACCGCCTCGGCCCCAGCCAATAGTCCAACAGCGGTACGATCGTACCGCTTGGCGCTCAACGTGTTAATGGGGACCCCGCCGAATGGTTAAATTTTATTTCAGCCTACAAGAGAACTTTAGCAAGTTGTAATTATACTGACGAGGAAATTGTAACGAGATTAGGAAAAGCTTTGACGGGTAAGGCTAGAGAGTCGGTTAAATCTTTGCTGGGAGTGCCTAATGCATCAAGCGAAATTATTAGAATGCTTGAGTTACAATTCGGCAGGCCTGTAGTAATAGTTAACACTCTCATAGAGAAGGTTCACAAATTTCCTAAATTAACGGATGAAAATACACAAGGCATTATCGATTTTTGTGTTAAAGTAAATAACCTAGTTGTTGCTATCGAATGTCTTGAATATGATATGTATCTTTCAAATCCTCAGTTAGTTCAGGAAATAGTAGACAAATTGAGTCCGGGACTCAAACTACAATGGGGAGAATACGCGGCTATAGGTCTTGGGGGTGTCGCAGATTTACGTGATATTAATAAATGGCTTTACAGCAAAGCTTTAGGTGCGGCCCACGTTACAACATCTGTTAGTGTAAATAATTTTAGAAACAATAAGGTTAGTGATAATCGTCAGGTTCATGTTGTGAACGAGGTTAAAGGTAACTTAGCAACGGAGTGTTACTTCTGTAAAGGTAACCATCTTATCAAAACCTGTCCAAAAATTAAATCTATGTCCGTTAGCGATCGTTTGGCTTGGGTTAAGGAAAATAATTTGTATTTTTGTTGCTTTAAAAAGCATAGGGTCTCCAAATGCAAATTCCGTAGAAAGTGTGATGTAGATGGGTGTGTAGAATATCACAAGTTATTACACTTAGGTAAAACCGCGAGAATCAATACAGTATTAGAAAATGAGGCAAATATTGTGGCACATAGCTCGAATAAAATATCTAAAGTTCTGCTGAAAATTCTTCCGGTTTACGTAAGAGGACCTAATGATGAGGTTAAGGTTTCAGCCCTCTTAGATGAAGGGGCTGACTGCAGTTTGATTGATAGGGATTTGGCTTTAGGTTTGGGTCTAAAAGGTGTAAGGGCACCACTGTGCATCCAATGGATTCGAGATGATGTTCGTAAGGACGAAAACTCGGAAATAGTTACTCTTTCGGTGCGTGGTGTAGGCTTAAAGAGTAAAAAGTGTAAATTGAATGGAGTACGTACGGTTGGTGGGCTTTCCTTACCAAGGCAATCGGTTAGTAGGGAGGAGCTATCAATCATATGGCCGAATGTAAAAAATATTCCACTACACGATAACGAAGATGCTCCCAAGTTATTGATCGGGCAGGACAATTGGTCGGTCTTGGAATCTTTGCGGGTCGTAAAACAGTCGTGGAACGGATTAGCTCTAAGTGAAACCAGGCTAGGTTGGGTGTTACATAGCCGAAAAGGAATATCTGAATTATGCGAAACAGTACGTCCATTACACATATGCCAAGTAGAGATTTCGGACGAATCTTTACATCGAATAGTTAAAGAACATTTTTCATTAGATTTTTTGGAAAATTCTAATCGGGAAAATTCCTTTTCAGCCGCTGAAAAGCGAGCCATAAATATTTTAGACAAAACCACCAACTTCAATGAAGGCAGTTGGGAAGTAGGGTTATTGTGGAAAACTGACAATACAAAATTAGTGGATAGTCGACAAACTGCCCTTAGTAGACTTTATTGTGTAGAAAAGAAAATGGAAGAGATGCTGATTTCGCTGAGCAATATAATGAAAAAATAACGCAATATATTAATAAAGGTTACGCTCGCAAATTATCAAGTTGTGAATTGGAAATACGGTCGGATAAAATTTGGTACTTGCCACATTTAGCTGTTTTCAACCCTAACAAACCCGGGAAAATCAGAGTAGTTTTTGATGCGTCGGCTAAAACTCATGGGATTAGTTTAAATAGCCAATTGCTCAAGGGTCCTGATCTCTATAATTCGATCCCGTAAATCCTACTGCGATTTAGAAAAGGCAAAATTGGGTTTGCTTGCCGGCTCAACGATTTCTCTGGAGGGGGGGGGGAGATAGAAATAAACCTCCCGACGAATTCGTAATGCGGGTCATGCTATTTGCTCACCTTTTCAAGCGCAAGAAATTAAAAATAGAAACGCCTCTCGATTTATTGATTCCCATCCGAAAGCCGTACATGCCATTCATAATGATCACTATATGGACGATTACTTAGGGTCAGCGGATTCAGAAGCTGAGGCAATCGATATAATTAAAGATATTATAATGATTCATCGTAGTGGTGGTTTTGAAATGGTCAACTGGGTTTCCAATGCTCCTAGGGTCTTACAGGAAATTCATTCAAATTTTGTGAATTCCATAGATAACCTTTTCGACTCTAATCATTCCGAAAAAGTATTAGGACTTCGTTGGAACCCTTCCAAAGATGTTTTTGTATTCAAATTTAATAGTCATACAGTCGCAGAAGAAATTCTAACCTGTCGTAGAGCGCCTACAAAGCGGGAATTTTTAAGAATCGTCATGACAATCTTTGACCCCTTAGGATTTCTCGGTTGGTTAGTTATCACCGCGAAAATTATCTTGCAAGATATTTGGCGAGGGCAGGGTGGGATGAAAGGCTGGATGACACTCTTAGCGCTAGGTGGGATAATTGGCTAAAAAGCCTTTTACAGATTCATAATATAGAGATCCCTAGGTGCTACACACCACTGATTCCTCAGGCATCCTTAGAATTGCACATTTTTTGTGATGCTAGTGCTAGTGCTAGTGACAGGGCTTACGCGGCGATTGCTTAGATTAGGGTAGTAGCGGATAACCAAGTAGTAATTTCATTTGTAACTGCAAAAGCTCGTGTAGCCCCACTAAAACAAATATCAGTCCCACGATTTGAACTTCGGTCTTGGGCTGCCGCTTACTAAAATTTATCCGTAAAAGTTCTCTTTTATTTCATAAAATTTATTTTTGGAGCGATTCGAAAACAGTTCTACACTGGATTAGACACAGTGAGGCTAGGTATCGTATGTACGTAGCCCACAGATTGAGTGAAATAATAGAAAATTCGGAGGTCAGTCAGTGGAGGTGGGTTCCCAGTCAGGAAAATCCTGCAGATGAAGGTACTAAGGGAGAATTTAAAATGTCATCCCGTTGGCTTGAGGGGCCCAAATTCCTATGGTTTGGTGAGGAAAAATGGCCTAAGAGTAGGGATGATAGCTCTGATAATATAGAAATAGATTGTTTAATTAGTTGATAATAGAAATTTAATTGTCATATGTTACATTTTTTTTACTTCCTAGAACATTACTTTCTTTGAAAATAATTATTTCGAAAACTATGAGTATAAGTGTGTGCACACTTCACATCATTGGTAAGGAGCAAGTGACCATGCCATTTGCAACCAGAAACATAAGAAAAAACGACTTTGAAATTAAAAAAAAAAAAGAGCCAAATGCCACCATAATTTTAGAATCATGCATATAAAGAATACTACTCCAAGTAATAGCCTATTTTACATTATTAAAATGTATTTACTTTTCTAAAAAGTGGGGTCACCTGTGGTGTTGTGGTTAGCATGGCAACCTACAATACTAAAGATCGCGGGTTCAATTCCAGCGGTGGCCCTAGGATTTTTTAATGGGAGTAAAAAATCCTTAGCTATGCGGTCCCTCGGATAGGACGTAAAATGGAGGTCCCGAGCCTGTACGATGTCAGGTACTCGTTAAAGATCCCTATCCTAATTATACCTGGATAGGCAAAATTTAGGACTCCCACTGTAGCATCGTCCGATTAGCCTTAGTGGCATAAAAATGGACGTTAAACAAACAAACAACTTTTCTAAAAGTTGGTATTAAGGTGGACCACAGCAAAGTGTTTGAGCGTTTAGGTAGCAATTGGAATGAAATACCAATAAAATAGGAAAAGGAAGGAAAAACCACTACACTTTTGAGAATTTTTTGTAACCTTTTCTTGATTTATTCGTTAATGAAAATTAAGAATAAATACAAAGATTTGTATTACTATTTGTCTGTGGAATATAATAATGGAACAATATGAACAAAAACCCCACTTACATAACACAATACAAAATCTTCACTGACAGTTTTTAAATTTTACATATATACAACACTATTCCAATTATAGCCTATTTTAAGTTATTAAAATGTATTTACTTTTCTAAAAGTTAGTATTAGGGTGGACCACAGCAAAGTGTTTGAGCGATTATGTACCAATTGGAATGAAATATAAATAAAAAAGGAAAGGAAGGAAAAATACCTACACTTTTGAAATTTTTTTGTAACCTTCTCTTGATTTATTCTTTAATGAAAATTAACCCTTAACTACTCACCTGAATCAATATTACTTATCTACTCCCCTCGGGTCAATATGACCCGGGACAAAAAAAAGAAATTAAACAACCTTTAATTATATTAGTTTTAAACAACAGGAGAAGGCTTGAAAATATATATAATTATTTATGTATACAATAAATGAAAGTATTAAAATATGAATAACATGTTGAATCATAGGTCTGAAGTGAAGTACTAAAATAAAGGAACTCCTTTACATTACTATTATTAACATAATTTCTTTTGATTTAAATCCAAAAATTTTTCTACGAATGAACAACCTTTGTAGTTATTTATTTATTTATTTATTTATTTATAACAAAATGGGCTTTTCAACCACTTGGGTCATTTTAGCCCCCATACAACATTTGCAAAAGAAAAGAGAAGTACAATTATAAATACAATAATAACAAAAAAAATTATGGGTGACAATAAGGAATGAAAACAATAAAGTAGGTAGTATCGCTATGAGAATTTAGGTGTTGTTTGGGAAGAGAATAAAGGATAATATGATAGATGAATAAGTTGGGAAGAGAATAAAGGATAATATTATAGATGAATTATAGTGAAAAACAAAAGGACAATGGAAGATAATAAAGAAGAAAGTGTATATAAATGTGTATACCTTTGCAGTTAAAACAGATAAGAAATGAGTGATTTTATACAAATTTAGTTCCCGCATCGGACACAAAAAAATGGCTCACACAACTACTCACCTAGGTCAAAATATCGATTTAGATAAAATAAACACCTCCCTTATTTTTCAGACACTGCCAAGATTTAACTGGAGCCAAAACAAAGGATATGTCAAAGTTTGGTGATCATTCAATGCCAAAAAGGTGTAAATAGGATGAAATGAAACTTGGTACGGGTCAATATGACCCAACGTGAGTAGTTAAGGGTTAAGAATAAATACAAAGATTTATATTACTATTTGTCTTTGGAATATAATAATAGAACAATATGAACAAATAACTGCACTTACAGAACACAATACAAAATCTTTACTGACATTTTTTAAATTTTACATATATACAACACTTTCTTCTGTTTCCAATTATTCCTATTTTAATTCCAATAATAGCCTATTTTAAGTTATTAAAATGTGTATACTTTTCTAAAAGTTGATATCAGGGTGGACCAAAGCAAAGTGTTTGAGCGTTTAGGTAGCAATTGAAATGAATTATAAATAAAAAAGGAAAAGGAAGGAAAAACACCTACACTTTTGAGAATTTGTTGTAACTTTTTCTTGATTTATTCTTTAATGAAAACTAACAATAAATACAAAGATTTGTATTACTATTTGTCTGCAGAATATAATAATGGAACAATATGAACAAATAACTGCACTTACATAACACAACACAAAATTATTGTAACCATGTGCTTGTAAACAAAAAGGTTATGAAATCGACATATGAAGCCATCTTAATAAATCGAAACACGATATACTGTATTTGCAATAATTCGCTATATTTTTTTGGTCACTATTCAAATTAAAAACTATCCTATCTCTTAAGTTGGCCAAAACTATAAACATTGAGCCAAATTTCATTAAAATCGGTTGAGTAGTTTCTGAGTTATAGAAAGACTCGAGATCTCTCGGGGAATCGGGAAACGAGATTTTTATATATATAAGGATCATTAACAAAAATAAGCATTAACCCTGTTTCATTATGCAGACATTAGTAGTTTTAGCAAATGACATGTTTGGGTTTCCGCTTTAAATTTTTGTCGCCTCTCTTTCAAGAATCGGACAATCCTGTGGGGGGTTGTCTAGGAGCAGTATGATATTTCTGAGTTTTCCTTCCTTTCTTTCTTTTGGGCTAACTTTTTTTTTTATTATTTATTATTATTTTTTTTTTTTTTGGAGAGCTATTCTCTATCTTCTCGACAGGAGATCGAGCTGCTGGAGCAGTCGCTAGGCCAGCCCTACTTATTACGGCCTGTGGGGTTATGTCTCCACTTTAGCTAGTGAGGTGACACAAACCCTTACTATTATCTGGAAATGGATGGTATGTAAAATGGTAAAAATGGTTAGGCTGGCTTACTTAACTGGCTTACCACGGAAAGCTGATTGGAGTTTTTAGCTGTCTATGCGTTTGTCGACCGCCAGCGGAAGTTAGAGCTTTAGATAGCGGTGCAGCTTGCTCGTACTAAGTTGCTGGTCGATGTCCTATCCACAGCGTTGGAGTATGAAGCGGGTAATGAGGCTTCTCACTAAAGAACACCGACAGCAGCTAAAGAAAACAGGAATCGATGGTCCTCAACAACTTGGAAGCTGGTTTTGTACATTCTAGGAGGAGACCAGTACGGTGTTAGGGCTGCGGAGAGCTCGGACACGTTAGGAGTACCTGCAAGAAGCGGACCGCTTTGTCGGTGTGAAGTTGGAAAATCGCTAACTATTGAGATTTCTTGAGTTCCTGATAGTTTAAATTGTAAAAATCGGACATTCAGGTACAAAAAAAAATACTGATAGTTAAGCTAGTATAAAGTGATTGCCAACTTCCCGCTTCACCCATCCTTTTCTAAAATAAAATATTTTTGGGAGGCAAACCGACTAGGTGTAAGATTTATACCTTCTTAAGAGTTCTACGATAATTTCAAATCGACAAAATAAAATTTTAAAAGAAAAATTCTCATCGTAATAATTTTTAGGAAATAAATTGAAATAGAAACCGAAAATGTAAACATCCAGGCTACCTAAGCTAAGCCTTTTTAAATTCGAAACAGTATATAGTTGGTATGGCAACACACCAAATAATATTATGATCCTGTAAAGTTTAAATAAAATAATAATTCGATTTCGATTGAGCGCTCACTTTCCAATCATGCTATTTTTTGTAAAATTAAAATACATTTTATATAGCTAAAGATACATCTAAACAGCCTTTGATGAAATACATTTACTTCATTTTATATACTAGTGGTTAAATCTTATTAACATGATTTGGTCTTGAAGGAAAAGTTTGACATCTTCCCTCATTAATACGTTGAAAGAATATATGATTAAATAGCAATTAATGTAAACACTGGATTTCTGAGATATCGATCAACAAGTTGGTAACATTTATTTTGTTTCGAAATACACCAAATGAAAAGTAGTTTCCTCAAAATTAAGTGGACCTGAAAAAGATTTTCAACCTGAAAAAGATTGATATCAGCTTATTTTAATAATTGCGACTCCCCTCTCTTTTAAAATTATGATCCGACTAATCCATAATTTATGAAAATTAATAAAGCATACATCGAAGTTTTACTTATAGAGGAATTACTAGGCACTAGGAACAATTTTCATTAATGTTATTAGGATATCATCAAAAGTCGGTTTTCTTTTTCTAAAAAAATATATTTATTTAGAGAAATATACATTTTATACAAAGTGAAAATAATTTGTCTGACTGCTCCATTTTAAACAGCATTTGTCTGACTGCTCCAAGAAGCCATTGGACACTATTCAAGCAGGAATCAGAGACATTTCAGCAAATAACGCTAAATTAACACCAGTCGTCTGAAAAAAAAATTGATGAGAATATACGTAAATGGTGTTGATTATTAAAGATGACAAAGAAATAAAATATAATTAAAACTGATAAGCGTAGAAGATAATTAACATGAAAAAAATAATTTCTATTTGAAATAGAAAATAAATTCAAATATGTACTGATTACCCTTCTAGGAATAAGGACTATTAGCCCTTATATGCTAGGATAGGTCGGATCCGACCAAAGTAAATTTTTTTTTTTACGCGCCAAGCCTAACAGAGTGAGCGCTGAAACCTGTCCTTCAAGGGCACCTACTCATCAGTCGTAATTACAACTAATTGGTAACGAACGGTCCCACACTTATCCCGCATTTCGTCGGATCCGATCCAACCGTAGTGGAAAAGTTTTAGGTTCGATTCAACCTCACTGTAGTACTTTATGCTCTAATAATCTTTTCCTTAACCTCTTATAATTATTTTTTCTTTTACAGAATTTTCCATTGCGTGAGTAAAAAATATTACGAAATCATAAATTTTCGGTTTTAGAAAATTGGCAATATTTTTTTTTTTTTTCAACCGTTGAAGACCATAATGATGAGGGTGGTGTCGCATCAGACAACTCTAACAGTGTACCTATATATGTAAAAAAAAAAAAAAAAAAAAAAAAAAAAATAAAACACCGTCGGCGAATGCGTTATTGTTACACATATTATATTACTTATATATTACATTACATTACCTGATATCACCTTGATAAACATCCTGGTGAAATGGCACGTCTAAAAGGAGCCGTATTCCAACAGTCTACGTTTCTCAAAGATATAGCCATTGCGTTAACTAAGCATGGAGCAGACTCGATAATGAACATCTTCCGAGAAATCCAAAAGCGATGATAGGAAAAAGAAAACCGTAAGAAATCTTTGTCATCGACAGGAAAGGAAACTCATATTGTACTAGCTGGGAAAAATCGATCTGTGGGAATTTGCCCGGATTGTTCCTCGACCACGATGAAGAAAACGCGTGATGTACGATTATATTTTTTTCCATGTTAGTTCTGGTCACTTCTTAACCTTTTTTGATTTTTTTAATTATGTTTTTAGAGTAGCATTTTGATATTCAAGTGGTATACCTATAAAGCCTACATTAACCAGAAATTAGGCTTAAAATTTTATACGTTTGTTTCATTATTAAAAAAAAAACTGTATTTGATAGAATTGCTGTTCATTTTCTTTTATACTTTCTTTAGTTCTACATTAGTATCCTTTCTCTATGTTTCAATTCATTTTTTTTGTGAAAAAAGGACACAAAAATAGGAAAGGTCGGAGGATCCGACCCAACAGTATGTATGTATACATCTGAAACCAACGTATAGAGGAGGTTTAATTTATAGATATCAGTTTACTCCAGTAGTAAGGAAATTTACAATTAGAAAACTAATCACTGAGCAAATTGCAACAACAAACTTGAACAAATCATAAAAGTAAATAAGTGTGATGTAAAATATTTAAAATGAAGAAAATATATAAAGGTGAGAAAACTTTGTTCCTTTCATCTTGGTGCCTAATTGTTTAGTAGGTAAGCATCATCTTAGACATCTGATACAAATAGGGACATCTGCGTATTTGTAGAACCATTTTTTATACGTTTTCATGTGGTTTAGATACAAGTTGTAATAAAACCCAAATAAGCGAGTTTAAGCAGCCTCTACCTTCTTCATTAGATCATATACTGGATTACTTTTCGAACTTATTGTATATTATATGGTAAACTCGGGTCGGACTTAATTATATATTTTATTAGTCCTTATTTAGTTTATATTGATAACTATTAGACCTTTGAAGACAAGGGGTCTAACTAAGTGACTAATAATTCTTCTTTCCCTCGAAAACCTATCAACGATAACCTTAAGCTGATAACATTTATGCTACTATAATAACCGAGAACGAAATATGTTTCCGAAATTGGATAAAATTGTAAAAATTTAATAAATACTCCATTGCTTAATTAATTATTTGACTATTCAGGGTGTTGACAAATCCAACAAAGAAAATATCTTAAAAATCGGTTTAGCAGCTTTTGGCTTGTGTACCTACCCCGACTTTGTTTTGTATATCTACAATAGGTGATAAAAAGCCTAAATCTAAAAATGTTAAAACTGAAAGTGAAAGTCAAAGACCTGATTTTATTAGAAAAAATATACTTAAAAATCCACATAAAAATATTTTTTCAAACTTTCACTCCGATTTATTTATTGAATTCTTTTGTTGCCCCTACGATGCAGGCAACATCTATTATCGGTTTTAAATAGTCTAGTATTTGTCACAGTTTTCTCGTCGTCCCTAAGAATTTCCTTCAATGAACCTTTTGAAGCCACATTGATTTTATGTTTCCCGAGAACTTTGCAGTCTATTACAATGTGGGGTATTGTTATTTCTACATTACATATCTCGCATGTTGGAGGTGTGAGAGCTTTTAATATTAATATGCGTATGTTCTCAAGTGTGGGGGACACACATTCTTATCCAACAGAGGACGTTTTCTTCGCTAAGTGATTCTTTAATCACTCCGATTTAATTAAAATGGGAAAAATTTCTCTTATACCCTGGGTGCACATATGTAATATAATAAATATTAGTGTCATTCCTAATGACCGCACTCCCGACTATTTCCACGGTCAACCATTTTCTACCATTACATTGTAGCTTTACTTCCAAAATTATTATACCTTTACTTCCAAATTCCTGAGTATTCATAATACTTAGTTAACTTACTTCCACCTCCTCCGCTACTGCCTCCATCCAACCATCCACCTCCACCATTTCCTCCACTTGACCATCCACCGCCTCCATTGCCTCCATCCGACCATCCACCGCCGCCACCTCCACCTCCATTGCCTCCACTCGGCCCACCTCCGCCACCACCTCCCCCAAGGGTTATTATCTTTATGATCGCAGGTTGGATAATTGCTTGACCTCCTCCACCACCACCATTTTTTCCGCCACCACCTCCATTAGACCAACCGCTGCTGCCTCCGGAACTCCATCCTAAAGATCATCAATATGTATCGTAAAGATTATATTAATTGCTATAATGTTTTTTCAAACTCTATATTCATAAGACTGCACTTACCTGAGAGGGATTGATGCACAAGTGCGCTGAAACACACTGCTACAAATATAAACTGTAAAAGAAGCCAAATAAATATTAATATTCTATATATCTTCGTTGCGGATATTTGACTATCCAAGTTGAATTGTATTTAAGATTAAACCGGTTAGTTTTATGTATATATATATATATACATACACACACACAAAATAACATAATTCTTTATTCTTAAGTTTCACGTCAAATTGTATTCTACAATAGCTGAAACAACTAATAAAAATAAAAATGATAATTCTTTAGATTCCTTCTTATGGTATTTCTAAGATAAAGGTAATGATTTCTTCAAAAAATGATAAACATAATAATATTTCCGTTTATTCCCTTTTTAAATTTAAAGAGAAATCTTGAATTCAATTCAAACATGAAAGTAAGGAATATCAAGGATCGGCTCTGAATTGAATATTATTCAAGAAATTTTTGAAATTAGTACAAATTGAATTTATTTATTTCTACGTAGAATTAAGTATATTCAAAGCTCTCAGAATAATGAAGCCATAGATCGAAAAGCCCTAAAAACTTTTGCAATCAATGGCAAAATTTCAAGAAGAAAATGTAGAACTTACCTTCATCTCCGTGGTGAATCTTGTGCTTGAGGTTCGGGGTGACGGACAATATATACATCGATCTTCGGTGGCGGTGGGGGGCGTGAAAATCTTTCCTCCATTCTCAGATTATTTCTAAAATCATTTTCTTCTTACTATAGAAGAAATATGATATTCCATACAATTATTTTTTTCGCTTCATTTCAAGATTTAAAATCTAATAGTATTCAAAAAGATACAATTGTATAATTGTGTATTAATCACGGTTAATCGCTTGAATTCATTTAATTGGGTCCTATGTGAGTGCGATTCCCAATAAAGTATTCCCAATAATTGAATATAAAAGATAACCAATAAGTCCTAACATAAGGGAGCCCCATTCATTCGTAAAATAAATAACCCTCGAATAATTGGAGATCATTGAAACAAATGCGTTATCAAACTTGTGCACGATTTTCTGAAACATATTACTGAAAGAAATATATTTTTACTTCCACTTTACTACATTTGAAAAAATATACAGAGAGATATAAAATATATAAAGTAGAGAAAATATTGCGATCTTGAAAAATTTCGACTTCCGGTTTTCAACGGAAATGCAAGTTTTGGGATCCCCTGAGTCCAAATGGCCAACACCCGCGAAATGATCTGTTTGTGTCAGCGTGTGTGTGTACAGACTAGCTCAAAAACGACGAACCACCAAAGTGAAATTTGGTATTTGATGTTGGTATATTTGTAAACTATGAATATTGTATACCATAAATTTGGTATATACCCGTGATATGTAAGCACGAGTTTCGTTAAAATCAAATTAACAGAGGGGTACTTACTTTATTTCCTAAATTTGTTTACACTTTTACGTTTTTGCGATTTCTCGAAAACGGCTCTAACGATATTGATTAACCCCGTCATGTTTGATGATAATCCAGTGTTCTCAAGTATTTTTCAAAGTCATTTTCAGGAATACATTTTATACATACAAAAATATGAGGTTTTTCCTAAAAAGCACCAACAACTGTTACGCATTTGCAGTACTTTACTAACGGCCCATTGTTCTTAAGGCGTAATGAGCTTGCGAACGAGTTATTTACGTGTTTTAAGGCATGTTTGAACAAACCTATTTAATGGAATCATTTGTTTCCATGATACCTAAATTAAGTTTCCATAACGACTAGGATTGAGAAATAATATTAAACGCCATGATGAATTATGTTTTCCATTGTCACATTTTCAAGTATACAAATAAAAACTATTTGATTAGTTCTTTAGTGGGTGAATGCTCAAAATATTTGAAGCTTTTTCTCTTTAGACATGGTACGATATAATCTTTAATATTTATATTTTAGTTTGAAACTTTAGCCCCATGATGGATTTCTGAATGAAATATAAGGCGGTTTTTTGGAAAAGCATTAGAGACTAAAATTCCAAGTTCCAATTTTATAATAATTTTATAAAACTAGAGCAGCGATAGGTTCGGTTATCTCAATCTGCGCAAAATCTAAATTGCAATCTTGGGATAGCAAAATAAAAATTAATAATGCAATTGCAATGAGCGTATTACATTACAATGTACAATTATGGGGGTTAAGATATACTGATTATCTAGAAAGGGTAAATTTAAATTTTTTCAAACGTTTATTCTCCTTAAACAAAAACATGCCCTTTTGGTTAACGCGATTAGAATTCAGAATCCCTCACTGCTCGGTGGCAATTTTGAAATTGGCTCTCAATTGGGTCCTAAAAATTTTAAAAATGAGTAACCAAAGACTTCCTAAAATTTGCTTTAAAGAATTGAGGAAAATACATATAAAGGGCAATTCGGAACTAAAGTTTAATTGGGTGAGTCAGCTGTGCTCTTTGTTATCTTTAGTAAATAAACAAGGTATTCTGGAGTTAGAGGACGCATGCGAATTCCTGTTAGAGATGAATGAAACGTTAAGCATATTTAAAAGTTATACGGAAGAGCGCGATAAACAAAGATTGACTAGCCCTACAAGGTACAGTCCGCTATACCCCGATATGTACATAGACAGGGATCAGGCCCAGCCGTACATTGCTCTAGATGCCCCCTTCCCTATGACCAAAACACTAGCACAATTAAGACTATCCGGTAATTACATTATAAAATTGACGTTTAATAATATTTATTATTACTTCAAGCCGAAGGAAACCTGCACTATTTGCAACTTAAGAGAGCTAGAAGATGTTTTTCATATTTTGGTCCGGTGCCCGATTTACTCTGCTTTCCGCCATCACTATCTGCCCTACTCAATCGGTTTAAACAGGTCGAATTATGTCGAATTGCTCAAAATCGAGAACATTCAATCCCTCAAAAATCTCTTTTGTTACATTAGGCAATGTTGTAGACTGTAATCATTCATTGTTAATGAATAACCGCTAATTAAGATCGAACATCTATTTTTAATTTTATATGTTATTAATTGTTAATATTTATATTTGTTAATGTTATTAAAATATTAAATTAATTATAGATACTTTGATTTATATTTAGGAAAAAGGTTTTTAGGTCTATAATATTTATATAGTTATCTATTGTTTATATTAAGTCTATATTTAATGCTTTTTTGTCAAGTATATATTTTAATAATGTATTTAATGTGTAATTATATTTTTAAATTGCTATGTGGAGATGATGTTGCCACATCTTGTTATGTTCTATATTATCGCTTAAATATTATTGTTGTTCAATATTGTTGTTAGCTCTAATACGTCTTGCTTGGCCAACTCTATTTGTATGGGGTATTCCCCAAAAACAAATAAAGGAAATATCTATCTATCTATCTAAGTTCCAATTTTATGTGAACCCCATCTATCGATCCCCATTCAGTATATATTTACAAAAAAAAATATTAAAAAAACTCGACTATTGATGAAATTAGGAATGCTTTGTCATTAAAAAAATAAATTAATAATAATAAATAGAAAATTAGTGAAGAATTAAAGTTTTTCAATAATATATAATAATCTATACTACAGGAGAAAAAACTAAAAAAAGTTAATAAATGTGGATAATCTATTTTATGCGAATTTCCTTAATTAACACAATTATAAAACACGTCGATTTCTACTCCAAGTAGCTGAAAGTTGTGTTTTGCGCGAATCGCACCCGATTGTTTTTATTTCATTTTTATTAATTTATAGATTTGCTTCGGAAACTCCGTCAGAAAGGGCAGCTATCGTCTGTGGTGGGGTCATCTTCCCCATTGTCACCTTGTAGGGTATACCCCAAGAATTCTTGATAGACTCTTCCACGATGAATTCATCCCAGGACCTACGTTTCAGTGAACGCACTTCTTATCGGTACACCTTGGCCTTAAACTCATTCCTCAGCGCGCCTCTCGTCACATCTGCACTTCTGGTACAATCGCCGGGCCCTGTAGAGCTCTCTCTTAAGCTCTAGTTAATCCCAGCGTCCACCATGGGACAGGTCGAGCCCTCGCTTTCCGATGGTGAAGAGAGTTTTCTGCAGCGTGACCCTGGATGCTCTGTTGTCCAAGTCATTTGTAGTTTCCGATTCTTCCTCTTCCCAATCCTGATCGGCAAGTTCTCCCTCCAGCATACATCGGAAAGCACTCCAGTCGGTTCTGCGGGTTATATAACCCTCATCTTTACCGTGGGAACCCCTTGAACCTTGCACTATACTAAATATCAGGTCTTTGTGGTCAGAACTCGTTTCTGATTTAAGGGTCCAATCGACAATTTATCTTGTGAGGGTCGGTGATGTTAGCGTGAGGTCAATCCAACTGTCACCCATGCCACCAATAAACGTGGAGATGGTAGAGATGTCATTTACTACCACTAATTGACTCCTCGCAAGCTATGCCTATGACTAGTTAACTATGACTCCTCCTAGCTAGTTAATCTAGCTCGCAAGGACATAGTCGGTCGTGGTAGTCAAGGGAGGAGGGGGGAAGCCCGACCCCCCGCTCCCCCACCATTACACCACATAATAAAGACTTTTTGAATATTTAACTTTGCGAGAGGTAATTAGCTAGAGAAAAAAACAAAGTAATTAGATAATGAAAATTTGCGAGAGCTAACTAGAGTGCGAGGGCGACGAGTTGGCGATAGTGGTGGTTCCTGGTGCAGTCGGAGAAAACCCTCCCACCCTCCCTAATCTATAGTCTTACCTAATAAAGATTTTTGGACTAATTAACTATGCGATAGGTATTTCGTCACGAAAAAAAGCCGTATTAATTACGGTTTAAAAATTTAAGTTCGCGAGAACTAACTAGAGCTCCCATGGACATAGTCAGTCGTGGTAGTCAAGGAGGAGAGGGAAAGCCCCACTTCCCACTACACCACATAGTAAAGACTTTTTGAATATTTACCTTTGCGAGAGGTAATTTGCTAGTTGGCGATAGTGGTGGTT
Organism: Aelia acuminata; assembly: GCA_911387785.2. Taxonomy (NCBI): domain Eukaryota; kingdom Metazoa; phylum Arthropoda; class Insecta; order Hemiptera; family Pentatomidae; genus Aelia; species Aelia acuminata. The sequence continues at coordinate 100,440,845 of OU426978.1, forward strand.
CCTAAGTTTGTTACACTTTTAAAACAGCTCTTTTTCAACAGAATTCAGAAAACGTCGCATGGCGTGACCTTGATGAAATCGATCGTTGGAAAAGTAGTCATTAAACAACATCATTGGATAGAAGTCCCACCAAAAAAGGGCAGCCATAAAATTGATTGATATCATAAAGACTACCCCGCAAGGATAGAAGCAACAGGGTTTGGGACTCATTTTATGGTTAATTTATTATTACGAAGGATATTATTATTCTCGATACTACAATACTGATTTAATTCAAAAATATTTTTTGGTTTTGTCCATTATGTTCGTAATTCCTTTCGATGAATTTTTGACTAAACTTATTACCGAAGTACTATGTATTATATCCTTTGTAATAAAACATTATACAGAAAATAAATTGCTAAACACGGTTGCGAATTGTATCAGTAACACGTTACTTCCATTTTGCGCCGCCTCCGAAAAGTTTGTGTTGTATTGAACATAGTATTTAATCTTAATTTATATATTTTTATTAATTATTATTTATATTATTATATTTTAATTTAATAATTTTTATAAACAATTAGTGTGTATTTGTACAAATTAAAATAAAATTATTCGTCTTATTGCATTTTCAACTTTTTATACCATTTTCAATTTTGCCGTGTATTCATAAATATCAGAAGGTAATTATTTCATACTTTTCAGTACATTTATTTTTACTGGTTCCTAAGTTTCGAAGTCGGTTTAATTTTTTTTTATAAAATGTTTTTTTCCAACCATTCGATTCTATTTAAATCTTATTTATTTACTAATGTCTTATATCTTCTATCAATCAATAAATTCACAGTTAAATTTTACTTAAGGTCTATAGCTGTAATTATAAAAAAAAAATCTTTTTCATAGCTAAAAAAACAGTGAAGAAACCTACCTTCCTCCGATAGCAACCTCCATGCACCCCCGTTCTACGTCACTGTTATCCAGTTTCACAGTTCCTCGTTAATCCTCATTGGCCACACACTCTGCCCTCCCCGATTTTGGTTTCCCAAGTAGGCGATGACTAAGAAGTGCTCGGTCAGAATTTTCTTACCAGGTAACTAATTCGTTAGCCAATCTGGCAAGATGTCCTTCCAACCTGAGCCTTTTAATCTTGATGAAACGGAGGATTTCTCGTTTATAATATAAATCACAAAGCTCCCGATCGCATCTCCACCCCTATCAATTCTTTTCAAATATACCCGCTAAGTAGGCGAAGATGATCGCCTTTTATAATGAAACACCCATTTGATCATAAAACTTATATTAATTAAAAACCCCATATTAATTGGCCGAAAAATTGTGATTCAAACCGCCCTTCCAGAACTCCTTTTTCCGGAACGCCTTCAAGCACTTCTAGCATTTCCAGTAAATTTTTACGTATTATTAGGTCTTTAATATATTTTCATGGTTTGTTTCTACTTATGGTAATAATACCTTTTAATACTCGCAATAATTTACATATGTGAATATGAAAGATAAAATTTTAGATAGAAGGCAACAAAAATCTTTCATTAGAAAAACCATTTCAGAAAATACCAACAAAAAAAGGTTTTGGCAATGAGTCATTGCCTTGTAAAATTTTAGGCTCCTAATTCCTTATCCTAAAAAGATTAAAAGAGGCTATAAATCGAACTTTTCTTGAGAATGAACTTCTTCGAAAGTAGAAATGTTTTGGAAATGACTTAAATACCTGTATGCTTTAAACATTAATAAATAAATGAAAAGTAATCAAAAATGGCTTTTGTAAGATTATGATGCTCTTATGCCACAAAACTATTAATAAACATAAAATACTTTTTTTTAAACTATATTAATTTATCTCTAAAAGTCACGATGATATTCTAAACGAAAGCTTCACAGTTGTAGAAAAAGCATTCTGCTTGTTTGTTCTCTTTTTTATGTATTTTTTTTTTCCATTGTTACTTTTCCTTTCCACTGAAAACTTTCTGGAACTGTTATTTCTACGTTACAAGCAGTTGCAGGAATTATATGAAAGAACAAACGGTGAAAGGTTAAAAAATACTTTTAACATTTCTGATGAAACGCAGTTTTTGTCAACATACCGACAACATGTTACTTGCAAATCCCATGAGGGGATGAAACTTCACGCTATGATTGTTTCTATTTCTTTGAGTAACAATAAATTTCATCAAACCTTTCACCATTTATTTTTGTAGGGTCCTACTCTCTCTGAAAAAAAAAATGAATCTTAAAAACTTTTTTTTAATTTGAATTTCATTAGCTTTTACACCTTTTAAATTGGTTTGACCTCAGAAAAACTAGTCCAAAAATTAAGTATTCTACTGTTTAATTAGAAGATAAAAGATTCGACCCGGCCGTGGTTGAATCTTTTATATAACATATGTCATACCCTACAAGTGATGGTAGCTCCGGTAATGGAATTGCACAGGATTATCCTACTCAGATATTTAGATCAGGAATTAGTATTTTTCAGGATATTAATGGCAGCCAAGAAATGTTATCGATGGTCTATCAATTTCTAGAACTTACCCTTTCAACGTTTTAATTAACTATGATCACCTATTTTTACATAAATGTAGCATTTCCTTTGTAATGAAAGTAAATCTGAAATCTTTACCGTTGTATGTTCGTTAATTCGGATTTGATATTCTTCAGTTTTATGAGGCTCAACCAACTGAAGTCTGGAAATTTGTTCTTAAGATAAAGATTAGATATTAATATAGCAAGGTTTCCGGGTAAAACGAGTACAGAAGTCTTTGTGGGATTCCTATGAGACCGCTTCCCGGAACGAAAGGTACTCCTACCTATTGGTAGGGTTGCTGCCGATAGTTCAGGGAGGGTTTGTGTTATCCAAGTTACTTACCGTGGTGTTGACCTTTATTAAAACTCAAAATGTGAAAAAAAAAATATCATAAGCCCCTCAACTCTATCCTATTAAAATTGAGAACATCATTAATACTTTTATCACACAACAGGTATCCTGAGTACGAATCAATTTGTACAAATACTTTAATCAATTATGCATTGACATTATTGGTCGGTTTTGGATAAAATTCTCGGGACAATTGAATCATTATTACAATTGTCTAATATCCAAAATCATCAGGCAAATTTTATATCCGTTGGTTGTTACTTTGTGCAAAACTATAATAATAAATATTATATAAATAAAAACGTGAAAGTAATCGTTCTGCTTACTTCCTGCTAAGACTTCGGTTTTTGAAGTATCGACCATTTTGAAATACTAGACAACCTTCTTCCATCTGTTAAAATTAAAGATAAATCTTGCCAAGCATCTACCTGTCTAAGTAGTTATTTTTATGAATATTTTATCAAATCCGCTGATACTTCAAAAACCGAAGGCTAGCAATTACTATCCTGATTTATCGTTAGACTATGTGTAATAAAACTGTATTATAGATCCCAGGAGCGATGGATATTGCGGTGTCAAATGGAAGATACATTCTACTTAGCCCAAGTTGCAACTAACAGTAAATTTGTATGGCACAGACACTTATGCTGTTTTGATACCGATATTTGAATAATATTATTAACGTGTATATATTTTGTTATAGGTATATTTAAAATATGAGTTTGATTTTTTTTTTACTGCTGAAGCAGATATGGTCTTTTTATCAGGAAAATTATTGCTATTGCATCTGGACGATGATAGATTCTAGCGGTTAGCACTGCAGAAAAGAAAGCACTTAATTCAACTGCTTTGCAAATTTGGTTTCTTTCATCTTTATGCCAATATTGATGCCTGTCATATTTATGCATAGGTTAAGAGCAATATAGTTTAAACAGTTTATTAAGCTACGATTTATTGCTTTAATTTATAAAAATTACAAAATGACTTTTTGAATTTACAGTGTATTTTCAGTTAAGTGCTTGTAAGTTGTCACTGCTTCGTAGAAAGATTAAGGAGAACTTCTGTCAGTTTGTAGATCTATTACCAGCCACCTGAATAACAAATTGAAATAGTTACTTATCAATTTTCATTTAACCTTACAGTTTTTATTACTAGATAAGCAGGTATCGCTGATGAATTTATATATTTTTTCAAAAATAATATTATGGTAATGCACTTAGTAATAACCTATTATTCTGATTCGATTTGTATAAAACGTACTGTTGAATAAGGCTTATACCACATTAAAATTAAAAACCACCAATTAGTACCCTAAATTCCATTCTTGCAAATGTTGTATGTTGTCCCTTCAAGCTCCTTACATCAAAAATAATCAAATTACTAGAAATTTTCACTTACCTCCGCCACTTGACCAACCGCCTCCACCACTCTTCCACCCTCCGCCACCTCCACCTCCACCACTTGGCCAGCCTCCGCCACCTCCTCCACTCTTCCATCCACCGCCACCTCCACCACCGCCGCTTTTCCATCCTCCACCGCCTCCACCTCCACCGCTTTTCCATCCTCCGCCACCTCCACCTCCACCGCTTTTCCATCCTCCGCCACCTCCACCTCCACCGCTTTTCCATCCTCCGCCGCCTCCGCCACCACTTGGCCAGCCCCCACTACCTCCACCGCTCTGCCAACCTCCGCCTCCTCCGCCACCACCACTCTTCCAACCTCCGCCGCCTCCACCGCCACCCCCATTTCCACCTCCAAGTTTGATTATTTTTATGATAACTTGTTTTCCTCCTCCACCACCGCCTCCTCCTCCTCCGCTATTTTTCCAGCCCCCTCCTCCTCCTCCACCGCCACCAGACCAACCGCCTCCGCCTCCACTATTCCATCCTAACAAATAAATATATAAATGGTTTTTAAAGAAACCAATATACATAATGTCCATATATATGTATATATATATATATATATATATATATATATATATATATATATATATATATATTTATATATATATTCTTGCGCTTACCTGTCGATAAAGCCTCGTGCAAAATAATGCAGAAGCATAGTGTCGCGCAGATCAACTGCAACAGATCATAGTTTATCACATAAATTACACAATAAATTAAATCACAAAATTGCAAATCACGAGAGTGAATTATTTATATATTATAATATATACAGCAGGAGAAAAGACTGAAGATGAAACAATAAGTATTGAAGCCAGTGTCTTTGAGATGTTTATGGCATATACTTACCTGGGATCATACTATAACACTCAGAAATAAAAAAAAACAAAGAAGTAAACCGTCAAATAGTCTCAGCAAATAGGAGCTACTGCGGACTGCTGAAAATTATGAAATGTTATCTCATTGGTTGGAAAACCAATGCTTAATGGGTCCTCACTTATACGTCGCAAGCATGGACCCTATCCGAAGACCACGAATAGGAAATGTTCGAAGGAAAAGTTCGAACGGAAGATTCTTTGGACTGTGTTTAGGCCAGTGGAGAAATGATACCTAAGGAGAATTTAGCGAGAGTTCTTAAAATAAGTAGGTTTTTGCTGGGTGGAACTCTAGTTGGATGCCTATATGGAAGAGAGAGACATATATGAAGAAAAATATCCAGTAAAATTCTCTAAAAAAAAAACAAGATTAGCGAGTCGATTTAAGGCTGTGGTGGATGGATGGATTGATTCGATACATGTCCAAAAGTTCTTCCAATGCGCCGCCATCGGAGCCTAGAAATATTTCTTACATAACTTCATCAATTTTTCTTCGATTCAAGATGACTTCGATAAACCTTGCTTGTGCTTGGACATATTCCACATCTTGTACCAGATGGAATATGTCCATGTAGAGCAGATAAAAAACAAATAGCATATGAAATGTTTTTTGAATCCGTATCTGCTTGAAATGTAGTATGAAAAAGACCTATCTTATTTATTTAATCATATTGAATAATTCACCAAGCCTAAAGAAGTTGAGTAGAGACTCAAATTTTTTAAATATCCAAATTGTCATTATTACTATTTGACTTTAAATCAGACTAAGTATAGATTATTAGCTAAACTCAACATAAGAATGACCTCAATAATTCGAGCAAAGAATTTGAAAAGCAATGGTTCGATAATTTTTTTAAACCTCGCGAATTTTTATTACATCAGCAAGACTCGTTTTTTCATTTAGAAAGTATGATTTAAAAGATCAGATTAACTACTTAGGCGTTTTCATTCAATGTAATAAGGGGGAAAGAATCTGAAGTTATCAATTGAAAATGCACCATTTCATAAAAACATCATATTATTATTCGATCGAAGAAAGACTCAAAAATAACATAAATTCACTATAAAATAACAATAGCATAGCATAAAAGTTTCCTGAAAGGATTCAAACAACTGGATCTAGATGTCTTACCTTCATAGCTCGGGGTGAGTGTGCGTTTTGGTACAAGTATTGTGATTATATAGCTCCCTAGTTGTGGAGGGGGCTACATCTCAGTTATTGTGCACCCTCCGTTTCTCATTGAGTCCAAGGTTAACTAACACCTCAATATTTGCCAAATCACAACGCAAGACGTGCATCCTCAGATTACACATCTGAGTCCTATCTCGACTCCATAACCACAAAACGCGTGCCTTTAACGATATATGGTTTAAAATATTAACTGTTCTTTCACTGGCCGAAAAAAATTAAAAAAAAAAATGTTATTATTTTAATTACTTATTGGTAGTCAATTTTTGTAGATGCCATACGAACTTTTTTACAACATCTAGGTATTACATATTCTAGAAAGGTATTCTGATTTTATGCTACTATTAATATATATCTCTATATACATTGAAACATTAACCTAAGTTTGTTCAAATTCACTTGAGAAAATCATTAATTGAAAATAAAGTTCTAAAAATTCATACTAAAAGGTTTATCAATGTTATCAGGAAAAAAGGCAAAAAAAAAAACAGAAAAGAACGTGGTTTATTTTGAACAACTTAAACACAAATAACAACCCTACACTCACGCCACACAACACGCACACACAAGGAACATTTGGAACCTCACCATCAAGGATTATCCTGGAATTTGGCAAAAGTAAAAAATTGGTCAACACTAATCTGTTTATTTACTTAATTCTACCAAAACACAGTTAACGACGAGTTTCGAAATCGCTGAAGCTTGCCTAATTTAGTCTAGACATAGGACATGATTGAATTTAAAGCATTAAAAATACGTTCTTTGCCTATGATATATTAAATTGTACAAGTAAGATAAAAGAACATCTCTAAAATTTAGATTTCTGATGCAGCCTTCAATTTAAAAAATTTACGGATGCCTGAAGGAAGCAAGTAGAGTGCAACATTAATAGCAGGCAGGATATCGTCCTTGGTGACACGCAGAACGATGCAGAAAGCTTAATCAAGTTTTTTAAAAAAAAAATCTGTATACTTTCATCTTATTTACATAATCGCATTGTCCATAACTATTTAATTCTTCTCATAATTTATATAATTCTATTAAGATGTCATTAAGTGTTATAAAAACTGCCATGGTTATAATTGTCATGCTAATGACTTAGATTGATAGATAAATGACTTAGATGCATTTATTCAATAAATAAATAATAATAAAAGATCATTTTATTAAATACTGACATTTAAGTTGACCCTATTGTTCACCGATTCTATTAATATGTTTTGTATTTTATTGGTTAAATGGGGAATATACCTAGTTAATTTTCATTATAATTTTAAACTATTTATCTTTGTCGTCAATAATTTCTACTTTCTACTAATAATTTTAATGGTTACGTAGTAATTACCACCCTAAGTTTAGTGATCAGCTTAATTTTTCATATTGAAAATCCGTAATTTCGTCATTGTCAACTGTGATGCTCTTCTTTGGTTGCAAGATGAGGGAAAATCTCACATAATTTACTTTTCATAACATTCAAATATATTCTTTAAATTTTAATTAAATTTAAATTTTAAATTTTAAAGATTTTAAATCTTTAAATTTAAAAAGATATACAGCTGTGACACCTTATATCTTTCATATGAAACACCCCATTTACGGTCCACAGTGTTCCTAAATAGCTGTTTTGGCGAAAAAATTATGTAGCAAACGACATGTTATTTAGGAGTTACCCATTCTGAAGTATTATTTTTTTTTTTTTTATTCTTCTATACGTGGTTCTATTCGTTAACTATGAAATTCGTAAATGGGAGTAATTTAATTGATATGAGCCCAATTCAAAACAGATAGTGAAACATTTAACTCTGTCTGTAATAAAAAAAAACTCTGAGCAATAAAATTATTTTCAAAACTCTATAAAAGCTCTTGCTCAAAAGTTTTTTTTTTTTATTTGCGTTATCCCCTCTATCCTAGGGGTAGGTTAAGGGTCATTGGCGTCATATGGTGATTTAAATCCATTTGTAGAATTCTGTGCATTTATGAAACTTGAAAAGAGTGGTGACTCTTTCTTCTTTGTCTTTCATAACTTCCTTAATTGTCTGAGAAAGACCAACTTTTTTCCGGTACTTTTCGAATCGTGGGCAGTCTATCAGTAAGTAAGTAAGGATTGAAAGAGGCATATTATCACATTTATCACATGTCGGGGCATCCAGTCTCCTAAGTAGGTAGCTGTGAGTAAAATGGCAATATCCAATCCTCAGCCGGCATAGCATCACTTCCTCTTTTCTTGATATTCTGCAGCTTGTGATCCATTTCCTATAGTCGGTTTAAACCCGGGTTAGTTGGTGATTTTCTGTGGCCCAACTCTTCTCCCATTCTGCTAATTGCAATCTCTTTGTTTGGAGAATCCAGTCCCCCAGTGTAATTTTATTAACTTCTGTTCCGTCTTCGAGACAGTTTCTAAGTGGGCTAGATGGTCAGCTCTTTCATTACCTGAAATGCCACAGTAAGAAGGAACCCAGACGAAGACAATTGTTATGCCTTTATTTTTTATCGTCCACCATTCGTTAAGTATTTCTATGATTACTGAATTTCGCGGGTATGGACTATTTAGGGCTGCCAACACACTCCATGAATCCGATACTACAGCCCATTATTTTCTCTGGATTCCGCTATCAGATATAGAGCATTTAGGATGCCTATCGCTTCCCCTGTAAATGTCGTGCGCTCCCCTGGTAGATTAAAAAGGAGCTGACTGTGTTTACGACTCACAGCGCAGCCAACACTTTCGCCCTCTTTTGATGCATCGGTGTAAACTAACTCAAAATTGTTATATTTTTCCATTAATTTTAAAAAGGATGACTGAACTTCTTTAACCTTAAGCACTCCGGTTATGTACAGAATTTGAGAAAAATACTGGAGAGTATCGCAATACCAGTAATTTAACATTTACCGATTTCATTGAAATGAGGGTGCATCCTTATGTTTCCAGATACTTAGAATTCGAAAATATCAATTTAACGAAAATTAAACCTTTGTTGGCCAAAAACTCAAGTGAACTAATTTTAATCGGTTAACGTCAGGAATAATATAAGTTTGAGATTGCGGCAGTTCAACAAATAATATTATGATATTTTCACTTACAAGGAGAAGCTACGGACGTGGGGTCACCGATTACAATGAAACTTTTTTTCGAGTTTCTATATGCAAAAATATTAGATACATGTCCGAGGGTTCTTGCCAATGGGCCTTCTGATCCGAGAAAAAAAAAATTTTTAGGTACGAAAATTGCCAAAAATGCATCAACAAAGTTGCCGCTGCTCAAAGCTCCTTCAACCAATTTCAATGAAATTTTCAGGGATGTTAGAGTATTGAAAAATATTAGACACATGTATAGGGGATTGGCGAAATTTGCCTCTGGAAGCCCAGAATAAATCATTCAATATTGTGGTATATTCGTGCTCTCTGGGTAACGTTAAAAATCAATTCCATTACTTTGTAAATTGAATAAATTACGTTTTTCAGCTTTTTACGTCAAAAACTAAATATTTGTATTTAAATATTATTAAATATTTAACAGGAAATATTTTTCATGAAAAAGCATTTTTTGCTTTGACTGAAGGAAGAAAAATTTTCAACCAAAAAAAAAAAAAAAAAAATACTAGGTATTTGAAATATGTTCCAGTTTTTATGTAAAAAGCACAATTTCATAGTTACTTAAAAAAATATTTAAGATAATTTTGCGAAAAATTGAATTCGAAAGTTTGAATTTTGAATCTGAAAGTATTTCCATTGTTGTTTTCCCTTGCCCAAAGAATTAAGGAATTATTTTATGATTGAAAACGTTTGTTAAAAATTAAGAATATTAAATCTTTGGAAGACGACAACTGTTTTTATTGAATTAAGGGATTGCAGTTATAAACACAGTATGAACTTCTAAATACCAAAAACAGCATATTGTCAACCATGTGATGTTTATTTTTTTCGACAAGTAAAAAACTTCATTAAAAATATACGAAATTTCCCCTGAAATATTGAGTGATGGTCGTTCAGGAAATTAGTTCAAGGGAAGATGCTCGGAAAATTCATTCCTTAATTCACCACCAATTATTATCTCTATTATTTGTTGACATGGTAAAATATGCTTGGTTTGCATCCAAGTTAATTCCAATGAGAGCAATATTTGAAAAGGTCAATATGTTTTCCTGATGCATAACTGCAACTGCAAAGGTGTACCTTTTATTAAATGCTCACATTGCCGAAAAAACTTATGTTTTAGCTGTTTTTTTGATAAATATCACCCAAACGAGTGTGGGGTATAAACGCATATTTTTAATTTCCTAGTTAGTATTTTAGGATAATTTGGTATTTTATAATGTTTATGTAGTCCAGGAAAAGTCTGAAACATTTTCCTGACAAAAATATGTTTTTGGACAAAAAAGTTTTTAATTTTAATTTTTCAAAAATTTATCGCATTACATTTAAATATAGGTACTACTATTTTACGAGCATACATTTTTTGGTGACAATCTCTTCAATCCAAACAAGGAAGTTTTGTTATGAAAAATATTTCCTGTTAAATATTTATAATATTTAAATATAAATTTAGAAGATAAAAAAAAGAAAAAAAAACTTCCTCTCAAAATAATTTGTTTTTAAATATAAATATTTGGTTTTTGAAGTAAGAAGCTGAAAAAACGTAATTTATTCAATTTACAAAGTAATGGAATTGATTTTTAACGTTACCGAGAGCGCGAATATAACACAAAATTGAATGATTTATTCTGGGCTTCCAGAGGCTAATTTCGCCAATCCCCTATACACGTGTCTGATATTTTTCAATACTCTGACATGCCTGAAAATTTCATTGAAATTGGTTGAAGGAGCTTTGAGCAGCGGCAACTTTGTTGATGCAATTTTTGGCTATTTTCGTACATAAGAAATTTTTTTTCTCGGATCAGAAGGCCCATTGGCAAGAACCCTCGGACACGTATCTAATATTTTTGAATTTAGAAACTCGAAAAAAAGTTTCATTGTAATCGGTGACCCCACGTCCGTAGCCTCCCCTTGTTAGATAAATTTGAATAATTTGATATCCCGTCCCTAACAACATTAGTGTGTTGTCAGTGACGTATATGCATATTATTTCTAATTGGCTCGTCCCCCACTCAAAAAGTTAGACAAAAAAATATTATCAAAATTCAAGCCTCTAATATAATAATTCTCATTTCAATGAAATTGGTAAGTGTTTAATTGCTGGTAATGCGAGTGAACCCCCTACCCTCTCAAACCCAAATATAAACTTGATAATGTTCTTAAATTATAGCTAGAGGAAAACATAAACATGCACCCTTATTTGTATGAAATTGTTAAATGTTATATTACTGGTAATAGAACCCCCCTCCACCGTAATTTAATATTGTTCTTTGAATGTTCTCTGATTTCATTGTGATCGATAAAATTTATCATTGCTCTGGACAGTTTTATCAATGAATTTAAAAAAATAAAATTATTTTAATATTAGGAATTCCCCACCACCAAAATTCAAATGGGATATTAAAACAACAACAAGAAAAATAACCTGAATAACATGAAAAATGAACTGAATATCATTTAGATACATGTCGAAGAATTCCAATAGCGTAAATTTTGGAATTCTTCAAATTATTAATTTTCAAATAAAATTTTACCCAATGAAAATTTTACCAAACAACAACAACAAATGAAAATTTTACCCGCTGCCCAACCATCTACCAACATTTTTTAAATAGATATATTTTTCAAAGCAACACCACTGACTACATAAAGATAGACCCCCTCATGAAAGAAAACCGAAAGGTATGAATTTTTTATTCGGGAACCCCTTCCTCTCACGAAAATTCAAATTGGATATATCTTTCAAAATCAACACCCAAGACAATATAATGATAGAGAGATATGAGAATAACATGGAAATAATGTAAAAACATAAAACTTTTTTTATTAAAACTTATTTAAGTAAATGGTTTGTTAAAACTTTTATTATTTAGGTTTGAAAATAAAAGTTATGAAATAACTGTTTTGAAAGACCCTATTATAATAAAAGTAGAAGTTAAAGATATACTTTTATCGATTAACACATGTTAATAAAAGTTAAACTTTTACTTTTAAATGAAAAGAGTTAACTGTTTCATTCGGCCCCTGATAGATTGAATATAGATTTCTTAAAAGCAAATGTGATTCCTCAGAAACTTTATTCATTTAAAAATAAAAGTTTTTTCCTTCTGGATGAAAATCCAATCTGCGTTTAGATCTAGGCTCCTTGCGAAATTTAGTGATAAAGGGGTCTGACGTCACAAGGAGCATATGGAAAACATCTTCGTTTGTCGAAATTCTTGGATTTTTGCACATTTTCTTGATTTTTGCTAAGACGATAGTGGCGGTAATCTTTGTTGCGCGCCTCCTGTGCCTCTTCAGTCAACATCCTTATCGGCAATATCGCAGATGGTATTATTCTGCTTACGTGCATAAGAACCTCATGCACATTATTAGGCATACTATGCCATCTACATAAATTTACAAACTCAGTAGCGTATTCCCAAATTTTTATGGATCTACAGCAGCACCACTGTTGATTACTCCACCAGGATAACTCCAATGCGGTAAATAAGTTCTTCATTCACTCCAGTGATATTAGCTGTAGTAGGTGGATCCTGGAAAAATCGTTGTGAGTTATTTCCAACATTGGTTGTACCCATACCTTGCTTTTCCACGCCAACATTAAGTCCCAACATAGCTTTAAACTTCTTTTTGGTGTCATCCATTACTTGTTTAGTGTTATTCGTTCTTCTCCATTCTTGAAACGTTAATCTATAGGCAATTTTCAAAACACACTCCATAAATTTCATTCTGGCGTTTGGAGGGGATAGGCCGAGTTGAATTTCTTATTCGGATTCTGGTAGATTTCGTAATATTTCTAAATTGGTTCATCTGGGAAGGTTTAGCTTTGCATATTGAACAAATAGCCTGATAGAATAGGTTGATGTCTCAGTTAGAGACTGTGTGACTTTTCCATCGATCATTGAGAGAACCAATCCATGATAATTTTTTATTAAAACTTGTTAGTCATAAATTGTGGTTTAAGAATAAGGCAATATTGAGTTTCTCAAAGTTAAAATCGGATTTGTCTTTCCGGCCAAAGTGACTCCTTAATTTTAAAAATAGCCAACTCATGTGGAGACAAAGTAATTAAAACGTGGGCGTATTTAGCGCCTAGTGGCATGAAATTTATGTATTTTTTTTCAGGTGCTCGCATATAAATCGGAAAGTACAGATCACAATGTATTGCTTTCTCCGTACTCATAAAAGGCTATACTTTTGCGAATATAATCATATATTTTAATATTAAATGGGTTTATTGGTTCAGCCGGGGACTATGAGGGTATAAGTTTAGCAATCCGTGTATATGTGTATACCCACCGTGTAGTAATACACTGAGCTTAATATTAAGTAATACTACAGCTTAATACTAATAGGTTGTTAGCACTATCGATTAATAGTATGAGGATAACAATTAATGATCTATAAAACAATGATAATAATCGTAGCACATAATAAATATAATGTTGATAATAAATACAAAATATAATAATAATTAAAAATATATATTGTAACATTTATGTGGAACAATTTTCTAAAATTCGTTCAGTTGTTAAATTTATGTTGAATCTTCGACTGGTTGGTTGCTGTTTCTCATCTAAGAGGTGCGCACGGGTGAGCCCCATTCATAGGCGAGTTATGATAATCTGCTCTAGGCGGCTTCCTTGTATTTCTGGGAGAGGGTGGCTATCTCACAACAGCTTCTTTGTTTTATTAGTATCCGGAACCGTTGTCCAAAAATGGCACTAGGCTTCTTTATGTTGATTGAGGGTAGCTATTTGGAAGTCGTACGTCGCAATGTTGACTTTGGAAACTGGAAATAAGTTTTATGTAGCATTCCTTCGCATCTGTGTCAGCGTGTTCATTTACCGTTATTCCTTTATGAAATGGGACCCAAAGAAATTTTATACTTTGATTGGTTCCTAAAATTTTATGGATTATATAGCTTACTATGGGATACCTGGAACTGAAACTTTTGCATGGACTTTAAAGCTCGATGTTAATCGCTGATAATTAGAAAATTATTACTGTTGAATTCATTATATATGATAAGGGTTAGGGAAAGGTATATGGCGAATAGTTCGGAGGTGAATACGGAAAAGATGGATGGAAGACTGTATTGGATTATCTGCGTGGGTAGGACTACGGAATAACCAACACTTCCCAATTGTTCTGACTAGAGAGGCGACATTGATTTGATGGAGTAAAACCTATTGGTTATCAACGCCGTTAAATTTAGTTGGCTCATTTTTTCGCTTATTGCCATTGATAGATGAAATATCATCTTAATCGTCCATTTTAATTCACTTCAGCAATTGGAATTTTTTTTAATTACAAGTCAATATCTGATAATAATTCCTTTTTCAACCCACCTTTGTTTTGATAGCTATCGGAAGTCAAAATGGGCCGATATAGATCAATTTCAGCGTCTCCAGTGACAAATACTTTGGCATATGTTTACACTCAGAATTAAAATTAATAATTTATATTATCTTGTCACTCCATATTCAAAGCCGAATCCAGCAGCGTGGCCTCTTTTTTTAGATGTAAACATTTTCTGTCAGCAGATATCTGACTGATGAAATGAAAGTTATAACATATATCTATGTTCTTCTGATTGAATCTGATGATTTTTTATCTTATTCGTCATTGTCGTGGGCTGTCATCAGTAACGATTTTTCTTACATAACATATATTTTGGTTTATAGTACTCATTAATTGACAAAAATGTATAACCCTGATTGTAATATAACGGAAGAAGAATTAAAATAACACGATTTTCAACCATTTGGTGTAAATGATAAACCAATAAAAAATACTTAAAAACTGTCACTGGGGTATGACGCCATTAGCGTGGACAGATGAATTATCGAATCGTACACCAACCAAAAGGAAATTAAGTGACCCAAAGAGAGAATTTCAATAATGTCAATACTGCGGAGTATGACTTCACTTCTTTTTATTACCTTCTGCACTATTTCGGACCATGCCGGGGTGTTCTTTCATCGAAAATGGAATTTTATGTTTATTGCCCTCATTCACGTTGCCCGAATTTTTCGTTGTTCTTTAAGAATTTACGGCTAAAAAATATTTTTTTCTTTTTCCCCTTAACTCGCTCTATCAAATTATGACATTCGTTCTTTCGTAAATCATATAGTTTTTAAAAGAAAAATTTGTAAATGTCATTTTTTGGCCTGTTGTGGCCAATTATTTGTCCATGACAATCACTATTGTAAGGTAACATAATGAAAGAATATAAAACAGCTTTTGAATAATGAACATTGCTGCACCATACCAGGAGGGGAAGAAAAAAAAGATAAAAAAATTTAACTTACAGGATGTAAAATATTTACAAAAATGTGTCTCTTCGACTAAAATAAACTAAGCGATTCTAGTTTTTGCTGATTTGAACCTATCAATGTACTGGTGATTTAAAAAAGAAGGATACATTTTTGTGTATTAGTCACGAAAATATAAATCAGTTAATGAAATAATTAAACTAATTGGATTCATCAAAGATTCGGATACTTATTCATTAATAATTATAATCTATATTTATTAATAATAATCTAAATTTCAAGCAATAACCTTGAACTGTTATTATGCTAGATGTGCTGTGGACGGGTTCAAATACAAACATTTTTTTTTTTTTAACCACACTGAAAAATTTCAAAAATAAAATGCAAAACTTTCGCGTAGAATAAGAATCACCCATTTAATTCAAAACTTCATTAATATTCTTTCACCATTAGATGAAGAATTTCATCCTGCTTCCAGCAATATATATTGAATAGGTAAATCGGGGGCAGATTTTTGCTTAAATTATATTTCGATGCCTTTTTTATTTCTGGACAAAATATGATTTTATGTTTAAGAATCTTTTTCCCGTAATGAAAAATTAATATGGCAATTGTTATGATATCCTCCGATTCTGCATTAAACTAAACAATAAATGGAATTGAGACAGTTTTACAATTAGTCATTGACTTACGTAACTGAAATCATTGCCGTGGCAATGAAATTTTAAATTAAATTATCTGAATTTCAAGCAATGATCATGAACTGCTATTATGCTAGATTTTGTGGGTGGGTCCAAATACATGTACTTCTTTTTTTTTCTTTTTTAACCACACTGAAAAATTTCGAAAATAGAAAGTAAAACTTGCTCGTAGTTTGAGAATCACCCATATACTATCAAATATATAGTAAGGGGAAGTATTACGATCGAGAAAAATTTCGACTTAAGGTTTTCAACGGAAATACATGTTTTGGGTTCCTCTGAGTCCAAATAACCAATTCCCGCACAATTGTCTGTGTGTGTGTGTGAACAGACTAGTTCAAAAACTATAAACCGTACAAACCTGAAATAGGGTATTTGGTTTATGTATATGCCAGCGATGTGACGGCAAAAAGATTTTATCAATATTGGTCAAGTGGAGGGAACACTAAATGAATTTTGTCTCATTTTT
The DNA here is from genome assembly GCA_911387785.2 of Aelia acuminata. NCBI lineage: Eukaryota > Metazoa > Arthropoda > Insecta > Hemiptera > Pentatomidae > Aelia > Aelia acuminata. The sequence goes on from OU426978.1 coordinate 100,457,731, forward strand.
AGGTTTTAATTTTTTTTAAAAACGGCTCTAACGATTTTGATCAAACTTGTCAAGTTTAATTTAAAAATCTGGTGCATGCGCGCACCACAACCACAACCACAACACACAACTTTCACTTACCAACTTACTTAGATTAGAAATTAATGCGTTTTGTTAATGCCACTTCTCAAAGTTACACATTTTTCCACAATCATTTCTTATTTTTGTTTTCATTTGCTATACAAAAAACACTAATTTCTTTTATTATTAAATAAAAGTTTTTACTTATGATAATTCGGCAATGCAAGCATTATACACCAAGTCGTCTGATTTTATAATTCTCTATACACTTGTTGAAAATTTCATTTAGTTACCATGAAACAAATAATTTTCATTAAATGAACAGAACGGCTTTAATTATAAACAATGGTCTGTCATTAAAGGCATACTACGCATGCGTGGGCTCAACGTGTTTTATGAGTTGACTGAATATTTTTTTTTTTTCTCCTCTATATATTTACTTGGTTATTATCATATCTCATATTTAGCCGTTCCTTATTTTTAGGCGTAACGAGAGACAGTTAATTTCTCCATATAAACAAAAACAAAGGTACTTTATAGACAAAAAAACAAAAAAAAACAGTCCCCTCAGAACATTTTAATAATGATAAAGCTTGCCTGATATTACAGAACACTTAATTTTCATTAAACATGACGAATTTGATCAAAATCGTTAAAGCCGTTTTTAAATAAATAAAAAAAAACACGTGAAAATGATACAAAATATATGGAGTAAAGTCCTCCCTCCGGTTGATCAATTTTGATAAAATTTTTACAGTCATATCTCGGGCATATACAAACATTAAATACCCAGTTTGATCAAAAATTTTAAAGCCGTTTTGGAGTAAATAAAAAAAACACGAGAAAATGATATAAAATTTATTAGGCAAAGTGCCCCCTCCGGTTGATCAATTTTGATGAAATTTTTACAGTCATATCTCGGGCATATTAATACATCAAATACTCAGTTTAATCAAAATCGTTAGATCCGTTTTTGACCCCCTCCCTTTGACCAATTTCGATGAAATTTTTGCTTTCACATCGCGGGCATATACATACACTAAATACTAAATTTCAGGTTAGCACGGTTTATAGTTTTTTAGCTAGTCTGTTCACTCACATACACACACACAAAGACCATTTCGCGGGACTTGGTTATTTCGACTAAGGGGACCCCAAAACGTGTATTTCCGTTGAAAACCGGAAGTCGAAATTTTTCACGATCGCAATACTTCCACTTACTATATATTTCACATAAAGGTAAGTGAAAGTAAAAAATTACAACAATTCATAAAACACATGCAATCGCAATACCCCTATATGACAAACAATTGTTTATAATTAAAGAAGTTCTGTTCATGGGAAAGAGTTTTCACCATGTTTTGAATCATTCATATTTAATGGATATTTTTTGTTTCCATGTTAACTACATAGAGAATTATAAAATCAGACGCGATAGAGTATTAAAAGTATTGATTAAAGTATTGAAGTAAAAACTTTCATTTAACAATAAAAAATTCAGTGTACTTTAGAGAGCTAATACAGTGGCGTTTACATATTTATCAAAACACTTCAATTTCTAATCTAGGTAAGTTGGTAAGTGAAAGTTGAGTGTTGCGCGCATCGCACCAGATTTTTTATTATATTTTCAAACATCATTAAAATCATAATTTTATGTTTCGGATCAGCTTTTTGAACGGAATCACAGACCGCTTCACCCAATTTCCAAACGCTTTCTATATAGGTATGAAACTTCCAAATGAAAGCTTCGCTTTAAGAAAGTTCAATAAATCTGAACGTACACAGAAAACAAACCAACCCTGGCATCTGGTACAAAAGTAATTAATAATAACAACCTAGAGCCAATACTTGATATGTATACTTTAGATATGATTTTTCTATTATGCGCTGTTTGTGAAAAATTGTGGGACCATGCTAACAAGGTTTCTGTGGAAGTAAGACAACTTATGACAAATTGCATGTAACTCTTTTTATAATTAAATTGAAATTTATGCTTAAAAAACGAAAACATATTTTCCGAGGAATAATTATTCCCCCCCCCCCCCCCGCATGTCACCTTACTAGAATGTCCAAATTACCACCCTCGCTTTATAAATAAAAGAGGCCAACAACTGTAGTATCATATTATTAATATTAAATATTTAAAGAATTTCAGCAAAGATTGGTAATCTATTCTCTAATTTAAAGTAGGCTATTATTCGGAATGATATTTTGGGGTAAATTTCTGCAGAATATACTTATTTACTTATCGAAAAGTTGATACTTTTACATAATATAATATTTACACTTCTACTGCACAGGAAGGAGCGATGTGTATACTATTTTATTTGTATTTTTTGGATTCCATTTTATTCCAATTATTAGCTAAACCCTGAAACGCTTATCTGTGGCTCACACTAATATCAACTTTTAGATAAGTAAATCAATGTTGTAACGAGTTTTTTTCGCTTCGATTACGTCCGTCTGGAGTCGCGAAGAGATCATTTGAGCCCTTTTTGCGCAAGGCGGCTGTTTGCGCGGGTAGTTTGAATTTAAAATAGTTATGGTGTCGCTACCTATGGTACCCACCATATTGGCCATTCCCGTAAGAACTGTGGTACCGTTCCTTCTTTTTTTTCAGTTAATTTCTATGTTTGGCGAAGAAGTGTCCATTATTTTATTATTTTTTATTTTGAGGATCTCAGCGGTAAGCCTCCTGAGTTAAATTATTATTGTATTATTTTAATTTTAATTTTAAACTAATTATTTCAAAATGATTTTTAGTTGGTGTCTGAAATATGTCTCGACTATGATTTTAAGTTGGTGTCTGAAATATGATATTACATTTGGTGTTTGAACTATGATATTAATTAACATCTCAACTATTAAATTACATTGGTATCTGGATATTTTGGTGTTTTCCTGTAAGAACCTCTGGACCAAAACCAATAAACCATGTCACACAAATTAATGGCGCCCGAACAGGGACTAAGGAAAACTCCAAGATAAGTGTCGTCTTGAAGATTTATTAATTAATAGCTTTATTAATATAAAATTAATATTAAGCAAATTTATCTAATTCATAGTACGAGAGAGTACAAGTTATATTGTTTGAGCACTTTGTTTAAATTGAGAGTATTAGTTTATACTTACGTTTGAGCTAAATCAATAACAATAACAAGAACGAAGTTAAAGCTATGTTTAACTTACGATACTTTTGTTATTTACTGATTTCCCTTTCAATATCGTAAGAATATTATTTTCAACGAAATAACATTTTCGAAGAAAGACAATTACTTAAATTTTCTTTAAAGATTTTATTGTTATTACGTAAGCCTTTTAACAAATATTTTTACAATTACTTATATCTTTTTAACAAAATATTTTTTTTTTTCCTTCATTGATTGAATGCTCAAAATATATTGTTCTAAGGAAAAATAATGTTTTCACAAACAGTATCGGAATTTAAATGTAGATTATTTTATTTGAATTGAATTTCAAAAGATAATTTCAAAACTTTCAAATTAAGATTTCATTTATCTTTATTAATTTACTTTAATTTGATAATTTGGATTCTATTATTTTTTAATAAGAATTGTTATTATAATAAGGAATTTAATTTTTGTCTTATAATTTTAAAAATAACTTTTGATAACAGAGATAAGTACTATTTTCTTTTATGTAAGAAATAGTTTTAGTTTTCTTTTTTAAAGACTCTAACTTATGAATTAAGATTTATTTTAATTAGAATTTAGGAATAGTTAATGTTTGTTTCATTAATTTATATCTTTTGTTTTAATTTAAAACTTTTGTTTTGGTAAGAAAAAAAAACTTCTGTTAAGGCACTAGTTTGATGCCTTCTTGGGTTTGTAAAGGAAGCTTACCCGAGTTCAATTTAATTTTTATTATCTTTTCTATTTAATATTCTGCATTTTTATACATATTTTTATTTTAATTGCCTGTTTAATTTAAACAGTTTAAAATTTCTCTTGTTATTATTTTTCAGAGTGCTAGTTTATATATTTATTTTAATTTTTTTTCTTGACATTTTGTTTCTTTTGCTACCATGGGTGTTCCCGACGTTTTAATATCAGAGCGGGAGGACATATTTGCCGCAGTCCAGAACATTTTCACCAAATCGAACTCTTTGACTGTCAATACCGTAGTAGATTTTAAACCAGTTTACGATAGGCTAGTCAATTATGAGTCGCGTTTTGAGAATATTCAGTCCAAAATACGGGAATATAATGCATCTGTGACGGATAAAAAGGACAAGATTGAAACCTCTGCAGTGCAAAACTCATTCAATGATTTAGTTGATACCACTAAAGCCAATTATTATAAATTGATAAAAGCGTGCAATCTCCTGAAAAGAAACCTGAGATTTTGCCTACCCCTATTTATCCTGTACCTCAGGAGCTACCGAAAATTGATTTACCGTTATTCTCGGGGAAATTGGAAGAATGGAGTGGATTTTATTCTCTTTTTGACTCTATGGTTCATAGAGAAAATTCTTTATCGACCATTAGGAAATTTCATTATTTACGAAGTAGCTTACGCGAGAAAGCTCTGCCCCTTATCTCAGGGTTCGCACTAGACGAGGCTAATTATTCCCTAGCTTATGATGCATTAGTCTCTAGATATCAAAATAAAAGGCGACTCGCCCGATTTTATATAAAGAGGGTGATGGATTTTACTCCCTTAAACAACTCTTCAGCTAGTAACTTGCAAAGATTTTTATCTGAGCATGAAAATAATTTTTCTGCGTTATCGGCTTTAGGTATTGAAGACATGGGGGATTTTATCAAACTTCATTTAGCCCTCACAAATTTAGACCCCGGGACTAGAAAAGCGTTCGAAGAACGAATAAAGTCAACTGAAATTCCTTCTTATAAGGACTTGATAAATTTTGTTACGGAACGATCTAGAGTCTTCGAGATGATGGCTCAAGAAGGCCGATCCAAAAAATCTAATGCAAAAGGGAAAACCCGATTTACAAATCCCACTACAACTAGACACTGCAATAACCCCATGGTCATCTCCTGTAGTCATGGTTCGCAAGGGATCGGGCTACCGTTTTTGTATAGATTTTCGTAAAGTAAATGAAGTTACTCGAAAAGATTCCTATCCCATGCCAAATATGACTTCTCTTTTGGACGGACTTCGACAAGCCAGATATCTGTCCAAATTCGACCTCAAGCAGGCATTTTTGCAAGTTCCACTAGCGGACGAATCCAGTAAAGACATTACTGCATTTACAGTTCCCGGAAGAGGGTTATTTAGATTTAAAGTTATGCCGTTTGGACAAACTAATTCACCTGCGACCTTTCAGAGGTTAGCAGATTCAATATTTGGGCCCGAACTCTACCCATACGTAGTAGTATTCCTTGACGATATTTTGGTTTGTACGCCAACCTTTGAATTGCATTTAGATATGCTTAAGGAAGTATTCCGTCGACTTAAAGCTTCAGGTTTGCGCATCAACCCCGAAAAATGTGAGTTTGGATGTAATGAAGTTAGGTACTTGGGATATCTAATTAATAGTGATGGCATGAGTGTTGATCCAGACAAGGTTAGTTCCGTAACTTCGATTCCTCCTCCTACTAATGTTGGGCAACTTAGAAGGTTCCTTGGAATGGCAGGATGGTATCGTCGTTTTATAAAAGATTTCTTTTCAGTTGTCTCTCCACTTACATCCTTGCTTAAACGTAAAGCTAAATGGGTATGGACAGAAGAGCAGGAAGCCTCTTTTAATGCTCTCAAGTCAGCTCTGACTGAAGCACCAATATTAGCCAGACCAGATTTTGAGCAGCCTTTTCAATTACAGACCGATGCCAGTGATACAGGTCTGGGAGCGGTCTTAACTCAAATACAAGATGGTGAAGAAAGGGACATCGCTTTTTGCTCCCACACTCTCAGTCCAGCTGAAAGAAATTATACCGTGACCGAGAAGGAATGTCTCGCAGTTCTGTTTGGTATCGAAAAGAATCGGCATTACTTGGAGGGATATCCGTTTACCGTTATAACTGACCATGCAAGTCTTAAGTGGTTACTGAATTTGAAAAACCCTTCGGGCCGTTTGGCTAGATGGGCTCTTCGTTTACAACCATACAATTATAAAGTGGAATACCGTAAGGGCAAACTGAATACAGTTGCCGATGCTTTATCCAGAATTGCCGCAATAACCCTTTTATCTTCTAGTCCCGATCATGGTTCTTCTTCCGGTGAGATTTCGTCTTCGGAATCCTCCATAACGTCCGACAAATGGTATAATCAGAAATTTTACCAAGTCAAAAAGTCTCCAGAATTTCATCCTGGATGGTTGGTAAAGGACGGACAATTATTATATCATCGCAAGAACCCTTTGAAGGGAGAGCTTGAGGACCCCAGTGAGGAATGGAAAGTTGTTGTTCCTAGACATTTGCGTAGATCTATAATTTATGATAATCATGATCTTCCGCAGTCGGGCCACCTGGGTATAGATAAAACTGTTGCTAGGGTTAGCAGATTATATTACTGGCCTGGACTATATCGGGATATTAGCCAATATGTCAGACAATGCGAATTATGCCAGAAAGTCAAACCCAGTAATACACCACCTCGCGGATTAATGTACCCTCGCTATAACAAGCAGCCTTGGGAAATTGTGTCAGTCGACATTATGGGTCCCTACCCTCGAAGTTCAAAAGGCAATGTTTATCTTTTAGTTTTCGTTGATTTATTTAGCCGATGGGTGGAATTGTGTCCGATTAGAAAAGCTACCTCTTCAGTTATTGTATCGAAATTGAAATCCCGAATATTATATAGGTATGGGGCACCTCAGAAGTTAATTACCGATAATGCAAAGAACTTTGTTAGTAATCTTGTAAATGAAGTGGCTAAGGAGTTCGGTATTAAGAGATAGACTACACCTTTATATCACTACAGGCAAATCCCACAGAGCGAGCAAATCGTAATATAAAGCAGCTAATCGTCACGTATCTCGGGACACCAACGCTGGGACGAGAAATTAGGGGAGATACAATTTGCAATAAATTCTTCCGTTCAAGACTCAACAAAGTTCAGCCCTGCCTTCTTGAATTTTAGTAGAGAGCTAAGGCCTTTACACCAAGCTCCACAAGGGGATATCCTGGTAGCTCGCGAAGAAGAACAGGCTTCTTGGGCTGCTAAATTAAGCAAATTACCTGAAGTACATCACGTTGCAGAGGAAAATTCTCTTAAAGCGAGTCTAACTCAGAGTAGGCGTTATAATTTGAGACGTTGGAAAGATCGTTTCAGTACGGGAGATCAAGTGTTAAAGATGACTTTTCAGCTATCTTCGGCGGCTGATAAACTTGCAGCTAAACTTAACCCCAAATATGAAGGCCCTTATACGGTTGTTTCGGTTACTGCCGGCGGATCGTGTAAGTTAAGGGATCATAGTGGGAAGTTAGTAGGTTTATGGCATCCTTCAAAACTTAAATTATTTCGACAATCCTGACGGACTTACGCGCTGGAGGGGGGTGTGTAACGAGTTTTTTTCGCTTCGATTACGTCCGTCTGGAGTCGCGAAGAGATCATTTGAGCCCTTTTTGCGCAAGGCGGCTGTTTGCGCGGGTAGTTTGAATTTAAAATAGTTATGGTGTCGCTACCTATGGTACCCACCATAACCTCTGGTGAAATTCACCCCAAAATATCATTCCATATAATAACCTACTTTAAATTAGAGAATAGATTTTTCCGAGGAAAAATTATCACCCCCCCCCCCTCCTCGCATGGCACTTTACTCAGGAAGACTTTTGTCAACATTGAATATGCTTACATAACATCCTCCTAATAGTGGGCCTGTAATACCAGCACAAAGAATGTCCAAATTACCACCCTCGCTTTATAAATAAAAGAGGCCAACGACAGGTAAATTTCACTAAAAAGAGTTTACAGATCACTTAGATTTAATCCTAATAATGTCCCCAAGAACATTGTACGACTATTATCGTGCGTTAATATCCACCAATAGTTGTAAATTCAGAATAAATACTTACCTTTCAAAGTTTTTGTACCAGCATAAACATAACACACATGGCATCTCACTGCAACGGAGGTCGACACCAGAGTTTTTATAAGCTTTTACTTCTTATAGGTTGTTTCTTCTATTATGTTTGTGCATATTTTTTAAATATTAAGGGTGCCCGCATTAACCTCAGGTGCTCATCATACCACCCTTGTCTCTACCAATATTCGTATGTTTCATTAGTTTTTCAATGTGGAAATCGACTCCTAATCAATGTACGATGTAAAAAAATAATTATAAAAATCATCAATTTCTTTGTAAAATTATTATTACCATCTCATAGAGTAGTCTTACCAATACACACAGAGGAGTTCAGAGAACATGAGCAATTGGATAAATTTATATGTCAAAAAACAATAAACTACCAAGAATAGGGCGTATTCCTTTTGAATTCTTCAAAAACGCCCCTGAAGTGATGTTTGAAAAAATGGAAGAAATATTTAACGATATCTGGAGCAAGGAAAAAATTCCCAATACACAAAAAAGGGGATGTAAATATTGTGGAAAACTATAGAGGTATCTCTCTCCTAAACACAATTTCATAATTATTTATCGGTGTTATACTTTTTTTTTGGGGGGGGGGGGACTTCAAGGCTTCTACTGAAGCCCTATACTGCCCATACTAACACCCATGGCACTGGGTGATACTTCTCCTACGAAAGAAAAGCACCACCCAGGGCGGGACTCGAACCCGCAGCTCCGGCATGGGAGTATGGCGATTTACCGCACAGCCACACCGGGCCCCGGAGTTATACTTAATAGACTTATAGACTGGGTCACCGAAAAAAGGATAATAAACGAACATCAGGCTGGTTTTAGACGTGGATATTCAACCTATGATAATATTTTCACATTATTAGGAATAATAAACTTGAAATTTAAAATGAACCAGGCAGTATATTTATTTTTTATAGACTTTAAATCTTCATTTGATGGAGTGGAAAAACAAGCTTTGTTTTACAAGCTAAGCAAAATTAACTTTTCGACCAAAATAATAAAAGTTTTAAAATATTTATACAACGGAACCAAATTTAGAGTTTGGACAAGAGAGGGTTTATCGGAGGTGTTCAGTTCAAGTGTCGGGCTAAGACAGGGGTGCTTACTAAGCCCACTTCTCTTCTCACTATTTGTTAACGACCTAGTCGAATATCAAGTAGGAGGAATAATTTTGGAGGGGAAGAGAATTAATATGTTGATGTATGCAGACGATGTAGTGTTGATCGCCGATAATACTAATATTTTGCAGGAAATGATAAATAAGGTGAATAAATACTGCAAAGATTGGAATTTGGTGCTGAATTTAGAAAAATCGAAAGTGATGATCTGCAGGAAGAGACAAAAAAAGCAAGATAAAAAATTGAGATGGCTCTACAATGAAAAACCGATCGAAATAGTTGACACCTATAAATATCTTGGTATAAATATCAGATCCAATTTGGCTCTTAATTCGCATTTCAAAGAAAAATCAAGAGCATGTAAAAACGCCCTAAAAGCTATTTGGTCAAAACTTATTGTGAATAAGAACGTAAACATTAACAAAAAGTTCCAAGTTTTTGACTCAGTTATAAAAACTATAATATGTTACGGCGGCCAGGTGTGGTGATACGAAGAAATAGACCAAGTGGAACGAGTACAAAGATATTTTATCAAAAGCACTATTGGTTTACCACAGAACACCCCCAATTACGTGCTGTATTTAGGAATCGACGTCACCCATTATTCTTATACACCCTTAAACTCAACATAAATTATTTAACAAAATTATTAAAAATGGAAAATGAAAGATTTCCAAAAATAATAGCCCAAAAGATAATAGCCAACAGTATAGCCTGGTCAACATCATTGAAGAGATTAGGAGCAAAACACGGAATAGTTCTAAGAAAAGAGAATTTTCTACAAAACATACAAAAAAAAAAATAGAACCATTCTCGTCAATAAAACTATGGAATATAAAATAGAAGCATTCATAAAAAGAGCTAAAGCAGTCGAATTTCACCAGCTCTATGCAACTCTGAATTATGACAATAGGTACTTTGAAGACAATTAAGGCATTTATTTCATCAGATTAATATTTAAAGCAAGAGGAGAACTACTGAACCTCAACTATTTACCTGCAATGAACAAAAGAAATAATTGTATCATGTGCAACCTCAATACAATAGAAAACACCTTCCACTTTATTTCATCATACCCCATTCTAAATGAAATCAGGATAACCTGTTTTGGAAAACGGTCTCTGAATATGGAAGAAACCTTAGATATCCTAAACGGCAAATGCAACCAACAACTATTTCTGTATCTAAAAATTGCAACAAGATATAGACAAGAAATGACTCATGAATATAATCAGTATAAATAGATTCCCCAACAAGTCAGTCGAAAAAATCCGCTTATAGCTAGTTTTATCATTTGGTCATTTATATACGAATAGTTTTTCAGTATGTTCAGTTCAGAATGAAATAATTTTTCTTTTATTATTTGGCTTTTATTGCTACCACTTATCACATATCTTCTGTTATTGATATATATTTGCAACCTATTTATATTTATAACAAACTAGGATATCCCGACAGACGGACTTGCGTTCATTGTCTATTTACGTCTTAGTATTTTCTTATTTTGTTTTGTATTAAATAATAATGTTCATGAATAAACGTTATTTCTATCTATCTATCTATTTATCTAATTATAAAAATGCAGTGTTTTAATATTTCGAATGGTTACAATTACTTTTTTCCAGCCTATTATTTCAATTGTTACGGATATTGCCTAAAGCACCCGTTGGCTAAAAATTTCTTCACATATGTAGGTGAATAATCCCAACGAAGGGCACCAGTTTTCTGCCATAATACACTTCAACGGTTTGTGGTCTGCGGTCGAACATGGAAATGAAAACAGAACAAAAATATGAGAAGGCAATCCCAAACCGTTATTTAACACAGTTTTTGATTTATACTGACATTAAAAACAAAGCCTCTTTATGCACTGTAACTGATTTTTGTTAATTTAATTATTAGATTTTGTTCTATTTTTTATGATTCAACATAAATCAAAACATATTTTGATTTATGTTTACATACTTTCAAGATGAGTCATGATAGTCTCCGTCATAAGTTGCAGAAATTAAGCATGGTCATCAAATCTCTCAAATATTGTAATTGGACCAATAAGTTGTATAAGGATCAATACAAAATTTATTTTGTGTTTTTTAATATTATCTCGTTCATGGATATTGGGAAAATGGGTGACACCCATCCCAGAAGTTAAGGGGAAACGTTGATAGTTAAACGGTTTCCGTGAATCTACTACCTTCCACCAAGAAAATGGAGTGTAGAAAAGAAAAAGACCAAGTAGCTTTTAAATGAAGTATTAAATATACTACACAATAATTCTTGGCCGGAGTTTCTTTCATTGAAAAATAAGGAACTTTAATTGCGAGTTTTCAAGTTGTTCATCTTCTCTTCGGACGCTTTAATCTCAAGCTTAACATCTAATAGGAGTAACATCAACAGCTAAGAAACTACTTTCATTCCCTGATGTATTTGTATTATTTAAAGACTCATAAACACTGTTGTATTTTTATGCAGACTCATAAATACTATTGTATTTCTACAACATTGTTGTGGTAATTAAACCTAAGTTAAACATATTAATATTATATTAAATACATTTAATTAGATTAACTGATTATTATTGCTTTGTAAACAAAGAACCGTATCTATAAAATCACTTCACATTCAAAAATCCATTTCATTATACAGTGATGTTTAAGATATTTTTAGAGTTTTTACATATTTACTTTTACACAAATATCCAACAAACAAAGTTTTTATTACTTTTTTATTCAGTTTGGTCAAAACTCAAATAGAAACTCATAAATGACTAAAGGATATCCTCTTCCCCCCGGACCCTTGAAATCTAGTTGCTAGTATAAGTTATCCGATTTTAGAGGAAAAAAAAATACGAAATTTCCTTCCGAAATTTCCTTTTTTTTTATTTCGATGTAATACCGATTTTTAGTGTCAATAAACAACTTTAGTGTACTGAAAAATAAACATAAGTAATCGACCACTACTGGAAGTTCCTTCAGATTGAACAAAGCATCCATTGAAATCTAATATGGGTGGAGAATGTGGAATGGAACTAACTAAAGATTTTTTCACAACACTAAATTCAAATGTATATTATAGCATTCACATTAATGTAAAAATTAAACAATTTCCTAAGGAGCTACAAATACTGTCCAACTAATTTGACGATTTGCCCACTGTGTGCCGTGAGGATGCCAAAAACTATCAATATTATCATTTAAATATTATTAGTAATAAATAATTAAAACATCTTCATAATCATTTTTATTTCCATTTTTTTAGTGTGAAATAAATATAAAATGCTTCCTCAGTTTCAATTATGAATAACGTTTATATTTTCGTGAAAACGCTCCAGCAGAAGAATATTTGTTTCTCCTAAGTTCTTCTAATATCTACCTGAAAAAAAAATAAAATAAATAAATTGTAAGTATTAGTGACGCATTTTCGAAAATAAAAGAAAAAATTATTTATTGTAGTTCTACTTGTGGATTGAGTCACTTTCGGACGTTTCACTTGTTGATCATTATTTATCAAAATCAAGTTAATAGAATATTATGATAAATATTTATTCTAGTATAAGTTAATAGAATATTTATTTAATTAGAATATGATAAATATTTATGTATAAGTTAATAGAATATTATGATAAATATTTATTGGCATTATTATTGAGAAGTTTTCACTCGAGCAAGTACATAATTTATTAAAAATAAATTACTTCTTTTTAATAATGTTAAATACAGAGGGATGAATATTATAATGTTGTCACCTGCATACCGATTTCTATATATAATTGAAATTTAACAAAAAATAAACATAGACAAAATCATAAGCTTTCAGTTTTAATTAAGGAAATCGTTTAATTTTTGTTGTAACAGACATTTTATTAATGATTTTATATTGTATATTATATTAATTATATTATATTATATTAAGTTTAATACGGTGTATCAATTTGTTGCATCTTTAAATAGTATATCTGTATTTCATCGGTATAAATTCAATGATTGTTAGATTGTTTCAAGTCGATGAAATCATTATAATCGATTGTAACTGACTATCGAAGGCCGGTCATCCCTACCGTATACGAATAGTTTTATTTATTTATAGAGCTTGTTGGTTGCCTTAACCGTACCTTTTTCTCATTGAACCTCTAAATTAATGTCAAATATGATGAATAGATGTTAACAAATAACCTTAATAAATTTATATATATAAATGTATGTATTTAAAAGTTTTCTTATAAATTTCGTTATTTGTAAAGATCAATTCCATATCATATTTACTTAAGTGAGAGGAAAAAAAGCGCTCTATTTTCTAAATATATATTGTGGATTGTAAACTTATTTTTTAGCTGTACTCAAAAATAACATTTAACTAATTATACATCCTAGGATGAATAGAACTGCACGAGACATAAAGATCAGTTATAGCCAAACCGAATAATAATAACCCTTTTTTAATCCCTATCCATAAATTGGACATGATCACCATCGACGTAAGTGATCGCCCAATAATTTGGCAATTGTTTGCTGAAGCAAGGTCGTCTGAACCGAATCTTTACTTTAAAATTTGAGAAATTATAAAATAATAAAATTTCTCAATTTATTTGAAATATATTAAGCACTTCCTGGAGTGCAAATCTCAATAAAAATTTACAATAAATATTTATTATAAAAATCCATTACTTTGATTTTGATAATGTTGATAGATTAATTGTAAATAGTTAAAAGTATTATTTGAATGACAGATGTTAATTAGATTTAAAAACCTTATGACTGGAATAAAATATCATTATTGATCTTGTCTGTGCTAAGAAAAGTTGTTTGTTATAACTAAAAATATTTAGAACATAAAAGAGATAAATAATTCACAGCACGTGTGATTTTCCTAACAAGACGTCCATTAAACAAGAAAGTTTCTGCAGATAAAAGTTTTCACTTTAATATTCCAGTTATTTTTTATCAAATCATAGATGAGGTTAGCTCCTCGTGTGCGATCGTTTAAACAAAACAATAAGCGGCAAGAATCTCATTTACACAAAAAATATCTGCAACCACCCTTTCAAATCATAGTAGGGAAATGTTTATTAATGACAGCAGCTACCCTGATATTACTTAGACTACACTTAAAATTATAATTAATAAAATTAATATAGATATAAAACGTAAAAATATTAATTTTTTTAAAAGAAAATTCTAATTAAAATGAAAAAAAATTGTTAATTATTATTTTTAAATCACCTCAGAAAGCGATAAGAAATGATGCATTTTACTATTACATAATCAATTTATCAGTTTAATTACCTGCTTCACTTCAAGACCATCCACCACCACCACCTCCTCCATTCGACCATCCGCCGCCGCCTCCACCTCCGCCTCCTGCTGACCATCCACCACTACCTCCACCGCCTCCACCTGACCACCCGCCGCTTCCTCCGCCTCCACCGCCAGACCAACCCCCTCCGCCGCCGCCACCGCTCTTCCAACCACCTCCTCCACCACCGCCACCATTACTCCATCCTCCACCGCCGCCTCCACCTCCGTTACTCCATCCTCCTCCTCCACCACCACCACCACCTCCTTTTGCAACTGTGACTTTATCAATCTTAATGACAATCGTTTTCGCTCCTCCTCCGCCTCCTTTTCCACCACCACCTCCTCCACCTTTCCAGCCTCCTCCTCCTCCTCCACCACCACCTCCGCCTTTGCCACCACCAAGACCCCCTAGGAGACCCAGTATACTATCCAAACCTGGAAAAGATGTATAAAGTTTATAAAAAATTAAGACACCATGATGAACAAATTAATATTTAGCCTGCATACCTGTGGATGAACACTCATGAAAAATAAAGGCGAAGAGCAGTGCAACCCAAAGGAACTATAACACATTAGGTTAATATCCTAAACAATTTATAAAAGAAATGCACACACACACACACACACACACACACACACACACACACACACACACACACACACACACACACACACACACACACACACACACATACATACATATATATATATATATATATATATATATATATATATATATATATATATATATATCCATAAAATTATCAATGTCAAATTATTCTGGTCGCACATCAAAGGGTATGACCGCATGAGCTTTCACATAATGTACTACTTTCACTTTACTATATATATAATATATAAAAACGGAAAGTATTGCGTGAAAAGTTTCCACTTCCACGGTAATAATAATTTTGAGGTCCCTTGAGGTTCAAATAACCAAGTCCCGCAAAATGACCGGGGTGCGTGTGTGTGTTTATGAGAATGTTCTAACAAACTAGCTCAGAAACTATTTGTCTTAAGAACCTGAAATTAGGTATTTGAAGTATGTACGTGCCCGTGATGTGACAGCAAAGATTTCCTCTAAATCCAGTACCTAAACGTAGAGAGAACTTTATCCGAACGTCTATTTATCTATTTACGATTTATCAAAAACGGCATTAACGGTTTCAATTAAACTTGTCGTGTTTAATCCTAATGAAGCATTCTTTAATGGAGAATTTAGTTTCATTGTCATACAATAGGTCTGATACATCTTAAATGGCTAAGGAAAAAAATCTTCATTAAAAGTACCTTTAATTTTATATCTCGAATAAATAACTGTCCCTTCTTATACCTAGTTACAAGTTAAATACAAAATACGAAAGATTTTAATTATCAAATCAAAACAGAAAAATATATATAATTTCTAAAAACAAATTTTCAATTTCCGATAATCTTTGTAGTAATATATATGTATAATATATCATTGGAAAGCTTAAAATTTAAGAAATAACAATATTAAGTTTATATTATGGCGGAAGGTCGCTGAAACGAAATATTAGACTATCAAGAAAATAATAATTTCTACTTTCAGATTATTTAACAGAAACTATTGGTTCCCATGGGACTAATCGCGACTGTCTTAAAACTAATTCAACACATAAAGAATTGCAAACAACCTTTTTAATTTGGTTTTACAATGAAAAACAATGAGAACTGTTTAGAAAGAAAACGAGAGAGAACATTGTGAGAGAAGGTGAACAGCGTGTTGTTCTAAATGTTATCGATCGGGAAAAAAAAGTATGGCGATTCTTAATTAATCAAAGGTATGTTCAAACAAGCTCTTCAAACACGATGGCATCTTTTACAAGCGCAGTACACCTTTAATAATTGCTCATTGTTAATAAGACTAGGCGCACTGAGCAGGCGAAAGGAGTCGACAACGTGTTTAAGAGCTTGTTGGAACATAAGTAAGCTTTTGACTCAAATAACCCTTTATTAAATAATTAATAATAATAACTTAAATAACCAATTATCATTTACGGTATATCGTCGTAAAACATGATCGTTCAGTCTAAAGCTCGGTTATTTTTTCTATAATCTCCTAATTTTATCCGATTGTATATAAAAAAGAAAAGTAACTTCAAACGAATCCCTGGAAAGTCTTGGATACGTCATTGTATGAATTATTGACTCCACTTTCCAATAATAAAGAAAACAATTTTCATTGCGAAAGAAAGTTTAATGTTCCCTCTCCGGCAGCAATTAAGTATGTCTAATTAAAAAAAAAAATCAAGACAAAAAAAGAAAGCTGTGTGATGCGCGCACCGCACCAATTTTTTTTTTATTAAAACTAATCATTTGTCATATTCCAACAGAAATTTATATAAATATATATTTTTAAAATCAAATAATCATTTCCCAGAAAATCAATTTACTTAATCTTTAAGAAAATAAAATATCTCTTACCTTCATTGCATAGACCGAGTGAGCTATTTAGGGCAGTGGTATTGGATATATACCTTCTCATACGTGGTGGGGGCCTCACCTATATACGAAAACCACAAAAGTTTGTGTTATGTGAACTGTGTAGGATACTAAACCCTCTTGAGAAAAAAAAATTCATCACCAGCTACAGCGAAAATTCCATAAAACAAGTTAATCATCTAGTTTAATTTTTAAAATTCTGATTACGAATCATTATAAAAATATTTAATTGTTATTTTAATCACTAAATTATGTGTAATACAATAGATATTTGAAATTCATATTTATAAAAGAATCCTAAAATTAGAAAAAGTTTTTCAATGTAAAGAGAAACTCATACAACAAAATAAAATGTGATCGTATTAATAAAGGAATCTTAATTAAAAATTTGTTCAACATTAATGGAAAATTCTAACAAACACCTTAATTTATTCATAATGATGAATTTCACTTTCCAAATTGTTGAAAATGTATAAGTATAAAATGCATTACACATTTTGAAATTTTTTAAATAAAATGTTTTTAGAACATAAATGCAAAGTACCGCAATCAAATACTCTGCACCACTAGCTAATTTCGAGTGCATTATCATTTTACTTTCACTTGTCTGTATATGAAAAATATATACATGGATATAAAATATAGAAAATATTGCGATCGTGAAAAATTTCGACTTCCGGTTTTCATCGGAAATTAACGTTTTGGGGTCCCCTAAGTCAAATTTACCAAGTCCCACAAAATGGTCTTTGTGTGTGAATGTGATTTCGTCTAAATCGAGTAAACGTAGGGCACGCATTTTATCCGAACGTCTATTTATATCTTTGTGTTTTCTTTAAAACGGAACTAACGATTTCAATTAAATTTATCATGTTTAATCCTAAAGGAGCATTTTTTTAATATGAAGTAGGTTTTATCGACATTAAAAAGGTCTGATAGGGCTAAGGAAAAATTTTCCTGTAAAGTACCTTTAATTCAGTATATTATGAGTAAATAACTGTCCCGTGTTATCTCTAGTAGCAAGAAATAGCTAAATATAAAATACGAAAGGATTTCATAATCAAATAAAATAGAAAAAATATATAATTTTCCAATATGAAAATTTCAATGTATAATAATATTATTAGTAATGTATATGTATAATATATTGTTGGAAAGCTTAGAATTTAAAAAATAATAATAGTTAGTTTACAATATGGTAGAACATCGATGAAACGAAATATTGGAGTAAGAAGAAAATAATAACTTCTACTTTCAGATTATTTAATAGAAAATATTGGTTTCTATGGTACTAATCACAACTGTCCTAAAACTAAGTCAAAACTTAAATGTTTTTTGAGAGAATTGTGAGAAAAGTTAAGTGACGCTGCTTAAAATGTTATCGATCAGAAAAAAACATATGGCGATTTTTAATGAATCAATGGTATGAATTTTAAGAGCTTGCTGAAACATAAGTAACTTATTGACTTATATATAGCATTAATACTTGTTACTGCCTTAGAAAAATTAAATATCGCCGTCGTTTACTGAAAAATACTAAGGTGCTGGAAATTGAATATTTAGTTCCAATTTAATATCCAATTTAGTTGAAAAATTAGTTTATTATTGGTCGTTCTTTTGAACCCTTTCTATCTATTCTTATTTACGATATATCGTCGAAAATCATAATCGTTCAATCTGAACTCGATTATTTTAAATAATCTCTTAAAATAATATTCATAAAAAAGAATTCAAACGAGCCCCTAGAAAGTTTGGAGTGCTAGAGCCAATTCATTTTTAGTACACCACTGTATGAATTACAGGCCCCACTTTCCAATAAAAAGAAACAATTTTCATTGAAAAATAAAGGAAAGTGTTCCCTCTCCTGTAGCACTTCAGTAAGTCATTTTAAAAAAATGTGGTCTGAATGGACGTGTTTCGATAATATGTAAACATTATTCCTCCCCTTCACACATTTTTGCACATTAATATGTGTTTAGCTGTTAATGTATTTAAATAAAAAGAAAAAAAAAGAGTAGAATAAAGAAATCAAAGGAAATTAATAACCAAACAACGAGTGCTGACAAAATTATGTTTAATTATGAAATAAATACACTGTTATAATCATGAACCAAATTACAAATGAAATGTAATAGAATAGAATTAATGTATGAAAGGATAAACGACAATAATACCTCTTAATTTCTAGCAATGAAATAAAGACATAGTACTTAACCACATTTAAGCTTAATCTAAGAACAATAAAGCATGCATGCTAGCGGGCCCATTAAGTTATACTAAAGAGTGATTGATTTCATTTATATATATTTTTTAAGTATATATTTTACAGGAAAGGAGAAAATAGTAACGATTCTATAGTATCATCTGTTCTGTTTAATAAAGACACCTGAATTAATAGTGCAGATCCAAAAGTTTTTGTTTTATTTTGA
Source organism: Aelia acuminata (assembly GCA_911387785.2). NCBI lineage: Eukaryota > Metazoa > Arthropoda > Insecta > Hemiptera > Pentatomidae > Aelia > Aelia acuminata. Next base: position 100,477,121 of record OU426978.1, read on the forward strand.
TTGTTTTAAAATCAGAATTCAAGAGAAAAAATCTGGTGCGATGTGCGCAACACACAACTTTCACTTACCAACTTTGTTAGATTAGAAATTGAAGAGATTCGTTAAATGGCATTCCTCGAAATCAAACTTTTTTCCACATTCATTTACTTCTTTTGTTTGTATTTGCACTCTAAAGTACATTTAATTTCGTCAATATTGAATAAACGCTTTTAACTTGCGATAATTCGGCAATGCAAGCATATCAGACTCGCGTCTGATTTTTTAATTCTGTATATAGTTGCTAAAAATTCATGTAGTTACCATGATACGAATAATTTTCATTATTCAGATGAATTCATTATTAACAGAACAGCTTTAATTATAAATAATGGTCTGTCATTAAAGGTGTATTGTGCATGGCATTGTGCATGAGTGGGTTCAACGTGTTTTATGAGTTGACGGAATATTTTTACTTCTTTTCTCCTGTATATGTTTATTTGATTTTTTTTTCATAGTTCATAAGAATTAATAGCAATTATTTTGATTATAACCAATTTGATAATGACCGGCGAAGTGACTAATGTTTGTATATTTTCCGCGAACTCTCACAGTAAAGCATATTAGGCGAACTTGACAGTGTGACATCTATAGTTTTACTATACTGAATCTTGAGTTAATATTCTTAAATGGGCAATGCTCGGAAATCGCTCCGCTCGAGAGCGTGAAAATTAAGTTTGATTGTTTTCACATTACTGCGGCGAATAATACTAAAGTGTCCTTCACAAAAGTAGTACTGCACCGTAGTACTGATACGTTGATTAGAAGACAATTATAACTCTTCCCAGTAGGATGCAGGCGATGAGCGCCGATAACAGGTCACCATTTGCGTTCAAGCTTCAAGCAAAGATCCCGAAATTTTAATTGACTGATTATTTATTTTTACAAAAAAATATTTCAGCGCCTGATTATATTAGATTTTACTAACATTTTTGTTTTGAAAAAGAAGGATGTCAAATATTCGATGGATCTTAACTAGCCACTTCCCTTTATCAACCAATTGTTGGGTTCACCAGTGGTGTAGTGTTTAGCATAGCAAACTACAATACTAAAGATCGCAGGATCGCGTCCCACGGTGTCCGTAGGATTTTTTAAGGGATGTAAAAAATCCTTGTCTATCCCGTCCCTCGAATAGGACCTAAAAAGGCCCGAGCCTTTACGATGTCAGGTACTCTTTATAGATACCTATCTTAATTACACCTGGATAGACAAAATTTAGGACTCCCACTATAGCCGATTAGCCGGCATCGTCCGATTAGCCTTAGTAGCGTGAAGGGGCGTTAAGCTTGTTAGTTAACAAACAAACTCAAACAATTGTGGTATTACATAAAAAATTGGATTAAATAATGTGCTTAAAAATCGTGTAAATCCTCAGGCCAATGGTTAATACTAAGACGGACTTGAAACTACCAAAACCAGGAGAAGTATCGGTTATAAAATCGGTAAAACTTTTGAAAATGTTTGTCTACTGTAAATTTTATAATGGAAATTGAAATTCGATATTCCAAATGTACCATTTTATTAGTATAACAAATATTTTTGCGAATTCTCCTATGCTGCCCTTAAGACAGTTTCGCATATATTAGTTTAATGCAAATCTTATCAAGAAATCAGAAGGAAATTTACACTGAGTACATCACTGCCCTAAATTTTGCAAGATTCGGAGGAAATTGTGGTAAAACTTGTATTGTTGATAAAACTAATTCTAAACAACTAGTAGAACATCGTGTCATATTTATTATGTAACATTTATACTTACTGAATAGTTATGCTGAATTTAATACGGAGAAAAAAAAACAATAAAAAAAAAAAAGCTTTCTCAATTTTTTTATTAAAAAAAGATTTATTTATACAATTTACAATTTTATGTACACATTGAAAAATAATTACAATTCTGAGACATGATGGTAGAGTGGATCCTCACTAGTTTCCTCTTGTATTCCTTAACAGTCTCGATATCATCTTTGGTTTAATACCAGCCACCTAGAATACATTATCATCTCATTTATAAACTTCATCAAATCAGCTTAGGATTAACTTAAATAAGAGAGGTAGTTTAACACTCTACAATTGGTAGTATCCCAGTGGTGCAGGGTTTGTACCAGGTCCCTAGGAATCTCATTCTCCAAAAGTTATAGTTTAATAATTGAGAGTTATTTAAAGTTTGGAATATAAATATAATGCTTGATGGCGAAAAAATACTATAGCGATATATTTTATCTTACATCTTTGTTAATTTAGTCCTAAAAAGTTTTATATTATGCAATATCTGCATAAAAATATTGAATAAGTACAGCTGTTGTTTCAATATTCGAAAGGTAATAGAACTCAATAACAATGTTAATTATAAAAGCGGTTACAGCAGAATTTAAGTTTTGAATATATGTTTTCAAAATATTGTATTCTAAATAACAAAATCTGTTCGATGATTTATGCCAATTCACATCCAAAATTTTAACATTTTAGAAGAAAATGTTTTCTGTGTGGGAATTTTTTTTCTTCCTGAAGTCAAAATTAAATTTAATTATTAGCCTTTGTGTTTTTTTGCCTTCTTGTGAATAACATAAAGAATTTTCGTACCTCCACCTCCACCGTTTCCGCCGCTGGACCATCCTCCACCACCACCTCCTCCATTGGACCATCCACCGCTGCCTCCACCACCTCCACTCGGCCATCCTCCACCTCCACCGCCTCCTCCGCTCTTCCAACCACCGCCTCCTCCTCCACTACCACCACTCTTCCAACCGCCGCCACCGCCTCCACCATTGGACCATCCACCGCCACCCCCTCCGCCTCCGCTCTTCCATCCTCCGCCTCCACCACCGCCTCCATGACCACCGCCACCACCGCCTCCGTTTCCTCCGCCTCCGCCCAAGGTGATGATCTTAATAATCGCCGGTTGAATTATTGCTTGTGCTCCGCCTCCGCCACCGTTGCCACCTCCTCCACCGTTCTTCCATCCACCTCCACCACCTCCACCGCCTCCGGACCAGCCTCCACCACCATTTCCTCCACCTCCGGACCATCCTCCGCCTCCTCCACCTCCAGACCAGCCGCCGCCGCCACCGCCTCCTCCACTACTCCATCCTGTTAAAATTTTGAAATAGGTGATAAAAGTATACTTTATTAAGAACATCTCTTAATGGTTTCATATCATTTAAGGTTGAGGTACTCACCTGATAAGGCCTGGTGCAAAAGTGCGCTGAAGCACACAGCTGCACAAATCAACTGTAAAAAATAATCAAATTAATCATAGGAATTTTTAAACTGCAGAGGAAACATTAATCTTGTAATTTTTAAAAAAATAAAACCATTGTTTAAATTACGTAAGTAAGAATAAACAAATCGCTTCATAATTAAACTATTGTCTTTTTAAGATAATAGCATGAAATATATATATTCCACTGGTGGTGATAAAAATAACATTTATACATTTTTTATTTTTTTTATGATCCGTCAGAAATAAAAATAATAATTATTATAAATTCTCGATACCTTCCGGTTTCATTCTGGCTCTCGTTCATTTTTTCTATATCTACTTATCCCCGTCCTTCCATCGAACTATTTTATATAATAAGAAAATATTTTGAATTCAATTCATCAATTCATAATATTTTATTATGTAAAGTAAATTTGAAAAAAAAAAAAAATCAAAAGCAAAATTGTTTGTTAATTTTAAAGCGTAATTTATTTGTACTAGATGGTTAAAGGTGAGATTCTAATAACATATTTTCTAAAAGTAAAAAAAAAGTTTTCCTTCAAAAACACTGGATTTTTCTTTTTAAATCTAATTCCCCTCATTCCTTTCACAGACTCACAATTGACTGATAACCGTAACCGATGCGATTCGTTTCTAGCGAGAAAAGTATCTTCCTGGAAGTGGATGACTTACCTTCATTTCTTGGGGTGAGTGTGGCTTGAGGGTTGCCAGAGCAAGGTTATATACCCCTTAACTTGTGGTGGGGGCTCCGCCCCACTGCTCCCGCATCCCTAGTTTCCCATTTAACAAACACACAAACATTAGTGGTACTTGCTCTTGGAAGTAGATGGTTTAATTTGTTTCACCAAAAAGCTGAGGTATCATTTTATACTAAAAATTTTACAAAACAATTTTTTTTCTGTTTTGCATTCTTCGAAATATATATTTTACCTTAAGCAACTCTAAATATTTACCTATTCATGCCTAAATATAAACATTTTTCTCCCTCATTACTGATTTAACCAAAACTTATATATTTAGTTGAATTATGATTTAATTTTATCTTAGATAAAAAATGACGTTAGTTCCCAAGTCATTTTTAAAGGATATATATATTTCTACCCGAAACCAAATTAGCCAACAATTGGGATTTCGATCAAATAACTTGGCAACACTCACGATTTAACCGACAAGAGAATGGACAAGTGATTTTTTTTTTATTTCTGACTTAAACGTGAATACTTTTCCGTACGAAACGTTTACTCTCATAAGCTTACTACCCAATTAATTGTATAACTTTTAAAAAAATATTAGTTTTTATTTACGTTTGGGTTAAGGTACCAGAACATCACTCAGACACAATAAAAATAGTACAAATGCTGTACATAATAGTTTCGCTATGTCAGGTATTATCGTTTTGATATTTTCATCATGTTAAACGGAATGCTTTCGTTGATTACATTATTTTGACCGGTAAAATTAGGTTGGTAAATAACATTGTAAAATTGGCTCTACTGGCTTTTTCTTAAGGAATCGAGGTCATTTTGAATCATAAATCGTTTAAATAAGGCAAGAATCTTGGAAATTTCTTTTTTGAAGACGGAAGAGTTGTTTTCAAATAAAATGTTTCAGCTATTGACTTTATCTAGAGTATTGTATATTTGAGAAAACCAATTATATTTTGTTGACGATCGGAGTTGATGTTTATTCTTTAGTATGATCATTAAGCAGTTCTTAGTAATTCTATCATCTGGCATGCATAATATTTGTTGAATATAGTATAATACTCGTTTTAATACCTTAACAGTTGAATGTTCTAGACCATATAATATAATGTAATATATAGATAATATATACAAATAATAGGGATGTTTATATGAATACAATGCCAGTAATTGAAACATGCTGTAAAGTGTCGTTCAGGTTACAGATTATCCTGGAAAATTACTATTTTTAACATAATAACAGTGCTAATAGTATGACTTTATAACATTACAAGCTTGTTTTTGTTCTTAAATAATTTTTTAATTTATATTAAATTATATCAATTTATTATAATTTATTTTCATTTTTTCTGATTTTCAAAGATCCTACCCCTACTTAAACGTAAGTAAGTTCAAGTAAAAGATCCTACCCCAATGCTCCTTATCCTACTTCTCTTATTTGTAGTAGAAGAATTTGTTGCCGTGCAATTCATTGTTACCTATAGATTTATATTGATGGTGTTCTCTTACCAAAATCCCAGGGAAGAAGGGTGCGTGTTAAGAAAATAAAATAAGAAAAATTAGTTTTTATCTTTTCGTCCTACTTTTTACCTTCCCTGATTTATTTTTCATATTTTTTTTTATTATAATTTTTTGGTTGGGGTGTTATGATAATGGAAACGTTCGGGCTACCGATATTTGAATAACTTTAGCAAACTGTAGTAGTTTTGGTGCGAAAGCAGACTTCATCTTCGAAAATATTTCATAACACAAAAATAGCTGAGTAACGTCTATTTGATTTCCTTTTTATCAATAAATCATAAATTAATGTTATATGTATATTGTTTATATGTAACTTCAAGTTGTTTTCTATTTTCTGTTTATGTTTTCCATAATAAGCTTATGATCCATTAATAATCAATGAAACAAAGTGAGTTTATCTAGAATTACGAAAGATCGGAAGGTGTGGTAGTTGGGAAGTGTTACCATTTCTCGATACAATAAATGTGATTCATAATTAAAAAAGATTTTATTGCGATGGTCTTATGATGCTCTGACATTTCCTAAAATTCTATCCGTAACGAATGATCAGTGTAAAACGAACGATGAGTGTAAAGCATGTAGAGGAGGGAGGGACGAGAGAGAGGAGTTAGTGATGAAACGAGTCACAGTGGGAGTTGGACTATGTGCTGGAACTTAGAACTTTGTCCGTAGCTAGTGCAAGTAAATCTCGTTACAGTATTTAAAATTAATACAGTATCCCCGGAAGATATATATATATATATATATATATATATATATATATTATTTACATGCATATTTTGGAATAATTAATCCATTAAAATTATTTTTTGCATTTCAGTAGCCATAATCAATGATTAAAAACCAATTCAGAATATAATAAATTAAATGTATATCAATTTAAAAACTTCAAATTTAGTCTGAATGACATTATTATTATCAAAAAAAGGTATAACTGATAGTGCAAAAACCTCCAATAAAAAAATTGTACAAAGTTTGGCACAGAAATACTAAATTTATAAAATGTTTTAAGTTTTGTGAAATGAGTTAAATTTTCAATAAATATTTATTAAAGCTAAATTTGAAGATATTTTTAAAATAAATAAATTCAAGTTATCCCCTTCTGAAATTCTACGTCTCATTTTATATTTATAAAAATTATTTCTTATTTTTTGAACGTCTTACAAAATTACTTTCTTATGTTATGACCTTGATAAAATCTTTTGTAAAAAATTCCTGAAACCTACTCTTCTTCATATTTTCTATCGAAGACTCACTCACTCTTATTAGTAGCAGTGAATGGACAAATATAGTAAGTAATTAAGCCGATGATCTTTCTCCAAAATTGAACAGGTTTTGCAATTAAAAATAATTTATTCCATTGTTTTCTAATTTTTGACGCTGGAGTTGTTGACGTGGTTTATTTGGAAATAAAAATATATGTTTCTGTAAATTATGTTTCACTTTTTTTATTTATTATTGTTGAGTAGTGGTTCGCTCACTGTGTAAAACATCTTGTTCTTATATCTTTGATTTTATTTTACATAATTTTTCTTAATGTGTGAATGAATGTAAAAAAGATATATGCCAAAAAAAAGTTTTGTTGAATTTTAGAATATCGAGATGACATATTTCGTTCGTTCAACTAAGAATTATTCAAAAATAGATATTCTTTCATTCGTTCATATTAATGATGGTTTTGAGCCTTTATACTGATTCCTTTTTCATAGATAAGGTCAAGATGTAACTTTGTCAAGCATATTTCACATATTTTAGCATGATTGGAGGTAATACAATATAACTAAATTTCCTCAAGGATTCAGGTGGACTGGGATAAATCCCCTCCCCCAAATTATTTTTAGTTCTTTCCAAATGACTCAAAAACTATGCAACGAACAGAAAATTGATTTCTATTTAAAATGAAAGAGCATCAAATTAAGCGTCGAATGACACAGGTACTTTTTTGTTCCGTACTCTAGAGGTGTAACCAACCTAATAATGTAACCGTATGACATAGGTACTTAAAGTTATAATTGGTTAAGTCGTTTCGCCTAAATCGATTATCAATTTTTTAGCTAATTTATAAACTTAGCTCACTCCTGCATATACATACAAATAAAAACATTAAATTATACGTAGTGCTTACTTCATGCTTTTTTTTACTTACTTCAAGATTTTTTTTTTTTTTTTAAATAATTGCTTTTAACTACAAATCACCCTCCTTCTCCCACTTAAGTATATTTAGGATAAATTGAGCTAAGTTCGGCAGCAAGCTTATATCTATTTATTATATTTTCATAGCTCCTTTAGTACTGCAGAAATGTACATAAAAAACCTATTATTTTCAAGAGGTCCGGTTAAAGTTTTTTGTAACTATCCTAGCATCAAAAAAACAAGTTTTCCAATAAAAATTCCCTCAGAGGAAGTTTCTTGTGCCTAAAAATCGCGAACCGTTTGTTTTTTACTTTTTATTTTATTTATGAAACGAAATTTATGCATGGATCATTTTATAATTAAAGACCTAATTCAACGCTCTAACACTACTATTTTTAAAAAGGCGTTTTTCCCCTCCCCATAAGCCCTTGAGAAAATTTTGTAGGAAAAATAGGCTGTATTCCGCTGGTTACCCACCCATACACGATATCCCAGTGTCACTAAATTGGGAAAATTTGCAAGGTTTAAGTTGACTGGGCTATCATTTATTAAACTATTAATGTACTAATATTTTAATTGTTTATTTATATTAATTATATGCATCAAGTGTTATACATTCAAACTTTTATATATTCTTGACTACATATTTAATTTATTATGAATTACATTAAATTTATAATACATCGAGCATCATAAATTCAAACTTTTTTATAGTTCAAACTGCCAAGATTCAAATATTAAATAAAAGAAGTGTGCAAAAAAAAAAATTATGTCAATAAATGTATGAAAAAAAATTATCTATAAACAATCTAAAAATTTGGAATATTAAGGGGTCGGCTGTAGATAATGCTAACCCAAAAACGTATAACAATGATTACTTGGCACCTTATTGCATAGAAAGATCAGGCCTTTAAAAACTACAAAAAAAAAATCTTAATTTGTCATTTTTTAAAATTTTGAATTTTTACCGCAACTCATGTCTTCAACTATTAATTGAAATTTAAAAATTTCAATGAGATATTAACTAAGCATGAAGACTTTGCTACCATCCTTGATAGTACATCTGTCCTAAATAATAGAAAGCTAAATATTCATCAACTGAATACATCTAGTGACACAAAACAAAACGGATCATTATAATTTAATATTTCGGAATTCAAAACCCTCTTTTTACTGATAGGAAGTGAAAACAATGTTGTTCCTTAAACTGAATAACAGTTCCTAGTTCACGGTTTGTTACACTCCACGAAAACGAAATCACTGTAATGCGAGGAATGTTTCTTTTCTAACTTTTTTCGAGCATTTTTTAGGCAGCGTGCATTATTCGACTTTTGTGTTGGCAAGAAGACCCTGGATTTCATAATAATATTTTGTTCCTATATACAAATATAGGAACAAAATAGTGTCAAATTCTTTAACTTTTTATAATTTGGAGCTTTTTTAGCTTGCACTATATTACAATATTGTATTATAATTCAAAAGTTTATAACTTCTTCTAATGCATGTCTATTCTCAATCTCTTTGTAATTATTCTTGTTCTTTTGTGAATTTACAGCTATCAGTTATTTTTTTAAATCCAGTGATTTAGTGAAAATCTTTAATAGCTTTTAAATAGAGAAGAATTAAACTTATATTTTTACTATTCAAAAGAATACAAAGTTATAATTAATGTAAAATTTTAAAGCTATCTACTTTGAAAAACATCATATATAAGGCTTGATTGTAGGGGAATTACAATACAGTTGGCAAAAAAAATTTGCAGTCAATTTTTTTTTTTTTTTTTTTTGGGACTTTAAGGCTTCCAGTGAAGCCCTATACTGCCCATACTTACACCCATGCCACTGGGTGATACTTCTCCTACGAAAGAAAAGCACCACCCAGGGCGGGACTCGAACCCGCAGCTCCGGCATGGGAGTACGGCGCTTTACCACACAGCCACACCGGGCCCTAGTCAAATTTTAATGGCTCATTATGTGTTGACTCGCAATAAACATTCGGATTTTATTTCTGAACACACTGGCAATATCAATAAGATTTATAATAACAGTATAGACAGATAAAATGTTAATAAAAAAAGAAAAATGGTGTGGTGCGGGTATCACTTAGCTTTCACCGACCACCCTTCTTTCTTTGACTAAAAATAGACACTAGAATTTTTTTTTTTTTTTATTGGAAAATGTGGTCAGTAATTCATGCAGTGGTGTACCAGAAATGAAGTTGGCTCCATTTGGACCATTTTTACCCATGGGACTCCGTACTTTATTACTTTCCAGGGATTCTTTTGCAATTTTTTTAATATAAATATATTTTTAGGGGAATATAAAAATAATAATCTAGTTTTAGGCTGAACGATCATGTCTTTCAATGATATATCGTTAATAAGAATAGATAGAAAGGGTTCATAACAACGACTAATAATAAAATATTTTTCAACTAAATTGGGACTAATTTTCAATTTTGAGCACTTCAGTATTTTTCAGAAAAGACGGCAATGTTTTATTCTTTTCAGGCCAGAACATTTATTAGTTTACTTATGTTCCAACAAGTTCGTTTCGCATGTGCAGTACGCCCTTTCTTGTTAAAAATGAGCAGTTAGTAAAGGTGTACTATATGGCGTTTCAAGTGCATGTTGGAAAAACCTTTGATTCATTAGGAATCGCCACCTATTTTTTTCTGATAGATAACATTTTGAGCAGCACGCTCTTCACCTTCACTCATAATGTTCTTTCTTGTCTTCTTCCTAAACATTTCTCTTTGTTTTTCATTGTAAAACGAAATTAAAAAGGTTGTTTGTAATTCTTTAAGTTTTGAGTTAGTTGCGATTAGTGCCATAGAAACCAATAGTTTCTGTTAAATAATCTGAAAGTAGAAATAATTATTTTCTTAATATTCAGAAATTTCGTTTCAGGGAAATCATATTTTTTTTCTCTTTTATTTGATTATGTAATCCTTTCGTATTTTACATTTAGAAATTTTTTGTCACAAGGAAAATTTTGCGGAACTTGGTTATTTGGACTCAGAGGACCCAAAAACATGTATTTTCGTTGAAGTCGAAATTTTGGTTGATCGCAATACTTTCCTTTACTATATTTCATATAATTATAGTTAAGTGAAAGTAATAAGATACGGCTTTAAAAAATAACATTTCTTAAAAAATATTCAATTTCTAATTGAATTTTTTATTTTAAATATTATTTTTTACTTTCACTTCCCTATGTGTTTTTTCTCTTTTTTTTTGTTCGGTACCCCTACCTGGCCCTCATGTGTGACATACGGGGGGTTACTCTAGAGGTGTAACCAACTTATTCTAACCATGGTGGGTAGGTCGAGATTTGTTCCGTGGGGCCTCCACGAAATAACATCAACCATCCCAGGGCGGATTCGAACCGCCACCGTTCGGCTGGAGCACGCTAAAGCGGGTCGCGCTCAAACACGCTGGGCTATCCCGGCCCTCACTTACGAGTACCTATATATGAAATATATAGTAATGAAAAGTATTGTGATCTTGAAACATTTCGAATTCCTTATTACAACGGAAATAGACGTTTTGGGTTCCCTGAGTCCAAATAACAAAGTTCCGCAAAATGGTCCGTGTGTGTGCACAGTGGCTAAAAGACTATAAACATCACGAACCTGAAATTGGGTATCTTATGTATTTATATGCCCTCGATGTGACAGCGAAAATTTAATCAAAATTGATCAAACGGAGGGGGGACTTTATTTCATGAATTTTGTCTCATTTGTTTGTTGTTTTTTTTTCTATTTTCTCTAAAACCGCGCTAACTAACGATTTTAATTAAACCTGTCTTGTTTGGGTGGCGGGATGGCCGAGAGGGCAAACGCGTCAGAAAATACGCGTTGACCATGGCAACGTATGATTGAGAACCGAAAGATAGCAAGTTCAAAACCCGGAGCCAGGGGATATTCAATAATACGCGGCATTAATCCTCCACCCACTCCCCTGGCCCGGGAAACCCCGTATAGCCTAACGGGCGAGGAAGGGGAGGACCAATAAAAAAAAAAAAAAAAAAAAAAAAAAAACTCATCTTGTTTGATGAGAATCAAGTATCCTTTAATATCAGGTAGGTTTTATCATCATAGAAATGTTCTCAAGGGGCTTAAATGGCGTAGGAACTTTTTTTTGTTTTCCTTTAAAGTACCTTTGATTTTGTTTAAATGGATTATGTTTATGTGAAAGAGTTGTCGATGTGTTTTGGCACATTCGTTTAATGAGTATGATTTGTTTCGATTGTAACTATTTAAGTATTCAACTATTAAACAGGGACTTATAAAATCAGACGCGATGGGTCTTATGCTTGCGTTCGCCTATTATCACAAATAAAAACTTTTTTTTTACAATAAACAAATTTATTGTTTTTTTAGAGAGTAAATACGTAGTGCACAAGTTATTTATTGCAGTTTACTGCGTGAAAAAAAAAATGTTAATGAAATACAAAGTGGTTATAGAGGAACAGTAATCGCTCTGGGTTTCCGGAAAGGCATAAGAGACAAACATACAAACAATTGGAAGTAAAATTATCTTAATTACTTGTTAAATTAATTAATTTACTACGAGCTGCAAATACACCTTCTATCGATTCACCTTTACGACATATTTACAAAAAGCAACTCGCAGAAAAAAAAAAAAAAAGCAAGCAGTAAAAAAAAACTTCGATATTTGATGAAATTAGGATTTTGTAGGACCCTTAAAACAAGAAATAAACAATAATGAACCGAAAAGTGCTGAGGTCTTTCAAGTTTTGCAAATTTTAATACTCTATTAATCATGTAGACAATCAAAAATAAGTAGATAAATGTGGAAAAAATGTGGGCGATTGCTGAACTGTGTTTACATATTTATCAAAATATCTCGATTTCTAATCTAAGTAGGTTGGTAAGAGAAAGTTGTATGTTGCGCGGATCGCATCAGATTTTTTACATAAATTTTGAAGTTACTATCTTCTAACTAGAATCCTCTCTTATTCTCTATTTATACTTTATTATTTTTTAAATAAAAACCATAAAAGAACTATAACTATACCTCTATTGATCAAAACAAGCTAAAGGGATACCTTTGTTTCGTAAAACAAAACTGACTTTGTTTTAAATTTAATGTTACTATTGTTATTATTTATTTTAGTTGTGATTTTTCATGTTTATGTATATGGAGAAATATGCTTTCGATATTACAATATATGTAATTCCCGACCCACTAACTTTTCGGGCATTAGTGGAACTTAACTTTCACTTATGTGAACAACTTGAGAAACTACAGATATGCCCTCAAGTATGCCATATGGTTTCATAACAGACACAATTGATTTTCTCACATTCGTTCTATTTCTTGATACATGGTTCATTCAACGGACGGACGAAGCTTTTCCTTCAGAGACCCTTCGTCTATGAAGGAAAAGCTTCTTCGCATTGAGCTTATCTTGTTACGCTTCACGGAATGGATGTGTTAATGCCCCATCGCTTTCCTGTCCACCTCTTTGGTTAATACCTACTACCTTCCACCACCATCACGACTTCAGATTAGGTTTCTACACTGTCAGAACTATACATTAGTTTGGAAGGTCATTTATCAACGCTTCTTTTTATTGCAATGTCAACTTTTTTTTTTTTTGGAAAATTCTTCATTGAATCAAAAGGACAACTAAGGAAGGATCCTTGATCTCAAGCATTTCGGCACTTCTTGAAATAAACCACGTTAAAGTTTATAATCATATTTAATAAGAAAATCATTTTGCCAGATGAAAATTTTGAGTTCAGGGAATAAAAATTAGCGCAATAAAAGCGTTTCAATCAGGATTTTTTTTTATTATTTCATAAATTAATTTATTAAACGTATCAATCTTGACATTAACCGCTGCGGGTTAAGAAGCAATTAAGTTACTTTTATTTGAGTAATCAATACTCACCCATAATTCACAATTTTCTTACAGCTGAACGGCTAAATCTAAAGTTAGGATTGCTAACTACAGTAGATAGGTTTCTGCTTATCCATTTATTTTGATCTGTTAGTTATTACATATACTTACATTTAATAACACTTGCTATAACATAGAGCAACTTCACCACTTGTGTTCATCATCGCTTTAAAAATAGTCTATTAAGCCTGCAAACCCTACCCAACTATATTATTCTTCCGAACCCGCTCAGATGTTCAAATGAACAAAAAAAAATCATTAAAGAGAATGATTATTTAGGATTTAAAGTATGAATATAAGGATGAGACGAAGATGGATGGTGAGTTTGCCACAGATTTTATGAAGTAATAGTGAGAAAGTAAGTATCGATTTCATCATCAGTTTTCGTCAATCATTGTCATAATTAAGTAAGAAATCTTTTTTTATCCTACATTTCTTCTATAATTTTAAAAACTTTTGCAGGGCATTACTTCATAAAATATATAAGTGTGTCTATCTTTGACGATTTTTTGAAATTCTTCATTTTTAATATACGAGTATAAGGCAGTAAATCTTTTTTTTTTCAAATCCAATCAAATTATGTCATCATAACGCACCCTCAATGCAAAACCACCATTACTCACAAAAATTGATTTTCCATTTTAATTTTGATCACTAAGCCACTGTAACTGGTCTACAAAATGGGAACCGACATATTTTAAATTATAACCTAAATTTAAGATATTTATTAATATTCGTTTTAGTTGATTTACATTTTAATTGCAAAAGTGGCACAATTGAAAATATGTTGAACGAAAATTAAAACTAGTAGGGGAAAGTGCCCCAATATGGGATGGTTGCCTAATATGGAATATGTGGTTTCTGGATATATTTTGTACTGCAACCTCGCTTTAATTCTATAAAATTGAAGATTAAGGTCACGTTCACTCATAACCTTCTCACATTGTTATACATTCTCATCCTGTTGGATTATTTTCTGCGAATTGTTGTATTAGTGTTAAAAACATTTTTCGTGATTATTTCCACCTATTTCAGGCCTCAAGATAAGTCGAATTCCCTTAATCATTGTTTTATCTCAAATGAACAATTCATTACAATATTTGCTAACTGCTTTCTTTTTTATATTACATACTGAAGCACGTTAATCTCTAAACAAAAAGAAGCCACATCCCCTAATAATGGATACCCATTACTTCCTACTATGGGATATCCCATATTGAGGCAACTTTTTATGACTGAAATAAAATATTTATAAATACATTAAAATGAATATAATGAAATATTACTTTAAACACTGAGTTTTTAGAAACGTGTATTTTTTGTGATAAAAATTTAGAAAATAAAGAAAATGAAGAAACTCAAACTCAAAGTTCAATGTTCCTACTGTGGATTGTCCTGCCATGGGAGCTGTGTTGAAAGCTCCTCATCATCCACAAATTTGTTTTTTAATTTGTGCGAAAATGTGTCAAATAAAGGTCTTATCAAATTTTGATTATTTAAAAATGAAAAATAATTTATTTTTTGAAGAGAAAAGATCTGGCTCCGCCGGGAGTCGAACCCGGGTCTCCTGCGTTACATGCGAGGATGCTAACCGCTACACCACAGAGCTCGGCTCAAGGCAGAGCAAATCCTTCCTCTTCACTGATACCTACTCACCCCTATCTCACAAGTTTTGCGAGTAGTAGCGGGAGGTGGACAAATTTTGTCCAATTTATGGTATTTTATTGACTTAAGTCAATTTTTTAAATTATTTTAATTAATCTAATCTTAATTTGTGGCTGACCACCATTTTTAAATTGTTTTTAAATAATTTATTTTTTGAAGAGAAAAGATCTGGCTCCGCCGGGAGTCGAACCCGGGTCTCCTGCGTTACATGCGAGGATGCTAACCGCTACACCACAGAGCTCGGCTCAAGGCAGAGCAAATCCTTACTCTTCACTGATACCTACTCACCCCTATCTCACAAGCCAACCAATTAAATATTAAAGAAGCATCCCATAAAAGAGCACTTTCCCCTAGCGATTGTTGTTTCTTAAGCTGAGATATTTTCTCTTCAAAACGTAAAAAACTGTCTCACGGTGGATATATGAGATTAAATGAAACACTAGAAATGTCATTTTCTCTGTTACAGGTTATTTGGTGTCATGGGGTTGTTGCATTTAAGGTGTGATATACATCATATAAAATTAATGTCTGAGATCATCCTGCGGTTAGTTCTTTATTACTAATTTCTAAGTTCATTCGGGATTTCAGTACGTTCAGGAAAATAAAAAATATCTTTTGGCGTTATTCGTCCGCTGTTCCATCCCCATCCGTTAGTTATTTACCGAGGTAATTGTGGCGCTGAAGTATTTAAATCGGTCTATTCTTAGGAACGATTTTCTGTAAATGGAGATCTTATTGTAAGGGGGGCAAAAATCAAATTATTACATGTATTAGTTTTATCTTTAATCACTTGTAAGGCTATTTGTTCTGCTTATCTTATCAGAGTCTTGATGACTCTCTCAATATTCTCATGAATATTTCTGGTCTAACAAAATTCCTCTCCTTCTGGCTGGGAGCAGTATAATTATATTTTCATTATATTAGTCATAATATTTTAAATGACTGGAACGCCTCTGTTTTTATAGCAATTTTGAAACTTGAAAGCCTCTGGAATCCTTTCCTCTTCTCATATTTTCTGAATCAGATAGCTATCTATGATAGTTGTGTACATTAGTATTACTCTATTTAACTGTTATTATAATACAAATAATTCATCCTATTCATTGTTTTTTAAATATTTCTCAACTGTAATATCATGGTACCTAATAGAAATGTCCTGAAGGTTTTCTATCTAACAATACAATATTAATGCCATACATTAATATCAAATTGTAAGGAGACGACATGGACTGCCTCGTTTATAGAGAACGATAAGGGGTAGTGCTATTTGTTTTAAGATAATGGCTCGGTCCTAAAAAAAAAATCCGAGTAAGTACTTTAACCTAAAAGTGTTTAATCGCACCCTTTTGGCATAGTGGAATTCATGTAAAAGTTAAGCCGTTATAGGCATGAACTTTGAAGGTTGAAGTCTTACATAAATCATGTTTCAGCGGATGTAAGTAGCATCAAGGAAGTTTCTAATGGCAACTATTGCTGGTGGAAACCCGAGGGTTGAAAAACTGAGGTAAAATATAAAAGGAAAAACCACAAATTGAGTCTATAACAACTGTAAGCAATACAATCTCTTCCTGTTAACAAATCGCTGAAATCTATTACAGAAGAAGGATCTTCACATCTTAATACTTATTTGTGGTTTTTCTTTATTATTCATGAGGCTCCCCACACGATTTCTCATTTTTTATGATTTTATGCTCAATACTATGCATGTAAATAACTGCAAATGTAAAAGGTTTAAAACTTAATCTGTGAATTCTTATGAAACCTTGCAAATTGAAATCAAAATTTGAATTGCAAGTTTCTTAAGATTGGAGTGTTTTTGACTGTTATAAATTTAAATTGTGTTGATAAGGGCATTTAGCCTATTTAATGGTAGAAGTTTTATGGTTACAAAAAGTCTTATCTAGATATTGACTTTAATGCATAAACGTCAGGCATTAATAGCAATAAGTGAGGCTATAATTAAGGATCTTTTAAGTAATTTTTAATAAACAAATAAGCCTAATTAAATATACAGTTCTTGTTCTATTAATAGTTTTCTCAACTCAGAGAACAAGGCTAACTCTGATAACTTGGAATTCATAATCTAAAACCCTTACCACAACATACCACAGCACGTATCAGGACTTGAGGAACAATGAAATGATTTCAGTTAAAGGACCTTTTCTTTCTAAAACGATATTTGTATTAACTATATCAATTCTTAGTAATATCCTTTTACAGTTCTTCGCCGACTTCCTCTCACCTCTCCACCTTTTCTTGGTATTTTTAGGCCCCGAACTTCCGAATGACTCTTGTAGTCACATCTCTAAAGTCAAAATCTCGTTAAGATACCTGGAATGGACTTATATAGTCACCCATTATAGTTTCTATTAGAAAAATTCCAATCACTTCCTCATTGTATCCGTTATTTAAGTACATACTTATATGAATATGTAATTTCCTCTATTCCTAACAATAAAACATATATTGATTAATCAAGCCTTATCACTATGGGAGAGTGTGCCTAAGGGGTGTTTAGAGGCACTGGGGTCACCTGTGGTGTAGTGGCTAGGATAGCAGCTTTATATACTAAGGGTCGCGGGTTCACATTCCGCGTTGGCCCTAGGATCTTTTAAAGGGAGTAAAAAATCCTTGGCCATGCCGTCGCTATAGGACATAAAATGGAGGTCCAGAGCCTGTACATTGCCAGGTACTCGCGAAAGATCGTCCGGTTACCCTTAGTGGCATAAAGGGACGTTAAACAAAAGGCTTATCACTCACTGCTAGTGGCTTAATGACAAGGATCATGATATGTTTGTTTGAATGTCAATTCTCAGATGCGTAAAAAAATAGTAAATTTCAAGCGTTATCATACCTGCATACCACTAGGCCAGTAGGCTACATGCCGCTGTAATCGATAAGTATTAGAAACCCTAAGATAGAGGGGTAGGTGCGGGTTATAATATACAATATCTTCATGAGATATCGGAAGGATTTAATGTTTCATGTTCAAAATACGAGTATAATCAAAGCTACCCCGCCCCCTAACTCCAGCTTTCATACCTTGAAGGTAGCCTTTATTAAACAGGAATGAAATTGGAAAGAGTAAAAATGTAATGAGTTTCGTGAGTAACCATTCATTGAAGCTGGATTATATGATATATATATATATATGTATATATATATATATATATATATATATATATATATATATATATGTATATAGATAAAAATTGAAGGGTAATCTGATTACTACTGCTCTACTCAGAGATGTTTAATGATGGCAATAAATAGCTCAAGTAATTACAACATTGGATTATCATGTATGAATGAACGAAATAGCGTCATTTATTTAAACATACAAACTTACAAACGGTGCGAATCAAAGCTAAGTTGGAATACCAAAATAATGAAACTAAATAAATGTTCTAGGTGTCAGTTTTTTTGCAGTGAAATTATTGAAATCATAAATTTATATTTTTGTTTATAATCTACTGATATTCTACTGGCATCTGTTTGCCTTCGTCTGCACTTAGGCCCCCTTTATGTCGCCGTATTAAGGGCGTCCGCCTGAAGCTATGTGTATCTACCCTTCCCGGTATACAGTGTGATAAGAATTTTACGGCAAGGGAAGGGGAGGGGAAGGAGGCTCATCGCCAGCTAATAAAAGTTGGGAAACCCCCGGAGGAGAGCTAACTCAGCTAGGTTTACCCTCAAGGTTTACGATCAGTTATTATAAAGGCAGTTCCTGTTGGCCCATGGCGTAAACCTTCCCCTTTCCGCACCCTTCAGCCCTAGCGAGTTTGAGGCTGGACAGTATCTATAAATTATATATCGCCCGCCCCTTTATTTCCTCAAGTCTCGTTAGCTTTGTAATACCAACTTTTCCCGTTATTTTCTACAATTTATTTATTTTTGTTTTACTTTTATTTATAATACATCATATTAAGCGAAATATCGCATAAATAAAAACTAACATCAAGTATCACATTATCACGCAGATCCATTCAAAAGTTCTTTTAATTCTAAACTATTTTTCAATTTACAATATAGTATTTATTCTTAGCATGTCCTCCTAACTTGCCTTTCAGCTACACGGGTGTTGGCAAGATAAGAACGTTGACTAGTGTTTTTATCTTAACTAAAAAACTTTATTTTGATTGTTCTTCAATCTTCTCAATTTAAAACCTTGATTCGTTATCTATGAATACTGCCTTCTAGCCAGTGGGTAGCCCTCTGACCGGTGGTCTTACATGTGGTGGTCCTCTTCTTCCAAGATTTAAAACGTCTGCTCCTACGACTTCTTTCCACCAATACACAAACTCTTTGTAGTATGGGTAGTTCCGTTCTTTCATCAACTATGGTAGTTACACTATTTACACCACAGTAGTTATAATATATGAAAATTATGCAATGTTGTGTCCACACACGACTATGTTGATTCTATGACATTGTTTATACGAATTACAAAATCCCTAAGATTATTTAATTTTTTATTTTTCCCTTTGAGTTGTTGGAGAGATACTGTAATATTGAACAATAAAAAATGAATAATACTATCTAAAATCAGGTATTTATTTATTAAATTTTGAATATACATAATTTAAATAATTTTTTAATAATTATGTATGTAGTAGAAACAAACAAGCACTGCAACCTGGTGATGCAGAGACCCTGGATCGAATCCCGCTGATGGGCAATCTTTTGTCTTGAGATCTATAAAATATTGTAAAACCAAGGAGGGTTTAATATAGTTTTATTTATGTAAAATTATAAAACTAAAATGCCAAATAATCAATTAAAACACAACTTTACAAAACAGTAACTGACAGTGACTCAAAAGCAATCATATGCTTCGATGTTTAAGTCAAGACTAGGCCCCTAGTCCATCGCTTCTTATTTTTGGTCGTAAATAAAAAATTGAGGATATTTAAAACCGTTTAAAATATTAGACATAATGAAAACAAATTGAAGTTAGAGGAAAAATAAGAAAAATGTCCGCAGTTAAGCTATTGATCTTACTCATTCCATATAAATAATAAAGTAAACTAACACTTATAAATAAAATAAACTATAAGGTGGGGAATAAAAACATTTACTGAAATAATACGCATTTTATCGCTCGCTAACCAATATAACTCTAACTTATTAATGATTAACAAATTGTTTTTATTTTCCTTTTAAGTTAATAATTAAGATTAATTTATTTGAGACCGATCAATAAAGGTGAAGTAGGAAGCCTTCCGAGTTGAAAAAGTCAGGAGGAGATGCACAGCGTACCTCTCAATTTCCCTTTCACCGATTCTCTGCTTCGTCGCTCAATAGGTTTTGCTTCGCCTCATCCGCCTGAAAGGGGGGCAGGCTTCTGTTATCAGATCGTTTTAGGTTTTCGGTCCTCCTCGTTAACAAGCCGTAAAGGCCGTCAAAGCCATTTGTGTAAGTCTTCCCTTTCTAGCTTTTACAGAATTGTTGCCGCATTTTTGTTTCTTTTGTCCCTGAATTATTTTTTCTAACAAAATCCTATACCCAATCGAATGAAATTATTTTCAATATTGTTTTATGCTAGTTTTACACAGCTTTGGAATATTTCAAGTAAACATGAAAAAATGATTATTTCAAATATTTTTACAACCACTTAATAATCTTTGTGTATTTGAAACCCGAGATTAATCAGCGGATAATAGTACCGCAAGATAATCCATACCATTAAAAAGATTTGATCGGCTCCGTTATATGTAAAAAATATTTACTTGTCGCTACTGATGTGGAATTACCTCTACCACTTTTCATATTGAATCAGTTAACTTATAATGATTTCTATCATCATTTACAATATACCTATTACTGAATTATATATCAATTACTGAAATATTAACTCTAATAATTAATAACTTCTTTCAATTTTAATTATCTCAAGAAAACATGAACATCTGCTTGGGCCATAGATCCATGGGACTAGTTTGGCGTTGGAAAGCATGGAAGTAGAATTGCATGTAAATCTTGGCAACTGCTTGCTATTCAGGGACGGCCAGTGCCACTAATGTCCCACCACCATCCTTTGGGCTTGAATTAGAACCACTTAACGTGATACCTTGGCCCTGCAACCCACATGTTTTTGCCATCTAAATATCTAATCAGCCACTTTATTAAATGGGTATTATTTTTATTTTATCAACTCAGATAAAATTGTCTAAGGTGATTGAATTAGGATAGTTTGAAATTCATATTTATTATAAATTTATGGGTAGTATTACGATAGTTTGAAATTCATATTTATTATAAATTTATGGGTAGTATTACGTCCAAACTAAAAAAAAATTTTTATTAGTTAGCTCAAAACATCACAGATTTATTACACATTAGAAGCGAAACCTTGATGAATGAATTTAAAATTTCGGGATATTGCTGACGGTGTAAAGACCTAAATAAACTAATAAATATGTTGACGATATATCACAGGACGCACAGTGGAAGTATTTTGTGATTCATTGGCCAACAATCTACAACACCTGGTAAAATTAAATAAAATAGTTTATTATGAACGGGGTCAGACTTAGAGAATTAAATGAGTCCGTAAAATTATCTATTAAACATTATGCTCATATACTTACCGCTACATTATGCTTATATGTAATGTCTCTTTCAGGCATTTGATACTTTCAAATGATTTTTACATACTTAGAAGAAAATAATCAATGAAGTTGTGTGTCTTTTTGTGTTTCTTTCTTGATTTTGTTCATATCTAATATTTATTTTATAGTTAATTTCTCCGTATAAACAAAACCAAACGTTCTTTACAGGAAAAAATATTTTTTCCTTTACCGTTAAAGCCCACTCAGAACATTTCAATGACGATAAAACTTAACTAATATTAAATAATACTTTATTCTCACTTAACAAGACAAGTTTAATCAAAATCGTTATAGCAGTTTTTGAGAGAAAAAAAAAAAAACACGTAAAAATCAGCCACTATTTATCGAAAAAAGTGCCCCCTTCGTTTAATCAATTTTGATCACATTTTTGCGGTCACATCGCGGGCATATAATATATCAAATACTAAATTTCAGGTTCGCACGGTTTATCGTTTTTGAGCAAGTCTGTTCAGACACACACAGACCATTTCCTGGGACAGGGTTATTAAACTCAGGGGATGATCAGATCAAAAAAGTGTATTTCCGTTGAAAACAGGAAGACGAAATTTCTCACGATCGCGATACTTTCCCTTACTATATATTTCTTATATAGGTAAGTAAAACTAAAAATCAAAAAAATGAAAATATCCTATTTTCCTGTTAACACCACTGATTCCTAGAGGATCATAGGGTACTTATAAGTGCATTCCACTATGTTCCACTATTGGAAAACTAGCCTTTAAAGTCTACCATAACCCCCGGATTCTTAGCAAGGAACGATTTGTAATGTTTGTATATTTTAAAGGATCGTGTAACAGGTTCTTGTCCCTTCCATGTTTCATGAATTAGCATTGCATAACCTTATTTTTGTTTTCTCTTTTATTCTAAGGTAAGATTTTCTTGTTTTTCCGTATTGGATGAAGCTGAATAAATATTCTACTAAACTATTGAATCCATAAAATAAAACCTCGCCCATATCAGGCGTTCCAACACATTTTAGCCTCTAACCATATTAACTAAATAATACTCTTAATAATTAGCCTGCTAATGACGGTCGTATACTTATACCATTCAATGGAGTTCACTTATTCCCTTTGGAAGCTGGTTGAATAGAAAAATATTAGTAATTCTTTTATGTAATCAGAAAAAAACAGCGTGTGTGATGGGTGCATTTTAATCGAAACCGAATCTGAATCACCCTGACTTGTTACTTATAACAATTTTAGATTTAGCGAAATTCCGACAACATTTGAAAAGTAAAAATAGTTCAATAAACTACTGCAGCTGGTATTTTCAAACAGACTTTCGGTATGGAAAAAAAAAGATTTCTCAATAATTTCAGCCTTTAATTTTTAAAAAGAATAAACCACTAACTATACGGATTCAAAAGTTCGCCATTTCATGAAGCGAAAAACTAATTCAAGCTTCACATCCGGTCCCCACAGATGACAGCACTCGGATTGTTCAAATAAGCATAATATCAAAAAAGTTGCGCGTGAAGTCGAACTTCTCTTTTTTTTCATTTTGGTTGCTGACGGATATTAAAATCTCTTTAAACAAAAATGACTATATTCGGTGAATGGCAAGCTATTTTATTTAATATAACTATCAATGGACTATCAATAGAATAATATTTGTACCTTACCAAATTTTTCAACGGTAATAAAGTTCCAATAGTCGTTAGAATCGAGATCGCTCAAATTAAATGGGGACAATCACCCTTCAACGGGAGATGTAGAGAGAGTACTGTGCAAATTAATTTTGGTGTAAGTAGGTCGAGTGATGTATCATTATTTTGGATTCAATGGTTTCCAGGTCTAAAGTAATAATACTTTATAAGTGAAAAAAAAAAAAAACATTTTTCTAACAGTACAATAGCATGAAAATAGAATTTTTTTTTTCAAAAGGATATGTGTGAGACAAGTTTTTATTTCACATTGATTTTTTTTATGAAATTCCTCCTTATTAATCAACACTTGTATATAAAAGTACAACATGTAAATATTTGGAGCTACATTACAGATGTTCATTTACCCTTATTTGTATATCATACTATCGTATTTTTTAAAATTGATTATATTTTTCTAAGTTTCCTAATTATCTGTTCAAATGTTTCTCATATTTAGATCTGTTCAAATGTTTCTCATATTTAGATCTGTTCAAATGTTTCTCATATTTATTATTTTTGCGAAAATAAATACAGCTTAATATTCTTACTTGGCGCTTATCTCTAACGAAAATCCGATCTCATCTTGTTATAGATCACATATGTGTTTAAGTAATCATTTGTAAGCTGGATAATCATTCAGCCAAAAAAGTATCAACGTTCAACATCAAATAGAAATAGCAAAGTTTGAACAATTGATTATCAAAAACGTTACATCACTGGACCTACTTACGACAAAATTGATTTGGACACTTCCGCCCTTTTCAACCCCCACTAAAGAGTGATTGCCTTTATCCTTGCTATTTATACGATGATTCATGAAGTTACAAATTCTGTTCCATATTTTGTCAATTTTTCCTCAACTTTGAAGGGAGGGGGTTACCCATGAAAAGTAATAGATAACTTAACAGCAGTAGGTATACGACTTAAAATGGAGCAATAACAGTGTAAAAGTCAATTCATTGTTTGAACTGTAGAATATGTTTTATAACATGCAGTTTATTCTGATTCAAGAAGTGTTGAAAGGGAAACGCTCAATGGTTTTACTTTCTAAGTAATCTACAATAAATAGTTTTAACATCATGAGGCAATATATCTTCATTATATCTCATCAGCTTATTGTCGCAGGCTGAGCGACAGGTGCGGATTAAAAAACTAAAAGTGCAAAAAAAAATGAGGCAATATTTTCTAACTTAATTAATCCGTTATAAATATTTCTATTTTATTTTACAGTCAATTTATCGCCCTCTTTTAGTAAGTACATTTCCCGTTGTTTTAAGCTTACCTTTTATTCAACAATTTTCCATAAAATTTTGAATGTAAATAGTAACGTTTTTATGCAATGCAAATACTAATAAAAATTTATCGATGATTATATCGTCTTACTAGAAACAAGATAATATTAGTGACGTATAGTACCCAAAGTACAATATATTAAATCCTAAAAAAAATAAATAGTTCCTCCCAGTGATAAAGTTCTTTACCTAGTTTCCCTTTAGATCATATAATATAGTGAAGCCAGAGTAAAAAGATAAGATAAGTAAATAAGAAATACATAGAAAGGACACAGCAACATCTCTTAAAAAATGTGGAAACTTTTATACTATATGTGTATATATATGTATGTATATATATATATATATGTATGTATGTATAGAGAGGGTGAGAGAGAGGGGGGGGGGGGGAGAGAGAGATTCTCCATTGTCTTAGGGCCTTAGGCCCTTTCTTACAGACAAATATATGCGAATAGTCACATATATACAGGGATTCATGATCCGTTTAATATGATCAAGTAAAATCTAAATCTAGATGAGAGCTTATTAATAAATTATAAACAAGAAACAAAGATTCATCTCATTTTCACTCCAATCAGAGAGAGAGAGAGAGAGAGAGAGAGAGAGAGAGAGAGATTATATCACGTAAGTTGTAATTATTATATACCTGACGACGGAATCTCAAAATTGATATCATTTTCTTAATCAGCACCTCGGATAACCCATAAGTCGACCCGAATATCGATTAAATCACTTAAACAGTAAGACCTTTAATAAAAATAAAATAAAAAACCGCTGTTACAATAATTTACCGAACCTTAATTTTAACTTTGAATTTTGAATAACATGACAACTAAAATCTTATGTGATATTACGTGATACTATATGATGTTAAGTTATATTAAGTAGATCAAAACAACAAATTTTTCTAGTAGCTAAACTTTCACTATCATATTGTGAGCCTGGAAAGAAAGTAAAAATTGCCCATAATTTACGCGACGTGGGTCCGATAAAAAAATAAAATAAAAACGTCAAATGTTATCATTTAATGGTTTCCTTTATGTTAATTGCTTTTTATTAAGAGGTTACCGTAAGTACTTCGAGATGTATTTATTCCTTTATGTGTGAAGTTCGAATCTAATGACTAATTAAGAATTGCGGAATTCCTCAACAAGGCACTACAACTCTTGAAGAATTAAGGCTGCCAGCAACTTGCCAATTACGAATGATCTAGAGGGTCCGTGCCTCAGCTGTCACACCACTAGCCCATCGCAGTTTGTGTCTGCCAACTGTTCTTGCTCTCTTCAAGTAGCTTTTGGGATATTTCTTCAATTTCGCAATGGCTATATTAACTAATCTCTGCGTCGGTCCTCTGCCTCCATCAATACGAAATAATGATTTTTTGTAAATTATGGTTGCACGAAATCGATTAAATATCAACACCCGATATTGTATAATTTTCAGCGAGATATAATGTGTGCTGAGGCTTTTTCGTGTATTTGTTATGATTCACTGTTTTGCTATTGTTCTTGCTGATATTTTTTGCATATGAAAATTGCTACTATTGTTTTTTGGTAGTATATCATTAATTTCGGCCTAAGATGCAACTGCGTGAAGACCGAATGATCGGAGCAAATTTAAAATTGTGTTTCTTTACCGACTTAGTCCACCCGGTTCAGGGTTGGTTTGTCTAAGGTCGATCTAAAAATTAATTCAAAATAAAAACTCTTTTAAATTTTATAAAATTATTTTCAATTTAAGCAATCAAAAACAGAAACAGTCGAATTCAATCATTCAAATATCAATTAAAAATAAAAATTATTTTAGCTTTTATAAAACTATTTTCATTTAAGCATTGGTGATTATAAACCGTATCTTGAAATTAAAAAATGATGATTCAGAAAGATTAAATGCTTAAAAAAATCCATTCAATAAAAAGTTAATAACTAGTTGGTGATATCAGTTATAAAATTATAAAAAGTCATGAAAACGGATCAACTCATATACTTAAAGATTAAATATTATCCATTTATGGCCCTAAATAACCATAAAATGACGGTATATTAACATGGTATATTCAATTTATTGTAAACTACAAGGAACAATGAATCGTTTACAGCAGAAACCTTGCAGATTTTAGTATTCATATAGAAGGAAATCATAACACCTAATCATCATATCTATCAGGATTGAACGATAAAATCCAAATATTTGTTAGGTAAAGGACAATATCCTAGTACTACATAGAAAAATCTGTGGAATATATTTTAAATATAATGCTAAACATTGGTTAACATTAGATATCTGGAATGATACAAAGCAAGTTTCAATACCTTCTCATCCCTAATTTCCATCTCCCTTTTAATGCGCAGAATGTTCAGTCGACCTAACTTACTTTAGTAGGTGCATAAATATACATAAATACGAGTATAAAAAATATCAAACAACTTAATGGATGCTTCAGGATAACAATCAAAAATATCTTTATTATAAGATGAAGAGGCAAATGAGAGTGAAAAAGTGTGATAAAACAATGTTAGGTAGTGTTAGTCTCAAACTTTATTTCTCTTGAGGTTAGCTTGGGGGATGAGAGACTGCAATATTCTTCTAATTAAGATGTTTGTGTGATACTATTGTATATTTATTATATATTTCTTAATATTCTTCGAAATATTCTTGGATAGTTTAATTCTAACCTTTTTCATGAGAAGGAGTTGTAAATGTTAGATATGTGTAAATTAGTAACCAACTTATTTTTAAAAAGATGTGTGTTGGAAATTGAAATATTAAAGCTTCAGTTTCCTAAATAAGTAAGGTAAAATTTATTTTCAACAACTTTATATTCTTATATAAATTATTAAAAACTGATTGTTTACTTTAGAATGTTATTACTTTTGTATTACCATATTAATTATTGAAAAATCTTAGTGGATGTACATGTGTTTTGACATTTTATAAAGAATTGGTTTATTAGTGTGTATTACGATTTTGTTATTAATTTTTCATTTTTAAAAAATAATAAATAAAAGTTGTCTATTAATTTATTTCTGTTCTTTTTACATTTCTCTTACCACACTTCCAAAAACTTGTTATACCAAACTTATCTAATTTCAACAAATTCCATGAAAGCGTTTTATGTAAAATAGGCATAGATAAATAAATAAACTTTAAAAATGTTAAATTGGTACCATTAAAATTAGATTTAATTTTCTCAAATTGGATTCAGTCTTATATTTCATATCAAGATTTTGTTTTGTCAATGAGTAATTGAGTGAAACTATCTTTACTATCAGTAATTAAGATTATATTGCTCATTACAGTACTACTTGCAGAAGAAAAAAATCTGGTGCGTGCGCGCAACACACAACTTTCACTTACCAACTTACTTAGATAAGAAATTGACGTGTTTTGTTAAATAAAATTTCCCCAAGTCACACATTTTTCTACATCCATATCTTATTTTTGTTAATCGTTAAAGCCGTTTTTGAGTAAATAAAAAAACCCGTGAAAATGATACAAAATTTATTAAGTAAAGTCCCCCTCCGGTTAATCAATTTTAATGAAATTTTAACAGTCATATCTCGGGCATATACACATATCGAATACCCAGTTTGATCAAAATCGTTAAAGCCGATTTAGAGTAAATAAAAAAAACACGTGAAAATGTTACAAAATTTATTAAGTAAAGTCCCCCCTCCGGTAAATCAATTTTGATGAAATTTTTACAGTCATATTTCGGGCATATAAATAGATGAAATACTCAGTTTAATCAAAATCGTTAGAGCCGTTTTTGAGAAAATCGAAAAAAACCTAAAAAGTTATTAAGTAAAGTACCCCCTCCATTTAAGTAATTTTGATGAAATTTATGCTGTCACATCGCGGGCATATACCTACACTAAATACCCAATTTCAGGATCGCACGGTTTATAGTTTTTGAGCTAGTCAGTTCACACACACACACACACACACACAGACACACAGACACACACACACACACACAGACCATTTCGCGGGACTTGGTCATTTCAACTCAGGGGACCCCAAAACGGGTATTTCCGTTGAAAACCGGAAGTCGAATTTTTTCAACGGAAATACACGTTTTGGGGTCCCCTGAGTCGAAATGACCAAGTCCCGCGAAATGGTCTGTGTGTGTGTGTGTGTGTCTGTGTGTCTGTGTGTGTGTGTGTGTGTGAACTGACTAGCTCAAAAACTATAAACCGTGCGATCCTGAAATTGGGTATTTAGTGTAGGTATATGCCCGCGATGTGACAGCATAAATTTCATCAAAATTACTTAAATGGAGGGGGTACTTTACTTAATAACTTTTTAGGTTTTTTTCGATTTTCTCAAAAACGGCTCTAACGATTTTGATTAAACTGAGTATTTCATCTATTTATATGCCCGAAATATGACTGTAAAAATTTCATCAAAATTGATTTACCGGAGGGGGGACTTTACTTAATAAATTTTGTAACATTTTCACGTGTTTTTTTTATTTACTCTAAATCGGCTTTAACGATTTTGATCAAACTGGGTATTCGATATGTGTATATGCCCGAGATATGACTGTTAAAATTTCATTAAAATTGATTAACCGGAGGGGGACTTTACTTAATAAATTTTGTATCATTTTCACGGGTTTTTTTATTTACTCAAAAACGGCTTTAACGATTAACAAAAATAAGATATGGATGTAGAAAAATGTGTGACTTGGGGAAATTATATTTAACAAAACACGTCAATTTCTTATCTAAGTAAGTTGGTAAGTGAAAGTTGTGTGTTGCGCGCACGCACCAGATTTTTTTCTTCTGCAAGTAGTACTGTAATGAGCAATATAATCTTAATTACTGATAGTAAAGATAGTTTCACTCAATTACTCATTGACAAAACAAAATCTTGATATGAAATATAAGACTGAATCCAATTTGAGAAAATTAAATCTAATTTTAATGGTACCAATTTAACATTTTTAAAGTTTATTTATTTATCTATGCCTATTTTACATAAAACGCTTTCATGGAATTTGTTGAAATTAGATAAGTTTGGTATAACAAGTTTTTGGAAGTGTGGTAAGAGAAATGTAAAAAGAACAGAAATAAATTGATAGACAACTTTTATTTATTATTTTTTAAAAATGAAAAATTAATAACAAAATCGTAATACACACTAATAAACCAATTCTTTATAAAATGTCAAAACACATGTACATCCACTAAGATTTTTCAATAATTAATATGGTAATACAAAAGTAATAACATTCTAAAGTAAACAATCAGTTTTTAATAATTTATATAAGAATATAAAGTTGTTGAAAATAAATTTTACCTTACTTATTTAGGAAACTGAAGCTTTAATATTTCAATTTCCAACACACATCTTTTTAACTTGGTCATTTCAACTCAGGGGACCCCAAAACGTGTATTTCCGTTGAAAACCGGAAGTCGAATTTTTTCACGATCGCAATACTTCCACTTACTATATATTTCATATATAGGTAAGTGAAAGTAAAAATGAATTCACTTATATTCTTTCAGATGTTTATATCACCACCTAATCAAATATTTACAATTACAGCTGTAATACTGGCTACTGAAACAATTAATGTTAAAAGTGTAGAAATGGAAAAGATTCACAAGTATCTGCATCAAAATGTTTGTGATTAAAGTTGTACACTTAAGTAATACTATCAATATACTAAATAAGTATGCATTAATTGAAAATAATACATCTTTTGTTTTGATTTTGCTTATATGAAGAAATTATCTGTCTCTCATTGTGCCTAGCAATAAGAATGGCTACATATGAAAACATTTGATAAATATATAAAAGAGAAAAAAAGAAAAATATTTCACGAAGATTAAAATTTTTATTTCCCTTAAAAAGTGCAATAATATTTCA
The DNA here is from genome assembly GCA_911387785.2 of Aelia acuminata. Taxonomy (NCBI): domain Eukaryota; kingdom Metazoa; phylum Arthropoda; class Insecta; order Hemiptera; family Pentatomidae; genus Aelia; species Aelia acuminata. Next base: position 100,507,779 of record OU426978.1, read on the forward strand.
ACGCCTTTGTTGTTTATACCTCATATAAATAAAGTAAAAATTCCAAAAGTCGTTTTGTTCTTAATAAACGGTTCTTTTTAATAAGTATTTAAGTCTTGATATTTGTTTTCTGTTTTTATTTCTCTTATTAAATAATTAAGGAGAAGCTAAAGGTAGCTAATCACCTACCTTAGCACTAAGGAAGGAAAACAGGCCAAATTTTTAGGAACACCTTAGGATCTCTGGCGTCCTTAAAGGGACGTTTATAAAATGAAAATCGTGTTAAGGTTAGCTAAAGGTGTGCATTTTAAGGAAGCCTTTAGTAAAGCGTTCCTTATGATCGTTCATAAATACGGCCCTAAGTTTATTATTAATCCAGTTAAAGAACGCTGTCGAAGCAGCCTACAAAATTCGCTGATTGCAAAGGAACGTGCAGATTTTAAATTTTATATTGTGCAATGTTCATTTGTAGTTAATAATAATAATTAAAAGTTTATTTCATACACTTTTCGGTAATATATTTAAGAAGAGATGGTTCGACTTTTTCGGCTTGGTTCCACTTCGAAACAGTATTGTAAATTATAATTATGTCTTAAGTATTTTACTGTGCACAGTTCGTCTCACTCACACGCAACAAGTCTGTGAGAACCGTCACTTAAATTGCTTTTCAGCAACTGATTATTGCAACTTATATAATGATGTGATTCCGTTCAGTGTTGAATGTAACAACTCGGATTAATTTCTAGAGGAGAACATAAATGACATATAAGTTGCACACATCATTAATTCATTGCACACATCAATCACATCATTACATAAGTTGCAATGATCTGATTTCGTTCAGTGAATGTAACAACTCGGATTCCAGAGGAGAACATAAATGAGCGATCATAAACAACATTAATTTTATTCTTACCAATGTTTCATGATTTTCCACGAGTTAAGAAGGTTCTTGAAATAGCCAGCCCATTTCAGACGACAATTACATCACCAGGCTTCCGTTTCCGGACCATTTCCTGACTATCCTTCCCCTTCCTCAACGATTAGAGATGGTCGTCACTCATCCAGATCTTGCTCAGTCACCGCAGGCCGATCTCATGGCCTTTGATCCCTCCTATGAGTAACATCTTCTTTTTATTTGCTCAAGAGTAGTTACTGTACTTGAAAAAGGTATCTAAGACATTTATTTTTATTTTATTGTTAACCATGAATAATGAAAAGAGAATAAGAAAATCCGTTGTTTTTGATTTAATTCAACGTTAAATCCGAAACTTTAATAGAAAAAACACATTGAGCATACCTCCACCTCTTATTCATCCTTATGTTATATAATAGATATTGATAATTATGTTGAAAACATGCGAGGTTCTTCAATAGTGATAAAAAATAACAACATTTAATCATTTCTGAAAAACATTTGACCAATGTTTTATTTATTTAAAGCTTCTTAGTTCATAATGAACTAAAAGGTTTTAAGAGCCTTAATTTTATTCTGTGTCATTTTTATTAACTGAATAAATAGTATTGGGCGAGTTTAAAATACGTTTATAGAGGAATTGTAAATGAACACTGAATAATAGGTTTGCATTGAGTTTTTACACACGCCAATATCAACCAGACTGTAACAGCTACACCTCTCACGGCTTCAAGGTGATTTTAGAGAGGCATAAAAGCCTTAAGCTAGGAACGAAGGTAAACTCTGGTTTATTAATTCCTCTATGTCAAGTAAGTATTTAAAGCCCTAATACTACTACATATTTCGTAATTGCGTTTTTCCTATATAAAGCTAGCACAATCACATCACATGATGACTGCTGAAAAAGGATGACAACAAACCCTGGATTAGGTAGAATAAGTATGGTTTAAAGTATTGTTCAATGTTTCTAAATTAGTTTCCTTTTTACTGATAAAACACTAATAGCCGAATTGAAATATTCATATGTTTAAACCTCTAGTATTTATAGCTAGAAAAAAAATCGTTTATAAAGCTCTAATTAATAGGGAGTTTTAGCAAAGCACGTTAAAGAGGAACGCTACACGGTATACGTAAAATAAGGATCAACTGCGCATGCGCACGTATACCGGTATGATTACCGTTTACCGTGCCCCGCTATTTGATGAACTTTACCGTATTGGTTAGCGTAGGGACGTTAAATAAGGTTATAACCTTACTACTGGAGAGTAAACAAGGAGAAACAACGCTTAAAATTCCAATTAAGTGATGAAATTATTCTTTTGAGGGAAGTTCTAAGTGAAAATCCTTTTTTTGACACTCAAAAATGGAAATCAATTCAAAATAAAGTAAATTTAACCTGTTCGAAGTCATTTTCAGTTCGTTCACTAAGAGATCACGTTCATCATTTGATGGTCAATTTCATAAAAGAGGACAACATAAACAGAAAAAAGTAGGTACTTTATTTTAAACTTAGTCTAGCTACATTTATTTTCATTTCTAAATAATTCTAAATGTAAGGAAAATTCTTTTCATAAAAAAAGTTTCATTTTTTTTTCCCAGATCCGGAACTGAAGAGGAATGTACAGAACTAAAAATACTCCTTCAAGATGTTGTTGACTTGTCAAAGGAGTTTGCCGGTAATAGAAATAAAAAAAATCGCCAGAGAGAGAACGCTGGTATAATTGCCAGGGAAGAGAGTTGGCTGTTTTGGGGGACTGTGTGCCGGTCACAGAAAGTGATAATATATACGAATTTATAGTTCAAGATGATGATTCGTTACAACAAATTGTATATGTACCCATCACAAATGAAGAGGTGATTTCCGAAACTGTGGATACCTCGCAGGTCAATCACAGCATCACTGATTCGAGAATCCGTAGGAAAAAACCTTCATTGCTTAATTACATAAAACAAAGTCAGGAACAAGAACAGACTATGAGAAAGGCAGAACTGGAACTGCAAACAAAAAAGATTCGGTTGGATGAGGCGGCGCTCGAACTGGAAAAAAATAAATTGAGATTGGAGGAAGATAAATTAAATTTTGAAAAATACAAGTTTGACGTTGAAGCGAAGGAGCGTGAACTTCGATTAAAAATGGACATGGAGGAACGGCAAGATAGGCTTCAAGGAGAACGGTAGCAACGGCAGATGCTGTTATCAGTGATAAATTCCATTGTAGGACAAAAAAATAATTGTAATTCAGAATTGTAAAATAAATACATTTAACGTAAAATTGTTGTAATTTTTTACTTTTGATATGACAAGAAAATAGAAAAAATACATTTTACAATTATATGTATGTTATTGTAGTTGTTACAATATAAAGTCAAATAAAGATTTAACGTTGTAATAATTGTTGTTTTCCCCGTGCTATCGTAGTCATGTAACAAAAATCATAATAAATACTGTTCTAAGGAAACCGGGTTAACATCGAAATAAGTACTGCACTGGCTTCCGTATAAACTGATATGGCAGTTCGTTAGTAGGACTACTACCTTGTACATTCTACCAACAGCTTGTAGCAACAATTTCTGATTTTTTTTTAAATCTAAAAACGCGAACTCTGTAGCAGTTTTTCCAAATATCCATTCAACCCCTTGTCTCATTGAACTTATGGCTTTGTTAAATTCTGCTTGTTAGTTCGTGATGTTTTTCCTTGAAAAGGGACAAATGATTAATTCTCTAATAGGGTACGCTGGATCCCCATACAACACAAATTTTTCATCATTCAAAAATTTAGTTCTGGCTTCTAACTGCTCATACAAATTTGATTCACGAAGTATGCCCGCGTCATGGCGGTTTCCGTGAAATGGTCCTAGTAAGCTAGCCACTATTCCATCAGGGCACACAACTGATTGGTATTTCACACAATGATATCTCTTGTGTCCTGAGTAGAATTTCTGCTGATCAACTGAGGGCCTACAAATCGGACGAGCTGTTCCGTCTATGAAACCCCAACAGTTACCGATAGGTGACCCTTTTTCAACAACACTATTAGCATACAGTTGCAATCTTTCCTCCGTTAACCATTTCAAATTTCTTAAATCACTGAGCAAGTGACCTTTGTTGTTATATATTATATTTAGAACTTGGTTGCATACAACGGAAATATATGATGCTGAAACACCAAACAGTGGCTCAATGTCCGCTAATCTGTTGGGGTAAGTGAGCCGCCTTAACAACATACATAAAGCTTCCAATCCTAAAAAAAAAAAGGAAAAAAAGAATGAATGTAGACGTTTGTTTTGTTTGATAAAGAGCATTTCTCAATTACAGTTTTTAAAGGTAAGTATAAATAATAATAAAAAAAAGTTGCTAAGACCTCAATGACACAAGTGGTTGAAAGGTCTATAAAAAAAAAAAAAGTTAAGTACGTGAGGTACGATGTTCACTCTTCAAATGAAACTCACGTGAAACTGAGCACCTTTGTAATGTGAAAATTTTGTCAGGAATACCCAAAAGCCGTCGCAGTTTTGCTACGTCACGTTTTTGGAATCTAAATAGCGACATACACTCGCGTTCGTTTAACGAATCGAAATTAAACCTCCCGTACTTTAAAGTTCTAATTTCTGAAACTGTTTTCGGGATGGAAAGGTGATGAATTATCGCATCATCTAGCTCTTCATCGGAAATTAAACCCACAGCGCTCAACAAAAAAATGTCTTCCATTTTGTTTGACCGTCCACCTTGTGAACAATACCGTTTATGAATTACGTAATCGTTAGTGAAAGTTGCTAAATCCTTTAAACTACATTTAACCGTAAACGCTAAACGGTATATTTTAACGTTTAGCGCTACGATTACCGTGCGGGATGCTAAAACTCTCTAATATTTAATAAATATAAATTTTTATAGTAATATTTTATTGGTTCTCGAGCAGTTTGTAAATAGGTTTAGGAGTAAGTATTATTTAGTAAGAAGCAAAGTATTATTTAAATTAAATAACTTTATTGTCAAGTTACTTTTTTGACCTCAATTTAACTGTAAAACATATTTTTTTAATATAGTTATTTTGTAAATTATGATTACACTACACTGCTTGTGAAGGTATTATATTCTAGAATCTTAGCCAGACTAACAATTGCTAAGAAAAACGGCAGTTTTCTTTTTTAAACTAATACAGTGAAAAACAATGTTATTAACCTTTTATAATGGCAATGATATATTTAGAGACGATCCATTTGGTATCAGGATAAAAAATAAGGTGCGATGCACGTAACACATAACTTTCATTTGCCAATCTATTTAGAGTAGAAATCGATGTGCCATTCCTCTTTAGTAAAGAATATTGTTGTTGAGTTAATAGTGCTCTAGACAAAATCGCAATTATATTTTAAATAAAAATTTGAAATAGTTATGTAGATTAATAGTACCGAAAGTTGTCCTTAACATTATGGGGTTGGGTTGAGGCAAATCAGAGTATATTTATTAGGCTGAGTAGTCTAGAGATACTTTCGGTAATAGAAATGGATATAAATTTACATTACAATGAAAAAACAAAAAATTAATTTAAATTACCTTTTGATAGGAAAATAAGTTTGGCAAATGATGTTTTAAAAACATATGGTTAAAGGTTTAATATTAATAAACTTTGATATAATTAAATGTATTTCAAGAGCACTTCATTTATAATGCTTTGTACGGTAAGTATATTGGTTGCATACATCTCTTTCAATCAGTGCCCCGCTTTCCTTCCAATGCTCCTAATGGATCCGCCAAGAGTAGGTCCTTTAAGATTTTAAAAGGCACACCACCCCCCATTTACCCTTAAAATGGGGTAATAGATATTTTACATTTATTATTTATCATTATATTATAAATTTAAATTTCACTAATAATGAAAATAGATGGCTTGGTTACCGCTTAAGAAATGTGTAACATTTTTATCCTCCAAGTTTTAGGAGGATGTTAATTTCAAAAATATATATCTGTGTTTGGAGTGTAAATGGTGTTATGGCCAAACTAAACTATAATTTTTCGCATTATTCTGCACATATATCTTTGCAGATTTTTAACACATTGTAGGCGAGGAGACCTTAATGAATGAATTAAAACATTGATGTGTTTGTCAACAGTGTAAAATGCTAAAAATCTCTAGGACAAATAAAAATATATATATAATTTTGTTTGGCCATAACACCCTTTACCCTTAACAGGCCAGAAATTGGACAGATTTAAGTTAAAGGAACTTTCTTACGGAACTTAGATTCTTAATAATATCATTCATTCATACCATAAATTCATTCATCATCAAAGACAGATATATATTTTTGAAATTACATTCTCCTAAAACTTAGAGTGTGTTGTTACAAATTTGTTAAGCGATAACCAAACTATATAATTTTGTTTGTAGAGAAACAAAAACAAAAGAAAAACATATGGTTTAAAAGTCCCAGACCCTTTGTTGGTACGAACTAACAGTTAGAACAAACTGTCTTAGCATGTTTTTGTGACTACGATGTTCGAGTATCATCTACACCATTCCACGAGGTTCTAGACCATTCTCCTTACGACTTTATATAAGGAGCGAGTGACTGGACAGTTAGACTTGGTTGTGAAGCTTAAGCAATATGATTATTTGTGTCTTACAAAGTGGTAATTTTTGTACTCTGCTCTAATATTTGTGTATTTATAATTCGAGTGGTATTGAACATTGTTATTTTTCTTTGAATAAAACTTGTAGCGTTACATTACGTATTGTAGCGTACATTGGTTAATCAGGCTGGTTTATTAAATAAATATTCAGCAGCACTCAGGAATAAGGATGTATTTATAAAATATACTAAAACTTAAATTGGCGAAACTCAAGTTTGTATAAAATATCGCATACAGATTATTACAAATCAAATAACTCGCTGTCGGACCACACTATCAGCTAAGGCGATACAATAAGAGGCAAATTATGAAATGGTTTGACAGCATGAATAAAGAATAATCAATGTAGAGCTAGTGACGTCTAGACTTGTATGAAATGTACTGAAATAAACCTTTATTTAGCTTTGTTAGAGAATAGGAATAGGAGACACATATTTATTTTATAAAAAAAGTTCAAAAGGTTCAAAGCATTCGACAAAGCCTTTACTCCAGTAAATCACTCCTTTGAGTGTCAAGGCAAAAGTGTATCTGACGACTATAACTTTCACTGAGATTTTCCACGCTTCTTTTCTAGACTCACGAGATTCGAGATTGGTCGGACTTTCTTTCATATCGAGATACTGGAAATGCCAAAGATGGCCTTTCGCGAAAGTATCCATAGAAAAACCAAAAAGATTAAAATGTAAAGTATATTATAATATACATACATATAAGCGTATTTTGTATTGTTTTTAAATATGGATTATAGAAAACGAATAAATTACATACAAGGTCATATTTCTCTCGTACTAGAGTATTGATAACCATTATCTTGATAACTAATCGATAATGATACTTTGATAACCAATATCTTTATAATGTATAACAGATTTTGATTCTTAGTAATTGGCGATTCTAGAATTATATTTTAACAGTTCCAAAACATGTTAACTATTTTTACATTAGTCAGAAGCAAAAAATATATTAAGTGACAATACGATACTGTAGATATTCAAAGGCAATTGAAAGCATAGAATATCAAACTAATAAATCATAGTATGATGTCCATATTGGTAATCATAATCACAGTAATGGCCATATTACTTTATACCTTATTATTTACGCCACATTCTAGTAGACTGCTAAGTTCTCAAGAAACAAAGGGAAAAATGAGTTGAGGGGGTATATTAAAGAAAATTCTTAGGGAAAACTATGAAAAAACACTGGAATATTTAAAATCGATAAAATATTAAGCGAGAATCTAAAATATAGATGAATGACCATGAAGCCTAGAGGCAACGAAAAACTATTGAATATTTTACTACCTGAAATTTTCAATGAAGTATGAAAAACTTGATATTAATAAATCAAAACTACTAAAGTACGACGATATTTATTCATATTTTTATTCTCATAAAAATAAAAAAATAAAACTAGCCATCATTTTGTAATCAACTGAAAGTACTGGACTCCAGTGCAACTCAGCAGTGGAAACTAAGGTAAACTTAGAGAAAAAATCAGGTTGGAGTCCTAATTATACGTTAATGATGATAGGTACTTAAGGGGATGTAAAAAAATTAATTGCCAGGGCTTTCAAAACAATTGCCGGAGGTTGCGAAGCATATCATAGAAGAAGTTCCGGCGGAAGGTAGTACAAGGAAATTCATCCATCACCTAGATGATCTTAGATTTTTTTTTCATTTTGTTACTAAGTAGCGAAAGTATCATTTAAGGAGATGAATAGTTTGGTTTGAAACGATCATGATATCTGATGATATCCTCGATGGGCCTATTGATAACGACATTAGTTAGTTCGTAACGACGGAGTATATAATTATTATTGGAAACGTAATTAGAATAGGAGGAAGCACTGATCACCATGAGACGATATTACATATTATTTATGCCCATTATTGAACAATGATCTATTTAAAGTAATACTAAATTTTTTTACTCAATTATTTTGGGTTCTGTTTTCTGGATCTGTTTACAATTGTATGGTAGCATTTATCAAGATGCTAGATAGATTGAATCTGAATTCAAACAGATACTTATTTATTTTAACAATTTAACTAGGATAATGTTCCCAGGTTAATAGACCACATATTTGAAAATCATATTAAAAAGTGCAGTTTATTAAGTAATTGAGTAAAAAATACTTATCACATTGGAAAGAAAACGACCGGCTACACACATTGGTTAATATTCTGATTACACGAGATACTTTTATTAACTTTTACTAATAAAACTATGGTGTATGGAACAATACAAAGACATAATAGACGTACATAAGAAAGTCATATCCTCCTCCTAAAACATCTTACAAAATTAGTGACGTCTAGTGAGTGTAACGTTGCCGTATATTATAATTTGCTGTTGCTCCGTCTAAAGTATTTTTGATTTCTCAAAGCAGCATTTTTAATTTTTATTACATATGTATTTAAATAAACCCATTTAAGCCAATGAAATTTGTCACAATGTATTTTACAAACCAACATTTTTTTTTTATTGTCTTCATCTTTATAAGTATGGTTATTTTTAATAAGGGAGCATTAGAAAAATCTTTCGAGCTACCAAGCATGAAGCAGTAGCAGGATTTTTAGTTAGATCGAAAAAAACATTTGGATCTTCTAAAATGCAAATGGGGAAATAAAATAAATAATAAATAAATCCAGAATTTATCGTTATTGCTTTTTAATGTCTATTGAATTTGTGTATTTTCAAAAATTTTGTTGTTGTCAGATGTACTTAATACCTACAGGATTGAGGTTTGGCTCCAACTCAGGCTCAGTTTATCCTGAAAGGAGTGAGGAAAAGGATCTCTCTGGTGCTCTATATCCCTGGACAAGAGCAAACAAATAGTGTACACAGATGTCCCCAACACTCCCCATCCATGCCCAGTTAATCTATACTTTAAAAAAGGTAGAAAAGAGCTACCTATATATTTCATTTTTTGGATTAAATTTTTTATAATATATTTTGGAGTTTATAAATATTCTAAATTTATTGCCTGGCCCTAAATCGAGGTATATAAAATTTTAGTTTGATTTTAGTCTATGATCTTTGAAAGATATGCTACTTTTATAGCTTCCAGATACCATAAAGTAATACGAAATCTTCATATTCGTTTTGTTTTAAAACGAAAAATAAACCTCTTATAGCTAAACGTATACAATAGGGATGCAAAGTCGATATCAATGTTTAAAAACATCGAGGTTTTGACAAAAATAAAAATTTAACATCGATGCTTTAACAAAATCAATGATTTTTTAAACATCGAAGTTTCGAGTTATTGACATATCTCGCATCCTCGACTAGGAATATCCATGTTTATACTTATATACATAATAGAAAAAACTGGTGCGTGCGCGCAACACACAACTTTCACTTACCAACTTACTTAGATAAGAAATTGACGTGTTTTGTTAAATATCATTTCCCAAAGTCACACATTTTTCTACATTCATATCTTATTCTTATTAATCGTTAAAGCCGTTTTTGAGTAAATAAAAAACCCCGTGAAAATGATACAAAATTTATTAAGTAAAGTCCCCCCTTCGGTTGATCAATTTTGATGAAATGTTGGCTATCACATATTTGGCATATACATACATCAAATACCCAGTTTGGTCACAATCGTGAAAGCCGTTTTTGAGTAAATAAAAAAAGCACGTAAAAATGATACAAAATTTATTAAGTAAAGTGCCCCCTGCGGTTAATCAATTTTGATGATATTTTTACAGACATATCTCGGGCATATAAATAGATCAAATACTAAGTTTAATCAAAATCGTTAGCGCCGTTTTAGAGAAAATCAAAAAAACACGTGAAAATGTTACAAATTTATTTAGTAAAGTCCCCCCTCCGGTTAATCAATTTTGATGAAATTTTTACAGTCATATCTCGGGAATATAAATACATCAAATACCCAGGTTGATCAAAATCGTTAAAGCCGATTTAGAGTAAATAAAAAAAACACGTGAAAATGTTACAAAATTTATTAAGTAAAGTTCCCCCTCCGGTTAATCAATTTTGATGAAATTTTTACAGTCATGTCTCGGGCATATAAATAGATGAAATACTCAGTTTAATCAAAATCGTTAGAGCCGTTTTTGAGAAAATCGAAAAAAACCTAAAAAGTTATTAAGTAAAGTACCCCCTCCCTTTAAGTAATTTTGATGAAATGTATGCTGTCACATCGCGAGCATATACCTACACTAAATACCCAATTTCAGGATCGCACGGTTTATAGTTTTTGAGCTAGTCTGTTCACATACACACACACACACACACACACAGACCATTTCGCGGGACTTGGTCATTTCGACTCAGGGGACCCCAAAACGTGTATTTCCGTTGAAAACCGGAAGTCGAAATTTTTCACGATCGCAATACTTCCACTTCCTATATATTTCATATATAGGTAAGTGAAAGTAAAAAATGTTCTCAATGATACCTAATTATTAACTCGTTTTTGTAAAATGCAAAATATTCATCTTCAAACATGACAAATCAAGCAAAAAATCATAATGGAGTATTTAACATAAAACCTCACCCCAGTGCCTAGCGTCAGGATTTTAGGAAAACGCTATTTCATAATCTTTATTTAGTTTATGTAGCTGTTAACAATATCATTTAAAAATATTCACCAGAAATAGGTTTCTATATCCCTACTAGGGAAATGACATCGATGTTGAAATACGTCTTGGCGCCAAAAGGTTAAAAAGTGGATATTAAAAAACATCGATGATTAAACACGTTGAGACCATATCAGGTTAATGTTACGAAAATGGGTAATAAAAAAAATCGATATTTAAAAAAACTGATGTATAACAACACGATTTTGTTCGTAAAAATCGAAGTTTTATCATCATGTACAAGACCCCAAGGCAACCCTGTTGCTAGGCTTCTACACTTCAATTTCTAGTCCATTCCTATTAATGGGTGAGCCCAAAAAATAAAATATTTCATTCTAATTGGTCAAATACTGGCAAGGCTACTACTGCAATATCGAATTCGTCTTTACAAGAAGTACGAGACGAATTGAGTTAGGTAATGCAATCGCAATTGGTCACTTAAGAAAAATTCTATTAGAATTGTTATCGAACAATCAATTTTGGAATCAATTATTATTTACCTTCAAAAATATGAGTGTTTAACAAACAGAAGGGCTGAGAGTGGTTTTAAAAGTTTTAATTATTTAACCTATTTTACATAAGTATGTATTTTTTTTTTTAAATCTCCTATATTCAGGCTATATTCCCGACAGATATACATTGAACATTGAAAGAGTTGGACCATAATTAAAACAGCAACAAACAAATTTTCAAAGACAAAGCTCCAATTCCATTCAGAAATATATAAAAATTATTATTTTTATTTATAAAGATGGAAACAAATTGTATGAATAAATATGAAACTATGTTTTTACCTCCGCCTTTCCCTTAGGCCTATTTAATTACGGGTCAGTGATTTTGACCAAAGATTTTTCGGTTTTTCTAGTTTGGAAAGTATTTGACCCAAGTAGTACTTATACTCTTCCTTGCAGCAAACAGTATTTCTATTAAGTCAGTATCAAAATCAAAATACATTCTAACACCTAAACTGATTCCCGAAAAAAATTCCAGCCGGAACCTTATTAACTCCTTAACCTACCGAGGAAAATTATCCTCGGAAAAACTAAACCCTATTATTTTTCCTCTCTTTCCCGATCATTTGACCCAATTTACTGGAATTTCTCCGTGGATAGAATGGTGGAATAGCTCTCTTCCCATCTTTATACTTTCATAAATCAACAAGCTCCCCTCAACACCTCAACTTTTAGACGTCCCGCTGCACCCTGGATAAATCCCGAAATCATCGAGTTAATAAAAATAACAAAAAAATCAATTCTTAGAATTATTTTTTCTCAGCCATTAATAAAAACATTTGCCAGTCTTTAGGATTTTCTCCGAATTCAAAGTCATACTTCATCCGTTAGAAAGCTCATTTACTACTCTTCTCTCTTCAGACTGGAAAGGAATTAACCAAGATAGGCAAGTTTGAAAGGCTGGTTCTGGAGAACAAAGATCCACAAGGTCTGTAATAAACTGGAGAAAATAAAAATAAACCAAATACAATAACTAAAAATATAAAGACTATGTATAATAACACTTAGTACACAGTGTTTAATATTTTAAGTGATCTGTTGCCAAACATTATTTCCTATTGATAAAAATGTGGAATAGGGCGACCAATTAAGTCTCAACACTATATTTTCTCGTTAGAAGTTTATTTCTGCATACCTTTCGGCCAGTTCGGCCATCATCAGTGCTGTAAGGCAACATAATACAAATGTCTTACTAAATTAACATATTTGCAAAACAATCCTCTATTAACCTGACAACAAATCTTTTAAAACACAATAAAAATTAACTTTTCTCATAACTTACATATCAATTACTAATAAGTCAACATTAACATTAATAAATTATTAAAAATTACCTAAATGTGATTAATGGTAAAAATTGTTTTCTAAAAATCCACCATCTGTGGTTTATCTTATTATGAGTTAGGCATCTGTGGTTTGTCTTAAATAGTTAAAATAGGACACAATTTGAAAGAATGCAATGTATGTGTGTGTGGGTGTGTATGTATGTAAGTATAAGTGGGTGTGTATTTGTATGCATACATATTTTTATGGTTGGCTGTGTGGAGTCCATTATCCCTTGATCCCCCTTTAACTTTGAACAATGAAAATCTTAAACAGGTAGTTGGACCAGGGTAGCATATACCTATACATTTTAACTATTTAAGACTAACCACAGATGGTGGATTTTAAGAAAACAATTTTTACCATCAATCACATTTAGGTAATTGTAATAATTTATTTATGTTAATGTTGACTTATTAGTAATTGATATGTAAGTTATGAGAAAAGTTAATTTTTATTGTGTTTTAAATGATTTGTTGTCAGATTAATAGAGGATTGTTTTGAAAATATGTTAATATTATATTTATGTTAATAATATTTAGTAAAAAAATTGTATTATGTTTCCTTACAGCACTGATGATGCCCGAACTGGCCGAAGCGTATGCAGAAATAAACTTCCAACGCGAAAATATAGTGTTGAGACTTAATTGGTCGCCCCTAATCCACATTTTTATCAATTGGATAGTCTCAAGAAGAAGGGAGTAAAATTAATAACTAATCATTATTTCCTATGAAACTTTTAAATATGTAATGCGTTAATGATTAGTAGAACGTAATGCTGTTTTAATTATGCAACTATTGATAGCAAATATTTTGCCCCATTAATTATATGCAATCATTAAATTTTAGGTATAAAATTGGTATTAAAATGACATTTAACCAGTAATTTTTTGTAAACATTAAGGCAGATTTTTAACAGTTCAGTAGACTTCCTTTATTATGTACAAATATAAAAATGTCTTTTAAAAAGTACACTCATGGGATATATATAGGTATGGGTCATTCTCCCATTTCATTCAAATTTCATTGTTCTAATTTCAATGGGAAAAAATAACATTTTCCAATGATTTTTTTCCACAAGTTGTTAGAAGGTAGGCTGATATTGGTGTTTACAAAAAATGCCTTCATGGAAACATATATATATTTTTTATCAAGGCCTTTTTTTGTCGGTACGCCATAAAAAAATTAGGTTATAAATAGAAGAATACATATCTTTTTTCCGCCATCAAAGTCAGCAACTTGAGCTTTGGAACAGGTAAGGGAGATAGATATTGACATTTTAAGTTTAAATTTAGGCCTATAAACAAATTGTTACTGAGATAAAAATTCTTGAACAACAGGCTGAGGTCTTCTATTAACCAGTGGATGCAATTGAATTATTAGCAATTTCACACAAATAATATAATCTCATTGGGACATAAATTTGTTTGTATTGGGAGAATATATACATATATATATATATATATATATATATATATATATATTTTTTTTTTTTTTTTTTAAGGAATAGTAATGTAATGAATGCTGATTATATTAATTTTAACGTTATAATGGGTGGTAGATATATTTTTATTTACAAGACTAATGCATGAGGACGTAATGTATGGGCGTTAATATTGAACTAGAACTGACCAGAATGGGGATAGCTGCATGCCCTGGGTCACGTTGGTAAACCACCTCACATTACTCTACCCCCAGTCCTAGTTGCCTATCCTGTGAAAGCTTCACCTTAATTAAAAATACTGTCTAAATCAAGGAATAAATTTCATTTTTTTTTTTTTTTTTTTTTAGTTTTTAAATATATTAAGTATATAAATATATTCTTTTACTATTTTATTAATATTTCCTTTTTTATTATGATAAGTTTTCTAGATAATTTGTGAACCTAATAGTATTTCTTTTGGAACTGATCAGAAAGGGAAACATAGAGACAAACCAAAATACATCTGGTTAATAAAATAAAATAAAATAAATAACTAAAACAATATATCACATTAGACACACATAAAATAAAATAAAATAAAGATATACGAGTAATAACAATTAAAGTATACAGATTTATGATAAAAGAGACTTATTCAGGAGATAGCAAAGAATGTCGAACATGAAATCAGAAACATGCAGAAGACGTATATTGTCTTACAATATTTTATGTACATTACTAACAATATTATATAATATTACTTATACATATTTATCCTTATTGACTACTCCATACACTATGGAAAAGATACCGTTTGAAAAAACAATACGATGTCAATAAGACGATCTCCGTTCTTCCCACTGTGTTTAGGTTCAGCGTATCAAATGCCTGAGACAGTGTTACAAGGTGCTTTGACTTTCAACCGATGACCCTTTGGACATGAGACGTGGCAGGACTCATCGATGTCTTGAAGATGATAGGAACTTCAGCAGATTACCAAAAGGGTTCAGAAAGGATAGTTGAGAAGGATAAAGGGGAACTTCATTAGGCATTAAAAAAATATCAAAAGCTTGATTTTTTACTTTCACTTACCTATATATGAAATATATAGTAAGTGGAAGTATTGCGATCGTGAAAATTTTCGACTTCCGGTTTTCAACGGAAATACACATTTTGGGACCCCCTGAGTCGAAATAACCAAGTCCCGCGAAATGGTCTGTGTGTGTGTCTGTGTGTGTGTGTGTGTGTGTGTGTGTGTATGTGAACAGACTAGCTCAAAAACTATAAATCGTGGGAACCTGAAATTGGGTATTTAGTGTAGGTATATGCCCGCGATGTGACAGCAAAAATTTCATCAAAATTGCTCAAAGGGAGGGGGTACTTTATTTAATAACTTTTTACGTTTTTTTCGATTTTCTCAAAAACGGCTCTAACGATTTTGATTAAACTGAGTATTTGATGTATTTATAAGCCCGAAATATGACTGTAAAAATTTCATCAAAATTGATTAACCGGAGGGGGGACTTTACTTAATAAATTTTGTATCATTTTACCGTGTTTTTTTTATTTACTCAAAAACGGTTTTAACGATTTTGATCAAACTTGGTATTTGATGTATTTATATGCCCGAGATGTGACTGTAAAAATTTCATCAAAATTGATCTACGGGAGGGGGGACTTTACTTATTGAATTTTGTACCATTTTCACATGTTTTTTTTGTTTACTCAAAAACGGTTTTAACGATTTTGATCAAACTTGGTTTTTGATGTATTTATATGCCCGAGATATGACTGTAAAAATTTCATCAAAATTGATCTACGAGAGGGGGGACTTTACTTAATAAATTTTGTATCATTTTCACGGGTTTTTTGATTTACTCAAAAACGGCTTTAACGATTAACAAAAATAAGATATGAATGTAGAAAAATGTGTGACTTTGGGAAATGATTATTAGCAAAACACGTCAATTTCTAATCTAAGTAAGTTGGTAAGTGAAAGTTGTGTGTTGCGCGCACGCACCAGATTTTTTTTTTTCAAATTTTATAGTAATCTTAACTTTAATAACTTGAAAACGTAATAGGACGATATCCAAAAATATATAATTGCTTTGTTCTAACAATCCCTTTCTTATGATAGGTACCTATATATCAGTACTAGGGCATGGGTTTGTCAAACATTGTTCCCAGATACTGGATGAATTTATGTTGCCAACAGCTGGTTATAAAAAAAGATCTTTTATTTACCAATCACGGAGTCAGAAGCCTTTCTAACTTGAATTTTTCAAGTAGACTTAGACTTCTAGCGTTTCCTTATCAGCACATCTGGATGAAATAAAAAACTTATATTAAATAGTTCTGTGCTTCAAATTATTCATATTTAACAGAGAATGATGACAGTGGAAAGCTAAGGTCAGTGATACGGAATGTTCTTTTCAACGGTTCGAGACTTCATTTTATACCTGTATTTGTTGCAGATTGCCCATAAACAATAAAATAAAATTACTGTATTTTTTTTATATCTTGGCATTTCAGTTTAAAGGAAGAGCTAAAAGGTCGCGGGTAGTTATGTACATGTAAAATCCCATTATATACGGTCCCGGTAACGACGCACCCGGTAACCGAGGTTTTCTGGACAAAATTCTATAATTCCTTAGGGATTAAAGATAAATTGCTCAAATTTGGCACAAATATGGTTCAGTATATGTGTGTTAAACGTACACTAGTTGAGATGCACTAGTTATGGTACACTAGTTAAGATGCGTGTTTATAACTTGATGAAATTTGCCTATATTATGATCTGAATTTCGATGTCCAATTAAATAATGTGTAGTCTAAATCAAAAAGTATGTGTTGAATTAAGTTATTCAATAAAAAAATTCAATTTAAATAATTTAAAAAAAACTTTTATTATACATAAAATGTAATTTCATTTGTTTGATATTTTTTAAAAAGGTGGAAATAAAAAAATGTTTTGGAAACTTAATGTAAAATTTATAATGTAAAAATTTGATGTAAAAGAAAATAATGTGAAATTTATAATCTAAAAATTTAATGTAAACAAAAACATCCAATGTTGTAATACTTTTTTGCTTATTCTTTAGTTTCACTAACAACTATTTCACTTTCATCTTCGTTATCACTGGATTGATAAGATGATTCCAAGTCGGTATCTTCTATCCCTGTATCGGAGTTAGTGTTTTCCATGTTAACTGGAACGGACAGAAAATTTCTCGCGTCCTCTTCTAGGTCTTGGCACGGAGTGTTCCACTTTGCTCTTAAAAAATAAATTAAAAGATCTGAGGAAATGAATAAATTATGCATGCATTAGGTCTTCATTCGTTAGTGTTAGGTTACCTTTCCGAATCTGACTTGGACGAAAATGATTAAAATCCTTGTTCTTCGATTCTTGTGCTTCCTATGACAACCTTCCAATAGGTACCTATTGCTGTTGAGGCCAAAACTGCTTTTTCATGGATAAGAACTTTGTGAACAGCAGAAGGCATGAAATACCATCCATACAGACGTATGTAAGCATGAGATGTTTCTATGGCATATTGCTCGTATTTTGGAGAATCGACGAATTCGCCACTAGCCAAGGTCTGAAGAATTACTTAAAACCTATAAATAAGGTTTCGATCGACTCCTATTATGGCTGCAACTGATTCCCAATTCTTAAAAAACGTACATGATGTATTTCCATTATTAGATGTACCACTGCCTTGACGCGGTATGTCCACAATAATTCCCAGTTGATTTTTTTAAGCTGTTTTTGGTTTCTTTGCTTCGTGGTCTTCTTTGTGGCCTTGTCCTCAGCACTTCTTACTCACGACTTCTCCTCATTTAGTTCTAAACGGTAGGATGAAGCGTATCTGTACATGGAGTGTCGATAATCCGTAATCAATTGATCCTTCGACTATAGGCCTCTGACGAACAGCATCAAAATATGCTTCAAAAAATTATATTCTATCTGAAAATTGCACATTAAGTTCTTGTTTAAGGAATCCTTTCCTACATTTACAAATTCATCCCAATTTTTATAATTTGTTCACAGTCCATCGAGTAGCCCAAATTGTTTTTCTAGTAATGCTTATTATTCAGGGAGATTGCACTTAAGATAAAAGCTTTAATTAAAAACGCCTGTCGGATTGGGAACCTCTAACTATCTATAAATAAATATCTGCTACTATATCGAAAAATCTGAATTTTGTCCAGAAAAACTCAGTTAGGAACCACTGTGCGACGAGCGATTGATTAAAAGACGAGTAGGGACGATGCCGGCGCTGGAAAACTATTACGGCTGTAAATGGACGGAGGGAGACTGATAGAAATTGGTATCCGGGTCATGTCAGCTTCCATGATGGAAATTCCCTAGTGGGATGAGCGCTGAATAGGGATATTATGCAGTCCCATCCCAGTATCCCACTTTATTTAATAGCAGTCCCACTGTTTCCTACTTAGGCCTCTAACCCTCTTTATTTTTCGCCTTATATCGATTTTACCATTTTCACATTCGTCTTTAATTTCAATTCCAAATATGGGCTCCATCACAATGGAACCATATACAGACGCAGTTTCATTATTCGTGTTTATGCTTATAGATTTTTTTTTAAGTAGAACAAGACCAATAATATGCTTTAAAAAATTATATTCTATCTGAAAATTGCACATTAAGTTCTTGTTTAAGGAATCCTTTCCTACATCTACACATACATTTCTACATACACCTCTACACAATTACTCACCAGAGAATTATTTGGCCCAACCGATTCATCGCCAAGTATAGGGACAGGTGACCCGATTGAGAACTCCCTCGGTCTCATAATCTCATGTTGCCTTTTGCATGACGAAACTTTTTTTCTCGAATTTTTTTATTCGAAGATTATTTCCTAGTATCAAGAAGAACTGCGATCTAACAATCAAAGGGGTTTATTAGCTATGTAATTGCATCATTCCTTAAAAAATACAAAAGAAATATAAGTAGCCAAAACATTTTAATTAATTTCCTTTCACATAATGAAAAATATTTACAGTTTGTAGAACTGAGGTATTTTAAACTGAGAGGCATAAAATTGTGTATTTATTATACCCGTTTAAAAATGTATTTATATAGACCTGCATACCTTCCTGCTGTATCGAAATGACTGTATACATATCGTCTAATGTACGATTCATAAAGTTGTTTCAAAAAAAGTATTAAGGGAGATCATAGATGCCTCCTTTTATGTTTTTTATGAGGCCTTACACACTGACCTCGACATTCCTTATATCCAAGCAACGGCCAGGGATCGTTAGCGTAACTTTCATGTCAGACTTACGTCTAAATTCCAACTCAATAACTCAGGCTTTTCACAATCAAACGCACCCTTACAATCCCCTAAGAAGACTATTAAGGAGCTCGTCACGAGATGTTCTGCATTAATCAGTGATACACATATTACTTTCACTTACCTATATATGTAATATATAGTAAGTGGAAGTATTGCGATCGTGAAAAATTTCGACTTCCGGTTTTCAACGGAAATACACGTTTTGGGGTCCCCTGAGTCGAAATGACCAAGTCCCGCGAAATGGTCTGTGTGTGTGTGTGTCTGTGTGTGTGTGTGTGTGTGTGTATGTGAACAGACTAGCTCAAGAACTATAAACCGTGCGAACCTGAAATTGGGTATTTAGTGTAGGTATATGCCCGCGATGTGACAGCAAAAATTTCATCAAAATTGCTCAAAGGGAGGGGGTACTTTACTTAATAACTTTTTAGGTTTTTTTCGATTTTCTCAAAAACGGCTCTAACGATTTTGATTAAACTGAGTATTTCATCTATTTATATGCCCGAGATATGACTGTAAAAATTTTATCAAAATTGATTAACCGGAGGGGGGACTTTACTTAATAAATTTTGTAACATTTTCACGTGTTTTTTTTATTTACTCTAAATCGGCTTTAACGATTTTGATCAAACTGGGTATTTGATGTATTTATATGCCCGAGATATGACTGTGAAAATTTCATCAAAATTGATTAACCGGAGGGGGGACTTTACTTAATAAATTTTGTAACATTTTCACGTGTTTTTTTGATTTTCTCAAAAACGGCTCTAACGATTTTGATTAAACTTAGTATTTGATCTACTTATATGCCCGAGATATGTCTGTAAAAATTTCATCAAAATTGATCAACCGCAGGGGGCACTTTACTTAATAAATTTTGTATCATTTTTACGTGCTTTTTTTATTTACTCAAAAACGGCTTTCACGATTGTGACCAAACTGGGTATTTGATGTATGTATATGCCAAATATGTGATAGCCAACATTTCATCAAAATTGATCAACCGAAGGGGGGACTTTACTTAATAAATTTTGTATCATTTTCACGGGGTTTTTTATTTACTCAAAAACGGATTTAACGATTAATAAAAATAAGATATGAATGTAGAAAAATGTGTGATTTTGGGAAATGATATCTAACAAAACACATCAATTTCTTATCTAAGTAAGTTGGTAAGTGAAAGTTGTGTGTTGCGCGCACGCACCAGATTTTTTTTACTTTCACTTACCTATATATGAAATATAGAGTAAGTGGAAGTATTGCGATCGTGAAAAATTTCGACTTCCGGTTTTCAACGGAAATACACGTTTTGGGACCCCCTGAGTCGAAATAACCAAGTCCCGCGAAATGGTCTGTGTGTGTGTGTGTGTGTGTGTGTGTGTGTGTGTGTCTGTGTGTCTGTGTGTGAACAGACTAGCTCAAAAACTATAAACTGTGGGAACCTGAAATTGGGTATTTAGTGTAGGTATATGCCCGCGATGTGACAGCAAAAATTTCATCAAAATTGCTCAAAGGGAGGGGGTACTTTATTTAATAACTTTTTACGTTTTTTTCGATTTTCTCAAAAACGGCTCTAACGATTTTGATTAAACTGAGTATTTGATCGATTTATATGCCCGAAATATGACTGTAAAAATTTCATCAAAATTGATTAACCGGAGGGGGGACTTTACTTAATAAATTTTGTATCATTTTCACGTGTTTTTTTTATTTACTCAAAAACGGTTTTAACGATTTTGATCAAACTTGGTTTTTGATGTATTTATATGCCCGAGATGTGACTGTAAAAATTTCATCAAAATTGATCAACGGGAGGGGGGACTTTACTTAATAAATTTTGTATCATTTTCACGTGTTTTTTTTATTTACTCAAAAACGGTTTTAACGATTTTGATCAAACTTGGTATTTGATGTATTTATATGCCCGAGATGTGACTGTAAAAATTTCATCAAAATTGATCAACGGGAGGGGGGACTTTACTTAATAAATTTTGTACCATTTTCACATGTTTTTTTTTATTTACTCAAAAACGGTTTTAACGATTTTGATCAAACTTGGTATTTGATGTATTTATATGCCCGAGATATGACTGTAAAAATTTCATCAAAATTGATCTACGGGAGGGGGGACTTTACTTAATAAATTTTGTATCATTTTCATGGGTTTTTTTATTTACTCAAAAACGGCTTTAACGATTAACAAAAATAAGATATGAATGTAGAAAAATGTGTGACTTTGGGAAATGATAATTAGCAAAACACGTCAATTTCTAATCTAAGTAAGTTGGTAAGTGAAAGTTGTGTGTTGCGCGCACGCACCAGATTTTTTTCTTTACATTTGTTTTTGCTTTGTTTTTTGTATTTCAGATTGTTAATTCGTTTTTGTTTGGTTTGTGTGTTGTTCTTTTTCATATCGATCATGTCAGCATATTACCTTATTACGATAATAGATAGCAAATTTATTTAGCTAAATTTAATTTAGCCAGAAGCTATGGATATTTAAAAATATATATAGATTTTTAAACGGTTATAATATATATACAATTTTTGGCCTTAGAGACTAATACCCCAAGGGTTATTATTGGGCCCAATAATAAATACTCCAGTCCTACTATTTTTTTTAATGTAAATCTTTTTCATCATATGAAAGGAAATTAAATACAGTATCTGTCTAATCTAGATTTTTTTTTTTTTTACCTTTGATTGAAATGACTGTATGAATCGTATATTTGAATTTTTAGGCTGTTCACTATGGTTCAATACCGTAAGTCCAAAGTAGTTTAATTAATAATAGAGATTATTTTAAACGTCTGTCAAGTAGTCTTGAAAGAAGTTTATGTCGCTGTTTCATTTTTTTTTCTTTTACGTCTAACATGGTCTTTCTAAGTACCTAAGTCGTTTGTCGATGTAAAGGCCCAAATAGCGTACTGAGCCAGAGGTGAGTATCGGAATATTGTTAAAAAATACTTTGAGGGGTTGAGTCATAAGTAAGCTTCATTCATTTCTAGACTCCATCTCCTAGCCCAACATGGTCTTCCTGCAGCACTTGAGAATTTTAGATGGCATCTTTGTTTGATGTCAGGAAAGCTGAGTCATCAGCAAATGTAGCCAATAGGGTTTCAGGATTTTGAGGTAAGTCCGAGCAGTATTTCACCTACATTTTAAGTTTTCAATCATCAGTCTAAAACCTATAGGTAGTTCATTTCAAAATATCAACATACTACGGTATTTTATCTATATTTAATTGGTTAAATGAATAGAAATCTTATTATTCTTAGAATCTTTAAATTTTATCGATGTTTTCGAAACACGTGAAGAGATTACGATACCGGTAGGATCAAATAACGTTACGATTCCAAGCATAGGAGATTAATATCTTTGGATACGTGGATAGCC
The DNA here is from genome assembly GCA_911387785.2 of Aelia acuminata. Taxonomy (NCBI): domain Eukaryota; kingdom Metazoa; phylum Arthropoda; class Insecta; order Hemiptera; family Pentatomidae; genus Aelia; species Aelia acuminata. The sequence goes on from OU426978.1 coordinate 100,530,902, forward strand.
TCAATCACATAAAATAGATTAGTAAGTATTTATTATTATTATTGTTTCAATAAATTTATCTTAATAAATAATAGATTCTTCGTCGCGTCACACACTGGATTGGGTTAGTGGAACTTACTGATCGTTCATTTTTATCATTGAATATTCTTCCGATTTTTAATATATAAAAAAACAAAAAAAAACAGTTTATATATTACATTTGTTTAAAATTATATACATATATATATTATCATCAAGTTTTTACATTATTATTTCTGAATAATTTTGTGTTCTTCCAATAATCATATATATGTATTATGATTATAGGAACAACACAAAATTACTCAGAAATAATAATGTAAAAACTAGATGATAATATATACATATATAATTTTAAACAAATGTAATATATAAACTGTTTTTTTTTTTTTTTTTCATAGCCCCTTATGGTTATATAATTTCTTGAGTCAATTTATCTCCTTCTTGAATAATAAGCCTTTAACTGCATGTATGCATTTTAAGGTGCATTGAAAAAATGTAATTTTGTCGAATGAGTATTTTGCTAAGGTACCGGTGATGGGGCTCACCGCTTTATTGAATTAACCTTAAATTCTAGTACTTACACCTAACATTGATGTAATTGTTGCCATCGACTTGGGACATTTGCTGAGCTGAGGCTATTAAATAGTGGATTTAACAGCTGCTGTAGTTTATCAAAAAAAAATAATTGTGCCTATTGGTTAAGTATTCTCCGATTTTAGGTAATTTAATTACTTTTTGTACTTCTCATTCGTTTGTTGTACTACTCAATCCTCATTCGTTTCGTTTAAGTTCCTTTGACTATTTTCCTTTTGATTCCGTTTTGAAAGGATTGTACCATAACTATAAACACTATTTTTTACTAATATTGTCTATGAAAAAATATCGAGATGAAATGTTTAACTTATGTATATAATAATAGGTAAATGAATTGTACAATGTACTTAATTAACTTTTATTCACAATACATCTCAACATCAACATTTAGAGATGTTTCCTGGATAGGATGGAGATATAATTTCAAAATAAAAATTCTGGTGCGAAGGGCCCAACACTTACGAACTTACTTTGATTCGAAATCGACGTGTTTCGATAATATGTAAACGCCACTTTCTCAACTTCAACATTTTTCCACATTTATGTGCTTATATTTCTATAAATGAAATATATTTATTGCAAAACTTGGAAGTTCTCAGTACTTTTCGATTTATTATTGCTTATTTCTTTTTTTAAGGGACCTAATTTCATCAACAGTCTAGTTTTTATTCTGGTTGCTTGTTTTGACAAAATTTATTAAGTAAAGTACCCCCTCCGTTTGACCAATGTTGGTGAATTTTCAGCTATCACATCGCAGGCATATAGATACATGAAATACCCAGTTCGATCAAAATTGTTACAGCCGTTTTTAAAAAATAAAAAAACACCTGATAATGACACAAAATTTATTAAGCTAAGTGCCCCCTCCAATCGATCAATTTTGATAAAATTTTGACTGTCCATCGAGAGCATATACATACATCAAATATCAAGTTTAATCAAAATCCTTAGAGCCGTTTTTCAGAAAATCGAAAAAAACGTAAAAATTAGACAAAATTTAATAAATAAAGTATCCCCTCCATTTGACAAATTTAGATGAAATTTTTGCTGTCATATCACGGGCATCTACATACACTAAATATCCAATTTCAGGTTCGTACGGTTTATACTTTTTGAGCTAGTGTGTACACACACACACACACACACACACCATTTTGCGGGGCTTGGTTATTTGTACTCAAGGGATCCCAAAACGTGTAATTCCGTTGAAAACCGGAAGTCGAAAGTTTTCACGATCACAATACATTCCCTTATTATATATTTCAGATATAGTTAAGTGAAAGTAAAAATAACAGTAATATGTAAAAATTTGTATTTATACTAGAAATAAGGAAGGTAGATACTTATAGTGAAAATATCCCACATATATTATTTCACAAAGCGTAAAAATCGGTTTTTCATCAATTATAAGGTCCTACCGTGCTCAAATGCCACGAATGTGGTATCGTTGGATTCATTTCTTGGTCCAAAATAAAATATCGACCTAAACGTACTGACTCAACGGATCGAAACGAATAAAATTGGGTTTTATGGATTGCGATACGAGCATTAAGACCCAGTTTAGTTCTAAAGAACTAAACTGGGGTTTGCGTTTTAAAGCCCTGAAACCTATCATTTCTGAGATAACGCCTGGGTTAGGCTCCTCCGCCGCACGTGGTCAACTACTTATTGTATTACGTTACAGCAAATGCTAGGACCTGTCGTGTTTAGGTTCTAAAAATGTTGTTTCGTCTGATTTAGACTTAATTGTAGCGTTGGAAAATTGCACTCTCACATATAGCAATTACAGTATACTCCCACTTTACCGGTTCCCGTTTAACCGACTCTTCGGATAAACCGATGGACGCTGTAAAAGATAAAAATTCTTTTTAAAATCCTTAAAAACATTTATAATTTTGTCATATTCTCAATAAAAAATTTTGTTAAAATTTGTATTATGTTGCGGTTCGATAGATCTTAACAAGTTGAGCGCCAAGCGGTACGATCGTACCGCTGTTGGACTATTGGCTGGGGCCGAGGCGGTCCCCAGGTACCGCCCGCTCCCGCCAGCTAAAAGATTGTTCTGGGCCAGGGGACCGCCTACCGAGCGTGATTTCAAGGCATATTGGACCGCTCCGGCCCGAACAATTCTCCAATGCAATTGGCCCAAATGTTTTTTTTTTTTTTTTTTTTTTTTTTTTTTTTTTTTTTTTTATTTGGGGGTATAAATAAATAAATAAATAAAATAAATTAATTTTATTTATTTTTTTACAAAACAAAATATCTTATTTATTAAAATAACATATTTTAAGGGGACAAGGGTTGACGTCGCGGTCATAACCGGGCAGCCCCCGTACTACTATAGGTAGCTGGCTTTACCCTGGGGCCGGGCGGTACATACGTACCGCTCACAAAATTATTGTTTAATTGCCAAAATTAAACTTTTTATTTATTTCTTTTGCAATTTTTGGATCATTCTAATCATATTAAAGTTATAAATTAGGAAAAATTGCTTTGGCCCCAGGCAAAAGTACATCATCTTTTCCCTGGCGCTCAACGTGTTAAATAAATTAAAATGTAGGCAACAAGTCTTTTGTTTTATACTTTCACTTACCTACATATGAAATATATAGTAAGGGGAAGTATTGCGATCGTGAAAAATTTCCACTTCCGGATTTCAACGGAAATACACGTTTTGGGGTCCCCTGAGTCCAAATAACCAAGTCCCGCGAAATGGACTGTGTGTGTGTGTGTGCGTGCGCGTGCGCGTGCGCGTCCGCGTGCGTGTGTGTGTGTGTGTGTGAACAGACTAGCTCAAAAACTATAAACCGTGTGAACCTGAAATTAGGTATTTATTATATGTATATGCCCGCGATGTGACAGCAAAAATTTCATCAAAATTGCCCAGAGGGGTACTTTATTTATTAACTTTTTACATTTTTTTGGTTTTCTCAAAAACGGCTCCAACAATTTTGATTAAACTGAGTATTTGATGTATTGATATGCCCGAGATATGACTAAAAATTTCATCAATTTTGATCAACCGGAGGGGGGACTTTACTTAATAAATTTTGTATCATTTTCACCTGTTATTTTTATTTACTCAAAAACGGCTTCAACGATTTTAATCAAACTGGGTATTTGATGTATATATATGCCAGAGATGTGATAGCCAACATTTCATCAAAATTGGTCAAGCGGAGGGGGGACTTTACTTAATAAATTTTGTATCATTTTCACGTGTTTTTTTTATTTACTCAAAAACGGCTCCAACGATTTTAATCAAACTTGGTATTTGATGTATATAAATGCCAAAGATGTGATAGCCAACATTTTAGAGGAGAAAAAAAGAAAAATATTCAGTCAACTCATAAAACACGTTGAGCCCATGACACATGACGCCTTTAATGACAGATCATTGTTCATAATCAAAGCCGTTCTGTTCATTTCATGGAAATTATTTGTTTCATGGTAACTAAATAAAATTTTCATACATAGAGAATTATAAAATCAGACGACTTGGAGTATCATGATTGCATTGCCAAATTATCACAAGTATAAACTTTTATTTATTAATAAAATAAATTAGTGTTTTTTATAGAGCAAATGAAAACAAAAATAAGAAATGAATGTGGAAAAATGTGTAACTTTGAGAAGTGGCATTAAAAAAACGCATTAATTTCTATTCTAAGTAAGTTGGTAAGTGAAAGTTGTGTGTTGCGCGCACGCACCAATTTTTTTTTTTTTTTACCGAACTCCAGTAAAACAAATCTCTTCGAAGTAAAATTGATCTTGAAACAAAATCCGTATCCTCCATTCATTTCATTAAAAAAGAAATAGATTCCTATATTTTGACAAGAAATTTCGTCAGTTGACATTAAGGTGTGTATAAACGAAAAAAAATAAAAGATTTGTGAAAACTGAATAGATTGATAGTGTAAATTTTCTTAAATTGTTAAATAAAATTGGCCCAAAAAAGGTTTCTTTAATTAATAACTATATAGCCTTTGTACAATAGGTTGTGTGTTGCATTTGGGTTTTATCGAAATATAGAAGTTATAATAATATATTTTGCTGGTTTTTTATACACTTTTCCGGATTGACCGGCTCATTCACTTAAACGGCAATGTATCCGTTCCGACGAGGAGGGATAAGCAGGAGTCTACTTTAGTCATTCGCGGATCTGAGGAGAGGGGGGTGCTATGGGGGCTGAAGCCCCTCCATTTGGAAAATTTTTCGTCATTTAAAGATAGAAATTGATTTTCCTTAAAGTAAGGAAGCAAGTTAAAGAACAAAAATGCGCAGAACAGGTAGAATTTCAGTTGTGAGAAGGTGAAAAAGCTGATCGGCAGATCCAAATGAAGGGCTGTGGGGCTGCAGCCTCCCCCATTAGGATGCAGCCCCCCCTTTACAATCGGCTGTATCCGCCCATGACTGTAATCCAAAATATATATAAAATAAATAAAATCTATTTATGGTGATTCATAGTAACATAGTGATTCATTAGAACTTTGGTTTTATCAACTTATCTTTTTTATTACGGGAATTTCAGAAAACTAAAGTATCGAAATAAGAAAAATGAATTTCAATGGTTTCTACGCGGGCTTTATGACACATACACGTTCCACGTTTTTGGGCCAGGCGTCTTACACCTCTAAAACTTTGGTTTTGGTGGGTTAGGCCCCTCAGCTTCACGAGGCAACTTATTGTTTTGTTGTCTCTCCATGGATAGAAACCTATTTGATGTCGTTCTTACCACTTAGAAGACTATCTTCCTCTCCATTGTCAGAAAAATAAGCGTAAAAAGCATCTTATGAACTGTTTTTGAAAAAACAAAATCAGTAGGGAAGTTAAAATCAGAATGTAGAAAGATTAATTTCCAAGACTATGCAACATTCTTAGTGATTTCATATATTCCAGGAAGATTACAGGAAACTTTTGTAGAGAAAAACGTCAGAAAAATAAGTTCTTCCTTAACTATTAAACAGAAAAATAATTTATTCTTCCTTGCTGTAGAAAAAAAGTTTCACCTTAAGGCCCGAATGGTTGGGGGAGAGGGGGGGGGGGGTACGAACAGGCAAAAAAGTTCATTTCATAGTTATGTTAAACCTAGAAGTAAAATGTGATACAAATCTTCGTGCGAAGTGCTTCGCACGGGTCCACCTAGTATAAAATAAAAATAAGTTCTCAATTTAATTGAGCTTTCTAATGAAAATTCTAAGCTCGGAAAAATATATATAAAATCCCTTCCATAATTATGAGTATTATTTCCATAATTCATATATAGGTAAATGAAAGTAAAAATTGTCTAAGTAATTGTCAGTGAGTCTCATGACTGACTTATTGTTTTAACGAAAAAATTTTACTTAAAAATTTTAAATGTATTAATTGACATTATCAGAATAATTTCTAAGTGTAAATCTTGTTATTAAAATTGAAGCACAATAAAAAAATAATAGCAAAAAATGTATTTATTTTTTTTGTATACAACAGCCAATAATAAACTTTATAGTTTGGAATGGGAAATTTTACAAGCTTATCTTCTAAAATAATAAACTATACTCAAAGAAAACCTATTACTTTACATTGAAAAAACAAAAGAGTTGTTGGTGCGGAACAATACGAAATCGTTTTTGATTCGACATCCAGGAAATATTTTTATTCATGCTTCATTCACACGTAAGGACGAGCGAGGTCATCAATCTTTTGTACTCCGTACAGGAAAATAAAATGTTTTGATGAGACTTTTTGAATAGCGATTAGGTACATTTGAAAACTACTCAGGTGCCCTTCGGGACCTCGAAGGACTTTATTCGTCACTCCAATTCACCTTGTAGAGCTGTAAGCATTGTCGAGTAGTCAGTCAGTCAAGAGCTGACGTCCAATGTCAATGTCACTTGAATGTTTTTCGCCCAACAACGAAATATCTATATTTTTTTTTATTTGTGTTTTATTGGATTTAATGCGTCTACCCGATAGGATAATTGGAAAAATTTTACAATAAAACTTAGGAAAACAAATATTTGGAAAACATATACATGAATTATTATATTTTAAAAATAAGCTAAATAAGTAAACTAAAACTAAAAGTAACCTTGAGAAAATGATTACATCAATCTTTTACAAACACAGCATATTCATTATTTTGATGCAATATAAAAAGACAAAAGAAGGTGATATTTTATAGAATAGTGATATTTAAACTAAAAAACCCTTAAATACATTGAGAGAGCTGTTAACAGTTAAATATTTAAAACTCCACAATTATGGTATTTCAGTATTTCAGGTCATTGAAAAATTTCAATATGGTGAAATGAGGAAAATCTAAAGTTTATTAGACACCTCAAGTGCTGAGCCTATAATTATCCACATGGCAATCTGTTTCAATAACAATTAACGATTGGTACTTTTGAAAACGTATCATTGTTTATAAATTACTCATTTTATTTATTTATGCTTCAAATTAATTAAAGATTGGCAATCTTACTGATAAGGGGTTTTAAATCACTAACGGATAGTAAGTTATCTTATCAGGATTGTTATCAGACTAAAACTAAGTAAATACACAATATCAAAAGAAAATAGAATACAACAAAAAATAGCCCTCAATACAATTCTAGTCTTGTTATTTGGAGGAAAAAGATAAACTATATATTGGCGCCGGCAACTAGAGATGAGAGTTAAGAGGGGGTGGGGTGGCTTTACAGCACTCTCTCAACCCCATCCTACAATGCAATAATTTTTAGTTATTTACTAAAAAATAATTGAAAAAAAATTAATATGCCGTACGAATAAAATAAAATACTGTACAAATAGCCAGCCATTGCATTATAATGTTTGCAGTAAACTGTTCATGTGACTCTTAACCTTGGCCCTCCCAATATTTTCTCAATTTCTAGCGCAAATGGAGATATAATAAATCTTATATGTCAAAATAAAATATTAATATTCCAAAAGAGCAAATTGTAATTTTTTTTTTTATTTATTTATCATCAAGAGTGTCTGCTAATGTGTCTAGTGAAATACCTTATAAAATTGCTTAATGTATTTCTATTTTATTGTTAAATGGAAAAATTAGAAAACAAAGCTTTTCTAAACATTCGCTTACTACTCTTCTTAAAATAGATGTGATTTTCAGGGGTATGGTATGGAAGTACAAAAAGTCGATCAAGAGGAGCCTCAACTGATTCAGTTGTGAGACAAGCTCAGGAAAGAGGGTTATTTGCAGAAATCGGTTGACAAAAGGTGGGATATCTGATGATACCAATGTTGGGAGTAGAAGTATGATCAATAAAAGATAAACTATTTGGCAATATTGAAAATTGAGCTACTTTTTTTATTTGTGTCAGAATTTCTATGTCATCGTCGAAGATATGCTTAATGAAAATAAACTTCTCGCACGAAGTGTTTCAGTTGGCGTTATCTTTAAAAGTCGCGCATTTAGGCAAGATAGTAATAAAGAAGTTGGCTGTCTTTATCTATATCTTATTTCAACATTGTAACACTTATGTGGATTAAACAATTTTAAATTAAACGAAAATAATAATTCACAATGCCACGCAAACAATGAAAACACAAATAATTAACACTGTTACAAAAAGTATCAATTTGTAAAGATATCGTAACACAAATGTAATCATATGACATTGGGCTTCAGAACCAGACTAACACTGCTGTCAGTTCCGACTATTTGTTTAGGTGAAGGTTTAGTCCACTCGTTGAAGCGTTAGTCCCCCGTCCCGTTAGTCCCCCGTCCCGTCACTCGGACATCCCGCCGCACAGTGGTCCAAAAAAGCTGAAAATGGGAAAAAACCTAATATCTATTATAATTACTTTGCTAGCGGCTTGGAACCGCCCGTGTATTGATTTTTTGAGGTGCCGAATCTAATGAAATCAAAATCAGTGCAATGGGACCACCAGATCAAGTCCAAATTTGAGGTCAAAAAGTCAAAAATATAAAAAATTCGTGTTTGATATAGTCTCATATGTTTTTTGAGGAGCCGAATCTAATGAAATCAATATCAATGAAATCAGAGCATCAGATCAAGTTAAAATTTGACGTGGAAAATAAATAAGTATCAATCGGGTTTAGAGAGCAAATCACATCTAGCACTGTTTTTAATCTCATAATTAATTCTTCATTTATCCCTGTAATTTTCGCGGTTAATGAAGGATTTTCAAAAAACTTGCAACAATAACAGCATCAAACTGAAATAAATGTACCGCCTCAATTTTCAGGGGTGAGAGCTCTAGTGCAAAGGACCACCATACTCTATAAACAAACTGTGCAACTTCAAACAACTAATAGTTTATTTGATTATTTAAAATACAAAATAAAATACTTTTTTTTTTTGTAGCTTTTTTGAATTAAAATTAAAATAATTTTATTTTATTTTATTATTTTAGAATTAAAATGAAAATAACTTATTTATTTTATTTTACTTCTAAGTCAGTCCCCCTCCCTTAGAGACCTACAGGAGGATTTTTCTTAACTAATAGTTCCTCCACAAGGTCATCCGCCTTCTCCACTCGAACGGTAGCTGAAGGTTTAAATCCTTATAAATCCCAACTATTAATGCCCTTGATTGTGGCAGAATGTATTAATTCTTTCAATAAAAAAAAAAAAAAATAAAAATAAAAATAAATCCCAAAGTTGGCCGAAGTGACGTTTTACCACAGCTCCTCTACTACCTAAAGTTACTTATTAAAGCATTGCAACCGTAACGCAACGTAACGCAAACTTTTTATAAACCAACAAAGTCAAAAAAATTATACTTATTTCAGCATCGATTTCGAAAATTAATTTCTTCTCTTACTATTGATATTATTTAAACATGTTTAGTCCATAACAGTGCACATATAGATGACACACTCCTGAAGTATTGGGGAATATTTTATTGTTAATCTTAAACAGAGTAGAATTTTTTTTTTTTATGTTGGTAGAAAAGTACGATTTTTTCAATCATTAAAAAGTTTAATTTTACTGGTACACACGCATTTTAATTTTGAACTAGTTAAAGAAATATATTCATTCCATTGTTCTACAAGTATCTAAGTATTCGAAAACCAAGAAAAAAATAGGTTTGGGCTACTTTCATTTATGAGTTTTTTTCCCAGGTTTCGCAGTATAATATGATCTGATATATAAACATTAATGAAATGAAAATAAGTTTCTGGATTCACCAGCTCTCAAGTCTGAGGACGATCATCGAAAAGGCATGGGAAAGAGGAAAGAACCTGTACCTAGCGTTCCTCGACATAAAAGCTGCATTTGATTCCGTCCCTAGAGAGGAAATATGGGCAGCTCTAACCGCTAAAAATGTTCCCACAGAATTGATAAATGCCATCAAATCTACCTACCATGAATCCAAAGGCTTAGTTAGAATCATTGGAAAAATGTCCGATGCCTTCGCCATGAGAAGAGGCGTAAAACAAGGTGATAGCCTTATTCCTCTCCTTTTTATAATATTTATGGATGAAATATTGAAAATATGCAAGCGGAGGACAACACGGGCGGTCATAGGAAAGTGGAACATGAGGACAATCTTAGCCCATGAGATGGTCTTTGGAGATGATATTGTCCTCATTGCCGATTCCAAGGAAAATCTGCAAATGGCTGTTACTGAGTGGGAAAAAAGGCTGAACAAGGAAGAAAGGGGATGAATTTGAACGTGGAAAAGAGCAAGGTGATGCACATCGGTCGTGAAGAGGAGGAAGTTTTAAGTGCAATGCAAGAGAGAAACCTTGGAAACGGCGCAGGAGTACACCTACCTCAGAGTAGTGATCAGCAGAATGGGAAAATGGACGAATAGCTCTCAAACAGGATTAAGAAAGCTAATAGTATATACTACCAGCTATGCAACATAGTTGAGGGGAAAAGGGAATTAGAAAATAATGTTAAATTGCATATTTTTAAATCATTATACCTACCTGCCCTTATCTACGGAAGTGAGAGCTGGATCCCTCTGGACAAGCACTGGAGTAGAGCTACTACTACAGAAATGAAGTACCTCCGGAGAATGACAGGCAAAACAAGAAGAGATAGTCAGAAATGAAAGAATACGGGGAACCTGGGAGTGCCTGCTTTGAGAGAAATAGTTGAAAGTAGGCAGCTGGGATGGTTTGGACACCTGTGTAGAATGGATGAGACCGTGACGAGGAAGATCTTTGAAGCCAGGCCTACTGGACGCCGTCCACGAGGAAGACATAGATTACTATGGACAGACCACATATCAAGGATTGGTGAAAAGAGGGGCAGGTCTATGAATTCGATGAAGCTGCTGGCTGGGGATCGAGAAGTCTGGTGGTCTTGGATCGGGGCACCTCCATACTGAGAGGCACTAAGGAGGATGAGAAAGAAGAAAAAAAGTTAATTTGGTTTAAAAGACGCCAAACATGTATTTCTGTTTAAAAAAATCGGATTAGATTTTTTATGGGTATTGTAACGTAAAAAACAAAACATTTGATGTAAAAAAGTTCTAGACTTTTTGTTGAAACAATTGGAACAATCTGTTCTAGTACATGTTCGTGAATATTCGAGAATAATCTAGACAGTTTTAATTCAGACTAAATATAAGGAACGATGGACTGGAGGGTTATTTTTGCTCTAAGGTTCGACTTATATGGATATTTTTGTGTTATTGTATCGTTTCAAGTTGATACTTTTTTATTACCTTGTTAGTTATTTGAATTTT